>CM060937.1:1027493096-1028875180 GCA_030765085.1 Allium cepa | reverse complement strand
TGATATGAATATATCTTTTAAAATCTAAGTATAAGAATTAAAGTACACTTGAGATAAATTTATTCACAAATTAATAAAGGATTTAGAAACAAAATCTATAAATTAAGTAAAAATTTATAAAGGGTTTAAAACATAAAAGTTCATTATCTTGACATTTGTAAATATTAGCAATATGAATTAACAAGTGTAGGCATATTATTATTTGTAATTACATGTGTAAGTTTAATATGATTTGAGTTTAACAAGTAGCAAAATAAAACTTTTCTTTTGATTTGAATTTATAAACATGTATTAAAAGAAAGAAATAAAAAAAACTGTTCTCAGTTTAACTTCTCAAGCCTCTTTCATTTACTTTTCAACCTGAAACAAAATCATAATTCAAAGATAAAGCAAAAATAAAACCTGGGAAATCAAAAAAGGAATTCAACTTGGGGATTAAATCTTCATCAAAGCTTCAAGAAATTTAAAACAATGCAAAGATCAGAGAAACAAAACAAAAGGCTTCTGTTCAACCTGAATCTAAAGTTTAAGCAACCCGAATCAAAGTAAACTGGGTCCTCACAACAAAGGAAATGCATGATCAAGTTTCAGTTTCAACTGGAAAATCAAACAACTGAAACAAAGATAATCTCCAAGTCTTAAAACCTGGAATGATCAACTCAGGTAATTTAAGCAAAACCATAGTTAAAATTTAAAATCTGAAGCAATTAAAACCATAGCTAATTTCAGTATTTTCAACTTGAGGAAATGATGATCAAAACAAAAATATGGGATCAGATTTCGAACCGGAGATCAAGCTAAACAATTCAACTTCAAAAAGTTCAAATCAAAAGACTGGTTTCAAATCAAAATGTCTGTTCTCTGTTCTTCATTTCTCAGGTGAGCAAACTCACATAATTCTGCCTCTATACTTTGATATATGTTTGACATTGATGTATGATGAAAAGGAAATTGCTTGATTAGTTGATAAATATGCCTGCATGTTTATATTTAGATGTAGATATATATGTATATGACTGTGTATATATATATATATATATGTATGTTTAAAGAGATGTATTTCCCTGTTAAATATCTTTACAGGCTAAAATCCACATAAAAATTCAAATTCTTCTTCCCCTGATCTGTTATAAGCTATGATATATAAACAATAAGTGTTTGAAATAACAAGATTTTTTATTTAGAAATAGTTTCAAGTAAGATTTTAAAGTAGATTTCACTGGAAGGGAAAAATTATAGTGAATTTTAAAACACATCTAAATCTCGATTTGAATAAATTGTTGCTTTAGGATCATAGATTTCTCTTTGAAAACTATGATTTAAAAAAATCCTGATTTTTAAGCTTTTAATTGAAGAGAAATTGCAAGTTGATCAATTTAGGTATTTTTGTTAATTTCTGGTAAACGTCGATGAATGGAAGCTCGGGGTCAATGTCGAAGGTTTTTTGTGGTTTACTGATCACCAGAAAAATGATCATTTGATTTGTAAATTGATGAGGAAGGACGAGGTTAATTAGGGTTTAAGAGCCGGTTTGACTCATCGATATTTGAGAAAAGAATTCGCCGTCGTGGGTGATCTATCGGAGATCACTCCCTGGGGAAAACAAACATGGTTCTCTGACGAACATTTTGGTGAGAGGGCAGAACTTCAGATGGCCGGAGGTGGTCGTGCAGGAGGTTTCTAAATAATCGGTTTGTTTCAGATGAGTGCGAGGTGGCTCGTTTTTCGATTCTCTAATGAATTCATAAGTTCATGTGGTGTGGAAGGTAGAGGGTGGCGACTTCAACTGGATGGCGTACTCGACGATTATCGGAGCATCGTTGACCAGTTGTGCACGTGTACACGTGAAAAATGTGTATCTGTGATTTTTGAAAAATTAGGGAGGAAGGCATAAGCTTGGGTCAAACTCGAAGAAAATTGGGAGATACTCCGGGAAGAAGAGATGTGGGATTCCTCGAAGTTAATCTCGAGTATTCAAGCATCTGGCTCGGGTTTAGCTGAAATGAAAATATGCAAGTTTTTATTCAAAAGAAATAGCGAGTTTAAATTAAATTCTTGAATGCTTCTCTTATATTTTACCTAAGCTGGACATAGTGAAGGATTTTAAAACAAATTATTTTAAAATTAATTAAGTTTTAAAATGTTTTAAATTTATATAACCTTTATTTTCAAAAGTTTATTTTTTTAATATACTTTATTAAGGAGTTAATCGAGAAGTTCAAATGTTTTATTTAATTAACTCAAAGATCTATGTTGATTTATGGATAAATAAAGATAAGTAGCTTATCTTTTAAAATAATTAAGGTCTTGAGTAATTTTTTTTTATGAAATTCAAAAGATGATGATAATTAGTTAATTAATTAATGGTTGATTAATTTATGTTATAAGTTAAAGAATAATTGATAATTAATTAATGTGATTAATTAATCAAGGTGATTAATTTAATTATGTCATTAAAGGTTAATTAATATAAAATTAAAGAATAATTAAATTAATTTAAATATTTGTAATTAATTAATTAATTAGAGGATAATTAAATAATTTAAGGTTAATTATTTAAATAATTAAAGGTTGATTTATTTATAAATCGAGGTTAATTAATTGATGATTTAAGGTTAATTAAATTATAAAAGTAATTAAGGAATGATAATTAATTAAGGAGTGATTAATTAATTTAATTAATTAAGGATAATTAATTAAATGGTAATTAATTAAAGGTTCATTAACTAATTAAGAATAAATAATTATGGGTTAATTATTTACTGATTAGGGATTGATTAATTAATTAAAGTTGATTAATTTATAATTATGGGTTGATTAATTATGTAATTAACTTAAAGGTTAATTTTAATTAATGTGATTAATTAAGGACTAATTAATAAATTAAGGGTAATTAGTTAAGATGGATAATTAAGGATTAATTTATTAATTAACTAATTAATATTAAATGATTTGTAACTAATGAATCAGGATTGAGTAATTAATTCATGAGTAATTAATTTAATTGAAAATTTAAATTGAATTAATTTAGGATTAAGTAATTAATTAATCCTGTTTATGAATGGTTACTGTATGCTTGGATTACTTATGAACGTTTGTATTGTATGAAATGTCTTGAATTGATTGTTATATCTGGATTGTAATATTCTGTTCTGTGAGTTGAGCCGTGTGAAATTTATTTATGTATTCATTTTATCTGTGATACATTTATTTGTGAATAAAGGTAAGCGTTATAGGAATATACCACTTATCGATATTGATATGATTGAATCTGTGATGATTGATATTGTTGCACTACCGTGTAAAACCCCCTGGACTACACTATACACACACAAATATGAATTGCACGAGGAAATTGATTAAGTCATAGATTTTTTAAATAGTTTTAAAATTGAGTTTTAAATCCAAACGGTTTTGGAAATGGAATTGAATTAATACGAAAAACTTTTGAAAAGAAGTTTTAAAGATAAAAGTTATTTTGAATAACTTGATAAAGTTTTGAAATTTAAATAGTTTGATTTGAATTCAAAATTTGAAATCGAATTCTATGTTTGGAAATTATGATTTAAAAAGGTTATACAAGTTATAAATGTGTTTATATGGGTTTAAACCATTTTAAAAGTATTTGATTTAGGAATTTGAATTTAACCCAAGTTTTATGCTAGAAGGGCTTTAACTTGTACAAATGTAATCGAATTTTTCCAAAATTAAAAATATTTGTTTCAAATAATAATAGCTTTCATATGAAGAAAGGATTTCTAATTTATGTAGAAAGATTTCAAGTTTGAAATAAAATTGTGAATTGTTTTGAAAGTTATGAATGAACCTTTGTGAAAGATTGTTAAACTTTGTTTTGAAATCAAAGAGGATTTTAAATGGTGTATCTTTTATATATAAAAGATTTGAAATGGGAATTGTTTTAAAAGTTATGAATGGATCTTTAGAAATAGTTTTGAAAGCTATAAATTGAGTCTTTGGGTTAATAATTGGATGAGATAATCCTATTTGAAAAGGAAGTGGTTTTGAAAAGCTATGAATGAATCCTTGTGAAATATTGGTGAACTTTGTGAAGTGAATCTTTTTGTTTAAAGATTTTAAATAGTAATTTGCTTAAACCATTTAGAAGAAAAGTTTTGGGTTTTAAGCTATGGCTTAATTGAAATCCAAATATCTATATGATTTTAAATATTACGCTCATTATTCGGTTTAGCCGGGAGAGGACCTTGTGTCATATAACCCATTCTGAATAATGATACAACAATATGGATAACATTTGAAGACCGGTGGTAAAGACCGGGTATTTTCAAGAACGAAAGGATAACCCGTCGATTGTCTCTGCACTGAGTCATGCCGGTATAGAGATCTCCATATGTGATGGGGAGTCCGATCGGGATTGGGAATTCTCGAATTTGCAGGGCTTCTTTGTAAGTGCCTTCGGTTCTGTTCGAACCCGAAATAGACTTGTATGGATGTGTGTCTGACATTACACTTTGAGATATAAAACCGATTTCTATCAAATACATTTTTGTTTGGTGGCGGAGAATTTATTCTCTTAGCTTAACACCCTTCTCTGAGACGTACGAGCTCAGAGGTTATGTAGTTGATGGTTAGTAGTGATACATTCCCAATTTGGTAATGTGGCATACGAAGTGCTGCTGATCATTTGTTGATCAAAGCATGGCTTTTGTGTAAAGCGTAGCTTTGTGGACGTGACTTCGTCGAGCCTCACAACCCGGTATGGTCGAAACAGGAATCGTGGCAGCAAGGTTATTTGGGGGTAGCTCCCCCGAGGGTATGACCATTTCCTTTTGGATAAAAAGTGATATCATGGTATGGAGCCTAGATATTTACTTATGTTGATTTTGAAAGTGGTATCATGGTATGGAGCCCAGATACTTTACTGTGTGTGTCATGATCCATCTTTCACTATCCAGAAAGGCGTATCATGAGTAAGAAAGAAAGGGATAGAGAATAGAAAGATAGAGAACAAAGAAGATACAACATCAAAATCTCAACATCGAAACGAATAAATTATATTAATAACATAATTATTATATGGTATACAACCATTATCAGAGTTACACAGATTATACATCACATACTAGACAGTTATAAACACCTGTCTAGTTATACAACTCAATACAATACAGAGATACTAGTCACAGCGGAACACTATAAATATCTAAAACGTTGAAGCATCATGCTCTATTGCTCCTCCACAATTTGTCAAAGCTAACCTGAATCCCTTGGCTACTCGTAAAATTTTTTGTACCCAAGAGTTTAAGAAAAACAGAAATAAACTCCGGGTCAGACTTGGGTCTGTTATGAGTAACGGGTTAAAGTTGCTTAACTTTTGGAAAACTTTGAAGGAAAAGGTATCACGTAAGACTTCCCACACATAAACATGGGTAAGTTTTTACCTTACGCAAACCAAAATATTTGATAGGAAATCCGGTGATATTATAATAGGTCTAGGGTTTTCAAATAAGTATGAAATAGACGAAATTGTTACATGATTAAATTCCAGCTACTAGCCACAAAAAGTGGGTAATACAAACAAAATCGTAAGGGCATGTAGGAAGAATGGGTTTCCATCAATGGCAGGGCTATTGGGGTAGCGCCCATCACAGTACGGGGCCTAGATCACCGTACCAAGGATCCACCCTAAATCCCCTGCAACACAAGACCGGAACCATCCCTTACTGGACAGTCCCGAACAAGACAACGTCATCAGTTGTCGCGAATCAACTGCCCCACACAGCCGAATATAAAGGGACTTCTAGATGGGGGAAAATCTCGTTCTACTTGGGCATGACCCACTTAGCCTTGCTGTACCTCCCCTGTTTTAGCCATTCCCGGTTGATGAGGCTTAGGGCTACGATTACCTTTAGAGAACACATCACTTAGAATGCTTATCGTCCACCTGACGATGTTCTGAAAGCATTCAGTCCATACAAGTTCGTTCCGGGATTGAACGTAGCCGATGGCATTATCTCGTTACACACATTTTGGAATCACCCTTAGAGTTAAGGACGATAGCCCTTGCACTCTGAATCTTCATCTTCACTTGAGATTCACGACCTATCGTTAATTTGGATCGATGTGGTTTTTGTATATCCAAATCTGGAAACCCGATCCCGGTCTCATCGAAATCTAAAACGTATCTTTTAAGGCCAAGTTGTTTTAAAGTTTAAAACAATTCAATTTCATTATCTATATACGCACATATAGATAATTCACAACATCACAATAGATAATCTATATTATCATCACAAATAGATAATTCACATTATCATCACAAATGGATAATCCATATTATCATCACATATAGATAATTCACATTATCATCACACTTCAACCAAAGCAGCCATATAACACAACATTACTTATCTCATATCCGAGATCTCAAACCATTCAAGGCAATCAATATCATCCATCCATACATAAGCAAGGGTTAATCACACTATAATTAATTTAAAATGAATTAAATTAATTACTTCATCTCTAATTAATTTAAAGTAAATTAAATTAATTACTTTCATCATTACAAAACTTGCTTACATAATCATTAATTAATTAATCATTATCAAATTTCCAGCTTAATTAATCACCCTTGATTAATTATTCCTTAATTACATTCAAGTAATTATCCTTTAATTAATTTCAAAAATTAATTACTTTTAATCAAATACAGTAATTAATCCTTTAATTACTTCATAAATTAATTAACTATAATTAATTACATTAATCCTTAATTAATTACATTAATTAATTACTCATAATCACTCATCATTGATAATTAATCTTAATTAATCAATCCCTAATTACATCATTAATTAAATTAATTACTGATCCCTAATACTTTTTAATTATTCTATTTAAATTAATTACATTAAGTAATTAATCTTTAATTAAACTGCATTCATTAATCATCCTTGATTAATCTTATCCAGTAATTAACTTCCCTTAATTACTTTATTGAATAAATAAATTACTCCTTAATTAATTACATCTAATAATTAATCTTTAATTAATTATATTTATTAATGATCCTTGATTAATCTCATTTAGTAATTAACTACCCTTAATTACTTCATTAAATAAATTAATTACCCCTTAATTAATTATCTTAATTAATCCCTTGATTAGTTACACAAAGTAATTAAACTCAAATTACTTTCATTAACAAATCACCATTCAATTAATTACATCCAGTAATTATCCATTAATTACTTCATTAACTAATTATACTTTATTAATTACATTAAGTAATTACTTATCAAATCATCCAATGATTATTCTAAATTAATTAAACTTAATTACTTAAAATAATCAAATTTATTTACTTAATTACCTTGAGTAATTAATTCCTTTAATTACTTTCATTAAGTAATTATATTTAACCAATTCCATAAATGATTATCCTAAATTAATTAATCCAATTAATTATCAAAATTAATCGCATTAATTGGAGGATAATTAAATAATTTAAGTTTAATTATTTAAATAATCAAAGATTGATTTATTTATAAATCAAGGTTGATTAATTGATGATTGAAGGTTAATTAATTCATAAAGGTAATTAAGGAATGCCAATTAATTAATTTAATTAATTAAGGATAATTAATTAAATGGTAATTAATTAAAGGTTCATTAATTAATTAAGAATAAATAATTAGGTGTTAATTATTTAATGATTAGGGATTGATTAATTAATTAAAGTTGATTTATTAATAATTAAGGTTAATTAATTATGTAATTAACTTAAAGGTTAATTTTAATTAATGTGATTAATTAAGGACTAATTAATTAATTTAGGGTAATTAATTAAGATGGATAATTAAGGATTAATTTATTAACTAATTAATTAATATTAAATGATTTGTAATTAATGAATCAGATTGAGTAATTAATTCACGATTAATTAATTTAATTGAAAATTTAAATTGAATTAATTTAGGATTAAATAATTAATTAATCCTGTTTATAAATGGTTACTGTATGCTTGGATTACTTATGAATGTTTGTATTATATGAAATGTCTTGAATTGATTGTTATCTCTGGATTGTAATATTTTGTTCTATGAATTGAGCTCTGTGAAATTTATTTATGTATTCATTTTATCTATGATATATTTATCTATGAATCTGTGAATAAAGGTAAGCATTATAGGAATATACCGCTTATCGATATTGATATGATTGAATCTGTGATGATTGATGTTGTTGCACTACTGTGTAAAACCCTCTAGACTACACTATACACACAAATATGGATTGCACGAGGAAATAGGTTAAGTCGTAGATTTTTGAAATAGTTTTAAAATTGAGATTTAAATCCAAACGGTTTTGGAAATGGAATTGAATCAATATGAAAACTTTTGAAAAGAAGTTTTAAAGACAAAAGTTACTTTGAATAACTTGATAAAGTTTTGAAATTTAAATATTTTGATTTGAATTTGAATTCAAAATTTGAAATTGAATTCTGTGTTTGGAAATTATGATTTAAAAAGGTTATACAAGTTATAAATATGTTTATATGGGTTTAAACCATTTTAAAAGTATTTGTTTGGGAATTTGAATTTAACCCAAGTTTTATACTAGAAGGGCTTTAACTTGTACAAATGTAATCGAATTTTTCCAAAACGAAAACTATTTGTTTCAAATAATAATAGCTTTCATGCGAAGAAAGGATTTCTAATTTATATCGAAAGATTTCAAGTTTGAAATAAAATTGTGAATTGTTTTGAAAGCTATGAATGAACCTTTGAAAGATTGTTAAACTTTGTTTTGAAATCGAAGAGGATTTTAAATGGTGTATCTTTTATGTTAAAAGATTTGAAATGGGAATTGTTTTGAAAGTTATGAATGGATCTTTGGAAATAGTTTTGAAAGCTATAAATTGAGTCTTTTGGTTAATAATTGGATGAGATAATCCAATTTGAAAAGGAAGTGGTTTTGAAAAGCTATGAATGAATCCTTGTGAAATATTGGTGAACTTTGTGAACTGAATCTTTTTGTTTAAAGATTTGAAATGGTAAGTTGTTTAAACCATTTAAAAGAAAGGTTTTGGGTTTTAAGATGTGACTTAACTGAATCCCAATATCCATATGTTTTTAAATATTGCGATCATTATTCGGTTTAGCCGGGAGAGGACCTTGTGTCATATAACCCATTTCGAATAATGATACGACGATATGGATAGCATTTGAAGACCGGTGGTGAAGACCGGGTATTTTCAAGAAAGAAAGGATAACCCGTCGATTGTCTCTGCAATGAATCGTGCGGTATAGAGATCTCTACATGTGATGGGGAGTCCGATCGGGATTGGGAATTCCTGGATTTGCAAGGGCTTCTTTGGAAGTGCCTTCGGTTCTGTCTAAACCCGGAACAGACTTGTATGGATGTGTTTCTGACATTACACTTTGAGATGTAAAACCAGTTTCTATCAAATGCAGTTCTATTTGGTGGCGGAGAATTTATTCTCTTAGCTTAACACCCATCTTTGAGACGTACGAGCTCAGAGGTTATGTAGTTGATGGTTACTGGTGATACATACCCAATTTGGTAATGTGGCATACGAAGTGTTGCTGATCATTTGTTGATCAAAGCATGGCTTTTGTGTAAAGCGTAGATTTGTGGACGTGACTTCGTCGAGCCTTACAACCCGGTAATGGTTGAAACATGAATCGTGGCAGCAAGGTTATTTGGGGGTAGCTCCTTGCGAGGGTATGACCATTTCCTTCTGGATAAAAAATGATATCATGGTATGGAGCCTAGATATTTACTTATGTTGATTTTGAAAGTGGTATCATGGTATGGAGCCCAGATACTTTACTATGTGGTTGTTGCATTAAGGGCCCTCGGATAAAGGTCGGTAATGACCGGGGGATGGCATACTCGTGTCAGTAGTTACTTCCGGGCAGGGGTAACCCGACCTTGTGTAGCAGAGATCCGGTTAGGTTCTCGGGAACGTCCCTCCAAAGTCGTTCCATTTTGTGTGGGAAGTTCCTTTGCCTGACCATTTGTCGGAAATCCAATCATCCAATACACACCGTGTACGGTTTTATTTGTAGAACCTAGCATTTAATATGGTAGCTATAGTAGGCATAGTATAATGGTACCTATGTTGGCTAAGATTAATATTATACTTTCGAAAGGTTTTCTGCATTTTGCACTAATAATAATATCAAATGATTTTCGCGTATCAAGCATTTTTGACTGTCATAAGAAGAAATCTCCTCCAAGTGTGCGCTTGCATTGTGTGTGGGGCGGGAGGCCTTATGGCAGTTTCATTTTCTCAAAAGCATTGCGGTTTCAACTTTTAAAATCTTTGTTGTTTGTTTTAAAGATAAAACTGTTTTTGTTTGCTCATACCAGTCCCATGACTGACCCAGAGTTTATTGTTCCCTTCCAAAACTCTGGGTGCCCACAATTTTCCACACGGGTAGTCTAGAATTGGGTTTGTTAGATAATGAAATAGTAGGTGTAGATTAGGTAGCTTTCAGTCTTTGGGAATCTTCTTCAGTCTTTGGATGACTGACCTTGCTTAAGTCATTGATGATGGTGGTTCGAGCTAGCTTTGGATTGGAGATGGATTTTTTGGAGTTTGGCATTGATGACATTGTCTTTCCGCTGTTGTTATCTCTGTTATTGTCTTGTATCTATCTTTTGATATATTGATAGTCAGTTGTATCAATATGTTGTATCAAATACTGTTGTATATCAAAGATATTATTCATTTTCATTCCGCTGTGTTGTTATAATTAATGTGTTATAAGCTCCGGCGAGCCAGATTCGGCGTTTGAATCTGCGGCATTCGAGTACAAGTATAGTACGGGTGCCGATTTTTGAAGGTCGAGTCAGGATCGTCATAGTAAATTGCTAGAAAAAATAGACTTAAAATAGTTTATATTAAAACAATTTATTTGAAAATAGTTTCAGAGTCAAACTGGTTCAATTTCCCAATCTCCACTTCCAATCATTTTCAATTTCCACTTGCTCTTAAATTAATTCAATTCCAATTCAGTTTGAATTAACTTCAATTCCTATCCCAAATTCAAATCAATTTCCATTTGAATTTATACTTATTCAACTTCAATCTCACTTCCAATTAATTCAATTTAATTTTCCATTTGAATTTTTTTCATTTCTAATCTCAACTTTAACCTATCTCGAATTATATAAATTCGAGTTAAATTTCAAATGTTGATTTAATCCCTTTAAATCAAATTAACCTTACTTTTAATTTAACTTATTTCAAAATTTAAGGAAGAGTTCTAAACTTTTTTAACCATTTTAATCTTCGGAATCCAAATTATTACCAAATTTAAACTTCTAACTTTGAAATCAATTTTTAACAATTTTAGTTTGTAAGTTCATTTAAATCTTAAATTCAAAGTGATTTCATTTTCATTAGTTCGATCTTTATCTCTGAAAATCAAAGTCATTTAAATGATTTCAAAACAAAGTTTAATTCCATTTAATTTCAGTACTGGATATATATATTATGTCAATCTATTTCTTAATTCATTCAGAATAATTCAATTCACAGTTTCATAGATTATTAATAGCAACAAGATGATAGCAGGATATATCAAAGTAAATAAACATCCAAATTATTTTAAAAACGATCTATAGCATCCATTACCCATTTCCTGAACTCAAACTTTTTTGAGATCACATATAGCTCCCGTTACGTCAACCCATTTAACTTCCCTAAGTTAAATCTCAATTTCGTCTTGAAATTCCCAATTCAGGTTGTTCGTTCTAAACTTATTTAACTTCCCTTAAGTTAAATTCAATTCATTTTATCCAGTCAACCTTACTCAATTTGAATTCTCCATTAAATCTTAATTTTTCATCAATATTACTTCCCACTTATAAGTTCAAAAACTTATTTTTCTTTGGGTTTACATCGCATTTCAAAGGAAAATTCAAAACTCAACATTTAGTGTTTACCTCAAATCAACTTTGATATTATGTATATCCACTTATATATACATGTTTATTTCATTTGCACACCAGGCCATACTTTCAATTTTAAACAATTTTTAGGTTTAATTCAAAACAAATTCCTTAAATTTTTTTAAAAACAACTCTTGTTTCAAAATAATATTCCTATATTCAAGAATATTCTGAATAATATTTATTTATTATATCTTATAACACTTTTGAAACAATTCCGAAATCTTTTTAGGCTTAGATTTAAAACATCTCAATTTAAATCCTTTCCAATTTACGAAGTCATACTTAACTAAATGTAACTTCCTTAAAAAAATTCATTCTGCTTTATCATTGTTTATTTTAGAAAAATAAACATCCCTTTATTTAGACACAACACCCAATTTATGATAATTATCATATCTAGAAATCAAGAATACAACATATTCCATAATCATTTACTGGAAACTCAAATCAAGGTAATTTATTGCAATACTTTGAAAATTCTTTTAAATTTTCTATGATTTTAAATTCAGTTTTGAATCCATTTTCAACATATTTGCATAATGAATTCTTACCCAAATTCTATTTGGTTATATAAATTACCACTGAATTCTTATTATTATATTTAATTCCAACAGTCAACAACCAATTTGCTTAATATGTACAATATTTAGATAAATTATTGCTTTGTATATCAAAATATAAGCTTATGTAAAAATCATTTTTAAAACTGGTTAAAAAAATTTATATAAGAAAATAACAAGTACGCTCTCGTATATATATTATACTCAATTCATTCTAGGGTATTATTGACCCTATTTCTAATGAGTAACCCCACCAGAGCCAACTTTCTCGCTTAACCTGGCTCTGATACCAAATTTAATGACCCGAGATTTTCGACCCTGAAAATTTGACACTAATACGTTCACTGTAGAAGTGCCGAGCAATCGAATGCCGAAAATTCTGGATTGTTGGGATTAAGAAGAAAGGATAGAAGAAGAAACTAAATAAAAGACAGAATCTCATAGTCGTAGTGGAACAATATATAATATCAAATAATAGCATTTATACTAAGAAAAGCTGTAAGTCCGTTTACATACAGTACATCAGAGTTCAATCATTCACAAATATACTAGAAAGTGGTAATAACTTTTCCCTGAATACAATCTGTACAAAATCTAATACACAGCAAAATATACTCCATACGTCCCTGCCATCCAGCTTGCCTCCTGAGCTCCAGAACCTCCTAGCCTGAAAATCTGTAATGCTCAGTCTGACACGAGCATTACAATAAAGTAACACCCGAGTCAAGCTGGAAACCAGCGTGAGTGAACCCATCTAATATGAAATACGTAGGTTACAAACTTCTTTGAAAAGCTAGGGTAACTTGTTCATCATTACGAGTTTTATCCTGTTATAGCCATGCACTTATTCCATAAAATATATCTAATTATCGCTACTCAGTTTAAACGGTCAAGCTTACCAAATTTATTTCATTCCAGCCTATTTGATTTAAAATCAATCTATAAAGAATTATGGTAGTTACTAGTCGAAGTGGTTCCAGATACCGTTGATATCCGACACCTATCTCTTCGAAATCCAAACACCGCCTTTTAAGGCCAAATTATTTACATAAATTAATTTAATTTTAAATTCAAAATATCATATTCACATAGTAATTTATCTTAGATAACTATTCAAATAAATGAATCACATTTATCAACAGTTCAATCCAAGCATTTCATATCACAGAATATCACAAATTAACAGATTATAGATTTTAATCAATCCCATGCATTCAATAATATTTAACATTTATAGGCAAGATTACTGGTCACAACATTATTAGTTAATTCAATTTAATCACGAAATAAATTAATTACTTGTATTCCTTCTTAATTTTCATTAATTACTTACAAGTCATTTATTATTATTTTAATTAATTATTGGAATTAATTAATTATCCTTTATAATTACTTAAGACCCTAATTAATTAAAATTTAATACATTTTCCTTTATTTTCCACTTAATCACATCATTCAAATTTATTTTAAATAAACTTAGAAATTAATTTAAAACAAAATTAACCTAATATGGAATTACCCTAAGTCAAAACAAATTAAGTTCAAACATTTTAACATCAAAATCTTTGGTTTGAAACTTCTTTGAAAATGTGTTCAAAAATTCTCTTTAAAGAACTTGGTTAATTCATTTCTAAATTACTCGGGCCCAAGCCCAGAAATCACGATCAAGAACTCGATCCAAAATCCATCTTTCCCAATCCTCCCTCTCTCACTTCTCTCCTCTACTCAAAACATAGTGTTATCCTGCTTTTTGGCAAGGCAGTGATACCAAAAGATCGATTGGAAAACAAAGACAGTTCGTCTCAAAGATTGGTTATACTGTGCTTCGCTATGGATATCGATGAATTTTGTACGAGCCCGGATCAGGCTACAATTGATAGAACACGGCAAGCAAAGTCATGGAAGCCAGCACTCAGAATTTCAGGTTAATCGAAGTTCGTATGAATGAGATATGATCGATACAAGTTAGAGAAAATAAGCTTTTCGTATCCATCAAAAGGTCGGGGTGTTGGTTTATTCAAATCCATCTGGTTCGTATCCATCGGTATGACTTTGCCTCGCCCTATTCATATTCATCAGGTTCGAACCGATGGCGTGCACATCGATTAGTTCACACCGCTTCGCATCCACTGATGCATCCTACTTCGAGTTGGTCGGTCTCGAATCCATCCCCAAGCACTGCCTCGCATCGATCAACTTTGCATCCATCAACAGCTGTAAGTCACTATTTCGTATCCATGAAAAACCTGCCTTGCTCGTATCCATCTACCAAGGAACCTCAGTTCGTCTCGATCCAGTTCGTATCGATCAGTATAACTACCATTCGTATCCATCGATGCAAACTGGGTGACGACACTTGATACGAACAAGGCGAGATTCATGGATACGACGCGGTCAACTCGGAGCAAAAGGTGGATCGATGGGAGGAGTGAGCGCCACATCGCCACGTTGTCACGTGCATCCATCGGTTCGAAAGCATGGGTTCGAAGCGATCAACTCGAAGCAAACAACCAACCGAGAAACTCCATCTCTTATCGATCATAACTCAAGATCCACAAGTCCAAATGCAACAAAATTTTCACAGCAGCTTCCATACAAGGTAAAGAATTTTCCTGCTAAGTTTCAGCTCGATTGGATCAATTTTTGATGGATACGAAACCGTTTCGTATCGATCACAGATTGAGTCGAAACTTGGTGGGGTCGGTTGCGTGGGCCCACTCACGTGCCAGAAGAAGTCTCCCGAAGTTTGAGCGCGATCTCAGCCACTTACGCCTATAAATAGCCCTCTGAAGCCTACAGAAAAGGGATTTTTTTGCCATTCGACCTCCAGACTCAGCCGGATTCAATTCTACATCTTTCTATCACCATTGTATTCGAACATCAGAGCTATAGCTTACTGTAATCTGCTGTAACAGATTGAAATCATCAAGTGAACCAATAAAGTCATAAACTTCAGAGTGGACGTGGGCAAGATCGCCGAACCACTATAAATCCTGTGTTTCTAATTGTTATTTCTGAATTGCTGTGCTTGATATTGCTTAGATCTGAGGATTGTGTTTGAATATTGCTGATTTGTATTCATATACTTATGCTTTCGTGATACTGGGGTTTGTGACCATTTTTGGTGCAAACACTTTGGTGCTTTCACTGAGAAGGCTAACTCAAGGATTCTACCATTTGGAAGTTGAATTTGAAGATTTGAGAATACAGATCTAAGGAGCTATAATAAGACAAACAAGTAGAAGGCAAAGACCAGAAAGAAGTCAAAATGAAGGAAGTCAAGAGGCTTCATTAGGAGAAAATCAAGCATCGATCTTCATCACCAGGGATGAGATGGAGACGATGATGAAGAGGCAATAAGAGTCGATCTAGAGTTTGTTTCAACAGATTGGGCAACTTGGAGCGCAGAACCGAGGAGCAGATGAAGTTCAGAACGGAGCAGGACCATCCGGCGTAGCACCTGGATTAGGGGGCATGCACTTTGAGCATATTGATCCAATCTCGGAAAGAGAGAGAGGGGCATCTGCGCAACCTGGAGGTAGTAGAGGGATGAACGCCCAGCCGGGGGAAGATTCCAGAAAGCTCTCGTGGACTCGGGAGGCAGGTCGACAACGATGAACGAGGATTACATCTTGGAGGCAATGACAGATTGGCAGAGATGGTCAGACGGGCTATGAGAGGCGGATTAGTAAACAGAGATCTTAAAAACGTGAACATGAGTCCCTTTTCTCCTGCAATTAGGATGGCTAGGAACCCACCAGAGTTCAAGTTACCATCAGTGGAGATGTACGATGGGAGGACGGACCCCGCGGTCCATCTGACAAGGTATATGAGGCACATGGAAGTGCTGGAGGCACCACATGAAGGTATGGCGCGGTGTTTTCTATTATATCTGACGGATATCACAAGGTTATGGTTTAGGCAGCTGGGGAGCGGCTCCATAGGAACGTGGGCAGATTTAACTGAGAAATTCATGAGGCAATTTAGGGTTCACATTGCAAGACCTAAGAATGTGATGAGTTTGGCAATTTTAAAGCAGAAAGCCAGGGAGTCTTTGAGGAGTTTTCTGACGCGATTCAACACGGCAGCAGCATCAATGGATCGACCAGATCCATCCATGGTTATGATGGCAGCTGTGTCCGGAATAGCTGATGGCATAGAGTTCAAAAATTCGTTGACTAAAGATCCGCCTATGGATCTAGGAGAATTCTATCACGAGGCGGAAAAGTTTTTGTGATTGGAGGATGCAAACGTCGAAAGAGAAGAAGGAGAAGAAATTAATGTTTATGCAGTCAAAGATGGAAATCCCCCTGAGAAAGGTACATAAACTAGCAAGGGAAAACGAAAGGCTGAGAATAACAATAACAGATCAATGCGACCACGAAAGGAACCAAGATTCACCACATACTCAGAGCTGAATGATAGTTTGGAGCGAATCTATCAGGATACCAGAGAGCAGGTTCCATATCGTATACCAATGCGAAGGGATCCAACTGGTGACGAGAGAAAATCAGATAAATATTGCTTATTCCATGAACGGAACGGTCATAACACTAATGATTGTAGACATCTGAAGGATGAGGTAGAAGGGCATATCAGGAACGGTAGGCTACTTCAGTATGTGAGGAGGCGAGATCCAGCGGTGGAGCCAGAGCGACCACCGACTACATCAGCTAGAGGTGGTCCTGAACCGGGACACCATATGGTTATCAATTGATTGATTGATTGAAATAACGTTGAACAAGTCGTAAATCTCTCACTAACACGGTTAAATCATTTACACATGTATGAGATCGCGCACGATCCATAGACATGCTCTGAATGACCACTGACCGCACCATAGTAAGAATTTACGCTTTGACATCCTCGTCTTGCTTTTGCTTTGATTTTGATTTGGACATTTGAACTCAGTTTGTTTGGACTTTTCTGTTGTGGAATTCGTATGATCATTGCTTTAATATTTGCAATTCTGTGAAAAATCTATTTGTATACCCGCTGGGTCACGAACGGTCTATGAGCACCTCTTATATAGCGATGAACAACCAAAGTCTTTGATTCGGAAACTCACCTAAACATGAAACCTGGCATCGATAATACTAAGTCCCCCCGAGCACACCAATTCGCCTCGAACGGCACACGACCTCGAGTGTTCACAATTCGCCTCGAACGGCACATGATCGCGAACGATCACAATTTGCCTCGAACGGCACCCGACCGCGAACGGTCACGATTCACTTAGTATGATATCCAATCGTGAATTATCACATTTTGCCTCATGTGGCAATCGATCGCAAACGATCACATTCTGCCTTGTGCGGTACCCGACCGCGAACGGTCACAACTCACCTTATATGACATTCAATCGTGAACGATCACACTCTACCTCGAACGGCACCTGACCTCGAACGGTCACGGTTTGCCTCGAACGGTACACGACCTCGAACGGTCACACTTCACCTCGAACGGCACACGACCTCGAACGGTCACATTAGCCTCGAACGCCACCCGACCTCGAATGGTCACAATTCGCCTCGAACGGTACACGACCACGAACGGTCCCATTGCATCATTTTCTACGAACGTCATCCGACCGCGAACGGTCCCATTTCACCATTTGCCGCGAACGGCATCCGACCGCGAACGGTCCCATCCCACCCTTTGCCGCGAACGGCATCGACCGTGAACGGTCCCGATTCACCTCAAATGGCATACGATCCCGAACGATCGTCATTCAAGGTCATATGAAACTATCGAGTTCTTTACAGGTTGCTGACAGGATATGAACATCCAACTGATGGCATTACAAAACACACCTTCCTATCGCAAGGCATGTTTTGGGGGGAAAATGTTATCCTGCTTTTTGGCAAGGCCGTGATACCAAAAAATCGATCGGAAATCAAAGACAGTTCGTCTCAAAGACTGGTTATACTGTGCTTCGCTATGGATATCGATGAATTTTGTCCGAGCCCGGATCAGGCTACAATTGATAGGACACGGCAAGCAAAGTCATGGAAGCCAGCACTCTAAATTTCAGGTTAATCGGAGTTCGTATGAATGAGATATGATCGATACAAGTTAGAGAAAAATACGCAGTTCGTATCCATCAAAGGTCGGGGTGTTGGTTTATTCGAATCCATCAGGTTCGTATTCATTGGTATGACTTCTCCTCGCCCTGTTCGTATCCATCAGGTTCGAATTGATGGCGTGCGCATCGATCAGTTCACACTGCTTCGCATCCACTGATGCATCCTACTTCGAGTCGGTCGGTCTCGAATCCATCCCCAAGCACTGCCTCGCATCGATCAACTTCGCATCCATCAACAGCAGTAAGTCACTATTTCGTATCCATGAAAAACCTGCCTTGTTCGTATGCATCCACCAAGGAACCTCGGTTCGTCTCGATCCAGTTCGTATCGATCAGTAAAACTACCATTCGTAACCATCGATGCAAACTGGGTGACGACACTTGATACGAACAAGGCGAGATTCATGGATACGACGCGGTCAACTCGGAGAAAAAGGTGGATCGATGCGAGGAGTGCATGCCACATCGCCACGTTGTCACGTGCATCCATCGGTTTGAAAGCATGGGTTCGAAGCGATCGACTCGAAGCAAACAGCCAACCGAGAAACTCCATCTCGTATCGATCATATCTTAAGATCCACAGGTCCAAATGCAATGAAATTTTCACAGCAGCTTCCATACAAGGTAAAGAATGTTCCTGCTAAGTTTCAGCTCGATTGGATCAATTATTGATGGATACAAATCCGTTTCGTATGTATCACAGATTGAGTCGAAACTTGGTGGGGTCGGTCGCGTGGGCCCACTCACGTGCCAGAAGAACTCTCCCGAAGTTTGAGCGCGATCTCAGCCTCCTACGGCTATAAATAGCCCACTGAAGCCTATAGAAAAGGGATCTTTTGGTCATTCAACGTCCAGACTCTGCCGGATTTGATTCTACATCTTTCTATCACCATTGTATTCGAACATCAAAGCTATAGCTTGTTGTAATCTGCTGTAACGGATTGAAATCATCAAGTGAATCAATAAATTCATAAATTTCAGAGTGGACGTAGGCATGATCGCCGAACCACTATAAATCCTGTGTTTCTGATTGTTATTTCTGAATTGCTGTGCTTGATATTGCTTAGGTCTGAGAATTGTGTTTGAATATTACTGATTTGTATTCATATACTGATGCTTTCGCGATACTAGGGTTTGTGACCATTTTCGGTGCAAACTATGCAACCCTTAAACCCATACACACACTCGCGTGTGCACTTGCACAACTCGACGACACCATTCCTATCATCGATGCCACCTCCGACCCATCGCTGATGACTCGCTCAAACGTTCCGATCACCCAGTACTGGCTTCGACCCTCTAAATCGAATTCGAACCAGTCGAGCACATCAGGTACCAAAACCCGATCGCCAAAAACAATCTCATACCGCCGCTACAGGCCATCGGAAACCACGCCCTAACGCCGAAAGCTTCGAACGACAACACTCTACCTATTCCCCCACCTTCGACCGAGTCCGATGCTTCCTTAATGACGAACTAGCCTCAAAACCCACGTCGACCAATTCAGGGTCTAAAACCTTACAACGACGTCGTCCAGCCACCTTGATGAACTATAAACCCTCCAATGTTTTTTCCTGAGCGCCTCGACCCCTAGCTACCTTCAGCGATGAACTCGACCCTCCATCATTCATCGATTGCCAGAAATCGAGCAAAGTCTCAATTCCGTTCAACTCAAAAATTCTACCCAAATACAAACTTAAAAATCTTGAAATTATCATTAAAATATATAGGAGTATATAGCTTTGTTCTTTAATCCATTTTAAAATGAAGAAAATAATTAAATTTGACACTTGTAATTTGCATGTTGTGCTTAGCTTATAAATGTTTTTATGCGTGCATTTATATTTTTCTTATATTACATTTTATATTTTATACTTTATTTATACATTTTCTTTTATTTATTTTATGTTTACTTAATAAGATAAAATCTCTTATCCATTCCTATTTAAACTTAAGCTATTTACTTTAATTAATAACTATATATATACTAGTTTTAAAATGTAGAGTTTTTAAATCTAATTTATTTTTAAGATATTTACTTTGAATTCCAAATTATATTTTTATTCACAAACCACATATATATATGAATAATAGTAAAATAGTTATCATATTTTATTTTGTTTTGAAATGATAAGTTTTGCAAATTCAAATAATTATATTAGAAGATTATTAAATTAATATTTATATCCAGATATTTTTAATTATCAGAATTTATTTGTTCAACTTATAAATCAGTATTTTTAATCATTTAATTTAGTTAATTACCAATTAACAGATGTCCAAAAATACGGGTTATCACATAATCTGATTTCTAATTCTGATCTAGTTAACTTTTTCTTGAATTTCTTGAATTTATTTTTCTTTTTATTATTATTGAGCAGTGGATAATCCTTCTTCATGTGGCCAAATCTTTCATATTCTAGCATTTTATTGATGTTTGATTTTAGAAATTTGGTTTGCTGCCATTTGGAATTTGGTCATCTTCTTGAACTTCTTCAATTTATTGTAGTTTTTGGCAATAAAGACAATCTCATCTTCATCTAAGTCTGAATCTTCGTTACTTGCTTGGAATGCTATGTTTTTCTTTTCATTATTTTGTTCCTTTCTAGCCTGCAAGTTTGCTTCGTATGACATCAAATTTCCTATTAGCTCTTCGACTTTAAATTGAGAAAGATTATTAGCTTCTTCGATGGCTAAAACATTTCTTTCCCAGTCATTTGTCAAATATTTTAAAATTTGTATGACTAAATCAAAATCCATATATTTGAATCCAAGTGCCATTAGATCATGCTGAATTGTTAGACATCTTGCATGCATATCAATAATAGATTCATTTGTTTTCATTTTGAAAGATGAGAATTGGTTTTGTAAAATCAAAATTTTAGTTTGCTTGACTTTATTTGTGCCTTCATGTGTGTCTTGTAAAGTGCACCATATATCATATGCAGTTTTGCAAAGAATGACGCATAAAAACTCATTTTTGTCAAGTGACCAAAACAAAACATTCATAACTTTGACATTGTTAGATGCGTCTTCTTTTTGTGCATCAGTCCATATGCTAATATTTGTGTCAGGTGCTTCATATTTGTTTTGAGTTGCTAGCCATATTTCTAAGCCATTTGCTCCATAAAAATTCTTATATGGGTTGACCGATAAACATAATTAGAACCAGTAGATAGTGAAGGACGAGCAGTTGATTGACCTTCTTGAAATGTGCTTGCCATATTAGTGATTTTTCAACTACGTGTTACTGTAGATTGAGATGGCCTTGCTCTGATGCCAATTGAAAGTCTATAAGATCTTTATAAATACTGCAACTTATATATATGTGTGTGTGTGAATGTATATTACTAACTATATTAAGAAAAGAACAGTAACTGAGTATAAGATAAATAATAAAAATGATTACACCAAATATCTTATACTGGTTCAGACTTCTTGTCCTACGTATGGTCCCGAATCCCCCCTTCGATATTTCCTTTAACCAACTAGCAATCGCTTCGCCTAGAGGAATAAGATAATACAAAAGTATATCTATGACAATCTTGTGTTCCAAATAACTTGTTTTTTGACTGATAGTACAAATCTTCCAATGATCTCCTTTGAGTATGTGAATGTGAGTGTTTTGAGTTGTAGGAAGT
Source organism: Allium cepa (assembly GCA_030765085.1). Taxonomy (NCBI): domain Eukaryota; kingdom Viridiplantae; phylum Streptophyta; class Magnoliopsida; order Asparagales; family Amaryllidaceae; genus Allium; species Allium cepa. Next base: position 1,028,852,924 of record CM060937.1, on the reverse strand, counting down.
GGTTTAACCAAAATTATAATTTGGTTATAATAGATTGAGAGCAATGTAAGCACAAGATAGTGGTAAGAAATCAAGAGAGAAAAGAATCAATTAATTAAAGTTAGTTAATCTCTACATCTTGATCATGGTAGTATTTATAGATTCAAAAGGATAGAGATAAACTGTTGTTACTATTAGATAAGTTCTATTAATTTTAATGGCTGCAACCTTTCAATGAAGGGTAATTTCTTTTTATTCAACAGAAGTGACTTTTCAAAAATTTGCAGTTTTTCCTACGATAGACGTCTATGGTAAAACCTCAAACGTCTGTGACTTCAGAAAAATAATTACCCGATGATTGTCATAGACGGCTGTGGTTTTACCTCAGACGTCTGTGAGTAGTAAAAAATGTTTTTCAACTTAATTTCAGTGCATATGAAATAGCGTGTGATTGTGTATGCATATATGCTCAAAGAGACCTTATTAATATTTTATCTAAGACTCGTCTATAATAGAATAACCTTACTAACTTTAGTATGGTCGATAGATCTTCGTTTGTCTTTGAGTCTCAATATCTTCAAGCATGGTGTCTTCCTATAGCATGTACCTGTAATCTTGATAAAGTGTGTGTGCGTGTATGATTGTATAGTTGTTATCATTGAAACATAAACTGGAGGTTTTAACAAGGTTATCCATGAGAATGAATTATCGAGTGCTCATTTTCTTGTCGGGGAATGTAACAACCCGAAAATCAGTAAGAATTAATTAAATTAAATTAAACAGGGGTAAACATGGAAATTCTGTAAAAGATATAATTTGACCACGAAAGATATGCCATTGCGTTTGTGGTGAAATTTTGATCTGTTTTCATATATAATATTCTAAAAATGGAGCTTAAACAAAGACATTATAGACATTTGAAGTTTTCAGGTTTAAAATAATTTAACTTGAATTCAAATTCAAATAAATGATTAAATTTGAAATTTGAAATTTAAACGAGATTAGGCTTGGGGGTTAAAGAAATTGTTAACAATGAAAGTATAATAAAATAATTAAATGAAACAATGATGCAAAATTAATTGTGTTCCCAAAATAGGCAAAGGGCCAAATGCCGAATCCAACTAGTCAACCTCTAACGGCCAACCGATGCGTATTGGGCGGTCAACCACTCCTTTTGATGGAGGCTACGATGTTCTTATCAAAGAACATTTTAGATTTATCCGTTTTTAACTTATTTTTGTCCCACGATTCTGGTACATTTCAACCCCTATGAATAGGACCCTGCCCTTTCCACTTTTATTAAAAAATATTCGGGAATTCAGGGAAACTCTGCCATTTTCTCTCTTAAATTAGATTCAAAAATTTAATTGGAATTCAGATAATGATTCTATTTCATTCGTAATTATTTGTTTTAATCTATTCTATTCTAATCTCTCTAAATCTAACAAAATTATATATATCAGTCTCTTATTGTATGTATATACACACACAAAAGTAGAGATCTGGAAAAGAGTGCTTCAGCATTGCAAATCCATATAGGAAATGCTAAGGATAATCCGTGAGTGGAAACTTTAGTATTTTTATTCCAGTATGCGACAACCCACATTTTGAAATATTTAAACCGACAATAATCCACACATGTCCGACTTAAACAATTCGAAACTTAGATAATCAATGGGGTTAATTAGGGAAAATAAGAAAAGAAGAAGAAAACGAACACAGAATCTCGCAACAAAACGATAAAATATAATAATCAAATAAACAGTTCATGAAGCTGTTTATATTATACATTTGATTATAATTTATACAACATTTATTAGAGTTATATATACATAAGGGATGAATAAAGTATTGCAGTAGACGACATGACGTAGGAATAATAATAGTAATAATATACCAAATCTTCATCTTCGTTCTCCAGAATAATCTTCAATGCACTGAAAAACTCAGGCCTGACCCGAGCGTAATGAAAAGACAAAACACTTGAGTAAGGACTAAAATATTCTTATGTGAGTGAAACCAATATTGCATATATTACATAAGTGTCATGGCGTTAGAGATGTTCATGGGGTTTTACATCTCCTATCCAATGTATAACGTGCATACAATAACTCAGGAGATGTTACGGGATTTTCCGTCTCCTAAGGATCCATCAAAATATCTATATATAGTATAATACGCTATAATAGATAGTGTCTATTAGTAAAATAAATATTTTCATAGCGTTAAGGTTTTACATTGATCCACCTTAACGCGTTTTTAAACATTGTGGTATGGTTTGCATACAACACCAGTGAACCGTCGGTGGATAGGGATGCGCCGTGATACGACAACACTAAACCAAAATCATAGTGGTCTCGAATAAGGATAAAAGTATGACGAGGCATGTGAGTATGCCAAAGGTAGGATACTACCAGTTCGGGTCGTAGGGCCGACGGTAACGCATCATAGCCATGACTTCCCAACGCGTCCATCCATACCATATCGAGTCAAAGGGTGTTTATCCCAAATCAAGGTGCACCAATCAAAACTAACAACAAGATAATAATATGGACCGAGTTCGAGAAAATCAAAGAACGGATGTCCGCTAGGGGTAATTAGCCCACTTGGCCCTATCAAGTCATCCTGTTTTAGTCATTTCAAATTGGCATAGGTGCCGGGGTCTATCCATCACCGTTCTCTTTCTTCAAACCCAGTAAACGATGCCAAATCCAACCACTTCGTTCTAGAGTCTCCTCCGCATACGCAGTTGTTAAAATGGTTCCAATATTGACAGAGAGTATGCTAATAAGAGGTCCCGGTCTCTTTAACAACCAAACGTTGTTTTACACACAGGTTGGCACTTTTACATTTCGAAAACAATTCGTACTTGATATCAAAATATTTTATTTGCTTCAAAATCAATTTCTTTTCATAATATCATATTTACTTCAAAATGTCATATTCAGTTCGATACGTCATTTCACTACAAAATTCAATTTGGATTACAATTTAGGTTATAACTTCAACTTAACCCAATTTGTATTTAAATCCACGATTCAAATATAAATGTTCCAACCTTTACCAGTTGAATTTTTAGAAAATAGTTTAGAGTTGTTTAATATAAAGAAATTTGAAAATTGAAATGGGTTACATCGTAAAATAGCTTGGAAAATCAAAATAATTTGAATATTTTAAAAGATAGATTTTAAATAGTTTATATTTAAATAATTTAATTTGAAAGTAGTTTCAAAGTCAAATCGACTCAATTCCAAATCTTTCAATTCAAATCAATTACAATTTCCATTTCCATTTAAACTGATTCAATATCGGTTTCAATTCGAATTAATTTCGATTCCAATTTTAATTCAAATCGATTTCAATTTCGATTCCAAATCGATTCAATTTTGATTTCAATTCCAAATAATTCAATTTCAATTTCACCCAACTAATTTCAATTCAATTCCAATTTGAATTAATTTCAATTCAATTTTCAATTTTAAACCATTTCGATTTATATAAATTTGAGTTTGATTTTTAAAATATTGATTTATATCACTTAAATTAAATTTAACTTCAATGCTCAATTTAAGACTCAAATCTTTAAAATAATTCAGCTCCAAGCTCACATTCTGAAATATTCATTTAAATTACTTTTACTTGGATTTATTTAAAAGTTCAAGTGAAAGTTCAAATCACTTAAACAAATCAAATTCCATCATCCAAATGGTTTCTCAATTATACTTCAAAATTTCAAACTTGATTCATAAAACAATTTCTGTTGACAAGTTATTTTTTAACATGTCGAGCTTGAGTTCAAAAATGATTCAATTTCCATAACTTCGATTTTAGTTCATAAAGTGAAAATCAATTTAAATAATTTCAAGTCAAAATTTGAAAATCATTTAATTTAACCAACTTGGTGTCTGTATATAATTTTCCACCCTATAGCTAAGTGAATCAATTATTTCAATTTAATTTAGAGATGGATATATATCATCTCAATCCAAAATAAATATCATAGGTATATATCATTTCAACCTATTTCTTAATTTATTCAAAACAATTCGATTTGCAGTTTATATACTGTAAATAATATATAGGATGATAACATTATATATATATATATATATATATATATATATATATAAACATCCAATCATCCAAATATCGACCAATTGGATCCATCACAATCAATCAACCAAACAGTCAAAATATCCTAACAATTGCCAATTATCAATAACTGGAAATTTTACTAGCAATTTAAAAATCTTCATTTAACAGTTAACTCAAAATTCCTGACATATAAATTTCTATGTCGATTTCTATGTCAGTTAAATTACTAAACAACAATCAGCAATTTAAATCACTTTCAGAATTTCAATTTAACTAACATAAAAATAATTTAGTATGTCGTGAGCATTATAAAACACTCACCTTTTATTTGAAACTAAAAATATTTCAGCTTCAAACGAATGTCACTTAGATTCCACACAAAAGCCTTCATCAATACGATTCCAACGCCGCTTGTTTCATCTCAATCGGACCTCGCATGTGAAAGATATACAATTTATTAACATCATACAATATATATATATATACATACATACATACATACATATATATATATATATATACACACACACACACATATGTGTGTGTGTGTCTATATATAAGATTTACAAAACCCTTTTTTGTTAAACCTTCCAAATCTGGGCCGTTGGATCTTGCTTCAGGAAATCAAGGCCGCACCTTGCTTCTTCTCTCCCGCGTACGTTCTAGGCCAACAAGTCGCGTACGAACCCATCGCCGTCATCTCCTTTTGATTGTCGCTACCTCGTCATTGCCCTAGAAGATGATCGGCGACCATTAACGAATGTGCCTACACAAGCCCCACCTGCTCCAGTCGACCGCAACCCCCGAGCGTCTTCGATGACGTGAAAAAATGAAGGTGAACGACACACCATTCATGGGTATTTGCCACCGCCTCGAGACATTATAGCCTAGATCCACCGTTGGATGGAAAGGTCTCGTCGTGCTCTATGACATTCTAGTTGGAAGTTTTCGACAAAAGTCGATGGATTGATCAGAAATTTAGGGGGAAGGAGATGGAGTTTCGGTGATTAAAAGGGTGGAGGCGGCTGCGTTAAAATTTTAGGTTTAGACTGTGTGTATATGCGTAACTATATTATTTCGGCTATTCACATGAAATTTTGGACGAACTCCAAATGAAGCATGCTTCCTGGCATTTATAATGTTTTACCCCTATTTCGAACTCAATGGAACCAGTTTTGGAAGCCAATTCGATCATATGCAGAAGATAGCTTTTCAAATCGAATTATTTAATTAAACTCTGAAATTATATTCTACGCGTTTCAAGCTCGCACGGCCAAATGACAAGTCTAGTCGCTACGAGACTTGAAATCCTATAATAACTCACTATTATGAATCTAATGAAACTAGTTTCGTCGAAATCCAAGACAGTGACCGAAAAGACTATTTAACTCGTTAGATAAAATATACAATTTCAATTTTTTTATTTATCCACTTAAAATTCCAATTTTAAATGTTAACAACCTTTATTCATACTTGAATAAAATTTAAATCAATTTTCGATACTATTTTCATTCACATAAATTAACGATTCAATTATTCAAATAATTGCAATATTAAATTGAAACGATTTAATTTGCATCAAATCACCATTATTAAATAATTCACCATTTTATTAACCATTTTTATTCAATAATTATATCAAATTCTATAATTTAAAATGGTTAAAAATATGGGTCGCTACATTTTCCCCACTAAAAACTTTTCGTCCTCGAAAAGGTAGTAAGTACAGAATTTAATATATAATATATTTTCTCAAAATAATTAACTTATAAAACTTTAAAATCTTATTTATAAAACCATTACCACGTTTCAACTCGACCATTCTGATCGGCTTACGGAGATTACAAGTTTTTTTGTAAATATGAGTTATAAAATTTTAAAACCTCAAATTTTTTTCTAACTCCCGGAATTACGAAAAAATTTGGTAGTCTCGGCTCGATTGGAATTTTTTTACAATATAAAATATAACACAAATATACCCAGTATGTATCAAATATACATCTCATCTCAATGATGAGGCATCCCATAGGGAAAAATATAAAAGCGCAGTATGTAATCCGAAATATGTACCTTATTATTATTATTACTACGAGAGGGTTCGCTCGTATTAAGCAAGCAAAAGCAAAGTATAACCCGCGTATACGCCCAAACGGTCTTTGTATGTACCTATCTCAACTCAAATTAGAACATTAGTCATTTGTGAAGATGTAGAAAGCATATATGAGTTTAATATAACTATATAACATTGATTTTGAAGTCAAACCATAAACACAAGCACAAATACGCAACATACAACGATCATATGCAATCAAAAATAGTTAAAACAGAAATTTGCAGCAAAAGAAACCATTCAACCATCAATATTTATCCAATTAATCCAAACTATCACCATTTACATTTCCAATGTCAATATTTCAGTTTATATACTTCATTTCTTATTAACATCCAAATCTCATCAACATTGAATTGATTTACTTCTAATTCATTCATATCTATTCATTCGCATTTAATTTATTCAATTCAATATGTAAAATTTCAATTATTTCATTTTGTGTTTAACAACATCTCATATCAATTTATTTCTAAGCCATTTTATAAAATTATTTCATTTAACCTTATTTTAATTAAGTTTTATTTCACTATCACTTAGATATTCATTTTAATACCAACCTCATTTATAAACCATTTCATAAATATTTGAGTCAATTACGACCATTTTATAAAATGCATTTCATATTTATTTTTCATAACTCAAGTTCATATTAATTCTTAGATTTACTTCATTGGTTCATTTTATAATTCAAGTTCATATTAATAATTTTTACTTCAATACATTTTATTTTATAAAATGGCTCACTTCATTAATTTATTATTAATTTTACTTAAGCAAAATTTATTTTATAGCTCAAATTCATATTATTAATTTTCTTTTTATCACAATCAATTCATCCAACTTCTCTTAAGTTAACTTCCACTTTTTTTAAGTTTACCTCATTAATGTATTTCATATTCAATTAGTTACCAATCAATTTTATTAAAACTCATTTCATTTGCATTTAATTTATTTACATCCAATTTACATCAAATTCAATTAATCATGTAAATTTTACTTGCACTCATTTATTTTTATTCATTTTCTTTCACAATTCAAACTCATTTAATTTTATTATTCAAGTTGTATTACTTCTATTAATTCATTTTATAGCTTATATGGAATTAATTTACTTTGCTAATTTATCTAGTTTCATTCAAATCCAATTTAATTCATTTAATCTTTATTAAGTGAAATTCTATTTCATTTAATCCATTGCTCATTTTTTTAACTCTATTTTAATTTTTTTTCTTATCATTCGCATTCAACAAAATTTAAATACGTTTTTAGCTTAATATTTCTCTAACCTATAAGTTATACAAATTAATTCACTTAAAATTTCATTTTATTATTTTATGAATTTATTTCAAATACCATTCACTTTTATTTAAACTTTCTTGAGTTAAACTTCATTTTATTTATTTTATTTCACTAACTCAATTTATTCATATTTCTTAAGTTAATTATTTATTTCATATCTCAGATTCATTTTTTTTGCAAAACCAAAATATTCAACAATTTAAAATTTAATTTTTACATTCCTGTTCAAATCTATTAATTATAACTTAATTTTATCTATACTATTTTAATTGCAAGTTCAAAACTAATTTCATATATTTATCAAATCATACTTAGAATATATTTTTTTCACAATCAAACTTGTTTTAATCGAAAACAAATTTCTTTTGGTTGCAATAATCACTCAGAAACTCGAAAATAAATACCTGTGATGCTACAGTCGTCCCCCGAATTATTTCCCAGCGACCAAAGTGAGTTTAATGCTTTTATTTTCTCCAAAAATCTTTTGAAAATATTCTTCTACTCAAAACTCTTTCAAATATCATTAATATTAATTCTGAAGGCTTCGAAATTTTTTTTGGAAAACAAAGGGATTTGAATTTTTAAAATTCTGATCTTTTTAAATCCTTTTGTCTATAATATAGCTTATACAATTTTGTTTTCTTTATTATGAAAATATTTCATTACTTTACAATTTTGTTATTTCAAACAATTTTTATTGTAATTAGATTCAATTTAATTTAATTATCAAATGCTTCATAAAATAAAATTCATCAAGTATTCGTTTGATTTTAATTCTACCAAGAATCGATGATAATTAAATATTATCATCTCCTAACAAATTCATTAATAATAATTATATATATAATATAATTTTGTTAAAATTATTTAATTTACCCGATTTTAAAATAATAATACGTCGACTTGCCTCATTTAAATGTCTAGAAACCCCTATCGATAGCATGGCATCTCACGCATCGACCAGAATTCATAAACAACTCAATAGATAAGTAAACGTAATATAAAACATTTTATAACACTAACAGTATGCACTCTGATATATATACACTCAAACAACTCATTTTAGGATATTATTACCCTATCTCTAATAAGTCAAACCCCACAATGCTAAGGTTATCGCTAAATCCGAGCTCTGATACCAAATATGATGACGTACATTTCAGATGGTTTAAATAAAAAATAATCCATACATGCCCAACTTAAACAATCCGGAACAAAGATAATTAATGGAGTTGGTTAAGAAAAATAAGAAAAGAAGAAGAAAACAAACATATAATCTCGCAGCAGAACGATAAAATATAATAATCAAATAAACAGTTCATGAAGCTGTTTATATTATGCATTTGATTATATACAACATTTATCAGAGTTATATGTACATGAAGGATAAATAAAGTAATGCAGCAGACAAAATGATGCAGGAATAATAATAGTAATAATATGCCAAATCTTTGTCTTCGTTCTCAAGAATAATCTTCAATGCACTAAAGGACTCAAGGCTGACCTGAGCATAATGAAAAAACAAAACACTCGAGTTAGGACTAAAATATTCTTATGTGAGTCAAACCGATATCGCATATTACATAAGTGCCATGGTATCAGAGATGTTCATGGGGTTTTACAACCCCTGTCTAGTGTATAACGTGCGTGTCATAACTCGAGGGATGTTATGGGATTTTCCATCTCCTAAGGTTCCATCAAAATATCAACATATAGTAGAATAAGCTATAATATATAGTGTCTATTATTAAAATAAATATTTTTATAGACTTAGGGCTTTACATTGATCCCCCTTAACATGTTTTAAGCATCGTCGTAGAGTTTGCATATAAAACACCAGTAAATTGTCGGTGGATAGGGATGTGCCATGATACGACAATACTAAACAAAAATCGTAGTGGTCTTGAATAAGGATAAAAGTATGACAAGGCACGTGAGACGCCGTCTAAGGTAGGATACTACCAGTTTGGGTCGTAGGATTGGTGGTAACGCATCATAGCCACGTCCGTCCACCGTGTCCATCCATCCCATATCGAGTCAAAGGAAGGCTATCCCAAATCAAGGTGCACCAATTGAAACCAACAAAAAGAGTAATAATATGGACCGAGTCCGAGAAAATCGAAGAACAGGTGTCTGCTAGGGGTAATTAGAACACTTGGCCCTGTCAAGCCATCTTGTTTTAGAAATTTCAAATTGGCGCAGGTGCCGGGGTCTATCCATCATCGTTCTCTTTCTTTAAATCCAGTAAACGATGCCAAATCCAACCACTTTATTCTAGAGTCTCCTCCGCATACACAGTTGTTAAAGTGGTTCCAATGTTGACAGAGAGTATGCCAATAAGAGGCCCCCGTCTCTTTAACAACCAAACGTCGTTTTATACGCCGGTTTGTACTTTTACATTTCAAAAATAATTCATACTTGATATCAAAATATCATATTTGCTTCAAAATCAAAGTCATTTTGAAATATCATATTTATTTCAAAATGTCATATTCAGTTCAATACGTCGTTTCACTACAAAATTCAATTCGTTTTGTATTTTGGGTTATAACTTCAATCTTACCCGATTTGTATTTAAATCCACGATTCAAATATAAACATTCTAACCTTGACCGGTTTGAATTTTTTAAAAATAGTTTAATATAAAGAAATTTGAGTATTGAAATGGTTTATATAGTAAAATAGCTTGGAAAATCAAAATAATTCGAATATTTTAAAAGTTAGATTTTAAACAGTTTATATTAAATAATTTTATTTGAAAATAGTTTCAAGGTCAAACCGATTCAATTCAAAATCTTTCAATTCAAATAGGTTTCAATTTCCATTTAAACCGATTCAATTCCAATTTCAATTCGAATTAACTTCGATTCCAATTTTAATTCAAATCGATTTCGATTTCGATTCCAATTAACTCAATTTTGATTTCAATTCCAAATAATTCAATTTCAACTTCAATCCCGATTAATTTCAATTCAATTTCAATTTGAATTAATTTCAATTCAGTTCTCAATTTTAACACATTTCGATTTATATAAATTTGAGTTCGATTTTCAAAATATCGATTTAAATCACTTAAATTAAAATTTAACTTCAATACTCAATTAAAGATTCAAACTTTTAAAATAATCAAATTTCAAATTTCCATTTATATTACTTTTACTTGGATTTATTACAAAGTTCGAATGAAAGTTCAACTCTCTTAAATAAATCAATTTCCATCATCCAAATTGTTTCTTAATTATATTTCAAAATTTCAAACTCGATTCATAAAACAATTTCTATTGACAAGTTCATTTTTAACAATTCAAGCTTGAGTTCAGAAATGATTCTTTTTCCATAAATTCAGTTTTAGTTCATAAAGTCAAAATCAATTTAAAAAATTTCAAGTCAAAATCTGAAAATCGTTTAATTTAACCAATCCAGTGTCCGTATTTTCCTATCCTGTAACCAAGCGAATCAATTATTTCAATTTAATTTGGGGATGGATATATATCATTTCAACCTATTTCTTAACTTATTCGAAATAATTTGATTTACAGTTTTATATACTGTAAATAATATATAGGATGAAAGTATTATATATATATATATATATATATATATATAAACATCTAATCATCCAAATATCAACCATCCAAACAGTCAAAATATCACAACAATTTCCAATAATTAATAATTGAAAATTTTACTAGCAATTTAATTCAAATCTTCATTTAACTATTAACTCAAAAATCCTAACGTATTAATTTCTATGTCGATTTCTATGTCAGTTAAATTGCCAAACAACAATCAATAATTTAAATCACTTCAGAATTTCAAGTTAACTAACATAAAAATAATTCACATGTCTTGAGCACTATAAAACAGTCACATTTTATTTGAAACTGAAAATATTTCAGCTTCAAATAATTGTCACTTCGATTCCACTCCAAAGCCTTCATCGATATGATTCAAACACCGCTTGTTTCGTCTCGTATGTGTAAGATATACGACTTATTAGCATCACACAATATATATATATATATATATATATATATATATATATATATATATAATTTACAAAACCTTTTTTTAAAAAAAAACCTTCCAAAGTTGTGCCGTTGGATCTTGCTTTAGGAAATCAAGGCCGCACCTTGCTTCTTCTTTCTCATGTACGTTCCAGGCTACCAAATCGCGTACGAACTTATTGCCGCCATCTCCTTTTTATTGCCGCTACCTTGTCATTGCCCTAGAAGATGACCGACGACCATCAACGAATGCGCCAACGTAAGCCCCCACCTACTCCAGTCGACCGCAGCTCCTAGCATCTCCAATGACGTGAAAAAAGAAGGTGAGCGACACGCCGTTCGTTGCAATTTTCCTCCGCCTCGAGTCATTATAGCCTAGATCCACCATTGGATTGAAAGGTCTTGACGTGCTCTACGACATTCTAGTTGGAAGTTTTCAACAAAAGTCGATGGATTGATCAGAATTTAGGGGAAAGGAGATGAAGTTTCAGCTATTAAAAGGGTAAAGGCGGCCGCGTGAAAATCTAAGGGTTAGGCTGTGTATATATGCGTAACTATATCAAAAATAATATTATTTCGACTATTCACGTGAAATTTTTGACAAACTCCAAATGAAACATGCCGCCTGACGTTTATAATGTCTTACCCTATTCTCGAACTCAATGGAACTAGTTTCAAAAGCCAATTCGATCATATGCAGAAGATGGCTTTTCAAATCAAATTATTTAGAAATTAAATTCTACGCGTTTCAAGCTCGCATGGTCAAACGACACGTCCGATCGCCATGAGACTTGAAATCCTATAATAACTTACTATTACAGATCCGATAAGACTAGTTTCGTCGAAATCCGAGACAGTGGCCAAAAAGACTATTTAACTCGTTAAATAAAATATACAATTTCTAATTTTTTTATTTATCCACTTAAAATTCCAATTTTAAATGTTAACAACCTTCATTTATACTTTCATAAAATTTAAATCAATTTTCGTTACTATTTTCATTCATATAAATTAAAGATTCAATTATTTAAACAATTGCAATATTAAATTAAAGGATTTAATTTCTAATAAATCACCATCAATAAATAATTCACCATTTTATTAACCATCTTTATTCAATAATTATATCAAATTATACAATTTAAAATAGTTGAAAATACAGGTCGTTACACAATAATTTTTTAGTATATTATGGATTTGAATATGTCTTAGGAATTTTTAGTTTACGAAAATAAAACAAAATGAAACCCTCCAAAACTCCTATAATTTAGAACATCAATTCTTGTTGGAATTCTCGTTGGAATTCTCAATTGTTTACATTAAATTGTTGGAACATGTAGTTTTTGCAATTTTTGATGATTTCAATTTCTATTCCACCCCTCTTTAAATTCTAATTTGATTATGAACTTTCAATTAAAGAATAAGGTGCAAAATTATGACTTTATTATATGAAAATAAAAGAGAAATCCCAATGTTTAAATTCTTTGTAAAAGAAGGGTTGAATAGAGAATGAAACTAGAATTGCAATTTCTTTTTTTGAGATTATTCCATGATTTAATGTGACAGATTGAGTGGAAATTTTTATTATGTATAAGTCAATTTATTGCAATTTTTGGATATAAATGTTAAATCTTTTATTAAGGATATTGAAATCCCTTGTTATGGATATTGGAAATTTGGCACCATTGAAAATATGGAAAAGAACTTGTATTATTGTTATTAAAACGAATTGACATTTAAATGTTTGTTAGGGAGAATCTTCGCACGTATAAAAATAGTGGGTGCATATTTATTTACATATTAATTACTGTAAGTAGCATACAATTACAACGTATAATTGCTAATGTACAACGACGTAGTTAATTCGGTAACAATTGTCATTAAATCCCTCTTAGGAATGTAATTGATTTGTTAAGGAAAAATAATAAGGAATTCTTATATAGCTAATTAATGGACACGGTGAGGTGTGTGATAATATATTAAGAGTGTTATGCCATATGACTTAGTCATCAGGGTGCGAGGTCAGTCAAGAGACACACGGAAGTCTGCCAAGCTAATCCGGCTACAAGAAGTATGATTTTGAGACTGATATAAGGCATCACCTACGATAAGTAACTGCGATGACACGAGCTTAGCTTCAATTCTGTATGGTAAATCTGCCCCATTAATCTAGCTACCAGTTCCTACGAATGGTCAAGCTAATGTGAGACGTCACCATGGGTACATGTCATAAGACGAAAGACGTGCTTGGGGTTTTGGAAGGTATTAAGTGGTTGTTTGAGGACCCACCTTCTTCCTCAAATGAAGCATTAAATGGTTGGGATTGGGTTTAATTACGATTAAAGATATCTTGAAAAGGTCCCGTTCAATAGGAAGTATTAAGTGTTCGAAGAGGTTTCGTGCAATGTCAGCTAGATAAACGCCTATGTGGTGTCCGCGTTGGGAATAGGTCTTATATGATGGGGATCTACCTCAAACGAGGCCTTAAATAGTCAAAGTCAGCCTATTTTTTCATTAAAAGGTATTAAGTGGTTTGGGTTCTATCACTATAATAAAAGTTGATTTTTATAATGCCAATAGAACACTTTATTCTAAGATATTATTTTTTATTTGAACTTGTTTTATTTAAAGTGGAGATCAATCATGCAACACTTTTTTAGTATGGCTATTATGGTAACGATAAAGTTACCATTATCAGTCAACCAGTTACCATTTTAAAGAAAGTCGGTATACTAGTATAATCGATGTGGTAATGGTAAATTTACCATTTTCTGCTGTAAAACATTAGTAATATTTTTCCAAAACCAGCGGTAACAGTAATTTACTTGTCCATTCATAATACATTGATATTCATGTAAGATGTATTACAACCATTTAGAAGCTAGAAAATTGTTTAATTTATTTCAGTAATTCAGCTCAAATGATGATAAATACACTTCTTTTCTATGTCCTTTCTTAAGTGACACAATGAGATATATAATGAAGCATCGTTCAATGTAAAAATATATCAACCGATATTTTTCTAGACGAATGGTAATTTACCATTACCAATGTAAGGTTACTATTTTGTATGTATATCAGTCACCAGTCAATCGGTAACGATGACGACAAATAATTTTAATTTACCAGCAAAAATGGGGTGGTAATGGTATTTACCATCTCTAAACCAAAAGAAACCATACTTCTCTCTCTTACAAATATGTACCATCGCGTTCTCCAGTTCTCCAACATCGCCCGCCTACTCCTGTGCCACCCCCAGCCCCACTCCTACACTTCAATCGACAGTCCCTCATGTCTTATGCTGCCCAACGCCAGCCTCTGCTCCAATCCCTTGACGTTGATGATATTTCATTATTGATCTGCTGGCTGCCTATTCTCGTTCTGCCCTAATTTGATTTTGCAAGCCCTGACTATGTAAGTTTATAATTTGATTTGAACTAGCTTACTATTTACGATACGGCTATTTAATTTATGCATAATCGGGTAATAAATGGCTATTAAATATTAATTAAAGGATAAATTTTGTATGTAGGCTACATTTGCAAACATATTACAAATATAGGCCAATTTCGAAACATATTACAAAACTAAGCTAGTTTCGGCCACGTAGGTTGCCACGTGTACCGGCGGCATTTCAAATGCCGCTAGTGCACGTTTTATAGGAAAAATAACCGGCGACATTTGTGACGCCGCCAGTTCGTGGCATTTGAGATGTCGCCAATTCACAGCATTTCAAATGCCACCCAGTTGTTTGCCTGTTGTTTAAACCAGCCCCCTCTATCTTTTATCACTCCACCTTCAAACTCCAAAAATCCCAAATCCGAACCTAACATCTCAACTCTCCCAAAATCAATATTTTCACTCAAAAACTCACTAAAGTAGGCTAGAAATTATAGAATGGCTTCCTCATCCTCTCAAGTACCTCATATAGGTTTATATTATTCCATTTGTCTCTACAATTTTGAATTTTTGATTTTAGGGTTTAGAAAAAAAACCTGTTTTGTAGGTATAAATCTTTGTTTTTATACTACAATGAAGTAGTCTGTACACGTAGAACATTTGTTTAATTGGTTCTTGATTGTATATAAGGATTGTTTAGGTTACCAATTTGATTTGGTTATGTTATTGTGGTAGAATATGCAGAAATGGCACCCGAACCGATTGATGATCGCGTTCTTTACTTACACGCTCAACACCGCACAAGCAATAATGATTTGATGGAGATACATGTTGGTATAATTATTCTTGCAATTTGCAATGTGTTAGTAAATGGTATAATATCTTGCATTTTATTTTAATTTTTAATAGGCAGTTGAACCATATGACTTCATTTACCATTCTTCGACCTTAAAGCTTGTCACGTCGGTGCATCGTGGTGTGTTGGAACTTTTAGATAGGGCCAAATTCAGTGTTTGTAACGACCCATAATTTTTTATAATTAAAAATAGTTAATTTAATAAGGTTTTATGATTTAATGTTGGAAGAAATAAAAATTTGTGATTTAATAATAAGGATATAATTGGAATGAAATGTAATAGTATTAATTTAAAGTAATTAATAACTGCTTTAAATGTAATTCCAATTAATTGAAATTATTAAAAATTATATTTGGTTATAGATTGTAAATTAATTATAATAGTGTGTGTATTAATTGATAAATTTGATAAAAGGTGTAATTGATAATTTAAATATGTATAAATTAATGAAATAGTATGTAATTAATTGCAATGGATAAAAGTAGTGTTGTGGTAGTAGTTATGACATTTTATGTAAATAACAAACTTACAAATGTTATTAAATTAAGAAAATGTAACGATTGTCATTTGTTACCAATTTGTTTGATCTATTGAATTGAATTTGAAATCAGTTGCAAAATTAAAGTAATTAAAATATCATGTTAATATGAGTTAAGACGATAACTGCAAATTATGAATGCAATAAAATGTATAGAAATGTTAATTATATTCACGAGGCAATAATTGATTTAATGAAAAGAGTGAAACAAAGATAAATTGATTTATTGGGATTTTAAAGTATAATAAAATTGACAAAAATTCAATGTAATTGAAATATTACAACTAATATGGTAAAAGATGATAAAAGTAGAATATTAATGTGATAAAATATAAACAAATGTCTACAGAGTAATGATTGATTGTAAAAAAAAGATTGAATCAAATTTAATCAATTTATTGAAATTAAATTATAATTAATTGGATTAAATTACAGTTGAAATTGAACACTGTAATTAGTGTAATAATTAACAATGAATTGACACGTAAAGTTGTTTAAAGGACTGTAAATGTCTACGTAATCAAAAATGATAAAAATTGTTAGTCATAAAACTTGAAATTTAAAAAGCGATTAAATTAATTTAATATTAATTTATCCAATTGACGTGAAAAATATCCATTTTGGTACTATCTCGAATTCCGACGAAACCAGTTTCATCGGATCCGTAACGGTGAATTATTATAGAATTTCAAGTTTCATAGTGATCAGACTTGTCATTTGATCGTACATATTCGAAACGCATAAAAAATCAATTTAATAAAATTCAATTGAAATCAATTTGAAATAAGTTGATTTTATAGCTAACTTCTTCATACGATGGAATTAGGACTTAAAACCTGTTCCACTGGGTTTAAAAATATCGAAAACATCTATTTTGATATATGGAATGACCCACTTTCATTTCGGAAGCGAAATGGGCTTTTCGGGTCGTTATTGTCAATTCAAATCAATTTGGGGCTATTCATTCTTATAGGGCTGAAATTTTGAGGAGATGATTTACAGTTTTTCTTTTGAGGAAATTTTGAGTTTCAGATCTCTTTTCTTCTTCTTTGATTCATTTATCTTTGGTTTACAGAAAAAGAATGAAGGGAAAATAAAAAAATTGTTTATAAGGGCTGAAAATACTTTAATTAAAATAAAAGAAAGATAAAACAATGACACTTGTCATGTTATTGAATTTGTTAGCTAACACTTGTATTTAGATTATTTAATAGGTTAACACTTGTCTCTTAATTAATTTAGTTATATTTTTAAATGAAAATGAAGAATTTTACTTAATGTATTTTATACTTATATAAATATATATGATTTTCTTATTTAAAGAAAATGTAAATAAAACAAATTATAAACTAAAACTTATCCAAATGTTTTTAAGAATCTATTTATTTGAATTTAAAATAAAATTCCAAATTCAAATTAATCCTTTGAATTCCAAATAAAAACCAATTTATTCAATTTAAAATGAAATTTTCATTTTCTTATTTTAATTCTTTTTATATTTATCGAAAAATAATACATTTATTAATATGGCTTGGAAATAACAATTTAACAAATTTTAAATGATTTATAAAGAGGTTATAAATCACTTTTATTAATAAATAAATTTAAACCATATGCTATTTTGTATTTTAAACTTATATATAATATTTTCAAATCATATTTACTAAATAATATCTATTAGAAATAGAACAAACTTTTTATAAACAAAAAATTAAGCTAAGATAAATTTTAAACAATTTAACGTTTATTTTAAATATTTACAAACCATATATTTATTAATTTAAACGACTTTGAGAAACTTAAAATTAATTTAAAACATAATTTCCCAATTACTCAATATATTATTAGAATTTAAAAACAAAACTTTATTTATTTATTAAATTCTAAAACAAAGATTATCTATAATATATATAAATATATATATATATATACATTATAATTTAAAACATTTATTTTAACTTTTAAAAGATAAAAAAAAATCACAAATTAAATATTTATTTAATCAGATTATTAAACCAAATCATATATTATTAATCAATTATCATCAAATCAATTTAATTTTTATATAAAGATTATTAAATTGATATTGTCAAAATTTCCGGGATATCACATTCCTTCCCCCTTAAAAGAATTTCGACCCCGAAATTTAAAACAAAGGTAATTTAATAACCTATTCAAGATTTTTAATTTTAAAATACAGGCATATATCAAACATATGCTAACAATCATAACAATCAATTCACCCAATCAAACAAAATTAACTAACTAGACAAAATTCCGGATAGAGTTTCCTCGAGTTTCCCAAGTAAACACCAGGATACTCGCTCTATAAAACCTAAACAATCAACACTACTAAGCTACAGAATTCCTACTCATCTAGGTCTACAACTGAACAAGACATCAGACTACAGACAAGTCTGACTCAACAACCAAGTCTCCCTGAACAGCTAATTCCAAAACCAAAAATAG
This sequence comes from Allium cepa, assembly GCA_030765085.1. NCBI lineage: Eukaryota > Viridiplantae > Streptophyta > Magnoliopsida > Asparagales > Amaryllidaceae > Allium > Allium cepa. The sequence goes on along the minus strand of CM060937.1, from coordinate 1,028,834,168 downwards.
ATCATACACGTACTCCCTCAGAGGTACGTAAAACGCATCGAATTCCAGTTGTCCAAACTGGCAATTCAATCCAGAAAACCAAACACTTAACACAAAAGAAATCCAAAACATCTCGGAGCTAGCTTACCCAACCTTACCAAAATTTATAGCTCCTAAAAACTGAGAAACTTATCAAAATCAGATCTCCGACTTCAGATTCACAAAACTCTTCAGACAATCTCGGGCTGCCTACATCCTACCTGAACAGCTCAATCCTTGCTGATGTCTCAAGAAATAAACTGGACCAACCTAAACCACAAGAATGATCCTCCTCGATCAGCCAAGATCAAGAACAACTCCACTCACCACCATCAGAAGAAAACAAACTTTTCCTATCCGGAAAAGAAAAGCAGAAGCACTCCCAAACTGCTTCCGCTACACAACTCTGATCTGGAGTAGAAAAGAATGCTGATGAAGAACACAAGCACAACTGGACAGCATAGCCAAGAAGATCTCTAATAACCCAGAGAAAACTCAGAAGTTCCTCAAATCCCGAGCTGCTTCAACAAACTCCATCTCAAGGAACCAACCTTCAACTAGTTGAACCACCGGAACCACACTTGGAATCCCGGTCGATAAGAAAACTAAATCTCTAGATGCGGACAACCTTCGACTTCCATGAAAACATCTAGAAAAATTTCCAACAATCCAAGAGGATGCTCAATCATCGCAAGTCACTTTTGAAATCAATCCAAACTAAAATCCAAAAAGAACCGTTCTCTCTATACCAATCAGAACAGTTTATACTGGTCTAGTCAATCCATCGAAGAAATGGATTCATTCAGCTGCTTCTGAACTCCATCTCCAGAAAACTGCTAAGCCAGAAAACTCTGCCGACACACAGAACACTCCGAGCTGCACTGCTGACACCAATGCCAAAGAATTCCCAATCCAAATCTCTTCGAGAAACTCGGACTCTAAACCAAATAGAGACACCCTGTTGAACTCAGCCATGACACCGAAGCAGACCTACTTCCTTAAACTTGTTCCAAAGAAATCATCTTCGGAAATATCCATAATCACCGCATCTCATCTCGCAGCTACTATTTCCTGAGACATCTAGATACCATCACTCGCTTCTGCTCATCCAACTTCAAAGATGAACTCTGAACCTTAACAGGTCTACAGTCTCGACAGATACACTCAAACTCCAACCAATGGTAGTTGCGTTACACACACACTACTACCTCAATCTACCTTTATAACCTATATTGGAAAACCCGAACAGGTAACGCAATAGATAGGTAGAAATAAAATAAATATATATAAACATATTAAAAATTTACAAATACGCTCTCTCAAGGTAGACACCACTCCAGAGCCTAGGTATTTACTCAACCTAATGCTCTGATACCAACTGTGACGATCCATCTTTCACTAATCAGAAAGACGTATCATGAATTAAGAAAGAAGGGGATAGAAAGAGAAGAGAAAGAAGAAACAACACTAGAATCTCAACAGCGGAACGAATAAATTATATTAATAACATAAGTATTTACATAATATACAATATCAATCAGAGATACACAGCATACACAACATATATACTAGACAGTTATAAACACCTGTCTAGTATTTACAACTAAATACAACACAACACAAAGAACACAGCGGAAACTATATATCTAACACAGAAGCCTCTTGCTCCATTGCTCCTCCATTATTCGTCAAAGCTAACCTGAATCCCTTGGCTACTCGTAAAAATTGAGTACCCAAGGGTTTAAGAAAACAAAGATAAACTCCGGGTCAGACATGGGTCTTGTATGAGTAACAGGTTAAGGTAGCTTAACTTTTAAAAACCTTTTGAAAAGAAAAGGTATCACGTAAGACTTCCCACACATAAACATGGAAAAGTTTTTACCTTACGCTAACCAAAACATTTGATAGGAAATATGTTGATATTATAATAGTGTCTAGGGTTTTCAAGTAAATAAAAAATAGCTGAAATTGTTACATCTATTAAATTCTAGCTACTAGCCACAAAAGTGGGTAATACAATCAAAACCGTTGGTACTTATTGGATTTTGGATTCCATACAATAGCAGGGCTACTGGGGTACCGTCCGTCACAGTACATGGCCTAGATCACCATACCGAGGATCCACCCTAACACCCTACAACACAAGGCTGGAACCATTCCTTACTGAACAGTCCCGAACAAGACAACCCCGCAGTTGTTTGCAACCAACTGCCCACACAGCCGAATATAAAGGGACTTCTAGACAGGGGTAAATCTCACTCTCAAGTGGGGGCTACCCACGAAGCCTTGCTGCACCTCCCCTGTTTTAGCCATTCCCGGTTGATGAGGCTTGAGGCTACGATTACCTTTAGAGAACACATCTCTTAGAATGCTCATCGTCCACCTGACGATGTTCTAAAAGCATTCAATCCATACAAGTTCGTTTCGGGTTCGAATGAAATCGAAGGCGTTATCTCGTTACACTCATTTTGGAATCACCCTCAGAGTTAACGACGATAACCCTTGCACTTTGAATCTTCATCTTCACTTGAGATTCATGACCTATCGTTAATTTGGATCAATGTGGTTTTCGGATATCCAAATATGGAAACCCGATCCCGGTCTCATCGAAATCCAAAACGTGTCTTTCAGGTCTAAGTTGTTTTAAAGTTTAAATAATTCAATTCAATATTATCTATACACACACAGATAGATAATACACAACATCACAATAGGTAATAATCATTATCATCACCACAGATAATCCATATTATCATTCCAAACAGATAATTCATATCATCAACTCAATGCAACCATAGCATCCAAATCACGCAACATCACTTATCTCATATCTGAGATCTCAACTACTCAGGGTAACCAATATCAAACAGCATTCATAAGCAATGACTTATTAATCATCATTCTATAATTAATTTAAAATGAATTAAATTAATTACTTCTTCCTTAATCAATTTAAAATGAATTAAATTAATTACTCATCCATATAAATCTTGCTTACATATCTCTTAATTAATTACAAATCAATTAATTGATTTACTCTCAACAAATTACCCTAATTAATCATCTTGATTAATTATCCTTTAATTACATTCAAGTAATTAACCTCCATATAATTTCACAAATTAATTAATCCAAACCAAATTCAGCAATTAACTTATAATCACTTCATTAATTAACTAATTATAATTAATTACATTAATCCTTAATTAATTACATTAATTAATTCCTTCATTGATTAATTGTTCTTATTAATAAATCTTTTAATTACATCATTAATTATTTAAATTAACGATCCTAAATTATTTCTATTCATAATTACCCTATTTAAATTAATTATCAATTATCCATATTGATTAATCACCCTTGATTAATCACATTAAGTAATTAACTTAATCAATTTCATCTCTTAATTATCTTTAAATAACTCAATTATCAAAACCCAAATTAATTATACTAAGTAATTAATTATTAATTACTTACTTTAAGTAATTATTCAACATACTAATTGCATATTAATTACACAAAGTAATTGAATTCCAAAACTCCTTCATTATCCAAGTATCCTTCAATTAAATTACATCAAGTAATTTATCTTCTTAACTACTTCACTAAGTAATTATTCATTTTTAATTACATTGGTAATTACTTCTCAAATCAATCAGTGATTAATTTTAATTAATTAAACTTAATTAATTAACTTAATTAATCAAATAAAATTAACTAATTACAATTAGTAATTAATTTCCTTAATTACATTCATTAAGTAATTACACTTAAACAATTCTCAAATGATTATCTTTAAATTAATTAATACAATTAATAATTAAAATTAATCACATTAATTAATTATAAAATAATTAGTTAATGACCTTCATTAACCAATAACAAAACTTTAATTACTTTTCTAAAGTAATTAACTGAATTAATCAATATTAATTACAAATTTAATTATCTATAAAACCCATTTATTACTCTATTTTTAATTAATCAAACGATAATCAAAACTTAATTAATTTTTTTATTACTTGATTAATAAATTCAAATCATTAATTAAATTAAACCAAATCTTATCTAATTAATTGATTTCTTAATTAAAATTTAATCAATCTTAATTAACTTACTAATCCTTTAATTAATTAAATAAAACACTTAATAATTCAATTAATTAACCTAATTATTAATTAATTAAATTAATTAATTAATTACAAACTTAATCATCTTAATCATTAAATGAATTATCAATTATTAGGTTCTAATTAACTTAACATAACCATAAATCTTATTAATGATTAAATCATCTTTATCAAAGTAACTAAAAAAAATAATTTGCTTTTTAAATTTCATCTAAATCCATTTTAAATTAAGATTTAAAATGGAATCAAATTTTAACTTAAACAAGGTTTAAGTATTCTAAAACTTTTTTTAAATTTCATTTTTAAAGAATTATCTACCTTCCAAGGTAAGTTTAAAAATAATTTTACCGCATAATCATTTTTAAATAAATTTAAAATATACTTTAAATATTCCAAGTGGATTTGAAAAAATTTAAAGTTAAAAGCTTATTGTATTTCAAACTAGAATTCAAAATCATGTTTCAAATTCAGATTCTAAATTTAAATTTAAATCCTGTTTGAAATCTCATTTCAGATTTATAAAACACATGTTATAAATACTATAATATTCAAACTTAATTATAACATTTGAATTTATCAACTTATTTCCCTTTCAAACTCTAAAATTTAAATTCAAATTTGAATTCAGGTTTACCATTCAGATTTTTAAACTTAAAATTTAAAATCATGTTTTAAATCTTATTTTTTTTTTCCAGATTTATAAAACACTTTATTAAAAACTGTACAGGTTTAAGTTGTTAACCATTTCATCTTTTGTAAAATTATTTATTTTCAAAAACTAAAATTCAAATTCATTTTGAATTCATAGTTTAAACTTGCTTCAAATTTAATTCAAACCTTGCTTTGCTTCCTTTTTATTTAAATTTAGTTTAAATTTTCAAAATCCTGCACACTGTCAGGTTTCAGGAAACAAATCTGAAACTAAAAAAAAAACTACTCGAGCCATAAACTGATTTGCTTCGAGTCATAAACCACTTATCTTCGGGCAAACCCTCAATTGACCGAGTACAAACTGCATTTTCCCAAACTAACAAAACACCCAAAATTCTGATCATCAGAAACTATGAGCACAGTGCACATGCACGGTGGCTCTGACCTCCTCCAATCAACTTCGGCAACGTCAACACACCAGAAAACACCCCCTTGCAACATCATGATCATCAATCATCTCCATTCACCCAAAAATCAGAAACCAACCCCACTTCTTAAACCCGAAACATAGTGCTTCATCTACGCCCAAAACCTGTCAACGGCCAGAACCTCGTTCACCGACCATCGTTAGAGCTGAAACTCTGGCTACTTTCTCCTCTTAGACCCAGCAACCATCCTTCAAAACCGCTTAACACTCGTTCTAACATAGAGAGAGAAATGGCCGAATTTCTAACTTGTTCATAAAACTAGGGTTGCAGAACAAAAACCCTCACCACTGCTAATCCAAAGATCAATTCATCAGGTTGATAATTTTTATGATGTGCCTGATCACTCTTCTTCATTCATAAGAAACTTCAAACTCCCAAATGTTCAAAATCATTAAAATTTCCCAAAATCATCTTTTTAGTTCATCACAGCATTACTCCCCAAATCCCAAACTAAATATTATGTTTTCTGATTTAAAAATCATGTTTTCATATGTGGTTTCAAATTACAATCTTAATTTACTGAATTAAGGAATTTAAGTTTTTAAACAAACTCATGTTTCCTGATCATTTTGGGTTTCCAAAGAAAATTTTGAATTTAATTTACTTTATTTAAATTTTATTCTTAGATTTATATTCAACAAACAATTTTGTTTGTAACTCATTCCACAATAATGGTTAGATCAAGAGACTACCAAAAATTTGAATTTAAAAACTTAAGTCAAGAACAACAACAACCAAGATACTCAATAGTAATACATACTTATATAAATTCATAGAAATTGCCAGTAAACTCTTATACACACAAACAATTTACTTCAGTATCATCATGCATCTATGTTTTAAGATTTATGAGGATGTTGATGTTATTCACAAGCAATATTTTTCAGAGACAAATCAGGCAACCAATATTTACTTAATTATTTTTAATAAAAAGGTTACTCACCTTTATCTTTCAGAAAACAGAGCCTTCTAAATTTTGACAGGCTTGATCTTTTAAATTTTGAAAAAGATGCAGACTTCAACTCCAGGTTGCTTGCATTTGAAACTCTATCCAAAATTAGATGCATACAGCCCTTTTTATTTATTAACCTGATGATTTCCAAAGAAACAAAAATTTGCAGGAATTTGTTGTGCAGGTTTGTAAAGAATGCAAATTTTAAAAATCTTATTATAGGATTGGTTTGCAATTGAAATTTTGAGGAGATGATTTACAATTTGTCTTTTGAGGAAATTCTGAGTTTCAGATCTCTCTTTTTTTCTCTTTGATTCATTTATCTTTGGTTTAGAGAAAAAGAATGAAGGGAAAATAAAAAAATGTTTATAAGGGCTGAAAATACTTCAATTAAAATAAAAGAAAGATAAAAACAATGATACTTGTCATGTTATTGAATTTGTTAGCTAACATTTGTATTTAGATTATTTAATAGGTTAACACTTGTATCTTAATTAATTTAGTTATATTTTTAAATGAAAATGAAGAATTTTACTTAATTTTATTTTATACTTATATAAATATATATGATTTTCTTATTTAAAGAAAATGTAAATAAAACAAATTATAAACTAAAACTTATCCAAATATTTTTAAGTATCTATTTATTTGAATTTAAAATAAAATTCCAAATTCAAATTAATCCTTTGAATTCCAAATAAAAATCAATTTCTTCAATTTAAAATGAAAATTCCATTTTCTTATTTTAATTCTTTTTATATTTATGGAAAAATAATACATTTATTAATATGGCTTAGAAATAACAATTTAACAAATTTTAAATGATTTATAAAGAGGTTATAAATTACTTTTATTAATAAATAAATTTAAGCCATATGCTATTTTGTATTTTAAACTTATATATAATATTTTCAAATCATATTTACTAAATAATATTTATAAGAAATAAAACAAACTTTTTATTTAAATTTAAACAAAAAATTAAGCAAAGATAAATTTTAAACAATTTAACACTTATTTTAAATATTTACAAACCATATTTTTATTAATTTAAATGACTTTGAGAAACTTAAAATTAATTTAAAACATAATTTCCCAATTACTCAATATATTATTAGAATTTAAAAAAAAACTTTATTTATTAAATTCTAAAATAAAGATTGTCTATAATATATATACAAATGTATATATACATTATGATTTAAAACATTTATTTTAACTTTTAAAGGATAAAAAAAATCACAAATTAAATATTTAGTTAATCAGATTATTAAATCAAATCATATATTATTAATCAATTATCATCAAATCAATTTAATTTTTATTTAAAGACTATTAAATTGATATTGTCAAAATTTCCAGGATATCACAATAGGTGACAAGGTATTATGTTTTAAAAAGAGAAGAATTTAATTTTATACTTTTTAAAAGTAGTTTTATTTTAAATATTCTTAAAGTATATATTTTGAATAAGTATTAAAGTAATTTTTAATTTAAATGTCTTAAAGATATTTTATAATATAGTGTTTTAGATTATTTTAAAATCTAAAGTGTTTGTACTTGGTGATTTCAGTGGAAGTAGCAAATATTTGGGGAATGTATTCCGTGAGAGGAAGATGGTTTGAAACTGTTTTCAAAAAGGTTTGAAAGATGGAAATATATCTTGTGAAGACATTTTGAGGTTAATAAATAATTTAGGAAAATTATTTATGTTTGATGGTTGTTTGTGAATGTTAGTCGATAATTAAATAACCGACTATCAATATTGGACAATGCGTTGATCGTTTCGAAGAGACTGGGATCGGGATTTATTTCCTGAAAACCACTTCGATCCGGTTCGAACGTTTTCGTGTGGAAAACAAGAGTTTGGATTCGAAGGTGGAGCAGTGAAGTGCAAGGGCTAGTCGCTACTAATCCTGAGGATGATTCCAAAATGGATGTAGTAGGAGTAGTGCCTTCGGTTCCGTTCGAACCCGAAACGGACTTGTATGGATGAATGCTTTCAGAGCATCGTCAGGTGGGCGATGAGCATTCTAAAAGATGTGTTCTACAAAAGGTAACGCTTAGCCTCAAGCCTCATCAACCGGGAATGACTAAAAATCAAGGGATATGCAGCAAGGCTAAGTGGGTAGCACCCATTAGGGTGCGGTCATCCCTGTCTAGATGTCCTTTTTATTCGGCTTAGTGGTGCGGTTGCTGATCCCAACCGTGGGGTGATCTTACTCGGGAATATCTAGTAAGGGGTAGTCCCAGTCTTGTGCTGCAGGGGATTTAGGGTGGATCCTCAGTACGCTGATCTAGACCAGGTACTGTGATAGGTGGTACCCCAGTGCCTAGTCATTAGTTGAAAATCCATTCTCCCTACGCGCCTGTACGGTTTTGATTGTGCCCAACTATTGCTGAAACGTGAGATGCAAGCATTTCAGCTAGATTCTATTTTACTTTCTATAGACTCTATTATAATATCAAAGGATTTTGATAAAAAGTGTTTTGGCTCTCGTAAGGTAAAATCCTGACATGTTATTTGTGGCATGGTCTTGCAAGATTCTTTTGATTTCAAAGGATTTTGACACTTTAATAATCAATTTGAGTGTGGTTTCTTACGCTGGTATTCCAGACCGACTCGGGTGTTATTTAACTATAATGCTCGTGTTATACCGAGTATTATAGACTACAGGAAATGGTGCTGTGGAGCTGGATGGCGATACGTACTTCTGTTTTTGTATAGTCCGCCGTGTATTCAGTTTTGAGAAGGACGAGATATTATGACCGTCCTGAGTTGTGTTGTTGTTTGTATTGAACTCTGATGTTGTACTCTGATGATGTAATGTATAAACAGATGTATTTGTTTTTGTGTAAAGAACATTTATTATCTATTATATTTTATTCCGCTGCGATGGTTAGATTCTGATGTTGTTTTATATTTTGTTCTTCTACCTCTTCTTCTTTAACCCAAATGGTTTGTATTTCTGTACATCTTGGGTTGATTGAGGGAGAATAGTGTCGACTCTAGGGGTACGGATTTGCGAGTCGTTTCACCCGAATTCTATTCTCTTGTGATCGGATGTCGATTTGCCTTAGAACTCTACATCAATCTTATTCTTGTAGTCACGGTTGACCCGATTAAGGTTGTCCATGATTAATATTAGTCTATCTGTCTTTTCTCTTTTGCTAGTTAATTATCTTATCGAAGCTTTGAGCCTATCTTCTTAGTCTGATTTCTCTTTGATTAAGGTCCCTCTTAATTTGAATCTCTATCCTTGCTTTAGAATCCATTCTGGAATTATCGAATAAGGGAGTGTATTTGTAATTAATATAAAATTGTTTTATATATTGTGTTGTTTGAGTTGTTGATGTTGATTTGGATTTTCAATCGATTCGTCTGATCAACGCCATCGATAGAATTTCCAAAACACGTAAACAGAGGAAACTGACACAATTGTTTTCAAATTTGGTAAATAAAATTAATTTTGTGTGATTATATTATATATATAAGTAAATTTCTAAAACATAATTGATAAATGAATTGGTTAAAAAAATGATAATATTTGATTTTCATTTATTTTTTTGTAAACCAATGACTATTGCCTCATAAAATTAATAAATGGAATTATAAAACATAGCTTATAAATTGATTTGGAATTTTAAAACATGGTTCATAAATTGATTTAGAATTTGAAATGAATTTAAGTTAAGAATTTGAGAATTAATTTCCGGTGATTCCAAACTATGGTTTTAAAGTTTTAAAATGTATATTATTTAAAAGTACTTTCTAATAGAAATTTTTTCCAAATTTTTTTAAAGTTTTAGATTAGTTTTCTCTTCTATGGCTGTTGGAAAATAATTTCGGTAATGGCGGCCGCATCATCGACATTCATTTTCGAGTTTCAGAGTACAGAGACCATTCTGTAGCTTTGCTACACTTTTGTTTTGGGAAATAAATTGATTTAAATTTCTAAGGTATGACTTGATTTATAATATATATATATATATATATATATTGATATATGATTATTGATTTGTTTGATATATATACTATATATGTATACACATTTATCTCTACATGATTTGAAGTGAATCGGAAATTCAACTCTTAAGTTCTTGAATAAATATTTAAAAACTTGAAATAATTGAATTAGGAAAATTTCACTTGTATAATACCCAATTACATTCTAATATAACTTACCCTAATCATTTAGAAGTTGGATGTGTAATTGGATAATATGCAATATAAAATGATTTTATAAATAAAATTTGAGTGGTCATAATAAATGTTATAAGCTTAAGTTTTAATTATTAAAACGTTAATAGAGATAAATAGAATAATAAGTTGATTGAATAGTAAATGTGACAAATTAAATAAAAATTTGTTTTGAAAGAAACCTTTTTGTATCAAATATTAGTAAATTGACATAAAAATCAACTTAATGAAATACCTAGAATTTAAAATCAATTATCAAATATTAATTAATTTAAACTGAAATTTATATGGTTTAAATTAATTGTTTTCTTTTGTATTCCAAATCTATTTTTTTTTTGTTGTTTCTATTCTCCTACCTCGTTCCTTTTTGGGGACGAAAAGTTTTGAGTGGGGGAGAGTGTAACGACCCATAAATTTTGATGGTTTTAATAATTTGTTTAACTGGAAATTTTGTGAAATTTTAAATGAAAATATTTTGAAATAAAAATTTAATATTTGAATTACATCTACTTTAACATAGCAAATGGTAAATTTTCATAAGAAATTATGGAGGTTTATTTTCTTATGTAATTTTATTTAAATTCAAATCAGTAAAATTTGATGATAATAAAAATTTTCCAAACTTGAATATTTTTATACATTAAATTTGTAAATCATCTTCTGAGTGAGACGTCATATTTCGTTTCTCCAAATTTGAATTGCTGTAGTTCCGTTTATTTTAATTCCGTCGTTTTAACAGCATTTTGGTACCCATATCAATTTTTGATCGGATAATCGTACCACTGATATTTGTACACCGTTTTAATCGTCTCGTCATGCTGATTTCTACGGTATATTCAATTATGTGTTTTGAAGTCTGATTCGCAGCGGAATCCGTGAAAACGATAACCGTATCAGTATCGGTCATTGTCACTTTTGATTCTTGTGATCATTCATTATCCACTGTCAGAAACAAATGGTGAATAACCTTTCATAGTTACTATATTCAACGCTCTAGCCTTTACTATTCCCTATATTCGTTATGATTTACTTTGAATCCAGCTATTTGTTTTGTCATGTTCATTCAAAAAAGAAAAAAAAAGAAAAAATATAATATTGAGCTGTTCCTTTCCCCTACCTATTTTTCGGCTTTCCCACTCTCCACATTCGCCTGCAACTACCCACCTCCAGTTTCCACCGCCCACAACAGAAAAACCCTTCCCCTTCACAAGACCGATCCGCTCCTCCATCAACTCACTCTCCAAGCCCATCAAGACTCCCTCCTCCATCAACTCAACCGAGCACACCCATCACTGTTCCTTCCCATGCTCAGCCTCATCAAATGTCCGCCACTTGCTCTCTGCTCCATGATTGCTTAGTCGACTTCAAGCCTCCACGTTACCTCTTCCTCGGCCAAAGCGCATCTCAGTGCCGAGTCCACCATCCATCTACACAGCCTCCCCTCTCAAATCTTGCTTTGTTGAAGAAAGAAACAGTATATATCTATACAAGGTGATATATTCACTTAACTTTGATGTATATATATTATAACTGATGTTCATATTGAGTTTCATATATGTGTTTGATCTCAAATATATATATCGCATTATGACATACTGTTTCTATGTATTACATTATATATATATTTGTATAAGTTCTGTTTATATATTAATATTCATATATAAAAATGTGTAAGTTGTTAAACTATTGGATTCTTTTATTTATAATATATATTATATTTTAAGGGAAGCACTATCCATATTTTTTAGCACATATATTCTTACAGTGAGATATATGCTATTTTGTAATTTTTACATATCTATTGTTTAAAGAGCTGAGTTTGTATGTATGTTTAAAAGTATTTATATGTATTCTTTTTGATTTTTTTATACAAAGTATACAGTTATTAATTTATGTAAATTAAATAGTATGTTTAGTAATATATGGTATATGTCAGCTGTCTGTTCTGAGGAGAGAAAACTATTATATAGGTATAGTTATATTTTGCGTTTTGATCTATTGTTATATATATTTGTATAAAATGAGTCTGTTGTTATATATATATTTGTATAAAGTTAGTCTTTTGTTTGTTATATTTGAAATATATTTAGTCTATACGTTGTTTATACCTATATCATTTCTTTTGGGTTGTTATTTATATACATACTAGTTTATACATTTTCTTGTTGATTTTTATACATCTATATCCTGGTTATATATATAGATTTATATAGGTATATGTCTGTTGATATATATAAAAACAATGTATACTTTTATAAGTCTATTATTGCTAGTTACAGTACTATATATATATTGGTCATAGTATTTATAAGTCTATAGTAGAGGATGGGAATCCCAAACATTATTTAAGTTATTTGTATTTCAGTTGATATTTCACTTGAGTTGGATTTATCGCTATAAGAATTTTAATCCTAACTCGAGTGTTTTGCGTTTTGCTTTATGCTCGGTTCAGACTGAGTGTACCAGTATTTGAAACTTACCTTTGGAGTTGGAGCTTCGCTTGGAGATCCATCTATCGATTCTACTTTCAGTTATTCAGTTGATTCTAGTGATTTATTCAGATTTTGTATTTGACTATTGTATTGAGACATCTATATATTCGAGACTTCTGTTGCATCTTATTTAACTTTGTTATATATATAGTAGCTTCATGAACTACTACTTTTTTGTTTCCGCTGCATTATTTATTATATTACTCTGTGTCAATGATTCTGTGATTATTTATTGTATATGATGAGTTTTGCCAAATTTAAATTAACAGTCTAATATTTTGAGCAATTTAAGTCCAACATGTGTGGATACAAAATTATCAAAAATAGTTTTGAAATTTTGAATATTTAAAGCTTTGAAATATATTAAAATTAAAATGGTTTATTTAAGGTTCAAATCTGTATTTGAAATCGATATAATTTGAAAGGGTTTATTGAGAAACTAAATTGAAATTGGTGAATTAAGATTTGAATTAAATTTGAATTTTTGAATCTGAGTTGATTTGAGTCGATTTATGAAATTGTGGAAGCTATTTTATTATACAAAGTATTTTAAATTGTATTTAAACTATTTATATATTTTACTTTCTAATATAAACTATTTTAATATACTAATTGTTTTATAAACCATTTAATATAAATTATTTTAATATAAACTATTTTAACTTATAACTATTTTAAATAAACTATTTTATTTTATAAACTATTTTATTATATATATTATTATTAATACCTAAACTGTTAAGGGAAAGTATTATTATTTCAAAGTGTTATGATTTCCAAAGTGTAATAACTTAAAAGTGTTATGATTTATTATTTTAAGTGAGAAATGACATCGTATTAGTATGGTTTTGAAATAGATATAATATTATGGTTTTGAAGTATGATATTGTTAAATGACCACGGTGTTATAATAATGTTTGGTGGTTAATAGCGTATATTACTACACAGTAGATAGATTCATGGATCCTTAAAGGATGGTTATCCCAAACATCCTTTGAGTTACTTGTATTTCAGTTGATATTTCACTTGAGTTGAATTTATTGATATAAGAATGTTAATCCTGACTCGGATGTCTTGTGTTCTTCTTTACGCTAGGGTCAGACTGAGTGTCACAGCATTCGAGACTCACCTTTGGAGTTGGAGCTTCGATTGGAGATCTATCTATCTATCCAGCTTTCAGTCATTCAGTTGACTCTACTAATATATTCAGATTTTGTATTTATTATTGTATTTGAGACTTCTGTTGTATCTTGTTTAATTTTATTATATATATATAATAGCTTCGTGAACTACTATTCATTTATTTCCGCTGCTTATTTCATATTATTCTGTGTCTGTGATTCTGTGATCTATATATTTACTGTATATGTTGAGTTTTTGCCAAATTTAAATTTAGAATATGGTATCTTGATAAATTCAAGTCCGACATGTTCGGATGCGAATGGTTGAAAATATCGGGATGTTACAAGCCCGATTCTGCAATTGGTATATCTACCCTGGCATTGCCTTGAGTACCGTGTTCACATGCCCTAATGTGCCTTCTACGAGTTTGGTTTGTACTATATCTATGGATGCACTCTGAGTAAACCTCATGGAGGAGCTTACGGTACTATATAGACTATGGGAATATATGAATTGTGTTAAGGGGGATACGAGTAATGCCTTAACTCTATTCTGATGCTTTGCTTTATTGTAGACACTGTTATAATAGCGTATTGTACTGCGCAGTAGATAGTTTAACGGAAACTTAGGAGATGGAAATCCCAAATATCTCTTAAGTTATTGCACTCACGTTAGACACTGAATAGGAGATGTCAAACCCCGTAAACATCTCTGACGCCGTTACACCCATATTTATTTACTGTTGATTTATCTTACATAAGATCTGCTAGTTCTGACTCGAGTGTTTTGTCTTTTCAATTCGCTCGTGTAAGTCTGAGCTTTTCAGCTTATCGAAGACTGCTTTCTGGAGGACGAAGACGAAGATATATTACTCTTATTATTTGTTTTATTTGTTCCACTGCATCATGTTGTTCCATGCATTTATTTATTACCTAGTCTTATTGTATGTAACTCTCATCTATATTATAAAGGTATAATCAATGCTATTTGTAACAGCTTCATGAACTATTTATTTGATTATTATATTTTGTCATTCCGCTGCAAGATTCTATATTTGTTTTCTTTCTTTCTCTGCCTTTTCTTATTTACCCCATAACAGTCTACCTCTTTGAATGGTTTGAGTCTGACGTGTGTTGTTTATCGTCGACTTAAACCATCCAAAAAGGCGGGTCGCTACAGTTGGTATCAGACCTTAGCTTTGTAGGGTCCGACTCTTTAGAAATAAGGTAGTCATACCCTAGAATGAGTCGCTGAGTGCATATATCGGAGATCGTAATTGTTAGTGTTGAAAAAGGTTTTTGTATTGTGTTTTTTTTTTTTGCTTAGTATTTATAAATTTCGGACAGTACATAAGACGATATGACATCGATAGGGATTTCTAAACACTAGATAGGACAGACCGACACAATATTGTTTTGAAATATAGGTAAATGAAATAATTTTACCTATAAAATAATATAATTTTATAAATAATATAGTTGGATGAAATATATTGTTTGTTAGATAGAGGAATTTTATAAATATTGATTGGAAAATAGGATTTACAAATAAAGTAAATATGAATTAAAAGTTTAGAACTGAAGTTCCAGGATTTTTAAAAATTTCTTTCTAAAGATTTTGGAATATAATATTAGTAGTATTTAGAAGTATTTTCTGAAATGAATATTTCAATATGATTTGAAAGAAATTTTTTAAACGAATTTTGAAATGAAATAAGTTTGTACTCCCCTCTTAGTCGCTGGTTTCGATGATGAGTGTACGCATCATTCATCGACGTTCATTTTCAAGTTTCAAATTAGAAAGACTAATGTAGTAGTTTTACAACACATATGCTTTGATGAATAAAACCTTACTTTTGAATTTCTAAATATGACCGGTGTAGCTTTTGGCAATTCTTTGGAGTCTGTGGTTTCGGGATCGTATTTGCTTCACTTCAACATCTGTTTCCGCTATATTGTTATCACCTAATGTTGTTATAAGCTCCGGCGAACCAGACTCAATGTTTGAATCTACAGCATTCGGATACAGGTGATGTATTCGGATGTCGATTTTCAAGCGCCGAGTCAGGGTCGTCACATAAATAGAGTAAACTTAAAAATGTATTGAATTCTTTGTTTGCTGGGCCTATGAGTTGGTTGGGAAAGGATACTTCTATTATTTATAGAGATGTATAAATAATCTATAAAGTTATCTACGACTGTTGAGTGTATGGTTTACTTCATAGTTTATTTATCATTTTATATGATTAGAAGTTCTGAACCTGAAAAAACCATTGGTTTTTAGTTGCTATGGATATATGATTGCTCTCTTTGTTGAAAATGATGTTTGTACTATTGTTTTCAAATGATTATAGTTTTTTGGTGATGTTTTGCTTATTATTTATTGAAGCAACTTAAATATTTTCTATTTTCCTTAATTATTGAACTCTTTGGATTATATAAGTAAAATACAGTTATGGAAGCAACAACTGCTGCTTTGGTTTCATAAAATAAGCGTTATTTGCTTTAAAAATAGGTACGTTCTTGGATTATGGTTTTCTAGCGGTATTACATTGTTTTTCCCGTTGTTTGGGATATTTTATTTTTAAAAATATGATATATATTGTTATTATTGATATTACTATTTCTTCTTTACCTTTTCGTACAAAGGAGACTCTACGGAAATTTTCTATGAATTTTGGACTTAGAAAATTTTGTGAAATGCTTTCAAACTTTTATTAACTTGAATATAAAAGGATTTAATTGTTATAAATTGATATATTTTATTTAAATTATTTAATAATGTAAATTAATTATTTATAAATTTAATATTTTGAATAAGATATATTGATTTCCTAATTCTTTTCTCCCTTCTTTTTACTTTTCGAGGACGAAAAGTTTTGAGTGAGGGAGAGTGTAACGACCCATAATTTTCGATAATTAAAAATAGTTAATTTGATGAGGGATTGTGATTTAATGTTGGAAGAAATAAAAATTTATGATTTAAGAATAAGAATATAACTGGAATAGAATGAAATAGTATTATTTAAGGTAACTGATAACTGCTTTAAATGTAATTTCAATTAATTAAAAGGATTAAAGAGTTATAATCGGTATAGATTGTAAATAAATTATAATAATGTACGTATGAATGGATAACTGGACTAAAAGAATAATTGATAATTTGAATGTTGATTAATCAATGAAATAGTATGTAAATAACTGTAATTGATAATAATAGTGTTGTGGTAGTAGTTATGACATTTATGTGTAGATAACAAACTTACAATTGTTATTAAATTAAGTAAAGGTAACGATTGTCATTTGTTAGCAATTTATTTAAATTATTGAATTCAATTTGAAATCAAATTCAATTAAATGTAATAAAATGTTATGTTAATGTAAATTAAGATGAAATTAGAGAACGTTAATGTAGTGAGATATAAACCAATGTTAACTATATCCAATTGATAATGATTTGGTTGAATAAAAGATTGAAATCAAGTTTGATCAATTTATTGGAATTTAAATTTTATTAATTAGATTTATTTAAATTAAATGTAATGAAATATTGCATTTAAGAAAATTAAGGTGATAACTGTATATTTTTAGTGTAGTAAAATATGAACAGTTGTTACTATAGCCATGAGATAACAATTGATTGAATAACATGATGAAAAGGAAAATAAATGGATTTATTGGAATTTAAAGTAATAATTACCATATTTATTTCAATTGAAATTGAACACTGCAACTGGTGTAATAATTAACGCTGAATTGATATGTAAATTTATATTAAATTATTGTAAGTGATTAAGAAATCAAAAATGACAAAAATTGTTAGTTATTAAACTTGAAATTAAAAAAGTGATTTAATCGATTTAATACTAATTTATTTAATTAACGTGAAAATAGCCGTTTTGGCCACTGCTTGGATTTCGAGGAAACCAGTTTCATCGGATCCGTAATGGTGAATTGTTATAAGGTTTCAAGTTTCGTAGCGATCGGAATTGTCGTTTAATCGTACGGACTCAAAACGCATAGAAATCAATTTAATTAAATTCAATTGAAATCAATTTGAAATAACTAAATTTTGAGCTAACTTCTTCATACGATGGAATTAGGACTTGAAATCTATTCTATTGAGTTTAGAATTATTGAAAACATTTATTTCGATATATGAGATGACCTATTTTCGTTCCGGAGACAGAACGGGTTTTTCGAGTCGTATTTGTCGTTTCAAATCAATTCGTGTATTATTCATTTCTTATCGGGCTTCGTTAGTATATATTGTTCTGTTCTAACCCTAACAGCCTTTCTAATTCTTATTCTTATACGTACAGTTCTATCTGACTATTCCTTCTCTCTTCCTCAAATGGCAGAAACCCAATTTACATTCAAACTCTAAATTTCAATCTCCAAATCAATTTCAAAAACTAAAACTCCTTAAACTATATCATATTACATATCAATTCGAAGCTCTCAACGAGCATAATCCAGATTTGCAATTTGTTTTTGACATGGAATCACCGTTCGTCCAGAAATCGAGGATGAACCTCGGCCGTCGAAATTAGTTTTTCGTAATCCAACGGTGGTTCGACGACCATTCGACGATCGAGGAGTGGCATTGGAAAGAGGCAGCGATGCAGGTCTCAAGGGTGTTATTCGTTCATGTCATATGGCCTCGAATTTGCTAGGAAACGGTGTTGAAATCGCCGATGGCAGCCATGCCTGGGCGACGTCATGGCGACGCGCTAGTTGCCAGGAGGCGCGGCCTGGATTGGGCTTGACAGTAGTGCTGCTCGATCTGGTGATGGAGGTCTCGTGGCACACGCATTTAGGCCAGAAGTAGTGGTTGCTCGTGTAGGTTTGCAGACGAAGGAATCACGATGGTTAGGGTTCACTGTTGAGGTGACGTGTTTTTCTGTTATTTTATTTATTTCATATTTTAAATCATATAATTTATAATGTTAACAACTTTCGCATACGAGCTCGAATTCATGTGGGGTTTGTTCCATTAGGATCGTATTGAAATTCCAGACATTTTGACGTTGGATTGGACGAATTCTGGGATCGTTTAATTTTGGGTCCTATTTTGGATTTCAAATCGATTTAAATTCAAGGTGAGTGTTTCGACCCACGCACAGCTACTGGATTATCTTTTGTTAGTTAAATTAAATTTATGATATGATTAGAAATTAATTGATGGATGTTTGGTATGTTTAGAATTGTCATTCTAGTTTATGACCTTTATTGCATTTAATCATTGTTTAATTTAATATTGAATTTAATTGTCAATTTAATACCTGTTAATGAAAGTTTGTTATCTATTGATGTTTACTGGTTGTTTGGATGATGATTGTGATGGATGTTTGATTATTGATATTGGATGACTGAATGTTGTATTTTATATTGTTATAACACTGGAAGTTCCCTATGGGTTGAGATGATACATACCCAAACGATCTATACATTAGGGAAAAATCGTTATAGGTTGAAATGATAGACTCAAGTGATTTTATGGAGTTTATTTAATTTGGGATTGCGGTTTGAAATGATATATAACCATAAAAATTTAAATTGCGGATTGAAATGATAACTATCCGTATCACTTGACCATAGGGTAGAAAATTATATACGGTCACCGGATAGGTTAAATTGAATGATTTTAGTTCTTTAAATTTTGAATTCAGTTAACTAGCATTTTTGAAATAGAAATTGATTTATATAAACTAAATTATTTTCGATAATCCAAGCATTAAAGCTAAAATTGGAATTTATTTAATGAATTGTTCAAAGGATTTTTTTAATATGAATTTCAAAGTTGAAGTGTCATATATAAATGAATTTATCGGAATTGAGTCATTGAAATGTTTGGATATAACTTTAAAACATATTTTAAACAGATTTCAAAACTATTTTAATAAAAATAAATTATTTAATTTATTTTAATCTAATTTAACCTATTTTAAACTAATTAACCTATTTAATCTATCTTAGTCTATTTTAATCTATTAAATCTATTTTAATATATTTTAGTCTATTTTAACTCATTTAAACTTCGTTAAACTATATTAAACTAATTTAATTTATTTTAACTATTTAATCTATTTTTGTTCTATTTAATCTATTTATATTCATTTAATCTTAAATCTAATTAATCCATAGTTAACCTATTTAATCTATTTTAAACCATTTAAACTATTTTAAATCTATTTAAAGCATTTTAATCTGTTTTAAATTTATTTAATCTATTTCAAACCCATTTAACCTAATTTATATCCATTTAAACTATGTTAAACTAATTAAACTATTTATACTATACAAATTATTTTCCAAATTTCAAATGGTGTAAAAGTGGAAATGTTTATAATTAAAGCCTTTATTTTAAATGAATAAGATTATAAAAAATGTTACAACATAAGATGGGATTTGAAATGATATTTGCTGGTGCAATGACATATTTGAGTAAATATGATGGTTTTGAAATAAGAATCCTAATTGTGAATATAATTTCAAAAGTGATACGGTTTGAATTGAATATGATATTTTGATATCAATTATGAATTTGTTTTGGAAATGTAAAAGAACCATTCGATGTGAAATAAGCTTTTGGTCGTTAAAGAGATCGGGATCGGATATTTTCATACTCTTTGCCAACCCCGAAGACCACTTTAACAACTGTGTACATGGTGGAGATTCCAGAAATGAAGTAGGATGGTTTGGTGAACGATTTTGTATGCGGTATTTACGTGACCCTGACTCCCATGAGTCAGCTTAGATGTGACTAAAATAGTAGCTATACCTGGGCCAAATGAGATCATTCTTTCGATCAGATATGCTTCTTCGATACCATATTATGACTTTGTGATGATTTGGTGGCCATCCCTCGATTTGATTATAGGAATGTGTTCCGAGGTGGCAGTAGTAGTTGCTATGCGCTACCACCATCTCGGTTCTGCAATTGGTATATCTACCCTGGCATTGCCTCAAGTGTCGTGTTCATATGCCCTAGAGCCTTCTACGAGTTTGGTTTGTACCATACCTATGGAGTGCCTTTTGAGAAAACCTTACGGTGGAGCTTACAGTACTGTTTAGACTATGGTAATATGTAAAATGTGTTAAGGGGGATATGGGTAACACCTTAATGCTATTTTGATTCTTTACTTTATTGTAGACACTATTATAATAGCGTATTTTACTACGTAGTAGATTGTTTAACGGATCCTTAAGAGATGGAAATCCCGAACATCTCTATTGCACTTACGTTAGACACTAGATAGGAGATGTCAAACCCCATAAACATCTCTGACACCATTACACCCATATTTATTTACTGTTAATTTATCTTACATAAGATCTTTTAGTTCTGACTCGAGTGTTTTGTCTTTTCAATTCGCTCGGGTCAGTATGAGCTTTTCAGTTTATCAAAGACTGCATTCTAGAGGACGAAGATGAAGATATATATTATTTGTTTTATTTATTCCGTTGCATCATGTTGTTTCGCTGCTTTATTTATCATCTATTCTTATTGTATATAATCTTGATCTGTATTATAAAGGTATAATCAATGCTATTTGTAACAGCTTCATGAACTGTATATCTGATTATTATATTTTGTCATTCCGCTGCAAGATTCTATATTCGTTTTCTTTCTCTTCTTTTTCTTATTTAACCCATAACAATCTCCCCCTTTGAATGGTTTGAGTCTAACATGTGTGGTTTATCGTCGATTTAAAATGTCCAAAATGGCGGGTCATTACAAGTGGACTATCTATCCGAAAACTGGGCTGACTGCACGCAAACTGGACTATTTGTCATAATCAAAATGGACTATCTATCCAAATCATTTTCTTAGGGTTAACTACCCTTCATCTTTTTCCTTGAAAACCTATTCAAATTGATTTAACACTTTAAATCATAATTATACAAGGAAAATATATTCTTAGATTTACTCTAAGCTATTTTTCCATGTTATGTAAACTTTACTCAAAATAATGTTGACGAATTTTAATAAGGATTGAATATCCTTTCAAAACAAGTTAAAACACTTTTTAACTAGAAAATACTTAGGCTATATTGCCTATTTAATACATTCGAAACCATTGTTTAAAACCTTTAAACACCCCTTCGAAACTATTGAAAGTGACCCTTTTGAAACCATAAAAAGCCTTTCCTTCGAAAGCTTAAAAACATTAGGCATCCCTCTTTAAAATCTTTAAATCTTGTCTTTCGAAAACATAGGAAAAACCTTTGATTTCAATTCTTTTGAAACTCTAGGGAACCATCCCTTCGAAACCATTCACTAAAATCCTTTCGAAAGCATTGAAACACTAAACCTTTAGAAAGAATTTGGGTTCAATTTAAAACTTGTGGAAACCTTTCGAAACCATTCAAAATTTTACCCCTTCAAAACCTTTGAAAACTTTTTCGGTCGAAACCCTTTGGATTATGCCTTCAAATAGAGCAAAAGGATTAGAAACCCATTGAAGTCGAAAGCACCTATCTCTTTCAGAACCATTTGCTTCTCACTTCAATCATAGAAAAATGGTCTTTAAAACATTTAAGTTGAGAGCATCTATTTCAAAACCATTTCCTATGTAAAGAAGTGATGGTGTCGAAACCATCCCTTCAAAATCAATGAAGAAGTGGTCAAAATTTTAAAAAACAATGTAAATAACCCTTTCAAAACCGTCTGGGTCGAACGGTAGAAAGCGATAGTAAAAAGGCTTTGACTTAGTCAAAGTAATCATTTAAAACAAAAGCACAACGCAATCAAAATCATTTTTTTAAATCCATTTGACTTAGTCGCAAACTAACCAAGTTGAAAGCTACTCAGTCGAAAGCATTTAGTCGAAAGAAAACAGGTGCACTTTTGATTTAAAAGCAAACTAATGCCTCAACCCCTTTGGAACCCTTGGTTTCGACTCCATACCTTCCGCCTACATCCAATGCACTATGTACCAGTTCCCTGATACCATGTGCATTGTCGACTACGTCGGAAGCGAAGCAAAGGAGGCACAACCTAGTGTCGAAAGCATCGAAATAGTGAAAAACATGTAGCAAATCATTCTTTTCACCTAACCTACTTTACACGTCTAATTCTGATTGGTTGCCTCTTTTCTTTATCATTAAAAAGTACTGTAATTTTCAGAACTAACTATTTCGATTAATTGTAAAAGAAACCCCATCTCCTTTTATAAATATATAATACATTTAAGTCCTATAACCTAAATAATTTTATATATCCACTAAAACACTTAGGAAAACTCTATAAAAATTCCAAAAAATCTCTTTTAGTATGTTTCCCAACATATAAAAATTTCAAACCAAAATATTTTATTATTTAATATTAAATAATTTATAACCCAAAATAATATTTTCTTCACTAGAAAATTCATATAAATTCCATAAAAAGTCGAAAAATTCAAAAAACTAAAACCCATCTCTAAAATATCATATATGATCTTCATGAAAATTCGCAAGACATTTGGATGTCATTTAAAAGGGTTTTCATATCAAAACATGTCATAAAATCTGTATGAACAAATATAAATCATCAACAAATATATATAATCATTCCATCATTTAAAAACATGGCAAATCAATGCAAATTATTTTTGATTTCATCTTAAAATTTAAAAAAAATAAATATGAGGTGTAAACATTATTCACCTTAGCTTTAGATGTTAAAGAGATTGAAATGTGAATGGATTTAGTTTGCTTAAGCTTCTTTCTAGCTCTTCTCTATCTTTTTTCCTCTTTCTCTTGTTAATTGTGGCCGATCTCAAAATAAATATTTCAAAATGAAATGAACGTGTATATGAGTACACAGGGCTAAGTTTAAGGGATATAGGAATGTCCTCTTTTCTATTTTACTCCTGCTCTATTTCATTTTAATTCTTTTCTTAGTTCATTGTTTAAATGGCACGGCTACCCCTTAATAAATCAAATCTCAGTCCCCTAATTAACACATTATTTTATTTAATTTAACTAATAAAATATCCTAAATAATGTTACCAAAAATCTGATTTTCTCGCTACCTCCTTTGCCTTTCCAGCACAATACTCATTATAAAAATGCCCTTTCTTATTGCACTTGAAGCAAACAATCTCGGACTTCCCTTTCTTGGCCGCTCCACCCTTTTGAGCACCCTTCTTAGGAAAATACTTCCCCTTCTGAGTTGGCCCAACCTGGACCTCCTTAGCCTTACTCTTCTCTAGAGAACTAAGAATCTCCTCATGCCTTAAGGACATCTCTACTACAAAGTCAGAAGGAACTCTAATATGAGGTAATGTAGCCCTTGCTAACTCAGGATTCGACCCCTTGATAAGCTTCTCATTCCTCTTTATTACTGAATCCACTAAAGCATATCCATATCTAGCCAACTCCTCGAACTTTCTAACATACTCCAAAATAGACATCTATCCTTGCTCCAACTCAGCAAACTTTCTAAGCAGAGCAGACTATGCCATCACAGACATAAATCCCTCCTGGAACCTCCTCTTGAAATATGCTCATGTCAAGGTTTCCTTATCCACGCCAGCGTTCACACTCTTCCAAAAAAACAAAGATGCTCCCTAGAGCTGTCTCGAAGCAAGCCTCCTCTTCTGCTCATCATTGAGTCCCAAGTCTACAAAGATTCTCTCATAGTGCAGCAACCAATTTTACACCTCTATAGCATCCTCTATTCCGAGAAATGGCTTCCCTTCAAGCATAGTGTAATTTCTGCTCAGCTTCACATAATGGTTAACTACCGAAACTTTTGGAACTCCTGCCCTTGTAGCATCTCCTCTTACCACTCCAGTGGCAATTCCAGCTTGCATCATATTCATAAAAAATTGATGCATTGCTCCCATGAACACTTGCTGGACTCCAATATCTACATTCTCTGCTTGTGCCTGACCTTGACCTCTTCTTGCATTAGGTCTGCCATTCCCATCGGTACCCTCCTATCTTGGGTTAACTCTTCCTCTTCTACCATCCACATATGTATTCAAACCTCATGAGATACAGAAAAATAACCTAAATAAGATAGGAGACTAGGGATAAAGTGTATTCTTATATATATAGAAAAAACAAGTACGTTACTATGGCGTTATCCCATACCCTAGTTTTACTCTAATTTCTTAGGATTATGTTTTAAAAACCATTTTTACTTTAAAGTTTTTCATAAGCCTATTCTCTGACACCAAATTATAACATCCCGTATCTAGAGGCCGAAAGCTAAGAGCTACAGACGCTGTAGTCATCCATAACTTCTGGTGACAAAATATGGTAACGCTAATGATATCCATAATATCAGAAGCACTTGAATATAAACAAAATCATAGATTTTCAAAAACAACATTTTACTGATTACAATTCAAAACAAATTCATATCCAAATTACATAATCTCATATCGTTTCCTAAGTAAAGATCAATCATTACAAATACGCCAAGAGAAACATATGAGGATGCCCCCTTAGTTGATCAGAGTCAATATAGTCATATCTGACTTAATATAAATACTGGAATCAAAACAAGATAAAACTATAACTCCTAATTAAGTTGCCATCTGCTCTTCTTCGGAAGCTTTATTAACCATAATGACTAAAACCTGAAAACCTTAACCCTGAGCCTACTCAAATCAATTTTGAGCACTGGAGAGTTTAAGGGGATACAAAAACTTTGACTCAAATATAAAGCCTGGTGTGCATAATATTGTTACATCTCGGTTTACTGATATTAAGTGAGACCATGCCGCTTAGCGGAACGGGATTCCCCTCACTAATATCCTCTTTAAAACATATATTTTGCAAATCCTTTCCTGTAGCTAGACTGGTTAATCAGACTGATATAATAATGATAATAATAGCTAAGTCCGTAAGCTATAATAAGGTAACTAATGAACTATCTGTCCACAAGTTATAAATGGACTATCTGGCTGACTGCCTACAAATTGGACTAATTGTCCGAATCAAAATTGACTATCTGCTCGAATCATTTTCTTAGGGTTAACTACTCTTCATCCTTTTTCTTGAAAACCTTTTCAAAATGATCTAACCCTTTAAATCATACTTATATAAGAAAATATATTCTTAACTTTACTCTAAGCTATCTTGCCATGTTACATATACTTTACTCAAAATAATATTGATGAATTCTAGTAAGGATTGACCATCCTTTCAAAACAAGTTAAAAATCTTTGTAACTTGAAAATATTTAGGCTATAATGCATATTTAATACATTCGAAACCTTCATTTAAAACCTTTAAACAAGCCTTTTGAAACCCATAAAGGTAACCCCTTCGAAACCATTGAAAGTGACCCTTTCAAAACTATTAAAAGCCTTTCCTTTGAAGCATTAAAAAAAATTAGACATCCCTCTTTAAAATCTTTAAATATTTCCTTTCGAAAACATAGGTAAAGCCTTTCCTTTCAACCCTTTCGAAACCCCGGGGAACCACCCCTTCGAAACCATTCAATAAAACCCTTTCAAAAGCATTAAAACACTAAACCTTTCAAAAGCCTTTGGGTTCAATTTAAAACATCCAGAAACCTTTTGGAACCATTCGAAAATTTACCCCTTCGAAACTCTTGAAAACTATTTCGACAGAAATCCTTCGGATTATGCCTTCATGTAGAGCAAAAGGATTAGAAACCCGTTAAAGTCGAAAGCATCTGTCTCTTTCGAAACCATTTGGGTTTTACTTCAATCATAGAATAAGGGTCTTTAAAATATTTAAGTTTAAAGCATCTATTTTAAAACCATTTTCTAAGTAAAGAAGTGATTGTGTCGAAACCATCCCTTCGAAACTATTGAAGAAGTGGCCAAAATTTTAGAAAACAAAGTAAACAACCCTTTCGAACCATCTGGGTCGAAAGGTAGAAGGTGGTAGTAAAAAAGCTTTGTCTTAGTCGAAAGCAATCATTTAAAGCAAAAGCGCAACCCAAATGAAACCATTTCTTTAAATCCATTTGATTTAGTCGAAAGCTAACCAAGTTGAAAGCTACTCAGTTGAAAGCCATTTACTCGAAAGCAAACAGGCACATTATTAATTTAAAAGCAAAGTAATGCCTCAAACCATTTGGAACCCCTAGTTTCAACTCCTTACCTTCTGCTTACATTCAATTCACTACGTACCAGTTCTTTGATACCATGTGCATTGGTTTCGACTACGTCGGATGCGAAGTTAAGGAGGTGGAACCTGGTGCTGAAAGCATCAAAACAGTGAAAAACAAGTAGCAAATAGTTCTTTTCACCAAACCTTCTTTACGTGACTAATTTTGATTGGTTGCCTCTTTTATTTACCACTAAAAAGTACTGCAATTTCAGAACCAACTATTTGGATTATTTGTGAAAAGCCCCTTCTCCCTTTATAAATATATAAAACATTTAAGTCTCATGCCTTAAATAATTTTATATATCCATTAAAACACTTAGAAAAAATCTACAAAAATTCCATAAAATCTCTTTAATATGTTTTCAAACATATAAAAATTTCAGACCTAAACCTTTTATTATTTACCCGTAAATAATTTATAACCCAAAATAACATTTTCTTTACTAGAAAATTCATATAAATTCCACAAAAACTCATAATATTTTGAAAATTGAAACCCATCGCTAAAATATCATTTATAATGTTTATAAAAATTCGTAAGGCATTTGGATGTAATGTAATAGGGTTTTCATGTCAAAACATGTCATAAAATCTATATGAATAACCATAAATCATCAAGAAGCATATATAATCATTCCATCATTCAAAAACATGGCAAATCAATGCAAATCACTTCAGATTTCATCTTAAAACTGAAAAAAATAATATAAGATGTAAACATTATTTACCTTAATTTTAGAGATTAAAGAGATTGAGATATGAATTGAGTTGATTTGCTTAAGCTTTTTGCTATCTCTTCTCTATCTTTTTTCCTCTTTCTCTTGTAAAGGTTATCGGCCTCATCAAAATGAAACGAATGTGTATTTAAGAATACACGACCAAGTTTAAGGGATATAGGAATGGCCTCTTTCTTGTTTTTGCCCCTCCTCTGTTTCATTTTAATTCTTCTCTTAATTCATTGTTTAAATGGCATGGCTACCCCTTAGTAAAACCTAATCACAATCCCATAATCAACAAATTATTTTATTTAATTTAACTAATTGAATATCTTAAATATGTTACCAAAAATATGGGGTGTTGCATTTAGTCTTCAGAAACTAGCGTATGACTTATTCGATTGTGATTATCCTTCCTTTGCGCTTTTCAAAATTCAATCTACACACTAGCCTCTATCTCTAGGGACTATTGGTTTAAGTTTTCGATTCCGAGCAATGCTTTTTCTCGCTATTGCACCTCTTGTGTTCATGTAGCATATCATTTACTGTAATTCTATATAAGTAAGTAATTTTCTATGGTCACTTTAGCATATTCTTTTTATAGCTATGTTCAGAACTATGAGGCATCATGGTCTAGCCAGTTCTATAGCTAATTCCTATTTATGCTCAATTGAGTTCGTATCAACAAAGTATTGGTGTATTTGCACTAGTCCATGGGGCAGATTTCTATGAATACTAAGTCTATATGTTTTTGGGAGACTGGGTCTCCTGGGTAATACGTTCGATTACCTCAGCTTGATTGACATGATAGCTCCTATCTCCTGAAACTAAGGATTTTGTCGTATGATTCCAAGCTTTAATTTTTTCAATGATGTATGTTTCTTGACTATAATTGAATTCTTCTAAGTTGACATCATCATCAATGTCACTTTGGGTACATGTGTTGGAAAGACGTGTCGCCGTTTTCTTTTGCTAGAGTGAATTCTTCCAAGTCTAGTGCTGTGGCCCTAATCATGTGTTAGTTCCTATCTCTAGAAACTCGTATGCGGATGACTTAACATTGTGGATTTTTCTTAGATGTATAGCATGAGATGCCAAAAGGTGGGGCTGAAGATTCAATCAAACTCTTGATTTTGTTTTCGAAAGCCAATGTATCGATAGTTTCATTCTGGAGGTTTCTTTTTAGCATAACTATACTTCGGGTAATGGCATATTCATGCAAGTTGGAACCAAACGATCTAGTTAGACCATAAGTAGGTTATCAAACCTTCTCATTATTACCAGACTGTGAATGATGGTTGATTTATGAATGTTAAATCCTTTATTTCCTTTGTTGTCTATTTTGCTGCCAAAATGCTATGTTTTGCGATACAGAACCATTATCTAACCAACCTAACGGTTATTCATGTTTGGACTTTACAACATTTCCTTCGATCAAGTATCTACGCGTCTATCCCTACTCGAGGGACTAGCTATTTAAAATGCCTATATTTGGGCGATTGTGAGAGATGGAGAGTTTGGGTCAAATGACTCGATTGCACTTGGTCTGTCTCTCAATCCTATTCTACGATTGTGGAATTCCGAATGTTTTAGTTCCGACCTTCCATGATTATCCTTACATGCCCTTAGTTTTGCATGCTTTGCTTGATTACTGTCGCCATGGTAGTCCTGTTCGTATGCCATTCTTGTCCTTGGAAATTGACAACCTAGCTGCTTCGTTCCAAGCAACAATTCCTCGAGGTTGCCTATCTTTTGGCTGTATCTAAATTCTTTCTAAGTTGAATTCAAGAAATTTGGTTATGCTTCAGCTTTCATCCCTAGGAATTAGCAAACGAGCAATTCAATCCTAGGATTTCCTTTTGGCACTTCCTTATTCTTTTGCAGTGCCTGATTTCTTTGATGAAAGGTCGAACCATCCGGTTGACCCATAAGAGGTTATATCTTCCTATTCTTGCCCATTTTCGAGCAACGGTAGTTTTCTGAAGACAAGGGTAGAATCTTACTTGAGGACCAACTTCTATCTCTAGAAGTTAGTGCATTGACAATTTACTACGATGAGTGTTTCTCATCGAACTTGCAGATTAAAGTTTTTCTGGCGTTGCCGAGTCAACACCGGTACATAGTGAATAGCAAATTTCCTAGGATTGCCGACACAATGTCGGTACATAGGAATAGAGGGTTTCCCAACATTGTTGGGGGAACACCGATATTTATGAAATAGAAAGTTTTTCAATGTTGTTGGAGCAAACCGATACTTAGGAAATGAGAAAATGCCTTAGCATTGTCGAGGCAACAACGACACTCAGGAGGTTGGGACCGATTTTCCTCGCCGATCCGGTAATGATTTTAATCTAGGTGGACACTAGTTTCGTTCTTCAAAAACATGAACTTCGATGATTGGAATGTATAATTATTTTCTTAGTGCTGCCTATCTTCGGACAATGTTAAAGTCATGTTGGTTAGGATTGAATCGTTCATTCAATCCTGTATAGTTAAGTAGATCCCTTTCAACCCAATGTGGCTGTTTTTCTCAACGTTGCTTAACTTCAAGATATGTCATGTTATGAAGGATGGGAGTCCTAGGAATTTCTGTTGCCTTGCTTTTTATTATCATCGTTAAGTGTTACCCTTAGAAATGTAGGGTTACTGCTTAACTAATTCCATTGTTATTGTCATTCACGAAAAATCGATTATCCTACAACTGGGTTTTGTTTTGATCTGACTTCTATATGTGAAACCCTTCATTTCTAGGTGTCAAATTCTAGGTTCATATACAAAATTAGAAATTGTGGAGCAATAGAGTTCAATAATGTTTGTCTTGAATCTGTGGCGCGTAACCTTGCTTGTTTTAGGCCATATGCATTATGTTGGGCTGATAGAATTGTTGTAGATATTAACCGTATTTGTTGGTTCCAATCTTCGAGAATCAATAGTTTAGCTACTCGATTTTGAGCTTTCTCTCATTGCCATTGTTTGTCTTCGGATAACAGTTGGTTTTCTACAAGTTGGAGTTTGAGACCTTAGCCGAGCATCTGCTTCTGTCCTTGAAAACAAATGCGTTG
Organism: Allium cepa; assembly: GCA_030765085.1. Lineage (NCBI taxonomy): Eukaryota > Viridiplantae > Streptophyta > Magnoliopsida > Asparagales > Amaryllidaceae > Allium > Allium cepa. The sequence goes on along the minus strand of CM060937.1, from coordinate 1,028,803,248 downwards.
ATGATTTGATTTTGGAAATGCCTTCCATTGTCTTCTATCTCTGGACGACGGTAAGTTCCTCCTTTTATTGCAAGTTGGAGTGATTTTTTATCCTAACCAAGTTTTAACGTGTTATGTGCCCCTCAGTCCACGTGGCTGATTATTCTGAACAATTGATGTGAGACTTGATGTTTTGGACGGCTCCTTAGATGCCCCTATTCGAAGGTGCACCGCAGCTCCTATCTCTAAGAGTTCATGACTTGGATGTCTTGAATTTGGAAATTTTGTACATGAACTTTAGTCAAAGATCAAAATTTTTGCCGACCTCTTGGTTTGTGAACTCCGCGTCACTATTGGAGCAATGTCAATTCTTTTGGGTAGTAGGAGTTAATCCCTGTTAATACTACAATAGACAAGTTTCTTGGTGTTGTCGGGACAACATCGATACTTAGAAACTTTTAATGATTCGTTGATGATGCCGGAGCAACATCAAGTAGTGTTTGTGTGGCTTATCGGATGTACAGCTTATGAAAATGCATGGCTTACGAAATGCACGAATTCTAAGAGAGCACAGCTTACAAAAAGTACGGGTTTTGAGAGTGCACGCCTTATGAAATGCATAGCTTTTGAGAGTACACGGCTTATGAAATGCACAACTTTGGAGAGTCCACATCTTATGAAATGCGCGGCTTGTGGGATCGATTCGACCAGTCGATCCGGAATAGTTAGGAACCTCTTGACATTGCCAATCTTAGGGTAATGTGAGGAGTTCGTGCTTCGAAAGCATGGTTCCACAGCTCAAGAAGTGATGCAGGACTTATAGGAGTGCACGGCTTATGAGATCGGTACGACCCGTCGAACCAAAATGATTTAGAACTTCTCAACGTTGCCAATCTTCGGGTAACGTAAGGAGTTTGTGCTTCGAGAGCATGGTTCCATGGCTTAAGAAGTGATGCATAGCTTATGGGAGTATGCAGATTATGAGATCGACATTACCCATCAATACAGAATGGTTTTGGAACTTCTTAATACTGCCAATCTTCATGTGACATGAGGAGTTCATGCTTCAAGGGTGTGGTTCCATGGCTCAAGAAGTGATGAACGGCTTAGGGCATTGCACAACATATGGGATCGATACGACCCACCGATCTGGAACGGTTTGAACTTCTCGACATTGCCAATCTTTGGGTAACATGAGGAGTTCGTGCTTTGAGAGCATGGTTCCATGGCTCAAGAAGTAATGCACGGCTTATGGGAGTGCACAACTTATGAGATCGATACGATCCATCGATCTGGATTGGTTTGGAACTTCTCGACGTTTCCAATCTTCGGGTAACGTAAGGAGTTTGTGCTTTAAAAGCATGGTTCCATGGCTCAAGAAGTGATGCGCGACTTATGGCAGTATGTGACTTATGGGATTGATACGACCCATCGAATCAAAATGGTTTGGAACTTCTCGATGTTGCCAACCTTCAAGTAGCGTGAGGAGTTCGTGCTTCGAGAGCATGGTTCTACTACCCAAGAAGTGATGTACAGTTTATGGGAATGCATAACTTATGGAACCGATATGACCTATCGATCTAGAATGGTTTGGAACTTCTTGACATTGCTGTAGCAACACCGGTTTTAGAGGAGACAGGGAACGAGTTCCATCGATCCAGCAGTTTGAGTCAATTTAACCCCGTCGACTTGGCAGGTTATTTTCTTGAACATGGTTTTATTGGTTCAAGAAGCTAGGCAGAGTATATGTCATGAGCATGATGGTTTAGGCCTTCCAGGTGCTGGAGGGGCGATATTAGTTCTTAGAAGGTAAGGATCGAGTTTTCCCATCATTCTGGCGATTTGCCTTCGCAGGAATGCGATTTCGTCAGCTTTAAGCAATAAGTGGTTTTTGGATCCGGTAACCATGGGTTGGACGATCCTTCCATATTGTAAGAAGATGTGCATGGCCAAACAGATAAGGTTTCTATAGTGGAGAGATCTGTAGCCAACTGCATGGAGATGGTTATGGATAAAGTGCATGTGGGAATTCAAAGCTAGATTCTTTGTTTTTGGTCAAAACTGCCTTTAAAAAATTGGTCTTCAACTGGCATACAGTCAAAGAGCAAAAGGAACTGGCCACTAAGGGTGATAAAGGAGGAGTTGGGATGAAGTAAGTAAGTATTATGCTTCTATTTTGTTTGTTGCGCTAGCTAGGTTGTTAAGTCTGTAGTTGTCGAAAAGCCAGAATTTTCGATTGGGCATAACAAAACTATGGTACAATTAGTCTTGGCTTTCATTGTAGCTATTCAAGTATGTTTTAGTCCCCCCATGACATAAGGTTGTTCGCGTGCTTAAACTGTATCCAGTTTTTCTACACAACCCGTTTGGTCGCATGCAGTCCAGTGGATGCAACTGTGTCTTCTAGACAATTAAAGCATGGGAAAGCCTCTTTCTTCATAAACTTATACATTAGGGATTTGAGATACTTACTTCTTTCGGGTGTCGAATCTTGGCTTGATCCGAGTCGGCCTTTGATTGATCACAAGGTCGGTTCAGTTTTGGCTTAGTTTCTTCGGATGACTTTGAAGCTCTAGAATTCAGCACTATCTATCTCATTGGTTGTTGGAAGTGATTCTATTAATTTTGTAAGGTGACTGGTGTGATTTCCGATACGTGGCCTCGGAGCATAACTTCACCGACTTCGGGCATTTCTTGATAAGATGACCACTGATCTTTCATTTGGCCTTCTGAAGCTTTAGTTCATGAAGGATTTTTGGATCAGATGAGTGCTGATCTATCAGTTCACCTTCATGACATTTTAGTTCGTGAAGGACCTACACGACGCTTTAGTTCTTAAAGGAGTTTTATGGTCAGATGTTCAATGACCAGACGGCCTTGGAACGGTAATTTATCAATTCCGAAAGGAACTTTGGTTGTATGTCTAGCGACCAGACGGGCCAAGGGCGATTATTCATCGACTCCAAGAAGAGTTTTAGGTCATGTGTCCAATGGCATGGTCTTAAAGCGTTTATTCATCAACTTCAAGAGGAATTTTAGTCGGATGTCCAATGACCAGACAGCCTTGGAGCGATAATTCATCGACACCTAGAAGTGTTTTGAGTCATGTGTCCGACGACCTAGCAGTCTTAAAGTGACGATTCATTGACTTCAAGGTAAATTTTGGTTTGATGTCCGACGACCAGACGACCTTGGAATGATAGTTCATCGACTCTAAGAAGAGTTCTAAGTCATGTGTCCGATGGTATTAAACCGATGATTCGACTCCAAGAAGATTTTTGGGTCGTGTGTCAGACAATCCGACGGTGTTAAAGCGATGATTCATTGACTTCAAGAGGAATTTTTGGGATGTGGCTCAAGGGAACACAGTTTTGCCGGTTCTTGGAGACTATGTGATTGGATCTGTTTGTTCAATGATTATTCGTACAAGCCTTCTCGATGCTACCAGAGCAACGCTGGTTCCCAGAAAGGGGATCAACATGAGTCATTGAGGACATAGTAGCATTTCTTTCATCATGCTGTCTGCAATGGCTCAGTGTCCCGGTATGGCTCGCTTCAAAAAGGAAAGCAGACAAGGACGAATGAGAAGGCATCGCTTTGGGTAGCTGCACCATTCCTTAGTAGCTAGTTAGCCATACTGTTATGTGATAGTCGACCTTTCATCCGATTTCGTCAGTTAGTCGAAGTGCTTTTCTACTAGGCCCTAGTGGCCTTGCTTGTGCAGAAGGTCCCTGAGGTCTTGTAGCTCCTTCACCATTTGGTATGTTCTTTGGCAAATTGCCAAGTTTGCCTTTTGCCAATTGCACTACCTCTAGTCTCTAGAATTTGTTTGCCTCCCTATAGGATTCTTTCAAGGTAGGAGGTTATTTCATCCTTAATTGATTCCTAAGGGCCTTGCAGTAGACTGCATCTGTCACCCTTTCTTCATCCATATGTTAGTCATGCCTGTACAAAAGCAATTTTGAAGCAGTTGTACGGTTGTAGGAAGGTAAAGTTATCATGGTAAACTTCTTTAGATATTTTGCATGTTGAATGACTTTGGTGAATGGGTTTCTATTGGGGAAGATGCTCTAATCGTTGTCAGTCCCATTCATTTTCAAGTTATGGCAATTTATAATGCTTGAGAATGATATATGCATGATTGTCCTATGCCTAAATGATTGGAAATGCCGATTGAAAGGCAAATCACTTAGGATAGGGTCATGAATTGGTGATGGTCCCCAAAAATTTTCAAATTGCATGAGATCGGTCTGGTGAAACAAGGAAGGCCCCATAAAGTTGCTTCCAAATTTCAAGGCATTTGGGGTCGCATGTTTGAATTGTGGGCAAAAAAAGATGGATCGGCGTTGATGGATCGGTGATATTTTATTTGGAGTCTGACATGAGAAAATTTGCCATTTGCTTGGAGTCAGCACATGGTTCACTTGAAGTCACATAATTTGAATTGCTGGGTCGTTGATGAACGGTGCTTGGAGTCATTTGCATATTAACTTGGACAAAATTTGGGTTTTACCAGAGTCTAATTTCGGGCTAGAATTTCCAAGGTTTGCTTCGAGTCAAATAGGTGACTACTCGAGCTCGGCTTTGAGTTAGGACTTCCAGAATCTGCTTCGAGTCAAATAGGCGATTACCTGAGTTCGACTTCGAGTCAACCCTAAAGTGAGTTTTTCAATGAGAATTTAGACAATTTTTGATGATTTTCGACGACGACCATTTGTGATTCAATGATGGAAGCTCCATGATGGGATTGGAAGCTAGTCGGTTGGGAGTGGTCACAATTTACCACTAGAGCTTGGCTTTGTAATCTATCTTGGTTTGTGTTATATCTTCTTGGTTCTCCTACCTTTGGGAATACTGTTTGAGTAGAAGTTCCTCGTCCATTACTTGGCACTATGTTATGGTACGAGTTTTAGAGTTTCTTCTAGCATTTTCCACGTTAGCATTTTCATCCAATTTGTCTTCCTCAAATTGATTGTCATCTTTAGAGCCGAAGAGAGCCATTGTTATATCTCCCAGTGGGGTTTTCACCCATAAGGTTGGGTTTATAGCAGATGCTTTTACAGTGGGTGGAGTGTTAACGTTTTCTTCCATCATGATTCTTGGAGCTCCTCCCACTACTTCCTTTTGCTTTTGCCTTTTCTTCCTTCCGTTCAAGCCAGAAATAGAAGAATGCTCTTGCTTCATAGAATCCATGACCTCAGGCACCGTTCTAGGAGAAGATAGTGATTGGAGCCCTAAAAGAGCATCTATCTTTTCCATAAGAGCCATTTGATTGTTTGCTATTTTCTAGTTAATTTCATTGACCAACTTGTTCAATTCCCTTAGTCACAACCTCATGCTATGTGGAGGATCCCTGAACCTAATCTCTAGACTTAGCTCCTAACAGCAGGTTGTTGGGGTTGTTGACTTCAATTTACTGAGGGTTTGTTTTTTCTCCAACAATGGTAGCTTCTATGGATCTTCCGAAAGTAGTTCTCTTTCTTTATGGTGCCACTGATTCTCAATAGCAAATCTTATAAGAAGAGATTAAGGATCTAGCCTATGAACCTATCCAATCCAATATAGATAGCTAGATCTATGCCTTATTGGGTTCTCAGTGAGAGCACTAAAATGGTGACTTGGATCAACACCCTAGACTGAGTATAAATGCACCAGCCCTGTTCTTACAGGGAAATAATATAGAAAATAAATGTAAAAAGAGAATAAATAGTTAAAAGATAAGAATATTTTTATAGTGGTTCGGCCCTTAATGAAGCCAGCGTCTACTTTATATCTTTCTATTAACTGACTGCTATTAAAAGTTGAATCGGATTACAATATGATTAAATCTTTTAAGTTAAATCAATTCACAAGTACAAGAGTTCACCGGAGAATCACAGTGAATCCCTAGATGACTATTGTGTAGGAGGAGAAGAGTGAAGAATAATCTCTGTAGAGTTCCAGCAGCCAGTCCAGAAATCCTCTTTATATTGCAGATAGGTAAGTATTTATAGGGGAATTCAGTGAGTATTGAGCCAGAAGTCCAAATGCAAAAGAGTTCGGTCGTTATGCCAAGTCATCACCGAAAATCCCAAATCAAACCGAGTCATTTCAGTGGATCGCTAACTATCCTTAGGGGATGGATCGTTAGCTATCCATCAACTTAGCATATTTTTTACCAAAAGCCTTCACTTAGTACGAAGGAGCTTGGATGATTGTGGACGATCCGACCTACCATGATGGATCACTAGTTATCCATAGTGGATAGATTGTTGGCTATCCATCCACTCAGCATATTTTTTGCTCAATTTTCCTGATGTCCATTCACTTGTTCTTCTTAGTGTGTTGTCCAAGTATCAAGTCGTTTGGAGTTAGTTTGATTATCCGTCTTTATGGGTCATCTGGTCTAGAAGAAACATCCATAACTCACTCAAAACATAACAAAATCAGACGAAACTATGCAAGTATACTCTAGAGGGTGTGTGGGACCTATCGCATGAACTTCAAATGGTGGGGCCCAGCCTACATGGGTTGCCAGCGATCCATCAAGATGAATCGCCAATGATCCATCAAATCTTCTCCAATCATGTTCATTTTTCTATGAGTCTTCTTTTATGTCTTCTAAGTGTTTGCTCGAAATTTCAAGTCTATCTGATCCGTTATGAGTTCTCCTAGTCTATTTTAAGCCAGCTAAACAATAGCGTGAATCAGATGAGTCTTTATTTCTTGAACAACGCTACTTGGAATGCTGTGAAACTTGATACGTATTCTTAGAAGAGGTAGTAGATCATGGTGCAATAGGCTTTGACAACTCAGGACGCTTCCTTTTGGATCATTAGCGATCCATCTACTTAGTGGATTTTTGGCCTGTGTCTCTTAAGTTGCATTGGCTTATTCTTTTAGATATCTTGTTCAAGTTTCAAGTCATTATGGCTTAGTCTGGATATTCTAACTCCTTTTGAATTCTACTGGGTTAAATACTCAGTTAACACAAAGCAAGTATCAAATGGAATAAATGGACTTGGATGTATAAGGTGATATATAAGAAATCATGACCCAAATTGGATATTAATAAAGTAAACTTTGGATTCCAACCTTCATCCAAAAATTTATAGGCCTAAACGCATGGAAAAAAAGCTTACATTGTTTGCTTTAACATGAATAAAGATATACCAACTTTTTCCTACTTTGTATAATGCAACATTGCTAAAACGTCATTTATCATTTATACTCATAGTTGCATGCCTGGAATCATGAATAAAAACTTCAATGAGTTACAATATCATCAATTAGTTACGATAACTAGGTTTGAAAAAAAAAGAACTAGAAGAATATTTGGCTAGTCATGAACGAGCTGGACATGGATGAATTAAAATCGGGCATGCTACTGCGTCTTCTTCTTAGCTGAATTGAAATCGGGATGTTGAATTGAAATCGAATTGAAATCAAGATGCTGAAATGAGATTGGAATACTAAAATTGAATTTAGAGATTAGGGATTAGTGATATCGAAATTGAATCAAATTGAAATCAAGATGTTAAAATTGAAATCAAGATGCTTAAATTAAATTAGGGATTAAGTATTCTCCTTAGCTGAATTGGAGCGAACGTGAATGAATTCTAGAGCGCGAACGTGTATGAATTTTGGGAGGGAAGGAGGGAAATGAAAATTAGTTTCCTGCACCTAGTCAAATTTTAGGGTTTTTGGATTATGATAAGGAGGAGATTTCTGTGACTTGGCATAAGATGGTTGGCAGGTTGCTTGCATGCGGATTGTGAGAAGTGGATGGCTAGATGGAGATGCATGAAAGCTTTTGAACTGGATGGAAGCAAATTGTGAGATGCGAATTTCTAAAAATATTTGTCTCGAAATTTTTTGGTACGTATTTGTAAATGTTGCCCTGAAAAAAAAATTTGGTTGCCAAGCACTCGAACCACTACTTCAGCGCACGGCCCCCTCTATACGAGATGTATGACTTGATTTACATATCATTATTGACAAATGGTATTTTTTCTATCTTCCGCTAGACATTGCACCTTGTATACAAGATGTAAGATTTGACTTGCCCATAATTTGATAAATGCATTTTGTCTATTTTAATTACTGATAGGGGCTCATTGCTCAGATTCCCATGTTTTTTAATTTAAATTTAGGAAAATAACAATTGTACACAAATAGTACTATTTGCAATTATTGTGCTCACAGACGATGGAATGCTTTTTACAAATTTGAATTTACATTTAAACATCGCCTTGAAAATCAATGTAAAAGAATGATGTTATAAAGATAATAAAAATATTTTTAACTTCGCCCTAAAAATCAATGTGATGTGTGTGTTTTACACAACATCGATAATAAAAATAACGATGTTACATAGATTTTTAACATCATGCATTTTTTCTACCTGATGTAAAAAATGCAATGTCTATGAATAAAATTATAGTAGTGTTGTATAATTATATAGTTTTATTAACTAACTAAATCAGGAAAATAGGCACAAGGAAAAACTTAGAAAAAAAATTTAGGCTGAAGGACAAAGTTTGTTTATTAGGATGAAGGACAATGCTAGTTATAACCAGCATTTTGTATAATGTAAACTGAATATAATGCTAGATACAACTAGCATGTTGTATAGTGTAAAATTTGAATATAATGCTAAAAATGAAACTTAGTGTCCTGCAACCTAATTTTTTTTCAAAGTTTGTCCTTTTCCCTAATTACCTCTAACTAAGTTTGTCGCATGTATTATTTTTTAACAAAGGAAATTACAAATTTGTTTATATGTAGATGTTAAATTTAATTATATATGTATATATGTATGTATTACATATAAGGAAATACAATTCATTATTTAATGTATATGTTGAATTAAAATTCATATATATATTTATTAGATACAGATAATGCGCACGCACATGCACACATGTGGGTATGTATATTTCCCCTTTTTATGAAATATGCAGATATTTTGATATAAAAATCTAGATTGGAAGTTATTTCTTTCAAGGAAAAAGGTTTACTTTTGTTCTAAAATTCACTAGTAGTCTTTTATGTAAAGTTATAAGATTTTGTTTCCTGCCCAAGTTAAAAGATGAAATTAAATTTGTTAACATTAAATTTAACCATATATGTTACTAGAATTACTATATACATACATACATTTATACACACACACATAGATATATATATATATATGTATATATATGTACATATATATACATATTCGTACATATAGTTTAAGCCATAAATATTTTAACAAAATTAAATTATTTTTTATAAATATACAAAAAATATAATTTTAGTTTATTGATTTAATCTTAAAATTAAAAGATATTTTAATACCAAGATTGCGATTTGATATTATAATTAACCATATAATTTAAGATTTTTAATAGAATTACATCCTTCTATGGAATAATATATATCAATGTTTAAAGGCTACTCATTTGAATGACTTCAAATAAGAAAATAACTTTCTATGTTTTGATAACTTCAACTAGATTTGATAATATGTATAACTTGATACATAATCAACTATATATATATGCATATATTAGAAAAAACATATGTATATGGATGGACTAACTTGTCCGTTGAGTTGTAAATCCCAGCACCTATGCACGAACATGTGCAATATGTACGCTATTTATGTTGCATGTGCATGTATACATACAGGTACATGTGTATATAATATGCATGTACATTAAATAATTAACATATAAGTTCAAAACAAAACTTCAACTACGGATTAAATAAATAGTGATTTTACTTAAAATGTATTTAGATAAGGTCAAATGAAATTTATACATCATAGGCTTAATAAGATCCAAATATTAGAACCTTTCAAAATTCACCCATTTTATCCACTTCGTGCTCGACCATTTCCTTCACACTTTTTATAATATACCTTTGTAGTGAAATGTAATATACAAGTTGTAACTATGAAAGATCAATAAGATTATAAATTGGACATAGAAATATTAGATGGCTTTAATAATATGCATGTCAATGTTATTTAATTACACACGAAATTTGAATTATAAATATGTAGCTTAGCTTTTCATCCAATACTACATTAGACGTAAGGATAATAGATAGCCTAAATCATATAAAAATCATGCATATAAAAAAAGGTTGTAAACATATAACATAAATTCATAGTCAAACACATTTCAAAGACAGTCGCACTATAAATGGAGCAGATCATGCCAAGCACATGTCAAAAGAAAAAACATATGCTAAAAGCAAGGTTCATAAAGCATGTTAACAAGAAATTACTAAAATAAGTACAACTAATATCTCGCATAGAGATAAACTATGGAAAAAGAAGTGCGACACGTAATGGTTAAGGTATAAGCTAAAGCAAAAGTATAAGATAAGGGTCATGGAAAAGTTCAAAAGGTGAATGTTAGACCCAAAACTGGTATAACATTCATGATGCCAACAGCGATGAAATAATCCTCGACTCAAATAAATGTGGTAACATGATCAAGCATAATTCAATCAATATTAACTTAGTTCTACCATCATGGGCCAATTCAACACTTAAGACTAGTGCATGGCGGAATCATTAAAAGATGGATTGGTCGTGGCAATAGGCGTTAGAGGATAGATGTATGGAAGTTTACATATTTTCTTGGATCATTATGCATGAGATTACTTAAGGCCATTTAAAGTTGGCATATTCAAGAGTTTATATGGGCTTTCGAGTATAATATTCCAAAAGGCCTATGCCACGTCATATGTTCAATAGAGATATAGAAAACAAGTAACAAATTTGTACAATAGTCGATTGGCTCAAGTATGGGCTATGTAATTTGTTCTTGTATTCAAAGTCCTATGTTCATATAATTATGCACATATATGCTTGTCATAATTCAAAGTATTTCTAAACAGCCCATATCAAGTTTGATCTAGATAAGTTTATATGTGTGTGTGTGTATAAGTGTGTGTATGTGTGTATGCAAGTCCACATCAATAACGTTAGAAAGAGAGCATAGTCGAAGTCAATGATTATGTTCAAGTCCTTGTTTAGTTAATTTGTATATTATTATAGTCAAGTAAGGTTTGTCCCCAATTTGATTTAGGGTTACAAGACTTTGATTTAAGAAAGGAGGGAGAAAATGAAAATTCTTCACCAAATGGTGCCCCTAGGTCCATATTTATAGGGGATGACCTGCTCCATTCTGCCTCTCTTGTCTTCGGTAGGGTCAACTTCGATAATGCTTGGCCCAAGCTCCTTCTTTGGATAACATTAATAAAAAGGCAGAACCAAACAATAAGGAGGAGCGACATCATTATTGGGTAGCGTTGTGAAGGAACCTTTTTATATCGTATGATGTCAAAGTCAAGGACTCTTGATGTTGATGGTTAACACTTCTCATTGGTTAATGGCGATATGGAGTTGTAGTGGAGTTAATATTGATGAGGTGTTCATAGCTCTCATGATATGATGCTTGTCAACGAGGCAATACTGATTAAGCATGATATTCATCTTGGCCTTATTGACCTACTATAGTGCTTGTTCCATGTAGAAACAAAGTGGCATTATTTGAGGCTCGATGATAAAGGATATATCATCACCGTTGATGGAAAGTGGCATCAATATCATCATCATCGATCTTGAACCATCCTGATGAGATTTAGCAACATTGAAGGAGCGACACTTGCTGAAAGGAGACATTGATTAGGCATGCAGTTAAAACGTTGTTGCCTTCACCACTGTAAGACTTCGACGTTGATGATCCTTGGTGCTATCATAGAATGGTATCCCTGAGGTGCTGTGAAATGTGACACTGATTTTATGTAATGTTGGTAGTTTTCGTGATGATTGGTGACTAGCTTATTGTGAAGATGAAAGGCGAATAACAATGCTACTTTAGTCCAGCACCAATGAGATGTGATATGAGGCACATTGGTACTCACTGATGGCTTACAACGTTGATGGTATATGTTTTTCTATTGGCAAAGTTTGGCACCCTATTCTTTCGGCGCTAATCATTGAAGTTGATGAGAGGCTACCTTCAAAGTCAATAAGTGGCCACCTTCGAAGTCAATTAAAGGTGGTATTAGTTATGTGCATCATCAACCTCGTCCTTATTAGTTTCTGGTAATGCTAGAGATGTTTGTACTAAAATTGGGCACAACACTCTACGGGCGTGTCTGAAGAGATTAAAGTGAAGAATATAAATGGAAAATGAGGTAGATCTAACAAGCACACCAAAAACAGACAAACAGAAGTATGAAAACACAGAGATTTAGAGTGGTTCGGCATTGTAGCCTACGTCTACTATAGAAAGTTTGTTGTTTATTAATATTACAGGCTGGTTAGAGATGTTTACAATAGCACAATCGAGGTACAACAATGATTTCGGTAAAGTATTGGCGTTCCAGCGTCCAAAAGTCCCTTTTTTGAAGCTCTTAAACTTCTATATATAGGTGTTCGCTGCAAAATATCTGACCCTAAACTCTAAAGACTCCTTCTCTCATATTGGTGGGCCCATGTGATCAATCTCTAGTCATTTTGACTCGATCCATGATCGATACATATGTATCGATCAAGAAATGATCTTTTTAGGCCGAGATCGATCATGGACATTCTTATGGTTGTACACAAGCTTCTATGAAAATTTGGAAGCATTTGGACTCGTAGATTTTGAGTTATGATCGATGCAAGTATGTGTTCTCAATGTGTAACCAAGCTCGTATCGATAAGTTCGTATCGCTTCCATTCGTATCCCTGGGACGCACATGATTGCTAGATGACACGGTGTTATATTCTTGGATCGATTCACTTTTCATGTCGAATGACTGAGTCTTTCTCTTGATCATGCCTTATTCATATCAAGGGACTATAACTGCTCTGTATTGATACAAATCCACATACTTCGTACCAAGTTACTCCTTTGCTCTTCATATCAATGCCATGCAACCTTATTTGTATTGTTATAAGTTGTCCCATTCGTATCGTTTCCCTCAACCCTATTTCATATCGATAGGATGTGTTATCTCGTATCGCTTATTGGATGACCTATTCGTATTGACCATTGGTTGACCGATACGAACCATATAGATAAGATCGATATGTAGTGGGTTTAATTGATGGATACAAAGCAGAGTACATTTGATGGATACGAAATGGAGAAGCAAGGTGGATACGAATGAGGCCTTCCTCCATGGATACGAATGTGGTGCTTCTATCTTGGATACGAACCATCGTTTACTTTGATGGATACGACTTATAGCTATCTTCCTTGATTTTGATTGATCAATATCTCAAGCGCACGAACTCCGATTAGCTCGAAATTTGAGATGCTGGCTTTCATAGCTTTGCTTGTCATACTATATCGATTCTAGCTCGATTCGGGCTCGGACAAAATTTACCAGCATCTGTAATGAAACTATGTATAATCGATCGTCGGGACGAATTATCCTTGGTTCTCAGTTAATTTCTTGGTGTCATGGCCTTGCCAAAAGTTGGCATAGCATTTGCCCCCCCAAAGTATGTCTTGTGTGAACATGACGTGCTTTGAAAAAACTATAACCTTCTATTTGAAAAGTTCTTTCTGATTTGATGAGTAATCGCCTTTTCACCAAAAGATGTGATCTTTGATTGTTTACTGGTAATATAAATACTGGATTGTTGACTGCCAATGATCGTATAGTGTATTGTTGTAATCGAGTGTTGAATGTTAGAAACCTATTGTTCATTGTCATAATTGTCACTAGGTGAGCATTCAGTTCTTGTGAATTTTGAAAATTGAATGTTAATTCATCACACATAATTTATGTTAACCTAACTCCCGTTAACGTTTGCGCATTCACGATTCGTTGCCAATTTTTATTTGTATTGAATTCCTTATCGATCCCCTCCTGAATCGATGTGAAATTCAAGTTATAACAACGCTTGATGGGTTTTTTAGAGTATCTTATCGTATCGATCCTCTCTTGGATCAATGTGAAAAGTCGAAAAATTGTCTTCATATCAACCGATATGAGCCTTTGTGGATTTTAGGTTGATGGATATGAACTAGAATTTTTGTATCGATGCATTTCTAATGGATTCGAACAGTCCAAACAAGCCTTTGCTTTGTGTTTCGTATCATCAGTTAGATGGATAAGTATTGTTTTACACAGATGGTGTTAAAATTGCCTCGATCGTACGTAGGGTACGAACTGGATTTCGTAGTGATTGGGTCGAAAGGTACAAACTAGTTATCTCATATCGGCTAATAGAGTATACTGCTTTGACTGGTTTGCCTGTACTGGGAGACGAATAGTCACTTTCCAAGTATAAATACATTGGTACTTAGAATTTGTTTCCCACTTGATCACTTTTTCCTTGCTTTCGTATCGTTTCGGATTAAAGAAAATTGAAACTGCCCTCGCCTTCATACTGAATCAACTTTCAAATCCCTTAAACCACTATGTAATCTAGGTAATCCATTGAAAAAATTCAACGTACAAATGATGAGACTCGAAGTCTTCGAAATTCCTTTGACATTGTGGCCAATTCTGGTGAAGTGGATGCCAGAGATGGGTCAAAGCAAGGTCGAGAATGGTGGAGATGATGCATGAGTAGGTTTGGAGAAGAAGAAGTGTGGGGATACAAAGTGTTCATGGAAGAACTGCGCGGTCTCGATTTCATATCGATGGAAGAAGGAAGGAGATAACATGTTTGTGTCGATTAAGGAAGAAGGATTCGTGTTGATTTGCGACCAAAGGTTACGAAGAGAGAATTCGTATCGATTTGGAACTATGGGGTTTTGTATAGACCCAAAGCTGCCGTTACGAAGTGGTTGCATAAAGATCGATACGAAAATAGATCAGGCGATCGATACAAAACCCTAGAAGTTGATCTCTACAAACTTAAGCCTCTGATTGATACGAAATCCATCCCTCCTTTACCGATACAAAGTTGGCTTCTAGCGACTGATACGAGATGATGTGTAGGTGATCGATATGAATCGCTCCCTCTTATATCGATACGATCGATCTAAGTTTAAACTTGATGGAGACGAAATCCTTTTCACATTTGAACGTTTGACTCCGACAAGCTTCAGCCTGGCATAATTGGACTTAACCGTTTCACTGCATATCCGACTTTCTCCCAAAGCTCGTCGATGGATCTGTAACTTGACAAAATTTAACGAACTCTAATTTAGATTGGTCTCCAAAGTCTGGATGGCACAGTTGTGACGGTCAGCGATGACGATCACTCCAATTGAATTCTGAAGTCTCGTCATTCAAACACCCTTTAAATCTCGTAGCATTTCATAGATAATACACGACATTGCACTACAAAAAACATTAATGCACTTCACACTGGGGGAAAAACGGGTTTATTGTCATCTAATGATGATTTATTCTGAGTTAATCCGCTATGGAAACTGGAAGTTCACAACAAAAGAAGGCTTAGTGTCCGCCACTTCTCATAATAGAGATGCCGGCTATTGCAGCCGAAGTTCTAAGTCTAGCACCGGATGAGCTACCAGCAGCAGCCTTCATCAGGAATCCACAAGACTCTTTCCCATCTAATATCTTTGAGGATATGCTAGGTAGGATTTGCACATTGTCGAGGGATGACGTCCTACTACCAGGGGCAGAAGACAGACCCCATTCTCACTCTAAAGGGTATATCGCTTTTAGTAGACTCTCATGCACAGTTTGGACACTCCCTCCATTCCATCAATACATCCGAGATGTATTATCCTACTTGGGGATTACTCCATCACAGATGCAGCAGAATGGATATGCTTCGCTAAACAGCTTATTTATTGTCTTCATGGAGCATCTTTTTCGACCCTCGACTCCAAAGGAAATCTAGCACCTTTTCAATATAATGAGCCGATGGGATAATCCATTTTTTACCTTCTTAGAGGCGATTAGGAGCTGTCAAGTCATGATCAGAGCATGGACAAAGCTAGGTTATTTCAAGACTGAATGGTTCTACGTCTAATGCCCACCAGGTAAGTACTTCAAGTTTTATGCCGATTGACTGGATAATCATATTTAATGTCGAATATAATTATTTCTTTCTTACAACTTTGATTCCATGACCCGAAGGCGACAAGTTTAAAGAGATCTTAAGGGTTCTTCAAAGAGTGCCCGTTGAGGATAGATAAATTAATGAAGATCTAACGGATGAAAACTTGAGAGCCGTTAGGCTAATTATCAAGAGTCAAAGCAATGGGCATGAAGGGTCTCTTAGGGCGGTTCTGACGAGGCAAGTTAGGAGGAGAGTTCCTGGAATCATGATCGCCAAGTGAGGTGACGATGAAAATATGCTTGCTGGAGATGAGCCCACACCCGTGCCTTCACAAAGCCATCGACATTGTGAGAAAATAAGAAGAGGCAAGATCACTGCCCATAAGCTCCAAGACGCAAGTCTGTTGTGATGTGTTTACCAGCGACGACTGTGGTAGTTACAGAGGTTCCCTCCTCGCACATAGGGAGTCCTTTCGAGGGACTTGCAGACATCCCAATTATGGATGATGTATCTCTTCAACAGGACATCGGGTTGGAAGGGCTTCAAAGTGCCTTAGATTTAGGAGAGCCAACTCCTCCGAGCATGGCTACAACAACTAGTTGGTTGAGGGGTTAATACATGCATGCATACACGCCATCGCATTACACAACTGAAATCTATGAGCTGTTCAATTTTCGAAGATAACTAATTTTGTTTGTCTTTTAACTCTACGGATTCAATGTTGAAGCAACCATCTATTCTTGGTAGCCTCCATGTCGCATGCCAATCGTCTAGTTCATACAAGGAGTCCCGTAGGCATGATTCTGACCTTGACCACCGTCATTCCAGCCAGGACAGGGATTACTATGATAGAGAAAAATGTAGGGAAAGGGAGAGAGAAAGAGAAAATGAGAGGGAAAGAGATAGGCAAGATAGGCACTTCTCCCGATCACGCTCTCCTCCACTCAGGGTTTCATTGCCACCCCCCAGCTCTGGAACACAAACTATTGGATCCTCGCGCCAGCCAGTGCCTCCACAAGTTCCAAGACCTGGCAAACATTGCCACATAACTGGGGCAGACACTTCTATCGCTACCACTTCAACGGCTGTAGGGATCATAGGGGAGGGAGCTGCTTCAATTGCCCAATTGAGAAGAGAGTTTCCTAACATCTGTTTCGACGGCTTCCGCTTCCCCCCAATTTGAGAGTGCTTCAGAATACAACAGAGAAAATTGTGTACGATTATGTTTATCATGCCTTTGGCCAATATTGCGAGTGGAAGAAAACCGCAGAGAAGGCCTCGGCTATGGCATTTAAACGGGCCAAGACAATTGAGGAGCTACAAGGAACTATCACAAAGAAAGATCGAATAGTCACAGTGCTCACTAATGAAAATGACCCTTTTCTGAAATAGAGGCTCTGAAGAAAGTTTACGAGGCCAATAAAGAAATGGAGTGGATGAGGTAGGAGCATTTAAATCTGGTTGAAGATATGGGCAACAGGAAAGCCACATTTACAGCCGAGAGGACACTATGCTCAAAGAGCTTAAGGAGCTTAGGGCGAAATACGACGAAGTCGCTAAAGAAAAGGATGAGGCAAACAAGGCCGCTCAGAAGGCATGTGATGAAACTATTGAGATCAAAGGTGAACGAGATGCGGCGGTGCTAAAGTTTTAGGAGGCCGAGGTTAGGATTGAAGCCGAAGTAGGGGTAGCAAAGGCCAGGCTTGAAGGCGATATGAAAGATCTTTTAATCACCTATAATGTCAACTCCCTAAAATATCATGACTTAAGCTGGCTCAGCAATTACCTGACTCACCTACATAATGTCTGCCATCATTTTTTGGCTAATGAGAAGGCAGAGCATCACACTGAATCCGTTGATGCGTTCGAATTGGAGATCCAGGTGCTGATTGAGTACGAGAGAAGAGTTATCCACAATGCTGCTATCATATTGGAAAATGAGAGACTCGCCATTCAATGTCCAGAGGTTTGAGAGTGTTCTGGTGTTGAGCATCATGATACGCTAAAATTCCTATGCCAACCCAGCATGAATCTACCTTTGTAGTCAATCATCCACTTGTGCCTGCTTACAATCCCGATCTACTGCAATTGTCTCTGGCTTGCGAGCACATCTCCGAAGAAGCCCCGTCTCCACCCACAGAGCCAACCCGAGGAAGGTATTCTGAACACTTCTTGAATTCCTTCTAAGTTTAGAGTATTATCAAAAGAAATCACTAAGATTTTTTCTTATCTTCATTCAGTGATAGGAGTTGCACCAATCGTGCCTCCTTCAACCCAAGTGCAGCATGAAGAGCAGGAGGCTATCGTGACGGAGGAGATGACTACCAAAGCAACCACATTGACCGAGGAAGTTCATGTAAGCGCTTTTATCTTCAACGAATAGATGATAGAAGAACTTCTCGGTCATCAGAGCGATCCACTTACAGATTTCGTTTTGTCACGCTCATGATGAGGCGATAATGGTGGAGATCAGTGTCGATATGGCAAGTGCCACGCTGGGTGGTAGTATGGGAGGTGGTATTGCAGGTCTTGGCCTGGCTCCTATGCGTTTGGTCTCTCTAAGCGGTACAATCATCGTCACCGGGGTACCCCCTGTGTCTCCACATGTAGAAAGCACCCCTTCCCTTCGACCATGCATTCTAAAAGCGTTCATTTTTCGTCGGTATGGAGGAGGAGATTACAATTCTTCCCCCGACCGGGGATAAGCTGCTAGGTAAGCTGTTGGAAACTTTGGGTCAGTTCTTACATCGGCATTTGAAACTCCTCCCTGGTGATAGGGCCTTGTGGATCTGAAAGTCCCACTGAATTCAGACCGGTAGCGGGTAGCTACGTAGAATTTTGTCTATCTCTTCTTCCTAATCCACAACAGTTGAGGTAGTCCTTGTAGTAACCATGATGAAGGGTGAAACTCTCTCCTAGACTTGATATAAATATGAATAGGATGGAAGAACTTCTAGGTGTGAGATCTGGATCTTCTCCATAGATTCTTGCAATCTGATATCGGTAGGAGATCCAAAGAGCGAGGGAAAAGCTGGGTTTTCTTAGTGAAATCACCAAAGTGTTTGTACCAAAATTGGGTACAACACCCGTTGGGCGTGCTTGAAGAGATTAAAGTGAAGAATATAAATGGAAAACGAGGTAGATCTAACCAATACACTAAAAACAGACAAATAGAAGTATGAAAACAAAGAGATTTAGAAGGTTTGGCATTGTAGCCTACATCCACTATCGAAAGTTTTCTGTTTATTGATACTACTTGCTGGTTACAGATGTTTACAACAGTACAATGAGGTACAACAATGATTTCGATAGAGTATCGGTGTTCTAGCATCCAAAAGTCCCTTTTCTGAAGCTCTTGGACTGCTATTTATTGGTGTAGGATACAAATATATCGCCCCAAACTTAAAAGACTCCTGCTCTCATGTGGATGGGCTCACTTGATCGATCCTATGTTATTCCGACTCGACACATATCCAATTTGTATCGATCAAGGAATGATCTTTTTGGGCCGAGATCGATCATGGACATTCTCTAGGTTGTACGCAAACTCCTATGAATATTTGGTAGCATTTGGACTCATAGATTTTGAGTTATGATCGATGCAAGTTTGTGTTCTCAATATGTAACCAAGCTCGTATCGATATGTTCGTATCGCTTCCATTCGTGTCCATGGGACGCACATGATTGCTAGATGACGCGGCGCTATATTCTTGAATCGATCCACTTTTCATAATGAATAACTAAGTCTTTCTCTTGATCGTGCCTTGTTCAAAACGAGGGACTATAACTGCTCTGTATCGATATAAATCCACATACTTCGTACTGAGGTACTCCTTTGCTCTTCATATCGACCTAAGGCAACCTTAATCATATCTCTCTAAGTTGTCCCATTTGTATCATTTCCCTTAACCCCATTTCGTATCGATAGGAGATGTTATCTCGTATCGCTTACTGGATGACCCATTCGTATCAACCGTTGGTTGATCGATATGAACTATATAGATAAGACCGATACGTAGTGGCTTTAGTTGATGGATACGAAAGGAAGAAGCGAGGGGATACGAATGAGGCCTTCTTCCATGGAGACAACGTGGTGCTTATCATGGATACAAACCACCGGTTACTTTGATGGATACAAATTGTAGCTATCTTCCTTGTTTTCGATTGATTAATAGCTCGAGCGTACAAACTCCGATTAACTCGAAATTTAGGACGCTGGCTTTCATAGCTTTACTTGTCGTACTATATCAATTGTAGCTCGATCCGGACTCGGAAAAAATTTACCAGCATCTGTAATGAACCTGAACCGATTTTTGGGACGAACTATCCTTGGTTCCCAATTAATTTCTTGGTGTCATGGCCGTGCCAAAAGGCGGGATAACAAGAGTGATGATGCCATAGAATGTTAAATTTATCTTTATAAGAGGGCGTCGACTTTATCGACTAGCGATGCAAAATTCATGTGGGTTTCTACAAATGCAACGCCATCCTTTTTTCTTGTTAAAGTAATGCGACGTTGATGAATCGTGAAGTAATGAAGTGCAGTGTGATTGAGAAGCAACACCGAAGAGATATGTCCCCAATTTTATATGAAGTGAGGTGAGATACGTCTCCAAAGGGATATGACACCGTAGTGACAAAATGCGGCGCTGTTGATCTTTAACATAGTACCTGGTGACACCAACTCCTTTGTGATGTTATCACTCATAGCCTTATTTTTGACATTGAAATTATATGGATAACGTTAAGCCTCCCTCCAAGAAAGAAGCTTTTTACTCTTTAGGATAAAACAAAGAATTTCCTTGCATTGCTCAATTTTTATCAAGATCTTCCTTCTAGTGTTGTTTTCCTGCAAAACAAATCATGATTTTTAATGTTAAATTTTTGGTAGAACTTTCTAAGAGATTATGAAGGATTCTTTGTTCGCAACATAATGCTACTTTTTGGAGTTTATCGAGTTGTATAATATTATCTTATAAATAGTTTTATGAATTAAAGATTAGATGATTTTTTGTGAATCGTAGTTTCATAAATGGGAATATTATAGTGGGAAAAGACTAAAAAACCCTAGTAATGATAATAGAACATTAGCAGGTTCGTTCGATGGTTATAATAGAAAACCATAAAACCTATTTGATAATAAAATATCTTTCTGATAATAAGAGACGATCATAAATTCATGTCAAAAATAATAGAAGAGGACCAAAACTCTATATCTTGCAATAATAATAGTCCAGGAATCTATATCTAGCAGTAATAGAAGACCAATAATCCATATCTGAAAATAATAAAAGTCTGGACTAAAAATAATAGAAGACTAGAAAACCATATCTAGCAATAATAGAAGAAGTTCAGAAATATGTATCTGCAAATAATAAAAGACCAAAAATCCATATCTGGTAATAATAAAAGAAGTCCATAAATACATATGTGGAAATAAGGGACAACCAGAAATCCATATCTGGCAAGAATAGAAGAAGTCTAGAAATCTATATCTGGAAATAATAGAAGGCTAGAAATCCATATTTGGTAATAATAGAATAAGTCCAAAAATCCATATCTAGAAATAATAGAAGACTAGAAATCGTATATGGAAATAAAAGAAGAAGTCGAGAAATCTATATTCGAAAATAATAAAAGATCGGAAATCCATATCTAGCAATAATAGTATAAGTTTTAAAATAATAGAAAACCAAAAATCCATAATAAAAAGTCCAGAAATCCATATTTGAAAATAATAGAAGATAAGAAATCCATATCTAGGAATAATAAAAGAAGTCTAGAAATCCATATTTGGAAATAAAAGATCGTGCTTGTCAAATAGCACAAACGGCACACACTCGATAGTTCTTCCAATTGAAGGTTGATTGTCTGGTTTTGATAGGTTTCCGTCTCGTGGATTGGCTGGTTTGGAGCAGTACTCGACTCTGATTTTGATAGATCTTCCTCTTGAAGATTGACTGGTTTGGAGCACTACTTGGCTCTTATTTTGGTGGATCTTCCACTTGAAGATTGATTTGGTGCTTTAGTGTGGTCTTTGATGATTGGCACTAAAGGCTTACTCCATGCTTCCTTTAGGAGGTGCTTCAATGAAGCATTTGACGATGGCACTAAAGGCTTGTTTGGTGCTTTAGTAAGGCCTGTGATGACTGTACTAAAGGCTTACTCCATCCTTCCTATGGGAGGTGCTCCAACCAGCCCACATAGACGGGGGTTGAGCGCTTTTTTGTTGCTTTAGTGAGGCCTTTGATGACAACATTTAAGGCTTACTCCGACCTCCTTCGTGGAGGTGCTATTAAGGCCTTTGATGATGGCACCAAAGGCTTAGATTTGGCCTTTGATGACCATGGACCTCTTTTGGTCATGAGCCTTTGATGGCCAGGGCCTTTGATGGCCTAGGCCTCTTGCGATCATAAGCCATTGATGGCTAGGGCCTTTGATGGCTTGGAATCTTTTGCGGTCATAAGCGTTTGATGGCTAGGGCCTCTGATGGCCTAGGACCTTTTGTGATTGTGAGCCTTTGATGTATATGGAATTTGAAGGTCTGGGATCTCCTACAATCATGAGTCTTCGACGTCTATGGCCTATGATGGTCTGGGATCTCTTACGGTCATAAGCCTTTGATGGCTAGGACCTTTGATGGTCTTTGACCTCTTGTAACTATGAGCCTTTGATCGTTAGATCTTTCTTCCTTAGGAAAATCTTATTTCTTTTCATGATTGAGTTGATAAATTATCTTTATTTATCCATCGTCGGAAATTATGGACACAAATGTTCAGCATTCTGTGTTCCTACTATGACGTTGCCATTTGGTCGGCAAAGTTTATAGGTCCCGGGCGGGATTACTTTGTGTATGATTAAGGGTCCTTCCTAATTTATTCCTAGCGGCCCATCTGTCGGATTCTTAGTATTTGACATGACTTTTTAGAGCACTAGATCTCCTTTTTGAAATGATTTTCCTCTTACTTTAGAGTTATTTTACTTGGATATTATTCATTGGTACATAGCTGTTCGTATGGCTGCTTCATCTCTTTACTCGTTGATAAAGTCTAGAGATTCTCTCTTTAGATCTTGTTTTGGATCGAGTGCAGATGCAATCCTTAGAAGAGAAGGTACTTCAACCTCAATTGGAAGCATGGCTTCACAACCATATGTTAAAGAGTATGGGGTATGCCCTATCGCGGTTTTTATTGAAGTCCTATATGCCTACAGAATAAGATGTAATTCCTCTACCGAATTCCCTTTTTCCTTGTCCAATCGCTTTTTTAGAATGGTCTTTACAGTTTTATTAGCTGCTTCAATAACTCCATTTGCTTTAAGATGAGCTATAGACGAAAATCTTTTGATGGTTCCATTCCTGTTACAAAACCGAGTAAATTCTTTACCTTCAAACTGAATTCCATTGTCGGATATTATCTAATGTGGGATCCCGAATCTTTAATGATATTCTTGATTTCCAACTTGAGAACGTTTGTTGATGTGATATTCGGAAGTTCAGCTTCTACCCACTTAATGAAGTAATCAATGGCTATTGCTGCGTACTTAGCTCCTTTTATAGATACCGGCAATTGCCCAATCTAGTCAATTCCCCATACATCGAAAGGCCATGGGATTGAGATAGAAGTCAATTCATTTGATGGTAGGCATGGGATCTTAGAGAACCTTTGACATTTTTGGCATCCTCTTACATAATCAACAGCTTGACTAAGCATTTGAGGCCAATAGAATCCTCGCCTCGTAACTTTCTTAGCCAATTTCATTCCATTAGAATGGTCTCCACAAAATCCTTCGTGGGTTTCCCTTAGTGATTTTGCTCCTGTTTTTGGATCAACATATCTCAGGTATGTCGTTCGTCGTGACAAAAGTTAGAGCATGGCATTTTATTTTCCTTGCCTCTTTCTTATCTATTGGCAACCTTTCTTTTGTTATATATTCGACAATAGGAGTCATTCAATTATTCTCATATTGATTATTAGCTTCTGCGTAAGGGAGGTTTTCTTGAAGAATCTCAATTTCATCTTCTTTCTCATTGTGTGATAAGGCTTGAGGCTTGGTGAACACTAAGGTATCATTTTCTAGATTGGGGATTTTCTCTTCTATACTCAAATTCTCTTGATAACCTACCAGAATGATTCGGACTTCTAGTGCCCCTCGTGAGCTTGTTGATTTTGCCATAGAATCAGCTTGGGAATTCCAGCCTCTTGGCACTTTGTATATTGAAAAATCTTCAAATTAGGTCAACATTTTAGTATCTTTTTGCTATATAGAGTCAGTTTGGCAGCCTTTATCTGATATTTATGGTTTAGCTGATTTACCATTAATTACGAGTCATTGAAAATTTCGATTCTAGGGATTTTCAATTGGAGGGCTAGAGTGAGTCTCGCTATAATGGATTCATATTCTACCACATTATTAGTAGCAGGAAACTCTAATTTCATTGCATAGTGCAAATACAATGGCCCCTTGTTCATTTGACGCTCTGTCTATAAATAATTTCTACTTAGGTTTTAGGCCTTTTTCCTTTTCTGATTGCTCTTTAATGAACCTAGTACACTGGTTGACAAAATCGACAAGTGCCTGTCCCTTAATTAACACTTGGGAGCAAGAATTCAGTATCGTATTGGCCAATTCAATTCCCCACATAACCAATTGTCCTGAAGTTTCGATTTAATAAAGACCAGCTTGAGTGGGAAATTAGTTAGGACCTTAATTAGATGTACCTAAAAATAGGCCCTCAAATTGCGTGCAATAAGCATCAAACAGTACGCTAGTATTTCTATGACCAGATATCTAGTTTCCGCATCTTTATGTCTTTTTCTATATAATGTACAAGAAGCTAAATTCCTTTCTGTAACAATCCGAGTTCCAATGGGTCTATATTTTTTGCAAAAATGCTAAAGCCCAAATCCACTGAAGCCCGAGTCGGGTGTCCGGTATCCTGAAAATAGGTATAAAGATAAATATATCAGAGCTCGAAAAAATATCTCACAGCGGAATTGTGTAAAATATAGTAATAAATAAATACTCAACAGGGTAATAAAACTTTCTAAAAAAGTGTCTCAAAGCTATTAAATCTCTGCCATCTATATAACCAGTAGGATAATATGAAGAGGAAGTCAGACTAAAGTTCTGGTGAATGAACAAATTATGCACTTCTAAGCATAATTCTACATATATTGCTCTATTTCCATTTTCTATTATACTAGGTTTATTAGGTTTATAATACTCTCGCCACTATGCGTGAATCGTACCAATCTACTCCCTAGTAGATTAAGAGTAATAACTAATATGTGTGTATATATATGTGTGTGTATGTGTATATATATAAATATAGCTACATGCCCAAACACCGCATCGATCCTAGGTACTACCCATAGTACCTTCCGTATCCTCCTCGAAAAGGACTCCATCGTCTCGCTACTAGAGCGTACTATAACTACATTTGTAAAGGACAACATTGTCAGGCCTACAATAAAGATGTTCCGTCGCCTACTATGAAAACGTGAAACTACATCCCCACTAGCTTATACTAGTGCTCAGACATCCATGATGTACCACCCAGTGCATACCTTGAGGACTACACATAATCGTACTGTCTACTCCCTGAATTCCGCCAATAAGGTCTACCTTGTATGGAACTCATTCGGGGATTTTATATACCTGTAAAGGTCCGTTTCATTAGGCCTACAATACAGATATTCTACTTGGTCTGTCTCTTTTCTCATCGTGCCTATAGCCCCACGCAGCCCTCTCTCAACTAATCGAAAGACTTTTCAAGAGCTAAGTTGTTATGCCCTACTTCAAACAATCTAAACATCCAATTGGTTGTACCCCTCTTCCAATGCCTCGATAGTGAAAGAATCATTGTCCGGTTGGTTTAGCTCTAGTCTTTCCCAAACTCGCTCTAACTGATGATGGCTAATATCCACACGCGACTATCCTTGTGGGTCTTACCCACTATAACCTACTCGCAAACTAGAGTACAGTATCATACGAATATCCTCCTCCATCATTGATCTATTGACTACCTAAAAAGGTCCGCATTGTTAGGCCTGCAATGCAAAAGCAGTCAAGGCATACTCACTTGATGGAACACCTACAGATCGGCCATCGTAGGGTGCAGCTTCGTTAGTTCTACCCCAAAGGGTCATCCTAGATTATCCTCATGCTTGTTGAAGTCTCATACTTCCTTCTAACTCAAAATAACTAAGTTGGACGTGCTCTTTCTATACTAAAAATCTGTGATGAACTTCTTTGTTAGGCTCTTTATCCAGATTCTCTTTAGGCCACTCCAAACACACCTTGCCATTTTATTCGACCCAATGTCTAATATTTATTATACGTTTAGTTTACTTTTCTTATTCTATTGGCTACTTATTTAACCTAATCATCATAACCAGCCCCACCCACATGTGTGGCCATCAGTCCTAGACTTGAAAGGGGATGCTGCCGGTACGGGCCATTGCTATTGTTTTTACTTATTAACTTAATCCAAGATCTAAGTTTGATAAAATAAGCCTCTTCTATTTCTTTCTTTTTAATTATAACCTATGTGTTGCAATTATACTTGCACTTGTTTCTTTTATATTCTTTTCTTTCTTTTATAACCTACATGTTATAAATGTAATTGCAAGTGTCTCTTCTCTAATATAGACTGTCTTCTTTTATTATGATACTAAATTTTCTTTAGTTATCTTATATTATATAACAGTCTTAACATGGGACTATGTCCAACTATCATAAGTTACTTATCGTAATAACTGATTTACTTTGTACTCTACTATCTGCGTAATAAATGCAGATCTAGTCACATTTTCTGTTTATTGTTTCTAGTCTTGTCAAATAATTAACTTGATTATTTCTTCATCTTTAATTTGTTTAACGCTTCGCGTTGTTCTCTTTTATTCTAGGAAGTAGTTCTATTCTATTTGGTTTGTTACAAAAACCATGCTTAAAATCCATTTCCATATTTTAATACTAAATAATGTTATATTCATAACTTGTAACTGCAAGATATTTCTTTTATTGTTTCTTGTAATGCAAAATACAGTAAGTGGAAATTAGCGACAATGGCCTCTTTAGCAAGTGGAATTAGTTTCTACGATACACAACTGAAATAATTATTTTCAAGGACAAAACACAAAATAATTAGTTTCTAGGGCTTAAAACCCTATGAAATTATGTCCTTGAAAGTAATTGGACTGCTGACTTTGTCCTTGAAAGTAATTATTCTGTTGACTTTGGCCTTGAAAGTAATTTCTTTGAATGTGTGTCCTACAAACTAATTGGACTGCAAAGTTTGTCCTTCTCGTGAAATGCCTCATACAGTAATGCCTCTATTTTGCACTAATTCCATTTTTCTTGCTTTTATTCTTGCAATTACGTTTACCGTTTTCTTACATTATTAAACTATGGAAATGTATTCCTTTTTCTAAACCAGTCAACTAATCTATCACTAACTTCCAAATCAAGTTATTAGATTTCCTCTTTTTATTTTATTTTCCAAGTTTTAACATAATTTATTGTAAATTTCTCAAGTTTAGGCATATGCCTTTCTCTATAATTTTTAAGCCTAATATTACTTATATTTATTTGGATTCCTATCTTTTTTTCATATAAATAACATTCAAATCTAATTACGCTTCTTTTATAAAATTTACAGTTTCGCCTTAACTTATTAGTAGAACTAATTACTAAAATTAGTTCAAATGCTGAATAAAAATATTTAACTGGAATCTAAAGATATTATATATTATAAACATAAAAGATATATAATTTAAATTCATTCACCTATTGTCCTTAGCTTTTATCCATGGCCATCCTTGATCCACTTCTAAGGTGCCTAATATTTTTATTAAAAAGATATTACCTTAGAAGTATTTTCTATTTAGGGTGCAGCCTCAGGCTTTGAACCCAATTGAGAGAAAATTTGATTGTGAGAAAATAGTTAGGTCTAAGGTTCTATTTATAGTGAATCTTAGGGATCTCAGGCCGTCGGATTTTAAGATCGAATCTGGTGCAACCATGTCACGGGCTTGCAGTGGATCTTAAATATAGAAAACAACGCTCGAGATTGCACAGAAATCAAATTATAAAACTTCGGTACGTCCCTAGACGATTTCTCGTCCACGGCAAAACGTGAGTCGACCCGTGTGCTTTGCGGGTCTACCTATGCGTCGATCCATGGTGTCCTATTCTTTTTTTATTTTATTTTATTTAATTGTTTACATATTCATATAATTCTAGTTTCTTATTCTTCTCGTAACTTCTTCGTATTAACTCAGATTTCGACAAGTTATATATGGAAATTTATCAGAAAGTCAACATGAACACAATGGTGTAAGTTTCAAGGCCATATTCTAACAATTCCAAAAATGTTTATTTTCATTGTTCATCGTTATTTGATTATTTAATTGTCTAAAAATGCGGGGTGTTACATTCTCCTACCTTTCAAGAAATTTCGTCCTCGAAATTTGACAAGGGTAAAACTATGTCATTTCTCACATCAATCGCATCCTTTTATGTACATCCAATTTTGCGACCATCCATGTCCTTGTGCAAAGTGTCATTCAATATAAAATATATGCATGTACATAAATTTATTAGCGGTACCTCCTATATGAATGCTTTTCTTCTTTGAATACTCCTTTTTAAAATATGATGCACACATCCTAAATATATTTGCAATTTTTTTATGAATGCAATCTTTTGAAAACTTTAAACATTTTTATCCAATTTTTCCCACACTCCTACTGAATAGGGGCGTAGTTCAAATTTTTTTTCATCCAAACTCTATCACAACACTTTTAATACTCGAACTTCTGAAAAATCTAATTTTTCAAATTCGATTTCTTATGTTAGAAAGAAGGTAGAAAACGGAAAACCTTATATTTACCGTTTTATTTTTGCGCACCTCTTTCTCCATACTTGGAACTTGTGCCACTATTCTATAAAAATCTCTATTTGCATTCCCAAACACAGTTCACATAAGAAAATTTTTCTTTTCAAATTTTTTTGTTGACGTTTCTATTGCTTTCTTTAAATTTTTTGTTTTCCTTTTAGTTACTTTTTTGGCCTTTACTTTTCTTTTATTACTTACATCCTATGTTTTTATTCTCTTCTTGTGAACATCATAGAAAAGAGAATCACACAAATCAGTACTGACTTGCAATAATAAAGATAAAATGCTTATATAGGAGTACGATCTCATAAGTAAAAGAGAAAACAAGTCCTACTATAAAGCGATACTAGACAAATAAATATAGCAGCTAAACACACCTATCATCTAGGGCTAGGAGGGCTAGGACCATGTCCACCCTGAACTAAAAAGGTCCTACTCTAGGAATCCAAGTAACTCATATGCTCCTTCTGCCGCCTATTACTCGTTACTAACTTACGCTGTATTATTCACGATGAATAAAATCTATTCATCTCTTCCAGTCCATACTCAATATGGAATAACACGGTCTCATTTACTACAACAAATAAGGATTTCAATCTATGCAGTCTCTATCGAAAAGGGCAACTAAGCTTGGGGAAAATTTCTCTTTACGTTTAACTTTCATTTTCCCCTAACTAAGGTTTACCTATCCCAACCACGTGTATCTTACTATCTTACTAATATCATTTCACTATTCTTCTATATTCTACACACATAAAGCAATATTCCTAGGTTCTCACTAGTGTCCTATACACTTTACAGGAACTTCTATTATTACTACTAAAAGTAATCACTGCTATCTCCTACATAGCCTTACACTTTTCCCGTCACAACTAGGAAATGATTCCTATCTACTCTATATTTAAAATTTTGGTTTGGTATTTATCATTTGATTTCAAAAATTAAAGCTTTTAAATTTTTGAAACATCAAATCCCAAAATTCTTGCCTTTAAAAGTGTTACTTTGAAGTTTCTATTAAATTCAGAGGTACTTGGTTACTTAACATTTTATCTTTCTAAACTTGCATCTTTACAACTTTTGAATTTAAATTATTCCCCGAACCTAAAGGGGAAAACTTACAAATTCTAAGTTCAAAACTTATTCCTCTTTTCCTTTTAAAGACCTTTACAGCTTTCCATAAAAAAAATTGGATTTTTAAATTTAGCCGTTTACTAAGTTTTTCTCTTCCAAAACTTATTTACTTTTTCACCAAACCATTTTTATTTAAAACAAGCCTTGCTTGTCCTTAAAACATTTTTTTTCTTGGCTTCTAAAAATGTCCTCAAATGTTTTCAATACATTTTCTTTTCATAGATTTTCAAATTTACAAAAACTGGAGTAGATAAGAATAATTATTTTATCAAAAATCTCATACTTTCTAACTCTTCCAGTTACCTAATCTTGGAGGAGTTCCTAACTTACTACAAATGGGGACTTTCTACAAAGGCGAGCAACCAATGCACCTAACCAATTGAAAAATATGAAATTTCCATTGCTTAGCTTTCCCATTAAGGCTCTCTATAATATCTCTTCTAACTTACACTTTCTCTAATTATTACACTTTTTGTTACACCTAATGGTTTTATACCTTAATGTATAGGCACTACTTTCTCTTATGAGAAACCATTAATGCTAAAACCTTCTATGTATCCTTTAAAAGTGGATTTCATGTTTATGTGAAATTACAAGGAACTTATTTTATATTTTATCGAAATAGGCTATACAAAATAAGGTGCTTTCCATATCTTGTACTTCCCTTTCATGTATTCCTTATAATTTTCACAAAACATTTTTAGTTGTGATTTGGTTTCATAGAGAATTATATCATTATTCATTTCATTCCAATAGATTAAATTAGGTTTAATCTATATTCACTTACAATAGACATTTCCTACTAAATTTATTAATTTCCTAATATTTAACTTACATCTTCTTCATTCTAGAAGAACTCATTTTCAAAACTGCTTTAATATTTTCATAACTAGAAACCGTTTCCATATACATATTTAAATAATAAGTGTACTTACAAACCATTTTATTTCTATACCTAGAAATTATCTTCAAAACACATTTTATTTGGGACAAAACAAATGTTGCGCAAAACAACGTTACTATAACCCAAAAATAATAGTATATGGATTAAATTAAAATAAATATTAATAAATCCCATATGCTATGTAAAAACTTTTCCTTTGGGATTCACCTACTATAATAATAGTGTTCTAGTCTATGCTTCCTTTATTTTTCACAAAAAACATCTATTACAACAATAAATGTTGTAACCTCCGTTTTCGATACTTAACACACTCTAGGTTTTTATATTTAAAATTTTTGTTTACTTACAAAGAAACTAGCAAGTTATAAATGCTCTATAATTCTTCAAAAAGAATTTCACTTTTAACAAAATTTACATCATATAAAAACCAATTTAAATTTCATACCACTTTTTTTTCAAAAAACCAATATTTACTTCCTCAAACATATTAACAATTATATTTTTTTCAACTTTTCAATTCCAAAAGTTTCATTTTATTGGGCTAGACATAAAGTGGATTTGCTTCTTACTACACTGGGAGTACCCTTCCTAAACCTTGGAAATCTCATTTCCTTACTGAAATTTCTTATTCCTTCTAAAATAAAAATACTCTCCCTACTATCCCTAGGGACTTTTCCACTTCCTATAACAAATGGGCTTATTGTACACTATAAATCGACAATAACATAGGGCTCAAAATCCTTGGGTCATCCCAGACCCAATTAGCAAACTATGCACAAATATACTTCTAAAAACTTTCCATATGTTAAAATCTATAATTGGGGACTATTTGGATTTTAGTAAATAATATACTTATATTTTATTCAAAAATAGAAATACGTCCACTAGTATTTCCTAATTTACTTTGAATCTACTAACCTAAGCTCTGATACCAAATGCAATAACTCGAGTTCTAATGGGTTTGGATTCTTCGCAAAAATGCTAAAACCCAAATCCATTGAAGCCCGAGTTGGGTGTCTGGTATCTTACAAAGTGGCAAAGACAAATATATTAGAGCTTAAATAAATATTTCACAATGGAACTGAGTAAATTATAGTAATAAGTTAATACTCACCAAGGTAATAACACTTTCTATACAAGTGTTTCAAAGCTGGAAAATCTCTGCCACCTATCTAACCTGAGGTATGATATGAGGAAGGGGTCAGAGCAGAAGTTCTGGTGAATGGAAAAATTGTATACTTCTAAGCATAATTCTACATATATCATTTTATATCCATTTTATATTATATTAGGTCTATAATACTCTTGCCTCTATGCATGAATCGTACCCATTGCTCCCTAGTAGATTAAGACCTAATAATTGATATATATATATATATATATATATATATATATATATATAGTTACATGCCCATAGACCACATCGGTCCTAGGTACTACCCATGGTGCCTTCCGTATCCTCCTCGAAAGGACTCCATCATCTTGCAACTAGAGCGTACTGTAACTACATCTGTAATGGACAACTTCATGAGGCCTATAATACAGATGTTCCATCATCTGCTATGAAAATGTGAAACTGCATCTGCACTAGCTATACTAGTGCTTGGACATCCACAATGTACCACCGAGTGTGTACCTTGAGGGCTACATGTAATCATTCTGTCTACTCCCTGAATTTCGCCAACAAGGTCTACCTTGTATGGAACTCAGTCGAGGATTTTCTATAGCTGTAAAGGTCCGCTTCGTTAGCCCTATAATACAGGTATTCTCATCGTGGCTATGACCCCACACAACCCCTCCTCAACTAATCGAAAGACTTTTCAAGAGATAAGTGGTCGTGCCCTACTGCAAACAATCTAAACATTTAATTGGCTGTACCCCTCATCCAATATCTCAATAGTAAAAGAATCATTGGTCTATTGGTTTAGCTCTAGTCTTTGCCTATTTCGCTCTGACTGATGATGGCAAATATCTGCATGCAACTATCCTTATGGGTCCTGCCTACTATAACCTACTCGCAAACTAGTTTACCATGTTATACAAATATCCTACTCCATCATCAACCTTTTTACTTCCTACAAAGGTCCTCTTCGTTAGGCCTGCAATGAAAAAGCAGTCAAGGCGTACTATCTTGATGGAACACCTACAGACCTGCCTTCAGGGGTGCAGCTTCATTAGGCCTACCCCAGAGGGCCATCCTAGAGTATCCTCACGTTCCGTTGAAGTCTCGTACTTCCTTCTAGCCTAAAGTAACGAAGATGGATGTGCTATTTCTGTACCAAAAATCTACAATAAACTGCTTCATTAGGCTCTTTATCCAGATTCTCTTTGGGCTACTCCAAACGCACCTTACCATTTTATTAGAACCAATTTCTAATCTTTTATTATGCGTTTAGTTTACTTTTCTTATTCTATTGGCTACTTATTTACCTTTATCAGCACGCCCTGCCCCACCCATGTGTGAGACCATCAGTCTTAAACTTGAAAGGGAATCTTGTCGGTACGGGCCACTGCTATTATTTTTGCTTATTAACTTAACCCAAGATCTAAGTTTGAAAAAGAAGCCTCTTCTATTTCTTTCTTTTTAATTATAACCTACGAGTTACAATTATACTTGCAGTTGTTACTTTTATATTCTTTTCTTTCTTTTATAACCTACGTGTTATAAATGTAATTGCAAGTGTATCATATCTATTCTAGTCTGTCTTATTTTATTATTATACTGAATTTTTCTTAGTTCTCTTATATTATATAATGATATTAACTTGGGACTATGTCCAACTCTCATATGTTACTTATCATAATAACTGCTTTACTTTGTACTCTACTGTCTGTGTAATAAATGCAGATCTAGTCAAATTTTTGTTTATTGTTTCTAGTATTGTCAAATAATTAACTTGATTATTTATTCTTCTTTAATTTCTTTAACGCTTCTTGTTATTCTCTTTTATTCTAGGAAGTAGTTCTATTCTATTTGGTTGGTTACAAAGACTATGCTAAGAATCCATTTCCATATTTTAATACTAAATAATGTTATATGCAATAACTCGTAGCTGCAAGATATTTCTTTTACTGTTTCTTTAATTGTAGGGTAATGCAAAATACAGTAATGTCTCTTTTTTGCACTAATTCCCTTTTTTTTTCTTTTTTTCTTGCAATTACATCTATCATTTTCTTACAATATTGAACTATGGAAATGCATTCCCTTTTCTAAACTAGCCAACTAATCTATCACTAACTTCAAAATCAAGTTATTAGATTTCTCCTTTTTATTTCATTCCTCGAGTTTTAACATAATTTACTGTAAATTTCTCACTTTTAGGCATCCACGAAAGACAAGAGTTGGTGTCCGCTTGTTGCGTCGCCTAACTGGTCAATCCTTGGGAGCTGATAGTAATCTTTCTAGCTTCCTTTATTCAAATCAGTGTAATCAACACACGTTCTCGACTTCCTACTAGATTTCTTGACTAGCATTGGATTTGTTAACCATCATGGATAAAGCACCTCTCTAATAAATTCATTCTCGGTAATCTTTTTACTTCTTCTTTCAAAGCACTAGACCAAACTATATCAAACTGCCTTTTCTTCTGCCGGACTAGTGTGATATTTGGATCCAGATTCAGAGCATGGCACATGACAATCAGATCTATTCACAACATATCTAAGTGGGTCTAGGCAAATATATCTTTGCTAGACCAAAGGGACTGAACTAGCTCTCTCTTGAGTTTGCTATCTAACTCTCTTTTGATTTAGACTATCTTTATTATATCGGCAGAATCTATGCATATTTCCCCAAGATCTTCTTTAAGCTTCATTCTTTGTTGTTTGCTTCTACAGTCTAGTTTAGTGACAATTTCCTCATCTTCTATTTCGTCTTCCACTAGAATTGCTTCCTTCCCTTTTCTTTTCTCCTTTGAGAAGTCAAATTTTCTTAATACATGGTCAGCCTTCTTAACAAACTTTGTTTACACTTTGGGCGATGAGTTTAAAGAATCGCCATCCAAATGCTTTTTAGTATCATTTTGGATTAATTTATTTTCCTCCGAATCATACTAAGAAAGGTAATCTCGTTCATATTGTTTGATAGTTGCAAAGTACATTTTCAAGCACTGAATTGTTCCCCTCTTATGGTTCCCCAACGCTTATGGTTAAAATTTCACCATAAGATACTTGGGAGAGACAAAAGCATCAACTTCATCCAAAGCCGACCTTCTGAAAAAGGCGTTATAATATGATGGTTGATCCATGATGATGAAGTGGGTTTGAAAATCCAAAAGCGCAGTGGAACTCCCATTTGCTTGAGTAATTTTATTTATCCAACATGAGTTGACCCTTTATTATTGAATGCAAAAATGGGATCAACGCTTGGTTCAATCTTTCCACTCGGAATCCCCTTATAGTCAAATGCATGCTTAAAAATTATGTTGACAGCACTCCTCGTATCCACCAAAATCTTGGTAACAACCGAAATCTAATTTGCACAGTAATCATAAGCGGGTCATTGTGTGGGTGATGAACCCCTCTTGGCTCTTGTGATGTGATGGTCAAATTATGCATCTGGATTTGGAATCTTGAGTGGCGGCTCCTCTTGGATAGAGAAAACCCCTTCTTTTGCTTCTCTAACGTAGTGACTCCTAGCTCCTATGCTATTTCTAGCTAGGTGTCGGCCTCTGTAGATTACGTCAATTCTGTTGAAAGATAGAATAAAATCTGGCTGAACATCATCCTCTGTCAAATTTGCGGTGTTGCTAGCTGGCCTTTGGTTGCCATTTTCAGAAACAAATCTAGATTTCCTAAAACAAAAACTTTCTCTATTAGTTTAGAGAGAGGGTTAAACAAATCAGAAGTTCGTGCCCTCGTTCTAATGCCAAAAATGTTAGATCAAAAACTGGTATAACAATCATAACGCCAATAGTGATGAAATAGTCCTCGACTCGACCAAATGTGGTAGCATGGTCAAGAAAAACTCAATCAATATTGACTTAGTTATATCATCAAGGACAAATTCATCACTTAAGACAATGCATGATAGAATCATTAAAATATGGATTGGTTATGGCAGCAGGCCTTTGAGGGAAAATTTATGGAAGTCCATATGTTTTCTTGGATCATTACGCATGAGATTCCTTAAGGGCATGTAAAGTTGTCATATTCAAGAGTCTATATAGACTTTCGAGGATAATATTCCAGAAAAGCTTATGCCACGTCATATGTTCAATAGAGATATAGAAAACAAGTAATAAGTTTATGTAATAGTCCATTAGGTTCATCAATGGGCTATATAATTCGTTCTTTTGTTCGAAGTCCCGTGTTCATATAATTATGCACATATATGTTTGTTATAGTTCAAAGCGTTTCTAAATAGTCCACGTCAAGTTTGATCTAGATAAGTTCATATATATATGCATGTCCATATCAATAATGATCAAAATAGGGCATAGTCGAAATCAATGAATATGCCCAAGTCCTTGTTTATTTAATTCATACGATTACAGGCAATTAAGGTTTGTCCTTGATTCAATTTAGGGTTATAAGGATTTGATTTAAAGAAGGAGGGAGAGAATGAAAAATCGTCCCCCAAATGGCACCCCTAGGTCCATATATAAGGGATGAGTGGCTCCATTCCACCTCCCTTGTCTTCGGTTGGGCCGACTTCAACAATGCAATGCACTAGCTTCTTCGTTGGATAACATCAATAAAATGGCAGCACTAAACATTGATGAGGAGCAACATCGTCATTGGGCAGCGTTGTGAAGGAACATCTTTATATTGTATGAAGTCGAAGTTGACGACTCTTAATATTGATGGTTGGACTTATCATTGGTTGATGGCGATATGGAGTTGAAGAGGGTTAGTATTGATGAGTTCTTCATAACTGATTCATGATAGATGCTTGTTCCTAGGCAATACTGATTAAGCACGATATTCATCTTGGCCTTCTTGACCTGCTGCATTGCATGCTCTATGTAGAAACGAAGTGGCATTATCTTAGGCTCGATGATAAAAGAAAGTACCATCACTGTTGATGGAAAGTGACATCAATATCATCATCATCGATCTTAAACTATCCTGATAGATTTGGCAACATCAAAGTAGCGTCGATTGCTGAATGGAGACGTTGATTAGGCAAAACGCCCTTGAAACAGTGTTGCTTTTACCACTATATGACTTTGACATTAATGATTATCGACGGTAGCATAGAATGGTATCCCCAAGGTGCTGTGAAATGTGATGATGCTTTTATGTAATGTCGATGGTCTTCTTAATGATTGATGACATGCTTGTTGTGAAGACCACGGGTGAATAACAGTGCTAATTGAGTCCAACACCATTGAGATGCGATATGAGGCACATCGACACACATCTACGGCATATAATGTCGATGGTATACTTTTGCTATTAGCAAAGTGCAACACCCTATTCTTTTGGTGCTAATCTTCAAAGTTGATGAGATGCTGCCTTTGAAGTTGATGTGCATGTAAAAGTGTATATTTTTACTCCCATGTTTAATCTACTTTTATTTAAATAAATGAGCATCTTAGGGTATTTTACATGTTTAAACAAAAATTTAAATTATTTTCAAATCATCATTTATTCACCTTTATTTAGGGGTCAAAATGGTAATTTTGTTCACAATTTAATTTTAAGAAAATTTATCTGCACATATTTATTTTTATTTGTAAGAAATGAAGTGCAAATATAAAGAGGTTTCATGGATGTATGCATGCACCTATATTGAAAGCTAAGCAAGAAAGGAAATAAAAGATTTCATGCAACATGGAGGAGCCCATATATCCACTAACTTATGGTTCATAATTAAAAGTATATGCATATGTTAATGGAGGCTTAAAGGCATGTTAGTGGGGATTAATTAATTCCCTAATGATTATTTTGAGTTAAAAATAGATGTTTGTTCGTTCTTTTGTCTTTCAAAATTTTAGGGTTTCTGGAAATTGAAAACTTTGGATACTAGTTGATTAATTAAATGAATGTTTTGTGTTAAATGCTTCGTCAATGGATCGTTTCTTCGATACGCATAAGGCTACTTCAATTCCCCGAGTTCGATTAAAATGGTATGTGATTTATGCTTTTTGCTTTACTGGTTAGCTTGGTTGAGCTTGATGCATTCATATGCCAATGATGATTAGGGTTTAAATAGCGATTAATTTCCTTAATTTTTGTTCATATGATATTATTTGAATTCTTAAGTTACTTTAGCTCGGCCATTATTTTCGTTCGGTTGCTTGTGGTTGACCCTAACTAGTTCAATTCGTATATTTTTTGCTTGGTTATCACGGCTTTGATTTCTGATGTGTTCGACTTCCTTGGTCACCATAGTTTTGATTCTTTGGTACTTTGAATTTATGTTGACTTCGATCACTTGATTTTGTGAAAATATTTACTTATTCGATTTGCTATCACCTGACTTTTTGTAAAAGACTACAAATTGACATTGGTTTGAAATCCCCCGCAACATTGTCTTTATTCGAAACTGCTACCTGGAAAATTTGATCATTTGATTGATTTTTGCCTTGGCCTTGCCTTTGCTGTAATTGTTAAATTCTCTGTAACTTGTTGACTTTTTCAGCTTGATCAATTTCGTAATTCACTGCAACTGGTTCTGTGGATACATATATAAGTATATATGTATACATATGTGTTTGTGAGTAAAATGATTGCTGCACTGTTTTTTTGTCTGGTTCATTGTAGTTCGATGTATTGAGTTTTCGTTTGCATCGAGTACATATCTACATACTTCACTACATCCCATATTATTACTGCATATATATATATATATATATATATGTCTCTATGTGTGTGTGTGTGTGTGTATACGTGCCTGTTTGCGCATGTATATATGTATACTTATGAAGCTTTGCTCGACTTGACACTCTATTGCTTTCCATTTTCACCATACCTGATTATGTATGCTATCATGTGAACTCCGTAGAATTGTGTCTTGTCCTCCACTTTTTATCTGTGCATATATACCTTGTTATTTGGTCAGAATTGTTCTAGTACACATTGGTTCATCGGCTTTGGTTCTTCTTACATGTGCACTACCTATATATGTGTACATGTGTGTTTGCATCGACTTCACTTGATTTTGCACTGGTTATTGATGTCTTCATATCAACTTGTAAATATTGAAGGTGAAGTTTGGAGCTTGTTGCAATTGAACTTGAATTGTGCAGTCTTGAGTCTTGTGTAGCTCCATGTGTTGTTGTAGTTTGACTGTACAGTCTGCACTTTTGAAGTTTGCTTGTGCACACTTGAATTTGTATTGATTATTGATTTGAAAAACAACTTTGTACTTACATGCTTGTGTATTTCTGAACATGCACGGTTGAGTTTTGTTGCACTATGTAATTTGCTTGAAGTTGGAGCCTTGTTTGAATTGAGTTGCATCTGTAGTTGTATTAGTCTTCGATTTATCTCTGTTGAACTGCTTGTTTTAGATTCATGGTCATGTGTTCTAGTTCCTGTTTCTCTTGGTGGAGTCTGGTTGCTTCATTGTTTTCTTGTGTTTGGTCTTTGAGCCAGTTCATGTAATGAGTTTAGTCGGTGTATTGAAGCTTGTTGACATTGTTGGATGGTTAGTGGTGGTCTGTTGGCACTTGAATTCTTTGTAGGCTAGCATAGGTTGAGCTGAACCTGAACTGTTGAGTTTTATGATTGCATTTACTATATGCATATGTGAACTGCATTGCTGTCATGTGGTAGCTGAAACTTGTTTCACTTGTTGGTATTCACACTCGCCTGAAATGTTAGACTTGAAATCTGCACTTTGTACATGTCGACTTTTTGTGGTTTAAGTCATGTTCATATGCATATGTACTTGTAAATGTTGAGGTTTTATCACAGTCACTTTGGTTTGTGCACATGATTGCACTGTCAACTTGCTGCATATATTCGGTACTTGATTTCTTCATTTTGTAGCTGAATAATTTGTAGTATGTTTATGTACATTCGAGTTGTTGTGGCCTTCACTTGATATCTTCACATTATATATAGTTGTTTGCCTCCTTTATGTGTTGTTCACACTTTTTGTGCTGGTTCATTGTTGATTTTGGACTGGTCGAGTTGTTTTAGTGTCTTGACCCATTGTTTTGTATTGCACGCACCTGAGTTGAACCTAGCTTTGCCTTGGGTTTGACATTATGCTTGTGTCGTGACATTATTTTTATATTGCACTTGAATATTTGAACTTGAGTTGAATCCAGCTTTTTATTGGGTTTGACCTTGTGGTCACCTGTTCCTGTAATTTTGTCTAGTGTATATCGGTGTGCGCGGCTTTGTGGCATGTATAGTGATATATGTGCATGTCACAAGCTATTTGTGTATGATGAATTCAAAATAAATGATAACGAACAACTCAAATATTTGAGGCAAATAATAATTTCAAAAATACACATTTAATTTTTGTTTACACTGCTAAAATATTTATATTTCAATTTTACCGCTTCACTATTTATTTTGCAGATCGCTCAAATGTTGGATTCAAGCTGGAATAAAGTGGAAGATAAATACGAGTGAATGAGTGATATGTAGTGAGATGAACAATGTAAAGGAAAAATTATGATGTAATCGAAATTGTATTGTAATCAAAAATTATATATATATATATATATATATATATATATATATATAGTGAGAGCTCAAATTTGTGCTATTCAAAATTGTAATAAAATATTTGTTTGAATAAAATATTTATTTGAATTTAGATTCCGTGTTACTTATTTTATTCAGCAAATATTTATTCTTTAATTATGTGAAAAAATAAAATAGTACAATGACAAATACATTTAAATGAATATATATATATATATATATATGTTTATATCATCAAACAAAAATCATATACATGCATATTCAACAATCTTCTCCTTTTAATGATAGTAAACATATATTTAAGATTTTGAATTTATTAAATGTATTTGATCATTGATGAACTCTATTTGCTCCCCCTATGTGAATGCTCCCTCTCTACAACAAAGCCCCCTTCATATATGCAGGAAAATAAATAAAAATATACAAATGAACTTAGATGCAAATAGAAAATACAAAATAAAGTATTTGACCTTTATATGTCAAAATCTTATCATTTCTCTCCTCCTTTGGTTATCAGCAAAAAAGCAATAGTGTTAGAAAAATAGAGATTAAGTGATAGATATAAATATAATATTAATAACCAATCGAGTGTAAATATTAAATTTCAATAAAAAATCAAACAAAAATCATAAATACTTTGTTAGGTGCATATTCCACTTTAGAATAATAGGGATGATGTCATCATATAAAACCATATAGTCGTGTCTATTTGTGTTATATTTATATCAGGAATTTGAATATCTACTAACCATGCATAACCGTTAGGACTTTTAAATGAGATTGTAGTATTCCCAAATTTTATAAAAAAATGAATTCAAGTATCTTCTAACCACGCATAACCGTGAGGACTTTTAAATGGGATTAGTATCAACTTGTCTATTTAACAATCAATTTTGATATGCGTTCATTTAAGATCAAATCCAAAAATAATTACAAAATCAAATTTTTCTAAAATAACTAATCTGAAACAAGGTCAACAAAAACTATTTTCTAGAAGGAGGTTTACAAGAAAGATGTCTGCTAATTTGAAAATCAGTTGAAATGAAAAATTTACAGATATTTTCTCTGAAAATATGATGCAATTAATAAATGTCTCTTCATAAAACACGTTCCACCAGTAATTCCTCTATTAACTAGATTACCAATGTAATCTACATCCGAATTTCTCTTACACTCAAGATTATCATTAGTTCAATGTTATAAACCAGACCGTGAAGTTGCAACTATTACCTTAAAATCATTTTTACAATTTTTAACTGAATTTTTTTTAATTTGAATTGAAACCGTGCAAATAAACAAAACAATGAAGATAGTGTCAGATAAGATAAATATATCCACTTATATCACGAGTAATCAACAATCAATAAAACACCAGCATTAGTCTGAACACATCTATACGAACTAATTCGAAGTCTCGAGAAGTACTTATTGTATTCTCGGCATAAAAGTATAATTGGCCGATAATTTTTGCATAAGTCAGAATCATTTTCAACATTCATTATCAGAAAACTGGCTAATTTAATTTAGATTATGGTGCAGATTATCACATTTAATATATCGTTCAAGATAGATGTATCATTACCTATTTTACCTTTACGATACTATTTCGTAGTTGCCCATTGTGATTCTTTCACCTTTTTACTAGGCCAAGAAACTTTGATTTCTTGCCCTTGGTGTACCTGGAACAGCCAGAATCCAGATAGCACTGTTGTTGTTCCTTAGCCTGCCACCACTCCTACACGAGAAAAGATTTTTGTGACCTATTTTTTTATAGGTCTATGGTTGTTAATGGCAAAAGATTTTGAAAAATATGTTTGAGTAGACCCAAAACTATTTATATTTGTTCCTTTTGGCACTCAGATTTGTTTAGCTTTGAGGGATTTTATATTTGTGCCTTTTGGAACCCAAATTGATACGGTTTTCACATGGTTGGGTCTGCACCAGCAATTGTTTTGATTGTGTCTAATTTTCCTACAGATCGTGCATTCGGATTTTACTTGATTAATTTTGCTTCTAATAGGTTCAAAGTGATTATATCCAAGTCCTTATCTAAATATATTAACAGTTTGTTTCCCTAACAGCATATTTAACAATCTTTCTCCTTTGGAAAATTTTCCTAGAGTTGTAGACAACTGTTGGACTTCTGCTTTGAGCGATTCATTTTCCTTCAATAATTGAGTTTACTTTTAAATAGAATTTTCTCTCCTAGTGTTTTCGCTCTCTTTCAAAATCATAATTTCATTTTCAAGTGATTTTATTTTAATTTCTGATTTTTTAGTTTCTTCTTCAAATGATGGACACTTTTCACACCTATGGCTTTTGGTTTGATAGTTTTTAACCAATTGATCAAGTTGTTTATTTAAATCTATCAAAGTATCTCTTTGTGATTCACTTTTAACGTACTTCTCCCTAAGTCGTTCGAAACAGTCATTTACTTCGTGACAATATATAAGTAATTCTGAATGAGTAAGTTTTGATATCTCGCTCGGCTCGTCATCATCACTGTCAGTTATATCACCTTGAAGACACAAATCTGTTTTTTCAGTCTCACTGCCAGTGCTTTTATCATATTCGTCAGTTTCATCCCAAGTGGCTACAAAACTTCTCGTTTTCAGTTTCTTTCCTTGGCTGAATTGATTTTGAAGACAATTGGGCTTGATACGATCGGGTTTATTGCACTTGTGACAATGATCTCTTGCTCGTCTGAAATATCTAGTGCTTTTGCTATTCTGCTTTACAATTTTTGATTTAGAGCTGGATTTCTATATCTGTGATTCCACTTTTTGAATTTCTTCATCAACAGCGCCAGTTTAGCTGCTCCATCATCGTCACTTTCTATTGTTCCTTTGAGAGCTATTGATTTCTTTCACGTATCACCTTCTTCGTGTTCTTCCTTTTATTTCATTTCTAGCTCATAAGTAATGATATTTTTGATGAGTTCTTCAACTTTGATTTGTTTCAAATCCTTTGATTCTTGGATAGCAGTGACTTTGGCTTCAAAATTTCGTGGAAGGACTCCGAGGATTTTTTTTGGACTATTTCCAATGTTGTGTATGATTTTCCTAGAGCTTTTGATTTGTATACGATATTAGAAAGTCGTCCGTACATCTCTTTGGCATTTTCATCCTTAGCCATTGTGAAGTTCTCATATTCGCTACTAAGCATAGCAAGGCGAGATTCCTTGACTTTAGATGTTCTTTCGTGAGTCACTTCGAGTGTGTGCCATATTTCCTACGCAGTTAGACAATGTAAGACACGATTAGATTCAATTTGATCTAATGTACAAATAATAGAATTCATGGCTTTAGCATTAGCATTTTGTAGTCTATTTTCAAGTTCTGTCCATTGGTCCATCGGTTTATCTATTTCCTGATTATCTACCACTATGGTTGGTGTCTTATAACTTGTCTCAACAATATTCCAAGCATCAATGGTTTTCAGAAAAATTTCATTCTATTTTTCCAATAAGCATACTCACCATTGAACATTGGTGGTCTAACTATGGACTGACCCTCAGCAAAAGCATTGTTAAAAGAAGCTATTTCAAAAATTCAATTTTTTAAAACATAAATTAGTTTCTAAAAAATCAATTTTTAAAAAACAAAAATGGCTTTTGTCCCTAGCTCTGATACCACTTGTAGGATCGATTTCACCCTGGGGTTGAATAGGGTGATACTATCAATTATAAAAATTTAATGTGGAAGTATATAAAATAATTGTAGCACTAAAAATAGCAACTGGATAATAGCAGAATATAAAAGCACAGATAATAGTAGAATAATAAAAACCAGAGATAGAACAACACAGCTTACCCAGCTTCGGCAAAACCCTGCCTACATGCTGCCCCCAAGGTCTCAACTAGAAATTAAATAGTCAAACGCTTACATACTTAAACTCGCGACACCCGCTATTGACTAACGTAAATCTACGCTGAAAACTCTGCCACAACTCAGCCACTGAGTTACGAGTCCTCGAACTACACCACCTTAGTTCATCCCCTAATCACATGACTAGAAATTACAAGAGTTTAAAAGTAAATTACAAAAAACAATTTAAAACAACAAAATCCTA
The DNA here is from genome assembly GCA_030765085.1 of Allium cepa. Taxonomy (NCBI): domain Eukaryota; kingdom Viridiplantae; phylum Streptophyta; class Magnoliopsida; order Asparagales; family Amaryllidaceae; genus Allium; species Allium cepa. Next base: position 1,028,758,683 of record CM060937.1, on the reverse strand, counting down.
ATTCAAAAATCTAAAGCCCAAAAGAAATGCCGGCCCGGATAAAATAAAAGTGAATTCCCCTTTCTCCTTTTATATTATCGGTCGTAACCCTGTGTTATTATTTGCTCAGCCTTTAATCCTTTGAGTTAAAAATGGCTGCTTCTTCATTCTTTTCTCTTTCAAAATTTTAGGGTTTCTAGAAATTGCAAACCGTCGATACTAGTTGATCAAGTAAATGAATGTTTTGTGTTGATTGCCTCGTCAATCGATCGTTCCTTCAATTCGCACGCGGTTGTTTCAATTCTTCAAGTTTGATTAAATGGTATGTGATTTATGCTTTTTACTTTACTAGCTAGCTTGCTTGAACTCAATGCCCTCGTATGCCAATGATGATTGGGTTTTAAATAGGGATTAATTCCCTTAATTTTTTTTCACATGATATTGTTTGATTTCTTCAGTTACTTTAGCTTGGTCCTTGATTTTCATTTGGTTGCTTATGATTGACCCTGACTAGTTCAATTCGTATATTTTTTGCTTGGTTAGCACGACTTTGATTTCTGATTTGTTCGACTTCCTTTGCAACCACGGTTTTGATTCTTTGGTACTTTGAATTTATGTTGATTTAGTCACCTGATTTTGTGAAAATATTTACTTATTCGATTTGCTATCGCCTGAAAAAACTGCAAATTGACACTGTTTGAAATCCCCTGCGACATTGTCTTTATTCGAAACGGCTACTTGGAAAATTTGATCATTTGATTTATTTTTGCCTCAGCCTTCACTCTGTTGTAATTGTTAAATGATCTGTTACTTGCTGACCTTTTCAGCTTGATCAATTTTGAAATTCGCTGCAACTGGTTCTGTGTATACATATATAAGTGTATATGTATACATATGTGTTTGTTAGTAAAATGATTGCTGCACTGTTTTGTTTGTCTGGTTCGTTGTAGTTCACTGTATTGAGTTTTGGTTTGCATCGAGTACATGTCTACATGCTTCACTACATCTCATATTATTACTGCATATATATATATATATTTGTGTGTGTGTGTATGTGTCTATTTGTGCATGTATATATGTATACTTGTGAAGCTTTGCTTGACTTGACACTCTGTTGCTTGCCATTTTCACCATACCTGATTATGATGCTATCATGTGAACTCTGTAGAATTGTTTCTTGTCCACCACTTTTTATCTATGCATATATACCTTGTTATTTGGTCAGAATTGTTATAGTACACATTGGTTCATCGGCCTTGGTTCTGGTTACGTGTGCACTGCTTATATATGTGTACATGTGTGTTTGCATTGACTTCACTTGATTTTGCACTGGTTATTGATGCCTGCATATCAACTTGTAAATATTGAAGGTGACGTTTAGAGCTTGTTGCAATTGAACTTGAATTGTGCACTCTTGAGTCTTCTGTAGTTCCATGTGTTGTTGTAGTTTGGCTGTGCAGTTTGCACTTTTGAAGTTTGCTTGTGCACACTTGAATTTTTATTGATTATTGATTTGAAAAGCAACTTTGTATTTACATGCTTGTGTATTTTTGAACATGCACATTTGAGTTTTGTTGCACTATGTAATTTGCTTGAAGTTGTAGCCTTGTTTGAGTTGAGTTGCATCTGTAGTTGTATCAGTCTTCGATTTATCTCTGTTGAACTGCTTGTTCTAGATTCACGGTGCATGTGTTTTGGTTCCTGTTTCTCTTGGTGGAGTCTTGTTGCTTCATTGTTTTCTTATGTCTGGTCTTCGATCCAGTTCATGTAATGAGTTCAATCAGTGTACATTTTTTTGAAGCTTGTTGACATTGTTTGATGGTAAGTGGTGGTCTGTTCGCACTTGAATTCTTTGTAGACTAGTATAGGTTGAGTTGAACCTGAACTGATGAGTTGTATGGTTGCATTTACTGTATGCATATGTGAACTACGTTGCTGTCATGTGGTAGCACAAACTTGTTTCATTTTTTGGTCTTCACACTGACCTAAAATGTTAGACTTGAAATCTGCACTTTGTACACGTTGACTGTTTGTGGTTTAAGTCATGTCCATATGCATATGTACTTGAAAATGTTGAGGCTTGATCACAATCACTTGATTTGTGCATATGGTTGCACTGTCAACTTGCTGCATATGTTCGGTACTTGATGTCTTCATTTTGTAGCTGAACATTTTGTAGTCTGTTTATGTACATTCGAGTTGGTGTGCCAGTGCTCGGACATCCACAATGTACCACCCGGTGTGTACATTAAGGACTACGTAATCGTTCTGTCTACTATCTGAAACCTGCCAGCAAGGTCCACCTTGTATGAAATTCAATTGGGGATTTTCTATATCTATAAAGGACTGCTTCGTTAGGCCTACGATAAAGATATTCTACTTAGTCTTTCTCTTTTTCATGTGACTATGGCCCCACGCTGCCACCCCTCAACTAACTGAAAGACTTCTAAAGAGTTAGGTGGTCGTGCCATATTGCAAAACAATTTAACATCCAAATGGCAGTGCCTCTCATCCAATGTCTCGATAGTGAAAGAATCATTGGCTTGTTTGTTTAACTTTAGTCTTTCCTTAAATCGCTCTTGGTCTTGGTGCTGGACGATACCCACATGCGGCTATCCTTAAACTTACTTGCAAGTACTGGGGGTTCGATTCCCGCTATCCACCCATGATGAAGTAATGTACTATAATTAGAATAATAAAAAAATGAAAAATTAAGTAAAAATTCAGTTGCTCCATGCCCTTTAGAATACAATGGGTTTCGGAAAAAAAAGAAGAATTATTTTTTATTTTCTATTGGTTGATAAACCGACCTAGGTAAATCCATGAGTGCAATTCAAAATACCCTACTCTGAACACCAAGCCCTTTTGACTTCCTACAAAGGTCTGCTTCTTAGGCCTACAATGCAAATGTAGTCAAGGCATGCTCTCTTGATGGAACACCTACAGACTTGCCTCCGGAGGTGCAGCTACGTTAGGCCTACTCAGAGGGCCATCCTAGAGTATCCCCACGTCACGTTGAAGTCTCGTACTTCCTTAAAGCCTAAAAATACTAAGTTGGATGCGCTTATCCATTTTTGAAATCCGTGATGAACTGCTTCGTTAAACGCTTCATCCTTTGGCCTACTCTAATGTAACTTAATTCTTTTATTAGACCCAAAGTCTAATCTTTTAATTTGCGTTTAGTTTACTTTCTTATTCTATTGGATACTTATTTACCCTTATTAGCATATTCTTGCCCTTGTCTCACCTCTATCTATTATGAGATTTCCATTTATTTAATAGGGAATGTTGTTGGTATAAGCCACATTCGTTATCTTGCTTATTTAACTTAATATAAATCTTAAGTTCGTTAAAGTAAGCCTCTTTTATCATTCTTGCTTTATTTGCTTAATGAATTAATATAAATTGTTTACATAAGCTTCTACCATTATTATTACTCATCAATTTATTCAGAGTCTCAAAATAAGCTTTTTCGTTCTTATTACTTAATTATAACCTATGTTATAATTCTACCTATAATTGTCATTTTCTCTTCTTTTATAGTCCGTACATAATTCCAGCATTTCTTTTCTGTTCTAATCCGCCTTATTTTATTATGATATAGAATATTCATTTATTCTCTTATATTATATAATTCACTTATCATAATAACTATCTTCTTAAATAGTCTGCGTAGCGAATGCTGACCTAGGTTCATTATCGTTCACAACTTCAAGTTCTTATCTAATACTTTATTTGATTCATGTCACACTTTGTTTTATTATCTTCTATTCTAGGAAGTAATTCTATTTTATTTGGTTGGTTATGAAAACTATATTTAAAAATCCACTTCCATATTTTAATATTAAATAATACTATAAACAATAATCTGTAACTGCTAAATATTTCTTTTACTATTTTGGAATAGTGTAAAATACAGTGGTTTCTCTATTTTACACTAATTCTCTTTTTCTTTCATTTATCCTAGCAATTAAGTTCATTGTTGTCTTTCAAATATTAAATTATAGAAATGTGTCCTATTTTCTAAACCAACCAATTAACCTTTTAGTTACTCCCAAATCCAATAATTAGATTAATTAACTTTTTTATATTAACGTAATTTATTATAGCGATTCCATTCCTCAAACTTTTATTACTTTACACCTTATTTCCTTCATTTCAGTATTCTTAATTATTTAATCCATATTGACGTTTAATCTATTCTAATCCATAAGCGAAGAAAGAGGAGAAAATACAAGAAGAATTACGCTTGCATAGAAATCCAAAACGTAGAAATAGATGTAAATAAATACTAATATTGTAAATTCCTTACAGTTCGGCAAAATTTAATTGATAGGATTAATTATTGAATAAAATTATCTAAACAGGAATTTAACAATAATGTACCTTAAACTTAAAAGATATATAAATAAATCTACTTATATGTCGTCCTTAGCTTCAATCACTATCCCTTTTAATTTTCTACACTTTTCTCCGCTTTTCCCCCTTTTTAATTCGATGTAAATCCCTGATTTGTTTGCGCAATTCTCTGGTTTGCTTGTATATATTTCCTTGCTTAATTTTATTTTTTGTTTGGGGAAAGATTTGATTGACAAAGGAGAAAGGAAGAGGAGAAGAAAAGAGGAGTTTGCTATAAACGACGGCAGCTGATTCAGAGAAAATAATGTGGATTAGGGTAGATTATGTTCAATTTATAAGTATAGTGAACAACTATGAACCATCTGATTAACCCTAAAAACAATCTTCACCATCATTTATTAATTTGTTAACGTTAGCTTACAACGTATAATTCTCCAATGTTATTCATTTATTCCTTTGTTATACAAGCCTTTTAATTCGTATTTCCTTCTAAATAAGATTCTCTCATTAATTACCCAATTAATTAGATAATATATATATATATATATATATATATATATGTATGTATGTATGTATGTATGTATGTATGTATGTATGTACGTACGTACGTTTGCATATCTAATATTAATTGATTCTTACACGCTATAATTTCTTACCCATTTGAACACGTCAATTAATCATCTATTAATTGATTATATACAAAAGTTATACTTTTTAATTTATTAATTAACTTTCCTTCATCATAAACTTATTTAATCCGTTTGATTTTTGTTCGCATTCCAATTCTTTTTTTTCTTTTTAACTTGGAACCAAATATTCATATAACTAGCATTTTCTTCTAGCTAATTAATTAGCTATTACAACAAGGGCATATTCTTTGATTAATTAACACCCTTTTAAAAACGCTCAACTAATTTTCAATTAATTAATTGACACCTTTTTTCATTTTAATTGATATCCAATTTAATTCTTATGCGTCACTCAATCATACATTTATTAGTTGCACAAATTTAAACCGCCAAATCATTAACCAATTAATTGACATATAAGCTTCCCTCTTTTATTAATTGACGCTTATCTAATGTCTTTAATTAATTTCTTAATTAATTGATTGCGTCAATTATAAATTAATATAAGCATGTTATCATTTAATTTATTCCCCACATACATTTCCTTTATTAGAAGATCCCTTAATTAGTAAATGTTTTAAAAGTGGCATATTCTCTGATTAATTGAGGCCTCTAAGTCTCTTAATTAATTCCCCGTTTAATTGATTGATGGGTCAATTAATCACACATCCATTGCTTGCATAAATCTATGTTACCTCTTAATTCTTAAATGCATATATTGACATTTATATTTTATTTTGCAATTTTGTTAATTCAATTGATTTTATTTAATCATATAAAAATTCGGGGTGTTACATTCTCCCACCCTTTAGAAAATTTCATCCCCGAAATTCGACAAGGGTAAAATTATCTAATTTCTCGCATCAATCACATCCATTTTGTGTACATCCAATTTTTCGACCATCTGTGCTATTGTGCAAAAGTGTTATTCAATACAAAATATATGCATCTACATAAATTTCTAAGCAGTACCTCCTATATGAATGCTTTGCTTCTTTAAAAGTTTATTTTTAAAACATGATGCACACATCCTAAATATACTTGCAATTAGTATGTGAATGCAATCTTCCATAAATTTAAAGCATTTTTCATCTAATTTTTCCCACATTCCTATTGAATAGGGGTGTAGTTTAATGAATTTTGCATCCAAACCATACCATACAACTTTAAATATTCGAATTTCAGAAAAATCTAATTTTCTGAATTTGATTTCTTATGTTAGAAAGAAAGCAAAAAACAGAGAAACCTTATATTTCTCTAATTTTTCTTTTACACACGTCTTTCCCCGTAGTTGGATTTTTAAGTTGTTATCCTATAAAAATCCCTTTCTATTTTTCCCAAGCATGGTTTACATAAGAAAATAACTTTTTAAGTTTTTATGTTGACGTTTCTGTCGCTTTCTTTAAATTGTTATTTTCCTATTAGTTACCTTATTCTGCTTTTACTCTTTTTTTAATACAACAACTAAACATAACTATCATTTAGGGCAAGGAGGCCTAGGACCAAGCCCACTTTCACACAGAAAGGTCCTACTCTAGGAGTCCAAGTAATTCATATGCTCCTCCTGCTGCCTATTACTTGTTACCAGCATACGTTGTATTACTCATGACGAATAAGATCAATACATCTCTTTTATTCCATGCTCAAAAAGGAATAACTAAGTCTCATTTACTGCAATGGATAAGGGTTTCAATCTATGCAATCTCTATCTAAAAAGACAACTAAGCTTGAGAAAATTTTCTCTTTACCTTTCATTTTCCCCAACTAAGATCTACCTATCCCAACCATGTGTGTCTACACATCTTACTAATATCATTTCACTATTCTTTTATAGTCTGCACACATGAAGCAACGTTTGTAGGTTTTCACTAGCATTCTATACACCTTACGTGAACTTTTTTTCTTGCTACTAGAAGTAATTATTGTATAGCCTTGTACTTTCCCGTTACACTTAGGAAATGATTTTTATCTACTCCATATTTAAAAGTCTGGTTCAGTTTGGTATTTATCATTTTACTTCAAAAACTAAAACTTCTAAATTTTTGAAATGTTAAATCCTAAAATTCTTGCCTTTGAAAGTGTTATTTTGAAGTTTTCTGTTAAATTCAAAGGTACTGGGTTACTTAAATTTTACCTTTCAAAAAAAATTATTTATTTTTCCACCAAACCATCTTTCTTCAAAACATGTCTTCATTATTAACAAACCATTTTTCTTTTTTTCTTGAATTCAAAAAAATATCCTCACAATTTTCAAAATATCCTTCTTGTTTTTTCATAGATTTTCAAATCTACTAAAACTAGAGTAAATAAGAATAATTATTTTATCAAAAGTCTCTTAACTTTTCTGCTCTTCCAATTACTTAACCTTGAAGGAGTTACTAACTTACTACACTTAATGGTTCTGTGCCTTAATGTATTGGAATTACTTTCTCTTATGAGAAACCATTAACGCTAAAACCTTCTATGAATCCTTTAAAGAAGGATTTTATGTTTATGTGAAATTATAAGGAATTTATTTTATAGTTTATCGAAATAGGTTATACAAATATGATGCTTTCCATATCTTGTACATCTCTTTCTTGTATTCCTTATAGTTTGCACAAAACATCTTTATTTGTGATTCATAGAAAATTATATCTTCATTTCATTCCAATAGACTAAGTACGTTTACTCTATATTCACTTACATAAAATATTTCCTACTAAATTCATTAATTTATCGTACATTATTTTTTTAAAGAACTCATTTTAAAACTTCTTTATAACTTAAATAAATTTTCATATACTTATTAAATAATAAGTGTACATGCAATCCACTTTCGAAATTATCTCCAAAACTCATTTGGGTCAAAACAGATGTTGCATATAACACCGTTACTACAAACCAAAAATACTAATATATGAATTCAATTAAAATAAATTTTAATAAATCACGTACGCTATGAAATACATTTACTTTTGGAGTCACCTACTATAACAATAGCGTCATAGTCTATGCTTCGTTTATTTTTACTAAAAACATTAATTACAACTATAAGTGTTATAACCTACGTTTTCGATACTTAACACACTCTAGGTTTTTATATTAAAAATCTTTGTTTACTTACAAAAAAAGCTAGCGAGCCTTAATTCTTCAAAAAGAATTTTACTTTCAACAAAATTTACATCTTATAAAAAATAATTTAAGTTTCTTACAATTTTTTTTTTTCAAAAACCCAATATTTACTTCCTCAAATATATTAACAATTATATTTTTCAAATTTTGCATTCAAAAGTTTCATTTTTTCGGATCAGACATAAAGTGTATTTTCTTCTTACTAAAACTCTTATTCTTCTAGAAATAAAAACACACTTCCTATAATCCTTAAGGAACTTCCCTACTTCCTAAAACATATGGATATAAATTTTCTCTCAAAACATGGCATATTTGTATGTTATAAATTGGTAATAACATAGGGCTCTACATACTTGGGTCATCCCAAGCCCAACTAGCAAACTATGCACAAATATACTTCTAAAAACTTTCCACATATTAAAATCTATGATTGGGGACTATTTGGATTTTTGTACATATTATATTTTTATTTTATTCAAAATACAAATATGTTCACTTACTATCTACCTAGGAATTCTAAACTTAGGCTCTTATACTAAATGTAACAACTCGAATTCCAATGGTATGGATTTTCACAAAAATGCTAAACCCAAGCCCACCGATGCCCGAGTTGGGTATCTAGTATCATGCAAATACGCAAAGACAAATATATCAGAGCTCAATTAATTATCTCACAGTGGAATTGACTTAAAATATAATAGTAAGTAAATACTCACCCATGTAATAACACTTTCTAAGCATGTGTCATAAAGTTGAGAAGTCTCTGCCATCTACTTAACCTGTAGGATGTTATGAGGAGGGGGTCGGAACTAAATTTTTGGTGAATGGATAAATTATATACTTCTAGGCTTAGTTCTACATATATCATTTTATTACCATTTACTCATATGTAAGGTTCATTAGGTTACAATACTCTCGCCTTTGTTCGTGAACCGTGCCCATCTACTCCATTGTAGATTAAAGCCTAATAACTAATATACACATATATGTAGCTATACGCCCAACGACCACATTGGTTCTTGGTACCACCCATGGTACCTTCTGTATCCTTCTCGAAAAGAGCTCCATCGTCTTGCTTTGAGAGCGTTCTGTAACTACATCCATAAAGGACTGCTTCGTAAGGCCTACTAAAAAATGCTCCATCGTCTTGCTCCATATCCACATATTTGTAAAGGACTGCTTCGTAAGGTCTACAATACATATACTCCATTGTCCTGCTCCACGAGCAATTCGTAGCTACATATGTAAAGGACTGCTTCGTAAGACCTATAATACAGATGCTCCACTACTTACTATGAAAACGCGACGTCCACACTAGTCTATGCCAGTGCTCGGACATCCATAATGTACCACCCGGTGCGTACATTGCGGACTACGTAATCGTTCTGTTTACTATCTGAAACCCGCCAACAAGGTCCACCTTGTATGAAATTCAATCGGGGATTTTCTATATTTGTAAAGGACTGCTTCGTTAGGCCTACAATAAAGATATTCTAGTTGGTCTGCCTCTTTTTCATTGTGGTTATGGCCCCACGCAGTCACCCCTCAACTAACCGAAAGACTTCTAAAGAGTTAGGTGGCCGTGCCCCACTGCAAACAATCTAACATCCAAATGGCGATGCGCTCATCTAATGTCTCGATAGTGAAGAAATCATTGGCCTATGAGTTTAACTTTAGTCTTTCTCGAAATCGCTCTTGGTCTTTATATTGGCCGATATCCGCATGAGACTATCCTTAAACTTACTTGCAAGTACTGGACATACGAATACCCTACTCCGAACATCAAGCCCTTCTAACTGCCTATAAAGGTCTGCTTCGTTAGGCCTATAATGCAAATGCAGCCAAGGCATACTCTCTTGATGGAACACCTACAGACCTGCCCCCGGGGGTGTAGCTTCGTTAGGCCTATCCAGAGGGCCATCCTAGAATATCCTCACGTCCCGTTGAAGTCTCTTGCTTCCTTGAAGCCCAAAAATACTAAGTTGGATGTGATTATCCATTTCTAAAATCCATGATGAACTGCTTTATTGGACGTTTTATCCTTTTGGCTGCTCCAAATGCATCTCAATTCTTTCATTAGACCCTAAGTGTAATCTTCTGATTTGCGTTTAGTTCGCTTTCTTATTACGTTGGCTACTTATTACCTTAATTAGCATATTCTTGCACTCATCTCACCTACATCTATTGTGAGATTTCCATTTATCTGATAATGAGTGTTGTTGGTATGAGCCACATTCATTATCTTGCTTATTTAACTTAATATAAATCTTAAGTTCATTAAAATAAGTTTCTTTTATCATTCCTGCTTCATTTGCTAATTGACTTAATACAAATTATTTAAATAAGCTTCAACCATTATTATTGCTCATCAATTTTTTCAAAGTCTCAAAATAAGCTTTTTCTTTCTTATTACTTAATTATAACATATGTTATAATTCTACTTGTAATTGCCATTTTCTCTTCTTTTATAGTCCGTACATAATTCCAACATTTTTTCTGTTATAATCTGCCTTCTTTTATTATGATATAGAATATTCTTTTATTCTCTTATATTACATAATTCACTTATCATAATAACTATCTTCTTAAATAGTCTGCGTAGTGAATGTAGACCTAGGTTCGCTATGGTTTACAGCTTCAAGTTCTTATCTAATAATTTACTTGATTCATGTCATACTTTGCTTTATTATCTTCTATTTTATGAAGTAATTCTATTTTATTTAGTTGGTTATGAAAACTATATTTAAAAATCCATTTCCATATTTTAATATTAAATAATACTATAAACAATAATCTGTAGCTACTAAATATTTCTTTTCCTATTTGGAATAGTGTAAATACAGTGGTTTCACTATTTTACACTAATTCTCTTTTTCTTTCATTTATCCTAGCAATTACGTTCATTGTTGTATTTTAAATATTAAATTACAGAATGTATCCTATTTTCTAAACCAACCAATTAACCATTTAGTTACTCCAAAATCCAGCTATTAGATTAATTTATTACAGTATTCCATTCCTCAAACTTTTATTACTTTACATCTTATTTTCTTCATTTCAGTATTCTTAATTATTTAATCCATATTCACGTTTAATCTATTCTAATCCATACACAAAGAAAGAGGAGAAAATAGAAGAAGAATTACGCTTGCATAGAAATCCAAAACGTAGAAACTGATATAAATAAATACTAATATTGTAAATTCTTTATAGTTCAGCATAATTTAGTTGATAGGATTAATTATTGAATAAAATTATCTAAATAGAAATTTAACAATAATGTATCTTAAACTTAAAAGATATATAAATAAATCCATTCATATGTCATCCTTAGCTTCAATCTCTATCCCTTTTAATTTTCTGCACTTTTCTCTGCTTTTCCCCCTTTTTAATTCGCTGTAAATCCCTACTTTGTTTGCACAATTCTCTTATTTTCTTGTATGTATTTCCTTTCTTAATTTTTTTTTGTTCGGGGAAAGATTTGATTGACAAAGGAGAAAGGAAGAGGGAGAAGAAAAGAGAGAAAGAAGAAAAGAGGATTTTTCTATAAATGACAACAACCGATTCAGAGAAAATAATGTCGACTAGGGTTAAGTTACATTCAATTTATAGGTGTAGTGAACAACTATGAACCATCTGATTAACCCTAAAAACAATCATCACTATCATTTGTTGATTTGTTTACATTAGCTTATAACATATAATTCTCCAATGTTATTCATTTATTCCTTTGTTATACGACCCTATTAATTCTTATTTCCTTCTAAATAAGATTCTCGCATTAATTATCCAATTAATTAGATTATACATATATATACTATAAATTCCTTATAGTTCAGCATAATTTAATCGATAAGATTAATTATTGAATAAAATTATCTAAACAGGAATTTAACGATAATGTATCTTAATCCTAAAGATATATAAATAAATCACTCACATGTCATCATCTCTATAGCTTTTAATTTGCTGCACTTTTCTTTGCTTTTTATCCTTTTTAACTTGCTATAAATTCCCTGATTTGTTTGCGCAATTCTCTGATTTGCTTGTATGCATTTCCTTGCTTAGTTTTATTTTTTGCTTGGGAAAAGATTTGATTGGTAGAGGAGAAAGAAAGAGGGAGAAGAGGAGTTTGTTGTAAATGACAGCAGCTGATACAGAGAAAATAGTGTGGGCTAGGATTAAGTTACGTTCAATTTATAGATGTAGTGAACAACTATGAACCATCTGATTAACCCTAAAACAATCCTTGCCATCATTTATTGATATTTTTACATTAGCTTATAACGTATAATTCTCCAATGATATTCATATATTCCTTTGTTATACGACCCTATTACTTCATATTTCCTTCTAAATAAGATTCTCCCATTAATTATCCAATTATTTAGATCATACATATATATGTATGATCAATATTAGTTGATTCTTAGATGTTATAATTTCTTACCTATTTGAATACGTCAATTAATACTTCTTTTAGTTGATTGTATATAAAAGTTATATTTTTTAATTTATTCTTATTAACTTGCCTTCATTATAAACTTAATTACTCCGTTTGATTTTTATACGCATTCCAATTCTTTTTTTTCTTTTTAACTTGGAAACAAATAATCCTCTAACTGATGTTTTCTTTTAGCTAATTAATTTACATTATTAGCTATTGTAACAAGGACATATTCTTTGACTAATTGACACCCTTTTTAAAATGCTGAACTAATTGCCAATTAATTAATTGATACGTTTTTCCATTTTAATCGATATCCAAATTATTTCTCATGCGTCACTCAATCATACATTTATTAGTTGTATATATTTAAACCGCCAATTCATTACCCAATTAATTGACATATAAATTTCCCTCTTTATTAATTGACGCTTACTTAATGTACTTGATTAATTTCTTAATTTATTGATATTATAAATTAATATATGCATGTTATCATTTAATTTATTCCCCACATACATTTTCCTTTATTAGAAGATTCCTTAATGATTAATATTATAAAAGTGACATATTCCCTAACTAATTGATGCCTCTATATCTCTTAATTTATTCCCCTTTTTATTGCTTGATGTGTCAATTAATCACACACTCATTGCTTGCATAAATCTATGTAACCTCTTAATTCTTAAATGGACATATTTGACATTTATATTTTGTTTTGAAATTATGTAAATTCAATTTATTTTATTCAATTATATAAAAATACGGGGTGTTACAGATGTATTCAAATATGAGTAGTTAAACCCCTTCTATTTAGGGGTAACGAAGCTCTCATGAAAGGTATTAAATTAACATAATGATTTCGTATGATCTCTCTTTGTGCTTAATGGAAATTATGAATGATGGTGGTTTATGTTTTTCTTTTAGTGAATTTGATAGTCTATGTTGACATCTCAAATAGGCTATGCTTAATCCAATATAACATAAACTATTTGATCATTTCCTAAGTGATTTTGATAATGAAAGTCAACTAGAATCAAAATTTGATAGTCTATATTACTAATTCATAGTAAATAGATCATACTTACAATAGATTTTAATTTCATGTCATTTTCATGAGTGTTGTGAAGTGGGTTTGAATGGTGTGTTTGAGTTGGATAGCATAAGTTGTGCTAATTAATAGCACAAATAAGTCATACTTATAATAAACACATCAATCTTTTCTACTTAATATTTTAATGAGAGATTATAAATGAATTTTGTATTGATTTATATGAATGATTGGAAGTGGATTTGTTGCTAAATTGCTCCATAATCTGATAGTTTTATTCACTTTTGCCCTAGTTTATTTTTTCAATTTTTTAGTTTAAAACAATTTCAAAAAATTTGTGATAATTTGATTGAGTAGTGTTAAAGTTTTTGCTTTGTCCGTGGATCAGCCGGTACTTGCATGCGTACTACGATTGTACGTCGTGCGCTTATGGTTTTATAATGTTTATATTTTTCAATGATTTTCTAATTGATAGAAAATTCATCATTTTAACAGAAGTCGATAAGAGGCTACCATCAAAGTCAACAAGAGGCAGTATTGGTTAGGCGCATCATCATCCTTGGCCATATTGATATGCGGTGATGCTGGAGTGATGAGGCCATAGAATGTTAACTTTTTCTTTATAAGACGACTTTGATGAATAGCGATATGGAATTCGTGTGGTTATTGAAATGCAACCTCGTACTTTTCCTTATTAAAGTGATAAGACGTTGATGAATCGCGAAGTGACGAAGTGCGGTGTGATTGAGGAACAACAACAAAGAGATACATAGTTGATTTTATATTAAGTGTGGTGAGATACGTCATCGGAGGGATATGTCTTCCAAGAGATATGACAGCGTAGTGATGAAGTGTGGCACTATTGATCCTTAACATAGAACCTAGTGGCACTAACACCTTTGTGACGTTATCACTCATAGCCTTATTTTGGCACTGAAATTATATGGATAACAGTGAATATGCAACTCGTAATTTTTTAATTAATTTCTTTATATGTTATCATGATGTATTACATATATATGTTGATTGCACAAAAAACAATGATTGTTAAAACCCTATAAAGTACTATGGTGTGCCCTATTTAGATTATGATTCCTCCACTGATACAATCTTCTTCCCTCTACCAGTAGTTTGAAAAGGATGAAGGTATTATACTTATGATGAATAAAGAATACCAAGGTGCGTCAACGATGGGGACCTTGGATCATAATTGGCACCATCCCAATGATTACCCACATCTCTTCTCATAAAAATGTAACCATCATTATTATATAAAAAACTCAAATCAATTTCAGGCAAAAAATGATTGAAAATGTTGATTTCGCATAATAAGGCTATGTTCAGCCATAATACGCTTAACCCTCTCTTGATGAAGTTTATTACTAAGGTAAGCTATGCTAAATTGAAAGCACAAGCAAAAAGGAATGAGGACGTGAAGTTGCTAGGGATAAAGACTACACCGGTGAAGTCAAATTAGATTCTTGCTCTTTAGATTCATTTATACGTTCAATAGTGATGTGTCGCACACAGTCTAAATCTTCTAAGAAATTCGCCTTTGTTTTTTTGGATTTCTTATAAGAATCATCAAATAGCCTATACATAGTTGAATGCTTATGTAATTTTTACCTCTTCCTTAGAGCTTTCCAATCTTTTCTCATAAGTCACCTTTAATTAATTAAACTTGAATTAGTAGTAGTTTACCACCTTTTTTCTATTCGGAGGAAACTTCACTTCCAAGCTATAGGGAGGTGAAGGAATCGCGCTTGGAGCAAGTACCCAAGGAGAATTTTCTTCTTTATCAAGTCAAATATCTATTTGTCGAGGCAATTCTTCAATGGTAGCATTAAGCTTCTTGATCTAAGTGCCATCAGAAGCAGTGTAAATATCCTGTGCCTCATTCAAAAGTTCTATCTAAATCAACTATACGTGTTTATGCTGTTCACGATTCCTCCTCCAATTCCTAAATTCTCTTATTTTTCATTGCGAAATCACTACGTTGAGCGGTTATAAAAGTATACTGATGTGATAAAGCTTCTTTGGCCTCTTAAAGCTTACATGATAGATTCCTAATTCTTCGATCATCAGTAAGTTCCAAATCATTACCCATGTCCTCATACGACTTAGGCACGCTGGCCAAAACTTAGTGGGCTACCCTCGAGCTAAGGGAGAGTTACATCAAGGGGTTCGCAAGATTCATGAAGTGACAAGCATTAAATAACGCATGATGTAAAAGAATAAACAAGTAAACATATATATAAATAAGGAAAATTCTAAGTAAAGTCAAAAATGCATAGACAAATGAAAATAATTTTATTGAATATACAGTAGCATACAAAACATATTATATACATTATTACAAACTACGACTAAGTTTATTCTTAAACCATTTCAAATGGAGATTGTTGAAGCCAAAAGTGGCACAACTCTCAAATATGACTTATTTTAGGATTAGATCTAGTAGAAATAGTAGAAAAGTACAAAAGGCATAGAAAAATGGAGAGAAGCAATCAGATGGCAACCTAACTTTGGGATTTGCTTCATATAATGATAATCTGGATAGTGTAGATGGCATATTAAACGATACTGTTATTCTTAAGAATTTAATCGATGAATCAGCCAATGGGGATGGGGGTGACAGGTTGGAAAAGGTGAATTATGTTTGTTTGGAGCAGGTAGAAAACAGCGGTCACCTTAATAAGCAAGCAAGTGAAGATTTTACATTAGTTATGGATGATTCTTTTAATTTGGTAGATTCTAATAGAGTGTGCAGTGACACTGATTGCGTATTGAAAGAGAGATCTTGCCTTCTAGATATGCTAGTGATAGTGGGATCGGCAAATTTTCAGCCTCCTGTTCTTCTTCATCGAGGAGAGGTAGGAAAAGGAATTCAGTGGTAGCCAGTGGTTCAGTTCGACGTAGTGCCAAGATATGTCATTGTCGATCTCAGTCTACAGGTGAGTTTCCTGATTCGAGCACCACGAGTGGTGCTAGGAATTCAGACTTAGGTTTGCATTCTGATTTGAGTAGTGTATATTCATTTTATGCTTTAGGTAGTCTGTCTTCTTCTCAGTTTAGTCATCTAGCTAGTGATACCGCTTTCGTTTATTCTGATGTTGACATAGATCTAAAGTACATTAGAGGTAGGGAACTTGATAGGGCTAGATCTGTTGGTATATAAGAATTATTAGTTGGAATATTAGAGGTTTGAATGACTTAAATAAATGTGACAAAGTTTGAGTTTTCTTTAAAGACTATTCCATTGACATTGCATTATTAAAGGAAACTAAAATTGAATGTCCAAATAATCATTTTTATAGAAGATTATGTGGTTTTCATTTTAGGAAATGGGCTTGTTCACCTTCAGTGGGTGTTTCTGGGGATTTACTGATAAGCTGACGAGATAATTATTTTAAAATGCTTCAATGTACTTCCAAGCAACACTCATTACAAATTATTTTCATTAATATTAGTGACAATTCTTTTTAAAATATTTTTAACGTTTATGGTCCTAATTTAAAAGTTGATCGTCAGATTCTTTTGAATGAATGTTTGGACTTTAGAACTTTTGCTTTAGTTTCTTGGATTTTGGGGGTGATTTTAAAGTTACGCGTTTTATAGGAGAGCGTTCTCCTCGTGAGGGTGATTTCTCTTCTATGGAGGAATTTGACCAATTTATTATCAATTCTTATTTGATTGAAATCCCTATATCTAACAGAGAATTTACTCGAAGCAATTCTAGAGAAACCCCATCTATGTCTTCACATGATAGGTTTTTTGTTAGTGATGAAATTAATGATAAATATCTTATATACAGAGTTTTTGGTTTGTCATACACTTATTCTGATCATTGTCATATTATTCTCACATGTGATTAGCATAGGGTTATCAATAAATCTTGCAAATTTGAAAAAATGTAGTAATTAGAATCTAAATTTTTAAATTTAATTAAAAATAAGTGGATTTCTATGAGTTATTATAATATTATAAATAGGCATAATTCAGCAAAAAAAATGTCTTAAAGCTTAGGGATCTGAGGATTTTTCTCAAAAACCGGAATAAAAATGTTTTTGGTAGTATTAAAATTAAAAAAATAAAATATTCTTTCCGAGTTGCTTAAATTAAACAAGATAAAAGAAACTAGACAATTAAATTTAGGTGAGCGTAATGCTCATGCTAATCTAACAAAGAAACTTGATTCTATTTTAGAAAAGAGGAGGTTATGTGGAAATAGAGATCCATAATTCGGTGGATTAGTGAAGGAATCAATAATACTAAAAAATTTCACAATATGGCTAATGGTAGAAAATGTAGTAATATGATTAATTCCATTATTATAAATAATGAAGAGTTAGTTGATCAAAGAGATCTTAATAACGCTTTTAATGACTATTATAGAGATATTTTTGGTAATAAAAATATTCATAGAATTAATGCTAGATGGAATGATCACTATCTGTATGACTCTATTATTGATCTTTCTGAGCTAGATAATCCTTTTACTGAGTAAATTCGGAAAGCTATCAATGATTTGCCAAGAGATAAATCCCCGGAGCTGGATGGGCTCCCAATTTTCTTTTATAAAATGTTTTGGGTTGTTTTAAAATTAGATTTAATTAATATGTTTAATGATTTCTATAATGGAAATTTACAACTAGAAAGATTTAATTTTGCAAATGTTATTTTATTGCACAAAAAAGTAGGTGCTAATAACCTAAAATATTTTAGACCTATTTCTTTGATTAACTGTTATGTTAAAATTATTTCTAAAGTTTTAGCTAATAGACTTAGTACAAGAATGAATGATTTAATTGACTGTTCACATCTACTTTTATTAAAGAGAGAAATATCGCCGATGATATGGTTGTTGTTCAAGAATACATTAATCACTGTTGTAAGAATAATATAGCATATGCGATTTTAAAATTGAACTTTGCAAAAGCTTTTGATTCGATAGATTAGGATTTTCTTATAGATATTTTTCATGCTAGAGGTTTCAGACATAGATGGATTAGTTGGTTTATGAATTTGCTTAGAACTGGTAACTCTAGTATTATGTTTAATGGTATATTACATAATAAAATTCAATCTAAGCGAGGTTTAAGGCAAGAAGATCCTTTATCGCCTCTATCATTTAACTTAGTTATAGATGCTTTCGCTAAGATTATTAAAAAAGCAGTTGATAATGGATCTTTGGGATATGTAAGTAATGATATATTGTGTAATGGTATATCTGTCCTTCAATTTGCTGATGATACCTTGCTTTTTTCCTCCCATTTACCTAGGCACATTATTACCCTTAAGTTTATTTTATATAGTTTTGAACGACTATCAGGTTTAAAAATTAATTTTGATAAAAGTTCTGTTTTAGTTTTTAAATGATTTTGAAAATTTTGAGAATTTAGTTGCTTATACTCTTAATTGTAAAATTATGAACTTTCCATTTGACTATCTTGGTTTTGTGATTGGACCTGCTAAACTTAAACATGACGATTGGTTTATAATCATAGATAAAATAAAAAATAGGATTTCTTATTGGAATGGAAGATTCTTATTAAGAGAGGGTAGATTAGTTTTAATAAATTCAGTTTTATCAGCGCTTCCGATCAATTGGATGTCTATGTATCTATATCCAGATTGGATGATTGATAAAATAGACAAAATTAGAAGAGATTTCTTATGGAATGGGGAAAAATCTAATAGCCACATTAAATGCTTAGTAAATTGGGAAACAGTTTGTAAATCTAAAAAGGATAGTGGTTTAGGAGTCATTAATTTGCATAACATGAATCTGTCCTTACTAGGTAAATGGTTGTGGAAGTTTAAGGATATAAATGATAAAGCTATTTGGAAAGAGATCATTTCTAAATATTACTATAATGGTAGTAGCAATTTATATCAAACTACTTCTCCAGTCATTCGTAAACTATCTAATCTTTTGAAATCCATTTTAAAATGTCATGAGATTTTTTTCATTCTAGTAATTGTACTTCTTTCTAGCATGATCGTTGGATTTACATTTTACCTCTTAGGATAGAGTTTAAGGAGCTTTATGAAATCTTTAATTTAAAGTATGTTTTAATTATTGAAATTTTTTCTCCCGAAGATGACCCTCCTTGGAAGTTTAGTTTTAACGGTATTTTTGTAGGTTCAACCTTTAGACAGCTTTCTTTGCTTTATGCTAGATTAAAATTTTATAATATTGATAATGGTAATGATATTATTAGTTGGGAATGGGATAAGAGTAAGAAATACACTTCTAATTCATTTCATAGATTTATTAACTTTTTGGGTATAACTAACAACTCGTTTAAATTTATTTGGAAATCCAATGCTCCTCCTAAATCTAAAATTCGCATGTGGTTAATACTACATGAAAAACTTAACACGATAGAATTCTTAAAGAGAAAGAATATTCAAAATAATAATAAATGTTATTTTTGTAATCTATATTTTGAAGATATTAAACATACATACTTTGATTGCATGGATACTTATTTCATTCTAAATAATACCCTTAAATTTTTTAACTTTAATATAAACACTAAAATTTCAGATTGTTGATTCTATTGGAATACTTTTAGATTTAGGTTCAAGAAGAAAATTAGATTCTTACTTAACACTTTATTCATTATTACTTGTTGGTATATTTGGTTTGAAAGAAATCAGAGAATTTTTAGTAATAATAATAATCACTTTAATAAATTAATTTTTATAATTTCTTCATTTTATTTTAATTGGATCTAGAATCCTAAATATAAATTTGCTAAAAGTAACCTATTTAAAGAGTATCATAATAAGGTTAGTTATAATCTAAATCTATTTAAGCACAATAATAATATTTTTAACATCAACAATTGTAGCATTAATATTTTTTCGAACTTAAATGATGATTTCACTATGTATCATAATTTACTTTTGATCAAAGGTCCATAAGAATATTTTAAGATTTGTTTCCACTACTATATTAGTCATTGTCTGAATTAGTTTATAGATCTTTTAGTTATTTTATTTTGGGATCCTATTGGCATTTCTTAATTAGTTCTTTTATTTGTTTTTTAGTTTTTCTTCTCTCTTTTCTTTATTTTGTCCAGTTAGCCTTTCTTAAGTATTTTCACTCCTATCAATTTTCACATATAAATGTATATAAATTTTATTTATATTCATTTATGTGTATCATTCTAACTATTTTCTTAGTTATTCTACAGAAACGGGTATGGGTGATAGGATGGTAGATAGGATGTTAAGTTCTCTTTGCACGCACATAGGATTACAGATTGCAGGTTTCCAGATTGCAGAGAGGCTCACTTCTTGGTACATCTTCAGCTTTATCATGGCGGCATACTTTCAGGGAAATTCGCTCTTCAGCTAGGTGCTACTTCCATTTTTATCGAGTCCTCTGAATAGAGTTTTCCTTTCAAGATCACTAGCAGTTCCACCTCAGTTTAGTCGCATCCTCATTCCTTCCGAGTCAGTAGCATGGAGCTTCCTTATTAGAGGGTGCTGGCTTTCTGTATCATTGGCTTTGTTTTATTCTTTAGATTTTCAGGTACTCTTAACACCTTAATATTGGACGGTGGCCATGTCGCAGCATGATATTAGGGTGTAATGGGCAGTGGCCTTGCCGAAGCTCATTATATAGGTACTTGAGTTCTTATCTTTTGATATCTGTACTTAGTCTTGCTACTTGCCTTGATTTGTGTTATATATATAGTTGCATGTGTGCTCTCCTCTATCACTAGAGGATCACACATTTTTCTCAAAAAAAGAATCGAAAATGTATCATAATAAAATTGCAAGTGCATGGCGTGAAATCGTAGTATATATGCGAGTACAGATCGATCCACGGAGAAAGAATTTTTTTTAAGATTACTCAGTCAGATTAGCCCAAAGTTGAAAGGAGATTGTTAACTAAAAATTCTAAAAATAAAACTAAAACTAGAGTGAATATGAGAATAAAACTATGAGATTAAAGAGCAATTTAGAGGTAAACCCACTTCCAATCATTCATATAAAATCAACACTAAATTTAATCTACAATCTCTCATTCAAATTAAAGTAGAAATGATTGATGTGCTTATTATAAGCATAGCCTATTTGTGCTATTAATTACCCAACTTAAACCATCAAACTCTAGCACACCATTCAAACCCACTTCTAAAATCTCATGAAAATGGTCATAAATTTAAAAATAAAATTTATCTTAAGCATGATCTATTTACTATGAACTAGTAACACAGATCATCAAATTTTGATTCTTGTTTGACTTTCATTATTAAATTCATATTTGTTAGATGATGATGTAACTTTTATTTATATTTGATTAAGCATAGCCTACTTGTGGTTAACAACGTAGGCTATCAAATTCACTAATAAACTTACCTTAACATCTAAATTTCCATTAAGCATAAAATAAGTGATTACAAATGAAACCATTCTATGTTGATTCAATATAATTCATTAGGGCTTCATTACCCCTAAATTGAAGGGGTTTAGCTTCTCACAATTGAATTCATATCAACATAAAATGATTTAAACATATAAAAGCAAGGAAAATGAGAGCTAATTAAAATAAAGGAAAGCTAACTACTTACATAAGATAAATCCAAATTAATTGCAAGATTTAAAAGAGAGCATAAAATAAAATAACGATAAAAGAAAGCATGAAATAAAAGTGCATGAAAGTAAAGAACAAGGCTAAGAAGTCGTTAAAGAGATGTTTAATTTAACATTGATTTTGTGTTACAATTTTGCATTCAAAGAAGAGATTAAGAGCATCATTACATGAAACATAAGAAGTATTTATACATTCTTAAAAACCTAATTTCATTTTTAGGAAGCTACTTAGAAT
Source organism: Allium cepa (assembly GCA_030765085.1). Lineage (NCBI taxonomy): Eukaryota > Viridiplantae > Streptophyta > Magnoliopsida > Asparagales > Amaryllidaceae > Allium > Allium cepa. The sequence continues at coordinate 1,028,736,256 of CM060937.1, read as the reverse complement.
ACCATTGAGTTTATATAGCCTACGTGTAATCACTGGGGAATTAATTAATCACCACTAACATGTGCTTTTTCCTTTAAATCTCCATTAACATATGCATGTGCTTTTAGTAATGGTCCATTGGTTAATGGGCATGTAGGCTTCTCCATGTTGCATTATTTTTTTCTACATTCTTTTGGCCTCCAACAAATATGCATGCATATATCCATGTTCTTCCAAATTTCACTCAATATCCCATAAAATAAAATTAACATGTGCAAATAAGATTTCTCCAATTTAATTCATATATAAAATTATTGTTTTCCCCCAAATGAAGATGAAAGTATGATGTTTTGAAAACATTTTAGATTTTGGTTAAAACATGTAAAATACCGTAATATACTCATTTATTATAATAAAAGATGATTAAATACGAGAGTATGAATATATACTTTTACATGCACATCAATATTCCAACACATCTTTTTATTCATCCTCGAATAAACTAAAACTAGGACAAATCTGTTTCCGTTGGAAACACGATTGCATTGAGCATATGCAACAAGCCGTTAAACCTCTAGGTGTCTCTAATAGGACGACTATTGTCTCGTGGGGGGTTTTACGGATACTACCCACAAGATCCAAATGCAATAGGAAATTCTAATGTGACTACATGATGCAAGTTTTCAAAAATATGTACAAATGAAGAATTTACTTTTAAATTGACACGAGTAAGTTAGATATAAATTTTGGTTATTGTCACGAAATTTTAGTCATTTTGCTCATCAAAAGTTCCAATAAAAATTAAGTTATCATCACGATTGGACTCTTGTTTGGCTAGTTGTTTTGGTTGATACCATAGTGCAACTATGAGACGAATCCTTTAGTTGATTATCAAAGCTTTTTAAAGCGGCATTTTTATTTCTTTTGAATAACAAGTCAAATAAATTAAGTGAAGATAATGCTTGGGATTCAATTGCTTGCTCTATCTATTTTGAAAAATGTTAACATTATTATTGTTTACACACATAAAAAGATATACCGATGCCAGATATACCGATCATGCACAGCCTTTCGGGCTTACGTAAGAAGAGTACAGAGCACAGCGGGTGTACACAATTGCATATGTTTTAGTTTATTTACAGACACCTAATTTAGATATATTGAGACTAGATATACCGATCATGCACTGCCTTTCGAGCTTACGTGAAAAGGGTATAGAGCGTGGCGTGTGTACACACTTACATGCGAACACATAACTCTAGGTGTTTCTCAATATTATGGAAAAAAAAATTTGAAAAGAGAGAGTTATAAAAAATTATCTTATCACTACTTAACTTAGAAGATCAAAAATGTTATTGCATTTACTTTAAATCAACAACTCTTTTAAATAAAGATTACTATTTGGATATACTTAATAATTATTACCTATGAACCTTGCTATATACTAGTTACACCGCAGTTTCTTGTAACCAAACTTTTTTTTTAAGATCAGTAAATTTTAGAAAATTTCAATTTAATAACAAGAAACATATACTTATTCTATCTTGTTTCTTCAAAAGTAAATGAATGTGCTAAAAAAATTTTTTTGGTTTTTTTTTGAAAAGAAAATGCAAAAAATAAAAAATCAAAAATCAAAATAAACATGAGAATAGCCCCACACTTAATTTTGACTGTGTTACGACAGTCAACGCATGATATAATGAGTGTAATAGAGAAAAATATGTACATATTTATAAGTATGGATTAAAATTTCTAACTAGATGTAGTGTGGCTCATGAAGAGTCATGAGCTCCTCTTCTCGATTAATCGCCAAATCCAAGTAAGGTTTTAAACGATGACTATTGACTTTAAAAATCGATCCATCCTTAGGGTTTTCTATTTCTATGGCACCATGTGAAAAAATAGTATGTACCACGTATGGTGTTTTCCACCTTGATTTTAATTTTTCAAGGAACAAATGAAGTCGAGAGTTATAGAGAACTCTTTGATCTGCCAAAAATATTTTTCTTAGGATTGACTTGTCATGAAAAACTTTTGTTCTCTCTTTGTAAATTTTCTCATTTTCATACATGTCGTTCCTAATCTCCTCTAACTCGTTGAGTTGTAATTTCCTGTTTCGTCGGCTTTTTCAAAATCAAAATTTATGTTTTTAATCGCGCACAACGCTTTACGTTCGAGTTCGATAGGTAGATGGCACGCTTTAACATATACCAACCTAAAAGGAGACATCCCCTTATTAGTTTTATACGTAGTTCTATAAGACCAAAGTGCATCTGTTAATTTTTGTGACTAATCTTTTCGATTTTTATTTATAGTTTTGTCAAAAAAATTCTTGATTTGGTGATTTGAAACTTCAACTTGACCACAAGTTTGAGGATGATAAGGAGTGGATAAATTGTGGATTATCAAGTATTTCTTTATTAGAGTTTCAAATGATCGATTACAGAAATGGATTTCATTATCGGTTATTATCATGAGAGGTGTTCCAAACCTCGAAAAGATGTTTTCTTTTATGAATTTCGCAACAAATTTGTGGTCATGTATTTTACTTGGAATGGCTTCAACCTATTTATAGATATAATCAACGGCAAGAAGAATGTACAGATTTCCAAAAGAGTTGGGAAATGGTCCCATATATTCAATACCTCAAACATCAAAGGTTTCAATCGTAAGAATAGGGTTTAAAGGCATCGCGTTTCATCGAGAGATTTTTTTTAACATTTGGTATCGGTCACAAGTTCTACAAAACTCAAATACATCTTTGAAAATCATAGGCCTGTGAAAACAGCATCGAAGTACCTTTTTTGTTGTTTACTTTGGATCAAACTGTCCACCACAAGCTTGGTCATGACAAAATAAAGAACACTTTTAATTTCACAATCTGGGATGCAACATTGAATTATTTGGTTGGAATAATACTTAAACAAGTATGGATCATTCCAAAAGAAGTACTTGACTTGGGAAAGAAATTTATATTTATCTTGTTTCGACCAAAATGAAGAAGTTTCCTTAGTGATTAAATAGTTCACTATATCGGTATACCATGGATCGATGGAAATGGAAAGGAGTTGTTTATCAAGAAAGTTATCGTTGATCGATAAAGAATATGGTGCATTTGGAAGATGCGACAGATGATCAGCAATGACGTTGTCGGCTCCTTTTTTGTCTTTGATTGTAAGGTAAAATTCTTGGAGTAAACGGATCCAGTGAATCAAATGAGACTTAGCATTCGTTTTAGTGAAATGGTACCTAAGATCAGAGTGGTCAGTGTAAATGATAATGTGTGAGCCAATCAAATAAGGTTGGAACTTTTCGAGAGCAAAAACTACCGCTAAAACTCTTTTTTAGTGGTCGTGTAATTAAGTTGAGCATCATTTAAAGTCATACTAGCACAGTAAATGACATGAAGAATTTTGTTGATGCGTTGTCCTAAGACGGCACCAACTATGAAGTTAGAGGGATCATACATTATTTCAAAAGGAAGATCCCACTTGGGTGAGCAAATGATGGGAGCGGAAATGAATTCATCTTTGAGATGTTTGAAAGCAGAAACACGGTCAGAATTAAAGTAAAATGGAACGCCTTTTCCAAGAAGAGTCATCAGAGATCGATCAATTTTGCTAAAGTCTTTTACAAAGCGTCGATTAAAACCAGCGTGTCCTAGAAATGAATGAATGTCCTTGATAGATTTAGGAATGAGTAGATTTGCAGTTATGTCAGCTTTCTTTTTATCTATGCCAATGCCTTTATTTGAAATGACACGCCTAAGGACAATGCCATGTTTGACCATAAGATGGTGTTTTCTCCAATTTAATGTTAAATGTTTGTCGTTACATCAATTTAGAACCAATTCGAGATTGTGTGAGCATTTGGAAAAAGAATTTCCAAAGATGGAAAGGTCGTCCATAATTACTTCTAAAAAACATTCGATCATGTCAAAAAAGATTCTGACCATGCATCTTTGGAAAGTAGAAGGAGCATTGCAAAGGCCAAATGGCATATGTCGATACGTAAAGGTGCCAAAATGACACATAAAATTCATTTTCTCTTGATCTTTGGGAGCGATCGGGATTTGGTTAAACCGGAATAACCATCAAGAAAGCAATAGAATTCGTGGCTAGCTAAACTTTCGAGCATTTGGTTAATGGAAGAAAGAGGAAAGTGATATTTAAGTATTGCAGCACCAAACATGCCAACCCATTTGAGTACGAGTTGGAATGAGTTCATAAGTGTCGTTCGTGACAATGGTAAGTCCGGACTTTTTATGCACGACATGAATTGGGTTAACTCATGAACTATCAGAATTAAGATATATGATTCCATTATCGAGGAGCTTTATAATTTCGTCTCGAGCTGCATCCTTCATTTTTGGGTTAATCCTTCGTTGTGTGTCATGAAAAGGCTTGGCTTCATCATCTAAGTGGTTGCGTTGTTGAACAAGAGTAGGACTAGTTCCCTTAATATTGATAATTGACCATCCAATTGCCTCTTTGTTTTTCGCTAGAATCGAAAGAAGGGAGGCTTCTTGATCAAGAGAAAGATTTGAAGAGATTATGATAGGAAAGGTTTTGTTGTCACCTAAGTATGCATACTTAAGGTGATCAGAAAGAGGTTTGAGTTCCAACCTAGGATGTTTCTCAATCAAAGAATTTGGTTGAAGTTCTGACGCAACCGTGAGGGTTTCAAATGAAAATGCGCTTTCAGTTTCGTTAAATTCATCTTGAAATAGTTGTTCATATTTGATCTCGCATTCATTGTTAAGGTCAACTGTTTCGTTGTCAAAATTTTCTTGAATGGAGTTTACTTCCAACGTTGGTTAAGTGGTCCATTCGATTGATTTTCAAGATTGAAGATGTTAAGATCCAAAGTCATGTTACAAAAAGAAATTTTCATTGAACCATTTCAACAATTAATTAGGGCATTCGAAGCGGCTAAGAAAGGTCGTCCTAGAATAAGTGGAATTTGACTTATCGGATTATTCACAGGTTTGGTCTCTAGAACAATGAAATCGATGGGGAATACGAATTGACCAATTTTGAGAGTACGTCTTCGATTTCCTCCACGGTTTCTATATCGAACGATGGGCATATTGAAGAGTTACTTTCATTGATTTTAGTTCACCCAAGCCAAGTTGCTGGTAAACTAAATAAGGAATCAAATTGACACTCGCACTTAAGTCTAGTAAGCACTTATCAATCATCTTATCTCTTATCATGCATGAGATCATCGGACATCTAGGATCTTTGTATTTTATGGGAATTGATTGAGATAAGACTTCGCTAAGACTGGCAGCTAAGAAAACTTTGTTGGGTACATGAGGGTGTCATTTTTGAGTACATAAGTCCTTTAGAAACTTAGCATAAGTTGGGACTTGTTAAACGATATCAAAAAGAAGGATATTCATCTTGACTTGTTTGAAAATTCCCAATATCTTTTCTATTTGATCGAAATGTTTCTTAGGTCGAAGTCGATGGGGGAATGGAGTTCGAAACTCGGTGGGTTGGTCTACTTGAGTAGAAGAAGAATTTGAATTAGAATTTGATTCGATATTTGACTTGATGTTTTGTTCAAAATCGCTTGTCCTTTTTGAAGTGTCAAGTGGAGCTTTCGGTAAATATTTTGGATTGACAACTTGGTTATAGATTAGTTTACCGGAACGCAAAGTCGTGATAGCATTCATATGGTTCACATTACTATCTTGAACAACATGAGCTTGATTCAAGTTCGTGTTTTGATTTCTAAGGTTCGAAATTGGCTTACTTGGGAACATGTCTCGTTCACGTTCACTCATAGAAGTGGCTAGTTGACTCATTTGCATTTCGAGTTTAGCAATCGATCAATTCGTGTTTTGCATGTATGAGGTTAACAAATTTTGCAAATCACTATTTGATTGGAGGTTTTAAGTGGTCTCTTTAGCGAAAGTTTCAAGGCTTTTCTTGAGTGAATTCATTTATTTATCGTTTTGGGGTGCGAAAGATAGTTGCAGTTGATTTTGAGATAGAGGTGCAAATTTTTTTCGAAAGTAGTTGGGCCGAAAAGGAGGATTCGAATCATTGTTTGGAAATGCTTGAAAATTAGGTCGAACCAAATTTGTATTAGATTTATTTTCATTCCATGCAAAGTTAGGATGATTTCTCCAACCGGGATTGTACGTTGGAGAAAATGAGTCATTCTTAACCTTGTTAAAAGCATCGAGTTGTTCTAACGATTGTGGGCACTGATCGACGAAGTGATTCGAATCGTTACATTTATATCACAATGATTGGGAATCTTGGTTCTTTTGATTGGATGAGAAAACGTTAAGGAATTTATTGATCAATGCATCGATTTTCACTTCCAAAGCCAACGATGATCCTATCGATTGTGCGTTCGATCGTGAATAGATGGATTTCTCGTTAGAACGTTCCCATTTGGGTGTTTTTTGACCAAGTTCTTAAGGAATTGTCAAGTATCGTCGGGATGTTGGGTGAGAAAATCACCTTGGCACATCTATTCAAGCATTGTTTATGAACTATTTACAAGTCCATCATACAAGATTTAGCAAAGAGGACATTTTTCAAAATCATGGCGTGGACATTTTATCAAAAGCTCTATAAATCTTTCAAAGCATTTTTCAAAAGGTTTGCCCCTGAATTGGTGAAAGTTTACGATTTGGATTCGTATTTTGGTTGGTTTTTCCAAGGGGTAGAAATTTTTAAGTAAACTTTAACGAATTCGTTCCAAGTTTTGATTGAATTCTAAGGCAAGCTATACAGCCATTTTTCTACATAATCAGTAAGAACGAATAGAATTAACCTAAGTTTGATTCCTTCGTCACATAATCGTTGAAGTTTAATGGTTGCCAGACTTGTTTGAATTTTGTTAAGAAGATGTATGAGTCATCGTGTTCAAAATTGCCAAATTTCAGAAGCATGACAATATGATTTGAATGAATTTCAAAGTGATTATCCGTCGTGGCGGGTAATGTGATACAATAGGGGATAGAAACTCTATCGAGAAAGATTCTATCCATGAGAGTTCAGGAAGGGTTTTCATTAGCCGTCAATGGAGGTTCGTTCGTTCGAGTTAAACGATTCATCGATGTATCACGAGTCCAAGTACTCATGCATAAGTGAAAGGATCAAGTGGAGAAAGACATGGAAACCAAGGTTAAAAGAATGAAACAAAGTTTAGAGAAACAAGCGAAAAGTTCTTTTCTTTTGTTTTTTCCTAAAAAAAGAAAAATATTTACTAAAAAGAATTTATCTTCAAAAGGAAGATTTATTTTTATTTTTACTTTGGATTAAAAAAAACTACAATCTTTTTATTTTTTATTTTTGAAAAGATTTTTTTGTTTTGGATTTTTGTTTTTTTTAAACTAAATTAAGCAAAATGCTTGTTTTTGGATTTTTGATTCTTTTTTGATTTTTTTTGTTCAAAGGAAAATATTTGTTTTTGTGTTTTTTTGGATTTTTGTTAAAAATTAAGTAAAGGAAAATGTTATTTTTTTCACTTTCAAAATTTTTGATTTTTTTATATATGCATGAACTAATGCAACTAAATGAATGCAATGACTTAACTATAAATTTTCTATCCTTAGTAGCTCCTAATTCAAAATTGTATAATCACACTCTGACTTAGTTCAACAAAATAGTTCTTAGCCAGGTAATGGACAGAAGTTATCGATACACCATGAATCACCGTAGCAATGCAGCCAAAGGTTTAAATACCTTCCGAGAAACAACCGCTATAATATTTAGGAATCACCGCGATATTTATAAATGATTACGATTCTGCCATAGCCTATACACCAAGAAAAAATTATTAAAAGAAATCAACTTTCAAGATACATTTTTTCCCTAGATGAGCTCGTGACTCCCTAAAGTCCAATGTTTAACCGTTATTATTTATCAAATTCTAAGCTGATATGTAATTGATGGGCTAAGAAGGGGTGATGAAATCACCCACTTTATGTGAGTTAGGTATTACCCTTAGAAAATAAAATAAGATGAAATGAATACAAAACAGAAATTAAACGTGTATTAGAAATGCAACTTCAAATGAAATGTTTATTTTGTTTTTTTAAATGCAAGCAACCAACAATGCATGAAAAATAAAAATAAGAGTCAAGAACACGATACTATAGCGTGCAGAATTATTAGCAAATTTATTTTGAAAGCAGTAAAAAAAAGTTTAGCATAGTTTAGCAAGCAGAGTAGAGCAGAGATTTTTCTCCTTTGATTTCCTGTAATTTGCAACTTGTAAAAGGATTCAAAATGATTTTTTTTTTTGAGAAAGAAAATCATACTTTCTTTTTAAACAAACAAAAGCAACTTTTTTTCAAGACAAATGAATTTACAAAACAAAACAAATGAATTTATACTAAAAAAATTAAAATCAGCCAAATTTTTTCCACAAGCCTGCAAGCCCAACATAAACAACCAAACTAATACCCAAGCACCTTCTTTGCCCTAAAAAAATAACAAAGAAAAACAAAATTTCAACATGCGAAATTAAATGCTCCCTCGGAGTTAAACACATGAAATTAAAATTTGTCAATCAACTTGATCGAACTCTGTTTTCTCTGGATTGTTGCAGTGATTGTTGATGGATGTTTGCGGGTTGTGGTATGGGGTCGAGGCTGGAGATTTTGGCAAGTGCAATTTAGGGTGTTCATGTGGTGGCAGAGGTATTCAATGGTTCGACGATTGATTGAAGGTTTTGAATTTGGTGGTTTGCGGATTGTAAAGGATGGAGGTTGATTTTAGGTTGCTGTAGCCAATTGACGGTTCGGGGTTTTGGATGTTCTATTGTAGGTGATGAGGTTAGGAGTAGAATATAGTACGTGATGTGGTTGTTTGTTGTTGTAGAGGAGGGAGATGTTGCTTTGCTGGTTGAATGTTGCGGTTTGAGGAGTTACGTGTAGGTGTAGATGGTGAAGGAGGTTAGTTTTGTGGATGGATTGTTGTTTTTGGATAGGGTGGTTTTTGAATTAGCAGTGAGGTGTATTTGGTATGAGTGATGCTTGAAGTAGGTAGAGGTTGGCAGAGCATATGGATGGCGATGCTTGAGGTGAAGCAGGGTTCGAGCAAGCTTGAGGCTTTGCAATGATGAGTAGTTGAATGGGATATTGAGGGCTGCATGATTGTAGGTGGATGGTATCGACAGTTTACGCAGTGGTGGTGATGGTTGAGAGGTGTAGTAGGATGTTAAAGAATGCTCTGGTGGGTAGTGTGAGGAAGTTAATGAGAAGTGGTCGAGGAATGTGAGGAGGAGAAAGTTTGCTGAGTATCTGGTTGGTGGTTGGATTTTGTATGCATGGTTAACAGTGAATGGTAAGGTCAGGTGAAGTTAGTGTGGTGGGGTTTTGATGAGGAGTAAGTAAGAAGTTGCGTGGAGTTTGGGAATGGAAAGTTGTAGAGGAGGAAGTGGCAGTGTGTTTAGGGTGAATTGTTTGCTGAGAAGGGATGGTGAAAGAAGGGTTTGTCTGTGTGAATGTGTCGTTATGGAAGTGAAGTTTGAGTTGTGATTTGGATGAAGGTTTGTAATGGATTGAAGCAAAGGTATGGTCAAGTAGATGGTTGATTAGGCAAAGGCAGCTTTAGGAGTAGCAGAAGTGTGGTAATGCAGTGGCGATGGAGGGTTTAGGCTATAGTTCGTGGGTGAAGAATGAGGAAGTATGACAATGAGGAGATGTTATATTGGTTGCAGGTAGAGGAGTGGTCATGTTGTAGGTTGTACAGGAGTGTAAACTGTGAATAACCAAATGCTATGCAATGCAAAGCAACCTGTGAATTATCAGTGAGAATGTAACTGTGTATAAAAGCAATGAGCAAAATTAAGTTGCAACATAACAGTTTTTTTTTCTTAATGAAATGCAACAGTGGTGTTCAACAGAAATGCACACAAAACTGCAAATGAAATGAAATATGGTGATATTTTCTGAAATATAACAATGGAGACTGAAAGTTTGAAGGCAGATTAACCAGAAAACAAAAGTTAATATACCAACAGCTGCGAAAATAGAAATAAAAACAGAGGAAACATAAATGATAAAAAGTGAAATGTTGACCCGTATTTTTAAGCAAAAGATAACACAAAACAAAATAAATAAGGAGAAAAATTAATTCGAAGAGTAAAATAAAATAAAATTGCTTTCTCCAGCAATGGCGTCAAAAACTTGTTCGCGACAGAAAATTCTATGGATTAAAATACCGTTGAAAATATGTCGAATAAAACTGCAAGTACATGACGTACAATTTAGTACGTATGCAAGTATGGGTCAAACCACGGAGAGAGAAAAATTCTAAGAATACTCAATCAAATTAGCCCAAAGTTGAAAGGATATTGTTAACTAAAAATTGTCTAAAAATTAAATTAAAACTAGAGTGAATATGAGAATAAAACTATGAGATTAAGGAGTAATTTAGAGATAAATCCACTTTCAATCATTCATATAAATCAACACAAAATTTAATCTATAATCTTTCGTTTAAATTCAAGTAAAAATGATTGATGTGTTTATTATAAGCATGACCTATTTGTGATATTAATTAGCAATGAACCATCAAACTCTAGCACATCATCCAAACCCACTTCTAAAAACTCATGAAAATGATCATGAAATTAAAAATAAAATATATTTTAAGTATGATCTATTTACTATGAAATAGTAACACAGATCATCAAATTTTGATTTTAGTTTGACTTTCATTATCGAAATCATATTTGTTAGATGATGATGTAAGTTGTTTTTATACTTAATTAAGCATATCCTATTTGTAATTAACAACATAAGCTATCAAATTCAGTAATAAACTTATATTAACATCTAAATTTTCATTAAGCATAAAATAAGATATTATTAATGAAACCATTCTATGTTGATTCGATATGATTCATGAAAGCTTCATTACCCCAAAATTGAAGGGGTTTAGCTTCTCATAATTGAAATCATGTCAACTTAAAATGATTTATAAAAAGCAAAGAAAATTAGAACTAAATAAAAGAAAAAAGAACTAACTACTTGCATCAAATAAATCTAAATTAATTGCATGAATTAAAAGAGAGCACAAAATAAAATAACAATAAAAGAAAGCATGAAATGAAAGTGCATGAAAGTAAAGAACATGGCTAAGAAGCCAGTAAAGAGATATTTTGTTTAACATTGATTTTGTACTACAATTTTGCATTCATAGAAGAGATTAAGCGCCTCATTACATGAAACATAAGGAGTATTTGTACATGTCTAAAACCTTAATTCCATTTTTAGGGAGCTACCTAAAATACTCTTGAGTTTGTGTAGCCTTCAAATAATCCTTAGGTAATTAATTAATCCCTAAAAACGTGTGGTTTTTCCTTTAAATCTCCATTAACATGTGCATATGCTTTTAATTATGGTCCACTAGCTAGTGGGCTTGTGGGCTCCTCTATATTGCATTATTTCTTTTTTGTTCTATATTCTTTTGACTTCCAACAAACGTGCATGCATATATCCATGTTCTTCTTTCAAATTGCACTCAATTTTCTAAAAAAAAAAATAACATGTGCAAATAAATTTTCTCCAATTTAATTCATACATAAAGTTACCGTTTCGCCCCCAAATGAAGATGAATGAATGATGTTTTGAAATTATTTTAGATTTTGGTTTGAACATGTAAAATACTCTAATGCTCATTTATTTTAATAAAAGAAGATTAAATATGAGAGTATAAATATACACTTTTACATGCACATCACTATTCAAAGTCTAGATCCAAGTCCATAAGTGAAGGGGACACACTGACCAAATTCCTAAGATAGAACTCTCGGTACGAAGAGGTTTTGTTGGATGCAAACCCAACTTTCTCCCTTTATGATGTTATTCTATCTCTTGCATGTTGTCTTCCAAACTCATTTCCGTAGAGTTTGAGTAATTCCCAACGATTCTGATGATAACACTTGTATTATCCTGCTTTCTTTTCTTTCTTCTCATCAATCCTTAGAGTTGCTCATCTATTCTTTGAGAAAAACACTTGATGATGACTGTTTAAGTAGTACTTGAAGTAAAAGAGATTGTTAGGGTCTAAAGTGTAGGAGAAAGCTCTTGATACCAAGAGAACCTCTGTACTGAGAGGTTTCCTTTGCTTCATTGGACTTGTAATTTTTTGAGTTCCTCTTCTTACTTTTTAAAGTGTGTTTTCAAGTTCTTGAGTCATTTTGATGTTCTAATCTCTGTTGAAAATCTTTTTGGTTAGAAACCTGGTTAACTGGGATGGTCTAAAGGAAGTGATTCATCTCTAAGAGTAGGATCCGAGTAGCGCAGTGCAAGATCACTTAATGTTTCTCTCTCATGTACCACTTGTGTAATCTTAGCCAAAATCTCTTAGGATTCCTCCTCTAACTGTGCAAATGTCTCATCCAATTCCTTCCCTCGCTTATGAATCATAGTCATATTTCTTGTAAATCTCTAGGTGGTATGAACCTATAAGCGATTAACGATTTTCCTTAGTTAATAAAAATATTTTCCTTATGCGACAATGAGGAGAGGTTCTTGTTAAAAGTGTGTTTTTTCCCTAAAGGTTAAAACACACACACAAACATATATATATATATATATATATATATATATATAAGTGTGCAAATATTTTACCGCATAAAATCGCCAAGAAATTTGGAGAGCAAACATGAACAAAAATTCATACATGGATCCTGATTTATTTACAAAATTTTAAGCCTCCCCATCCAAAATAACAAGTGATGCTTCCAAAATTTTTAAAGCTTAATACATATATCAAATAAAACCTTAAGAAAAAAAGAAAAGACCATTCTAAAAGTCAAGAATTTATTTCATTGGGAGTGGAACCAATATTGGAGCCTGCACAGAACCTCATCGAAGCGTAGAAGTCACAACCTGCTCTTAAGTGGAATCGTTCATGACATCATGCACGATAAATCATGGGGAGGCAAGCTTAGCCTGGCGATCCTTGACAGCTTCACTATGTCTTTGACTTTTACGACTTGAAGAGTGATCTCTCACCTCAGTATAATTCTACATGGCTTCTTTGGCCTCTTAAGGTAGTGGGCCATCTTGTTATAGATGATCTTATCATCCTCCCTCCTCCGTCGGCCTCATTGCACTCTTCTGGCCTGCCCACTGGGGAGGTTTCTACTAGCATACACCGTTGTAACATTCAAGTTAATACTTTCTTTATGCCCATTACAATCTAAAATCAATCTTTGTATATTGTGGCATTTATATCCAATTCATTGACTTGTTATTTTTTTAGCGACTTGCTATGGCCAACAAGCGCACTGTGGCCGTTGAAACTGTGCACAGAACTCTTGAGGATGAAGTTTTCAATTTGAAAATTAACTTTGGCCAAACTGTATTTGATCTTGACTTATGTCTAAAAAGAGAAGTTGTTGTCAAAAACAAAGCGGAAGAGGCTGGGGTAAAAAATCAAAGACATAGAAAAGAAAGTTGAGTAGAATGCTAATCTATAATGTGAGGTCCCATTTGCTTTACAACTTCCAAACTGGCACTTTCCTCTAGCAAAGGTAGGAAATGAAAGGGAAGAGTAGTCGAGATGGGCTACACATGAACACCATAATAGGAGAAATGACCATACGTTGAGAAGAGTCTTCATGCCTAAGATTTTTGGAGATGCTCTCCGAAGCAGTGAAATCAGCTCCAAGCTTTTTCATCTTTGCTTCCCTTGACAAGATTTTTTCCTAGCAAAAGTGCTAAATAGGTATGACATTAGGTCTACGCAATTTAAAAATCAAAATCAATCTAATAAGTTAAAATGAATGGTATTTAAATCACAAGCAAGTAATCATCAATTACCTAAGAACAATAAACTTTACATCTAAAACATGTACCCTTTGGGCAGTAGGATAAAAATGTCTAAAAAGATGAAACACAAAAATGATCGTGTGCAAATAGAAATTTGTACTTGCACAGTATAGGTTCAACGAAGAGATAAGAGCCCTTTCGAATATCCTCATCAAGTTTTAGCGCAGTCTCTCTTCGAACAATGAATAATTCCTTCTTAGATTGTAAAATTTAGGGCAATCAGCTAAAAGAGAAGGACGATATAAATAAATAAATAAATAACAATTTTTTAAAGAATAGAAATGACAAGGATTGGACTAGGCTCTTCAAAAGAAGGAATGAAACCATCCAAATTGGAAATGTAGAAAAACTAATCAGCCCCCTTTGGGTTTTATGAAGTGAAATAGCAAAGAGAGATTTCATAGCATGGATATATGAAATCCATCACATCCTAAGGTACTACTTTTACGAATAGAGTAAAGGAAAACAAGTTCATGATGGGAAGGGGCAGAATCAATTTGTTCAGCATACGGTATGTATGTGCAGGTGAGAAGAAAATATGAGATGATGGCAAGCTGTACAGAAGAAATCTCAATTATGCTCAACCAACTCCTTGATAAGAGGATGTGAGGTAAATAAAAACTACACCTAATGTTTATTCGGTTTAAAGAAATATAACCCTCTAGGGGCAAATATATATGTCAAAAAGGTGTCGAAATCCTAAAATCGCGGTTAATGATCCCAAAGTAGGTTAGAACAAATTCGGCTTGACAATTAACACAATAAGTTAACATCAAGCCATAGAAAGAAGAAGATTCTTGGTCGGAAGAACAAAGGAGATCTTCAACCTCCATAATCAGCTAAATAGAAAATGTGCATGCCATAAGTAATTAAGCTCGCAAAAAAAGAGATAATGGGTACATCAAAAATTTATTAAATTGATAAATAGTTTAAAAAAAGCAGCGGAATGGGAATAAGTATTTAGTCAAACTAATTAAAGTCATACATATGTATACAAATAAAGTGGAAGAAGATAAAGAAATTTCATGTATGCATATGTAGTAAAAAGAAAGAGAGATAGAAGATCTACTTGCAAGAGTTGATGTTTCTTTTTTCAAAAAATAGTTAGTTATCAATGAAAGAATCGAGACAAATCTTGAAGAAGAGATATAGTGTGAAAGAAATTCCAGATCATGTAAAGAAAAAAGAATGAATGGTTGAGAATATATACGTACGTACGTAGGTACGTATGTATGTATGTGTGTGTGTTCCAATAGAAGATCCTAACCTGAGAATCTAAATGACATGAAAAACAGAAATTGTTAGATATTAACAAATATGAAAAATGTTCATGAAAAATAAGGTAGATTTTCTAAATCATGAAGCGATTACCTGATAACTGTTAAAAAAAGTAACCGACACATTATGCTGAAAGTGACTACAGAATGGCTAGCTATTACTTAAGATCGTGCAATATGGAATATATTTAAAAATAAAAAGCGAAAACCAGATGATAATAGCAAAGTAAATAAAAATGAGCACACCAGGAATTTTTTTACTGGTTCGAACTTCCCGTTCTACATCCAGTCCCAGACTTCTCTTTGGAATTTCTCACAATAACCCCTCACTTAATCCGGAGGAATAGGTATACAACACCTGAGCAACCGATCAGGATTTTTCCGCCTCTAACATCAGAAATAGGACTTTACCCGCCTGAACAACCGAACATGACTTCAACAGTTTCACTAAAAATTGCTTTGATATTTTGTGTTCTTGATAACACCGATTTGTCTTTTATAGTACAATCTTCCTATAATCTTTTTCTCAAGTATATATGTGTGTGTAAAGATTTAGAAAGGAAAATATCGCTTTGAATCAAAGAATAAGATAATTGATTCATAGACTCAAGCAATATATGTAAGTTGTGATTGCTTTTCAGGATTCAAAGATAGTAGAGAGTATGATCAGAAAATAATCAGAAAATCAGTGATTTGTGAAGCGAATTTTGTGTTTTTATATAGTACATAAAGATATGCAACCATTCACGAAGAGTTTTGATCAAAAGAAGCATCCATACCTCTTCATTTTAGAATGTAACTCTTGGCAAATGGAAGTGTCCATTCAGAAAAAATAGGTGTTGAAAGAATTCAGTCGATTGACCCAAAACAACCAGTTAACTGAATGTTCAAAGTTGTACAAAAACAGAGAGTTTCTGTGCACATGTGCAGATTCAGTCGACTGGCCATATACGGTTAGTCGACTGACCTAACAGTCAAAGCACAGTCTTCATATATTTAAAAAAGTTTAAAGTTTAAAACAACTTAACTACTTGAGTATAGATTTTAACATTTCTACGACTAAAAACTTCAATAAATTAACATACTATACGCAGTTTTGTAGCATTGTCTTCTTTGTAGTTTGAACAACATAATTCTTTTTCTTTTTGTCGCTTATCCATATATTCTAATGCACTGCTTTGTCATGAATCAAAATATATGATTCAACATATGCCACACATAAGAAACATTAAATATGAAACATGACCGATAAGACTATTTAAAAATATGAAATAGTAAAAAAGCAAGATGTGAAATGAGAAGTATACCCTAATATACATCAACAAAAACTTAAGGGACAAGCGTTTCGCCCATTTTTATTACCTTATAACATGTTGAGAGCAAGTTCAAACAAATGAAATCAATAGATAGCCCAAGCTAATAGGGGAGTTACCAAGCTGTTTTTGCATTAGAGATAAACTACAAATGATCCATGATACTATACAAAATGTCCAAAATATCTTGCCCAAAACCACATAGCCTGCAAATTTATACATAATAATTGGTGCTTCCGAGTTCACAGTGAAGAGATAACAAAGAACAACACTGCCCAACAAAACAAACTTCAAATCACCAATAGAAGGTTAACATTGCCCAATAATATACCAACAAAAAGAAATCCATGAACAATATTGTACCACCATGTTCAACCCGAGCATCGCCTCATTATAAAGCCATACTATGCCACCCTTTTCGAACGAAACTACGTCACCATTAAAAAAAGCCAAATTGTGCCTCCAACTCTTAGACAAACTGCACATATTAATTGGAACAACAACTAGGCATAATTCTCGTAATAACACCTTCACAAAGCAGCTTAGTCATAAGTATCATACGTAACAAATTAACACAAGCCAAGACTTACAATTGGAATCTAGCATAGATTGAAAAGAACCGGCTCTGCCTCATAAATTAGATAAGCAGCAGTGACACTATATGAGGGGAAAATATGTTTTCCACCACATCTAGTAAAATGTCATCTCATGCAAATTGTATTAATATATGTGTAGTTAAAGCGTTTAGTGATACTACAGCAGTAGAGATGCAAAAAGTTATAGTGGGGATATAGTAGAAAATAGCGGAGGTGCGAAAGCTTCTTTATATATAAAACTAAATATTTAAAGTTAATTTATTCTCAATCTCACACCATTTGTGTAAGAAAAATAAATATATTTTAATCTTATATAATAAAACTGAAAAATATCATGATTTATGTAGACTAGATTTGATGACTACAATAGATTTGTTACTTATATTGACCATTTATGTTTGAAAATTAGGTCTTTAACCTATCTTTGTTGATTTAATTTAATAGAAAGCTAAAGCGGATGCTAAAAAGTCTTGATTTAGCAGGTATAGTAGGAAATAGCAAGGCTTAAAGTGAATCTATTGTTTAATAGCGCTAAATTGAAATAGCGTAGCGGTTGGAGAGCGCTATGCACTATAATGGGGATTTACCGGAGCTTTAACTGTATAGGTTACTAAATACAAACCGTGCTAAAACATTTAAGACAAACTATGACAACATATTCCAACAATAGCATGGAAAAAACATATTAATCACAATTTTACAAAAATGTGCAACTAACATAGTAAAGTCGAATATGCATAAAGCAAGTTCACCTCAAATTCTTTCATACTATGTTACTGCTAACCACTCAAAGAACAGTTTACCATCACATCATTAAGCATAATATTTCAAAATTGTCGTTGGAAGTCAATTCTTCCCACCTAAAGAAAATTTCTCCCATATAATGTGTTTTCTCCTTCTTTTATCCACGTCGGCAATCAATGCACATTAATCAGGGATCACACATGAGTGAAGCATGGAAAAATCTGACGGTGAAGGAAGAATATGAGATTATGATATCAGTATTCCATGTGATATCATATTTTTCTATAAAAAAGACGGTACTGTAACAGTGAAAATGACCAGCATTTTATTCTCCCTGAATTATATGATGTAAAAGTTGTACTCTCTGCCATTAGAATCCAAAACGTTTGTACTAAGAAAGAATGAAAGGATAAAATAATTGACCTATGGAAGTAGGGTTCCTTAACATATGAATTACATAAAAAAATTTATCTTTTATTTTTCTATAGTTATTACCTTATTTACCATGTTAGATTTTATTGGAATTTTATCGGATTGATTGTAAATTTGAAGTTGACATTTTAACAAACAATTAAAGTGCACCAACATAATTGTGTCAGCTTAAGCAACATAACTACTTCTCTTTTTAGGAAATTTTAATACCACTTCAATCTTATAATTCTTAATTATAGAAGCACTCGACGCCATAATTACTTCAAAACTAAGTTGGTGTTAGGAGAACAAAAATTCTCACTAGCAGATTATGTATATACTTGTAACATAATCTTTATAAATTAATATAAAATGTTATTATCATAATATTTATAGTTCTTTGCACACTAAATTTGTATCTCACTTATAACTGATTGATTTTGATTACCCATACACACAAAGTCAACAACCTATACTTTTTAGAGGGAATTAGGCTGGAGGAAAAACCTGAGAACACTTTTAGTCTGAAGGACAGAAGTTTTAAAATTTAGTCTGAAGGACAAAAAATGATATATTCATATAGCATTACACATCCATAATGTTATATTCATATAGCATTACACATCTATAATGCTATATACAACACAATTTTATAAGTTTCTGCATACACAAACAAGCAGCTGTGTAATGCTATATGAATATAGCATTATGGATGTGCAATGCTATATGAATATATCATTTTTTGTCCTTCAGACTAAATTTTAAAACTTCTGTCCTTCAGACTAAAAGTGTTCTCAGGTTTTTCCTTCAGCCTAATTCCCTGTACTTTTTATTACTTATTAACTTTATACACTTTTTAAACAAATTTCCATTGATGACAAAAGGGAGACAAATATAATATATATATTAGACAAAAAGACAGAAGGGGTACGAAATGCATTGACTCAGGGAGTGGGGTTTAATTGATTTAGGTGGGCTAAATTTTAGTTTATATTAATATTATTATATTTTATATCAAAAATATTTAGATACTTTCCATCATCAAAAGAGGGGAAGATTTTTATATCACATGTATTGATTTTTATGATAACAACATATAAATATCATTTTGATAATTTTTCAAGTTATTTAGACATAGTTTAGGAAATACAGCTTTGCTACTCAAATATACTGCAATGATATACAAGTGAAAATACTTTTTATATCAAGTCAGACTAGTTCGAGAAGCAAATCAAGGAGACCAAGAGGAAATAAGGCAAGGAAGAAAAGAACAAGACTAGGCTAGCGCATGAGATTCAAGGATAAGAATAAAAGGACAAGACTCAAGAAATGAAGACTGGAAGAACATAAGATGTTAAAATTGACCAAAAATATATTTGTGAGTATTAGAAATATTTGTTAAAGACCATGTAACATATATTTGAAATCTCTATTTTTAAAAGCTTTATTTTCATCTACATAACCTTTTTACAAAAGTGTTATATTGATTTTAAAAGTTATAAAGATAAAACTATTTTTATAAGGTGATGTTTTTAAAATTGACAAGGATATGTTGACATATCCTAGAACCGTATGTCTACATACTAATAGTTGATGTGACTTTAAAATTCAAACAAATGGACACTTCCTTTCACGCTTTCATCAAATGTCACTTCTCTTCACTTCTATAAAAACACTATAGAAAGCAAATTTTAATAACAATTCTCTTATTCTTCTCTCCATTTCATTACTATTACTTTGCTATCAAGATCTATTAATACTTTTACGATTAATTAATACACACTCTCTCACTTTTATTATTCACGTATTTGGAAACTGCACAGGATTAGAGGGTTCAATCTTGAATTATTGATCATTTGATTTTCGATCTCATCCTATTTCTCTCAGAATTCTAAGAAATACTGTTGTTAGTGGTTTGTTGGAACATTGTACTGAAGACTGCAAGATTCTGTATTTGAAAGGTATTATTTCTTGTAAAATTACTCTACTACTTGAATTAGAAAGGTACATCCTATTGTTGTAGAAAGTCAGGATTGTATTGACTGTGATAACCGGTGGGCTTGAATTTTCATTAAATTAAATACCTAAGTCCATCAAAGTATAAGTTGTTGGTTTGGTATCCTACAAATAAATAAATAAATGCATATCAGAGCACTATCAATATAACTCAATGTGGAATAATATAGTATAATAAATTATGTAGTTACTAACCAAGATTTACACTTTCAATATATAGTGCCCTTGTTGGTGCCGAGCATGCATAAGAAAACTTGTCCTCCCATTGTTCCTGCGTTACACCAATACCTGTCTCTCTAAAGCAATCATGTGGGTTGTAATGAGAAGGGGGTCAGAACAATGTTCAGGTGACTGATAAATTGCACACTTTATACATAACACCAATTTATGTCAATTGCCTTCTATTTCATGTTATATCCTTTTATTTTACTTAGTCATCTCGACTCTACGTATGCGTACGATACGCCCCATCTATCTGAAGTAGACCAAAACTGCAAATTTGTGTGTGTGTAAGAACCACATTACTCCTTTAGACCAAGATACTAATTGTGCTAGTATCCATAACCCAAGGAACTCCCACAGTGGCTAATAACGGCATCACGGTAGTTTAATTATATTCTATCTCGTTCTAAGGATTTACCAAACTGTTTCATATTATGGACTCAGCTCCACAAACTATTGAGGACTCGACTTCTTGGATTACCTAATTCATTTAAAAGACCTCCCTCAAGAGTTACCTTCCCTTGCCTCTTTACAAACAAACTAGCAAACAACTATAGCGGTGCATGACCTAAACATGACCTACACTAGTAGGAGGTATAGCCCATTTAGGCGTAACCCTTGTTTTTCCACCCACTGAATGCTCGAAATTGATGACTTTCTCGACTTATCTACAGCTCTTACTCCCTAATATGGTACCAAACACACTGACATAGCACTGAGCATTTCTCACCATACCATTTAGATTTCCAAATGCAATCGAGGCAATATTCTTCCTACTGAAGTAGACCCTACTTAAGTATTCCTTCACCTACAAACAAGCGTGTATAATCCACATGTCCTACAGTTAGATATGTCCTACATCAATATAATGTATACACAACCACTAGTAGCCCTTTATGGTGGGCAGACTTCTATTGTATGTCTCTACTGACCTTGCATTCTGTAACAGCCCGAAATTTAACCCATAATAATTAATTCGTTAATTGATTAGATAATAAAATAACTTTGTGAAATTATGAGAACTAAGCCACGGAAGATGCACCATTGTGTCCGTGGTAATTTTCTAGTCAATTTCCATATATAGAACGTAAGAAACTGAGCTAATATGACCAAGTTATAAACTAAATAAAATAAGAAGGAAACGAATATATGTGTGTGTGTGTGTGTGTGTGTGTGTGTGTGTGTGTGTAGGAAGTCAACTGGTCGATTGAACTAGGCACCGGGCGGTCGACCACCCGGTCGACCCGCTTGTTGTTTTAGGGGCAAACGAACAATTGTTCGTTTGTTCGAATGATGGTATGATTTTTTTACCGACTGATGTGGTTTATATTCTTCTAACCAATCCGGTCCATCTATTTTTGCATTCGATGGCTCTTATTCAGCCTATGACGTGGTTGCATCCTATTCAATCGCCAAATCCAACAGTCCGAGATGCACTTTTACCTCGATAAATAGATCCCTAGATCTAATATTTTTTCTCATTCTAGGTTTTCTCCAATTGGGTTCACCTTTCTTAGAAGGACCCCAAATGGAATAATTTTTCCAAAGAAGAAAATCGTTAAAATTAAATTATTTTACAACACCAAGTGGATCCAGGAAGACCAAAGGAAGAGCTTAGGACCGAAGGTGAGTGATTGTAATTATTTTAAGATTTCTTTAAGTAATTTAAAATAATAGGTTTTCCAATAATTGTAGTTTTACTATGATTTTTGGAATAGCCTTTTTAGTAGTTTATTTACATTTTTTACAATTCAATTTATTTCCTTTCAGCTATTCTTTTCAGTAATTTTAGTTTATTTTTGTTAACTATAGTTTTTCCGTATATTTACAGTTTATTTACAGCATTTTAGTTTATTTACTATTATTTATACGTTATTTACATCTTCTTTCTATGCTTTAGATTTTCTTCTATTTTCAGTTTTCTTTTATTCCTCCTCCTTATTCATGTATGGATTAACGCAGATATGGATTAAACTGTAAGAAAGCTAAAACAATGGAATATAAGATGTAAAATTCAAAGACTGTAATATAAATGGAATTGGACTGAAATAATGCCTAATTATGACGTTAATTGAACTGAATTAAAAAGATTGGCTTAGTTATAACTTAGAATTATAACTAAAAAGAGTAAAAGATGAAAGAAGCTTATTTTCACACTTAAACCTTGGGTTAAGTAATAAGCATGATTATAACATAGGTTATAATAAGAAAAAGAACCGAATAAGGCTTATTTTAAGACTTAGGATAAATTAATAAGCACAGATAGTAGAAAAAAAATGTAAAAGCTTATTTAAATAATTTATCTAAGTTAATAAGAAAAGATGAAAGTAGGACCTGTACCAAATAGCATTCCATATTAGATGAAATAGTGGTCTCACATTAGCTTGAAGTGAGATGAGGGCACACTTATGCTAAGAATGGTAGTAACTGGTCAAATAGAAGTCCAAGTCATGGGGGATTTGGATAAGAGGTGCAACTAGATATTGTTTGGATGACGAGCCAATACCAACAGCATTTCCCCTATAGTTTCTATGGATACAAGGTAATCTCACATTAGCCTGAAGTTAGATAAGGGACAAGCTTATGCTAGTGTTTGAGGTAATAAGAAGACCCAATAGGTGGAGCAAAAGGTAGAATGGGCTTGGTGGCAGTTACAAGTGCGACTTCCATTCGGGTTCTCAGCAATAGCTATGAGTTCCAAGCGCTTAGTATAGGTATCTTTCAGAGACACCATTACCTTCTGTGTAGGGAGCTACATATGTCATCCGGATCCACAGTGGTTGCTGTGTGCATCTTTCGTAGATACCATTGGCTGCTGTGTAGGGAGTTTTATAGCGTCTAGTCTGCAGTAAGGTCTATGAAGTAGCAGGCCAATCGAAAATGGTAGAATTAAGGTTACATCCTAATTACAGGATTAGGAATTCAGCCTAATCAAAGAAGAACTCAAGGACCAATTAATCAAAGTTAACCTATATTATAAATTGAGCAATATTTAATCGTGCTTATTTCTAGTTTATTTCTTTCCTACTTCCTTTGTTATCCTTATTTATGCTAGAACTATTGTAGAGTCTATTACTTTTACCTTACGTAAAGACTCTAGTGGTTACTATCATTCATCAGACTTTTAGTCTGACCTACTCCTCTATCTTCCCCTCCCCCTCCTCCGTAGGTAATTCAATGGAGAGGATAGTAGATTTCAGTTGCTTGGAGATTTCTTAGAAGAGTTTGCTACCATGTATTTCTTTTCTTTCAGCTTTTGTTCCTTCTATGTACTGGCTTATTATGAGGGATATTATGTACTCTGATTTTTAAGGCTATGAGTTTTTGTTCATGAGACATATTGGATTCTTAGACATGCATGTGGTATTTGGTATTTGACTTATTTATTAAGAAATTATGAAGTTTTATTTAATTAAGTTATTATTTTAAGTTTCCACTGTTTTTATCTATATTTGTCTTATGAATCTTAGTCTCTGTTAGCTTTAGTCATACCTACAACGCACCACCCTTTTAATGTGTCATTTTGGGTATATTAAGAGGTGTGGAGTGTTTCATTTGATATCAGAACCTAAGGTTATAGAATTTCTGAAAATTTATTTTAAAAGTAAAATATTTCCAAAATATCTCGTTTTAAAAGTATTTTTCAGAAAAGAACTCTTAGAAATAGTTTTTAAGTAAGCTGACTGGTTCCATAAAACTTCGGTACCAGAGGTGCAAGGGCAAGCGTTCAATACAACACCGGTAGGTGGATATTCCTTTAATCCACCTACATCAGTCGATTTTTCTAAGCTATGGAAGAACTTCACTTTCATAAGGAGCAGAATGTTTTCTGGCACGAAGGATTTCAGGGAGACGCATGCTAGGTTGGAAGACATAGAGCGAAAGTTTAGGCGGTTAGGCTTGGAGGACCAACAGTGAATTCTACCTACTTATTAGAAGCTGAAGGGAGAACTTAAGGAGGTTCCTACAAGCTCTAAGAAACAGTGGTGGAAGGACAAGAAGGATAAGAGGAAAGAAAGGGGACCTCAGAAGAGAATCAATAAAAAGGGGAAATGTAAGCGCTGTAAATTGAATGGTCATTACCCAAAAGACTGTAAGAAGGCAGGAATGGAGGGAAGGTGTTTCAATTGTGGACAGCTTGGTCACTTTAGCAAGTTTTGTCCTCGAAAGATGGGGTAGGGAGCGGGTGCACTTGCAGCGCAGATTTAGCCTTTGGATGCAACACCTTCCAGCAGCGGACCAGATCGAGGTAGGAAAATTTGGTTTCTACTTTTGATTTTCCTATTCAGACTCTTTTCGATCCTAGAGCATCACACTCCTTCATCTCTAGTTCTTTGGTAGATTGTTTGCACTTAGACATATTTTTAGTGGTAGACCCCATTTTTATTTCAAACCCCATGGGAGGATCAGCACTCCTATCTGTGGTTTGTAAGGGTTTGAAAATTTATATCCTAGGCATAGATTTGACTATGACGCCTATATTTTGGAATTTTTGGGGTATGGAATGATTTTTGGAATAAATTGGCTATCCACATATGGAGCTATATTAGATTGCGAGAGGTGAGCCGTTAGACTAGAGACATGCATCAGCAGGAATCTCGAGATTTCTTACAACTCGCAATGGTCAATTATGTTGAGCTTACTTTACTCCCTCGATTCAACATCATCAGAGTTAGATTTGGTTCCTATCGTTAGAAATTCTTTCATACATCTTTGAGGAGGTCCGGGGACTACTACCCCCTCCCTAAGAGAGAGATTGACTTCAGGGTTTATTTGGCTAGCAAGTAGCATTACCCGTAGGGCATATAGCGCCTTGGGAAGGAAGGGATTGAGCAAGCAGATCCATGAGCTTTGGAGAAAGGTTTCATAAGAAGAACCATTATCCACTCTCTAGGATAGATGATCTTTTCAACCAGTTAGTTGGCTTTTTATTATTCTCCCAGCTTAATTTAGCCACTGGATTTCATCTGCTTAGGCTCGTTGATAATAACATTGATAAAACCGCATTTAGGACACTAGACGGATTCTTTAAGTGGTTAGCTATGACTTTTGGGCTAACCAATGTCCCATCCTATCCTAAAGATTTGATGAACCATGTTTTTAGAGATGTCCTAAAATAAATTTCATGGTGGTATCCATGGTTGACATTTTGGGTGTTTTCCAAGAAGTATGAAAGAGCATGTTATTCATCTAAAGGAGGTTTTTTGTACCCTTCGTGTTCGTCAGTTGAAGACTAGAGTTCTTGAAGTATCACTTTTGAAGTGCGCTTATAGGGGCATAGAGAATGCCTACACATTATAGGGATTTAAGAAACAGTTTTGTACACTAGGATTAGTATTATGGAAATCCAAAGAGAGGTAGGCAAAGTTTAGAGATGTATAATAAAATTCAGTAGATAAGCAGAGAAGAAAGTCCTATTTAGGTAATTGCAGAAATTATAATTGTCTTAGACAAGTGGATTTGACGGTGATGCCTTAGAATAAATATGAGTATATAAGAGGAATAGGAGTAAAAGCCATTAATTTAGGAAAAGTACTTCGAGGGTCGTAAGTAGGAAGACCCACTGTATGCTAAGCCCGATAAAATGAAATTTTCTAAATTTAAAAAATTGCAATTATTGGAATCGAAAATTTTCCTTATTTATATTTTCTTTCAGAAAATAAACATGGGGTTTTTGAAGAATGGTATGAAATTTAAGTTGATTTTATATAATGAAAAATTAGAATTCTTTTTGAAGAATTATGGAGTGTATATATATAACTCACTAGTTTCATTGTAAGTAAACAAAGATTTTAAACATAAAAACCTAGAGTGTATCAAGTATCGAAAATGTAGATTACAATTTTTATTGTTGCAATAAATGTTTTTGTGCAAAATAAGTAGAGCATAGGCTATAACAATAGTGTTATAGTAAGTGACTCTCAAAAGAAATATTTTTACATAGGTACATGATATTTATTTATTTTTTTGGGTTGTAGTAGCGGTGTTTTATGCAACATCCATTTTAACCTAAATAAAAATGTATTTTAAAAGGTAATTTCTAAGTACGGAAACAAAATAGTTTGTAAAGTACACTTATTATTAATAAGTATAAGGAAGTGTTTTTGCAGTTATGGAAATATTAAAACAGTTTTGAAGATGAGTTTTCTAAAAGAAAATAGTTAGATATTAGAAAATATTTATCATGGAAGAATATAATTTAAACATATTTTAATCTATTGGAATGAAAAGAATAATGGTATGATTTTCTATGAAACTAATAAAAATGTTTTATGCAAGTTACAAGGAATACATGAAAGAGATATACAAGGTATGAAAAGCACCATATTTTGTATAGTGAATTTCGAAAAATATAAAATAAGTTCCTTGTAGTTTCACATAAACATGAAATTCTCTTTTAAAAGGTTCATAGAAGATTTTAGCGTTAATAACTTCTCATAAGAGAAAGTAGTTCTAATACATTAAGATATGAGACTGTTAAGTGTAATAACAAGATGTTTTGAAAACACATAAAAGATATTTCAAAAGAAAATGGCTTGATGAAAAAGTAAATAAGTTTTAAAAAACTTAATAAAAGTAAAATTTGAAAATTCAAATATTTATAGAAAACCGTAAAAGTCTTTGAAAGAGAGAGAGATATAAGTTTTAGACTTAAAATTTTGGAAGTTTTCCCTCTAAGTTTGAAAAATAATATTAAGTGACCAAGTATTTTTGAAATTAATAGAAACTGAAAAGATAACACTTCTAAAGCAAAAGATTTTGGATTTGATGTTTTAAAATTTTTAGAAACCTTAGTTTTTAAAACAAGATGATAAATACCAAACCAAACTCTTAAATGTAGAGTAAATAAGAAACATTTCCTAGGAGTAGCGGAAAAGGTGTAAGGAGATAGTAGTTATTATTTTAGAAGTAATAATGGAAGTTCCCGCAAAGTATATAAGACACTGGTAAGAACCTAGGAATTTTGATTCATGAATAACAGTAAAATAAAATTAGTAGGATCGTAAGACAAGTATGGTTTAGAATGAGTATTCTTGATTTTGGAAGATTCTTTAGTGGAATTCATATGGTAGTAGTTTTCGTGCTAGCATTGGAATGACACCTTTTGAAGCTCTTTTTGGAAAGTTCGTGTAAGATATCTTCATGTTGCTTGGAGTCTACAGAACGTTTGCTTCTTGGCTCCGACATGGTTAGAGAGATTTCTGAGAAGACTAATTTGATTAGGAGAAAATACGTATCATATCCATGTCTCTTTGATAATAGGTTTAGAATTTCTTTTTTCCATCTTTAGATTTGAATAGGTTCTTTCCTTTATTATCCTTTGAGAGGGTAGAACTTAGAATTTAACATATGGATGGCAGGATTTGATGTAAACATGTTAATAGAACATGTTATGAATGACGTATGCTAGTGGTTGCAATTGTTTTCTAATGGATGCTAATGGACGCATATAGGTACACTAGGCACTATAATTCTTTAGCGGTCGGCCTAACTATAACACTAGAGCATATGTATATGGATGTGTGTGCATTTTTATTTTATTTCCATGGTTGCGTTAAATGGATGTGTATCACATGATTGTTGCATTTGGATGATGTTTACAGCACGCATATTGAATTATCGATATCATTAGGAAATTTTTGCACCCAATTGGATACATGGTACGAACATGATTGCATAAAAGGATGTCAACTGAATCTGTGGACCGCCTATCTTTTGCATTAGTTAGGGACATTTACACTACACTAATTGCATAAGTATCATATATTGCATTAGAAAAACATAAGGAAAAATGGATGAATGGTTGATGATTGAGTAATTGGGTGTAGAATTGGATGAAAACATTTAGTTCATTCTTTTGTTTGTAGAGATTTCTGGAACGAAATCCCTTATGGTGGGGAGAATATAACAACCCAAAATTTAACCCGTAATAATTAATTCATTAATTAATTAGATAATAAAATAACTTTGTGAAATTATCATAATTAAGCAATGGAAGTTGCATCATTTTGTCCGTGGTAATTTTTTGGTCAAGTTCGATATATGGAACGTCAAAAACTGAGCTAATATGACCAAGTTATAAAATAAAAAAATAAGCAGGAAATGAATATATATATATATATATATATATATATATATATATGTGGGTCGACCTACCGGTCGACCTGGGCACCAGGCGGTTGACCGCTAGGTCGAGCCGCCTGTTGTTTCGGGGGCGAACGAACGATTCTTCGTTCGTTCGAATGTTGGTATGATTTTTTAACCGGCTGACGTGTTTTGCATTCTTCTGACCAATCCGGCCCATCTATTTTTGTATCTAATGGCTCCTATTCAGCCTATGACGTGGTCGCATCCTATTCAATCTCCAAATTCAACGGTCCGAGATCCACTTCTACCATATAAATAGACCTCTAGACCTAACACTTTTTCTCATTCTAGGTTTTCTCCAATTGTGTTCACCTTTCTAGGAAGCACCCTAAATGGAATAAATTTTCCAAAGGAGAAAATCATTATAAATTAAATTAGTTTACAACACCTAGTGGATTCGGGAAGACCAAAGTAAGAGCTTAGGACCGGAGGTGAGTGATTGCAATTATTTTAAGATTTCTTTAAGCAATTTAAAATAATAGGGTTTTCAACAGTTGTAGTTTTACTACGATTTTTGGAATAGCCTTTTCAGTAGTTTATTTACAGTTTTTAGAATATTTTCCTTCTATTTCGTTTCAACTATTCTTTTCAGTAATTATAGTTTATTTCTTTTAACTATAGATTTTCCATTTATTTACAGTATCTTAGTTTATTTACTATTACTTATACGTTATTTACATCTTCTTTCTATGCTTTGGATTTTCTTCTATTTCCAGTTTTCTTTTATTCCTCCTCCTTCTTCGTGTATGGATTAGAATAGGATTAACGCTAATATGGATTAAATTGTAAGAAAACTGAAATAATGGAATATAAGATGTAAATTTCAAAGACTATAATATAAATGGAATTGGACTAAAATTACGCATAATTATGACGTTAATTGGACTGAACTAAAAAGATTGGCCTAGTTATAACTTAGAATTATAATTCAAAAGAGTAAAAGATGAAAGAAGCTTATTTTCACACTTAGACCTCGGGTTAAGTAATAAGCATGATTATAACACAGGTTATACTAAGAAAAGGAATAGAATAAAGCTTATTTTAAGACTTAGGATTAATTAATAAGCACAAATAGTAGAGAAAAATATAAAATCTTATTTAACTAATTTATCTAAGTTAATAAGCAAAGATGAAAGTAGGACCTGTACTAAATAACATTTCCTATTAGACGAAACAGTGGTGTCACATTAGCCTGAAGTGAGATAAGGTCATGCTTATGCTAATAATGGTAGTAATTGGTCAAATAGAAGTCCAAATCACGGGAGATTTGGATAAGGGATGCAACTAGATATTGTTTGGATGATAGGCCAGTACCAACAACATTTCCCCTATACTTTCTATGAACACACGGAAATCTCACATTAGCCTAAAGTGAGATGAGGGGTATGCTTATACTGAAGTTTGAGGTAATAAGAAGACCCAATATGTGAAGAAAAAGGTAGCATGGGCATAGTGGTGGTTATGCATGCGACCTCCATTTAGGTGCTCAATAATAGCTATGAGTTCCAAGCGCTTAGTATGAGTGTCTTTCGTAGACACCATTAGCTTCTATGTAAGGAGCTATATATGTCGTCCGGATCCACAGTGGTTACTCTTTGCATCTTTCGTAAATACTATTGGCTGTTGTGTAGGGAGTTATATAGCATCTGGTCCACAGTAAGGTCTATGGAGTAGCACGCCGATCAAAAAGAGTAGAATTAAGGTTACATCCTAATTATAGGATTAGGAATTCAGCCTAATCAAAGCAGAACTCAAGGACAATTGCAAGCAATCAAAGTCGACATATCTTAGAAATTGAGCAATATTTAATCGTTCTTATTTCCAGTTTATTTTTTTCTACTTTCTTTGTTATCCTTATTTATGCTAGAACTGCTATAGAGTCTATTTCTTTTACCTTGTTTAAAGACTCTAGTAATTACTATCATTCACCAGACTTTTAGTCTGACATACTCCTCTATTTTTTCCTTTAACCCCCCCCCCCCCCCTCTTAGGCAATTCAAGGGAGAAGATAGTAGATTGCAGTTGCTTAGAGATTTCTTGGAGGAGTTTGCTACCATGTATTTCTTTTCTTTCAGCTTTTGTTCCTTCTATGTACTGGCTTATTATGATGGATATTATGTACTCTGATTTTTGGGACTATGAGTTTTTTTCATGAGACATATTGGACTTTTAGGCATGTATGTGATATTTGGTATTTGACTTGTTTATGAAGCAATTATGAATTTTTATTTTAAATAAGTTATTATTTTACGTTTCCGCTGTTTTTATCTATATTTGTCTTGTGAATCTTAGTCTCTGATAGCTTTATTCATACCTACAACGTACCACGCCTTTTAATGTGTCTTTTTGGGTATATTAAAAGGTGTGGAGTGTTTCACATTCCAACTCATACTAATGACTATGTCATTCTTAATTATTTAAGTTATTAGCTAACTTTCTAATTCACACTCATCATGACTGCATACTTGAGGCTACGTGTATATATTCATACTTATTTAGTTATTATGCCTCTAATGTTAAATTGTTAGTAATATTCTTTTACCTTTCATGCATCTACTCCTTTTTCCATTATTGTAAATTTAGCATCATTTATCGCTACCTTTTAAACTGAAAGATTTAAATATCATTTACCATTTACTTCCCTATTTTATTGTTAAATCTAATTATTGTTCCTTTTTATCTTTTACTACCTTCTTTGCTTGCTAAGCTCGCTTACTTACTTACCATTTATCGCTTACTTAACTTTTGACTCCTCTTTATTCGTTTTATTACCTTACCTACCTTTGTCATTTATTATTTGATTTTCGACTTTTCTTTATTTCATATGTTTATTTTACAGTTGGACCGTTATTTGTTATCACTAATACAAATCCTTATTTCATACTTAGGGACTTTTTCATTTTAAAGTATTGGAATTACATCCTTTTCAAAATGAAAGACCGACACTGTAAATCTCTATATCTTATCCAAAAATGGAATTTTTGTTACCATTGGCATTACAAGAAATTATATTTTGTAGCTATCAAAATAGACAGTGCAAAATACGGTCAACTATCCATATTTTATACATCTCTTTCTTTTAGGCATATTCCTTGTTATTTCAAACGATACACTTTTATTTGTTGATCTGAACTTGATATTCCATAGAAACTTACATTACAACACCCTATATTCCAATAAATTAAAATACTAATTAAAACCCAATAACTTGTTTTAATAACTTCTAATTTGCATTTTCTAGCATAAATCATTTAATCTACTAATATGGAGCTACCATATAGTTTATTTAATTCAGGGACTAAAACTACCCAATATTTTCCTGATTCGTGTACATGTAATATTAAATATAAAATCAATCGTAGAATATAGGCGTGGTTTTAGATTTCATTACATGCATATAATTAAGCCTACAACTCCAAATAATTAAATTCAAGCATACAAGGAACATGTTTACAAAGAAACAAATCCAATACTATATAAAAATATATAATTTTCACATCGTCATTTTAGCTTTCCAAATCTCTAGATTTAATCCTTATTATTCCAGTTTGACGACTCTTATTCTCTCTATTTGAATAGATATACCACAAGCACGTGCGCATGCATGCACGTGCACACAATAATATATATATATATATATATATATATATATATATATATGTATGTATGTATGTATGTATGTGTGTGTGTGTGTGTGTGTGTATATATATATATCAGAAACCTAGATCAAAGAAGAGATCTAGATTTACTTAGATTTTAGATCCAAATTTATAATTTACCTTGGCTATGGGATTTGATTTGACCATATTATTCTTCTCAATTATCCTATGTTATTCTCTACATGTATATTCGTATATTAAATATAACTATATTAGAAGTAAGAATTTGTGGAGAAGAGAAAATGACAGTGCTTTATAGTTGCTCCAGAAAATATGATATGAAAAGTGAGGGGTTAGGTCCATATTTATAGGGGTTTAAATCAATGTCATCGGTTAGACTAAATTATTTTATAGCCAGGCCGTTCGACCACGTCAGAATGCACATTTGATGTCTCAACCCATCAACCGCCGCCCCTCTACTGGTCGATTAGCCCAAATTAGGG
Source organism: Allium cepa (assembly GCA_030765085.1). Lineage (NCBI taxonomy): Eukaryota > Viridiplantae > Streptophyta > Magnoliopsida > Asparagales > Amaryllidaceae > Allium > Allium cepa. The sequence continues at coordinate 1,028,703,632 of CM060937.1, read as the reverse complement.
GTCGACCAGTCATACTTAATTATGGTAATTAATTATACACGTTTTATTTTTTGTTAATTTGTCTTCATTTTCATCTGACAGAGATAATTTATTTCCGGTTAACTTTGCTTAAACCCTAAGCAATTGTCAACATTAATTCATGTCTATTAGTTACTTTTTATTTCCTTAATTAAATATATAATTATATTTGATTCAAAAACTTCAAATGTACTTTTTCATTTGAACCTCGATCAGAAAACTTTATATATGAAAATTGATTAAAAAATCACCACGAACCCATTGGTGGAAGTTTCGTAGCCAAATTATGACAACTATAAAAAAATTCGATGCTCCTATTTATTAATTGATTATAGTAAACATTACGCGATGTTACATTGGTGACCTTGACCATCCATGGAAAGTCAAGAGGTCAGGTGTGTCATGTCAGCCATATAAAGTCAAGATAAGTGTATTTCTAGTTGATTCAAAGCCTAGTTTTGTATGTGTATTTCCCGCTAGTGGAACTGCAAGTTTGTGATAGTGAAAATTATGCACGGGTTACGGAAAAGATGTTGGATTGGAAATCCGAATTAGTATCAAAATTCCCGATCTCTCCTTTTACTTTACTAGCCTTTTAATTTTACATAGATATATATATATATATGTATGTATATGTATATGTGTATGTGTGTGTATGTATGTATGTATATGCTTATATTCTGAATTGAATAATTTAGAAACTAAAAGTTAAATATTAAAATGTTGAAATACACTATTCACTCCTCCCCTCTAGTGTTATAACAGACTTAAGATCCATTGCACATGCGTATTAGGGTATCTCACATCACCCCCACAATGACTATAGATTTAAGGATAGTATGCAACCGCTTTTGCAATTAGTTCGATTATAAATGTTTCCAAATCACCTAGATTTTTGCAGAACCCTTATAAAATTTCTATTATATATTCACCATCCAATCTTTTGGGAAAATCAATTTCAAAGAATATGAATTTTCGGTCATACTAATTTTGCAAATTAAATTAAAGTGCTAAATTCAATAGTTAAATTAATTACAAAATTGAAGATACGTATCACCGTGCTTTACAATAGAAACATACAAATACCCCTGCTATGGAAGAATGAAATTAATAAATTTAATTTAATTTCTTTAAACTAATTTAATTTTCACAAGGAGCCTAAGATTTGGGTTTTTAAGCCAGCGTCTAATCGTACGTTATGTCTAATTTGTATGCAAATTATAGATGTTTAGATATTTTGGAGCGAAGAATGATGAACTCCATCTTTCCAACAGTATGCAACGATTATATCACACTAAATTACAACTAGTATTTTATACAAATAGTGTCAAATTTATCAATTTCAGGCAACCATCTTTTCTTTATTAATATTTGGAATAATACCTTAAATTTTGGTTTTACGGTGAAGTTCTCAATATGCTCTCTATATATAAGTTTATATGTTAAAGGTATTGCTATTTCATACCAACATATAAGTAAAATAGATAAAATCACCGTATAATTATTTCTAAAAGTATTCAAAAACAAATGTAGAATATTCTACAACATACTAAACTGGAACAAATCACATTAATATATATACTATATTCATTCCAGCACTAGACTTTTTTCCTTCATTAGGGATTCAATTGCTTCTACAGATTCAAATTTTATATCTTAATATTGCATTCTAGAATAAACCACGAATTCTTCTAACTATGCTAGGAAAACTCATCTAAGAAATAATTTTCTCTTACACACCATTCACATTCTAAATTAGTTGTCATTCTCCATCACTTGTCACTCCGTCTTTCTCCACCACACGCTGCTTTGTCGTTGTCCTTGATTTTCATTGTTCACTGCAATGTGTCATCGTTCTCCACTGTAATCCAATGTTAATCGTTAATTAGTTGTCATTCTCCACCACTTGTCACTCCATCTTTCTTCACCACTCCCCATCTATCGCTATCCACCGTTCTCCTTTGTTCGCTGCAATGTGTCATCGTTCTTCACCGCTATTTGATGTTAATCATTATTCGTTGCTATCCACTGTTGCTTCAAGCATGTCGTCTGTATTAATTAATTTGATTTGCAGTTGCGGATCACGTGTCTTTCTGCTAAATATGTGGTCTTACATTATTTAAACATACGTTGTTTCCGCTAAAATTTCTCTTGCACGAACGAGTGCGTGCCTTGTGGCTCATCGATAATAGAATACTTATAGAGGGGTACGACAGTCTGCCATTGCAATTAAGTATCGCTAGAGATTCAGATTTCACTGTTTGCGACTACCTGACCCTTAAATTCTTATGTTCATTGAGAAGGAACATGGAGCAGTTTCCTTTTTTCTTATTCATTTTTCTTTCTCCTTTTTTTTCCTTGTGTTTTTATGATAGGAAAAAAAGTACAAAAACAAGGAAAAAATTGAAAATAAAATAAAAACAAAAGAAATAAAATAAAATGCCACGAAAGAGTGCAGTGGTGGAGGAAAAAAACAAAAAGAAGAAAAGAAAAATATGTGAATAAACCTAGACAAAACGAAACAATTAAAAAGAATATGATTTTTAAGCGAGTGAAACCAATGATTGCATCTTTTTCCCTATTATGAAACGGTCCAGTACAAGCTTCTTTTCAAGAATAATAAATGGACTACAAGTTTGGAATTCCAACAAAAGGAAACATGAGGTTGTAAAAATTTTCCATAGGAAACATGCTTGTGCCAATAAATTATTTGAAATGAATAATTCAAGGAAAAAAATGCTAACTTATCAGTGAAAAAACAAAAACAATGAGGCAGTTAGAACGTTATTGTGTCTACAAGTTGTATATGTAGGTTTCGACAATTTTGAATTTCGACTTGAGAAAATTTTGTCGTTATTGTCACAAACATACGATTCATGGGAAAATAAAGAAATAGATCGAATGAAACATATGTATTGTATTATTTTTCAAGGACTGAGACACGACCCAAACTCCTATGGAAGACAGTAGAGAGGAATTTTCCATAATGGAGGAAAGCCCGACGGAGCAATGCCATGTGAAGGTAGAAGACCCACGGGTCATGAACTTCTTTTCTTTTCTTAGAGAAGAAACAGTTCCTATAAAAGGAATAAAATTTGAACTAATATTTCCATATTTTCTAATAGAGTGAATAAACTTTATAAATAAATATATAGAAAAAAAATACCTGCTTTTTAGCAACGACACCAAAAAAAAATTACGTATTTTTTAGGAGTTACAAAAACCGCAACTCCATAGCGTACTATTGTAGTAAATACGCATGTATAGGTCGATCTGACGAAAATTGCGCTCAAAATCAAATTTTAAAATCTTAAGTAGATGTGTGCAATAGAAATTGTGAAGCATATAATACTAAATGATAAAAAAATATTGAACTTGAACAAACTCGAATTGATGGAATTAATTGATTCAAATAATAAATTTAATTAGATGTTAAAATCACATACAATAAACAAAATAAACCCAAACTTTTGTCGACCGGAGAATTAAGTAAAAGATAAAGATATGAAAATAAAAAATAGTAGAAAAAAAAATTGGAATGAAACCAATTGAATATGTTGTTAATAACTTTTACTATCGATTACCGAGAGCTAGAAAAAATATGCACGTGCTGAAGGTGCTATATGCAAATATGAAAATATTGACAATGCTTTAGAGCTTTTCTTCGAACTGATATGGTCCATTCGTTTGAAAAATTCCTTATAACATGGACTCGATGCCGTCTTGTTTGAATTAGTAAACAGCTCAAAATATCTTCAAAGAAAAACGTGCAACATATATGGCCATACAGAAATCTGACTCACCGCTGCCATTACGAGATACACCAACCAAATATAATGCATGTACTTTCACAATTGGTATAGGCTGTCATTGTTTATTAATGGTATGAATTCTTAAATTCGTAGAATACATATTTGGTGGGCTTTGAACCCGGCCCGTTTAAAATGACGGCATCCCACCTTGTTGTATTTGGGGACGGCTCAAGGGTTAGGCCGAGCAGACGGCTGCTTAGGACAACCTCCCACGACGTGGACAACGATCGGAAGAAAATATGTTAATGATGAATACTAAATTTTATATAAATGGACATTGACGTCTAAAGTTTTATAAAGAAGCGTCAGCTTGGTTGGTTGTACATATGGCTATTCATTGTGAGACTGTGACTTCAAGTTTTAGAAACAACTAGTGCGAACCCGTGCTACACACACGGTCTATAGTTATATACATTGTCAAACTTACTTTTCTTACCAAAAAAACCTTCGATTGTAGTCATGTCAGCATGCGGAGGGGGTACAATTTTTTTGTTCTTGCGTGCATAGTGTTATGGGGTACAGACACTATATGTATTTCGAGTATATTAGTTATATAGCCCCGCGAATTGTTTGCAAAGAACCGGTGTTTGGTTTTGAAATGAATTTTATTTCCGTTATTTTTATAACGAAAATTTTACACCGGTGTCATATTTGGAAGCACGGTGTTTTGGTGACATTTTTGACAAAAGAAAATTTATGTTATTTTGACTTCCGCAACCGTCAATTTAAAGTGAATTTTCAAGCGATTAGCCGCAACGCTGAATTGGTATCCGTTTTTACGGTGTTTTGTGAAGCGCAATTTCCTCGTCGAAATTGCTACAGTTGTTGTAACAACCCGCATATTTATCGAGTTTGTATTTAAATATTTTATTTAAATAGTAACTCGTTAATCGGATTTTGGTCCGAAAAGCTACTTTTTGCAAACGGTCAAATTAGGACTCGAGACCACTTCCATTGAGCTCGAAATGTCGTTTACAACTTTTTTAAGTATAAACATCGATAGGTTTGGAGTTAGTGAAATTTCACTAACTTTTCCCGCTTTGGACTTTGGGTTAGTTTAGCCTATTAAGCCCAAGTTCCAACCCTCTTCTCCTCACTCTTCATAAATTTCCTAACTAATCAAGCTTTGGCATTAATGGTGGAGGGAATGGGAAATTAAAATTCCAAAACTCAAATTCAATTGCAATCCATCTTTCTACTCCAAATTCAAGAAGAAGACATTGGATTCAAGCTTCTTGTGCTTAGATAGAAGAAGGATTGATTCTTGCTTGCTTAAAACTTCATTTTCATTGATATTTGGTGCAAAGGTGAGATTTTTATCTCACAATTCTAGCCTATAACCATATTGGACTGTTGGGAATGATTCCCTATCACCTTCGCATGCACATTTGCATTTGGTTTAGATTGGATTGACGAAAAACTCCAATTTTTAGTGTTTTTGGTGAAAAACTGCTCTTAGGTCGTTCTGTCTTCATTAGGTCGCTCGGGGTGGAAAAGTCACGGCCTTCGTATTTGACTCACTCGGTTTTAGGTCGTAGGTCACAAGCCTTTTAGGTCGTAGGTCACAAGCCTTTTAGGTCGTAGGTCGCGAGCCCTATAGGTCGTAGGTCGCGAGCCCTATAGGTCGTTCGGCCTTGTTCCTTCATTAGGTCGCTCTGCCTTATTAAACCGATAACTCGCGAACCTCTTAGGTCGCTCAACCTGTTCGTCCACTAGGTCGCGTAAACCACTTAAGTCGCTTGTCCCTTATAGGTCGCGTTTCCTGCTTAGGTCGCTAGGTCGCGTTCCTCTATTAGGTCGTGTGTCTCTGTTAGGTCGTTGACCTCGTTAACTCGCATGACCTAACTCGTAGGTCGTTGGACCTCGATTCTATTTAGGTCGCTGCTTCTTTTAGGTCGCTCGGCCCCTTATTTTCTTTAGGTCGTTTGAGTGTTAGGTCGTATAACCTTAGACCCTTAGGTCGCGAGCAGTTACGTCGTTAGACCTAGGTTGCCTTTTCCCCTTAGGTCGTTGGACCGATAGGTCGCTTCACCTGTGCTCACGTTAGGTCGTTCGACCCATTCATCTTTAGGTCGTTCCACTTACCTATCTCGTAGGTCGCTCACGAGTTAGGCCTATAACCCGTTAAGTCGCGAATACTTTTAGGTCGTTAGACCCCCTTTTTGCCTTCACTAGGTCGTACCGTTTTGGACGGGGCACTGCCCCGCACCCCGCCGGGGGCGCTGCCCCCTGGACCCTCGCGACCTGACCGAGCAGGTCGAACCCCGTAAGCGGTGGCGTTGCCCCCGCACCCCCACCTTGGGGGGTTGCCACCCCCCCTGGACCCCCCCTCCGTAGGGGATCTTATCTGAAAAACATTGAGCTAATTTCCTTGGATTTTATTCACATCTCCGTATGCGGTTTTTGTGACTGATTGTTTCTACAATTGCTTCTGTGTTTTGTCACTTTATAATATAAAGGTTTCAATACTAGTAGTAAATATCAAAACTCTTTTAACAAACAGTTTCAACTCTATTTTTAATAACAAAGCTCTTTTGTTAAACCGTTTTCCAATCTATTAGTATATACAAACCTTTACCTCACTCGGATGAGAAATCTAATTAAACGACTTAGTAAAACAAGTGGTATGAAACGCTTGCGTTCACTTCGTCGGTTAATTCTTGGACTTGTTCGATTGAACCTCTTGTGACAATTTTATTAGTGAAGATTTACAGTTTGTTCGTAAATATTTAAGTTAAGCAAGTGGTTATGGGACATGAAGCTAGACTTCTATATTTACTAGCTTAGTGTAATTGACACTTCTCGTTGATCATGACGATCATTCTGATAATTTAGACTAGTAACTGTGCGATGTCTCTTGTTGCGAGGTTAGACTAGACACCACTTGTGTGATTCCACTCACACATACCTTTTTGCTTTTTGGTTAGTCTGGACCTTAATCTGTGTGATTCCATTCACACATGTGGGGTAGCTCCCCTTGGTCTTCGGACCGTCATGTGATAGGCCTCTTTCTCTTTTCTATGATTTCTGGACTCTTGCATTGATTTCTAGAATTTATGTCATTGACTTGTTATGAGTACAAGTTTGGGGTATGATGCCCTTTCCGAATCTCTGAGAAGATTCTTGTGATATTGATTATCTCTTATTGATTGATCTTCTGTTGATCATTATTTACATACTTATAGTGGTATGTCATTATGGATGTTTATGCTTATGCCATATCTTTTATGTTATATCATGTCATCTGATATTTATAGCTAGACTGACCCGTTTATTATTTTCTTAAATAATACTCGGGTCAGACCGAGATGTTACATGTGCTTCTGCTTGACTTCTTCCCAGGGATTCATCACTCTGACTTTTGGCTAACTGTTTAGATTAGCAGTTTTTGTTGTATACACTTGAGATATAGACTCATAGTTGTATTCTTTTGTATAGCACGTGTTGCTATTCTTTTGTATTATCGTGGATCTTACTGGCCACTACTCTGATGTACACTTTTATGTGTTAGTTATATATTCATATCTTCTTCCGCCTTCGTGATAAGGATATCTGTGACTGATTTGTGATATGATTATTTCTATGTTTGTTTCCGAAGATTATTTATAGCCACCGTGTGATAAGCAATTACATGGATGGTCGCTCCTCAACAGCCTTATTCTCCGTGCTAGTTGACAGCACTACTCCGGAGTGTTCTTGGCTAGCGTGGGTATAGAGGTGGGGCGTCACAGCTGTTGCTGTTTTAATCACGTGTTTTAAAAATCGTTTTAAAATAAAATTGTTTTAAAAAATTTTACAGTTTGCGCTTTCAAAAGAATGAGGAAGCGATTTAAAAGCTTCAGCAAAATTGAGGATTATGAACCCTCACTTTTACTGATTCGCTTGATTCCGGACATGTCCGTTTGAGAACGTAAAATGTTATTTATTTAAAATACACAATTTTGCACTTTCAAGGAAACGATGAAGCGATTTAAACGATTTAACAAAAATGCGAAGTATGGAACCACACTTTTACTATTTCGGTTAATTCCGGACTCGTTAATTGAAATGTTTGCCGTTGATGATTTTGATGATTTTATTTGGCTTTCGAGCCACTCTGCTGGACCTTCGGGTCATGTGATGGACCTTCGGGTCATATGATGGACCTTCGGGTCAATTACCAGTACTAGACCTTCGGGCCATCTGTTGGACCTTCGGGTCATTTGTTGGGCGCCAAAAATATAGTACTTGGTAGGCTTCGGCCATATGAGATGCACGTGCGGCGTAGCTAAAACTCGCCATCTGCTGGGATCGATCCATCTTTTATGTTGATTTTCTAGTTATCTTATTTTGATTTCTAGATTTTGTGACTGCTGATTTGTGTAGTTATCTTATTTGATTTCTAGATTTTTGTGTACTGCTGCCTTGAATTTAACTGTGAATTTGGAAGTGGATTTTAATGATGTTTAATGGGATTTCTTCCTTTAAACTATGTTGATTACTATGTTGTATAGTCTCGGCCGAGATTATAATTTTGTGTATAGTCTCATCCGAGATTATAAATTTGCGTAATGATGTTTTGAATTCAATTGTGAATTTAAAAGCTGATTTTGATGGGGTTTAAATTGAGATTTCTTTATTTAAACTATAGTGATTATTTATGTTGAATAGTCTCGTTCGAGACTATTGATTTTGATGGAGTTTAAATTGTGGTTTCCTTATTTTAACTACGTTGATTATATATGTTGTATAATCTTATTCGAGATTATATTTATTTGCTTAAGTGTTGTTTATCATACACTTATTTCTGAAGTTTAAATTAGACTGATCCGTTTATTATTTTCTTTTAATTAATACTCGGGTCAGACCGAGTATTTCAGGATAAGTGCTATCTCTGATTCTATTGCTGCTTCAGCTTTGGGATTTCACTCCATCTTTTGTCTAGTCTTCGAGGTGTACTTTTGGTGTATTGACTATCGTATCATGTATGTGTTGATGTCTTTATATATATACATCGGGTTCTTGTAAACTATCGATTGCTGTAGCATGTATGCAGACTTGTCTTCCGCTATATATCTGATATTTCTGTTCTGATGTGATTATTCTATCAGTGTTGTTGTTATTATGAGTTGTTCTGGATTTTTCTTTAGCCGCTGTAGTTTCGTTTTAGATTTGGATTGAATTTATATCTTTGGGAGTAATTTACACAACTCCTATCGATGTAATCAATACTCGTCTAAGGCATAACTTACAGATGGTCGCTTCTAACAAGCCTTATTCTTCGCAATAGCAGATGTTATTCCTTATAATAACCTTTGTTATTGTGAGCATAGAGGATTTAGAGATTTGAAATTGAATGCGTAAAATATTTCATGGAACCATGTATAAATTGTTGTCACAAATTTTGTGTCATATATCAATGATAAGCAGAATGGTATGCATATGCCTGAGCAGGAACGAAACTGACTTTAAAACCTGATGAAGTTGCTTGTGTATGCATCCCAATATAAAAAGGATGAATATCAAAACCCAACATGTCAAAACCGAATTTAAGATTTTGAAAATCAAATCACAGATCACGTCATTAGCTAATGCTAAGTAGAAAGGTACCATAGAAAATGTTATGATGTCAATAGAGCAGATGCGTATACTATTTCTAAAATAAACATTCATGTTCAAACATTTAACAACGGTGAAGGGTTTATTTCCAGAGCTTATAGCTGAAAGCACTAACGTCTGCCCTTTAAACAATAGAGTTGGAAAAGTATGTATGCATACAGTAGTAATATAGAGTGTGAATACAGTTTTGAATCAAAAAGTTAAAAAGAAGATTGATTGTAGCTGCGAAATACTTAAATTTCTTTGTTAACAGCAGGGGAAAAAGGGTTTATCTGTGTTATTATTACAACAGAACCACAAATTCGGAAACTAATAAGGCAGGTTATAGGAAAATGCCAACGCCAGAAACCAAGCAAGCGAGCAGGGAGTAATAATTTTTCATTTACTTCTATTCTTTTGGCTTAGTCATTGTGTTCCTGCAAGGTAAATTAGGTAAAATCAGTAATAGTTGCAGCAGTGATGGATGTTGTTACAAATCATCAAAAAGAATATAACAGAGATTTTTTTTAACTATTGCTAAAAAGAAAAGGCAACAATTTAAAGCTGGACCGAACCATTAAATTTTTATACACTTGCAATGTAGCAAGTGAAAAAAAAACAGAAGGCTTGTTAGTGGATGTTCATTTACTGGAATGCAAAACAACATTTAGATGGTAACATACAATACAATGGTACCATTGGCTACTCTTTAGGGATTGACATTTTGTTCCATACCGTTTATATTTTGGTTCAGTTTTCAGCTCTTCTGATACATTTCATTTGCAAAATAAAAGAGGAAAAAGAACTCACGGATCAGTGCTATCTCTAGTAAACATGTAGATAAGTTGTACAACCTCTGTACACTTAATTTGAAACTCGAGTAGATAAACTTTGTTCAATAACCAGAAGCAATGACAAAAATAACTACAATAAAGCCCAACCTGTACCCATAACATTTCCACTAAAATACCAGCCTAGCATCACCATAATTGGCAGACATAACCCCATTCCCAGCCAAAATCTATTTTGCAGAAGAAACAAAATTAAAAGCCCACTCTAAATCGATATAGATAACTTAACCATCTGTTTTTCATTTTCTTTTGGTTGCTAATATCAATTAATTTCTAAGAGATCTTTATTATTCAACCCATTGCTGAGGATACTATATTGCAAACGTTCCTTAAAGTAATAATGAACTTGTAAGGGAAGCACCAACAAATGCAGAAACATGGATATGAACAACTGTACTAACAGATAGAATAACATTTGGAGAATATCATATAAAGCAAATTAGATACAATAGCTCTCTACACCCATCAGATGGACTAATACACATATATGAAAAGGTTACATTTATATTATGTAAGGTAATATGCCACAACACAACATGTTACAACATTCAAACAATTTCTTATGTATCAAACATCAACCTTACAATTAGTTATAAGCTGTCTATGCTATGCATTCATCGTCGACCATGGATATCAAAATTTATATTTGTTTTCTTTGAATACATGTATGAAAATAGAGAATTATGAATCTAAATCATTTGTCCAAAATAATTTCTTATTATTCATGTCAGAAAAATACGTAGCTTAGTAGATAATAAAAGCTTTGTTATAAATTGCATACATAATAACTATTCATGCTAAAAAGGATGATTTCAGATAACAAAGAATTAAAAGGGAAAGTAAATATAATTTTGATAAAAGCATCTGTAGTTTGCATGACAACGTACAATATAATAATTAACAAAATGTTGTTATTTATCGGGCTTTTCGATTCCGCCAAGACAACAAATTTATTCTAAAAATAGAAGATTAATTTAAATATATTCATTGAAGCCTAAACTTAAAAAAAATATTGAATAGTGTATAATTAACATTACGAGATGCTGCCATTATGGCTTACGTAAAATCTAATTATAGGATCAATATATTGCACATTTGTCGAGTAATATGGGTATAAACAAAAGCATAAAAACAACAGTTATAGCTAATACAGGCTTAAATGCTTTTCTTTAATTAAACAAGATCAAATGTATTAAAAAATTGGAGTATTTGGTTTTTATGACACAGTGTAGAAAAAAATTAGATACAAGAACAACGAACTCTTTGACAATTAAATTAAGAAAAAAGACCTTATTAGATTATGTAAATCTCAGGTTCAGTTTAATTACTCACCTTTATTAAATTAATTTAAAAAATGAAGCTCGAAATTGCAAGGAAAAAGGTGATTTCAAATACATTTTACTTAATTAACGTTATCGTAAAATATATAAGAAAACAACTCTGGAAGATAGTTTGTTGAACATTGAGATGAAGCAAATTATTAGTGCTCAATTTTCCTATAGCACCAAATAACCGTTTGTACGATTTTTATAACTCATAAATATTATTAAACGACATGTATCGATTTATGGCATTTATCATATGAGTTATGTAAAACCTATTTACAGACTATAGGTACTTATAGATTCGTGTTCAAAATATTTTATTAGTCATTTATGCCATTTTAAACAGGTATGGCGTAGTAAGATATGGAACAGTATTTATGAGTATCATAAACAGTTATAGCATAGTATTTTAAACAGGTATGAGTACTCATAAACATGTATGGTATAATATCTATGAACCCTCATAAACAGGTATGGCATAGTATTTATAAGTACTCATAAATACCTCTTTGTTTCATTTTAAACAGGTACTCATAAATACTTGTTTCTGTTTATTCCATTTTAAATAAGTATGGAATAACATTTATGAGTACTCGTAAACAGGTATGGCATAGTACTCATAATGGCATTTTAAACAGGTATAAATACTCCTAAATACCAGGTGTACTCCTAAATACCTGTTTATGCCAATTGATAGATATCATTCTTAAATGGCATACATAAATGGCATAAATGCATCAAGTACCTATTTATAAAATATTATAGCATCAAATACCTGTGAATGGCGTGACACATGCCATTTATAAGTACTATAGCATCAAATACCTGTTTATCAAATACTCAGTTTTACTTGGATCAAATACCCTATTGTGAATATTATCAATGTTCTATAACTCATAAATAATTAAAATATACATCTTAAGACATTTGATGCAAGTAAAAAAGTATTACATTACATAAACATCCCATTTTAAACCGACGTGCATTTAATAAAGAATAAAAGACTGCGACATCCAAAAGTTTACCTGTTTTAACGAAATTAATTGGGGACAACAGATATCAATCTCATCAGCATATCACTTTCACAAAAGGACATTCAAAGTTTACCTTCACTATATAGTAAAGGAAAGAATAAGCAAGGTAAAAATCTTTAATAGTTAAGTTTCGTTATTAAATTTCAAAAGTACTTTACATGATAAAAACAGCAATACCACCTCAGAAAATAGTACGACATAGTTTAATTTTCTTTACTTGGGTACTAAAAATCGACCATCACATCTGACAGGTGCTTTCTTTCAAGCTCTTCACCTGGAAAATTGACCAAAAGCATGTGAGATTTGGAAACCACTCTATTGTTATGAAGCAACTTTTGGAGCAGTGCACCTAACATTATTTGAGAAGGTGATGAAACTGCAATAATGCATACAAATAAGATAAGCTTTGGATTCTATCAGTATTAGTGAAAAAAGTCTAGTATCATATTAGTGAAAGGGTTGAGTATGAAATGGTAGGATGACGGAAAATTAACATGTGTAAACTTTTTAAAAAATATTATATAATTAATGGAGAGAAATTAGCAACCATATAAGAAGTAACCAAACATAATACATCATCTTTTGAGAATACAGCTTTCGAAAATTGAAGAATTGTACAACCAATGGAATACTGCTTACCATAACGATATCAATTATTTCTGGGGTAATTTAATTACCAGTACTTTTTCTTATCCAACTAACATGTGGAAAAAATTATAATCATAGTCTTTTATTAATCTATTTTGAATAGTTATGTTTCGATTTCTAAAAACTTTGGGTTAAACACATATAGAAATACAATGGTGGGCAGTCAGGTTGCATCTCGAATTGCAAAAATCCAATACTACGTGTATTTCTTAAAAGTTTAAAGTATTGCAAAACAAAATGACCATTGTACTGCATTATATATCTCTCAATCGAAAAGAAAATAGCACAATAACAAGTAAATAATAAATCCATGCCAATGATTTCATATAGGTTTTTCTATCCCGATTCAAAAAGGCCAGAAATTGTCTTGAAACCCTACCACAAATTCGTACTTAGAACATCATATATATGTATATATAGAGTTATTAGTGAAAATTATAATGAAGCAAACAAAATAGGGTTTTCTTTATTATACAAAAGCACAGATAGTTATCCAGATGGAGTACTCCAGAGAGCATCACAGCCGTTCTTTTATTACATCGGTTCAGATACATTGCATTGCTTCACATGGATTGCAAACTGTATTATGGGCTTATATACTCAGCCCATCATTATGTATATAAATAACATTTCATGTAGCAATATTTGAATTATGAAAAGAGATTACCGCTGTATCAATAAAAGTGTTTTTCTTCTCTTTTCTATTTTGGTATCAGAGCAAAGATAGCCGAAAGGCATATTCACCCAAAAAAAAAAACCAATTCAAGAAAATCAAAAGGATTGGGTTATTTGACTCCCCTCAGAAAGGTGTCATCATCGGGGAGGTATTCCTTCCTCTCAATCTCATTAAGATCCATTCTATCAGTCCTACACTTTTCTGTGCCGTCCTAAAGGAAGAAATCAGATATACATCATCATCTATCTTCTTTGGTTGCACAGTTTCATTTTACTGTCATTGATGCACATTACTGTTTCATGTTGAAACGGTAATATACATAATAACAGATCTTTTGATTTTCATCCCTGATTTGATTCTTGGCTGCTAAGTTAAAGCTTAGCCTCGCCATTTCACTTCTTGTCATCAAGAAACCGGCATTTCAAGATTCTTGAATCACCATGGCACTTGAAGAAGAAGATGTAACATCAGGAACTTCTGGAAATCCACAAAGAGATCATCATAATTCGGATCTGGTCCTGATCAAACCCAAAGGTCAGGTTATCAGTACATCTTTAGATGAAGATAACTATATTCTATGGAAATATCAGGTTGAGATTGCATTAAAAGGATACGACTTACATGACTATGTCATAGGCACCAAGATCATCCCACCACCTGTTATCACTGACAAGGAAGGAAAAACCATCAGTAACCCTGAATACAAACTGTACCAGAAGCAAGACAACCTATTATCATCATGGCTATTATCTTCAATCAGCCAAAGTTTATTATCACAAATTGTAGGATGTAATAGTTCCTATGAAATATGGTCAGCAATTCAACGTATTTTTAGTTCTCAATCTGCAGCTAGAGTCATGCATTACAGAAGGGAATTGCAAAATGCAAGGAAAAATGACATGCCCATGAGAGACTATCTTGCAAAGATCAAAAATTTATGTGACAAATTGAAGGGTGTTGGCCATCATATCTCTGACAGTGAACAAATCCTAGTCATCACCAATGGATTAGATCAAGATTATGAATCTATAATTACATACATAGCAACACAACCAACTCTGCCAGATCTTGACTATGTTCACACAGCCCTCCTCGCTCATGAAGGAAGAATTGATCAAAGAAAGTCCATGCAAGAAGATTTTAATGTCAATTATGCAACAACATCGAAGAACAAAAATCAAAAAGGTAATCAATCCAGGCAAGACAGTCACAATCAGAGAGGTGGCTATACACAAAGAGGCAGAGGCAGAGGCAGAAGCAATTACAATAATAGAGTCAAATGTCAGATTTGTGAAAAATTTGGGCAATGGCAAACAAGTGCTATTTCAGATACAAGGAAGATAATAACAATGGCCAGTCATCTCATGCCAATAAGCAAATTAATGCAAATATGATGCAATCACAACAAAGGAGTAATGGAGACAATGTCACAGATGACATAGCTAAAACAAATGAGTATAGCACTGATGAATGGTTTCCAGACTCTGGCGCTACAAATCACATCACCAAAAATCTACAAAATCTGAACTTGGGTGGCAAGGAGTACACAGGTAATAAATCTGTTCTTATGGGAAATGGTGAAGCTACAAATATAACACATGTTGGTACTGGCTGCATAAAAGGTACGAGGTTACTCTATCTAAATAATTTATTAAGAGTGCCAAGTATCAAGAAAAATCTTATTAGTGTTTCACAATTAGCCAGTGAAAATAAGGTGTATTTTGAGTTTCACCTAAAAATCTGTCTAGTTAGAGACTCATTAAGCAAGAACATATTGTTATAGGGTAAACTGGATAATGGCCTATACAAATTCAGCAACATGGCAAATAGTGAGGCTTCTAACAAGAAGATATGGTCAAATAATGTCAGTATAAAGCATGATAATGATGTAAAAACATTTCACAAGTGGCATTGTAGACTTGGACACCCCAGTTATAATATTGTAAAACAGATATTAATGCAAGATGATATTTCTGTTCCAAACATATCTGATTTACATTTATGTGATCACTGTCAAATGGGTAAAATGCATAAATTACCTTTTTCCATTTCTGAAACCATATATGAAAATCCACTTGAGTTAATTGCTGCAGATCTGTGGGGTCCAGCACCAGTCAATTCAACTCAGGGATACAGGTATTATCTATCACTTGTATGTGCACACACCAGACACACTTGGTTATATTTTCTCAAGGCAAAGTCTGATGCTAGAAATGCTATTATACAGTTCATCACTCACATAGAAAAACAAATTAATAAATGTGTTAAAATTTTCCAAACTGATGGTGGGGGGGAATTTAAAACACTGAAAGATTTCTTTACCCAAAAAGGAATACTTCATAGAATTACTTGCCCTCACACATCAGAACAAAATGGTTTGGTAGAAAGAAAACACAGGCATATTGTGGAGACTGGTTTAACACTCTTGTCTCAAGCATCACTCCCACTGAAGTATTGGAGTGAAGCCTTTATTACTGCAGTATACCTTATAAATAGGATGCCAACAAGAGTATTAAGCAATGTTTCTCCACATGAAAAACTTTATGGAACTAAACCAAAATATGATCATTTAAAAACTTTTGGGTGCTTGTGTTTTCCTTACACTAGACCATACAACAAGCATAAGTTATGCCTTAGATCCAGTCCATGCACATTCTTGGGATATACACATAGCCAAAAGGGATACAAGTGCATGGACAGTGGAGGCAGGATTTATGTTTCAAGGCATGTAGTTTTTAATGAGGATGTTTTTCCATTTGCAGATAAGGAGAAACATGACAGGAAAATCAATAGTAAAAAAACACACATCATGCATATTCCGAAACTATCTCAACATGCTAAAAGCAATGATCAGCAAATTCTCAACAATCAAAAACTCAATGATGAAGCTGCATCCATACCAAGTACTGCATCTGGATACAGCACAGATCATGACAATGAAATCACTAGTCTTTTTCCAAGTGATACAAATAATGAACAGTGTTCCAGTGAGCTAAACAATGGGAAGAGCAGTGATCAAAATCATAATACATCCAGCAACAGTCAAAGAAATAATACAGAATCAGGCAATGATAATCAATTGAAAGCTACTGATGATCAGCATGCTGGAATAAAGCATCCCATGATCACAAGGTCTAAAAGTGGAATTTTTAAGCCTAAAATATACACAGCACAAAAGGGTGATGTAGAGCCAACTTCATATAATCAAGCCATCAAGCATGAGAAATGGAAGAAGGCTATGGATGAAGAATTCAATGCATTGATTAAAAATGGAACCTGGACTCTTGTCAAACCACCAAGACACAAAAATATAGTAGGGTGCAGATGGACTTATAAAACCAAAAGAGATGCAGATGGCAACATAATAAAAAATAAAGCCAGGTTAGTTGCTAAAGGGTATTCTCAGCAGTATGGCTTTGATTTCACAGAGACCTTTTCCCCAGTAGTTAAACCCACAACCATAAGAATCATGTTGACTTTAGCACTTCACAAAAATTGGAGGATAAAGCAACTAGATGTGCATAATGCTTTTTTAAATGGTGAGCTATGTGAAGAGGTTTACATGCAACATCCAGAGGGATATAACTCAAATACTGGTGAAGGTCTTGTTTGCAAGCTACATAAGGCCATATATGGACTGAAGCAAGCATCCAGAGCATGGCATGAAAAATTAAAGAATAATCTTGCACAATTAGGGTTCAATGCTACAAAATCAGATAACTCACTCTACTTAAAGAAAAGAAAGCATATGAGCATATATATACTGGTGTATGTGGATGACATACTCATCACAGGAGATGATCAACAGGATATTGATCAAGTTATCAAACTTCTCGACAAGCACTTTGCAATTAAAGACATGGGTGAGCTAAAGTTTTTTCTGGGAATAAATATTCAAAGAAAATCAGATAATGAGATCATCTTATCACAAAAGCAATACATTAGTGACATTCTGGTTAGGGCCAACATGGATAAAGCTAAACCACTACCAACCCCGATGACTAATCACAAACAATTATCCAAAAGCAAAGGCGAACCTATTGAGAATGTCAAACAATATCGAAGTATCGTTGGAGCACTTCAGTATGCCACAATCACTCGACCCGACATATGCTTTAGTGTAAATAAAGTGTGTCAATACATGCAAAATCCATTAAGTGAACATTGGTGTGCTGTAAAGCGCATTCTCAGATATCTCAAAGGGACATTGGCATACGGCTTACATTTAAAGACATGCAAAGACATAAATATACGTGCTTACAGTGATTCTGACTGGGCTAATGATGTTGATGACAGGAAATCCACTTCTGGATTCTGCATCTACCTTGGTCAAAATCCAATATTGTGGTGTACAAAGAAACAGTCCACTATCTCTAGAAGCAGCACAGAGGCTGAGTATAGATGTATCGCAAGCACCGTTGCCGAAATCATTTGGATCGAAACCCTAATTGAAGAATTAGGGTTCAAATCAACTCAGAGACCCACTATTTGGTGTGATAACCTCGGCGCCATATCATTATCTATGAATCCAGTCCAACATGCTCGCACAAAGCACATGGAGATCGATCTCCACTTTGTTCGTGAAAGAACAGGCAGCGGGATGCTCGCAATCAATCACGTCCCCTCATTCTATCAAAGAGCTGATTTTTTAACTAAGGCTTTATCAGCAAAAAACTTCAATCGCTTTCGAGATGATCTCAGAATTTTTTCAACCGACATAAAAGTAAAGGAAGACATAAAACCCTAGTTTCATTTGAGGCGGCGTATAATGAAGCAAACAAAATAGGGTTTTCTTTATTATACAAAAGCACAGATAGTTATCCAGATGGAGTACTCCAGAGAGCATCACAGCCGTTCTTTTATTACATCGGTTCAGATACATTGCATTGCTTCACATGGATTGCAAACTGTATTATGGGCTTATATACTCAGCCCATCATTATGTATATAAATAACATTTCATGTAGCAATATTTGAATTATGAAAAGAGATTACCGCTGTATCAATAAAAGTGTTTTTCTTCTCTTTTCTATTTAAAATAACCATGCATGTTGTCATGAAATTAACAGGTATTCTAACAGCCCTCTTTGTATATACAATTGTCGATTCCCCTAACCACAAGTTCTATTGTTTTTCAGTCTTTCTAAATCCAGCTACAGAAACAAATGAATTCAAGAAGAAACAATCCAAATTCTAGTTCATTTGATTTCCATAGTTCCATAATCCTTAAATAACCAAACTCATCTAAGAATGTACTAAAAAAAATTTAACTACAAAAGATAATGTAATAATTTATAACTCCCTACTTAATTTATAACATTAGAAATAAAATTATTACCTAATTCATTAGCGGCAATCAGTTGGCTAATGGTATCGTATACCTAGAATGCAACACGAAGAGAAGCATTCGATTTTCGTACCAACTCATTGTATCACAATGCTGGTTATAAATTAATTCATATTTATCCTAATATGACATTTTAATATTATATAGACTCCCCCTAAGCAATGCCTTAATAATCACTTAATTACTCGCTAAAGCAGACTTCCTTTCAACAAATATCAAAAGGAGGCTAAATGAGATATCCTAGAATTATATAAGGGGAATGTGATAGAAATGATTTATATTCTTTAAAAAACCTAACCTAATAAGGAAGGGTCCGATGGGAAATTGATTTGATCTTTGAATGTCTAGGGAAAAATATTTTATAGGAGGGAAATAAAGTGTATAATAATGACAATAAACATACTGCACTCGACATGGATGGATCTCATTAGGCAATCCAAAGACATATACATATTCACTCAACAAATTGAAATGAACATTGGACAAAATGTCAATATATCATTTAATAAATTACAACTGGAATATAGTATACACCAACCTCAAGTTTGATGATGTCTAAGTGATTCAGTACCCCACCTATAATCGAGTTTTACATGGACAATTCCTCTATTATACAAAGCAAGGTGCAGCTTCAATTAATGCTAGACCTCAAGATTAAAAATAGAAAAATATCAAGGATATGGTCATAAAATCAAAATTCAAATCTTACAAAACTTGCTATTATAATACATAAAAGTAGACTAATGCATCAAATCCGCATTATAACAGTTCTATTTACCCATTGACAAATCCCAAGTTTTGGTAATTGATATAAATCTATACTATTGAACCGTATGGAGCAAGTAGTTAAAAAATTAGGAGATATAATGGTGGAAAATGGGGTAACCATGATTTTCAAAATAAAGACGAATACGAAGGCAAAAGAAAAAGGAAAAACACATGCCAAAATTTCAATTTGTTTATACGAAAGGATAATACCCTAGGTTGAGATGCAGGAAGAATTGGGAAGCAATTTGCCAAACATGTAAGAATGATGAAGGCATTGTTTGCATCAGAGAAGAGCTCGCGAACCCGAAAACACCCCTTAAATGAACCGGTTCTGACCACGCCCAATCTGGAAGGCGACGTTGGATGTAATTGACAACAACAGTGGATGGAGCAGAGAAGGATGCAATCGGCTGCTATGTTATTTTTTTGGTCTGGAAGAAGGGAGGGATGGGAGAGGCTAATTTTTTTCTTTGCGCAAAAGGATGATGAAGCGGAGAGCAAGTTCGGAAAAAGAAAGAAGAGAAAGAAGTACTTACAGAGGGAGAAGAACCAACACCATTAAAGAAAACCCATCGATGCTGCATGGCCGACCAACCCCATAGCGAACGGAGAAGACAAATATTACGAACAACGGTATAAGGAAAGTTGAAAGGTTACCGGCTGATCCGGCAGAGATGCAGAGTTGAAGAGGCTGGCGAGGTTGATAGGAGGAAACGTTGACCTTGACAGCATAAAAAAGGCACAAATCTAAGAAGATGTGAGTATGTAGGGTTTGGATGAGAGGAAAGGATGGGGAGAGTTGCGTATAGATTAAAAAAATTATTAAAAGAGACGGTTGAGTTTAACATTTAGGGTTTTGATTTTGCGCGTAAGAAATTGGGAAAAGGAGATTATGGATGGGTAGAACGGAATTTTTAGATGGAGGAAAAGGATGAAACAGAGAGCTGGAAGGAGAAGATAACAATATAAAACGCGACTGTTAAGTTGACAATAATATAAAAAGGCTTCTGCGCCCTTGAAATGCAACTCTCTAATAATATAATACTATATATATTTTACTCTTCTTTTATTCATGTGTTTCTGTAACGCCCCACCTCAATACTCACACTAGCCAAGTACACTACGGAGTAATGCCGTCAACTAGCACGAAGAATAAGGCTATTGAGGAGCGACCATTTGTGTAATTGCTTTGTGTTGATGCCGATATGTCAGATAGTATTACATGCATTTCGTTTCAAGAGAAAATCTGACACATCAGTTACAAACTCAAAACTACTACACATTGGCTATGTGATCTTCAGAAACAAATATAAAATAAACATAACATAAATTAGTCATAGATATTCATATCACAAAGGCGGAAACAGATATGAATATAACACATGAAAATGTACATCAAAGTAGTGGTCATACAAGATCCACTACATCACAAAAGAATATGTACAAGTGCTAGACAAAAGAATAAATATACATCAAGGAGTCTCTATCTCGAATGTGTAATAACAAAAACTACAAAGCTAAACTAGTTAGCCCAAAAGTCAGGTGAAGGACCATGATAAAAAGTCAGGCAGAAGCACCTGAAATACCTCGGTCTGACCCGAGTATTATTTAATAAGAAAATAATAAACGGATCAATCTAGCTATAAATATCAGATAAAATGAGATATGATAAGAGATATAACAAAAATATATGATAACAATAATGCCATACAGTGATAAGTATGCATTTAAATAACAACAAAAATAATACAATATCTTAAATATTCTCAAACACCAAAAAGAATGTCAAATTCTTTAATATATTCACTAAACCTCAGATATTGACAAAACATATCAATATCAATCGCAAAAATTGGTGAAACACAAATTCTAGAAATCATCAACTAGAAATCCAGAAATCACAAAAAGAGGAAGAAGCCTATCAAAAACGGAAGCATGAAAACTCACGAACACGTGCATCACAAAATGGGTCGCTATCCCATAAAAATAAGAAGGAGCTCCTCCAAATCATTTTTAAAATTATTTTTCAAAAAATAAAATAACTGTAAATATATATAATTATATAAAATAGAATATAGTCAAACAAAAATCATTTTCGAAAATTTTGACCTATATGTCGACATATCCCATGTGCATATGTCGACATATATAGATGGATTTTGAATTTCAGTTTCAATTTCAAACTATGAATTTTCCTTCATCTTTTCACCAACTTCTATGTTCTAAAAAGTAGCCTCTCGACTAGAGAACATGTCCTTTGATTCTGTATTTACTTCTCTATCTCCATCCATTCCTTTTTCGCTTTCATTTTCAAATTCAAAAATCATAAACTCTCTCATCTCTTCAAGCTACTCTTCAATGGCATCCTTAAGCAATACTTTGGAAACCATGAGGCTTTCTAAGAAAATAAAAGAGTAGCTCCTCAATGATCAAGAAGCCACGTAAGCCTATATTGAGTATTTATCTTTTGGAAAAGTCTTTCCCAAAAGATTTGCTATTTTTGAAGATTTTCCTACTTATGATCTTTTCAATCTTTATTTGAAAAATGAAATTCTTAGTTTAATCGATGCTTCTCAAAATGATTTCGTTTGTTATCCAAAATAGATGAAGGTGTTTTATGCAAATTTGAAAAGAAAGTTTTATAATGGAAGCGAAGGAGAAGTTTAGAGTAGTGCCAAGGGGACATAAATTGTTTTAAATTCTGAATCTTTGGGTCACATTCTTAGATGTAAATCTAGTGGAATGGGCCCTTCAATTTTTCGAATTGATTTTTAAAATTATGAAGTAATTCCTAACATTTTCAAAATGATGATAATTTTGAATTTAAAAACAATAACTTGAGTCCAAAAGCAAGAATTTTAAGCCTTCTTTTGCAGCAAAGTATCACTTCCAGAATGGGTAATTGTAATAACCCGACACAAAAGGCTTTCAAAGACCTTTTCATCATTTATGGTCAATACTACATAAACAGGCCTCAAGTCATTTTGGATGAACATTTTTCTAAAAACTTTCTAAACATGAAAATACACTATTTCATGGTGTGTATCTTACTCTGTTTTCAATTATTTTGGTGTTGATCTTAAAGGAGAGGAAACAATTCCTCGAAAAATATTTGACAAGGCCAACATTTCACTTATGCATATTTCATCCATTTTCGAGCCTTATGATACGCTTGCGGAAAAATAAAAAGGTTAGCTTGGGAAAAGGAGCAAGAAATAAGAGAAGAGAAGGAAAAGGAAGTAGAAGTTGAGGAGGAAGAACAAGAAGAGGAGGAGGTTGCCTCTTTGGAAAGTATCGGTATGCCACCTTATCCATCCAACAAAGATCTTCTCAAAAATCAAGAGAAGTTCATTCACAACTGAAGAAGGATTAAGAAATCATTTTCAAAGAGATTTACCTTTATTTCCAACAAAATGGATAAAATCTTTGGAAAGATCATCCGCAAGCTTGGTGATTCTTCTTCATCTTCATCCGTATCTTTTTGCTTGTTTGTTTAAGCTATCTTTGTATTTGTATTTTCTAGTTTTAGTTTATGTTGAATCTCATGTATCTTTCTTTTATTTCTTATATTCGTCGTTATTATCAATGAAAATTCTATTTCTTACTATTATATATTGTCAATTATCTCTTAAAAGTCATACAAATATAATAGTATAGGCCAAATACAATAAAAAAATAATATTATAAAGTGGTTTTGAAAATTATAACGCATATATCGACATATGCCAAGCATGTATGTCGACATATAATGGCTATTTTTCAAAAAATGAAAAACTAAAAATAATAACTAGCAAACACCAATTCATTTCGAACGACTTCTTACCATATATATAAATGTATGTATGTATGTATGTATGTATTCACTCCAGAAAATCATTATTTTCAGTCTCTGTCTTCACTCCTTTTCATTCCCAAACTCTAACAAAAATCAATGGCTTCTCCTATCTGAAAGCTAACCGAAAACCTTGAACAAACTGTTGAATCATTCAAGAACATTCTTTCTTTCATCCTAAGAAACCATAAGCACTTAGAACTGAGTCAAATGAAGATGATCATAGAGCAAGAAAGGCATTTCAATGCAATTTGGTGGATGATTTCTGCCTTGAACAAAGAAGAATTAACCACCAATCCAGAGTGTACCATTAACAAAAATTATGAAGATTGGGATGCTATCAAAGCAGATCCAATCTTTGGCACTGATGGATGGGTTGAAGTTCCTCAAAATGTCTAGTTTAAATAGATTTGATTGTATATATATAATAATGCTTAATTTTTCTTCGGTTTGATTGGTTTGATTTGTGTGGATTTGTTTGAATGGTGTGTGACATTAACTTTATTAGATTAAATGAATATTTGTATTGATTATGATTATTTCATGATTATCTAATTTTACATATCACTTATTGTTTTTATACCATGAAACGACCCATAAATTTTAACGATTTTTGATAATGTAATTAACCAAAATATTTCATGAAAATGAACAATAAAACTTTAGCAATGAAAATTCGATATTGGTGTGCGTCTATTAAAGAATAGCAAGTGGCAGATTTTCATTAGAAAATATGAAAGTTTGATCGGTTGTGAGATTTCAATTTATAATTTAAAATTAGTTAAATTGATGGAAATAAAATATTTTTGAAATTTGAATATTTTTATATAATAAAAATGTATCATTTTCTAAGTAAGATGCCATATTTCGTTTTGCTAAATTTGGACTGCTCTAGCTCCGTTTATATTATTCTCGATGTTTTCGCAGCATTTTCGGCAGCGAATATCGAGTTTTTATAGGTGGATCGTATCACTCATATCTGCGTACCATTTTATTTGTCTCATCGTACTGATCTCTGCACTATATTCATTTGTGTATTTTAGCATCTCGTACGTGGCAAAATCTATGAAATGGTTAGCCGTATCAGTGCCCATTTTAACCTTTTGAGTTCTGTGTCTTTTCATTGTCCTCCGTGAATGTCCATAGCCATTAGCTATTAAAAATTCCCTGAATGTGACAATTGGCTTTTACTATTCCTAACTTTTCAATTTATTTGTTGTTTTATTTCCTTTGCTGGTTCACTTCCTTTCTCTTCTTTTGTTCCGTGCTTTAAGAAAGAAGGAAATAATATATATGTGTGTATATAATATGTTTGCATTGTTATATTTTAATTTCCTGTTCATCATCTTGTGCTCAATAAAAAACTACTAGTGCTCCTTGCCCATTCTTCCCCGCCCTTACACTTCCATCACCTCTCTCCATATCGGCCTACAAACCCATGCCATTTTCCTCTTCGCCTTCAAGCCGCCATTCCCCTCAGCTCTCCACCCACTTTCGAGTACACAGCAGCACCCTTCCTACCACCCACTGTCTCTGCTCGCTGCCACTGGTAACCCACCTCAGCCTCTTCCACTGACCATCCTCCTCATCTTCTTCCCATCCATGGCTGCACGCCACACAACCGAACACTAACCCATCGGCCTCTCCTTGCCTTATGTCTCCCACTCCATCCACCGCGCCCTATCCCATCACTACCAAATCGC
This sequence comes from Allium cepa, assembly GCA_030765085.1. NCBI lineage: Eukaryota > Viridiplantae > Streptophyta > Magnoliopsida > Asparagales > Amaryllidaceae > Allium > Allium cepa. The sequence goes on along the minus strand of CM060937.1, from coordinate 1,028,678,041 downwards.
CTCTCCCACCAACGCATCCTTCCACCCACTACATAGGTCGACCCACACACATAGCTAAGTCAACCATCACCTGCTCTGACCAACTCGTCCATCGCCTACAGCAACGCCTATGACTCCAACCTTCTGCCACGTCTTCCACCCTATAGCCGCAGCAGCTCCATGACCGACCACTTCACAGGTCCAAACCCTTCAACCAGCCATCGCGACAGCCTCTGGCATTAGCAACCAAACAATACCCCGCCACCACCATGTTGCTAATCTCCTCTCTCTCCTCCATGCAAAGACGCAATACAAACATCACCTTGCTTTCACCGGAGCCGACCTTCCTGCAACCAAACATGATCCGCTTCCAGCCTTTACTCGGCATGCCACCCCTTGCTCGTATAGTAGCCAGCCTTCTCTCCTCTTTTATAAATTTATATATGTATTGTTTTCCATTTTGCAATTGTCTCCTATACATAAAAAATATATATTTGTTTTAAAGTATTGATTTTTAAAATATAAATATAGATATCTTGACTTTAATATGTGTATTTTAATAAATATTGATTTTTAAAAATACTGATTTTTAAAAATATATATTATGAAGATTTTTATTTTAAATAAGGTGTTTTAAATCGAATATTGATTTTAAAAATATAGTATAAAGATTTTATTTTAAATATGTGATTAAATTTTAAATTTTTAAAATTTATATAATTTGTTTTCATCGATTTAAGTCCATCGTGCTTTGCTTTGGAATTTACGCTTGGATTCATAGCTCATTACATTGTCAAATTTCTCTAGCCATGAAAGGTGAGCGATAACTCATGATTAACATTCTTGTGTTTCATAAATTTATTTACATGAAATGATGATTTAATATGTTGTAAAACTTGAATTGGTTAGTAATTTAATTATTAAATATGATATGTTATTATTTAAATTATTTACCTATATTAATTAACATATGACACAATAACATGTTGTATATATTTAATTTGTTAATTATGATATACGCTCGCTATTGATATGTATGTCATTTTACATATAATTTTATTATTCTCACTTTGCAAGTTCCCTGATAGTTAGGAATCCCTTATGGGTTGAAATGACACATACCTAAATAATATTATAGATTAGGGAAAATAGTTATGGGTTGAAATGGTAAATCCAAGCGATTTTTACTGATTTTGAATTTTGAGATTGCGGGTTGAAATGATATGTATCCGTAAATTTTAAATTATTGCGGGTTGAAATGATAAATATCCGTATCACTTGACCATTGGATAGAAAATTATATACGGACACAGGTGGTCTATTTTGAAAAATGATTTCTAAAGTTTTGGAAGGAAATATATGAGTTTTAATAAATACTGATTTTTAAATATAATATAAAGATTTTATTTCAATATATATGTAAATTTTATATTTTTAAAATTTATATGTTTTAGAAAATTTAAAATTATTATTTAAGTTTGAAAATGTAAATTTTAAGATTTTACTTATATTTTTATTATTTTTAAAATATATAAATTGAGATTTACAATAGATTTAATAATAAGGTTTAATTTAATTTAACTAATATATATAATATTTATTTAAAATTTATATTAATATTTTTAAAATAGATACTGTAATAACCTTAATAAACTAAGGTTGGGAGGATGAATTGAAATTGATTTGAAATTTTAATTGTTTAAGAATTATATTTAACTTAGAATTGGTTTGAAACTTGTTAATTTTGAGATTTTAAAGATACAATTTTATAACTTGATAACTGGATTTTGATTTAAGGTGTTCTTTTAAAATTTAAATAAATCGAATATTTAGTTTTGTTTTAAATTTGCAATTTGAGATTTTATTTAAATACTTATAAAAAGTGATTAGGTGAATATTTTAGAATTAAATGTAACTGAAGTTAGATATTTAATTACTGATATTGATTTAAATTTGTAATTTGAGATTTTATTAAATGTTATTAAAATGATTAAGTGAATAATTTCAAATTTAAGTTAAAGTTGAATTTTGAGATATAAATGAAATTTATTAAATTGAGTTATTGTAAATTGTTTGAATATTTAAACTTTGAAACTTATTGAATTGGAAGTACTTTAAATTTGTAGTTCAAATCTGGATTTAAAATCAATATAAAAAAATGGTTTAGTTAGAATGTGACTTGAACCTTTAAACTTTTTAATTGAAATTGTTAAACTAAGATATGATTTAAATTGAATTTTAGAACTAAAGTTGATGTGAATTGATTTGTGAAATTGGAAGAAACAATTCTAACTTGAAACTATTTTTGATATATATATTTTAATATATAAACTATTTTAATCTATAACCTATTTTTAAATATATAAAACTATTTTTAATTTATATCCATTTCAATATATATATATATATATAAAAACTATTTTCAATATTCAAACTGTTTAAGTTGGAACCGTTATAATTTAGATTTAATGGATTTAAATGCGAATGCATTGATATAATGGTTTAAACTATTTCGAGATATGATTTCAAAAGTGATATAATTTCGAAAGTGATATGATTTTGAAAGTGAATATAAATTTGAAAGTGACCTGATTTGAAATGAATATGATATTTTGATATGACATATGACCAGTTCTAAATGAAAATGACCACGGTGTGAAATAAGCATTTGGTTGTTAAAGCGAGCGTGATCAGATAATGTCATACTCTTTGCCAATACCGAAAACCACTTTAACAACTATGCATGTAGTGGAGAATCCAGAACAAAGTAGGATGGTTTGGCGACATCTATGTGAGGTATGAATGGAGCCTTGACTCCCATAAGTCTGCTTGATGTGACTAAAACATGAGCTATACCTAACCAAGTGAGGTCGCACCTCTAATTGAGCATGTTTCTTCGATACCATTCGATTACTTTGTGATTTGATTGGGTGCACCTTTGATTTGGGAGCGTGTCTCAAGGTGGGCGGTAGTAGCTGCTATATGCTACCACCAGCCCCGTTCTATAAAACAGAAGAATTCTACCCTAAGCATTGCCTCACATGCCTTAGTCACATGCCTTATCGCGTCCATTATGATTTTGGTTTGTACTGTTCCTATGGAGTTCTCCTTGTGTAAACCACCACTTTGGTGTAGCTTACAATATCTGTATAGACTACGAGAATATATAAAAATGTGTTAAGGGGGATATGGGTAAAGCCTTAATGCTATTTTAATATTTTCCTTTACTGGACATTATCTATGTAGCATATTGTACCGTGTATGTAGATAGTTTAATGGATCCTTGAAGGATGGGAATCCCAAACATCCTTTAAGTTATTTGCATTTCATTTGGACATTTCACTTGAGTTGATTTACTGGCATAAGAATGTTAATCCCGACTCGAGTGTTTTGTGTTTTGCTTTATGCTAGGGTCAGACTGAGTGTCACAACATTTGAGACTCACCTTTGGAGCATGGAGTTTTGCTTGGAGATCTAGCTTTATTTATTCCGCTTTCAGTTATTTCTGTTATTTCGAGTTTTATGTTTCGACTTGTTAGTCGCTGTTATATTAGTGACTTCTATGTACTTAGGCTTTTCTATTGTATTTATTTCAGACTGATGATCTATAGCAGCTTCATGAACTACTATTTATCTATTTCCGCTGCTTATTGTTATCTTAATCTCTGTCTGTGATTCTGTGGTTGATTTATTTACTGCATATGCTAAGTTTTTCCAAATATAAATTAATAATCTATTGTTTTGAGCAATTCAAGTCCAACATGTGTGGATGATTGTCGATTTGAATGATTCAAAATGTAGGGTCGTTGCATGTGGTATCAGAGCTCTAGTTTAGGCAAAACTTAGCATATGGAGTAAAAACTCATTAGAGATAGGGTAGTAATACCCTAGAATGAGTAAAATTAATTACAGAATCATCTTCGTTCAAGCTTAAAATTCTTTGTAAGGTTCCTCTTTGATTTGGATTTCTTTTGAATTTGGAACTTTCCCTTTGTTTTGAAATTCATTCTCGTCCATTCCTGCTCGTGTTCATCTTGATACCGGAGCATCCCATAGCTTTATTTCTTTTGATCTCTGTAATAAATTTAAGCTCATCTTGCAACCTCAATTTTCAAGTTGATCCTTATGTGTGACTAATCCCATCGGCGGTCCCGCCAACATTAGTATGATTTGTAAAGGGGTGAAACTCCTTTTCAACAGGCGTCGATTCACTGGAGATTTCTATGTCCTCGGTTTGATGCTGCATCTCTTAAAAGGCACGAACTGTTTCTCTAGTAAGATGCCCAAGTAATTCTTTTATTATCAAATATAGATTGCCTTAGGATTATGCAGGTATTTTTATCTATTCGCTTGATACTCAGCCTAGTGATCTTAATTCCACCCCGATAGTCAGGGATTATCCTGATATTTTTGGTGAAGTCGCTTCTCTTCTCCCTAAGCGGGACATTGAATTCCACATCAATCTTATTTCTAGAGCTCGATCTTGCTGCCGGTTTCCACCAGTTTAGGATAGTTAAGGAGGGCGCTCCTAAGACAGCTTTCCGAATAGAAAATGGTTTCTATGAATGGTTAGTCATGTCCTTTGAATTAACCAATGCTCCTGCCTTCTTCGTCGATCTTATGAATAGCATTTTTCGTGATGTTCTCAACTAGTTTGTCCTGGTTTTCGTTGATGATATTCTCGTCTTTTCTAAGTCTCAGTTGACCTGGTTAAGGTCACCGCGATGAATATAAGTCTATCCGTCTTTCCTTTTGTAATTTAATTATCACATCTTCCTTTCGAGCCTATCTTCTTAGTTAGAATTCTCTTTGATTAGGGTTCTGTTTGCACCAAAATTGGGCCCAACACTCTTCGGATGTGTTTGAAGAGATAAAATGAAGAGAATAAATGTAAAATGAAGCAGATCTAACAAACACACCAATAAACATATAAAAATATTCGTAGAAACACAGAGTTTTAGAGTGGTTCGGCGTGTTGCCTACGTCCACTATGAAGTTTTATCACTTTATTGCTTGATACTTGAAGATTACAAGTTTCTGATAGCGAAGTACAACAGATAATAAGCTTAAATTCGAGATCAATGGCAGTAATGGCGTTCTGGAGTGAACGTGGCAGAGTCCGGGCGCTCTTTTACTCTCAAAATCCTCCGATCCCTTTTCTGAATGACCAGGGGCTCTCTTTATAAGTGCTGGAGGCTGATATTTCGCCTAAAATTTGGGGAGACCGCTTCTGGCATGTGAGGGGGCCCACACGCCTGGATTCTGGAAATCCGGGCCACCTTGGGATCGATTCGAACTCGGTTTCGAATCGATCAAGATTTGATCAGATTGAGCTGAAATTTTGCATGAACTTTCCTCGTGTTGGCAGTAAGCTACTGTGAAAATTTCATAGCATTTGGACATGTAGATCTCGAGTTATGATGGATGCAAGTTGGAGTTTTTCGGTCTGGGATCGATTCGAACTCAACTTTGAATCGATCAAGAATTCATCCGATTGCGCTAAAATTTGGCATGAGCATTCCTTAGGTTGCCAGTTGGCTTCTGTCCAAATTTGGTGGCATTTGGACTTGTAGATCTTGAGATATGATCGATGCAAGTTGGTCCGTGATCGGTACGAAGCAACTTCGAATCGATCAAGAACTCATCCGATGGAGCTGAAATTTGGCGTGAACATTCCTTAGATTGCCAGACGGCTCCTGTCCAAATTTGGTGGCATTTGGACTTGTAGATCTCAAGTTATGATCGATGCAATTTTGGATTTCTCAACCGTGATCCATCAATATCTTGAGCATACGAACTCCAATTGACTTGAAATTCGGAACATTGGCTTTCTCAGCCTTGCTTGTCATGTCATATATATTGTAGTTCGATCCGGATTTGAAAATTTTTACCGACATCCATAATAGACCTATGTATAACTGATCTTCAAGACAAACCGTCCTTGATTTCTAGTCGAGTTCTTGGTGTCAGGCGTTGCCAAAAGGCGGGATAACATTTGCCCCCCAAAGTACGTCTTGTGTGAACATGACGTGCTTTGAAAACTTCCATCTTCACTCTGAATAGTTCCATTTAACTTGTTAAACAGTTATCGTCTTCTTGTTGGAAGTTGTGATCCTTGACTGATTTTTTAGTAATATGAACTGTTGACTACCAACTGGTGTACCGTTGTAACCGATTGTTGTATGATAACGATTAGCAATTTGTTGTTGTAATTGTCATCAGGTGGGCATTCGACCTGCAGATTTTTAAAATTGAAAATTAGTTCAACGTACATGCATATACGTTAACCTGACTCTTTGTTAACGTTCGCATGTTAACAAGTCGTTGTCGGTCTTCTCATATCGAATTCTGTATCGATTCTCTCCTGAATCGATGTGAAATTCGAGTTGCAACAACAATTGATGGTTGTTTTGGATTCATTCCTTCGCATTGATCCTGTCTTGGATCGATCTGGCATGCACTAAGGTAGACTTCGTATCGATGGTTACGTAATATTGGGTCTCACATTGGTGGATTCAAAAGTAATGCTTTGTGTCGTTGGAGTCGAACGATCCAGATGTAATCATGCAGTGATGCTTCGCGGAGGATATGCCATCTCTCATTCCCCTACTCAATAAGAATTCCCCATGGTAAATAGTCTTTGATAGGAGTCATCCATGATCCCTTTCCTGGATCCATCTCTAAGATCTAGTCGATCTTCATCTATCAGTGCTGGAATAATAAGTATTTCAACTGGGATAAAGTCTATTTGTTGCGCATTCCCAGAACTGGCTAGCTTGGCCATTGATTCGGTCATTTCATTTTGCTCTCTGAGGATTTGTGTAGTGGTGTAATTCTCAAAGTCAGCTAGTAGCTTTTGGCTTCAGCTAAGGCAAGGAACAAGGCGTTGCCCTCTAGCCCGATAGTCCTCCCTGCCTTAGCATACTGCTAATCAGAAATCACAAAAGATATGTAAAGTTTCCACTCTTAGCTTTCTTGCAAGTCTCAACGTGGCGACCAAGGCTTCATACTTAGATTCGTTATTTGTTGCAAGAAAGCTGGGTTTCAGAGTATAGAAGATCGATCATTTTTCAAGTGCCATTAACACGACTTCGATGTTAGAAAGATGATTATTGGGAGTTCCATTTAGGTATGTTCTCCATCGATTGGACGGTTCTCTACTGTTCTTCATATAATCGTCTGATGCAGTGAATTCAGATATGAAGTATGCTAATGTTTGACCATGGATAGCTCTCTAAGGGAGATAAGTGATATCAAATTGGCTTAGCTTGATATTCCGTTTGAGTAACCTTTCAAATATCTAAGGTTGCCATTGGACCTATCATAACGGTTGGTTGATACAGACATTAGCAGGGTAAGCTCGTCAATGGCTAGCTTTCATCATATACTGGTCTTTGGATTAGTTTCTCTTCACTTAGCATTGCAATGCTTATGGCGTGTGTTGACATGACCTAATTAAGGTATAGATCTTCACGATCCAACATCTTGGGTAAAATGGGAGGCCTCTCTGAGCGATCTATCAGAGCTGCTTGGTTTCCTCCATATATGGATGACTTTAATCTTCAGCATTTTCTAACATTAGCCTCAATCCTACGAGAATTGATGACGAAACCCGAGAATTCTTTTTATACAACGCTGAAAGAGCCTTTCAAAGGATTAAATTTCATTCTGCAGTTGTTGGATAGCACTGAATATCTTTGCCAAGTGATCGATGCGGTCGCTTGATGGTCGTGATCTCACGAGCATATTAACCACATATACATTCATTGATTGGCCGATCTGATTTTTGAATGATCAATTAATCGTCTTTTGGTAAGTAGCATAAGCATTCTCAAGTTTGAATCCATGGATTGCAGCATAGCACTATAGGCTAGGGTCAGTAACGAAATAGTTGTATCCCTTGTCTGGGACATGTTTCAATATTTGATTTTATTTGGTATTTTGCGTACACGGATGAGAGTAATTCATGTCTGGTGATCGAGTCAATTAGTTGGTTGATCATTGGATATGGAAAGCTATGCTTCGCCATGCCTCGTGCAAATCTGAGTAGTCGGCGTACGTCTGCCACTCTCCATTTGTTTCTTTCGTAAGTAAAGGACTGGATACTCATTTTGGGTAGAGGGCATCATGGATAAACCTATTGGTTTTGAGTAGATTCGCCTCCTCCTTTAGTGCAGCAGATCTTTCTAGATCCGTGTCGCTTCGTTTTTATTCACCGAGACATGCTTCGAGTTGACATTTAACGCAAGGTTCTCAATAGTTGGTGAGGGTCCATATATATATATATATATAAGATCGAGTCCAAGCGTACATATCAAATTCACCTGGAGCAATGCAGTTGACTCTTGCATCATCCTTGCGAAGAGTTGTGATTTGATCTACAATACCTGTGATGGGTTGTAGGCACTTCATATGCTTATTTGCAATGGTAAATGATCAGGCTCGTAGGGATGTGGAATTAAAGGCATAGTGGAGTTTAGCCTTGTGTCGCATGCTGCAGCATAGCTGGCTCCGGCTATGAGTTGGAATCTACTTGTGTTTCCGAGCAATGCGCTTTCCATTCAATGTACTTGCAATCCATTGCTCATCGGAAGGGTCAGAATGATGATTAGTTTCCCATAAGTCCAGGCGTCGATCTGATGATTCTATCTCTAAGTATCCTTTTGGTCGTAACTTAAAGTTGTTATGAATACTAGGCACGAGCTATAGGATTGAGTAGTTGTATCTAGTTATTGGATGATCACAATCATGCCCCCAGTCTCGGGTTAATGGATGCATTATGCGAATGATCGAGCCTAGCTTCTGCTGTGTTTATACTGTAGTCCAAGCCGTAAGAGCCAGAGTTGTTCGACGAACGATCAAATTATTTTCATCTTAATTCTCATGCATGCCCCCAAGTCGGGGGAATATCTCGATAAGCGGCAAGGTAGATAATGTCCGCTTCAATTTCGCATTCTGTCCCATTGAACCATAGGATCGAGTTAATCAATGGAAAGCTGAGTTGTGCCTTATCCTTCATTCTGTCCAAGTTCTTTCCTCTAGGCAGAATATCTCGTTGCCTTATCGACATTCACTTTGTTGCCTATGTTTTCATACTCGGGGAAACATATGAAGAATAAATTGTCCAGTAAGATTCAATGCAGGATTGATGCTTACTCGAACCGAGGGTAAGAATCGGTGCGCGGACATTTAGGTTGTACTTGTTTTGAATTGCTCGTTTTGTCAGATTTGGTTAAGAGCCAAAGAATGAATGGTCGGATTGCATTCTTTTGGAGTTAGGTGATCAACTACGTCCGTTTCGATTTACGTTCTCCCGTCAGATCTAGGGACAAAGTCAGCTCAAATGCAGTCAGGTCATGCTCATCCAGTCTCATGCACTTCTTGGCGGATCGATGGAAGGCGACGGAGGACGAATGGTCAAGTCACACTCATTCGCGGTTCTATCCATGCTCTGGTGGTCGAAGGTATTCGATGGGTGCTCGGGTCACATCGAATTGTAGTCGAAGAGGATCAATATTGGCCGTCGATTTAGCGACACAATGTAGAATGCACGGACCTCATTGCCTATCGATCCTTTGGTATGATATGAAAGGTGCAGATCGATGTTGCCCGTCGATCTGGCGGTACGATATAATTGGCTTCTTGTAACTTCGAGCATCATTCTGATTGGTTAGCATTAAGGCCTCCTTGCAGTCGTTGCCTTAAGTTGTAAAGGAATCTGAATAGCTAGCAATGTAGCGAGTTTCATTTCTCTTCTTTCAATGATTTGTTCTTCTGCCCCCAGTCTTGGGTTAGCAGAGTTAGTTTGTGGACGGTCCAATTGCATCTGTAGCGAGTTTATACTCCTCTCGTTGACTTTAGGTCGGAGTTGGTGAATGAATGGCCGAATCACATTCTTCATCTGTCAATGGTCGCAGTCGCACTCTGGGGACTAGAGGTAGTTGAAGGGCCATTAGTCACACCTAATTGATGTTCATACCCATGTCCCCACTCTGGGGACTAAGAATTTTAGCAGAAAATGGTCAACCGCATTTTCCTCGATTGATTCCTCTGGCACTTGTCAATGGCGGATGTCGAAGTGTAGTCGGTCACATTGCAGCAACTTTAATTTGATGTTTCTCCTACCAAATTGGAGGAATGAGTTGATTGGCAGATGGTTGGGTCACATCCGTCCACGTTGCATGCACAACTCGCTAGATCATTGGCTAGAGTTAGCGGATGAACGGTCGTGTCATGTTCATTTGCGGTAGGATGGGTAGTCACATCCATTTAGAATAAGGCGTTCAGCTAGGTCCGTTTTGCGAATCTACATCTCCCTGTCGAATCAAGGAAGAAATATTGTCTTGCTGGGTTGGAGTGCATCCCTAAAAGATTATGTTATAGGTCCCGTGCCGGGAATAAGTGTTGATGCATGAACGGTCATGTCGTGCCCGCTTAGTGCTAGATAGTCGGATCACAACCGATTTTTTATGATAAGTGTGCTCCCATGTCAGGGGAAGAGTTGGAAAGAAGAAAGTCTAACCACATCCGCTTTTTGTACTACAGAACTTGCTGCGGAATTAGAATTGATAGATGGACAATAAAATCGCATCCCTTCTGGTATTTATATTCCAACCCATGCTTCGAGGATTGGAGTTGGTTGATGGGTGGTATGTCACGCCCACTAGGTTTTTATACTTCAGTCTGTGCTTTCGGGACCAGAGTTAGTTGATGTTTACAATCCAGTTCACACTCTGGGAATCTGGAATTAGTTGATGGGTGGTTAGTCACACCCATTTGGCATTCGTGCTCTGGTCCGTGCTCTCAGGACTTGAGTGAGTCGTTGTTTTATATTCCAATTCATCCTCTAGGAATCTGGAGTTTATTGATGTTTATACTCCAGTTCGCACTCTAGGAATCTGGAGTTAGTTGATGTATGGTCGATCACACCCATTTTAGTGTTTATACTCCAGTCCGCACTCTGGGGACTTAGAGTTATTAAATGTTTATACTCCAGTTTGCAACTTTGACTTGGCATTCGCACTCTAATTCACACTCTGGAATTTGGAGTTGACATTTGTATTTTCCGGTTCGCCCTCCGGGAACGTGGAATTGATGTTAATGCTCCGATTCACACTCTGGGAACCTGGAGTTAGCATTTGTGTTTTTGGTTCGCACTCTGGGAACCTGGAACAGATGTTTATACTCCAATTCATGCTCTGGGAATCTGGAGTTAGCATGGATGCTTCGGTTCGCGCTCCGGGAACCTGTAATTTATGTTTATACTCCAATTCATGCTTTGGGAACTCGGAGTTCGCATTGATGGGTTGGTTCGCACTCTAGGAACCTGGAATAGATGTTTATACTCCAATTCACACTCTGGGAAGTTGGAGTCAGCCAATAGATGGTCAGTCACACCTATTTGGGCTTTTTAGGAATTCGTTCACACTCTGGGAACGATGGATTTGATGTTTATACTCCAATTCGCACACTGGGAATTTGGAGTCCGTTCACACTCTGGGAACGATTTATTGGATGTTTATACCCAATTCACACTCTGGGAAGTTGGAGTCCGTTCGCACTCTGAGAACGATTTATTGGATGTTTATACTCCAATTCACACTCTGGGAAGTTGGAGTCCATTCGCACTCTGGGAATGATTTATTGGATGTTTATACTCCAATTCATACTCTGGGAATTTGGAGTCCGTTCATACTCTGGGAACAATGGATTTGATGTTTATACTCCAATTCGCACTCTGGGAAAGTGGAGTTAGTGTTTATACTCCGGTTCGCACTCTGGGAACCTAGAGCTGATTGCAGGACTGTCGTGTGTCGGTCCAGTTCGGCCATTGATGCGATGGCTTGCCCCCGAGAGGTGGGTTTCGCTTAGCAAATGATCGGTGGGATCTCGATTACTTTCCACTTATCTGCCATCAACGAAGGAGGAGACTTAGTTTATGGACGGATGAATCGCGTCCGTGTTCATTTGGATCCCGCTTCTGCCAAGCCTAAGGAGTAAGATTAGTGTTCTGGCAAGCTTTGAGTTCGAGAAGAGGAGAGGATGGCTGAACTACATCCACTTTGAGTTGTGTATTTTCCCTTAAGTTGGAGGCAAGAGTTGGAGAGTAGACGGTCGAGCCACGTCCACTTTACGCTTTGCGCTCTTCCAGTCGAGTTGAGAAAGAGAGTTGGAATGATGGCTCATGATGATTAGCGAGTAAGCAGTCGGTTGTTGATGACTATAAATTGAGGGTTGGCCCCTGATAAAGTCGGTTTGAGGCATGATTGGTTTGTCGAATCATTGATGCAAACTGGGGAGTGAATGGTCAAACCATATCCGCTATAAATATGTACTCTTAAAAAAAAACCAAGTGTCCAATGCAGGATTGGATGCATGGACGGTCACGTCACGTCCATCTTTGGTGTGATTTCGATTTTACTGGGCATCAGAAGAAGCATAAGTATTTTGGCGAGCTTCAAGTAAGAGATGGAGAGTGCATGGTTGGGACATATAACTCCAAGTCTTTCTCAAATCTCCTAATTAAATTGCATAGGCATGTGAGTGGATGGTCGATTGCATCCACTTCGTACTGGAGCCCTGAACTTGTCTGTCTCTTCCGCTTTGATGGCCTGCCCCCAAGTCAGGTGCATAGAGCAGCCGACGAGTGGTTGAATCATGCTCATCATGATGATACCTAAATGACTTTATCATAGTCCACGGAGGTTGTTTTGCACCCGTCCTTAAGTACTCGGTTACCTGCATCATTTGCAAGTAGTTTAATTCAAGTCGATTATATTTTGCAACATAAACGAAATAGAAATAGAAATAATTCAAAAGAGATCGGATAAAATCTCATTGATAAGTGAAGCGGCGTCGTATGCTCGCTATTGCACTTCGGTCCAGCCTTTCACAGTTGGGAGTCTAACGCAAATGGTTCAGTTTGATCAAAGTTCTGATTGAGGTCGGGGGTTCCCGGCTCTTCATTTTATGGGGCTTGAACATATTGCCAGAGCTATCCTTTCTGGAGCAGCCTTATGGCGTTGGCATCCATGATAGTCATATAAAGAAGAGGAGCTTCCTGATTTAGAGTATGGAGCAGGTTCCCTTTTATGTTGCCAACTTGATCCTTCGTCTGATTCATCAACGTAATGTTGGCCTGGACATGTTAGTGTAGTCGTCGGCGGCTATCCACTAGTTCTGTTATCAAACTCTGGAAATAAGCTTTTGTGCTGATTTCATTTATTAGTGTTGGCAGCAACGGGCTGTGGATTTTGATCAGTTCATTGGCTGCCAGCTTCTTTATTCCCTTTAGCAATATGAGAAGTAGAAATGATATGCCTAACTACGATTAACAGTCTTCTTTGAGGAATAGGGGATACAACGCATTTGATGGCATTCATCACTTTTCGTGGACTCCATTCACCATTCTCACTTCATAAGGTAGTGGCGGAGGTTGAATTTCCATAGTACACCGACATAGTCACCGTGCTGAATTTTCGCTAGAAATTTTGCATGTAGAATGATTTCGATGAATAGGCCCCGATTGGGAAAGATACTCCATTCAATATTATCAAGTCCATTTTATGGCTACATGGTCTTGTAATACTAGTGAATGATGCATGCCTGATTGCCCAATGTTTGAATGGCTGGTAACACTGATTCGATGTGAGTTGGTTAAGATGGGCTAACAGATAGGAGACCGGTATAGGGTATTAAGGAAGTTCTCTGGAGGTTGTATGCCATGCTTTAAGTCGTATAGATGTGGAATGATTAAGATGTGGGCATTTGAAGACGATTTAGTGGTGTCCAGCTATGCTTTGAATTGGCAGAGTTGGCTGTGTAGAGCAGTTGTCATATTAGCCATCGTACCATAGTTGTCAATTCAGATGTTTTAAAAGCTGGTCAATTGGAGGGAGTTGCAGTCCACCTTAGAAGCATGATATATTAATCAACTCCAGTTCTTGGCATATTAGCTAGGTTCTTCAGCCTCTGGGGGCATCGGTTGAGTAGTATTTCAATACCTATTCCTCGATTGCAATTCAACAATTGTTGTTGTAATCTCCTATGTCCCGTCCAGTTATAAAACGATCAGAATGTTTCTTTAGCCTCTTTTTAGGAAATTTGGATCGTACCTGAAAACATTTTTTTAAATTCCGTATCCATCAAGCAACCTGAAAAAGTCCTTCTTCATATCGTTCTTTTTCGAATCCATCAGATGTGCTCGTCTTCGTATCGATCAGAGGAATTGCACTTTTCGTATTCATTAGTTGAAAGACTCACTTCGTATCCATCCAGAGAATTAGCTCTAGTAGCATCGATACGAAATGGCTAGATCGACACGAATTAGAGGCAGATGGATGGATACGAATTGCATGTGCGTATCGATACGAATTGGAGGCAGATGGATGGATACGAACTGCATGTGCGTATCGATACGAATTGGAGGCAGATGGATGGATACGAAGTAGCGCCTCCTGATGGATACGAAGTAACGCCTCCTAATGGATACGAAGTAGCGCGCCCTGATGGACACGAAGTAGTAGTGTCCTGATGGATACGAAGTAGCGCCTCCTGATGGATACGAAGTAGCGCCTCCTGATGGATACGAAGTAGCGCTCCATGATGGATACGAAGTAGCGCTCCATGATGGATACGAAATAGTCAATAGGTTATCAATACGAAGAGTGACTATCTGCTGATGGATACGAAAAGCACCACATTTACTGGATACAAAAGCATGGATACGAAAAGCACCACATTTACTGGATACAAAAGCATGGATACGAAAATCACCAATTTTCTGGATACGAAAACATGGATACGAAAATCATCACATTTTCTGGATACGAAAACATGGATACGAAAATGATCATATTTTCATGGATTCGAAAATATGGGTACGAAGAACAACATATTTTCTGGATTCGAAATATGGGGTACGAAAAACTGCATTTTTTCTGGATTCGAAAATATGGGTAAAAAAATGCATTTTTTCTGGGTTCGAAAATATGGTTACGAAAAACAGCATATTTTCTGGATTCAAAAATATGGGTATGAAATTCATGATGAATGTGGTTCCTCTTAGATCTGCAGCAATCTGAATAGAATAGAAGGAACCATTGAACGGTAGATCTGGATCTTCTCCTTAGATTTATGCAATCCGATATCGAGAGTAGATCCAAGGAACGGGAGAAAAACTGGGTAATTCTCAGTGAAAGCACCAAAGTGTTTGCACCAAAATTAGGCACAACACTCTTCGGATGTGTTTGAAGAGATAAAATGAAGAGAATAAATGTAAAATGAAGCAGATCTAAAAAACACACCAATAAACATATAAGAATATTCGTAGAAACACAGAGTTTTAGAGTGGTTCGGCGTGTTGCCTACGTCCACTATGAAGTTTTATCACTTTATTGCTTGATACTTGAAGATTACAAGTTTCTGATAGCGAAGTACAGCAGATAATAAGCTTAAATTCAAGATCAATGGCAGTAATGGCGTTCTGGAGTGAACGTGGCAGAGTCCGCGCACTCTTTTACTCTCAAAATTCTCCGATCCCTTTTCTGAATGACCAGGGGCTCTATTTATAAGTGCTGGAGGCTGATATTTCGCCTAAAATTCGGGGAGACCGCTTCTGGCATGTGAGGGGGCCCACACGCCTGGATTTTGGAAATCCGGGCCCACTTTGGGATCGATTCGAACTCGGGTTCGAATTGATCAAGATTTGATCAGATTGAGCTGAAATTTTGCATGAACATTCCTCGTGTTGGCAGTAAGCTACTGTGAAAATTTCATAGCATTTGGACATGTAGATCTCGAGTTATGATGGATGCAAGTTGGAGTTTTTCGGTCCGGGATCGGTTTGAACTCAACTTCGAATCGATCAAGAATTCATCCGATTGCGCTAAAATTTGGCATGAGCATTCCTTAGGTTGCCAGTTGGCTTCTGTCCAAATTTGGTGGCATTTGGACTTATAGATCTCGAGATATGATCGATGCAAGTTGGTCGGTGATCGGTACGAAGCAACTTCGAATCGATCAAGAACTCATCCGATGGAGCTGAAATTTGGCGTGAACATTCCTTAGGTTGCCAGACGGCTCCTGTCCAAATTTTATGGCATTTGGACTTGTAGATCTCAAGTTATGATCGATGCAATTTTGGATTTCTCAACCGTGATCCATCAATATCTTGAGCATACGAACTCCGATTGACTTGAAATTTGGAACATTGGCTTTCTCAGCTTTGCTTGTCATGTCATATATATTGTAGTTCGATCCGGATTCGAAATTTTTTACCGACATCCATAATAGACCTACGTATAACTGATCTTCAAGACAAACCGTCCTTGGTTTCTAGTCGAGTTCTTGGTGTCACGGCCTTGCCAAAAGGCGGGATAACAGGTTCCTCTAAATTTATCCTTGTTCTAAAATCCATTCTTGAATCATCTTGTGAGGGAGTGTATTTGTAATTGATATAAAAATATTTTATATTATCTTGTTTGAGTTGTTAAGTTTGAATTTTGGGTTTTGATCAATTCGTCTGGCCAACGCCATTGATAGGAATTTCGAAACGCTTGAACAGAGCAAATTGACACAATATTATTTACGAAATTGGTAAATGAAATAATTTTATGCACGATTACATAAAAAGTATAATTTTCTGAAATTAAATTATTAAATGAATTGGTTGTTAGAAATGATAATACAAGACTATCTTTTATTGTTTTGTCAACATTCCTAAAACATTAACTATTGTTGTATGATTTTTAAAACATGGTTTATAAATCTGATTTGCAAATGAAATCAATATAAATTAAGGATTTGAGAATTTGATTTCCGATGCTTTTCAAAATTTGGTTTTCAAAGTTTTGAAAATAAATTATTTGAAAATATTTTCGAATGGAAATTGTTTCCAAAGAATTTTAAAAGAAGTAAGTCGGTACTCTCCTCTTATGTCATTGGAAAATAATTTTAATGATGACTGCAGCATCATCGACATTCATTTTGGAGTTTGAAAGTGGGGAACCACTTTGTAGCTTTGCTACGATTTTGTTTTTGGAAAATGGATTCGATTTGAATTTCTTGAGTATGATTTGATGTAATATATATATATATATGTATATATATATATATATGTATATATTTATTTCAAATTGGTTTGTAGTGAAATCGAAAATTTAACTCTTAAGTTCTATGTTAAGTGATGGTTTTCAATTATTAAAATAAAACAATTTTTTTGAATCATTGGAATGTTTAAAATGAGAAATGGATTTGAAACAATATGAAATGGTTGAACCATGATAAAATTTATTTGTATAATACTCTGTTGCATTTTAAAACATGTATAACTTACATGAAATATTCAAAAAGTTAAAATATTAGCATGATTATGTAATTGAAGACTATACAAAAGAAAACTTGAGTAATAAAAATGTTCAAACTAGATTTTGTTTAATAGAATGTTGTAAATAAAAGGTTAATTTGTATGGTGCTCAATTACATTTGCAAACATTAATGAAACTTTCATGGAAAAGTTTGATGTTAATGAGAATATGTAATTGAATATTATAGAGTACAAATGTAAGTAATAAGGTATCCAAAAATGAAATTTATATGGTTTTGAATTAATTGTTGTATCTGGTCGTATATATCTCGAATCTATCTTTCCTTTCTGTTGCTTCTATTCTCCTATCTCGTTCCTTTTCTAGGACGAAATGGTTTTGAGTGAGGGAGAGTGCAACGACTCGGAAATTTTAATGATTTTTAATAATAACTAAATTTTTTTAAGAGTTTGATTGTTAAAGAGATCGGGATCAGATATTGTCATACTCTTTGCCAATACCGAAAACCACTTTAACAACTATGCACATGGTAGAGAATCCAGAACGAAGTAAGATGGTTGGTGATGTATATATGAGGTATGAAGGCAACCCTGACTTCCGTGAGTCTGCTTGATGTGACTAAAACATGAGCTATACCTGGGCCAAGTGTGGTGCACCTCCGATCGAGCAAGATTCTTTGATACCATTTCTATTACTTTGTGATTTGATTGAGTGCACCTTTGATTTGGGAGTGTGTCTCGATGTGGGCGGTAATAGCTGTTATGTGTTACCACCGGCCCAGTTCTGCAAAATAGTTGAATCCTACTCTATGCATTGTCTTGCATGCCTTGCCACATGTCTTATCGTTCCCATTATGACTTTGGTTTGTACCATACCTATGGATTGCTCCCTGAGTAAACCATCAGTTTGGTGGAGCTTACAGTATCTGTATAGACTACGAGAATATATAAAAATGTGTAAAGGGGGATATGGGTAACGCCTTAACGCTATTTTAATATTTTACTTTACTGTAGACATTATCTATGTAGTGCATTGTACTATGCATGTAAATAGTTTAATGGACCCTTGAAGGATGGGAATCCCAAACATCCTTTAAGTTATTTGCATTTCATTTGGACATTTCACTTGAGTTGATTTACTAGCAGAATGTTAATCCTGACTCGAGTGTTCTGTGTTTTTCCTTTTGCCTGGATTAAACCGAGTGTCACAACATTTGAGACTCGCCTTTGGAGCTTGGAGTTTTGATTGAAGATCTCGCTTTATCTATTTAGCTTTCAGTTAATTCTGTTGTTTCCAGTTTTATGTTTAGACTTATTAGTTGCTTTTGTATTATTGATTTCTATGTACTTGGGATTTTCCGTTGTATTTACTTCAGACTCTGATGTTCTATAGTAGCTTCATGAACTACTATTTATCTATTTCCATGCTTATTGTTATATTAATCTGTGTCGGTGATTTGTGATTGATTTATTTACTATATATGCTAAATTTTGCAAAATATAAATTAAAAAAAATGTTGTTTGGAGCAATTTAAGTTCGAAATATGTGGATGATTGTCGATTTGAATGGTTCAAAATGCTGGATCGTTACATGTGGTATCAGAGTTCTGGTTTAGGGAAAACTTAGCATATAGAGTAAAAACTCATTAGAGATAGGGTAGTAATACCCAAGAATGAGTAATATTAATTACCGAGTGATCTTCGCTCAAGCTTAAAATTCTTTGTTAGGATCCTTTTTGATTTGGATTGCTTTTGAATTTTGAAACTTTCCCTTCGTTCTGAAATCCATTCTCGTCCTTTCCTGTTCATGTTCTTCTTGATAGTAGAGCATCCCATAGCTTTGTTTCTGTTGATCTCTGTAATAATTTTGAGCTCATCTTGCAACCTTAATTTGCAACTTCATCCTTATGTGTGACTAATCCCATTGGCGGTCCCACCAACATTAGTATGATTTGTAAAAGGGTGAAATTCCTTTACAACAGGCGTCGATTCACCAGAGATTTTTATGTCCTCTGTTTTGATACTGTATTTCTCACAAAGTCTGAACAGTTTATGTAGTAAGACGACCTGGGTAATTCTCTTCTGATCAAATGTAGATTGCCTCAGGAATATGCAGGCAGTTTTATTTTTTCGCTTGATGCTCAGCCTAGTGATCTTGACTCCACCATGATAATGAAGGATTATCCTGATGTTTTTGGTGAAGTAACTTCTCTTCTCCCCAAGCGGGAAATTGAATTCCATATTGATCATATTCTTGGAGCTCGATCTTGCTATAGGTTTCCACCAATTTTAGGTAGCTGAGGAGAGCTCTCCCAAGATAGCTTTCCAAATGGAGAATGGTTTCTATGAATGGTTAGTCATTCCTTTTGGATTAACCAATGCTCCTGCCTTCTTCATCGATCTCATGAATCGCATTTTTCACGATGTTCTCAACCAGTTTGTCTTGGTTTTCATTGATGATATTCTCGTCTTTTCTATGTCTCGGTTGACCTGGTTAAGGTCGTCGCGATTAATATAAGTCTATCAATCTTTCCTTTTGTAATTTAATTATCCTATCTTCCTTTTGATCCTATCTTCTTAGTTATAATTCTCTTTAGTTAAGGTTCCACTAAATTTAAATCTCCATCCTTGTTCCAAAATCCATTCTTGAATCATCCTATGAAGAAGTGTATTTGTAATTGATACAAAAATGTTTTATATTGTGTTGTTTGAGTTGTTAAGTTTGAATATTCGGTTTCGATCGATTCATTTGGCCAACACCATCGATAGGAATTCTAAAACACTTGAACAGAGCAAACTTATATAATATTGTTTTCGAAATTGGTAAATGAAGTAATTTTATGTATGATTATATAAAATGTATAATTTTCTGAAATTAGATAGTTAAATGAATTGGTTGTTAGAAATGATAATACTAGATTACCATTTATTGTTTTTTTAACATTCCTAAACCATTAACTATTGTTGTATGATTTTTAAAACATGATTTATAAATCTGATTTGCAAATGAAACAAATATAAATTAAGGATTTGAGAATTTAATTTTTGGTCCTTTTCAAAATTTGGTTTTCAAAGTTTTGAAAATATATTATTTGAAAGTATTTTCGAATGGAAATTGTTCCAAAGAATTTTAAAAGAAGTAAGCCAGTACTCTCCTCTTATGTTGTTAGAAACTAATTTCGGTGATGACTGCAGCATCATTGACATTCATTTCCGAGTCCCAAAGTGGGGAGACCACATAGTAGCTTTGCTATGCTTTTGTTTTTGGAAAATGGATTTGATTTGAATTTCTTAAGTATGATTTGATGTAGCATATATATATATATATATATATATATATATATATATATATATATTTCAAAATGGTTTGTAGTGAAACCAAAAATTTAAATCTTAAGTTCTATGTTAAGTGATGGTTTTCAATTTAAAGCATAGCAAGTGGCAAAATTTCATTGGAAAATATGAAAGTTTGCTCAGTTATGAAATTTCAATTTAAAATTTAAAATCAGATTAATTGATTGAAATAAAATATTTTTGAAATTGAATATTTTTATATAATAAAAATGTGAATCAATTTCTAAGTGAGTCAACATATTCTGTTTCGCTAAATTTGGACTGCTGTAGCTCCGTTTATATTATTTTCGGCGTTTTAGCAGCATTTTCGCATTGAATATCGACTTTTGATAGGTAGGTCATATCACTTATATCTATGTACCATTTTGTTCATCTCGTTGTGTTGATCTCCATAGTATATTCATTTATGTATTTCAGTATCCGGTACACGACGAAATATGTGAAATAACCGTACCGATACCCATTTTAAACCTTTTGAGTTCTGTGTCTTTTCATTGTCCTCCGTGAAAGTTAATAGCCACTGGCTATTAATAATTCCCACTTCCTTTCCCTACTTTTGTTTTGTGCTTTGGGAAAGAAGAAAATAATATATATATATAATATGTTTGCATTCTTATATTTTAATTTCATGTTCATCGTCTTGTGCTTGATAAAAAACTGCTCATGCTCCTCGCCTATTCTTCCCCGCCCTTACACCTTCTATCACCTCTCTCCATATCGGCCCACAAGCCCACGCCATTTTCTTCTTCGCCTTGCAGCAGCCATTCCCCTCAACTCTCCACCTACTTCCGAGTACTCAGCGGCTCCCCTTCCTACCACCCTCTGTCCCTACCTGCTGCCGCTGCTAACCCACCTCACCCTCTTCCACTGACTGGCCTCCTCATCTTCTTCTCATCCATGGCTGCCGCCACACAACCGAACACCAACCCATTGGCCTCTCCTTGCCTTTTGCCTCCCACTACAGCCACCGTGCCCTGTCCCATCACCACCAAATCGCCTCTCCCACTAACGCATCCTTCCACCCACTGCATAGGCATACCCACACACATAGCCAAGTCAACCATCACCTGCTCCGACCAAGTCGTCCACCGCCTGCTGCAACGCATATGGATCCAACCTCCTACCACATCTTCTACCCTACAACCGCAGCAGTTCCTTAATCGACTACTTCACAGGACATAACCCTTCGACCAGCCATCGCGACAGCCTCCGCCATCAACAACCAAGCAATACCCCACCGCCGCCGTGTTGCTAACCTTCTCTCTCTCTCCTCCATGCAAAGATGCAACACAAACACCACCTTGCTTTCACTAGATCCGACCTTCCCGCAAACGAACATGATCCGCTTCTAGCCTTTACTCCGCCTGCCACCCCTTGCTCGTTCAGTAGCCAGCCTTCTCTCCTCTTTTATAAATTTATATATGTATTGTTTTCATTTTGCAATTCTCTTTTATAAATATATATATATATATATATTGATTTTTAAAATATAAAATAGATATCTTGACTTTAATATACGCACTTCAATAAATATTGATTTTTAAAAATATATAATATGAAGATTTTTATTTTAACTAAATTGTTTTAAATCGAATATTTATTTTAAAATATAATATTAAGATTTTATTTCAAATATGTGAGTAAATTTTAGATTTTAAATTTTATATATTTGTTTTCATCAATTCAAGTCCACCTTGCTTTTCTTTGGAATTTGTGTGTGGATTCATAGCTTATTATATTGTCAAATTTCTCTAGCCACGAAAGGTGAGCGATGACTCACAATTAACATTCTTGTGTTTTGTAAATTGATTTACATAAAATGATGATTTAATATTTTATTAACCTTGAATTGGTTAGTAATTTAATTGTTGAATATGATATTTTATTCTTTAAATTATTTACCTATATTAATCAACATATGACACCATAACCTATTTTATATATTTAATTTGTTAATTATGATATATGCTTGCTATTTATATGTATGTCATTTTAAAAATTATTTTATTGTTCTCACACTGCAAGTTCCTTGATAGTTAGGAATCCCATATGGGTTGAAATGATACACACCGAACGATATTATAGATTATGGAAAATCGTTATGGGTTGAAATGATAAACTCAAGCGATTTTATTTATTTTGAATTTTAGGTTTGGGGTTGAAATGATATGTACCCGTAAATTTTAAATTATTGCAGGTTAAAATGATAAACATCCGTATCACTTAACCACAGGATAAAAAATTATATACGGACACCGGTGTTGTATTTTGAAAAATGATATCTAAAGTTTGAAATAAAATATATGAGTTTCAATAAATATTGATTTTTAATATAATATAAAGATTTTATTTCAAGGTATATGTAAAATTTATATGTTTTGGAAATTTTAAAATCACAAGCTAAGTTTGAAAATATTAATTTTAAAATTTTACTTATATTTTTATTATTTTTAAAATATATAAATTAAGATTTAAAATAGATTTAATAATAAGGTCTAATTTAATAAAAATTTAATTTAACTAATGTATATATATAATATTTATTTAAAAGGGGCATTTCACTAAAAGGACAAACTTTGCAGTCCGATTAGTTTCTAGGACACACATCCAAAAAAATTAATTTCAAGGCCAAAGTCAGTAGAATAGTTACTTTTAAGGAAAAAATCAGCAATCCAATTAGTTTCAAGGACATAATTTCATAGGTTTTAAGGCTTTAGAAACTAAATATTTTGCATTTTGTCCTTTAAAGTAATTATTTCAGTTGCGTGTTCTAGAAACTAATTGCACTTGCTAAAGAAGACCTTGTGGCTAATTTCCACTATTTAAAACTTATATTAATATTTTGAAATAGATTTTGTAGTAACCTTAATAATTAAGGTTGTGTAACGACCCGCAAATCCGTACCCCTTGAGTCAACACTTATTCTACAACAATCAACTCAAGTTGTACAGAAATACGAACCATTTGGGTTTAAGACGAAGAGGTAGAAGAAGAGAAAACAAAATCAACATCAGAATCTAACCATCGCAGCGGAATAAAATATAATAGATAATAAATAATCTTTACTCAAAATCAAATATATCAGTTTACCTATATTACATCATCAGAGTACATCAGTCACTGCTCACATCAACAACATACAATGGATACACAACAATTCAACAGCGGAATATATATATAAACAAGTACGAGAGTACGTGTCGTCATCCAGCTCGTCTCCTGAGCTCCATAACATCAAATCCTGTATCCTATAATACTCGGTCTGACCCGAGCATTACAGTTAAATAACACCCGAGTCAGTCTGGATTACCAGCGTGAGAAAATCACACCCAATTGATTATTAGAGTTTCAAAAATCCTTTGAAAACAAAAGCATCTCGTAAGACCACGCCACAAATAAACATGTCGGGTTTTTACCTTACGATAGCTAAAACAATTTTTATAGAAATCCTCTAATATTATAATAGTGTCTATAGAAAGTAAATAGAATCTAGCTGAAATGCTTGCATCTCACATTTCAGCAACAGTTGGGCACAATCAAAACCGTACGGGCGCGTAGGGAAAATGGATTCCAACTAATGGCTAGACACTGGGGTACCACCTGTCACAGTACCTGGTCTAGATCAGCGTACCGAGGAGCCACCCTAACTCCCCTGCAACACAAGACCGGAACCATCCCTTACTGGACAGTCCCGAGCAAGATCACCCCGCGGTTGGGATCAGCAACCGCCCACTAAGCCGAAATAAAGGGACATCTAGATAGGGATGACCTCACCCTCCAGTGGGGGCTACCCACGAAGCCTTGCTGCATATCCCCTGATTTTCAGCCATTCCCATTTGATGAGGCTTGAGGCTAAGCATTACCTTTTTAGAATATATTCCTTAGAATGCCCATCGTCCACCTGACGATGTTTTCGCAAGCATTCATCCATACAAGTCCGTCTCGGGTTCGAACGGAACCGAAGGCACTATTCCTACTACATCCATTTTGGAAATATCCTCAAGATTAGTAGCGACTAGCCCTTGCACTTCACTGCTCCATCTTCGAATCCAAATCGTTTACACGAAACGTACAAACCGGATCGAAGTGGTTTTCGAGAAATAAATCTCGATCCCGGTCTCTTCGAAACGATCAGCGCATTTGTCCAATATTGATAGTCGGTGATTTAACTATCAATTAATATTCACAAACATCCATCAAACAATAAATAATTTTCCAAATTATTTATTTATCTCAAAATATCCTCAAAGATATATTTCTATTTTCAATCCCTTGAAAACAGTTTCAAAACCATCTTTCCTTTCAGGATAAACCTTCCCGAATATTTACTATCTC
Organism: Allium cepa; assembly: GCA_030765085.1. Classification (NCBI taxonomy): domain Eukaryota; kingdom Viridiplantae; phylum Streptophyta; class Magnoliopsida; order Asparagales; family Amaryllidaceae; genus Allium; species Allium cepa. The sequence continues at coordinate 1,028,653,050 of CM060937.1, read as the reverse complement.
CTCTAAAATCACCAAGCACAAAAATAGATTTTTAAAAATAATTTTAAATACTTTACTTTGAAATATATATACTTTAAAACACTTAGGATAAAACTACTTAAATAATTTGTTAAAAATACACATTATATGAATTTGAGAAAATAAGGTTACTTTATAAAATATAAAATCAGGTTTTCACTTTTAAAACAAATACTAAGTCACTTTTAAATAATTAATGCTATAATATATTAAAAGGAAATATTTGCTTTAGAAATTAAATATTTGAAATAATAATTTTTTCAAAAAAAAAACATACCCTTTAAACATTTTTGAAACTATTAACTTATATTTAAAAACTTACTTTGAAAACGTATTTGGTTATTCAGAAAGAAATTCCCAATCTCGATCACTTAAATCAATTTTCCAAATTGATTCCCAATTCATTTCATTTAAAATAAATTTCTTTACTTATCATTTCATTTCAAACTTCATTAATTATGGCCTTTATTATATATTTCAATTTGATTTTTAACTCCTTTAGCGGAAATATACAAATCTCAGGTTATTCCCAATTTCTCCTTTATTCTTCTTAAATAATTTAAATCCTCAATTTAAAATAAATATTTTGTTCTTTTAAATAATAACATTGAAGTTTAAATTTCATTAACTTCCTGTTTGTTTAAATTTTCCTTTCCATTAAAATTTTAGTCACTTTATTTCCTTTCCAATTCATTTCATAAATTTATTCAACTTTGCTATAATTATTTTTCTTACGCTTCCACTTCTTTTATTTTCATTTCCCAAACTCAAATTATATACTTAGTAATTAATTATTACCCGATTTAAAACAATCAAGCCATAGCATTCAATATTCCCACATAATCCATTACAGGATGTCAAATAGTCAGAACAAAGAATATTAAATAATTAAATAAAGTTGAGGGGTCCAGTTGGATCCCTCTAACCTGTTCTCCGTGCATCCACAGATGTTAGCACAATATAAAATGCCAATTCCAAATATATATACCACACTACAGCACATAAATCAATTCAACCATTTCAAGAAATTATTTAAATTTAATCATTTAAAGTTAAATTTAACTGAGTGAGATTAACTCACCTTTAGCTTTTGATTTGCAGTCTATTCCATCTTGACTTGTTTTCCATTGTTATTTTCAGACCTTGTAAAAATATTAGATTGTTTATTATTATTCGAATAAATCGAACAATTAAATTCTCATTCGATTAACTAATTACCTAATTTAAATTAGTAATTTTCTTTCAACAATCCCTTAGGAACTAAAATAGTAAATGAGTTAATTAAACAATTTTTCTTAATACATTTTTTTTTTCAATTCAACTAGCAAGTCCAAGTACATATATATATATATATATATATATATACCTTTAAAACACACATTTCTTTGAACCCTATCCAATTATAAAATTTATTTATATGGATTCCAAAATCTACTTTTCATAAAACCCCCCTTTTTTTTCCTTTTTTTTTCTCTCCCAAAATTTCATATATTTTAAATTGAAATCTGCATGTGCATCTATATATATATATATATATTATGTAAATCTAAAATCCTACCTATCAATATCTCTGCTTCTCATAATATGTATATGTATAAATATGTTCTTTACACAATATAAGTTGATTTATTTAATCAAAAAAAAAACGAATTGAAGATACCTCTCTGACCAATTGGTCTCGACTGCACTGTCGACACACACGCGAGCTTGAGAAGAACCATGTACTCCGGCTTGAAGCCCCGCCGTTACCACTGGCTAGCATCGCTGCTACCCTTAGCCCAGCACCTACGATCCACTGTCGAAATCGACTCGAGCCTAAAAGCTCCACCTTCAAGCCTTGCGAAAATGAGAATCGCACACCTCAGATCTAAACGCTGCTCTGTTGATGAACTCCCTCCTTAAGGCGGCCTCGGCCTGGAACCAACAAGGCCTCGCTCGTGACTTCCATTTCGAGATTCCCCCCTGCGAGCTACCCAAACCCTAAATGCGACCATCCCCAGTACTCGCGATTCTCGATTTTAGGAAGAGTATAAAATTTGATTTCATAGGGTACGAGATTCAGAACGAGGTTGTATATTTAATTTCGAAGAATAGAAGGAGATGAGGAATTAAGAATTTATGTTCGGCCATTACGTTGCTTCTGAAATTCGTTCCAATTACAAAGGATATGGGTACGCGAATCTATTTACAAAGGCTTGATTTTGGCTTCCAGGAGAAGGAAGGAGGGAACAAGAATAGATGTTGTCGTACTGAAGGCTGCGAAAGGGAGACAAGATTTGAAAGAAGCCAGTTGATAGGGATAGTACGTGAATATTTAAATAGAATTTCAAATAGAATTTTCAACGCGTTTTTATATCGTGCACTCACACATCAACTCCAAACAATACGAAATTTGAAATCCGATAATAATTTAATATTACGGACTCAATGGTACTGGTTTCGTCAAATTCCGAGACTGTGCCTCGAAAGGTTATTTTTAAATTCAATTGAGACAATATAAATTTCAAAACTGAACAAAACACTCCCAAATTCAATTTTAACACTTACACTATTTTCCATATTATCGATATAAATTTTATAAGCCTTCAAATTATTCTTAACAAGCTTAAAATTCCAGATTCAACATTTTACTCAGCTTCAAATTATTTAATTCAATAAATTTAATTATCAAAAATTAGTGATATTCGTAATTCAAATTAAAATTACTCTATTGAATACTTAAAATCAATTAAATATTCTGATTTTAGAAGCTTGAAAATTCCGGGTTGTCACATTCTTCCCCCCTTAAAAGAATTTCGTCCCCGAAATTACTAATTAGGAAGAATGATCCAATACCCGTTTATTATTTCCCTAAACCAAACGGTTTCTAACAATTCAGCATCGCATCAACTATCTTCTTATAAAAGACTTATTATTATTCTTATTAACCTTCCAAACTTCTCCATAGTTTCAAACTATACTATTGGTTTAACCATTTAAGTTTCAATTTAAAACCAATTTTTTTGAATTATCAAAAATTTTCTCAAAATTTTTCTAACTCCCTAAATTCCCAAAAAAAAATTCCAGCGTCTCCATTGCGCGGCTAACTCGGTACTACTACAAAAATGGCTCTTCGGCCTCCCAAATCCAAAAAGAAATCAAAAGGCCAATGGCTCAATCCAAAATTCCAACCAAATTTCACACCAAATTTAAATACATACCTTTTGTTGAGCATTTCAAATTTTATCTTTTGATATCAAATCAAATTTCTTTTTCCTTTATAATACCTGCATACCTGCTTAGTACTAATATCCAATCACAACAGTCTAAAACATTTTATCGACTTCCTCACAAAATGTCAACATCCCAAATATCAACTTAGAATACATTTGCAATATTAAATTTCCAATTAAGAATTGACCATTCCTTACTTAAGTTAACATAAGCATTTTATATGTTTCTTTATTTATTTCCATCTTACCACTTCAGTTTATATCTATTTCTATTCAAATTGATTCTCCCATTTCTATATGAATTCTATTTATCATCAACCTTGAATATTTTAAATTTTATTTTTTCATTTATTGCTAATTCATGTTATTATTTTAAATTAGTCTCATATACTAATTAATTTTAGTTGCCAATTTAAATTCATTTTGTTATTAACAAAAATTCTCCAAAAATTTTCAAAAATTTTCTAACTCTCAAAATTTTCGAAATTTTTTGGCAGAGTCTCCTTTGTACGGAGGAGCTTTTGCAATTTGACAAAAGAGATAAATATATATACATCGACCCACACGGTCGGAAAAACCAAAAACAGTTCATATTTCCTTATTTTAATTGCGTAGGCGTACCATATTTAGCATTTTAAGCAAGCAGCTTATTATTTTTAGCAAACAGCGCAACTCAATCCAGCCACACGGCTTCCAGGTACCTGTACTTACTCAATTTAAACAAGTAAGTGCCAAATATATGCAGTTTAACTATTTTTCACTTAGTTACAATGATTATAACATATGAATTCTAAAGAAATTCACACCAAAAATTTGCCGTAAGCAATTTATACAACGTTCATACCAATTCAACCGTTTTCAATTAATTCACAAACCATTTTCATTCAATTTGAGTGGTTTAAAACTCAATCGCTTACATTTAATTTATTCTTATGCAATCCGAGCTCATATTTAATTCAATTGTTCTCAAAATCAATTTATTTTACCCCTACCAATTCATAGAATTTGAATTACTTCCATTAACATCCAATGATAATTTATTCTATGAAATTTGACGAGATCTATGTAAATAAATAAGTACTTATGGTTTATAATCAATTGAAATGGGTTTCAACTCAATTTATACTTAATTTTATTTCATTTGAAGATTATTCACAATCCATATATTCTAAGTTTCATTGCATTTCAATTTTATTAACCAAATTAGTTCATTCAAAACCATTAACAACCTAGGTGCCATCTCCATTATCAATTAAATTCCTTTTTATTTTAATCCATTCACAATCATTTATTTAGCTCAACACATTCCATTAAAGTTCATTTACAATCCATTTATTTACATTTCATTCCATGTTAGTTTATTCCAAACTATTTTATTTAGCTCGAAGACAATCTGAGCTATTCCATTCAATAACCATTTCTCAACGTTTTTAAACCACATTTCATTTGATTCTTATTTATTCCATCACTTATTTATTCAATATAATTAGTCTGTCCACATTCACTTAAACCATACTAATAATCTTGGAACATTCTATTTTTCTTATTGTCTCAAGTTATTTCAATTCCTTAGTAATTTTAAATGGTTTACAATTATTTATTCTGGAATTTCATTCCATTAATATTATTCTAAACTCACCGAATTTTATTTCGATTAAAAATTTATTTTCACTTGATTTAAAACCAATCTAATATTATTAAACTTTGTTTAAGTTGAATTCAAGTCATCTTTCTTCCATTTATTCAGCTTAAGTTAATTCACTTCAATTTATTCAAATTTCATACTTAAGCTCATTCTCATTTTGCAAACAATTTCTCTTTTCAATTTAACTTGATTCTATTTCAATCCAATCTCATTTTAAGTTTGCAATTTCATTTGGTTGGTTATTATAGAATTTAACTTCCAGATTCAACTCATTCAATTTATCATAAAGCCATTTCCAACTTATTTCCACTGATTTAGATTTTATTTGCAATTCATACCATTACTATTTTAAATCAATTTCCTTTTTTTTTTTGATACATTCCAATTACAGGTAAATAGGCAAAAGGAAGAAGTTGCAAAAAAATTTAGTCTAAGGGACAACAAGTTTGCTTTTTAGCCTGAAGGACACTTTTTAGTGTAAACTGAAAATGATAGTTACAACTATCATTCTGTGATTTACACTAAAAAGTGTCCTTCAGCCTAAAAAATAAACTTCTTGTCCTTGAAACTAAATTTTTTTCTAACTTTTTCCTTTAGCCTAAAAACCCCTTCCAATTATATCTAATTTGTTAACATTCCAAGTTAAATTTTAATTAATAACTCAAGTTTTGATTCCACCATTCACTTTTTAATTTACCATCCAATTTTATTAACTTACATTGCAATTTCATTCACAAATCAATTAATTAATTGCAAAGCCACTTTCAATTATATTTTCTTCATCGACAATGTAAGTCGAATTTAATTATAACTTGAGTTTTATTTTCAAACCTCATCATAAACTCACAATTCAATTTCATTAACTAATTTATTAACAAATTTGTTCTTCCTTTATTTATAATCCAATACTTGAATTTTAAGTCCAAATATCACTCCATTAAATTTTCTTAGTTCAATTTAGTTTATAATTCAAGTTTTGATTTTTCTTATCATTTTCCAATTCACCAAAATATTTATTTTAGATTTGTATTCCATTTTCAATTTCATAAGTCACAACTTATTATTTACACTATTCCATTCATTATAGGCTTGAATATATTCCTCTTTTATTTTTACCTCGTGTTTTACACTTATTTATAACTCAAGCATATTTTTATTTCATGCATTTTAATTCTTTTATATGCTATTCTGATTTATTTAACTCAATCAAATTCTTACCTAATTTATTTCTTATCCAACTTATTTTCCAATTATCCAGGTAAGAATTTAATTTCATTTACTAATTCAATTGAATTCTCATTCCAATCCAATTTTGCTTTAACTCAAATTTACTTAACTCAATTCAATTTCAACTTGATTCAAATACAACTGGATATTATTCCAGCCTATTTAAATAAATTTTCAATCCAGTTAAATTTTATTTCCCAATCCAAGTTAATTTCATTTTAGCCCTTTAAATTTAAATTCCATTATTCAAAGCTTATATTTCCTTCATGATTTAAAAATCATCTCAGTTTATAAGCTTACAACTATCTCATCAGGATTTTTAAACACCCGGCTTTTGGTTTCAAATCATTTAAAATCTCCTACATCACAAATCACATTTCTTAAAGGCCAAACCAATCCTGGTTTTATTCCCAACAAATTCCCTTTGAAATTTCAAAAACAACTAGCTTTTCTGAATGAATAAATTTTTGGCAGCAATCTGTCACTTAGAAACTCGAAAATTAACATCGATGATGTTGCAGTCATCACCGAAGTTATTTTCCAGCTACTTAAGTGAATTCAATGCTATATCTCTTTCCAAAATCTATTTAAACAAATTTCCTTTCAGAAACAACCAAAAACAAAAATGCTACTATTTATTTTCAAAATACTTTCAAATCTCCAGGATTTAAATTTCCAGACCCTGCTTAAATCAATTTTAACAATAATTCAGTTGTAGAGCTTGTGCATATACAAATACTCATTTGATTGTATTTCAATTGATAAATTACATTTATAATTCATATTTATAAATTTCATTTTACAATTCATATTTATGAATTTTATTTTATAATGAATTTATCTCCTTAACCTTTAGTTATATTTTAATTTCTAGTTAAATTTTCACTTAACAACGATAATACTTTAATATTCTCATTTCTAACATCCAAGCAACCATATATTAGCTAAATAGTTTTCAAAAACTTTTATTTATATCAAAATATATTTTGGGTAAAATTATTTCATTTACCCGCATTTAAAATAATACTGTGTCAATTGTTCTATTCAAGTGTTTAGAAACCCCTTCGATACAGTTGCGCAGACTGTGTCGACGAAGGTTCATATGCCACTCAATAAATCAATCAACACAATATTAAAACAATTTATATTCACTAACAAATACGCGCTCATATCTATTAATACGCTCAAACTCATTCTAGAGTACTATAGACTCTATTTGAAATGAGTAGTTCCCACCAGAGCCAAGGTTGTCGCCAACCTATGCTCTGATACCAAGTGTAACGACCCGCAAATCCGTACCCCTTGAGTCAACACTTATTCTACAACAATCAACTCAAGTTGTACAGAAATACGAACCATTTGGGTTTAAGAAGAAGAGGTAGAAGAAGAGAAAACAAAATCAACATCAGAATCTAACCATCGCAGCGGAATAAAATATAATAGATAATAAATAATCTTTACTCAAAATCAAATATATCAGTTTACCTATATTACATCATCAGAGTACATCAGTCACAGCTCACATCAATAACATACAATGGATACACAACAATTCAACAGCGGAATATATATATATATATATATATATATATATATATATATAAACAAGTACGAGAGTACGTGTGGTCATCCAGCTCGTCTCCTGAGCTCCATAACATCAAATCCTGTATCCTATAATACTCGGTCTGACCCGAGCATTACAGTTAAATAACACCCGAGTCAGCCTGGATTACCAGCGTGAGAAAATCACACCCAATTGATTATTAGAGTTTCAAAAATCCTTTGAAAACAAAAGCATCTCGTAAGACCACGCCACAAATAATCATGTCGGGTTTTTACCTTACGATAGCTAAAACAATTTTTATAGAAATCCTCTGATATTATAATAGTGTCTTTAGAAAGTAAATAGAATCTAGCTGAAATGCTTGCATCTCACGTTTCAGCAATAGTTGGGCACAATCAAAACCGTACGGGCGCGTAGAGAAAATGGATTCCAACTAATGGCTAGGCACTGCGGTACCACCTGTCACAGTACCCGGTCTAGATCAGCGTACCGAGGAGCCACCCTAACTCCCCTGCAACACAAGACCGGAACCATCACTTACTGGACAGTCCCGAGCAAGATCACCCCGCGGTTGGGATCAGCAACCGCCCACTAAGCCGAAATAAAGGGACATCTAGACAGGGATGACCTCACCCTCCAGTGGGGGCTACCCACGAAGCCTTGCTGCACATCCTCTGATTTTCAGCCGTTCCCATTTGATGAGGCTTGAGGCTAAGTGTTACCATTTTAGAATATATTCCTTAGAATGCCCATCGTCCACCTGACGATGTTTTCGCAAGCATTCATCCATACAAGTCCGTCCCGGGTTCGAACGGAACCGAAGGCACTATTCCTACTACATCCATTTTGGAAATATCCTCAAGATTAGTAGCGACTAGCCCTTGCATTTCACTGCTCCATCTTCGAATCCAAATCGTTTACACGAAACGTACAAACCGGATCGAAGTGGTTTTCGAGAAATAAATCTCGATCCCGGTCTCTTCGAAACGATCAGCGCATTTGTCCAATATTGATAGTCGGTGATTTAACTACCAATTAATATTCACAAACATCCATCAAATAATAAATAATTTTCCAAATTATTTATTTATCTCAAAATATCCTCAAAGATATATTTCTATTTTCAATCCCTTGAAAACAGTTTCAAAACCATCTTTCCTTTCAGGATAAACCTTCCCGAATATTTACTATCTCCTCTAAAATCACCAAGCACAAAAATAGATTTTTAAAAATAATTTTAAATACTTTACTTTGAAATATATATACTTTAAAACACTTAGGATAAAACTACTTAAATAATTTGTTAAAAATACACATTATATGAATTTGAGAAAATAAGGTTACTTTATAAAATATAAAATCAGGTTTTCACTTTTAAAACAAATACTAAGTCACTTTTAAATAATTAATGCTATAATATATTAAAAGGAAATATTTGCTTTAGAAATTAAATATTTGAAATAATAAATTTTTCAAAAAAAAAACATACCCTTTAAACATTTTTGAAACTATTAACTTATATTTAAAAACTTACTTTGAAAACGTACTTGGTTATTCAGAAAGAAATTCCCAATCTCGATCACTTAAATCAATTTTCCAAATTGATTCCCAATTCATTTCATTTAAAATAAATTTCTTTACTTATCATTTCATTTCAAACTTCATTAATTATGGCCTTTATTATATATTTCAATTTGATTTTTAACTCCTTTAGCGGAAATATACAAATCTCAGGTTATTCCCAATTTCTTCTTTATTCTTCTTAAATAATTTAAATCCTCAATTTAAAATAAATATTTTGTTCTTTTAAACAATAACATTGAAGTTTAAATTTCATTAACTTCCTGTTTGTTTAAATTTTCCTTTCCATTAAAATTTTAAAGTCACTTTATTTCCTTTCCAATTCATTTCATAAATTTATTCAACTTTGCTATAATTATTTTTCTTATGCTTCCACTTCTTTTATTTTCATTTCCCAAACTCAAATTATATATTTAGTAATTAATTATTGCCCGATTTAAAACAATTAAGCCATAGCATTCAATATTCCCACATAATCCATTACAGGATATCAAATAGTCAGAACAAAGAATATTAAATAATTAAATAAAGTTGAGGGGTCCAGTTGGATCCCTCCAACCTGTTCTCCGTGCATCCACAGATGTTAGCACAATATAAAATGCCAATTCCAAATATATATACCACACTACAGCACATAAATCAATTCAACCATTTCAAGCAATTATTTAAATTTAATCATTTAAAGTTAAATTTAACTGAGTGAGATTAACTCACCTTTTGCTTTTGATTTGCAGTCTAATCCATCTTGACTTGTTTTCTATTGTTATTTTCAGACCTTGTAAAAATATTAGATTGTTTATTGTTATTCGAATAAATCGAACAATTAAATTCTCATTCGATTAACTAATTACCTAATTTAAATTAGTAATTTTCTTTCAAGAATCCCTTAGGAACTAAAATAGTAAATGAGTTAATTAAACAATTTATCTTAATACATTTTTTTTTCAATTCAACTAGCAAGTCCAAGTACATATATATATATATATACATACCTTTAAAACACACATTTCTTTGAACCCTATCCACTTATAAAATTTATTTATATGGATTCCAAAATCTACTTTTCATAAAACCCCCCTTTTTTTCCTTTTTTTTTCTCTCCCAAAATTTCATATATTTTAAATTGAAATCTGCATGTGCATTTATCTCTCTCTCTATATATATATATATATTATGTAAATCTAAAATCCTACCTATCAATATCTCTGCTTCTCATAATATGTATATGTATAAATATGTTCTTTACACAATATAAGTTGATTTATTTAATAATAAAAAACGAATTGAAGATACCTCTCTGACCAATTGGTCTCGACTGCACTGTCGACACACACGCGAGCTTGAGAAGAACCATGTACTCCGGCTTGAAGCCCCGCCGTTACCACTGGCTAGCATCGCTGCTACCCCGAGCCCAGCACCTACGATCCACTGTCGAAATCGACTCAAGCCTAAAAGCTCCACCTTCAAGCCTTGCGAAAATGAGAATCGCACACCTCAGATCTAAATGCTGCTCTGTTGACGAACTCCCTCCTTAAGGCGGCCTCGGCCTGGAACCAACAAGGCCTCGCTCGCGACTTCCATTTCGAGATTCCCCCTGCGAGCTACCCAAACCCTAAATGCGACCATCCCCAGTACTCGCGATTCTCGATTTTAGGAAGAGTATAAAATTTGATTTCATAGGGTACGAGATTCAGAACGAGGTTGTATATTTAATTTCGAAGAATAGAAGGAGATGAGGAATTAAGAATTTATGTTCGGCCATTGCGTTGCTTCTGAAATTCGTTCCAATTACAAAGGATATGGGTACGCGAATCTATTTACAAAGGCTTGATTTTGGCTTCCAGGAGAAGGAAGGAGGGAAAAAGAATAGATGTTGTCGTACTGAAAGCTGCGAAAGGGAGACAAGATTTGAAAGAAGGCAGTTGATAGGGATAATACGTGAATATTTAAATAGAATTTCAAATAGAATTTTCAACGCGTTTTTATATCGTGCACTCACACATCAACTCCAAAAAATACGAAATTTGAAATCCGATAATAATTTAATATTACGGACTCAATGGTACTGGTTTCGTCAAATTCCGAGACTGTGCCTCGAGAGGTTATTTTTAAATTCAATTGAGACGATATAAATTTCAAAACTGAACAAAACACTCCCAAATTCAATTTTAACACTTATACTTTTTTCCATATTATCGATATAAATTTTATAAGCCTTCAAATTATTCTTAACAAGCTTAAAATTCCAGATTCAACATTTTACTCAGCTTCAAATTATTTAATTCAATAAATTTAATTATAAAAAATTAGTGATATTCGTAATTTAAATTAAAATTACTCTATTGAATACTTAAAATCAATTAAATATTCTGATTTTAGATGCTTGAAAATTACGGGTCGTCACAGGTTGGGAAGTTGAATTGAAATTGATTTGAAATTTTAATCTGTTAAGAATTATATTTAAATCAAAATTGGTTTGAAACTTATTCGTTTTGATATTTTTAAGATACGATTTTATAGCTTGATAATTAGATTTGATTTAAGGTGATTAAATGAATATTTTCAAATTTAATTTTGATTTAAATTTGCAATTTGAGATTTTATTTTAAAACTTATAAAAAGTGATTAGGTGAATATTTTAGAATTAAATGTAATTGAAGTTAGATATTTAATTACTGATATTGATTTATATTTGCAATTTGAGATTTTATTTAAATGTTATCAAAATGATTTAGCGAATAATTTCAAATTTAAACTAAAGTTGAATTTTGAGATATAAATGAATTTATTAAATTGAGTTATTGTAAATTGTCTGAATATTTAAACTTCGAAACCTACTGAATTGAAAGTAGTATAAATTTGTAGCTCGAACCTGGATTTGAAATCGATATATATAAATTGGTTTGAGAGAATGTGAATCGAACCTTTAAACTTTTTATTTGAAATTGTTGAACTTAGATATGATTTAAATTGAATTTTGGAACTAAAGTTGATGTGAATTGATTTGTGAAATTGGAAGAAACAATTCTAACCTGAAACTATTTTCGATATATATATATTTTAATATATAAACTATTATAATATATAAACTATTTTAATCTATAACCTATTTTTGAATATATATATATATATATAAACTATTTTTAATTTATAACCATTTCAATATATATAAATTATTTTCATTATTTAAACTATTTAAGTTGGAACTTTTATAATTTAGATTTAATGGATTTAAATGCGAATACTTTGATATAATGTTTTAAACTATTTTGAGATATGATTTTGAAAGTGATATGATTTCGAAAGCGAATATAATTTTGAAAGTGATATGATTTTGAAATGAATATGATATTTTGATATGAAATATGAACTGTTTTAAATGAAAAATGACTACAGTGTGAAATAAGTGTTTTGTTGTTAAAGAGATCGGGATCGAATATTGTCATACTCTCTGCTAATACCAAAACCACTTTAACAACCGTGCACTTGGTGGAGAACTAGAACGAAGTAGGATAATTTGGCAACATTTATATGGGGTATGAACGCAGCCCTGACTCTCACGAGTCGGCTTGATGTGACTAAAACAGGAGTTATACCTAGGCCAAGTGAGGTCGCACCTCCGATCGAGCATGCTTCTTCGATACCATTTTATTACTTTATAATTTGATTGGTATTGAATATGTAGCATATGATTTTTGTTTGATGATAATAAACATATTTATATATATTCATTTAAATGTATTTGTTGTTGTACTGTTTTATTTTCACATAATTAAATAAATATTTGCTGAATAAAATAAATAACACAGAATTTAAATTCAAACAGATATTTTATCCAAACAAATATTTTATTAATTTTTCTGAATAATACATAATTTGAGCTCTCACTATATATACAACATTTCAAATTACAACACAATTTTTCATTGTACAATTATTCAAATTATAACACAATTTTCACTATACAATTATTATTTACATTAGCACCTCAGCACATATCACTCATTCACTCGTATTTTATCTTCGACTCTGCTCCAGCCTGAATCCAGCATTTGAGTTATCTGTAAAATAAACGCCGATGCTGTAAAATTAAAAGAGAAATATATTTTACCGTGTAAAATAAATTTTTTTTTTGAAAATACTATTTGCCTCGGTTATTTAGGTTGTTCGTCATTATTTAATTTTGAATTCATCGAAAACGAATAACCTGTGACATGCACAGTGTTATCACTATACATGCCACAAGGCTGTGCACACCGATATACACTTGATGAAATTGCAGGGACATGTGAGCACAAGGTCAAACCTTACCAAAATCTAGGTTCAACTCAAGCGCAATACATATAAAATCACGACATGTGCACAAGATCAAACTCGAGCCAAAGCTAGGATCAACTCAGGTGCAATATAAATACATCACCAAATTATCGAGTACAAGAATCCAAAACCTAACATAAAACAAGCCTCGACCAAAAATTCAATGTGTACGCATGAAAAATACTCTACCATTCAAACTTAAGGCAAGTGCAGGCCTAAACTTCAACCTATTCGAAGTGGTGCACCAAACAATTCAACTATTCAGGCTAGAGTCATGACACAAAAGCAAAGACCACTTAAATATATATATATATATATATAGGTATGCACATATATATATACACACACACATATATGAGTTCAAAGAAACAACAAATTCAACTTGTATCAAAGGCAACAATTAGTTAATAGACAACCAAGTACAAGATACAAATGTCAATTGCATCAGGGCAGTGCACAAGAAAATAATATAGCATGGTCAGATATGGAACCAGATACAAATTGTCAAGTACAAGCTTCAATGACTAAAACAAGACCACAATGATGAATTGATCAGGAGCAACAAAGGTCAGGTATAAGCATGGATGAGCAATGATGACACAAATGCACCATACCAGGGCAGTGCAAAGTACAAAGAAACATATATATGAAATGCAGCAACAAATTTATCTTGAACCACCATACAAAATCTTTATAAAGTGCAAGGAATCACATATATACACATATGCAAATACACATGTGTACACACACACACACAGAGATATATATATATATATATATATATATATATATATATATATATATATATATATATATATATATATATATATATATATAGCTAGTGCACATGTAACCAGGACCAGTGAAGTGAAACAAGACCAGTCAACAAGAACTATACAAAGGAGGACTTGAAGCTCACATGAATACAACTCAATGCAAAACAACCACCAGTGAAACAGAGGCTCGAAGCATGCATATGGTCAGGCAATGTTGAAGACACAATGCTACAGAGGTGACATCAATATACAGAGAATCAAGTGTAGACTCTACATATACAAAAATAAGGTGATCATGAGACTAGATTTTGAATCAAGCTAGTCAATTTACTCAATATAGATCAATGCACATGTACATAAGTGGACTGCAAGGCTACCAAGTTCAATGGTTGTTCAAGAGGAAACGGCATACATGCAGCGATGAACAAGACTCCAATACCAAAGTACAATCACACACACATATATATACATACATATATGCATATATGTATGGAGAAAATCAACCAAAGCTAGTAGTATATATGAAGTAAAATCAAAACAGAAGCAGGTTGAACCAGTACACGCAGTGACAGTGATCAAACACAAATCGAACAAGTGCAATCAAATCCATCTCACATATAGTTACCTGAGTCAATACAACTGCAGATGCAACAAAGCAGTTAAAACAATGTCATGAACCAAGGTAGCGGAACAAAAATCATGTAGTAGGGTTTACAAAAATCAGGGTAGCGGTTTTTCAGACCAAATTCAAGTTTGAATTCCAAATAATCAAAACCGTGGTGACCAAGGCAAAGATCAAACAAGTCAGTGCCGAAATCAAAATAATATCACAAATTCAAAATGGCTGTAGTCAAACCAGAAAAGAAATTCATTGTGACATCCCGGAATTTTGACCCTATTATTATAATAAGCTTTTGATCAAATTTAAATAAAATATAGTATTTTCATTTATAAATAAATGAGATGTTGGACATTTTTTTTATTTGTATATGTGTTATAAAAGGAAATTTATAGTTTCAAAATGTAAAATAGACTCTTTAACAACATTTAAAATTAAATCTGTTTTATTTAATTAAATTAAAAATTTATATATTAATGACATTTAATATCAAAAATATAAATGTAGTTAATAATAACAAGTATAATAATACAATCATATTCATATTAAATATAAATATAAAATACATTAGTGCAAATACATCACAAATCAAATATTGTAAAATTGAATTTTGAATAAAAATAAGATCAAGAAATGTTTCTAACAACAGCTTTTGAAATGTAAAATAAACATAAGTCAACATGAACATAAGTATAACATGATAATATGTAAACATCAGCAATAAAGACAAATTAACCTGCAAACATTATTTATATGTTAATATAGGTATGAAGACAAAATGAAAACATTAGTACAAACATAAATTAACCTGCAGCAAACATTTTGTTTATATGTTAACATAAGTATGTTCAAACCAAAATCTGCAACTATTAAAACAAGGTTTGTCAGCAAGCATTAAAAGTGTAAACCTTTATGAATACATCTTTGTACAAACAAATCTGCAAATATCTATATACAAATCCTTGTGTCAGCAAGCATTTAATTTATGTTAACATAAGTGTGAACATAAACATTTATTAGCGCACTTTCTTTCTGGAACAAATCTGCCAGCCGAAATACTTGATTTAGCTCAGGCTTTAGTACATGATAAAATAAGCAAGATATGATATCAAGTGAAAGCTTGTGCAAGAAGACATATTGTTCAAAGTTATAAATATTTGTATACATCATTTTTATCCTTTAATTCATTTATAACTACAAAAGCAAAGAGCCTGAGAAAACCAAAAAAAAAGTAAGAGAAATATAAACAAAACTTCATATTGGCAAGTTCAAAAGTCAGGAAGCAAAGAAAGGTTACAGGAATTTCAAAAACTGCATATTATCAAGCTTAATCAAATTCAAGCTATAGGTTTCTTCATCAAGCACCTAGCCTTTGTTTCAACTGTTAAGTGGTGAGTAAACCAACTTTTTGAAATTTAATTTAATAATTTACTCATGAATGAATTACTATGTTGATATAACAATGTACTGTTATGATCTGTAAATTCTGGATGAACTGTTCCTAGTTGTTCTTAAAGTTTCTTTCATAAACCTGAGATAAAGAAACAGAGGATAAGTATACCTCTTCTATAAATAATTTAAACTAAAAAAAATTTAAGTAGAATAAGCAAAGCATAAATATTTGGAAGTTGTGCTGAGAACAACATAGTTACTGTAAAGTTAATTTACAGTACAAAGTAAATAATGATCAACATTCGAATTGCATAAATTGTAAATTCAAATTTATATCTTGAAACAACATACTAAGTTATGATTTTTAAGACCCAAATTATAATTTTTAGTTAACAAGTCTGGGAGCAGATTGATAATTTTTGTTGAAATTCAGATGATTTTTAAGACCCAATTATGCTTTTCTATGAATTTCAGATGATTCATTCAATAATTTTTGTTGAAATTCGACTTGAAGCTAGAGTAATGTTGTGAGGTCACCAGAAAATTGTTAAAATAATTTTCGAATGCAAGATTTGTTGAGGGGAATCAAAAGTAGGGTTATGGGTTCCGTATATTTGGGTTCGGTTAATTGATGCTTGCGACACTATGGCACAACCGAGTGACGCGGGGTTTTGGATGGAGTTAGGAGGTGAGGTCGGCAAGGTTTGACCGGAGCCACGTCGTCTCTAGCGGTCGCGACAGTGAGTACGAGGTGAATTTGTCAGCTGTGTTCGTGTTGCTGTTCTTCTTTTAGGGCGTATTTTGTTTCTGAGTCTTTCGTGCATGTCTGGGTAGTGATTACGAGAGAGGGGAAGCGATGTGACTTGTTGGTGATGCCGCGTGGCGGTGGCGCGGTGGTGGACCGCCGTGCACGTGCACGGCGGTGGGGGAAAATTCTGGACGTGGTCGACTCGAGTGAATCTCAATTAGTCGCGTGGAGTCCTTCGGGTTGTTCCCGGGTCGAGATTGAGAAGGCGCGTGTGTTAATAAGTTTAATAGTTAAAACTTTAAACTTCAAAAAAAAGAAGATAGAAATAGGGGAAGAAGAAGGGATCTAGGGAGTGACGCGAGAGAAGAATGGGTGGTCTCGAGTTCTACACGAGTGAGCACGATGTATGCTTCGGGTTTCTAATCCCTGGAATTTTGTTAACTGTAATTTGAAGTTAAAGTAAAATAAGCTAAGTATAAATTATATTATTAGTATTGACCAAATTGTTTAAGCCAAGTTGAACTTTAAGCTTTGCAGAAAACAAAAGGGAGTAATTAATTTAAATACAAAGTTAATTAAGTAGATAATAAATTTTATAATTATAATTTAATGCGTAGTTCCAAATTTAATCAAATTTGTAATTAAAGATTTTAATGATAATCTTGTATAAAATCATTTGTAATTAAGAATCTAATTAATTATTTGATGTTGGTTAATTAACAAATCATAGTTAACAGATTAAATAATTAACTAATGATTAAACGATTAAGTTAATTAATAATTAATGATTAATTAAGCAATTAATAATAATTATATGTGTAATTGAGTTTTATAATCAATAATTAAGATTATTGATTAATAATTAATTAATTTAGTAAATGATTAATAAGTAATTAATAAATTGGAAATAAGTTAATTAATTAATAATTGATTAAGCAAGAATAAAATATAATTTACTCTTGAGTACGCAATTAAGTTTAAAATAAATCAAATGACATGTTGATATGAATCGATGATTCTATTTGATTGCCTTTGATGTTTATTTATATCTGTGATGTTCTGTGATATTCCGGATATATCTGTGATGATTGTGTATGATTTATCTGTGTTAAATTACTATATAATTTATCTGATGTTATTTATCTGTATTAAATTGCTATATGAATTCAATTGTTAGATTTAAACTGTTAAGTTAATTAGACAACTTGGACTTTAAAATGGCGTTTGGATTTCGATGAGACCGGGATCGGGTATCGAATTGATATTCCGAAAACCACATCGATCCAAATTAAACGTTAGGTCGTGTAATCTCAAGTGAAGATCAAGATGGTGTTTTCAGAATACAAGGGTTAATGTCGTTAACTCTGAGGGTGATTCCAAAACGAGTGTAACGAGATAATGTCTTCGGTTTCGTTCGAACCCGGAACGAACTTGTATGGATTGAATGCTTTCAACACATCGTCATGCGGACGATGAGCATTCTAAGAAATATGTTCTAAAAAGGTAAACGCAGCCTCAAGCCTCATCAACCGACAATGGATAAAACAGGGGATGTGCAGCAAGGTTAGGTGGGTCATGCCCAAGCAGGACGAGGTATACCCCTGTCTAGATGTCCCTTTTATTCAGCTGTGTGGGCGGTTGGTCTGCAGCCAACTGCGGGGTTATCTTGTTCGGGACTGTTCAGTAAGGAATGGTTCTGACCTTGTGTTGCAGGGGAGTTAGGGTGGCTCCTCGGTACTGTGATCTAGGCCACGTACTGTGACGGGCGGTACCCCAGTAGCCCTGCCATTGTATGGGATCCAATTTCCAATAAGCGCCGTAAGTTTTGATTGTGCCCAACTATGTTGAAATGTGAGATGTAAGCATTTCAGCTATTTCTGTATTTTACCTGAAAACCCTAGACACTATTATAATATCACTGAATTTCCTATAAAATGTTTTGGTTAGCGTAAGGTAAAAACTTACCCGTATTTATGTGTGGGAAGTCTTACGTGATACCTTTATTTCAAATGATTTTCAAAGTTAAACAACTTTAACCTGTTAACTCATACCAGACCCATGTCTAACCCGATGTTTATTTTTGTTTTTCATAAACTTTCGGGTACCCAAATTTTTACGGGTAGCCAAGGGATTCAGGTTAGCTTTGACGACTTCTGGAGGAGCAATGAAGCAGGAGGCTTCAACATTGTAGACATATATATCTATATAGTTCCGCTGTGTTAGTTAGTTTATGACATTTGAGATGTATGTTCTGACAGATATGTATATGATAGCCATGTTGTATGATATTGTTTAACTCTGATGTATATATAACTATTTAATATTTATGTCAAGGTATTATAGTTTATTCCATTCCACTGTGAGATTCTGATGTTGTTATTCTTTCTTTCTTTTCTTTTCTATTTCTATCCCTTTCTTTCTTATTGATGACACGTCTTCCTGGGCGTAGGAAGTCGGGTCGTCACATTCATGGAGCAAGTTCAAATTCATGAAGCTATGGTAAGCAAGCATAACAGAAAATATATGAATTGAACTAGTCAGGATTAATCACAAGCACTCAAGCAAATCGAATGGACAAGTGTAAATAACGTGGAGAATTCAAACGAAAGATACGAATGTAGTTATAGGGTTTTTATCCTTATTTAAACCATAACATCATCGGCAATATAAAGCATTCGAGTTCAAGAAATTACCAGAGCAAGGCATTAGATTAAATCACAAGCCAATAACTCAAATCAAAGTCGAGTATTATTGAATATCGAAAGGGAAAAATTGCATATCATTTTAATAATCGAACTCGACTTAATTAAAGTAGCCAGGAACAAATTAATCGATCGAAGAAAGCATTCGAAGCATCAGCAATCGATACAACAAAGCGGAGAATTCATCATGAAGTCCTAATTTTTAAAAGAGGGAAATAGGGACGAGGCAGCCATTTTTCAGCGTAAAGGATACAAGGCCGATAAAAGAAAAAAGGAAAAAGGGGAATTCTTATTACAGTTTTTTTTATTTTGGGCTGGCATAAAATTTCCTTGGGCTTTTAATTATAAATTAGGGTTTCTATTATTGTTTTAGTTGTTTTTATTTTGTATTTATCTTTTAAAATTTTGTAAATTCTTGTCGTGTGACTAGGGGACGAAATACGGTGGTGTAGTTCGAGAATTCGCAACTCAGTGGCTGAGTTGTGGCAGGGTTTTGAGCGTAGAGTTATGTTAGTCGCTAACGGGTGTCATAAGTTTACCTATGTAAGCGTCTGACTGCTTAATTTCTAATAGAAACCTTGGGGGTAGCACGTAGGCAGAGTTTTGCCGATGCTGGGTAAATATGTGTTGTTCTATTTCTACTTTTATAATTCTGCTTTTGTCTATTTTGGAATTATTTTATATATTTTCGCAATTAATTTTTATAATTATTAGTATAACCATATTCACCCCCCCCTCTAAGGTGAAATTGATCCTATAAGTGGTACCAGAGCTAGAAACAAAAATCAATTTTTGTTTTAAAAATTTGATTTTTCAAAAACAAATTATTGTTTTAAAATTTTGACTTTTTTAAATGGCTTCTTTTAATAATGCTTTTGCTGAGGCTCGATCCATAATTAGACAACCAATGTTCAATAGTGAATATGCTTACTGGAAAATAGGATGAAAATTATTCTAAAAACCATTGATGCTAGGAATATAGTTGAGACGAGATATAGGACACCAACTATAGTGGTAGATAATCAGGAAATTGAAAAATGATGGATCAATGACAGATCTAGAAAACAAACTACAGAATGCCAATGCTAAAGCTATGAATTCTATTATACGTTCATTGGATCAAATTGATTTTAATCATGTCTCACATTGTCTAACTGTGCAGGAAATCTGGCACATACTTAAAGTGACTCACGAAGGAATCAAGTCAAAGAATCTCGCCTTGCCATGCTTAGTAGTGAATACGAGAACTTTACAATGGCCAAGGATGATAATGTCAAAGAGATGTATGGACGACTTTTCAATCTTGTATACAAATCGAAAGCTCTTGACAAATCATACACAGAATTGGAAATAGTCCGAAAAATCTTCAGAGTCCTTCCATAAAATTTTAAAGTGAAAGTTACACCATTCAAGAATCAAAAGATCTAAAACAAATCAAAGTGGAAGAACTCATCGAAAATCTTACCACTTACAACCTAGAAATCAAATTCGAGGAAGAATGCAAAGGAGGTGATACATGAAAGAAATCTATAGCTCTTAAAGGAACAACGGAAAGTGATGATGATGACGATGGAGCAGTTGAGCTGGCGCTACTAATAAAGAGATTCAAAAAGTGGAACCGCAAATACGGAATTCCATCTCTAAATCAACAATTGAAAAGTAGAATAGTCAAACCACTAGACAACTCAGAAGAGTAGGAGATCATATGTCACAAATGCAACGAACCCGATCATAGAAAACCCAATTTTCCATAGAATCGACTCAGCCAAGGAAATAAACCACAAAGGAGAAGTTTTGTAGCCACTTGGGGTGAAACTGATGAAGCTGATAAAGCACTGGCAGTGAGAGTGAAAAAGGAAATTTGTGTCTTCAAGGAGAAATAACTAACACTGATGATGACGAGCCAAGCGAGGTATCAATACTTACTCATTCAGAATTACTTATATATTTTCACGAAATAAATGGCTGTTTTGAAAGACTTAGGGAGAAATACGCTAAAATTTAATCACAAAGAGATACTTTGATAGAAGTAAATAAAAAAACTTGACCAATTAGTCAAAAACTATCAAAATAAAAGCCCTTAGTGTAACAAGTGTACATCATTCGAAGAAGAAATTAAAAAATCTGAAATTAAAATTAAATAACTTGAAAAGGAAATTCTGATTTCGAAAGAAAGTGAAAACACGAGGAGGGAAAATTTTATTAAAACTCAAGTCTAACAATTGTCTACAACTTTAGTAAAATTTTCCAAAGGAGAAAAATCACTAAATATGTTATTAGGGAAACAAACTGTCAATCCTATTATACAAAGACTTGGATATAATCAATCTAAACTTGTGTAAGCAAAATTAATTAAGCCAAATCCGAGTGCACAATTTGTAGAAAAATTGGACACAATCAAAACAATTGTTGATATAGACTCAAAAACGTGAAAACTATACCAATTTGGGTTTCAAAAGGCAGGAACAAATATAAATAGTCATGGGTCTACACAAACATATTTTTCAAAATCTTTTTCCACTAACAATCATGGACCTATAAAAAAATAGGTCAAAAAAATCTTTTCTCTTGTAGGTGTGGTGGCAGACTAAGGAACAACAACAGTGTTACCTGGATTCTGGCTGTTCCAGGCACACGATGTGCAACATATCAAAGTTCCTTAGTCTAGTACAAAGGTGGCAGAATCACAATGGGCAACAACGAAAAATTATCGTAAAGGTAAAATAGATAACAGTATATATATTTTGAATGATTTTTAGATGTGAAAATCTGCTCCACAATAAGAGTTAAATCAGCTAGTTATGTGATAAAGAAATGAATGTTGATTTTGATTCTGACTTATTCAAATTTGTTTGCTAATTATCTTTTTATGAAGAGAACACTATGAGTATCCCTAGAAGTTTTTGAACTATCTTATATAGATTTGTTTGGACTAATGATATTGCAAATTTAGATGATAAAAAATATTGTCTCGAATTGATTTTTGATTACTCTAGATACACGTGGATATATTTGCTTATCTTACTGCTTCTGGATCTGACACTATGTTCACTGTTTGTAAATTTGCACAATTTCAATTCAAATTCAAAAGAATTTCATTTGAAAGCTGTTAAAAATTATTTTAAGGTATTTTGTTACACACTTCACAGTCTGGTCTATAACATCCAACTAATGATAATCTTGAGTCAAAGGAAAATTCGGATGCATATTACACTGGAAATCTAGTTGATAGAAAAATTACTAGAGGAATGAGATTTATGTTGAGACATTCAGTAGTTGCATCATTTTCATAGAAAATATTTGCATATTTTTCATTTCAAATGATTTCAATTAGCAGACATTTTTCATTTATAAAACCCCTTCCAGAAAATAGTTTTTTGTTGACCTTGTTTCAGATTAGTTATTTTAGAAAATCTGATTTTATAATTATTTTTGGAATTGATTTTAAATGACTACATTAACTAATCTGACTCCCTACTGATTATTGAAAAGATAAATAGTGATTGAAAAAGTGATGAGTGTCTATATTAATCATATATTATGACTTGTGAAAGTATATTTAGTAAATTTCTTTAAAACTTTAAACAAGATTTATAATAACTTTTGATGGGTAAAAATTCCATGATTATCTCTACTTCTATCATATTTCTAACGACCATCACTCATCAAAATCCAATATAGTATGTCAAGATGTGGTATTTAAATGGGAAATTATTCGTTTTCATTTTATTTTATTTTTTAGTAAGCAAAAAAAATCCAAAGTATTCACCCTCATTTAATAGTCCTCATGGTTATGCATAGGTGAATTACTTAGAATTTTTTATTACGTACTTTCATGCTCGTTTAAAATTCCTCACGGGTATGCATGTATGGAACACATAACAAAATTGATTATTAAATAGACAAGTTGATTCTAATCCCATTTAAAAGTCCTCACGGTTATGCGTGGTTAGTAGATACTTGAAATTCATTTTTATAAAAATTGGGAATACTACTAATCTCATTTAAAAGTCCTCACGGTTATGCATGGCTAGAAGATACTTGAAATTCATATTTGTAAAAATTGAGAATATTTCAAATTCCTGATATAAATATACCACAAATAGACACAACTATATGGTTATACATGCCGACATCATTCCTATCATTCTAAAATGGAATACGTTCTTAATAGAGTATTTATGATTTCTGTTTAATTTTTTATTGAAATTTAATATTTATACTCGATTGAGTATTAATGTTATATTAATACCTATAACTTTATCTCTAATTTTCTAGCACTATTACTCTTTTTCTAATAATAAAAAGGGAGTGAAAAGTTAAGATTTTGGCAAATAAAGGTCAAATATTTTATTTTGTATTTTCTGTTTGCATCTAGGTTCATTTGTATATTTTTATTTATTTTCATGCATATATGAAGGGAGAGTTTTGTTGTAAAGAGGGAGCATTCAAATAGAGGGAGGATATAGAATGATCAAATACATTTAACAAATTTAAAGTCTAAATATATGTTTGTTCTCATCAAAAGGGGGTGATTGTTGAATATGCAAGTATATGATTTTTGTTTGATGATAATAAACATATATATATATATACACATATGTGTGTGTGTATATTCATTTAAATATATTTGTTATTGTACTATTTTATTTTCACATAATTAAATAAATATTTGCTAAATAAAATAAATAACATAGAATTTAAATTTAAACATATATTTTATTCAAAAAGATATTTTATTACAATTTTTGAATAGTACAGAATTTGAGCTCTCACTATATATACAACATTTCAAATTACAACACAATTTTTCACTATACAACTATTCAAATTACAACACAATTTTCCACTATACAATTATCATTTACATTAGCACCTCACTACATATTACTCATTCACTTGTATTTTATCTTCGACTCAGCTTTAGCCTGAATCCAGCATTTGAGTTATTTGCAAAATAAACACTTACACAGTAAAATTAAAAGAGAAATATTTTTGCAGTGTAAAATAAAATGTATTTTTGAAAATACCATTTTCCTCAGTTATTTGGTTTGTTCATCATATTTAATTTTAAATTCGTCAAACACGAATAACCTGTGACATGCACAGTGTATCACTGCACATGCCATAAGGCCGTGCACACCAATATACACTTGATGAAATTGCAAGGATAGGTGAGCACAAGGTCAAACCCAACCAAAAGCTAGGTTCAACTCAAGTGCAATACAAATAAAGTCATGACATGAGCACAAGGTCAAACCCGAGCCATAGCTAGGATCAACTCAGGTGCAATACAAATACATCACAAAATTGTTGAGTATAAGAATCCAAAAACCTACATAAAAAAAGCCTCGACCTGAAATTCAATGTATAGACACGAAAAATACTCAACCATTCAAACTCAAGGCAAGTGCAGACCTAAACTTCAACCTGTTTGAAGTGGTGCACCAAACAGTTCAACTGTTCAGGCTAGCGGTATGGCATAAAGGAAAAGACCACATAAACATATATACAAATATGCACATATACATGTATACACATATATGAGTTCAAAGAAACAACTAATTTAGCTTGTATCAAAGGCAGCAACAAGCTAATAGACATCCAAATACAGGATACAAATGTCAATTGCATCAAGGCGGTGCATAAGAAAACAATGTAGCATGGTCAGACATGGAACTAGATACAAATGGTCAAGTACAAGTTTCAGTGACTGAAACAAGACCACAACAATGAATTGATCAGGAGCAAAAAAGGTCAGGTATAAGCATGGATGACCAGTGATAACACAGGTGAACCATACCAAGGCATTGCAAAGTGTAAAGAAACCTATATATGAAATGCAGCAGCAAATTTAACTTGACCCACCATACAACATATTTATCAAGTGCAGGGAAGCATACGTATATAAATATGCAAATACACATGTATACATATACATATACAAACATATGCATACATACATATGCATACATACATACACACACACACACACACACACACACACACAGAGGCAGTGCACATGTAACCAAGACCAGTAAACAGTGAAGTGAAACAAGACCAGTCAACAGTAACTATACGAAGGAGAACTTGAAGCTCATATGAATATAACTCAATGCAAAACAACCACTAGTGAAACAGGGGCTCGAAGCATGCATATGGTCAGGTAATGTTGAAGACATAATGCTACAGAGGTGACATCGATATACAGAGAATCAAGTGCAAACTCTACATATACAAAACCGAGGTTATCATGAGACCAGATTTCGAATCAAGCAAGTCAATTTACTCAACATACGTTAGTACACATTTACATAAGTGGAATGCAAGGCTACCAAGTTCAATGGTAGTTTTCAAGAGGAAACAACATACATGTAGTGATGAATAAGACTGCTATACCAAAGTACAATCCCACATATATGTATGTATGTATGTATGTATGTATGTATGTATGTATGTATGTATGTATGGACACAATCAACCAAAGCTAGCATATATATGAAGTAAAATCAAAACAGAAGCAGGTTGAACCAGTAGGAGCAGTGACAGAATCCAAGCACAAAACGAACAAGTGCAATCAAATCCATCTCACATATATTTACTTGAGTCACAATACAACTATAGATGCAAGCAAGCAATTAAAACAATGTCATGAACTAAGGTAGCAGAACAAAAATCACGTAGCAGGTTTTACAAAAATTAGGGTAGCGGTTTTTCAAACCAAAGTCAAGTTTAAATGCCAATGAATCAAAGCCGTGGTGATCAAGGTAAAGATCGAACAAGTTAGCGCCGAAATCAAAATAATATGACAAATTCAAAATGGTCGAATTCAAACCAAAAAAGAAACTAATGGAGCAAGTTCAAATTCGTGAAGCCGTGGCAAGCAAGCATAACAAAAAATATACAAATTGAACTAGTCAGGATTTATCACAAGCACTCAAGCAAAATCGAATGGACAATTGTTAATAACATGAAGAATTCAAATGAAATATAAGAACGTAGTTGTAGGTTTTTCTTGCCTATTTAAACCGTTAACATCATCGGCAATAAAAAGCATTCCAGTTCACGCAATTATCAGAGCAACGCTTTGGAATAAATCACTGGCTAATAACTCGAATCAAAGTTGAGTATTATCGAACATCGAAAAAGGGGAAAATCGCATACCATTTTAATAATCAAACTCGACTTAATTAAAGCAGGCGTGAACAAATCAATCAATCAAAGAAAGCATTTGAAGCATCCGGAATCAATTCAACAAAGAGGCGACTTCATCACGAAGCCCTAATTTTTTTAAAGAGGGAAATAGGAATGAGGCAGCCATTTTTCAATGCAAAGGATATAAGGTCGATAAAATAAAAAAAGAAAAGGGGGAATTCTTTTTTACAGTTTTTTGTTTTGGCCAGCATAAAATTGCCTTGGGCTTTTAATTATAAATTAGGGTTTCTATTATTTTTTTAGTTGTTTTTATTTTGTATTTCTCTTTTAAACTTTTTTAAATTCTAGTCATGTGACTATGGGGAAAAATACGGTGGTGTAGTTCGAGAATTCACAATTCAGTGGCTGAGTTGTGGCAGGTTTTTAAGAGTAGAGTTAGGTTAGTCGATAGAGGGTGTCGCAAGTTTACGTGTGTAAGCATCTGGCTACATAATTTCTAGTAGAAACCTTGGATGCATCATGTAGGCAGTGTTTTGCCGAAGCTGGGTAAATAAGTGTTGTTCTATTTCTGCTTTTATTATTCTGCTTTTGTCTATGCTGCAATTATTTTATATATATTTCCATAATTAATTTTAATAATTATTAGTATCACCCTATTCACCCCCCTGTAGGGTGAAATCGATCCTACAATTTGGTGCACCTTTGATTTGGGAGTGTGTCTCAAGGTGGACGGTGGTAGCTACTATGCATTACCACCGGCCCTGTTCTTTAAAACGGTAGAATCCTACCCTAGGCACTATCTCACATGCCTTGTTACATGCCTTATCGCGTCCATTACGACTTTGTTTGTACCGTACCTATGGAATGCTCCATGAGTAAACCAACGGTTTGGTAGAGCTTACAGTATCTGTATAGACTACGGGAATATATAAAAATATGTTAAGGGGGGTATGGGTAATGCCTATTTTAATATTTTACTTTACTGTAGACATTATCTAGCATATTGTACTATGTATGTATATAGTTTAACGGATCCTTGAAGGAAGGGAATCCCAAACATCCTTTAAGTTATTTGCATTTCATTGGACATTTCACTTGAGTTGACTAGCATAAGAATGTTAATCCTAACTCAAGTGTTTTGTGTTTTGCTTTATGCTTGGGTCAGACTGAGTGTCATAGCATTTGAGACTCGCCTTTGGAGTTTGGAGTTTTTCTTGGAGATCTAGCTTTATCTATTCCGCTTTCAGTTATTTCTATTATTTTAAGTTCTATGTTTAGACTTGTCAGTTGCTTTTGTATTAGTGACTTTTATGTACTTGGGATTTTCTGTTGTATTTATTTCATACTCTAATGTTCTGTAGTAGCTTCATGAATTACTATTTATATAACTCCACTGCTTCTTGTTATATTAATCTATGTCTATGATTCAATGATTGATTTATTTATTGTATATCCTAAGTTTTGCCAATCAATTTGTTGTTTTGAGCAATTCAAGTCCAACAAGTGTGGATGATTGTCGATTGGAATCGTTCGAAAAGTCGGGTCTCTATATACAATTTTTCTCATCATCATTATATCTAGTTCTTATATATATCAATTAGTATTTTATTGAGGGGGAGTTAGAGTTGGAATTATAATAAAAGTTAGATTTATTGTTTTAGTTGGTTATTTTTGTTGACGACAAAGGAGGAGAGATATATAACATCTAGGCATAGATTAAGGGGGATTTACACAGATTACATGTGGGTTTTTTGATCCAGGGGGAGTTATATTATATTTTACATACACAGTAAAAGAGGGAGATTGTTAGAATCTTAAGTATTAGTTTTGATGATAATAACTATAGGACATTATATAAAATATAGCTACTAATGTTTTATCAATATATGTATATTATGTAGTGCAGGATATTAGACAGGTGTTAACTAAGAAGATTGTACTGTATGAACAGTAGATTCAAGATGACGATAAATGAAGACTCATGAGTATTGAAGAGTTCAAGATTTTCAAGATATTCTAGAAAAGTTATAGAGTCATAGAATTTATGTTAAAACCTTGGTAACACTTTCCTGATCTCTCTCGCTTTCTTTAATTATTATTTTTCAAATATCCTGGTTTTAAAATAGTAATTTTCAAAATATTTTCCAAAATGATTTTCAATCTCTTATACTTATAAAGATATTATTTTAATGTTTTTAAGTTTATATATATATATATATTGAATTTTTGTCTATAGTTTAATAAGTTATAATTATATTAATTTATATATATGTTATTGAATACTCTTATTATATCTTTCAAAATTATTTTGTAAAATTTTATTAAGTTAAATTTTGATTAAAATGTGTATAAATTATATTTAAATGATTCTACAAAGTATCAAATTATTTTACAGAGCAACGAAATTTCAGAATAATATTATTAAAGTGTTTTTCAAAATACAAAGGGATATGTCGACAT
This sequence comes from Allium cepa, assembly GCA_030765085.1. NCBI lineage: Eukaryota > Viridiplantae > Streptophyta > Magnoliopsida > Asparagales > Amaryllidaceae > Allium > Allium cepa. The sequence continues at coordinate 1,028,623,634 of CM060937.1, read as the reverse complement.
ATCCTATCCATGTATGTCGATATAATGGCCTTACTTTTCAAAATTCAAATTTGAATGGAAGTGTGTTTTCTTCGTATCTCTTCGCAAATGGATCTGGCCCTGTTTCCCTATCTTTACCAGACTTCCAATTGAAATTTTAATAATGATTGTCTTATTCTTCTCTCCTCTTTTCACTCTCTTGATTCTAAATCAATTTATACCCAAACTCTACCGAAATTCGACCAGAATCAAGTTCCAATCATTACTTGTTTGATTCTCCTTCATCTACTCTTTCATTTCTCTCATCTCTCTCACTTAAACCAAGATCAAACTACTATTCAAGAGTTATAGGATCATTTGTAATAAAGATCAAAGTTCTGAGTTGTAAACTCTATCAAATCATACTCTTATACTTTGTGGTGCACTTGGTATCCCTGAAATCCAAATGGGTGTGATTGTAGCCCATAAAATCAATTGGCCGTGCTTAGCAGCCCATAATCTAGTGGGCATGATTGTAGCCTGGAAATCAAGTGACTCTATTCAAAGGTCGGGATTCTGGAGGGTGTTTCTCATAACCATGAAATCAAGATTGTATTTTCATTTACCAGTTGAAAAGATAACTATACAAGGAATTATGCGGGAGTGAATGTAGGGTAACTCTGAACCAGTAAAAAATCTTGGCGTGTTCTTTCCTTTTTATTTGTACCGCAATGACTTTTATCTGTACTTTGATTTTATGATTATTAGTTACATCATTTAAAGTAGAATATTAAAGAATTTGAAAAATATTCATATAATAAATAAAACACTATTCACCTCCACTAGTCTTAATTTAGCCTTAAGATCCCTATTCCGTTAACTTGCAGCTACTACCACCTGAGTCACCCCTGCTCCATCCATACTTTCCGCCAACACATCGTCAAAGTATTTCAGCTCGTACTCCTTTAAAACCTTAGCAATCAACGAGATCTACCACCGCTCCATCCTACATTGTCATCACTGCACCTGCACCAACCTACATCGTCATCAACGCCATCCAGATCTGTCACGATTTCATTGAAGTGGTCCACAGCCTTCTCCATCGTTTAAACTCATTATCAGGCATTGTCCTTCTCATAAATTATTTTTTCTTTCTACGAAATACGATTACAAAATTTTTCCTCCATTCCAACAAATTGTGAGCTGGTCTCAGAAGCTAAAAACATGATCGAATTTATCCTTCACATTATTTTCCTAATATTACAATATGGAACAAAATATTTTTAAAATAGACACCTGCATATGTGAAGAAGCAACAAATACTAAAATGAGAGTAGAAGTTTTTTGTAGCAAAAAAACAACTTTATAAAAATATCTAAAGTTAATTCATTCTATTATAAATTAAAACATGTAGAAACTATAATTTACCCAAAGAAAATTTCTAGTTTTTCACGAAAAACAAAGACAAAAACCGCATTCCAATTATGTACATCAATACCGACATTATAAAATTCTTTACGATAGTCAATTGAGTGGAAATGTCAGGTATACCTCTCTTCCTTTAATATACTAATGTCGCTTATTAGCTAACTCTACGTTCAGACATACTTATATTCGAAGTTGACTCTTAAATCGATAATTTCTCGCTTTTAGCTTTTTTATGTAATCACCCTTTGTTCATTTATGGTTTTCATATAAAAACATGACTTCTAATACTGATTATGAGTTTGATCAGAGATCCAATCTGACAGTGGACATTATTTTCTCTCAAGTATCAATTGAATATCAACACGGATACTTCTAATATTTTTTCCTTATACACTAGAATATCAACACAGTATAATATTTATAATCTACTAATTGTTATACATGTAAGATGGATATTATAATCATATTCCATAATATATATAAAATATACAATGTTGTCCTTCAAGGTTAAACATATGTGTGAAACATGATATTGCCTTTAAAAGCATAAAAAATATTACCCTAATATGATTAGTTTTTTTGAAGATAATTATTTGTATATATATTTTCCTCATTTATTTTATCCTTTTGCTAAATTGTAAAGGAAAGAAAAGTAGTTTTTAAGAATACATTGGGAGTTTCTACTTTAATATGTCTTCATAATAGAAATGCATTTGTTAAAGTTAAAAACAGTAAGCTCTACATACTCTCTTATAAGATTAAATCTTATAATGTTATTTAAAATTTGTAGTGAAATAACTTAATTATAAAAGGTTAAATGGTTAAAAATTAATTCTATAATTTATTGGCTTTAAAGGGAATTAATATGTAACCGAATCTTCAATTAAATTAAATTTTAATTAAAGGTACCTAAATTAATTAACAATCTAGTTAGTTTAAAATGAAATTTATGGAATTGATACCACTTAATCTTTTTTATCAGTTGCATGACAATAATATTTGATAGGATCCTTTCTATTTAAGTTTGTTTACTTATAATTAGAACTAGCATGTGGGCATATTCGTTGTGCGTATATAAATAAACATCCAAGGAAATTTATTTTGTTATATATGTATATATATTATTTAACACGCACGCGCACACACACACACACACAGATATATATATATATATATATATATATATATATATATATATGCAAACAATACTTATGCACAAATTTGAAAGAAAATGAAAGAATTATTTCTAAACACGTTACTACAATAATCTTTTGCTAACAATATGCAATGTTTAAATCATTAAGAAAATGATTATAGCGAGGTCCATATTTATACCTATTTTGTAACATCATATTTACAGTGTTTCATTATCCTATAAATTAACTATGAACTAAACTAATAAAATACACATATTAAGTGTTAACCCGCCTTTTGGCAAGGTCAAGGACATGCAGATTTAACTTAATCGACTTCTCGTTTGTCGAGATTGTAATACGATGTGTTTAAGCCAGTCGGATGGACAAACGATCAGCCATGGATGGTTTGGTGTAGATCGCTCGATCAAGATAGCTCGGTCGTACCGGCTCGGTCAAGGAAGAAAGGTCGTGCATGGCTTGGCCTAGGTGGGTCAGCTGGTGTCGCTCGGTTAAGGAAGAAAGCTCGTGCATGGGTCGGCCAAGATAGTACGGTCGGGCCTGGTTCAGCATCGTGAGTGGATTGGCATATGTGGGTTAGTGGATTTGGTTCGGTCTGCCAGGTCGGTCATGCATGATTCGGTATGAACGGTTTTAGCCTCAAGGGTATTGGAGCGTATGGTTCGGCCATACGTGGCTTTGCATCGTGAGTGGATCGGCATAGCAGAAGGTTGTGAGTAGGAAAAAGGGTCGGCTAAGAAAGGTTAGGTTGTCATATTCAAGGGGGTTGGTACTAGCATGATGCTTCAGGTCAGCTGCATGTCTGCTCTAGGTCGGCTAACTACAAGATCCAGGTTAGCATATTAGAGGAAAGGGTATTAAAGCTTGGGTTCGACATCGTATTGCTTCGAGTTCCTGTCTAGGTTACTTCGAGTCAAGCATAAGGTTGCTTCGGATCATCACCTAGGAAAACTCAGGTCGGTGTATTATGAACTCGAGGTCGATTGTAGTGTTGAGTTTTGGATCGGCCATGGTATTGATGGGCACGAACTGCTCAGGAAACCTAGTGACTTAGGTTTTGCCTATAAATACAACATATGGGGCTTTAGAAAATGGATCTTCATTCTACTTCCCTTCTTCTTCCTTATTAAGGCTACTCTGTCATTGTTGCTTTAAAAATTCTGGATTGTAACTGTAATTGATTTGAATATAAATAGAAATGAAATTTCTGGAGTGGACGTAGGCCAAAGTTAGCCTAACCACTATAAATCCTATTTATTACTGGTTTCTTTATTAATTTTTATTGTTCTTCACATTCATACTCTCTACATACATTCTATATATGATCTGTGACTGTGATTTGGTGCTTTCATCTAGATTTGGGTGTTAATGACCAATTTTGGTGCTATCATTTTGGTGCTTTCACCAAGAAAGCTAGAAATCAGGAATTTAGAAGCTTGGATTTTGGATTTAAAGGCCTAGGAACTCTGACTCTAGGGACTATGACAAAGCAATCAACCAGAGATAGAGGATGGAAAGAAGTCAGCAAGAGGGAAGTCAGGAGGCTTCCATTAGAGCTAATCAAGCCTCCGTCTGCATCAATAGGGACGAGATGCAGGTCATGATGAATTCCATGCATGAGTAATTGATGAAAAGACAAGAGGAAATGATGCAGGCACTTTTTAGACAATTTGGACAAGCAGGAACTACAGGAGCTCAAATCCATAGAGCTGGATCAGAAGGACTCAACCGAAAGGTAGATGGAGTGGTTCAACAGTGGTAGACCCCCATCAGTAAAAAACTATCAATCTGGATTGACCTAGACTCCAGAGCATGCCACCAGGTAATGTTAGACCAACCCATAAAGGGATACCAGATGATGCTGCGCAGCTCTGTGCCAACAGAATATAGGAGTGCGTGATGAGGAGTATGTACCAGAATTCCATCGAGGACTTGGAGGGCAATTAGGAAATGTAGATGGGGGCAACCCTTGGCAGGTAACACTGGATTGGCTGACATCATCAGGCAAACTATTCGTAGAGGTCTGACAAACAGGGATTTGGAGTGAGTAAACAAAAGTTCATTTACCCGTAACATTAGGATGGCTAGGAATCCACCCGATTTCAAGCTACCCACTCTAGAAGTATACAACACTAAGACGGATCCCACCGACCACTTGATGAGATACACAAGGCATATGGAAGTGTTGGGGGGGCAATCAGAGGAGGTTATGGCTCGGTGTTTCCTCCTGTACTCGACCGATATAGCAGCTATGTGGTTCAGACAGCTAGAGGATGGATCCATTGAAACATGGACAGAACTGGTGGATAAATTCTTGGGACAATTTCGAGTTCACATAAAAAGGCCAAACAATGTGATGACATTGATGTTAGTTAAGCAAAGGGCGGATGAATCGCTCAGGACTTTCTTAACTCGGTTTAATGCAGTAGTTGCTTCGCTGGATCGGCCGGATCCATCTATGGTTCTAATGGCTGCAATATTAGGAGTCGGGGATAATTCATATTTCAAAGTATCATTGATACGGGACCCACAAACGGATCTTGGAGAATTTTTCATAAAGCCGAGAGATTTCATCGACAAGAGGATGCACGTTTGGATATGAGGTCGAAGGAAGTAAACATGGTTAAGGATGGAGAACCATCTAGTGAGAGCTCAGGTAAAGATAAGGATAAAGGGAAGAGGAAGCGCTAGGGAGAATCAAAATTTTCCACTTACATAAGACTGAATGAGACATTGGAACGGATATACATAAATACCCAGGATCGCCTTTATTATCGAAGACCGGCAAGGAGGGAACCCTCAGAACACGAAAGGGCATCAGGAAGGCACTGTCACTTTTATAACCTGGATGGGCATGATACTAATAGCTACAGGCATCTAAAGGATATAATTAAGGAACATGTAAGGAATGGTCAGTTGCAGAAATATGTTGGAAATCGGAATGCAGCGGTGGAACAGGAGCAGCCACCGCCTACCTTGAACGACGATGGTATAAAGCCCAGGAATGGTTGTCGGTTGGTCATCAACTAATCGTGATGTTTCAAAATAAGTAACAAACTCTAGGCAGGTGGCTAAGTCACTTATTCATGTACGGGGACAGAGACAACCCCTAGGCATGCTCTGAGATGATGATAAACCGTGACACTTTTGTTTGTGAAATCAGTTTTTTCTTTTTCGCTTGGACATTTTCATTTTTTAGCTTTGATTTTGGAAGTTCGGTTTAAACTCCAGATTTTGTTGGTTCTCTGGTTTGGATTTTGTTTTGGATGCTTGATTTTTGATTTGGATTTTGATTTGGACTTTTGATATGGATTTCTAGTTTTCTGGTTTGAATCTGGGTTTCAGATTCAAGTGTGATTGACTTTTATCTGGTTTTTGGCTAAAGGTCGTCGAGTATGGACTATGCTCGGCAAGGGTCCGAAGAGACCAGGATTCGACCTAGGACTTAGGCCCCATATCACCTATCGGTTACTATCACAGGTCATCGAGTATGGACTATACTTGGCAAGGGTCCGGAGGGACTAGGATTCGGCTTAGGATTTAAGCCATGGCATCACTTAGCGTTCAGGGACACTGAACCAGGAACACCATGATATTACTTAACACAGGTCGCCAAGTGTGCATTACGCTTGGAAAAAACCCAAAGATGTTACGAATTTGGATATTAGCTGTAAACAGCTAAGGATTTCAATAAGGGCCCTGAGTGGTCCCAGATTCGGATGTCGACCCAGAGAGGTCATGATTTGGTTATTGGTTATGGGATATATATGGATTAAAACTCGGTTGACGGGTTCAACTGGCCATGGAGTTGGCTAAGGATTTGGTTATCAGATTTGGAATTGGATATCGACTCGGAGCAGTCGCAGATTTGGATAGGGATACGGCTATGTCATTTGAATAGATGGCTTGGTCATGGATTGGATTATGAATCGGATGGTATAGCTATGGATAATATATGGACTTCAGATATCGGATTCAAGGCTATTCAAAACATACCTTCCAATAGCAAGGCATGTTTTGGGGGGCAAATGTTAACCGCCTTTTGGCAAGGCCATGGACAGGCCGATTTAACTAAATCGACTACTCGCTTGTCGAGATTGGAATATGATGGGTTTGAGCAAGTTGGATGGACAGACGATCGGTCATGGATGGTTCAGTGTGGATCACTCTATCAAGGTGGCTCGGTCGTACATGGCTTGGTCAAGGAAGAAAGGTCATGCATAGCTCGGCCTAGGTGGGTTGGCAGGTGTCACTCAGTCAAGGAAGAAAGGTTGTGTATGGCTTGGCCTAGGTGGGTCGACAGGTGTCGCTCGGTCAAGGAAGAAGTTTTGTGCATGGGTCGGCCAAGATAGTTCGGTCGAGCATGGTTCTGCATCGTGAGTGGATAGGAATATGTGGGTTGGTGGATGTGGTTCGGCCTGCCAGGGTCAGTCGTGCATGGTTCAGTATGAATGGTTTTATCCTCAAGATTATTCGAGCGTATGGGTCGGTCGTACATGGTTCTGTATCGTGAGTGGATCGGCATGGCAGGAGGTTGTGAGTAGGAAAAGGGGTCGGCTAAGAGAGGTTAGGTTGTCATATTCAAAGGGGTCGGTACTAGTATGGTGCTTTGGTTAGCTACATGTCTGCTCTAGGTCAACTACCTATAAGATCCAGGTTAGCCTATTAAAGGAAAGGGTATTAAAGGTTGGGTTCGGCATCGTATTGCTTAGAGTTCCAGTCTAGGTTACTTCGAGTCAAGCATAAGGTTGCTTCGGGTCATCACTTAGGAAAACTCAGGTCGGCGTATTATGAACTTGAGGTCAATCATAGTGTTGTTTTGGATCGACCATTGTACTGATTGGCCCAGACCGCTTAGGAAGCCCAGTAACTCAAGTTTTGCCTATTAATACAGCATGTGGGGCTTTAGTAAGTGGATCTTCATTCTACTTTCCTTCTTCTCCCCTATTAAGGCAACTCTGCCATTGTTGCTTTAAAAACTCTAGATTGTAACTATAATTGATTCAGATATCAATAGAAAATAAATTTCTGAACTGGATGTAGGCCGGAGTTAGCCGAACCACAGTAAATCCTATGTTATTACTAGTTTATTTTTTATTTTTTATTGTTCTTCACATTCATACATTCTATTTGTGATCTGTGACTGTGATTTGGCGCTTTCATCTAGATTTGCATGTTAGTGACCAATTTCGGCACTAACATTAAGTAAATCATGCATATTCTCTAGTAAATTAATAAAAATAAAAAGTAAACTAAACATATATTTCGATAGTTTAAAATTTAAAATATGATAGAATATCATTCAAATATTGGAACATTTTTAGAAAGAAACATCTCGTACATGAATACTTTTAGTTTATATATATTTACCTAAACTTATGATGGCTAAAGTGTTTAAACCCCCCCCCCAATATATATAGATATACGAATGAATATTGTGTAAGAATGAAAGTATATCTAAGACCATATGGAACTTAAAGTGAAAGTAAATTATGATAAAGATATTTACTAATTTAATTTTTTATTTGAATTCAAACTAATTTGAATTCTTTTCATCATACTTCTTATATATTTGTATTATTCATTTATGTTCAACTCGTTTTTTTAGTTTCAAGTATATATAACCATTTTCATTTTTGACATAATGTAATTTGAATTTTTTCCAATGTTTGGTTGCTTTAGGTATCATTTTGTATTAATGACCTTCTATTCTAATTTTGATAATAAACTATAAGACAATCATGCCTGTTAGAAGTGCAATATAGGTGGATATATATATATATGTGTGTGTGTGTGTGTGTGTGTGTTTCAAGAATAGAGAACTTATTTTTAAGACTATACATTATTTTATACTGGATATTGTTTATTAAAGTAATTTACCCTATCTACCTTATTATATATAAGTTCATCGTTGATATTTTTACTCTTATTGAGAGTTGTTAAAGGTAAAATAGATTTGGATAAAAGTGGGCAAAATCATATTCTTTAATTAGATTAAAAATCTGGGCATTTTTTTAATTAGACAATTTTGATTAACAAAAAAAATAAACATATCCTTAATTCTTCCTTTACAAAATTACTTTAAATTACCGATTAAATGTTTCATGAATATATTTCTTCTTTCATTTTTCATGTTCTTTTATACTCTTTTGAAACATTTTTTCTTTTTATCCTCAAAATACTGAAAATTTAATTCTGTAATTTAGGTGACTGCTAAAACTTGAGATTATAAAGGAGTACATAAAGTAATTTCAATCGCTATTATCATAATCTTCATAAAAATCATCGTCTCCTTCCATTTGAGATTTTAATATTATTTTTCTAGTTATTGAAATTTGAAGTAATGGGATATTTTGATAATTGATATTTGAGTACTATTTACAAATTTAGAATATTACAAAAATATAGTAATGAAGATATAATAATTGATATACAAATTCAAAATCTTCAACTCCTTTCATTACTATATTTTTCCATATTTAATTTTTCATTAATTATTTGAAATTAAATTTCAAGCGAACATTAATTAATACTTAATACACATGTTCTTTAATAATTTTAAAATTTAGGAAAAATAACGTGTATTTCTAGTATTTTTAAAATTGATTGAATTTAAAAGTAAGAGTTTTAAATACTTGAAACATAGAAATAACCAAAATAACATTATTATTAAAAGCATTTTCATGCATTTTATGGTATTAAATTTAGTATACACCATGATTATAAAAGAAAACAAACGACATAAGACTCATTTTAGTTTAGAGGTAATTAAATAATATATAAAACCTTTATCAACAAATAAATATAAATGTAGGGATCATGAATGTGTGTATGTATTTCCTGTTATATGCAAATAAAAATGAAAATAAATTATGATAGATATACACATTATTTTAGGTTTTAATTCAAACGAAGTATAGAGTTAATCATAGTTAATTCCAATTAATTCCAGTTATTTCCCTTCTATTTCATTTCAACTTCTAAATTAGAAAATTACTCATGCACTAACTCTCAAATTTGTTCTCTTTGATGTCAGTGAAATGAATTAATGGCTATTAATGGAATATAGTTACATTTAAATAACCAAATACTAAAGATAGGAAATATGTCATATTAGTTTCTAAAATTAACAAATAAACTAAGAAAATAAACATACGACCAAATTAACTAAATTCTACATTTACTTTAATGAGTTTAAAAAAAATATTTATTCTAAAAAAATTTAAAACTAAAAGTATAACAGACCTGAACCTGTCATTATTTCTTGATACTTACATCAATGTGCATTAACAGTTTCACCATTTTACCTTTTAACTATTTTATTTAGTATATCATCTCAGTTTATAGATAATGTAATATGTTATATAACCTAATAATTATATATCTATAGACCCACTTCATCATTTATACTAATAGAGTCAGGGGTATGTCCTAATGGTAATTCGGTAATTTATTGTAGATTATTAACTCTTAACCAATTCTTATTCCTAATAAATATATTTTCTCTTTCTATCGTATACTTGATATAATGCATTATATTAATTAATTAAAAGTATATTTAATAGAAAATCCATAAATGGAATATTTTATGATAGTAGTTACAAAACATTGTAACCATGAGTGATTTATCACAATAGAAATATATATATGCCATTTAAAATGTTTCTAGTCAAGATGCATCGAGACCAGATATCGATCCATCCGCTAAGACAAGAGTGCATAGCACTCTCCAAATGTTGGGCATTTTATTACTCATGGCTGTTGTAACGACCCGCAAATACGTACCCCTTGAGTCAACACTATTCTACAATAATTAACTCAAGTTGCACAGAAATACGAACCATTTGGGTTTAAGAAGAAGAGGTAGAAGAAGAGAAAACAAAATCAACATCAGAATCTAACCATCGCAGCGGAATAAAATATAATAGATAGTAAATAATCTTTACTCAAAATCAAATATATCTGTTTACATACATTACATCATCAGAATACATCAGTCACAACTCAACATCAATATCATACAATGGGTACACAACAACTCAACACAGCGGAATACGTATATAAATATACAAGTACGAGAGTACGTTTCGTCATCCAGCTCGTCTCCTGAGCTCCACAGCATCATATCCTATATCCTATAATACTCGGTCTGACCCGAGCATTACAGTTAAATAAGACCCGAGTCAGTCTGGATTACCAGAATGAGAAAATCACACCCAATTTATTATTAAAGTTTCAAAAATCCTTTGAAAACAAAAGCATCTCGTAAGACCACGCCACAAATAAACATGTCGGGTTTTTACCTTACGATAGCTAAAACAATTTTATAGAAATCCTCTGATATTATAATAGGGTCTATATACAAGTACTTATAAAATAGCCGAAATTGTTACATTATTAAATTCCAGCTACTAGCCACAAAAGTGGGTAATACAAACAAAACTCGTACAAGGCTAGTAGGGAGAATGGATTTCCAACTAATGACTAGGCACTGGGGTACCACCTGTCACAGTACGGGGCCTAGATCACCGTACCGAGGATTACTCCCTTCATCCCCTGCAACACAAGGCTGGAACCATCCCTTACTGGACAGTCCCGAGTGAGATCACCCCGCGGTTGGGATCAGCAACCGCCCACTAAGCCGAAAAAGAAATAAGGGACATCTAGACTGGAATGACCTCACCCTGCTTGGGTGCTACCCACCTAACCTTGCTGCATATCCCCTGATTTTCAGTCATTCCCATTTGATGAGGCTTGAGGCTAAGCGTTACCTTTTAGAACGTTTCACTTAGAATGCCCATCGCCCACCTGACGATGTTTCGTAAGCATTCGTCCATACAAGTCCGTCCCGGGTTCGAACGGAACCGAAGGCACTATTCCTACTACATCCATTTTGGAAATATCCTCAGGATTAGTAGCGACTAGCCCTTGCACTTCACCGCTCCATCTTCGACTCCGAACACGTTTTTCGCACGAAACATACAAACCGGATCGAAGTGGTTTTCGAGAAATAAATCTCGATCCCGGTCTCTTCGAAACGATCAACGCAATTGGCCAATATTGATAGTCGGTTATTTAACTATCAATTAATATTCACAACATCCATCACACAATAAATAATTTCCCAAATTATTTATTAACCTCAAAATATCTTCCCAAGATATATTTTCTATTTTCAACCCTTTGAAAACAGTTTTCAAAACCATCTTTCTTTTTAGAATAAACTTTCCCAAATATTTTATATCTCCTCTGAAATCACCAAGCACAAAGCTAGATTTTAAAAATAATTTAAAAATACTTTATTTTCAAATAAAAATAAAGTTACTTAATAAATGTAAAAACTAGATTTCCACTTTTACAAAACAAAACACCAAATCACTTTTTAAATAATTACTACTATAATAAATTAAAAGGAAATAAGACTTAAAATATTAGAAATAATAATTTTTTTCAAAACATACCTTTTTAAAAACAATTTTAAAACTATTAACTTATATTTAAAATTACTTAAAAAAATGTTCTTGGTTATTCAGGGAGAATTTCCAACTTCAATCAATTGAATCAGTTTTCCAAATTGATTCCCAATTTATTCCATTTGAAATAAGTTTCTTTAATTACTCAATTCATTTCAGAATTCATTAATTATACACTTAATTTATTATTGTTATTATTTTCCATTTGATTTTGAATCTTTTAACTGAAATATGCAAATTTCAGCTTTTCCCAATTTCTTCTTTAATCGTTTCCATAGTTTAAATCTTAAATTCAAGAAAAGCTTTGTTCTATTAATTAATAACACTGAAGTTTAAAATTCATTAACTTTCTGTTTATTTAAATTTCCTTTCTATACTCAAGATTTACTTATTAGAAATTTTAAAGTCACTTTATTTCTTTTCCAATACATTCTTAAATTTATTAAAATTTCAATAATTATTTACTTACAGTTTCACTTCTTTTATTATCTTTCCAAAATCCAATTTATATATTTTTGGTAATTCATTGTACCAAATTACATCCAATCAAACCATAGCATTCAACATTTCAATATAATTCATCATAGAATATTAGATAATCACAACAGAGGGTATTAAATAATTTAAATAAATGTTGAGGGGTCCAGTTGGATCCCTCCAACCTGTTTTCCCTGCATCCACAGACGTTAGCACAACATTATTTACTAATTTCAGAATATATCATACTATAGCACATCAATCAATCAATTTCAACCATTCAAACAATTATTTAAATTTAATCATTTAAATTTAAATTTAAACTGAGTGAGATTAACTCACCTTGATTTAATTGTGGCAACCCTTCCCAATCTCGACTCGTTTCAGTACTTTTTGACCTTGAATAACAATTGCACGGATTTTATTAATATTTGGATAGATCGAACAATTAATTTCCGTTTAAATAAATTTATTCTTTAACTCAAATAATTTAATCTTCGACTAATGATTTATTTCAACAAATAATTAAATTTTAAACTAATTCTCCTTTATAAAAATCTTTTAGTAAGTAAAATAAATCAATTAAGTTTATTAAACAATTTAATCTCCATCATGCATCAATTTAAAAATTAAACTAGTAAGTTTATAATGGATATAGGCATTTTATTTGTCATCTAGTAACTACAAAAGTATATTTATAACAATATCCTATATAGATCTTGAAAAATCAAACTTCCTACAAATTTCTAGATTTTCCAAAACTTTATAATAATCTTTCCGTTTTACAGTAAGTTATTAAAATAGGGGTGTAACTATATACTTGTATTTGTATTGTACACACAGGAAAAATTCAGAGTTTATTTTATATATATATATATATATATATATATATATATATATATATATTCCTCTCTAATATGTATATGAAATAAAATATCTTCACTGTCTCTTTTTTTCTTCTAATTTACATATACTCATATTAAAAATCAAGTTCAAATAAATAAATGAAACAAAATGGAGGATACCTCACTGCAATCACGACCTTCCCCCCTCCCCCCGGTGTCGACATCGACCATCAAAACAAAGTCCCAAGGACCCAAGCTCGAGTTCGCGTCAATCCAGCTTGAATGAATGCACTTCGCGTTGCTCCCTTCCCAAGCGAACAGTGAATGTTGCGATTGCCTACTGAGAATCGCATGCCACCATACCCCTTCCTCCAATACGCCTCACCCACAAACCCTACTTTCGATTCCCCTAGAAGACGTCGCACTCGATCGCGACCATCTACTCTCACTGCAGCCATCAGACGCGAGCAAAAGAAGTATGAGATCTGCCACCCCAACCTCGCGACATAAATCCCTTACTCGAACGAAATTCATTCGATTAGCCGCGAGTACTCGAGCGCGATGAGAGGAACGAAGGAAATTCTTGCGTGCGATTTGGTTTGGGAAGATACAAGCTCAGCCATGATTCAATTTATTTCGTGAATTTGATTTGAGAAGGAACATGATTTCCAGAAAAGGTAAACTGGATTAACTAGAAGAAAAACAAATCGCTCGGCCATTTAATTTTTCTCTGAAGCTCTCGATTTTGTTTCTGATTTAAAAGCAAAATGAAAAGAAGAAGATTGCGTGAGATACTAGAACGAAGAGGAACGGCTTGCTTCAGAAGATTGTCGGCTACAGTACTTCGAATGTGAAAGGAAAAAGTTATGATGGGAAAGATTGTAGGCTGATGTTGACCAATATAAATATAAATTTAAATTAAACTCGATATAGATTTCAACGCGTCTACTTATCATACGCTCACACACCAACTCCGATCAATACAAAATTTGAAATCCGATAATAATTCAATATTACGGATCCAATGGAACTGGTTTCGTCAGATTCCGAGACTGCGCCTCGGAAGGCTATTTTTAAATTCAATTTAAACTATAAAATTTTAAAACTGAACAAACCACGGTTAATTTCAATTTTAAAACTTCTATTAACTTTAATGTTATCAATATGAATTTTACAGGCCTTCAAATTATTTTTAACAGGCTTAAACTTCGGATTCAACATTTAGCTCAACTTCTAATTATTTAATTTAATAATTTAATTATCAATAATCAGTGATATTTGAATTCAAGTTAAAAATTAACCTATTGAATATTTAAAATAAATTAAATATCCATATTTAAATGCTCGAAAATTCCGGGTCGTCACATTCCTCCCCCCTTAAAAGAATTTCGTCCCCGAAATTACTAGTTAGGAAGAATGGTCCAATACCCGTATATATTTTTCTCAAAGCCAAACAGTTTCTAACAATTTAACTTCTTACTAACTATCTTTTTATACAAGACCCATCATCATTCTTATTAACCTCTCACCCTCTCATAGTTTCAAGCTATACTACTTATTTAACCATTCAAGTTTCAATTTAAAACCAAATTTTGAGTTATCAAAATTTTCTCAAAATTTTTCGAACTCCCTAAATTTCCGAAAAATTTCGCCAGCGTCTCCTTTGCGCGGCTAGCTCGGTACAACTACAAAATGGCTCTACGGCCTCCCAAATCCAAAAAGAAAACAAAAAGCCAAGTGGCTCGATCAAAAACCCAATCAAATTTCATATAGAAATTTTAAACACATACCTTTTTGTCGGGCCATTTAAAATTTATCTTCTGAAATCAAACATCAATTTCCTTCTGCTTTTAAAACACTTATATATCCTGTTATAACAATAATGTCCATCCACAACATTCGAAAGCATTTTGCATTACTTTTACAAAAGTTTCAATATTTGCTTTATTTAAGCCCGTACGATGCACACATATCATTCGTACGCAATACCAAATCCGATCGCTCACTCGATCACACAATTTCATTTCCGAACTAGAATCGCCCACCCGACCTCCTAGTGCGGACTCAGATCTGGTCTCTTGATTAGAAACCGTCATTCTCCTTGCACAGTCGTAAACTACGATAGAGAATTTTCAGAATCAATCAAAACTCCATATCCAGGTTCGCCGTCGAAAATCGAGTGAAAAATCCTAACTCAGATCGATAAAATTATCTCGAAATTCTGTGCTCGAATTCTGGATCAAATATAACTATGCGAATAAATAATATACGTACACCTTACGTAATTAGCCCAATTGGTTTTAAGCTATACCAATTCTCTTTTATTCACATTCTCAACTATCAGTTTAGTTCCCATTCAATTATTCACTTGGAATAATTTTTCTCAATACCCAATTTGCTTAAGAATTTCATTTTTCATTCCTTAAGTTTAATTTGAATATTGTATATAATTCTTATATAAATCTTCATTTTACTATTGAAGTTTATTTTCATTACCATTCTCTTTGCCTTTACAATTTCATTTGAATTCCATTTGGCTTCTACTTCGAATATTGTATTAGTTTCACTTACTAATTAATTTAAGCCTCAATTAAAAGTTTATTTACACTTTGTTTCTTTAGTTCCTTCGATTTCACTTACTTTACAATTACACATTTTAAATTACACTTAAATATTCAGTTCCAGTTCTATGTGCTTAACAAATTTAAATCACTTTTTATTAGTGAAAATTTCCAAAAATTTCAAAATTTTCAAACTCCCTAAATTTACGGAAAATTTTGGCAGAGTCTCCCTTGTACGGAGGGACTTCTGCGATATCGCAGGATGCACAAAAACATATATACATCGGCCTCAGGCCGGAAATCAATATACATCGACCCACACGGTCGGAAAACAGAAAAACAGTTCATATTTCCTATTTGTATTGCGTAGGCGTACCTTATTTTAGCATTTTTAAGCAAGCGGCGATTTATTTTAGCAAATTGCGCAATCAAATCTAGCCAAACGGCTTCCCTGAACCTGTACTTACTCAATTCAAACATGTAAGTGCTATATATATATATATATATATATAATTTCACTTACTTTCAATAGTTAAACACATGCATTACATAACTAATGTATATAAACAATTTTCATAAGCAATTTATATGGTTTTAAAGCTAATTCAATTGCTTTCAACAAATTTTCAAACCACTTTATCGTATTTAAGTGACTTACACTCAATGGTCACCTAAGCTTATAATCATTTAAATCGATTCCAATTCAATTTACATTTAATTCCATTCCATTTTAATTTATTCACCCCTCATCCAATTGCATTTTATTTCATATTCACCAAATTTTCATTCCAAAACCTTTTTATTTAATCTCGACAATCTTCCATGCCTATATACCATTAATTCAACCCAAACTTTTATTTAATGGCTTTTGAAGCCAAGCTTCAATTAGCTACAATCTTAAGTGGTTTTACTTCGATTTATTCAAATTGCATAAGGGAAGTTCATTTCCATTATATTTGATTCTCATCAAATTCTATCCAATTCAAATTGCTAATTCACATTCTCAATTTATCAAAATAATATCTATGCACATATTTAACTTGTTATATTCATATTGGATTTTATTGGCAATTCAAATCATTTCTATTGTAATTCAATTCCAAACAGCTTCACTTCATTTTTAATTTACTTACAATTCCATGCTGAATCTATATTTATAACTCAAACTTCACTTTCAAATTCTATTATTTATTCACATTTCAATTTTTAATTAACCAATTCGAGTTCCATTTCCATATTCCATTAACTAATTTATTTTCACCTAGTTTATTCAAATTTTATATCCAATATTTGATTTTTATTTCAAAAACCACTTTAACTACTTTACTGGAGTACAATCTATTTTATGATTTAAGTTTTAGATTTTATTCATTACCATTGCAAACAATTTTATTTGGCTTATTTATTTTACTTCCAAATTTTATAAGTCTCAACTTATTTATATTCATATTTTCATTTATTTACAATCAATCACACTCACATTTTACCTTTTACACTTTACTTCGGAATTATACATTGGATTTAGTCAAGTATATTTTTATTATTCCATAACCATTTTAAACAAGATTCCATAGTTTAAACAATTTTCCAGAATTTCAAAATCCCTTTGAAATCAACAACATCTCAAAATACTTTGGAAAATTCAATTATCTTTTTGAATTTCAAAACCCAGCCCAGTTCGCAAACCACTTCCAATTTAAAACAATTTGGTAGCAATTTCTCTTCTAGAAACTCGAAAATGAACATCGATGATGCTGCAGTCATCATCGACGTTATTTTCCAGCGACCGAAAGAGAATTAGATGCTTTTATCTCTTTAAAGTCCCTTTCAAATATTTTTATATTCCAAATCTCTTCATATTCAATCCCAATTCAAAATATTCCCGAAATAATACCACTATTATTTCTCCAAAACTTTGAAACCATTTTCGAATCCAAGGAATTTAAACTTTTCCCAAATTTCCAAATTTGAAATCCATCCCGATTTATTTCAACATTGCTCTGGAAATCTTAATTTATCTCAATTTATACATTTCATTTATAATCTATATTTTCAAATTCCATTTTGTTATATAGATTTATTCTTCAACTTTGGTTATAAGTTTCAATTTATTATTCAATTTGTACACAATGGTGTTAATAATTTAATATTATCATTCCTTAACAATCAAGCATCCAAATACTATAATAATTTCTGAAAATTATCTCTTTCATATACAAAAATAATTTGGGTAAAATTATTTCATTTACCTTATTTTAAAACAATACTGCGTCGAGTTGTTCTATTCAAGTGTTTAGAGATCCCTATCGATAACGTTAATTACTCGTATTGACCAGAATCCATAAATTACTCAATAAACCAATCGACACAATATAAAACCATTTTATATTCACTAACAAATACGCGCTCATATCTATTAATACACTCAAACTCATTAAAGAGCACTACGGACTCTACTTGAGTAATTCCCACCAAAGCCTAGGTTGTCGCCAACCTAAGCTCTGATACCAACTGTAACGACCCGCAAATCCGTACCCCTTGAGTCAACACTATTCTACAACAATTAACTCAAGTTGCACAGAAATACGAACCATTTGGGTTTAAGAAGAAGAGAAAACAAAATCAACATTAGAATCTAACCATCGCAGCGGAATAAAATATAATAGATAGTAAATAATCTTTACTCAAAATCAAATATATCTGTTTACATACATTACATCATCAGAATACATCAGTCACAACTCAACATCAATATCATACAATGGGTACACAACAACTCAACACAGCGGAATACGTATATAAATATACAAGTACGAGAGTACGTT
Source organism: Allium cepa (assembly GCA_030765085.1). Classification (NCBI taxonomy): domain Eukaryota; kingdom Viridiplantae; phylum Streptophyta; class Magnoliopsida; order Asparagales; family Amaryllidaceae; genus Allium; species Allium cepa. The sequence goes on along the minus strand of CM060937.1, from coordinate 1,028,604,913 downwards.
TCGTCATCTAGCTCGTCTGAGCTACACAGCATCATATCCTGTATCCTATAATACTCGGTCTGACCCGAGCATTACAGTTAAATAACACCCGAGTCAGTCTGGATTACCAGCGTGAGAAAATCACACCCAATTTATTATTAAAGTTTCAAAAATCCTTTGAAAACAAAAGCATCTCGTAAGACCACGCCACAAATAAACATGTCGGGTTTTTACCTTACGATAGCTAAAACAATTTTATAGAAATCCTCTGATATTATAATAGGGTCTATATACAAGTACTTATAAAATAGCCGAAATTGTTACATTATTAAATTCCAGCTACTAGCCACAAAAGTGGGTAATACAAACAAAACTCGTACAAGGCTCGTAGGGAGAATGGATTTCCAACTAATGACTAGGCACTGGGGTACCACCTGTCACAGTACGGGGCCTAGATCACCGTACCGAGGATTACTCCCTTCATCCCCTGCAACACAAGGCCGGAGCCATCCCTTACTGGACAGTCCCGAGTGAGATCACCCCGCGGTTGGGATCAGCAACCGCCCACTAAGCCGAAAAAGAAATAAGGGACATCTAGACTGGAATGACCTCACCCTGCTTGGGTGCTACCCACCTAACCTTGCTGCATATCCCCTGATTTTCAGTCATTCCCATTTGATGAGGCTTGAGGCTAAGCGTTACCTTTTAGAACGTTTCACTTAGAATGCCCATCGCCCACCTGACGATGTTTCGTAAGCATTCGTCCATACAAGTCCGTTCGGGTTCGAACGGAACCGAAGGCACTATTCCTACTACATCCATTTTGGAAATATCCTCAGGATTAGTAGCGACTAGCCCTTGCACTTCACTGCTCCATCTTCGACTCCGAACACGTTTTTCGCACGAAACGTACAAACCGGATCGAAGTGGTTTTCGAGAAATAAATCTCGATCCCGGTCTCTTCGAAACGATCAACGCAGTTGGCCAATATTGATAGTCGGTTATTTAACTATCAATTAATATTCACAACATCCATCACACAATAAATAATTTCCCAAATTATTTATTAACCTCAAAATATCTTCCCAAGATATATTTTCTATTTTCAACCCTTTGAAAACAGTTTTCAAAACCATCTTTCTTTTCAGAATAAACTTTCCCAAATATTTTATATCTCCTCTGAAATCACCAAGCACAAAGCTAGATTTTAAAAATAAATTAAAAATACTTTATTTTCAAATATATACTTTTAAAACATTTTAAATTAAAACTATTTTATAGTTTGTTAAAAATACATACTATATGAATATTTGAAAATAAAGTTACTTAATAAATGTAAAAACTAGATTTCCACTTTTACAAAACAAAACACCAAATCACTTTTTAAATAATTACTACTATAATAAATTAAAAGGAAATAAGACTTAAAATATTAGAAATAATAATTTTTTTCAAAACATACCTTTTTAAAAACAATTTTAAAACTATTAACTTGTATTTAAAATTACTTAAAAAAAACGTTCTTGGTTATTCAGGGAGAATTTCCAACTTCAATCAATTGAATCAGTTTTCCAAATTGATTCCCAATTTATTCCATTTGAAATAAGTTTCTTTAATTACTCAATTCATTTCAGAATTCATTAATTATACACTTAATTTATTATTGTTATTATTTTCCATTTGATTTTGAATCTTTTAACTGAAATATGCAAATTTCAGCTTTTCCCAATTTCTTCTTTAATCGTTTCCATAGTTTAAATCTTAAATTCAAGAAAAGCTTTGTTCTATTAATTAATAACACTGAAGTTTAAAATTCATTAACTTTCTGTTTATTTAAATTTCCTTTCTATACTCAAGATTTACTTATTAGAAATTTTAAAGTCACTTTATTTCTTTTCCAATACATTCTTAAATTTATTAAAATTTCAATAATTATTTACTTACAGTTTCACTTCTTTTATTATCTTTCCAAAATCCAATTTATATATTTTTGGTAATTCATTATACCAAATTACATCCAATCAAACCATAGCATTCAACATTTCAATATAATTCATCATAGAATATTAGATAATCACAACAGAGGGTATTAAATAATTTAAATAAATGTTGAGGGGTCCAGTTGGATCCCTCCAACCTGTTTTCCCTGCATCCACAGACGTTAGCACAACATTATTTACTAATTTCAGAATATATCATACTATAGCACATCAATCAATCAATTTCAACGATTCAAACAATTATTTAAATTTAATCATTTAAATTTAAATTTAAACTGAGTGAGATTAACTCACCTTGATTTAATTGTAGCAACCCTTCCCAATCTCGACTCGTTTCAGTACTTTTTGACCTTGAATAACAATTGCATGGATTTTATTAATATTTGGATAGATCGAACAATTAATTTCCGTTTAAATAAATTTATTCTTTAACTCAAATAATTTAATCTTCGACTAATGATTTATTTCAACAAATAATTAAATTTTAAACTAATTCTCCTTTATAAAAATCTTTTAGTAAGTAAAATAAATCAATTAAGTTTATTAAACAATTTAATCTCCATCATGCATCAATTTAAAAATTAAACTAGTAAGTTTATAATGGATATAGGCATTTTATTTCTCATCTAGTAACTACAAAAGTATATTTATAATAATATCCTATATAGATCTTGAAAAATCAAACTTCCTACAAATTTCTAGATTTTCCAAAACTTTATAATAATCTTTCCGTTTTACAGTAAGTTATTAAAATAGGGGTGTAACTATATACTTGTATTTGTATTATACACACAGGAAAAATTCAGAGTTTATTTTATTTATATATATATATATATATATTCCTCTCTAATATGTATATGAAATAAAATATCTTCACTGTCTTTTTTTTTTCTAATTTACATATACTCATGTTAAAAATCAAGTTCAAATAAATAAATAAAACAAAATGGAGGATACCTCACTGCAATCACGACCTTCCCCCTCCCCCCAGTGTCGACATCGACCATCAAAACAAAGTCCCAAGGACCCAAGCTCGAGTTCGCGTCAATCCAGCTTGAATGAATGCACTTCGCCTTGCTCCCTTCCCAAGCGAACAGTGAATGTTGCGATTGCCTACTGAGAATCGCACGCCACCGTACCCCTTCCTCCAGTACGCCTCACCCACAAACCCTACTTCGATTCCCCTAGAAGACGTCGCACTCGATCGCGACCATCTACCCTCACTGTAGCCATCAAACGTGAGCAAAAGAAGCATGAGATCTGCCGCCCCAACCTCGCGACATAAATCCCTTACTCAAACGAAATTCATTCGATTAGCCGCGAGTACTCGAGCGCGATGAGAGGAACGAAGGAAATTCTTGCGTGCGATTTGGTTTGGGAAGATACAAGCTCGGCCATGATTCAATTTATTTCGTGAATTTGATTTGAGATGGAACGTGATTTCCAGAAAAGGGAAACTGGATTAACTAGAAGAAAAACAAATCGCTCGGCCATTTAATTTTTCTCTGAAGCTCTCGATTTTGTTTCTGATTTAAAGGCAAAATGAAAAGAAGAAGATTGCGTGAGATACTAGAACGAAGAGGAACGGCTTGCTTCAGAAGATTGTCGGCTACAGTACTTCGAATGTGAAAGGAAAAAGTTATGATGGGAAAGATTGTAGGCTGATGTTGACCAATATAAATATAAATTTAAATTAAACTTGATATAGATTTCAACGCGTCTACTTATCGTACGCTCATACACCAACTCCGATCAATACGAAATTTGAAATCCGATAATAATTCAATATTACGGATCCAATGGAACTAGTTTCGTCAGATTCCGAGACTGCGCCTCGGAAGGCTATTTTTAAATTCAATTTAAACTATAAAATTTTAAAACTGAACAAACCACGGTTAATTTCAATTTTAAAACTTCTATTAACTTTAGTGTTATCAATATGAATTTTACAGGCCTTCAAATTATTTTTAACAGGCTTAAACTTCGGATTCAACATTTAGCTCAACTTCTAATTATTTAATTTAATAATTTAATTATCAATAATCAGTGATATTTGAATTCAAGTTAAAAATTAACCTATTGAATATTTAAAATAAATTAAATATCCATATTTAAATGCTCGAAAATTCCGGGTCGTCGCAGCTGTTGAGGGCACCAAGGGATATCGTACTAATAGTTATTGGATAATTATAACGCTCCAAGTAGCTTTCGAAAAGTTAGAGAATGGAAATGTATTCATCAAGAGCCGTGAGCATGAGCCACAAAAGGGACGGATCAGTCAAACCAAAACTTACTGGGAGAAGAGAAATCCATCTAAACGACTAAGCGGTTAAATAGCAAGAACGCCTGAATATCAACTAAAGATATTGAGAAAGGCAACAAAACTAATTATGGAATTTTCATAGATCAACTCCTTGCATACATGAGTTCAAGAATATTGATTATCATGGGATGATATTTGAATTGTCAATAGATTCACAAAGTATATCCGAACATGAAGTGAGACGAGTAGAAGAATTAATCTTGTGCTATGGGTAAATAGAACATCTGCCAAAGCTGCAATAAGACATATCCTATTTTTTTAATATATGGATATAAAGGTATGCTTCCAATTGAGGTTAAAGTACTCTCTTATTGAAGGATTGCACAGGCATTTAATCCTAATTAGGAACTAAAAAGATAACTTTCTGACTTGATCGATAAATTTAGAAATGAAGTAGCTATACGGACGAATAAATATCAAAGATGATTGAGTTAGGGGATGCCCTATGGCACAATTATGTAATTTTTTGTAATAACCCGAATTTTTGAGCATCGGATAATTGGGTAATTTTCTAATTTAGCTATTGAAAAATACTGATTTATTGATTAAGCAAGATGAATATTTATATAATTACTTGAAATTTATAAATTGAATTTGGGGTTGTTTAAAATAAATATATATTTGTTTGAGTTGATTTTAAATTGGATTTTTAAAAATTGTATTTGAATTTGAAATTCAAAAGAAATATATATATATATATATATATCTTAGATATATATATATTGGATATAAAAATATATTATATATTATTTTATTTTAAATATAGTTTGTTTTATTTTCTTTTAAAGGATTTCATTTATATAAATGAAGATATATATTTAATTACGAAATTAATTATAATTTTTTTTAAACCCTTTAAAAATTAATAAATCCATGCATAATTACAAATGTAAGCTTAGGATCATATCTAAATACATGTGTCAACAAATTATTTAATGATAATGACAAGTGTTAATTAATTGAACAAGTGTCCCTATTTTCTCATAATTTTTAAAATAATTAATAAAGATAAAAAAACTAAGAATATAAACCTCTTCACTCCCCTCTCTCATTTCTTTTACAAGTTCACTTCAAAACAAATCAGAAACAAACCCCGTAACATTTAACCAGTAAAAAAATCAAGAAATTCAAAGATCTCTTCATAATTTCAAAAGTCTGAAACAAAGGCAAATCTTAGAAGCTCAACAAATTAAAGTAGGGAAGCAATATCAAATTCAAGCAAATACAGATCAGTAGGAAAATCAAGAGTCAAGAACATACTTCCAGTTTTTTTTAGCATCTTAGGCCTTCCCTGTTTACAATACACGGTGAGTAGACCTTCCCTTTAAGAACAGCTTTAAAATATGCTATTAAACTTGTTGCATGCAATGAAAATTGGTAGAAACATAGCATATACCGACTATTTGAATATTTGGTTGTGAATGTATGTATAAAATTCTTGTGTATTGTCTGTACTAATAGTCTCTGTTGTGTTACAGACTTTGATACTCAAAGAAAAATTCAATTCCACTCTACACAATTGAAGTTAGGTTTTGATCCATAAATGAAAGTTGATTGAAATTGTACAACATTCTTTTTAAAAATAATATCAAGAGTTTATATTAAGAAATCATTACAAAAATGTGAAATTACAGTAATAAACTAATTTAGGTCGAAAATCAATGATTTTAAATTCATGATTTGATTTCAAAATGGAATTCGTTTGGGCAAATGATAAATTTAGGCATAGAAATTGTGATTTTTAGTTACACAATTTTTGAGCTAATTCGTGATGATCATATTTTAGTAAACCGTCGAATTCAGACGATCAGTGTAATGATAGTTGCCATGATTGTTGTCGAAGGAAGCTCGTAGGTGGTGGATCACAGTAAAAATGGCCGAAGGGTTCAATGATCAACGTGGCGGCGGAAATGCGGCGATGAAGGGTTTTGGACTTGTTTTTATCAACGATGTTTCAGAGGACTGTGCGTCAACGGAGTTGGATCGAAATTTATTGCGTAAGGAGGAAATGATACTGGAGAGTGTGTCCTGGCTGTTGACGAAGTGGCGGATTTTCTGATGTTCGATATAGTCGTCGGCGAAGGGTTTTTCGGTTGGGTCTAAGGATCAGTTTTGTGGCGAGATTTCTCGATTTCGATCGATGGGGATTTTCGTGAATCTGGGTGGTTTGAGTTGATCAGCATGTCGCCAGTGACTGATAGGAGGTGTCATAGTTGGTCGGAGGAGTTTCGGTGCGTTGTGCCCGTGTATGAGGTCCTGATGTATCAGCGGTCATTGTTGTGATATTGAAGCTCGTGGGGATGTAGTGGCTCGGGACGTGCTCGAGGAATGAGGGGGAAAGACTCGAGTATGGCATCGGGTTCATTTGAGTGTGTTTTGGCATGTCTATCTCTGTTTTAAAGGAATAAGTATAGATGATGATAGGGTTTTAGGAGTAAGAATAACTATGTTGACCTGATTTGGGAACAAAATGTATATAACAGGGTCAAGCAAAATTTAAAAAAAAAATTCCAAAATTTGATATAAAATTAATGTTTTGAATTGAATTGTTTGGCTTTGTTTAATTAAGACTAGAAAAATCAATTTAATTTAGAACTCCTAAGTATTTTCAAATGAAATTTTCTGATGAAATTAAGTAAGTATTTAAGATTAGTATATTTAACCTTAAATCAAATAAAAGTTCTCTAGTGTTGATTTCAAGCATTCAATTTAAACAAGACATAGATGATGAGGAAGTAATCTATTAAAATAGACAGTCTATCTTGTTTAATTAAGGTCCTACTTTATTAAAGATAATTAATGTGATTAAATTATTGATTAATTAATGAGATTGACAAAAGATAAATTAACCAATATAATCAATTAAGGTTAAATAATTAGAGCTATTAATTAAGGATTAAGTACTTTGTGTAATTAATTAAAGGATTAATTAATGCGATTAATTTAAGTGTAATTAATTAATGTAAGTAATTAAAATGTAGTTAATCACTAGATGTGATTTAATTAATTAGGGTTAATGTGATTAACTAAGATTAACTAATCAAGGTAATTAATTTAAGCAATGGTTTATAATTAACCAAGGTAATTAATAGGAAATTTTTAAATGTGATTTATTCAATATTACCAGTGGAACTAATTAAGGACTAATTACTTAGTGTAATTAGTTTAAGGATTGATTTATTAAGAAAATTTATTAAAGGATAATTAATCAATGTATGTGATTATAGGATAATAAAATTTGAGTAATTAATATGGGGTAAGTGTAATTAATGTGGATGGGTGAAGAATTATTAATTTGTATTATTAATTAAAGGCTAATTACTTAATGTACTTAAAGTGATAATTAAGGAGTGATTAATCAAGATTAATCAATTAAGAAATAATTAAGCAGTAAGTAATTAAGAGGTTAATTACTTAATGTAAAAGAATTATTCTGAATAATTGCTTAATGAAGTAATTAAAGGAATTAATTACTCAGTGTAATTAATTAAGTTGATGTAGTTAATTTTAGTTAATTAATTAAGTTTAATTAATTAAAGGCAATCATTTGATGTTGGGTTAAGTATAATTATTTAAGGTAATTAATGAGGTGTAATTACTTAGTGAAGTAATTAGTGGATAATTACTGGATGTAATTAATTAAAAGGAAATTACTTGATGGGAAGTAACTAAAGGATAATTACTTAATGGAAGAATAAGTGATAATTACTCAGTGTAATTAAAGGATTAATTAATATAATTAATCAAGGTGTTAGTTTAATCGATGGAGTAATTAAGGAAAGTTAATTTCTGATTGTGATTAATCAAGGTTGATTAATAAATGCAATTAAGTTAAAGGTTAATTATTAAATGAAATTTAAGAATAATTAACTAATGAAAGTAATTAGAGGATTATTAATTAATGTAATTAATGGAAGTGATCAATCTTGCTTATGAATGATTGACTGATGATAAATGCTTTGGATTGGTTGATATCTTTGATATGAATTGCTTTGTGATATGATATGTTGGATGGACATTGATAATGTGATTATCTATCAATTATGAATTGCTGTGTAAAATTGTTATCCGATAATTAAAGTTGAATTGTATTTAATTGAATAACTTGGATTTAGATAACATTGGATTCGAAGAGACCGGAGTCGGGTATTAGTAAATACCCAAAATTACTACGATTCTTTATACATTGATATGTGAAATCAATAAGCTGGAATGGAATCATTTAAGTGAATTGGACTATTTAATCTAACTTTTGGTACTTAGAAATTTATGAGTGAAATAAGTAATGTCTATAACAATGTTTGAATTTGTAATTGATACAAGTTACTCGGGTTATATATATAAGTAGTATGCTTTTGTCATTCATGTTAGATGGGTTTACTCACGCTGGTTTCCAGCCTGACCTGGGTGTTACTTTGATGTAATGCTTGGGTCAGACCGAGTATTACAGATTTCCAGGTAAGGACGTTCTACAGCTTAGGAGACGAGCTGGATGGCAGGAACGTATGGAGTGTTTTCGGTGTGATATATTGTTGTATATCTGGGACATGTTGATTGTATCTGTCCAGAGTTTGTATATATGTTGTAACTATGATGTAATAAAATGAAATTGACTGATACAGCTTTCTTTGTGTAAATAATATTATTTGATATTATATTTTATCCGCTGCGAATGTGAGATTCTGTGTCTTGTTTCTGTTTTTTGCTTCTATCTCATTCTTCTTTTCTCTAACTATCTGGAATTTTCAGGATCGAAAATTTCGGGTCATTACATTTGGTATCAGAGCTAAAGGTTAAGCGAGAACCTTGGCTTTGGTGGGATTTCTCATTAAGGATAGGGTAAGCAATACCCTAAAATCAGTTGAGTGTATAGATATATGAGAGCGTACTTGTTATTTTATTATATAAAGATTTTAAATGATTTTATATAAGAATATATTTTGGTGTATAAAGAAATATTTCTTTCTAATAAATATTATTTAAGTTCCTATTTACTTTATTACTTAACAAAGTTTACTCCCCTTCAAATTCATTTATCGATTTCAATATTTCTTAGAGTTTTGGAACATAATCTAATTTTTTTCAATCTCAACTTTCACAAATTTTAAGTTTAACCAAAGTAGTAAATATTCTTTAAAATTTTACTTTAGTCAAAATAGAAGTAAATTCAAATCCTAATGAAATATTCCTTTCGATTAAATTTCGTTCAGCTTCCTTTAATTAAATTATTTATAGTATTTAAAAATTACCAAATTCTAATTCCATATTATTCAATTCGCATGCAAATCAATATTAATTCATTCAACCTGTCATAAGACAACATATATATAAATTCAACAAATATTCTTGAGGAATCCTGTTGGATCCCTCCAACCTGTTTTCCCTACATCCACAGATGTTAGCACAAACTAAAATATCAATTCCACTTCAATGGTGGAATATTGCAGTATATGGATTCATATATTATCATCCGCTATTATGCGGTATATAGAGTCTATTTAATTATTCACGAATTTCAACCATCATTCAAGCAAGTCAACAAACAAATTTAAATTCAACAATTTAAATTTAAATTCAATTGAGTGAGATTAACTCACCTTTGATTTTTTTATTTTGCCAATCCAATCCAATCTTTACTCGATTCCATCCTTTTGACCTTGTATGACAATTATGTGATTTAATTAATATTCAACCAATTGAACACTTCAATTACCATTTAATTTTATCCAATCTACTCATTTAATTTTAAACTAATTCCTTTCAATAAAATATTTTTAGCGACCGAAATAATTAAATAAGTTTATTAAATAAATTAGTCATCATAATATATATATATATATATTGGTTCTTGAAACTACAGGCTTACTTATGAAATATTCTATAGACCAAGACTAAATTCCTATTTCTAAATCCAATATGTATATATATAAGTAATATCCTTTAAACTACATATATACTAGAATAAAACTCTATATGGATTTGGAAATTTTCAACATTAAAAATTCCTATATATATATATTTCAAATCTACCTTTATATTTGTTACTGCTTAAACCTTATATGTATTTTAAAAATAAGTATATTTATTTATTTATTTATTTATATATTTTCGCAAAAAATAAAGTCCTAGATGTAAAATTCTGTTCTTTGAATTTATATTCAAAATTATTATCGAATTTAAAACAGAAAAGAAAAAAACAAGAGAACCGTACCTCTCTCGACCCGAACCAGGCCCAACCTCCGCCATCGAAACTGCTGCCTCACGACGCACGCGTGCCAACATACGCCATCGTGAATACCCTTGGACGCGACCTAACCTTCCCCTCGAGCTTGCGAAACCCTCACACCACCTATCCTTAATCGGGAACGCGAGCTACTTCCGCCACCATCTCCTCAATTGAGCTGCCGTAACCTCGCGCGCGCAGCCTCCACTCGCGACGACGCTTCAGATCGCGTCGCGCCCCTCTATTCTCTCTTTTTTGTTTTATATTTCGCATGCCATTGAATATGGCTTGAGGAAGAAAATGGGAAACGAAGAGGGTTTTGTTTCGCGAATAAATTGAAGCGGCCATTATTTCTTTTTTTATATTTGCCGTGGATCGGCTGAAGGAAGAGAAAAGGAAAAAAAAGAAATAAATTGAAGAAGCTGATCGAAAAACATAAGGGGGTTTCGAAGGTGAAGGAGTGAGAGTTAGGCTTCGCGATTAGAAGAGATAAGCGGCCATTAGTGAAGTAAATTTTAAGTTCTGAGATCGAAGAGTGAAACAGGCAACAACGCGATAATAAAGAAGATGGGAGGCGTATTCAGGAAGACGAACAATAGTGTGTTGAGGAAGCTACGCTAATTATTTTATTTTAAACGTTATATTTTAAAAATATTCTCGAATTCAATTATAGCGCGTTTGCTTATCGTACAGTCACACGGTCACTCCAAAAATTATGAAATTTGAAATCCGGCAATAATTCAATATTACGGATCCAACGGAACTGGTTTCGTCGAATTCCAAGACTGTGCCTCGGAAGGCTATTTTAAATGTCAATTTAAACGATGCAAATTTTAAATTAAACAATGACAGTTAAATTCTATTTTAACTCATCTATTACTTCCAGCATTATTTATATAAATTTTATAAGCCGTTCAAATATTCCAATAAGCTTACAATTCCAGATTTAAATAATTTACCCAATTGTCAATTACTATTTAATTTATTCAATTAATAGTTATATTTAAAATCTGAGTTCTTTTTATTAAATCAAACCAACTTTTCATATTGAAAACAAATTATATTTCAAATTAATTATTTAAATTCATTTTAAATATCACAAATTAACTGTTGAAAAAGCCGGGTCGTTACATTTCTCCCCCTTAAAAGAATTTCGTCCCCGAAATTACTAATTAGGAAGAATGGTCCAATACCCGATACTATTACTTCACAATCACAATTTCATATCTTACCAAACTACTCTTTTTAATAAAGATGCATTATCCTTCTTATAACTTTCCAAACTTTTCCCTAGTTTCAACTATACTATTTGTTTCACCATTCAAGTTTCAATTTACAACCAAATTTTGCATTGTCAAAATTTTCTCAAAATTTTTCTAACACCCTAAATTCCCGAAATTTTTTGCCAGCGTCTCCTTTGCGCGGCTAGCTCGGTACAACTACAAAATGGCTCTACGGCCTCTCAAAAACCCAAAAGAAAACAAAAAGCCAAGCGGCTCAATCAAAATCCCAATCAATTTCCATATAGAAATTTAAACACATACCTTTTTGTCGAGCATTTCAAATTTATCTTCTGAAATCAAAATCAATTCTCTTTACCTTTATATTACCTGCATACCTTACACAACAATATGTCCAATCACAATATATCAAACATTTTATCGACTTTCGTATAAATGTCAATATCTATTCATTCAAATATTATTTCAGATTGTTTATGAAATATCAATTCCCAATGAGAATGCATAATTCCTTACTTAAGTTAGTATAAGCATCTTATGCATTTCTTATATTTATTTCCATCTTACTACTTTAGTTTGTATCTATTCCTATTCAATTGATTTTTCCATTTTCATATGAATTCAATTTATCTTTAATTCCGAATATTTAAATTTAATTTTTCATTTATAGCAAATTCTTGTCATTATTTAAATTAGTTTCATTTATTAATTTATTTCCATTTCCAATTTGAAAACGTTTGTCGTTAACAAAATTTTCAAAAATTTTCAAAAATTTCTAACTCCCAAAATTTCTAAAAAATTTCGGCAGAGTCCCCTTTGTACGGAGGAGCTTTTGCAATTTGACAATAGATATAAATATATATACATCGACCCACACGGTCGAAAAAACCAAAAATAGTTCATATTTCCTAGTTTGTATTGCGTAGGCCTACCTTATTTAGCATTTTAAGCAAGCGGCTTATTTAATTTTAGCATATGCGTGCCCAAAATCCCGCTATACAGTCTTTTTGTACCTATACTTACTCAGTTTAAACTCATAAGTAACATATTATGAAATTTTATAACATTTCATTCATTTAAACGACCACAACACATCAATAACATAAGCAATGCAATATAAATAACTTCATAACTAATTTATATAGTTTCCAAACTAGTTCCATTTGTTTATAACTGACACAAACACCGTTTGCATTCGACTTTAAGTGAGTTACAACACTTTTACTTAACTTCAATTCATAATTATGTCCAAACAAACTCATTTTCCATTTAATTGATTTCCAAAAATCAATTTCTGCTTCTTAACAATTCAAAACCATATTTTATAAACAATGTATACTAGCAGTTTGTATAAACAATTGATAAGGTCCCAATTTAAATCCAATTGCTTTTACTCAATTTATAACATCCTATCCAATTCGGAATCATTTTTTTATATTCAATTCATTCTTAATCCGAACTATTTGTATTCATGACACTTTATTCAAAAATCAAGTTTATTGACTTCTATTATTTCATAGAACTTTATTTAATCATGTTTACGACAACAACAATTAGTTCTATACAAATTCGACAATATTCATTCAACAAACAATTTCTTTAGTTATATAACTGTTTTAAAATTTATTCCAACTCAAGTTATATGAAATTTCATTCCATTCTAATTTATTTAACCATATCTTTGCATTGATTTTATTCAACACCATTTTTATTAAGCTCGACAACTTCAATGCTTAAAATTTAACAAACATGTCCCAAATTTAAATAAATCATGCTTCATTGAAATTTAGACTTAAATTAATTTACTTCAAATTATTTAATTTTCATCACCTAAGGTTATTTCATTTGCCCATAAATTCCTTTTCCAAATTTAACTTGATTCTATTTGAATCAAATCCCTTTCATTTACTTCTTAACTCAATCAATTATTTCATTTAAAAATTTCAATTCCCATGTTCGATTCATTCTCGAACTTATTTAACTTATTACAAGACCATTTTCACTTTATTTATACACAATTGGATTTTGTTTGCACTTCTAACCATCATATTTAATCCAATTTCAGTTTATATTTATAATTCAAGGTCTCCCCCTCCCATTCACTTAATTCACTTTCCACTTTTATTAATTTACCATTCAACTTTTATTTAAACAATTTAAAGTTTATCCACATATTCAAGTTACTAATTTACCCCAAATTAGTTTACTCCCAGTTTATAAGTCAATACTTGACTTTTTAGCTTCAAAAATCCCTCCATTTAAATTTCCTTGGTTCAATTCTATTTGGAAATTCAGGTTTGTATTTCTATTCATTTCCCAAATTCAAACAATTCTATTTGGCTTATTTATTCCATCATAATTTTACAAGTCCACTTCTTATTTATCTTCACACTTCCATTTATTTACAGTTAACCATATTCCCATTTTATTTTAATTCGGGTTTATACATTTTTACTTAGCCAAGTTATTTCAGCGCCTCTCAATTCCTTTGTAGCTATCGAAGTCTTATTACTTCAAATTCAACTTTCACTTAGCTTACATTAAATTCAACCTCATTTCATTGTTATGAATTTTACTCAAGCGAGAGTTTTATTATAATATTAACTATATCTCAATTTAATCCATCTTCAGTCAAATTCAAATATTAACTTAGCTTAAGATAATTCCAGTTCAGTCAAAGTGCTCAATCCAATTAAATTTTCTATTCACTATCCATTCACATCACTTTACCAATCCACTTTATTCAATGAACTTTCACTTCCATCAAAATCACCTTTCCCTAAATTTTAAATCTTAAGTTAATTTTATTTGTTGTAACTTCTTACTTAAATTCATTGCAATTGATTTGATACTCATCTAGATCAAATCCCATGTGATTTAATTAACCAATCTAAATTTGTTAAGATAACATCCAGGGCTAATTTATTCCATCCCTACTTGATTTGGATCTAATTTGTAACTTCAAATTATCTTTACTTTAGTCCAATTCCAAAACAATTCCAATTCACATTTAATTTACTTACCATTCAATGGAATTTATATTTATAACTCAGATTTCATCACTAAATTCCATTTTTAATTCAAATTACAACTTAATTCAAATACAACTGAATTTTAGTTTCAGTTTAATTCAATTTACTTCCATTCTCATAACTTGAATTAATTTCAATCCACTTTAAGTTTTATTTCTCATTTCAACTTCATTTAAAATTCACTAATTTATTTCCCCCAAACCATTAATTAAATTTCAAGTTTTAAATTTTAATCCAAGTTAAATTTCCATCTTTAACTTTCACTTTAAATTTTAAATTCCAAAATTCAACATTTAATGTTTTCCTTGATTAGATAACTATTTTAAATTTAATCATCTCATTTGTCTAAATATAGCATCCAAACATCCAAGTTATAATAATTGCAGAGAATATTTCTTTTGTATCAAAATATATTTTGGATGAAATTATTTCATTCACCCACCTTTAAAAATCAATATTGTGTCGAATTGCTCTATTTAAGTGTTTAGAAACCCCTTCGATCCAGTTGTCCAGACTGTGCCGACAAAGGTTCATATACCACTCAATAAATCAATCAACGCAATATAAAATCATTTTATATTCACTAACAAATACTCACTAATATCTATAAATACGCTCAAACTCATTCTAGAGCACTAATGACTCTATTTCTAATGAGCAATCCCCACCAGAGCCAAGGTTCTTGCTTAACCTTTCAGCTCTAATACCAAGTGTGACGGCCCGCAAATCCGTACCCCTTTGAACTCACAAAATTCCACCACATTTCGGTTCAAAGTGGTACAAATGTACGAGTCTTCGGGTAAAAGAAGAAGGAGGTAGAAGAAGAAGAACAAAAACATCAGAATCTCACATCACAGCGGAATAAAATATAATATATAGAATACGGTTTTAAATACAAGAAATCTGTACTGTATACATATACATACATACCATATCAGAGTACATCAATCAATCATACATGCCCATACACAGCGGAGATAATAGACAAATACGTAAATACGCTCTGTCACCAGCTCGTCTCCTGAGCTCCAGCATATAACATGAATCCTGTTTAACTCGGTCTGACCCGAGCATCATATAAAATAACACCCGAGTCAGTCTGGAATACCAGCGTGAGAAAATACACTCAATTGGATTATTAAAGTTTCAAAAAAATCCTTTGAAAACAAAAGCATCTCGTAAGACCACGTCACAAATAAACATGTCGGGTTTTTACCTTACGATAGCTAAAACAATTTTTATTAAAGTTCTCTGATATTATTATAGTGTCTATAGAAAGTAAAATAGAATCTAACTGAAATGCTTGCATCTCACGTTTCAGCAATAGTTGGGCACAATCAAAACCGTACAGGCGCTTATTGGAGATTGGATTCCATACAATGGCAGGGCTACTGGGGTACCGCCCGTCACAGTAACTGGTCTAGATCAGAGTACCGAGGAGCCACCCTAACTCCCCTGCAACACAAGACTGGAACCATTCCTTACTGAACAGTCCCAAGCAAGATCACCCCGCAGTTGGCGCGACCAACCGCCCACTAAGCCGAATAGAGGGGACATCTAGACAGGGGAAACCTCACTCTCCAGTGGGGGCTACCAACGAAGTCTTGCTACACCTCCCCTGTTTTAGCCATTCCCGGTTGATGAGGCTTGAGGTTATGCGTTACCTTTCAAGAACGCATCACTTAGAATGTTCATCGTCCACCTGACGATGTTTTTGAAAGCATTCAATCCATACAAGTTGCCCTGGGTCTGGACAAACCGAATCACCGTCTTCAACTCTTCACGGTCTTCATTCATTATCATTCAAACCGGATCGAAGTGGTTTTCGGATATTTAAATCCGATCCCGGACTCTTCGAAACGATCAACGCATTGTCCAATATTGATTGTCGGTTATTTAACTATCAATTAATCATTCACAAGAAACCATCAAATAATTTCCACAGATTATTTATCTCAAAAATCATTTAGATATTATTTCCATTTTAATACATTTGAAATAGATTCAAAGTCCTTTATTTCCATGAAATCATCTAACTGATTTCTCATACATACTCAATTTGATTTACCTTTGAAAATATTTCTTACTTTCTCATCCTTTACTCACAAATCAATTTATACTTCTGCTTATAAATTTCCAAACTCAATTTCTCCACTTTATAAGATTTCTCCTAAATCTTATTTCATGTAAATTAATTTGCTTACCATCACAAGAGGATTTTAATTGGATTTTTAAAACATTTTGAAAACATATAGATTTATAAAATAAGTAATATTAAATATTAAAATTTATATCTAGTTATTTATAAGTTTCAAAGCTGGTTTTAGAAAAATTAGGGTTATCACAAATAATTGCTAAGACTTCCAAAATAATTAATTTGAAATATTTTAAATTCAGAAATGATTTATAAAACCTATATAGTATAGTAATTTAAAAATATTCCCTTTAAAATAAATTCATAATTTTAGAAAATCCAATATCCATATATAAATGCCTCTTGTCCAAATCCACCTTCTTACTTTTGGAAATATTCTACTATTTCCATTTCAAACAATTTATAACTCAATATAAGTTCATGACTTATTCCTTTTCGTATCCACTGATATCTTCTATCCCATTTATAAACTTCGTTTATAAATTTATAACTCCCAGAGTTTTCTTTTTCATTTATTTATGAAAATAATCTATTCAAATATCCTATTTAAAAATTTTATTCTTCAATTCGATTCCATATTGTTTCTTAATAAAATTTCATTTCTTAATAAGGTTCCTTATTTTTTTTCTTATTTAAGTTCCTATTTACTTTATTACTTAACAAAGTTTACTCCCCTTCAAATTCATTTATCGATTTCAATATTTCTTAGAGTTTTGGAACATAATCTAATTTTTTTCAATCTCAACTTTCACAAATTTTAAGTTTAACCAAAGTAATAAATATTCTTTAAAATTTTACTTTAGTCTCAATAGAAGTAAATTCAAATCCTAATGAAATATTCCTTTCATTTAAATTTCGTTCAGCTTCCTTTAATTAAATTATTTATAGTATTTAAAAATTACCAAATTCCAATTCCATATTATTCAATTCGCATGCAAATCAATATTAATTCATTCAACCTGTCATAAGACAACATATATATAAATTCAACAAATATTCTTGAAGAATCCTGTTGGATCCCTCCAACCTCTTTTCCCTGCATCCACAGATGTTAGCACAAACTAAAATATCAATTCCACTTCAATGGTGGAATATTGCAGTATATGGATTCATATATTATCATCCGCTATTATGTGGTATATAGAGTCTATTTAATTATTCACGAATTTCAACCATCATTCAAGCAAGTCAACAAACAAATTTAAATTCAACAATTTAAATTTAAATTCAACTGAGTGAGATTAACTCACCTTTGATTTTTTTATTTTGCCAATCCAATCCAATCTTTACTCGATTCCGTCCTTTTGACCTTGTATGACAATTATGTGATTTAATTAATATTCAACAAATTGAACACTTCAATTACCATTTAATAATTTTATCCAATCTACTCATTTAATTTTAAACTAATTCCCTTCAATAAAATATTTTTAGCGACCGAAATAATTAAATAAGTTTATTAAATAAATTAGTCATCATAATATATGTATATATATATATATATTGGTTCTTGAAACTACAGGCTTACTTATGAAATATTCTATAGACCAAGACTAAATTCCTATTTCTAAGTCCAATATGTATATATATAAGTAATATCCTTTAAACTACATATATACTAGAATAAAACTCTATATGGATTTGGAAATTTTCAACATTAAAAATTCCTATATATATATATATATTTCAAATCTACCTTTATATTTGTTACTGCTTAAACCTTATATGTATTTTAAAAATAAGTATATTTATTTATTTATATATATATATATTCGCAAAAAAGTAAAGTCCTAGATTTAAAATTCTGTTCTTTGAATTTATATTCAAAATTATTATCGAATTTAAAATGGAAAAGAAAAAAACAAGAGAACTGTACCTCTCTCGACCCGAACCAGGCCCAACCTCCGTCATCGAAACTGCTGCCTCACGACGCACGCGTGCCAACATACGCCATCGCGAATACCCTTGGCCGCGACCTAACCTTCCCCTCGAGCTTGCGAAACCCTCACGCCACCTATCCTTAATCGCGAACGCGAGCTACTGCCGCCGCCATCTCCTCAATTGAGCTGCCGTAACCTCGCGCGCGCAGCCTCCACTCACGACGACGCTCCAGATCGCGTCGCGCCCCTCTATTCTCTTTTTTTTTTTAATATTTCGCATGCCGTTGAATACGGCTTGAGGAAGAAAAGGGGAAACGAAGAGGGTTTTGTTTCGCGAATAAATTGAAGCGACCATTCTTTTTTTTTTTTTTTATTTGCCGTGGATCGGCTGAAGGAAGAGAAAGGAAAAAAAGAAAAAAAAATTGAAGAAGCTGATCGAAAAATATAAGGGGGTTTCGAAGGTGAAGGAGTGAGAGTTAGGCTTCGCGATTAGAAGAGATAAGCGGCCATTAGTGAAGTAAATTTTAAGTTCTGAGATCGAAGAGTGAAACAGGCAACAACGCGATAATAAAGAAGATGGGAGGCGTATTCAGGAAGACGAACAATAGTGTGTTGAGGAAGCTACGCTAATTATTTTATTTTAAACGTTATATTTTAAAAATATTCTCGAATTCAATTATAGCGCGTTTGCTTATCGTACAATCACACGGTCACTCCAAAAATTATGAAATTTGAAATCCGGCAATAATTCAATATTACGGATCCAACGGAACTGGTTTCGTCGAATTCCAAGACTGTGCCTCGGAAGGCTATTTTAAATGTCAATTTAAACGATGCAAATTTTAAATTAAACAACGACAGTTAAATTCTATTTTAACTCATCTATTACTTCCAGCATTATTTATATAAATTTTATAAGTCGTTCAAATATTCCAACAAGCTTACAATTCCAGATTTAAATAATTTACCCAATTGTCAATTACTATTTAATTTATTCAATTAATGGCTATATTTAAAATCTGAGTTCTTTTTATTAAATCAAACCAACTTTTCATTTTGAAAACAAATTATATTTCAAATTAATTATTTAAATTCATTTTAAATATCACAAATTAACTGTTGAAAAAGCCGGGTCGTTACAGATAAGTTTAGAATGGATTCAAACTGAAATTAAAATCTTGAATTGGGTAATGTTGGTTGGATTAAGTAAATTGAATTTAACTTTAGGAAAGTTAAGTAATTTAAGAAGCAACATGAATTGGAAATTTCAAGATGAAATTGGGATTTAACTTGGAAAGTTAAATGGTTAATTTGAATTGGGAGTTTGTGTGATCTCAAAATGGGTTTGAGATCTAGAAATTGGAAATGTTTGGATGTTTTAAAATTTTGAATAATACCTTCCTGCTGTTATCAATAATCTTTAAGCTGAAATTGGATTTGTTTAAATGAATGGAGTAATGGGGTATTGTAATATATCCATTATTAAGATAAAATGGAATCATTTGGACTTAAGATTTGAATGTTTATGATAAAATTTCAAAGGTTTGGTTTCAAAATTGAAATTTGATGATAAATTGAATTTCAAAGATTTAGTTGTTTTAAAAAGGGATTGAGTTATTATTTGAACTTTAAAATAGGTTAAAAATGGAATTTGAATTTAGAATTAAATGGTTTAAAGATATAAGTTGATTTGATTTAAAGGATTAAATCAAAATTTAAAAATTTAACTCGAATTTATATAATTCGGAATGGTTTAAATTTGAAATTTGAATTAAATTAGTTCAAATTGAATTTGATTTGAATTAATTGAAATTGTGATTGAAGATGGATAAGTTTAAAAATTCAAATGGAAAATTTGGATTAGATTAATTTGAAATGAAATTGAAGTTGAATAGGTTTAAAATTCAAATGGATTGATTTGAATTTGGAAAGAAATTGAGGTTAATTCAACTTGAATTGGGATTAAACCAATTTCAATGGAAATTGAAGTTTTTTAAATTGGAATTGATTCAACTTAAATGGAAGTGGAAATTTAAATTGAATTGATGGGAAGGGAGATTAGAAATTGAACAGTTTGACTCTAGACTATTTTCAAAATAAATTGTTTTAGTACAAATCTATTTTTTCCAAGCTATTTATTATATATACAACCTTTCTTTTTAAAGTCAAACTATCTTATACTTGTTTTACAATTATTTTTGGAACTATTTAACTATTTTACAACTGTTTTATAAACTAATTACTACTTTAAACTACTTTGCAATCTTCTAACTATTTTATAACCATTTGACTATTTTATAACAATTCTACAACTACTTAACTATTTTACAGCTGTTTTACAAACTAATAATTATTTTTCAACTACTTATCTATATTAAACCTTTCAAGCTATTTTCTAAATTTAAAGTTGGACAAAGTTCAAATTGTTTATGATTAAATATCCATTTGAGATAAGAATTGAGGTGATAATCCAAATGAGATTGAAGCAATTATGAGTAAGTGAATATGAGTAGAAAAGAGAATTGATTTGGCTAATAATCAATAAAGATAAATACGTAGGATGTACGTAGATTACTCTATTCACATAGTGATTTGATCCAGATTCGGGCACAGAATTTCGAGATAGTACATCGATTTGAGTTGGGATGTTTCACTCGATTTTCGACGGCGAACATAGATATGAATTTTTTGATTGGTTCTGGATATTCTCTATCGTAGTTATGGCTATGCAAGGAGAATGAAAATTTCGGATCAAGAAACCAGATCTGAGTCCGCACTAGGAAGTCGGGTGGACGATACTACTTCGGAAGTGAAATTGTGTGATCGAGTGAGCGATCAGATTGATATAGCATACGGATGATATGTGTACATCGTAGGGATTTGAATGAAATTGATACTGGGAATTTGTGGATAAGAAATGTGAAATGGTTTTTGAAATGAAAGGTATATTTTGTGAAATATATGATGAAGTAAAGTGGAAGTTGGATATTTCTATAGTAAAATTTTATTTTATGGAAGTAAGTAAACTAGTAAGTTACTTTATAGAGCAATCAAATTTGAATATTTGCTTTGGAATAAACAAAGTTATATATCTTTGTTTATAAGATAAATCTCCCCTTGTTGAATCTATAGCCAGAAGAAAGGTTTTGAAAATATTTGAAGTATAAAAAGAGTTTTATACAAGTTTGAAATGATCCAAAGTTTTTAAAAATTATATCTATATACATATATAGGATCTTATGAGGATTTTGGGAAAAGGTTTCTGGAACCTATGGAATTTGGGAAGGCTTTTGATTTTTGGGAAAAATCAATATTGGAATTTGAAAAGCCTAATTTGAGAATTATCGATTTTGGAATAATCAATTTTGAGAAAGGAGATTTATATGAGATTTATACTAGGTGTATGATTTGGAAGATACTATATGTGTATAGTATAAAGTGTTTTGAAAATGGCTCTGGAGAAAAAGGCGCTCCCTTGGAATGAACTGTGAGAAATGCGGATTACAGATCTTAAGGCTAGGATTAACACTAGAGGGAGGGTGAATAGTGTTAATAATGAATTACTAAATCCTTTTCGATTTATGTTAATTTAGACACCGATGTATGCAATATACAGACACAGATATGATCACAGATACAGAAATAAAATAAAGGCAGTAAAGGAAAGAATACACCGGATTTTATACTGGTTCGGAGTTACCCTACATCCAGTCCCGCAACATAAGTATGGATTTCCTTTCAAAAGCAATTGTACAATTACACCCTCAGTTTCAAGGCTACGAGGTACACCCTCTAGAATTTCGATCCTCTGGGTAGAGATACTTGATTTGCGGGCCACAAGTTTACCCAATTGATTTACCAAGGCTACAATCACACATTTTCTTTCTTGATTGATTTTCAAGGCTACAATCACACCTTTTCTTTCTTGATTGATTATAAAGAAGTCTATAACTCCAAATAGCACCGAGAATCTTGTAGAGAGAGTGATAGAGAATCAAACTAGAAGTAATCGAGTTCGATTCAATGTTGATTTCGACAGAGTAATGATAAGAATATGTATTAAGAAAAGTGGAAGAAGAAGAGGAGTGAAAAACCAGAAAATCTCATGTTAAATTCGTTGAAACTAATCCCTATTTATAGAAGAACAACATCCATGTCCACTTGTGAAGAGTTATGGCGAATAGACACTTCTTTTGAAATTTAAATTTTGAACTCAACTGACACCATGTCGACATGGGGTACATAGGCATGTCGACATCCCAAAGCATTTTTTGATGTTTTGATTTTCTTTGAAAATAACCTTTATCTTATATTTAAAACTAAATTAAACTTTATAAATATACTTGAATATGGTTAAAATTTATAAGTAAATATAGAGAATACTATATATAGAATTTAACTCTAATTTTATATTTTAAATCTAAGTATAAATATTTAAAAGTTAAACATATTATATTAAAAGACAGTTTAAAATCAGGAGTAATTTGACTTTGAAATTAAAGATAATTTTGAGGCTAAAATTATTTAAAATCAGGATAGAGGGTTTTGAATCTTTTAAAAGGAAAGTTTTGAAAACATTTTGTAAATAGGATATAATTTTGAAAAATCATTTTGAATAAAAAGTTAGCGGATATAAAACAATGTTCCACTAGATTTTTCGCAGGTTCCATCCTACTTAGGGTTCCATCCCTTTAACAGGCTCGAAGTGGATTCTATTCCACGAATAAATTGGATTTTAAGATACCAGTGCTTTTCTATGAGTTTTAACAAAATTCCTAATAATAAAAAATACTTAACTTTGAAATCTTGAACTCTTGATAATCTTGATACTCATGAGTCTTCTATCTTGATATCTTGAATCTCTATACTGTACAGTCTTCTTTCTTAGTACCTGCATGGTTAAATCCTACATATACATATATATCTAAAATTATAATGTTAGTATTTATATTTTATAAACTATTGTAAGGTTGTTGTCATCAAAACCATCATTTCACAGACTAACAATCTCCTTTTTTTTGATGATGACAACCTTTGTTTATAAAATTTTACTTCTATCCTAATAACTCCCCCTAAAACTAATAACTTCCCTTTAATCTATGCCTAACTACCCTATTTTATATTTCTCCCCCTTTGTCAACAAAAAAACTAAATGTAAACTATATAACTCCAACCTATATAGCTAATACTCTATGACATGTGATTATAACGATAGTGTTATCGTAAGTAATCATCACTTAAATCTAATACTAAAACATAGTCCTAAACTATCAACTATCCTAAGTAAGAATTTATAATTAAAACACATATAAGAACACGAGTTATTTATTTCGTATGAAGTTGTATATAAATGAACGTTTAGAAAACACAAAGAAACACAAACAATAATGGAGAAGAAAGAAAAGAAACTATTGTGCGTTATTAAACATAGGAGATCTATGAATCGAACAGTTTGGATAGTGAAAACAGAAGTTTCCACGTTGTTCGACAAGATTCCCATTCTTGTTAAAACACACTTCTCCAACACAGACGACATGGTCGTCATCCTCCATGTGCGTGTAACGACCCATAAAATTTTAATGATTTTAATTGGTTTTATAACGTATTTAATTTGGATTTTGGTGAAATTTTAAATAAATTTATTTGCAAATAAAGAGTTAATATTTGGATTACGTATAATTAAATATAGCAAATGGTAAATTTTCAATTTATTTTATGGAAGTTTATTTATTTGGTAATTCTATTAAATTCAAGCTATGAATTGATTTCTGAATCAGTGCATAGCAGTGACTTTTCTATCGTTAAATTTCAATTGCTTTAATAAATTTCATTTGCACAAAATCAAGGGACTCCACTGTGACTATTGCTTTATTTTCTTACTGTTCAAAATTTTATCGGTTGCAAAACAATAAATAGCTTACCTTTATTTTTTCCTGGATTCACGCGTTGGCCGATACAAATATTTATCGCTTTAATGATTCGAACGTGGAAATTTCCTTTTATCTACTTTATATAATATTTTGTATAAGGCAAAAAGTGAATACGTTTCACTTCCATTTTTCTATTGCTACTTCCATTTCATACTTATTCTTGCTCAAATTGAAACGTGCTACTCAATAAATTTATTACTTGAAATTTTCAGCTAAATCATAACTTTTGACCGTTGATATTTTATTCCTTATGTTACTTCCTGAATCATCGCGCTTTACTTTTGCCTTTCCATTTCAAGTGATGTGCGTTCAGCCTTCTTATGGGGTGAAAAAAAAAACGTATAATGTACTGTTATATAAATTCCTTACCATTTGATTTCTTTTGGCGTTTCAAAATTTAAACGCGCACCTATTATCAATTGCTTTATTATTTGTCAGCTGAATTTGGGAGACTGTTACAATTTCATTTATCTGTGACTTTATTGCTTCCTTCCGTTTCAAAAAAAAAAAAAAAAAAAATTTGGAACGTGAATCCCAGGCAATAAAATAAATTGCTTTAAAGGCTTCTCAATCGGTGTACAGCTATTACCATCCTATGCCATTTCAAAAGTTTGAAAACGTATAAAATGCCATACGTTATCTCGGTACATTTAAATTTGTTTCCTTCGTTCCACGATATCCTAGCGTTATAAAATAAATTTATATTAACGTTATTATTCTTGAACTTGTATTCATTCCTGGAAAAAAAAAAGTGTACGTTTCCCCTTTTGATTATATTCTTGCCTTTCTAAATTTCAACGGTTCATTGCCTTTCCTTTTGAACCAAATCCGTGACTTTTTTTTTTTTTTTCATTTGTTTTCTAACGTTTACCGTGTACTCCAAGCTAAATTTATAAAATTTGTTTTAATTAAGTCAACTGAATCTCAGGGAAGGTTTCTATTCAATTAATTGCGTACTAATTTCTGACTGTTACTCTTCGTTTCCTTTTATTTGGCTTAAATCACGTTTGATAAATAAATGGGCAACTTTACGTTTCTTTTGATTTGAAAATTTTATTCGCACCTTCAGCGCTGTTTCCCTTTCTTTTAAACATTCACTTGCACTTTTGATTTTTTACGTAGACGTTACTTTTATCAATCCCCTGAAATCACGCATAACATCCATTCTATTTATTCTTCTTCCCCTCTCTTCATATTTTTTTCATTTTTGCTCTCAGAACACAATTTGCACCCTCCTTTCCACCTTCATCCGCTGCCATATATATAAAAAAAAAAGCACATACGAAACGCATACAGATAACGAGCAGCAGTCACCTTCGTTTCTTTCCACCTCCCATGTAGCTTTGAACTAGCTTGGCCTCCACCCTATAACAATAGCGCCTCTCCCATACGAAACCTCCTACATCCGATGCTTCAACCCGGATCCGCCTTCAACAGCAAACCCATCAATTAATCCACCGTTGCCACATCCTTCGAAACCCGAGTCTGCTTTGGAAGTGGTGAACACTATAGGTAGGTTTATTTTATTTCTTCAAAGACTTATTTGCCTGAAGTTTTTGTCATTGGTTCTCCATCTTACTGTTGTGTATGCATGTTTAGATCATTTTGTTTATGTTTATAATATATCAGTTTTGATTAATATAAAAATATATATATATATATATGAAATAATAATTTCTTTCGGTTGCATGAGGATTTGAGTGGAGATCGTGATCGTTCCCCAGGTTATAGGGCTCATGCGATTGTTTTGGGTTTTGTTTTTTTTTTTTGTTTTTTTGTTTTTTTTGCTAATTACTGTGTAAAGATTTTTTATATATATAAGTTTATAAAATCTGGATTTTATGATCTTCCAATTTACTTATATATCTGTATACTTTAAGTATGATTATATGTAAATATAACTAATTTTAAGACACTTGTCTGGGTGAATATTATATCAGTTTTATATGTAACGGAGTAGTTAGTATATTTTATATATTTTATTATTTATGGGTTGTAAATAAATTTATATATATATGTATATAATATATATTGTTTTGAAGATGGTATTTTGAAACGTATGTAGTAGTATATATATATAATATGTTTATAAAAAAAAAAAAAAGTTTTCTTTGATTGGTGGGTTGAGTTTACGCTAGTTTATATACGTACAATATTTAGTATCACAAGATAAGTTTGTATCGATATTAGTATGAACATTTATTTTTGAATATTAAATATAAAGATTTCATTGTATATTGGTTTAAAATATGTGTATAAGTATAGATTTTTATTTTTATGATTGGTGTTTAAATTTAATGTTGATTGTTATAAAATTTATATTTAACGTATCTTACTTCCTCTATCTCGTGCCCATCTTGACTTATCACTGAAAAATATCATATTCGTCGCAGCCATTATAGCCTTGTCACTGTCTCGCTTGTTCGACCTTTGGGTTTGCTCGTATCCATTCGCTCTTGGTCTCGTTCATCTCTAGCCTCGAAAGGTGAGCAATCACTCACGATTAACGTTCTTTTATTTATTAAATTTGACTTCAATTGAAACGACAATTGAAATATGCTGCTGTTGGTTGTTTTACTGTTATGACTGCTATTATCTGTATCTGCCCACCTGTGACACCTGACACCATTATCGGTTAATTTATTTATGGGATAATAATACAGATTGGTTGATAATTGATTGATTGATTGATTATCGTTTAAATTGGATGTTAATTACTACTGTTAAGTGATAACTAGTTTGCTAGTTAAATTTGGGGTAGTATAGTTTACAAATTAAGACGGATTACATATGACGGACCTTGATTTATTTGAAACCTGACCCCGCCATATGTAAATTTGATTAGTTAAATTTGACCCATTAATTGTCGTAGAAATTGATAAATTATACTTTAAATCCTTGAACGTAGTTTGGATTAATTATTGTAGTATTAAAATGAAATTGAAATGGAACAACAAGTGAAAAACTAAAATGTAATAATCTTTATCTACATGACATGATAGTGTAGATTCTAGAAATAATTATACAAATAACAATGCGAATAAATACGATTATTTCGGAGTTATTGATTTACTTATTGAATTGTTATTGACCGTTGTTATTACTTGTTTATTTACTTTGACACCATCCCTGTCATCACACTGCAATTCCCTTTTGTTATGGTTGTTTTGAATTGAAATGGGTTTAAATGATAGACCCAAGCGGGTTTTATTTAATTTAAATTTGGGATTACGGGTGGAATGCTATCCACCCGTATATATTTAGTGTATGGATTGAAATGATAATATTCGTAACATTTGACCATATGATAAGAAATATATGGTTTTATTTATGTGTAAATTCTTAAATACATGTATAAAAGGGAAAATGATAAACATAGAGTTAATTATATCTAGTTTAATCAAGATGTGATTAAATACATAAATTATGATAAATATTTATGTAATTTTATTTCGGAAAATTTTGCAATAATATTGAACAATTAGGATTGGGAAATAAAGTTGGGTTATTTTGAAATGGTATTTAGATAAGGATTTATTTATCTAAATCAAATTGAAATTTATCGAATGAAATATTTCACGTTTAATAAAATTTAAGAAATTTGGGTAAAGTGTAATTCATGATCACTAAAATGATATTGAATCGAATAAGGGAGGGTTCAAGACTGGATAATAACGATGAAAAAAAAAATCGAGAATCTAGATGAAACTGTCAAATTTAAATTGTTGTCTATAAGCTATGAACTATAGTGTAATTAAATGGTTTAGAAATTCGGATATGTATTTGGAACCAAGATAGTCGAATCGGTTATGTAGATAACTAATCGAATTAAATGAAATTTGAGTTTGAACTAGATTGGGAATTTTATTTAGAAACTAGATTGGGAAAAATTTGGTTAAAATGTTGAATACTTAAAATATGGAAACATATTGAAATAAAAGGGAAAATTGGGATATCAAATCCAAATTTGAGAATTATAAATTTAAGTGGGAATTTTAGGAAGATTTAACTGATAAAATGAGATTGGATTTAATTTAAATAGGAAGGCCAGGTTGATGTGAACAATTTGTTAAGTTCAGGAAATTGAAATACTGTACTGCATACCTTACTCAATATATAGATACTAGTTTGGGAAATATGATTATTCGAAGTAAAAATTGACTGTTGGGTTGAAGTATAAATTAAGTGAATGACTACGGTGTAATAGTGTATATTTCTACCCTATAGATAGTTCTATGGACCCTTAGAGGATGGACATCCCAAGCATCCTTTAAGTATATTGTATTTCAGTTGATATTTCATTTGAGTTGAATTTATTGATATAAGAATGTTAATCCTGACTTGAGTGTTTTGTGTTTTGCTTTACGCTCGGGTCAGACCGAGTAATCCAGCATTCGAGACTCACCTTATGAGATTGGAGTTTCATTTGGAGATCCAACTATCGTTTCAGCTTTCAGTTTTCTAGTTGACTGGTTCAGAGAAGTCATCGGCTCGTACTGAAGACCTTTCTGTATTCCAGAGATTCTAATGTATTTTATTTTAAACTCTGATGTATATAGTAGCTTCATAAACTACTATTCTTTATCTATTCCGCTGCATTGTATTACTCTGTGTAAGTGATCTATGATTGATTTATTTACTGTATATTTTAAGTTTTGCCAAATTTTTATTAACAATTCGGTATTTTGAATTATTCAAGTCGGACATGTACGGTTTTATTGTCGAATTTGAATGGTCCAAAACAGCGGGTCGTTACAGTTGGTATCAGAGCTTTGGCTCTAGGCAAAACTTAGCATATATGGTAAATTTATTTACAGAATCACTTTCGTTCGAGTTGAATCTCTTCCTTTTTGACTCAATTTCCTTTGAGTTTTGGAATGTCCCTCGGTTTCGAAATTCATTCTGTCTCTCCCTATTTATATTCGTTTGATTCTGGAGTATCCCATAACTCCATTGAATGATTTGTAAAGGGGGTGAAAACTCCTTTTCAATTGGCATTGACTCACCGAAGATTCCTGTATCCTCGGTTTACGATGCTGATATATCTTGTTATGCCGAATTCTATATCTCCGACGATCGAATGTCGAATTGCCTCAGAATTCTACACCGATCTAATTTTGGAATCACGGTTGACAGGTAAAGGTCGCCCGCGATTTATAGAAGTATATCCATCTTCTATTTTGTAACTTAATTATCTCATCTTCGATCGAGTCTATCTTCGAATCAGGATTCTATTGATTAGAGTTCCTTTAAATTAAATCTCTATCTTTGTTTTGAAATCCATCCTTAAATCATCCTTTGAAAATCGGGTTTTGTTTGTATTTTAGAAATTGTTTATACCGAAATTATTATTTTGATAACTATGATTTTATTCTATATATATAAAGAAAATGTTTTCGGTAGAGATTATATACCTATATATAAAGCAAATAAGAAATGTTATTCTATATAAAAAGGGTTTTGAAAGGATTTGAAATTTTGAAAAAATTATAAGAAATTGATTTATATAAAAATGATTTATAATTGAAGTGTTAAATTTGAAATTCGAGAATTGAATTCCGGTATTTTGAAATTGGTTTTAAGATTTTGGAAATTATATATAAATAATACGATTTAAAAGTATTTTTCCGAATAAGAAATATTTCAAATGAATTCAAATGAATTCCAATAATTTTGAAGAAATTTCAAAGAAGTTTTCAAGAAAATAGAAGTCCAGAACTCACTTATGTCGCTGGAGAATAATTTCGGTGATGAGTGCACGCATCATCGACATTGATTTTCGAGTTTCAGAGTGGGGGAGAGGCCACTTTAATAGCTTCGCTATGCGAGTGATTTTGTAAAACCGTTTTTGATTTCAAATTCCGAAGTATAATTTGATATTTTCGAAAGATATATGTATATATTTGAAACAATTTGAAGTAAGACCGGTGTTCAGTCCTCGAGTTTTTGATTTGACTTAGAATAACTCTATTTATAAAAATTGATTTCCATCTCTTGGATTTGAAATTGATTTTCACCGACTATTTTGAAGGTTCGAGCACTTCCAAATCAAGGTTTAAAGGTTTAAAAACCAAGATATTTCGAAAGGTATAAAATATTTGATAAAGTATGCAAGTTTTGTTGTATGAGGTTAAACCTTTTATTAAGTAAGAGAATATGGCTATTTTAATTATACTAATATGGAATTTAGTTTTTAAATGTTTTGAAAGAATTTTAGTTTTAAATAATGGTTTTCAAAAAGGTAAATTGGATATTTCAAATCGAAGTAAATAGTTTAAAGGTTTTAAAGGGATAATTATAAATTTGGAAACCATTTTGAATATAATTGATTTTGAGAAAAATATTTGGTTTTGAAAATTAAATTGAAAAAAAAAACCCAGTACTTATATGGTGATTTTGGAAATGAATTTGTTTGACTTGAATTATTTTAATTTGGAAACTGGGATAATTTTCTACACCTATTATTTTGGGAACTTTGAAATTCAGACATTTAATTTGGAAGAAAATTTGGTGAAATCATATATGATTTTGAAACTGAATTGGTATTGAAATAATTTGAAATTGAGAACCTTAGATTACTAAGCACTTGATTTGGGAGTGGTCGAACTTATATAAAATGGATTGTATAAGTATGAGGTTGATTTGAAATCTATTGATTTGAAAGGTACTCAATTTGGAAAGAGATTTTATTTAATCGAAATCTATATAAGTATGATTTGATCTACTATTGATTTGGAAAGTATTCGATTTGAGAAAGGAATCCTATATATATGGACTTTATATAAGTACAATATTTGAAAGTGATTTGAAAAGGTACTATATGATATATATTTTCGAAGTAAAGATATGGAAAGTGCCTTCTGCTTGATATCCGCTTTGTGGCCACATCGTGGATTCATTCTATCGATATTATTCTCTCTGATTTTCGGTTTTCCGGATGTAATACTCGAGTGTTTCCCACCGTGGCGTAACCCATGGTTTTTTTTTCTCTCGTGAATGCACAGCGCAATTGCCTGGCTGAGTCTTGCCTAGGGGTACGGATTGTTTCCTGGGGGAACCAGGCGTAACCATTGTGTATCCTGCAATCTGTGTAGGTCGCGAATAGTAGCGCAAGTGCCTGGCTGAGTCTTGCCTGGGGGTACGGATTGTTTCCTGGGGGAACCAGGCGTAACCATTGTGTATCCTGCACCCTACTAGTCATCATGGCGTAACTCGCAGGGCTGTGAAAGCTTACGGATATGGATTGTTTCCTGGGGGAACCAGGCGTAACCATTGTGTATCTGCGAACCATGATCGGACAAAGGTTTTGGTTTGGTTGTTTTGTTTGGATTGTACTTTCCATATCTGTTTTTTTTAAAAAAAGGTTTTTCAAGTATTTTCACTGGGTGTTGAAACAAGTCTACTAAGTACTTGAAGAATTCTAGCTTTGCGCCTGATCAACGCATGGCCAGAGTCTGCAAGAACGAGGATAAACTTGTTAAAACATTGAGTTATAAAAGTATTTCGAAAGAAAAATTGGTTTCAATATAAAAGTATTTATTTATAAAGGTATTTTATTATAAAAGTATTTTCAACAAAGAAATTTTGAATTAATATTTGAAATTTTAAATTCTTATGGTTCTATATTTATTACTCGTGCCCGATTCTATTCTTGAATCTACCTTATCTGCTCAGTTTAGTTATTCACCTTGATTCCTTTTTCCAAATCTACCTTCCTTCCTTGTTGGATATATCCTTTAAAATATTGTTTAATTATATACTACATGGTTTAATAGAAATTTTAGTGTTATAAATATTTAAACATTTATTTATCTAAAATAAAAGATACTTTAAAAAATGATTTGTGATCTAATAATAATATTTGGAAGGTATCTTGAAACAAAATAAAAATTTGTGAATTTTGGATTTAATATTTTAATAGCTTCTTTGTAAATATAAGTAATAATGTGAGTAATGGTTTTCAAAGGAATTTGAAAAGTATTAAAGTATTAAAGAAAACTAAATTTCAAATGAAGTTATCAAATAAATATTTCAAATAAAATCTATATAGTTTTAAATTAATTATTTATCTTGTATTTCAATCTATTTCTGGTTGTTTTATTCTCCTACCTCCTTCCTTTTCGGGGACGAAAAGTTTTGAGTGGGGGAGAGTGTAACGACCCATAAAATTTTAATGATTTTAATTGGTTTTATAACGTATTTAATTTGGATTTTGGTGAAATTTTAAATAAATTTATTTGCAAATAAAGAGTTAATATTTGGATTACGTATAATTAAATATAGCAAATGGTAAATTTTCAATTTATTTTATGGAAGTTTATTTATTTGGTAATTCTATTAAATTCAAGCTATGAATTGATTTCTGAATCAGTGCATAGCAGTGACTTTTCTATCATTAAATTTCAATTGCTTTAATAAATTTCATTTGCACAAAATCAAGGGACTCCACTGTGACTATTGCTTTATTTTCTTACTGTTCAAAATTTTATCGGTTGCAAAACAATAAATAGCTTACCTTTATTTTTTCCTGGATTCACGCGTTGGCCGATACAAATATTTATCGCTTTAATGATTCGAACGTGGAAATTTCCTTTTATCTACTTTATATAATATTTTGTATAAGGCAAAAAGTGAATACGTTTCACTTCCATTTTTCTATTGCTACTTCCATTTCATACTTATTCTTGCTCAAATTGAAACGTGCTACTCAATAAATTTATTACTTGAAATTTTCAGCTAAATCATAACTTTTGACCGTTGATATTTTATTCCTTATGTTACTTCCTGAATCATCGCGCTTTACTTTTGCCTTTCCATTTCAAGTGATGTGCGTTCAGCCTTCTTATGGGGTGAAAAAAAAAACGTATAATGTACTGTTATATAAATTCCTTACCATTTGATTTCTTTTGGCGTTTCAAAATTTAAACGCGCACCTATTATCAATTGCTTTATTATTTGTCAGCTGAATTTGGGAGACTGTTACAATTTCATTTATCTGTGACTTTATTGCTTCCTTCCGTTTCAAAAAAAAAAAAAAAAAAAATTTGGAACGTGAATCCCAGGCAATAAAATAAATTGCTTTAAAGGCTTCTCAATCGGTGTACAGCTATTACCATCCTATGCCATTTCAAAAGTTTGAAAACGTATAAAATGCCATACGTTATCTCGGTACATTTAAATTTGTTTCCTTCGTTCCACGATATCCTAGCGTTATAAAATAAATTTATATTAACGTTATTATTCTTGAACTTGTATTCATTCCTGGAAAAAAAAAAGTGTACGTTTCCCCTTTTGATTATATTCTTGCCTTTCTAAATTTCAACGGTTCATTGCCTTTCCTTTTGAACCAAATCCGTGACTTTTTCTTTTTTTTCATTTGTTTTCTAACGTTTACCGTGTACTCCAAGCTAAATTTATAAAATTTGTTTTAATTAAGTCAACTGAATCTCAGGGAAGGTTTCTATTCAATTAATTGCGTACTAATTTCTGACTGTTACTCTTCGTTTCCTTTTATTTGGCTTAAATCACGTTTGATAAATAAATGGGCAACTTTACGTTTCTTTTGATTTGAAAATTTTATTCGCACCTTCAGCGCTGTTTCCCTTTCTTTTAAACATTCACTTGCACTTTTGATTTTTTACGTAGACGTTACTTTTATCAATCCCCTGAAATCACGCATAACATCCATTCTATTTATTCTTCTTCCCCTCTCTTCATATTTTTTTCATTTTTGCTCTCAGAACACAATTTGCACCCTCCTTTCCACCTTCATCCGCTGCCATATATATAAAAAAAAAAAGCACATACGAAACGCATACAGATAACGAGCAGCAGTCACCTTCGTTTCTTTCCACCTCCCATGTAGCTTTGAACTAGCTTGGCCTCCACCCTATAACAATAGCGCCTCTCCCATACGAAACCTCCTACATCCGATGCTTCAACCCGGATCCGCCTTCAACAGCAAACCCATCAATTAATCCACCGTTGCCACATCCTTCGAAACCCGAGTCTGCTTTGGAAGTGGTGAACACTATAGGTAGGTTTATTTTATTTCTTCAAAGACTTATTTGCCTGAAGTTTTTGTCATTGGTTCTCCATCTTACTGTTGTGTATGCATGTTTAGATCATTTTGTTTATGTTTATAATATATCAGTTTTGATTAATATATAAATATATATATATATATATGAAATAATAATTTCTTTCGGTTGCATGAGGATTTGAGTGGAGATCGTGATCGTTCCCCAGGTTATAGGGCTCATGCGATTGTTTTGGGTTTTGTTTTTT
The DNA here is from genome assembly GCA_030765085.1 of Allium cepa. Taxonomy (NCBI): domain Eukaryota; kingdom Viridiplantae; phylum Streptophyta; class Magnoliopsida; order Asparagales; family Amaryllidaceae; genus Allium; species Allium cepa. The sequence goes on along the minus strand of CM060937.1, from coordinate 1,028,569,863 downwards.
TTTTTTTGTTTTTTTTTTTTTTTGCTAATTACTGTGTAAAGATTTTTTATATATATAAGTTTATAAAATCTGGATTTTATGATCTTCCAATTTACTTATATATCTGTATACTTTAAGTATGATTATATGTAAATATAACTAATTTTAAGACACTTGTCTGGGTGAATATTATATCAGTTTTATATGTAACGGAGTAGTTAGTATATTTTATATATTTTATTATTTATGGGTTGTAAATAAATTTATATATATATGTATATAATATATATTGTTTTGAAGATGGTATTTTGAAACGTATGTAGTAGTATATATATATAATATGTTTATAAAAAAAAAAAAAAGTTTTCTTTGATTGGTGGGTTGAGTTTACGCTAGTTTATATACGTACAATATTTAGTATCACAAGATAAGTTTGTATCGATATTAGTATGAACATTTATTTTTGAATATTAAATATAAAGATTTCATTGTATATTGGTTTAAAATATGTGTATAAGTATAGATTTTTATTTTTATGATTGGTGTTTAAATTTAATGTTGATTGTTATAAAATTTATATTTAACGTATCTTACTTCCTCTATCTCGTGCCCATCTTGACTTATCACTGAAAAATATCATATTCGTCGGAGCCATTATAGCCTTGTCACTGTCTCGCTTGTTCGACCTTTGGGTTTGCTCGTATCCATTCGCTCTTGGTCTCGTTCATCTCTAGCCTCGAAAGGTGAGCAATCACTCACGATTAACGTTCTTTTATTTATTAAATTTGACTTCAATTGAAACGACAATTGAAATATGCTGCTGTTGGTTGTTTTACTGTTATGACTGCTATTATCTGTATCTGCCCACCTGTGACACCTGACACCATTATCGGTTAATTTATTTATGGGATAATAATACAGATTGGTTGATAATTGATTGATTGATTGATTATCGTTTAAATTGGATGTTAATTACTACTGTTAAGTGATAACTAGTTTGCTAGTTAAATTTGGGGTAGTATAGTTTACAAATTAAGACGGATTACATATGACGGACCTTGATTTATTTGAAACCTGACCCCGCCATATGTAAATTTGATTAGTTAAATTTGACCCATTAATTGTCGTAGAAATTGATAAATTATACTTTAAATCCTTGAACGTAGTTTGGATTAATTATTGTAGTATTAAAATGAAATTGAAATGGAACGACAAGTGAAAAACTAAAATGTAATAATCTTTATCTACATGACATGATAGTGTAGATTCTAGAAATAATTATACAAATAACAATGCGAATAAATACGATTATTTCGGAGTTATTGATTTACTTATTGAATTGTTATTGACCGTTGTTATTACTTGTTTATTTACTTTGACACCATCCCTGTCATCACACTGCAATTCCCTTTTGTTATGGTTGTTTTGAATTGAAATGGGTTTAAATGATAGACCCAAGCGGGTTTTATTTAATTTAAATTTGGGATTACGGGTGGAATGCTATCCACCCGTATATATTTAGTGTATGGATTGAAATGATAATATTCGTAACATTTGACCATATGATAAGAAATATATGGTTTTATTTATGTGTAAATTCTTAAATACATGTATAAAAGGGAAAATGATAAACATAGAGTTAATTATATCTAGTTTAATCAAGATGTGATTAAATACATAAATTATGATAAATATTTATGTAATTTTATTTCGGAAAATTTTGCAATAATATTGAACAATTAGGATTGGGAAATAAAGTTGGGTTATTTTGAAATGGTATTTAGATAAGGATTTATTTATCTAAATCAAATTGAAATTTATCGAATGAAATATTTCACGTTTAATAAAATTTAAGAAATTTGGGTAAAGTGTAATTCATGATCACTAAAATGATATTGAATCGAATAAGGGAGGGTTCAAGACTGGATAATAACGATGAAAAAAAAAATCGAGAATCTAGATGAAACTGTCAAATTTAAATTGTTGTATATAAGCTATGAACTATAGTGTAATTAAATGGTTTAGAAATTCGGATATGTATTTGGAACCAAGATAGTCGAATCGGTTATGTAGATAACTAATCGAATTAAATGAAATTTGAGTTTGAACTAGATTGGGAATTTTATTTAGAAACTAGATTGGGAAAAATTTGGTTAAAATGTTGAATACTTAAAATATGGAAACATATTGAAATAAAAGGGAAAATTGGGATATCAAATCCAAATTTGAGAATTATAAATTTAAGTGGGAATTTTAGGAAGATTTAACTGATAAAATGAGATTGGATTTAATTTAAATAGGAAGGCCAGGTTGATGTGAACAATTTGTTAAGTTCAGGAAATTGAAATACTGTACTGCATACCTTACTCAATATATAGATACTAGTTTGGGAAATATGATTATTCGAAGTAAAAATTGACTGTTGGGTTGAAGTATAAATTAAGTGAATGACTACGGTGTAATAGTGTATATTTCTACCCTATAGATAGTTCTATGGACCCTTAGAGGATGGACATCCCAAGCATCCTTTAAGTATATTGTATTTCAGTTGATATTTCATTTGAGTTGAATTTATTGATATAAGAATGTTAATCCTGACTTGAGTGTTTTGTGTTTTGCTTTACGCTCGGGTCAGACCGAGTAATCCAGCATTCGAGACTCACCTTATGAGATTGGAGTTTCATTTGGAGATCCAACTATCGTTTCAGCTTTCAGTTTTCTAGTTGACTGGTTCAGAGAAGTCATCGGCTCGTACTGAAGACCTTTCTGTATTCCAGAGATTCTAATGTATTTTATTTTAAACTCTGATGTATATAGTAGCTTCATAAACTACTATTCTTTATCTATTCCGCTGCATTGTATTACTCTGTGTAAGTGATCTATGATTGATTTATTTACTGTATATTTTAAGTTTTGCCAAATTTTTATTAACAATTCGGTATTTTGAATTATTCAAGTCGGACATGTACGGTTTTATTGTCGAATTTGAATGGTCCAAAACAGCGGGTCGTTACAGTGCGCTTCTTCAATGGGTTCTTCTTCTTCTTCCTTGCTGGCCTCTTGTTCTTTATTGAGTGAAGAGTCTTCATCAATCAAGATAGGGTTGGCCTGGTTATCCATTAGGAATTTTTGCAAATTCCTAAGAATCTTGCCTTGCCTTTCCTGTTCCTTTTCCATACGAAGTTGAGTCACTTGAATTTCAGTCATCATTTGAAGTACATCCTTCATAGATTCCTCCATTTTAGCCACATGAGCGAGAGTAGTAGTTGAAATGGACCTGACGTAGGAGAGGGGATTGAAAAGGTTAATTTTATGTTTGATTTGGAAGAGGAGGCCATTATTTTATTTATTTTAGAAGATAGATTAAAGAGAAAACAGAGAGAATGAACAAAAATTCGAAATAGAGAAGAGTATATAACTAATTTTTTTGAATTTTGGTGGGAAAATTTCAAAACTTAAAAGCGTTGCATGTCGACATGGGTATATGGGGGATTTCGACATGGTCCTTTTTATTTTAACTCTTTGAATTATTTTAATATTAATTATTACTTATACTTATTATTTATATTTTATATTTCAGTTGTAGAACAAATACCTAATTCTCTTCTTAATTTAGTAAATATTGATTCATTTAAGGGTTTTGTTAAGATATCATCAATTTGATTCTCAGAATTGATATACTCGAGAGTAACTACTTCCTTACTTATATTATCTCTGAGAAAATGATGTCTGATATCAATATATTTAGTTCGAGCATGATGAGTAGTATTTTTGGATAAATTTGTAGCACTTGTATTGTCACAATAAATTGGTGATTTTTAAAATTTTAAACCAAAATCTTTAAGGTTTGTTGCATATATATTACTTGAGAACAAGCCAAAGCGGCAGAAATATACTCTGTTTTAGTTGTTGATAAAGAAACTGTGTTTTTCTTTTTACTAAGCCAATAAATCAGAGAATGCCCCAAAAAGTGACAAGTCTCACTTGTACTTTTTCGGTCTGATTTACAACCAGCATAGTCAGCATCACAGTAAGATATTAAGTCAAAAGAATCATTTAGGGTAGAATAAACCATAATCAGATGTGTGTTTAACATATCTTATGGTTCATTTTACGGCTTTTAAGTGGGTCTCTTTAGGTTGGGATTGATATCTGGCACAGGGACAAACACTATGCATGATATCAGGTCTACTGGCAGTAATATAGAGTAGTGATCCAATCATTCCTCTATATAGTTTTTGATCTACATCTTTCGAGATATCTTCTTTACTAAGGTACTCATTGGTTGCCATGGGAGTGGGTTTTCCACTTGCAGTAGTCAAACAAAATTTACTAATTATGTCTTTAGCATATTTTCCTTGACTAATAAAAATACCATTATCTAATTATTTTATTTGTAATCCTAAAAAGAAATTTAATCCACCCATATGACTCATCTCAAATTCTTTTGTCATTATTTCAGAAAATTATTTATTCATTTCAAAATTAGTTGAACCAAAAATGATATCATCAAAGTAAACTTGAACTAGTTGAATATTATTTTTATTTCTTTTAATAAAAAGAGTATTATCTACTTTACCAATTTCAAAATTAGATTGCAATAAATAAGATCTCCATCTATCATACCAGGCTCTAGGAGCTTGTTTTTGACCATATAATGCTTTCTTAAGTTTGTAAACATGATTTGGTAATTTATCATTTTCAAAAAGTGGTGGTTGTTCAACATATACTTCTTCATTTACAAATCCATTTAAAAGGCACTTTTAACATCCATTTGAAATAATTTTAAATTATTATGATTTGCGAAAGCAAGTAGAATCCTAATGGTTTCTAATCTTGCTACGGGAGCAAAGGTTTCATCAAAATCTATTCCTTCTTGTTGACAATAACCTTGAGCGACTAATCGAGCTTTATTTCTAACTACCTCTCCTTGTTCATTCATTTTATTTTTATAAACCCATTTAGTTCGAATTATAGTTTTATTTTCTGGTCTAGGAACAAGTTCCCAAACATCATTTCTAGTAAATTGATTTAATTCTTCTTGCATAGCAAAATCCATGAATCATCAGTTGATGCTTCTTTTTGGATTTTTGGGTTCAATAGTTGATATAAAAGCTACATTACTTGTGATGACCCGGAATTGTAAAGCAATATCAATTTAATAATCTGTAATAAAAATTAAATTGATTTGATAATCTTTGTAATGAGATTTGAATTAATTTAATAATTCAATAAATAAATAGTAAATTGATATATTTTATCTTTTTAAATTAAATAAATTGTTTTATATTTATAATATATATAGAATATTGTATATATTGTAAATAGGTATTGTTTTAAATGAATCATGTTTTCTATAAAATTTATATCTTTAGTAAAATTGGAAATTATGATTTTATTTAAAAGTTAAACTTTTTAAAAGCCATTTAATAAATAAAATATGATTTTAAATACCTAAGATAAATATTAAATGATTTAAAATATGTGTAACTCAAGTTTAAAATTTAAATAAATAACAATAAGGTTATTTTGATTATCTTTTATATATCATGTGATAAAATAAATAATTATTTATAAAGAAAATAATTTTTTTTAATAGTTATTTAGGGTTATTAAATATTGTTATTTCTAAAATATAATAATACATTGTTTCAACAAATAAATTTTTAATAAAAATAATTGTTTTTTTAAAATTTAACTTTGTAGTTGTATTTGTAAATAAATTGGATTTCAAAAAAAAAAATCAATTTGAACATGAATTCAAAGTTTTAAATCTAAAGTATAATTGTTTTTAATTTATCTTGATTTTGAAATATTTGTATAAGTTTAATTTTATAATTTTAGTTTGATTTATTTTATTTTAAAATCTATACACATGTAAATAAATGCAAGTTAACTCATTAACTAAACATATCTTATATTAAACATCTAACTTTAAATACAAGTTAACTAAATATATAGCTTATTAACTTTTATAATAAGTGTAAACTTTTTTGAAAACACAAATTAACATGTGTTAGGAAATAAAACATTTAGAGTGACAAATGTAATATTGGGGACATGTGGCATTTTTGTTTTTGGTTTCTTTTTATTTTATTTCAGTTTTTAAAAAAAAAAGCACATTCTCTTCCATCTTATTTCTTTTTGAAATCAAAAACTAAGAAACAATGGAAACAAATTTCTGAAAATCATTTTCAAAGCCACTTCTGTAATCAAAAATCTGTTAAACATTTTCCAAAACAAAGTCATCTTCAAAAGCCCCCACATCTTCAAGTTTAAAAGCATATCTGTCACTATTTTGAAATCAAGAAAAAATTATGCATTTCTGGAATTAGCCTGCATCATTTCAATATGGAGTTTTCTGCATACAAACCTGGAATTAAAGCAAGTTTTTAAAGCATATGAACCTGGGAACAAATGCAAGTTGAAACATCAGTAACTCAGGTTTCAAAGATGAAGCATGCATGTAAGGTTTATAAATCAACAACAAAAGCACAAGTCTTCTTCTTTCAAATTCAACTGCTCTGCCGATCCAATTAAGGTGAGTAACATTTTTGTTTCCTGAAAGATTAAATTATAAATAAGTTGCTTGATTTAAATCTCCGTGATCAAATGTTGTTGAATGCATATTTTAATGCAACATGCTGTGACTATAGTGTGTTTGTGATTTCTATTGGATACTCTCTGTTATTATACAGATCATATGTTCAGTTTTTTTTATTTTATTTTAAAATCAAAATCGATAGATTTGTGCCTCTGATTCAACTTAGATAAAAATCAACCTTATTTGTTATGATGAGCTTTAGTTTGAAATTTTAGTTAAGTTAGAATAACTAGTAAACATGTCTGTAAACCAGAGTTTGATTAATCAAGTTAAAATATGTGAAAATTCAAACTGAATAATTTGTAAATTCAGTATTATGAATTAAATATTAAGATCAAAATATGATTTTTAGAACAAATATTAGGATTTTTATTTAAGAGGTTAGGGCGCAGTTTTCTGTTGAACAGAAAAGGGAAATGTAGTGGTTTCTGGTGATCTATGGGGTTGAGAGGGTCGGGATTCTTCTAGTAGAGGGAGGAGTGACTAGTGAAGCTTGTAAAAATGCTGGATGGCGATGAACTTCATCGTGGTTTCAGCGGTGTGGCTTTTCTTGTCTGAAGCCCTAGTTTAAGTTAGCAGTTTGATTTAGTCGGTGTTTCTTGTAGAAGCGATCGAGTTGTTTGATTTTTTGGGGGATGATAGTAGGTTGGTGGATGGACTTGTAGCCGGAATCGTAGGCATGCCGGTGGTCTGAAGGTGGAGGATGAAGATTTGACAGGTTTGGTGAAGTTTTGTTCTCTTCTGTTTCCAGGTTTGGAAATACAACTCGAATTCAAGTTCGAATTGAATAGGTGCGAGGTGATTATAGCATTGGACTTAGGGGATGGTCGTTGATGGTTGGAGGTCACCGAAGAAGGAGTTTGATGGCCAGAGGCACGGTGCACGTGCACCGTGCAATTTTTGGTTAGTCTGTTGTTTTCTGGGTATAATGGTATTTTAGAACCCGAAGTAGAACTCGGGTATTTTGTGTTTTGCTCGAAGGTAAGAGTCTGATGACTCAAAGCAGATGTGGGCAGGGTGGAGTCTAGTTTGGCTACAGGTTTTAGCAGTAACCTGTTCTTCTGTTTAAGTTTTAAAATAAAATTTAAACACTGAATTTCAAATGGAAGTAAGTTTTTAAAATTTGAATCATGTTTAAATCTAGTTGTGTTATAGTTTCAAATGATTTTGAATCCTACAAGTTTTTATTAATTTTTTTAAAAGTAGTTTTCAGTTTGAAAAATAAAATATAAAACCTACAGTTTTCAGTAAAATTAAATTTTATTTTGAATCTGAACCATGATTCAAAATAGCAGTTTGAATTTAAATATAAGTTCGGTGTTCTTAAGTTTTTTTGAATTTTCAGGTTCTAAAAATAATTTGTATTTTTAAAACAAAGGATTTTGAAATCAAGGTTTTATTCAAAAAGGTTTAATTCAAGCTTTAATTCAAATGATTAAATGAGGAATTATTCAAATGTATTGAATTTAAATCTGGATATTTGAATAAATTTTTGAATTTGAATATTTTCAAACAAGTTCAAATTTAAATTATTTATTAGAAATAAATTGTTTCCAATCAAATATTTAAATTTGATTTTCTTTATGAATGAAGTCTTGATAAAGAGTTTATAAAAGAAAGTTAAGTGATTTTTAACTTAAATTTAAAATTTAAAAGGGTAATGTACTTTAAACTAAATTTCAAATGAATTAAGCAGATTAGTTAAAGACATATCTTATATAAGTTTTAATTTTAAGTAATAAATGTTATTTACATTCATTTCAAAGAATAATAAATGAAATTTAAATTGGTTAATTCTTAATATCATTTTGAATTTTAGATTCAAAATGAAATTTTAATTTAAATTTTTTAAAATGAAATGTTCTAAGTACATTTTAATATTTATGAAATTATTAATAAAGAATGGATTTCCCTAGAAATTATTAAAATATTAAATATAATTAAATAATAGGATAATTAAGGAATAACTTGTTTATTTAATTTATTTAATTACTGATTTGGATTAATTTAAATTAGAGTTAATTAAGAAGTAATTAAAGAAAGTAATTAAAGAATGAATAATAGTTAATGATGGTCATTAACTAAAGTTTATTTAGTAATTAATTAATATGATTAATTTTCAATAATTAATTAAATTAATTAATTAATGTTAATAAATTATGAAATTTATTTAAGTTTAATTACTTAAATAAAAGTAATTAAGACATTAATTACTTAATGTAATTAATGAAGTTATTGAGTTTGGTTTAAATTAATTAATTAAGTTTAAGTAATTTTAAACATGGGATTTGATAATAATTACTTGATGTAATTAATGGGATTACTCAGTGAAGTAATTAAAGATAATTACTGAATGTAATTAATAGATGATATTGGGATTGTGAAAATAATTTGGATTAAATTATTTTGTATAATTAATCAAGTGATTAATTAAATAAATTAATTAAGGAATAATTAATTTGATAAGTAATTAAGGGTGATTAATTACAGAATGAGATTAATCAAAGGTGATTAATAATTATGGATTAAGTGAGATTAATTACTGAAAGTAATTAATTCAATTGAGTAATTAATTAAATATAATTAAGAGTCATTAATTAATATAATTAATGATGTAATTAAGATTGATTAATTAATATTAATTAATCAATAATAAGTGATTAAGTGTAATTAATTAGTTGTAACTAATTAAGATTAAATGTAATTAATTATAGTTAATTAATTAATGAAGTAATTTAAGGTTAATTACTGTATTAGGTTTAGAGTAATTAATTTTGTGAAATTAATTAAAGTATAATTAATCAGGATTGATTAATTAAGATGATAAATTAGAGATTAATCAATTAATTAATTTGTAATTAATTAATGATGATGTAAGCAATATTTATATTGTGTAAGTAATTAATTTAATTTAATTAAATATGATGTAATTAATTTAATTCATTTTAAATATATTATAGATAGTATGATTATAGATCATTGCTTATGAATGATTGTTATTGGTTGCCTTGAATGGTTTGGAAAATCTCAACTATGAGATTAGTATTGTTGATTGCTATGGATGCATTGGTTGCATTGTGATGATGATTTGGATATCTTTTGATAGTGATAATGTGGATTATCTGTGGTTATGATAATGATAATTATCTGTTGTGAATCTATGAGTTATCTATCTGTGTGTATATAGATAATGTTATTGAATTGTTTTAAACTCTAAAACAACTTAGACCTAAAAGACACGCTTTGGATTTCGATGAGACCAGGATCGGATTTCCATATTTGGATATCCAAAAACCACATCGATCCAAATTAACGATAGGTCGTGAATCTTATGTGAAGAGTGAAGACTCGAGGTGTAAGGGCTATACGTCAGTATAACTCTATGGGTGATTCCGTAATGAGTTTGACGGAATAGTACTTATAGATTCGAGATGGAGATTTAGAGTACAAGGGTTATCATCGTTAACTCTGAGGGTGATTCCGTAATGAGTGTAACGAGATAATGCCTTCGGTTTCGTTCGAACCCGGAACGAACTTGTATGGATTGGATGCTTTCAGAACATCGTCAGGTGGACGATGAGCATTCTAAGTGATGTGTCCTATAAAGGTAATCGTAGCCTCAAGCCTCATCAACCAGGAATGGCTAAAACAGGGGAGGTGCAGCAAGGCTTCGTGGGTAGCCCCCACTGGAGAGCAAGATTGATCCCTGTCTAGAGGTCCCTTTTATTTCGGCTTAGTGGGCAGTTGGAATTGCGCAACAACTGCGGGGTTGTCTTGTTCGGAACTGTTCAGTAAGGAATGGGTCCGGCCTTGTGTTGCAGGGGAGTGGGAGTACTCCTCGGTACGTTGATCTAGGCCACGTACTGTGACGGGCGGTACCCCAGTAGCCCTACCATTGTATGGAATCCAAAATCCAATAAGTGCCAACGGTTTTGATTGTATTACCCACTTTTGTGGCTAGTAGCTGGAATTTAATGAATGTAACAATTTCGGCTATTTCATATTTACTTGAAAACCCTAGACCTATTATAATATCTTTGGATTTCCTGTCAAATGTTTTGGTTAGCGTAAGGTAAAAACTTTTCCATGTTTATGTGTGGGAATTCTTACGTGATACCATTCTTTCCAAAAAGTTTTTGAAAGTTAAGCAACTTTAACCTGTTACTCACACCAGACCCATGTCTGACCCGGAGTTTATCTTTTGTTGTCATAAACTCTTGGATACTCAAATTTTATACGAGTAGCCAAGGGATTCAGGTTAGCTTTGACGAATATTGGAGGAGCAATGGAGCAGGAGGCTTCTGCGTTAGATATTAGTATTCCGCTATGTGTTCTGTGATTGTCTCTGAGCTGTATTATGTTGTAAATACTAGACAGGTATTTATAACTGTCTAGTATGTGTTGTATATCTGTGTACTCTGATAGTGATTGTAAATTATGTAATATTTTATGTTATTAATATAATTTATTCGTTCCGCTGTTAGATTCTGATGTGTTGTTTCTTCTTCTTCTCTTTATTTCTCTTTTCTATCCCTTTCTTTCTTATTAGCGATGCAACTTCATGGTGTTTGGAAGTTGGGTCGCTACAGGTGGTATCAGAGCATTAGGTTGAGTGAATACCTAGGCTCTGTAGTCGTGTCTATCTTGAGAGAGCGTATTTGTAATTTCGAATATATTTATTTATTTCTATCTATTTGTTGGGTTACCTGTTCAGGTTTTCCAATATAGGTTATAAAGGTAGATAAGGTAGTAGTGTTTGTAACACGATTACTACCATTGATTGGAGTCTGATGTTGAGGTTGGAAGTATACCTGTCGAGACTATAGACCTAATACCGTCTCGAATAAGTTTTGTTATGTTGAAGTATTTCATCGATCTCTGAAGAAACCTGTTAAGGTTCGGAGACATCTTTGAAGTGCAGAGTTTGGTGAGTAGAGTTTGGATCAGTCAGTTGAGCTGAAGTAAGTGAAGGTATCTTGATACCTCAGGAAGTTGTAACTGCGTGATGAGATGTAGTGACTATGGATTGTTTTCGAAAATGTTTTCTTTGGAACAAGTTTGGGAAGTGAGTCTGCTTTGGTGTTGTGGCTAGATTCAACAGGATGTTGTGGTTGGCTTTGAAGTCCGAGTTTCTCGAAGAACTTTGGATCAGGAAGTTTGGTATTGGCGACAGCAGTGCAGCTCGGAATGTTCTATGAGCCGACATAGAGGTCCTGGCTGAGTAATTTTTCTGGAGATGGAGTTCAGAAGCAGCAGAGCGAATCCGTTTCTTCAATGGATTGACTAGACCAGTGCAAGCTGTTCTGTTTGGTAAAGAGAGAACAGTTTTCTTTGGAAATTTATCTGGGTTGATCGTAAAGGTGACTTGCGATTGGTTGGGAGTTCTCTTGGAATTGTTGAAGATTTTTCTGGATGTCTTCTGGGAGATAGGTGTTCGTATGTATCTAGAAATTGAGTTTTCTTATCGACTAGTACTCCATGAGTGGAACCGGTGGTTCTGTTTAGCTGAAGGATGATTCCTAGAGATGGAGTTTGATGAAGTAACTTAGTGTTCGGAGGAATTTCTGAGTTTTCTTTATGGATCTGTAGAACCATATTTCTGGAAGGTGAGTCCAGTTGGTGCTTGTGTTCTTCGTCAGCTTTTTCTTATCTACTATGGATCGGAGTTGTGTAGCGAAAGCAGTTTGGATGTGTTTCTGATTGTCTTTTACGGATTAGGAGAAGTCTGTTGTCTTCTGCTGGTTACGGAGTAGGATTGTGTTTAGGTTTTGGATTGATCTTGAGGAGATCATTATGTTGGGTTGTTTATGGTTCTTCTTGTTTCTAGAGGAATCAGCAAGGGTTGAGCTGATCAGTTTGGATGTTGGCAACCCAGTATTGTCTGAAGACTTTTGGGGATAAGGGACGGAGAAATTTGGAATTCGAAGTTAGAGACTTCGTTATTTTTGGAGTTTTCTCTGATTCAGGAGCTATAAGTTTTGAATAAGTCTGGGAGGCTAGCTCAGTGATGTTTGGATCCCTTCTCTGTGTTTTGGTTGGATCTGTGTTTGATTTTCAGAATTGAATTGCCAGTTGGGATAACTGGAATTCGATGAGTTTCACGTATCTCTGAGGGAGTACGTGTATGGTCTATCTCTGGTTTTAGAACCAGCAGTTATGGAGTTTGGTGACTAAGTCCGACTCGTCTGTAGTCTGATATGTTGTCTAGTTCTGTAGATATAGATGAATAAGAGCTCTATAGTTTAATAGTATTGATTATCTGGAATCTATAGAGCGAGTATCCCGATATTTTTATACCGGGGAAACTCGTGAAAGTTTTATCCAGAATTTTTTTGGATAACTATATTTGATTAATTAGATTTGTTTGATTTGGGTGAATTGAATGCTATGGTTGTTAGCATAACATTGGTATATGCTTGTGTTTTAAAATTAAATCTTTAAATAGATTATTAAATTACCTTTGTTTTAATTTTCGGGGACGAAATTCTTTTAAGGGGGAAGGAATGTGATGAACCGGAATTTTAAAGCAATATCAATTTAATAATCTGTAATAAAAATTAAATTGATTTGATAATCTTTGTAATGAGATTTGAATTAATTTAATAATTCAATAAATAAATAGTAAATTGATAGATTTTATCTTTTTAAATTAAATAAATTATTTTATATTTATAATATATATAGAATATTGTATATATTGTAAATAGGTATTGTTTTAAACGAATCCTGTTTTCTATAAAATTTATATCTTTAGTAAAATTGGAAATTATGATTTTATTTAAAAGTTAAACTTTTTAAAAGCCATTTAATAAATAAAATACGATTTTAAATACCTAAGATAAATATTAAATGATTTAAAATATGTGTAACTCAAGTTTAAAATTTAAATAAATAACAATAAGGTTATTTTGATTATCTTTTAAATATCATGTGATAAAATAAATAATTATTTATAAAGAAAATAATTTCTTTTAATAGTTAATTAGGGTTATTAAATATTGTTATTTCTAAAATATAATAATACATTGTTTCAACAAATAAATTTTTAATAAAAATAATTGTTTTTTCAAAATTTAACTTTGTAGTTGTATTTGTAAATAAATTGGATTTCAAAAAAAAAATTCAATTTGAGCATGAATTCAAAGTTTTAAATCTAAAGTATAATTGTTTTTAATTTATCTTGATTTTGAAATATTTGTATAAGTTTAATTTTATAATTTTAGTTTGATTTATTTTATTTTAAAATCTATATACATGTAAATAAATACATGTTAACTCATTAACTAAACATATCTTATATTAAACATCTAACTTTAAATACAAGTTAACTAAATATATAGCTTATTAACTTTTATAACAAGTGTAAACTTTTTTGAAAACACAAATTAACATGTGTTAGGAAATAAAACATTTAGAGTGACAAATGTAATATTGGGGACATGTGGCATTTTTGTTTTTGATTTCTTTTTATTTTATTTCAGTTTTTTTTTAAAAAAAAGCACATTCTCTTCCATCTTATTTCTTTTTGAAATCAAAAACTAAGAAACAATGGAAACAAATTTCTGAAAATCATTTTCAAAGCCACTTCTACAATCAAAAATCTGTTAAACATTTTCCAAAACAAAATCATCTTCAAAAGCCCCCACATCTTCAAGTTTAAAAGCATATCTGTCACTATTTTGAAATCAAGAAAAAATTATGCATTTCTGGAATTAGCCTGCATCATTTCAATATGGAGTTTTCTGCATACAAACCTGGAATTAAAGCAAGTTTTTAAAGCATATGAACCTGGGAACAAATGCAAGTTGAAGCATCAGTAACTCAGGTTTCAAAGATGAAGCATGCATGTAAGGTTTATAAATCAACAACAAAAGCACAAGTCTTCTTCTTTCAAATTCAACTGCTCTGCCAATCCAATTAAGGTGAGTAACATTTTTGTTTCTTGAAAGATTAAATTATAAATAAGTTGCTTGATTTAAATCTCTGTGATCAGATGTTGTTGAATGCATATTTGAATGCAACATGTTGTGACTATAGTGTGTTTGTGATTTCTATTGGATACTCTCTGTTCTTATATAGATCATACGTTCAGTTTTTATTTTATTTTATTTTAAAATCAAAATCTATAGATTTGTGCCTCTGATTCAACTTAGATAAAAATCAATCTTATTTGTTATGATGAGATTTAGTTTGAAATTTTAGTTAAGTTAGAATAACTTGTAAACATGTCTGTAAACCAGAGTTTGATTAATCAAGTTAAAATATGTGAAAATTCAAACTGAATAATTTGTAAATTCAGTATTATGAATTAAATATTAAGATCAAAATATGATTTTTAGAACAAATATTAGGATTTTTATTTAAGAGGTTAGGGCGCAGTTTTCTGTTGAACAGAAAAGGGAAATGTAGTGGTTTCTGGTGATCTATGGGGTTGAGAGGGTCGGGATTCTTCTAGTAGAGGGAGGAGTGACCAGTGAAGCTTGTAAAAATGATGGATGGCGATGAACTTCATCGTGGTTTCAGCGGTGTGGCTTTTCTTATCTGAAGCCCTAGTTTAAGTTAGTAGTTTGATTTAGTCAGTATTTCTTGTAGAAGCGATCGAGTTGTTTGAATTTTTGGGGGATGATAGTAGGTTGGTGGATGGACTTGTAGCCGGAATCGTAGGCATGCCGGTGGTTTGAAGATGGAGGATGAAGATTTGACAGGTTTGGTGAAGTTTTGTTCTCTTCTGTTTCCAGGTTTGGAAATACAACTCGAATTCAAGTTCGAACTGAATAGGTGCGAGGTGATTATAGCATTGGACTTAGGGGATGGTCGTTGATGGCCAGAGGCACGGTGCACGTGCACCGTGCAATTTTTGGTTAGCCTGTTGTTTTCTGGGTATAATGGTATTTTAGAACCCGAAGTAGAACTCGGGTATTCTTGTGTTTTGCTCGAAGGTAAGAGTCTGAAGACTCGAAGCAGATGTGGGCAGGGTGGAGTTTAGTTTGGGTACAGGTTTTAGCAGTAACCTGTTCTTCTGTTTAAGTTTTAAAATAAAATTTAAACACTGAATTTCAAATGCAAGTAAGTTTTTAAAATCTGAATCATGTTTAAATCTAGTTGTGTTATAGTTTCAAATGATTTTGAATCCTATAAGTTTTTTTTTTAATTTTTTTAAAAGTAGTTTTCAGTTTGAAAAATAAAATATAAAACCTACAGTTTTCAGTAAAATTAAATTTTATTTTGAATCTGAATCATGATTCAAAACAGCAGTTTGAATTTAAATATAAGTTCAGTGTTCTTAAGTTTTTTTGAATTTTCAGGTTTTAAAAATAATTTGTATTTTTAAAACAAAGGATTTTGAAATCAAGGTTTAATTCAAAAAGGTTTAATTCAAGCTTTAATTCAAATGATTAAATGAGGAATTGTTCAAATGTATTGAATTTAAATTTGGATATTTGAATAAATTTTTGAATTTGAATATTTTCAAACAAGTTCAAATTTAAATTATTTATTAGAAATAAATTGTTTCCAATCAAATATTTAAATTTGATTTTCTTTATGAATGAAGTCTTGATAAAGAGTTTATAAAAGAAAGTTAAGTGATTTTTAACTTAAATTTAAAATTTAAAAGGGTAATGTACTTTAAACTAAATTTTAAATGAATTAAGCAGATTAGTTAAAGACTTATCTTATATAAGTTTTAATTTTAAGTAATAAATGTTATTTACATTTATTTCAAAGAATAATAAATGAAGAATTTGAATATTTTCAAACAAGTTCAAATTTAAATTATTTATTAGAAATAAATTGTTTCCAATCAAATATTTAAATTTGATTTTCTTTATGAATGAAGTCTTGATAAAGAGTTTATAAAAGAAAGTTAAGTGATTTTTAACTTAAATTTAAAATTTAAAAGGGTAATGTACTTTAAACTAAATTTCAAATGAATTAAGCAGATTAGTTAAAGACTTATCTTATATAAGTTTTAATTTTAAGTAATAAATGTTATTTACATTTATTTCAAAGAATAATAAATGAAATTTAAATTGGTTAATTCTTAATATCATTTTGAATTTTAGATTCAAAATGAAATTTAAATTTAAATTTTTTTAAATGAAATGTTCTAAGTACATTTTAATATTTATGAAATTATTAATAAAGAATGGATTTCCCTAGAAATTATTAAAATATTAAATATAATTAAATAATAGGATAATTAAGGAATAACTTATTTATTTAATTTATTTAATTAATGATTTGGATTAATTTAAATTAGAGTTAATTAAGAAGTAATTACAGAATGAATAATAGTTAATGATGGTCATTAACTAAAGTTTATTTAGTAATTAATTAATATGATTAATTTTCAATAATTAATTAAATTAATTAATTAATGTTAATAAATTGTGAAATTTATTTAAGTTTAATTACTTAAATAAAAGTAATTAAGACATTAATTACTTAATGTAATTAATGAAGTTATTGAGTTTGGTTTAAATTAATTAATTAAGTTTAATTATTTTTAAACATGGGATTTGATAATAATTACTTGATGTAATTAATGGGATTACTCGGTGAAGTAATTAAAGATAATTACTGAATGTAATTAATAGATGATATTGGGATTGTGAAAATAATTTGGATTAAATTATTTTGTATAATTAATCAAGTGATTAATTAAAGAAATTAATTAAAGAATAATTAATTTGATAAGTAATTAAGGGTAGTTAATTACAGAATGAGATTAATCAAAGGTGATTAATAATTATGAATTAAGTGAGATTAATTACTGAAAGTAATTAATTTAATTGAGTAATTAATTAAATATAATTAAGAGTCATTAACTAATATAATTAATGATGTAATTAAGATTGATTAATTAATATTAATTAATCAATAATAAGTGATTAAGTGTAATTAATTAGTTGTAACTAATTAAGATTAAATGTAATTAATTATAGTTAATTAATTAATGAAGTAATTTAAGGTTAATTACTGTATTTGGTTTAGAGTAATTAATTTTGTGAAATTAATTAAAGTATAATTAATCAGGATTGATTAATTAAGATGATAAATTAGAGATTAATCAATTAATTAATTTGTAATTAATTAATGATGATGTAAGCAAGATTTATATTGTGTAAGTAATTAATTCAATTCAATTTAAATTAATTAAAGATGATGTAATTAATTTAATTCATTTTAAATATATTATAGATAGTATGATTATAGATCATTGCTTATGAATGATTGTTATTGGTTGCCTTGAATGGTTTGGAAAATCTCAACTATGAGATTAGTATTGTTGATTGCTATGGATGCATTGGTTGCATTGTGATGATGATTTCGATATCTTTTGATAGTGATAATGTGGATTATCTGTGGTTATGATAATGATAATTATCTGTTGTGAATCTATGAGTTATCTATCTGTGTGTATATAGATAATGTTATTGAATTGTTTTAAACTCTAAAACAACTTGGACCTAAAAGACACGCTTTGGATTTCGATGAGACCGGGATCGGGTTTCCATATTTGGATATCCGAAAACCACATCGATCCAAATTAACGATAGGTCGTGAATCTTATGTGAAGAGTGAAGACTCGAGGTGTAAGGGTTATACGTCAATATAACTCTGTGGGTGATTCCGTAATGAGTTTGGCGGAATAGTACTTATAGATTCGAGATGGAGATTTAGAGTACAAGGGTTATCGTCGTTAACTCTGAGGGTGATTCCGTAATGACTGTAACGAGATAATGCCTTTGGTTTCATTCGAACCCGGAACGAACTTGTGTGGATTGGATGCTTTCAGAACATCGTCAGGTGGACGATGAGCATTCTAAGTGATGTGTCCTATAAAGGTAATCATAGCCTCAAGCCTCATCAACCGGGAATGGCTAAAACAGGGGAGGTGCAGCAAGGCTTCGTGGGTAGCCCCCACTGGAGAGCAAGATTGATCCCTGTCTAGAGGTCCCTTTTATTTCGGCTTAGTGGGCAGTTGGAATTGCACACCAACTGCGGGGTTGTCTTGTTCGGAACTGTTCAATAAGGAATGGGTCCAACCTTGTGTTGCAGGGGAGTGGGAATACTCCTCGGTACGTTGATCTAGGCCACGTACTGTGACGGGCGGTACCCCAGTAGCCCTACCATTGTATGGAATCCAAAATCCAATAAGTGCCAACGGTTTTGATTGTATTACCCACTTTTATGGCTAGTAGCTGGAATTTAATGAATGAAACAATTTCGGCTATTTCATATTTACTTGAAAACCCTAGACCTATTATAATATCACTGGATTTCCTATCAAATGTTTTGGTTAGCGTAAGGTAAAAAAATTTCCATGTTTATGTGTGGGAAGTCTTACGTGATACCTTTCTTTCCAAAAAGTTTTTGAAAGTTAAGCAACTTTAACCTGTTAATCACACCAGACCCATGTCTGACCCGGAGTTTATCTTTTGTTTTCATAAACTCTTGGGTACTCAAATTTTTTACGAGTAGCCAAGGGATTCAGGTTAGCTTTGACGAATATTGGAGGAGCAATGGAGCAGGAGGCTTCTGCGTTAGATATTAGTTTCCGCTGTGTGTTCTGTGATTGTCTCTGAGCTTTATTATGTTGTAAATACTAGACAGGTGTTTATAACTGTCTAGTATGTGTTGTATATCTGTGTACTCTGATAGTGATTGTAAACTATGTAATATTTTATGTTATTAATATAATTTATTCGTTCCGCTGTTAGATTCTGATGTGTTGTTTCTTCTTCTTCTCTTTCTTTCTCTTTTCTATCCCTTTCTTTCTTATTAGCGATGCAACTTCATGGTGTTTGGAAGTTGGGTCGCTACATTACTCATGTGACTTAGTTGATTTCTAGTTTTAACAACAGATTTCATATCTCCCAGTATATTTTCTATAGGATGATCTTTTAAATGTTTAGTCCTTTTATTAGGATGATTAGTTTCATTATTAGTTTCAACTGATTCTTGATTTTGAGTGACTATATCCTCTTTATCATTTGTATCTTCAAAAAATTTGAAATTTTCATCAAATGAAACATGCATTGTTTCTTCAATGGAATTAGTTTTTAAATTAAACACTTTGTACGCTTTACTTCTATTAGAATATCCGATAAAGATACCTTTATTGGATTTAGGATCAAATTTATCTAAATTATCTTTTGTATTTAAAATAAAGCATTTACTTCCAAAAATTCTGAAATAAGATACCTTAGGTTTCTTTAATTAAAGAAGTTCATAAGATGTCTTATCAGTTAGAGGTCTAATTAAAATTCTATTCAAAATATAACAGGCGGTAGCAACTGCTTCTGCCCAAAAATTCTTCGGTAAATTACTATCTATAAGCATAGTTCTCGCACACTCTTGAATCGTCCTATTTTTACGTTCTACTGCTCCATTTTGTTGTGGAGTTCTTGGAAATGAAAAATTGTGAGTTATTCCCTTTTTATTGCAGAATTCCTCAAACTTTTCATTTTCAAATTCACCACCGTGATCACTTCGAATAGTTATAATTTTGAGAGAAAATTGATTTTGAATTCTTTTTGAGAATGTCCTAAAACATTCAAAATTATCACTTTTATGTTTCAAGAATATTGTCCATGTAAATCTAGAATAATCATCTACAATTACAAAGACATATTTATTGTGACATATTGATAGAATTTGAGATGGACCAAATAAATCAAGATGAAGTAATTCAAGAGGTTTTGAAGTTGAAATCATATCTTTTAACTTAAAAGAACTTTTTCTAAGTTTTCATAATTGACAAGCATCACATAAACTATCTACTTTAAAATTTATTTTACGGAGACCTCTTACTAGATCATGTTTTGACAGTCTAGATAAGAGTTTGAAATTCAAATGCCCAAATCTCTTGTGCCAAATCCAAGGGTCACTTGTATTTGCCAACAGACACAGGTTATCATTTGAAACTTTCATACTAAGAATATAAATATTCTTTTTCCTGACTCCCTCAAATATAATGGTTGAATTATTATCTTCAATGTGACATTTATCTTTTTAAAATTTAATTTTATATCCTTTATCACATAGTTGACTTATACTTTGCAGATTACGTTTCAGATTCTTAACTAGCAAAACATTAGTAATAGGAGTTTCAGAATTACCGACTTTGCTGATGCCAATCACATATCCTTTTGAATTGTCTCCAAAGTTAACCAATCCTCCGTCTTTGTATATTATATCATTCAGTATATCTGGATTGCCAGTCATGTGTCTAGAACACCCACTATCAAGTATCCACTTGTTCTTTCTAGTTTGCACAATTTGTCCGTTGTGGATTGATTCCTCAACACCCATAAAGCATGATTCCTGCACATCAAACAATCTTGATAGACAACTTGAATTTGAATATTGGTTATATGCAGACTCAAGAAACGATGATGGTTTGAATGCTTCTAAACTAGTATTAACAAATATAGCCATTTTAAAAACTTTTTCAAAAATCAGTTTATAAAAATTTGAAAGCCTTGCTCCGATACTAATTGTGAGAAATGCGGATTACGGATCTTAAGGCTAGGATTAACACTAGAGGGGGGTGAATAGTGTTAATAATGAATTACTAAATCTTTTTCGATTTATGTTAATTTAGACACCGATGTATGCAATATACACACGCAGACATGATCACAGAAACAATCACAGATACAGAAATAAAATAAAGGAAGTAAAGGAAAGAACACACCGGATTTTATACTAGTTCGAAGTTACCCTACATCTAGTCCCGCAACACAAGTACGGATTTCCTTTCAAAAGCAATTGTACAATTACACCCTCGGTTTGAAAGCTACGAGGTACGCCCTCCAGAATTTCGATCCTCAAGGTAGAGATACTTGATTTCCGAGCCACAAGTTTACCCAATTGGTTTACCAAGGCTACAATCACACCTTTTCTTTCTTGATTGATTTTCAAGGCTACAATCACACCTTTTCTTTCTTGATTGATTACAAAGAAGTCTATAACTCTGAATAGCACCGAGAATCTTGTAGATAGTGTGATAGAGAATCAAACTAGAAGTAATCGAGTTCGATTCAATGTTAATTTCGGCAGAGTAATGATAAGAATATGTATTAAGAAAAGTGGAAGAAGAAGAGGAGTTAAAAACTAGAAAATTTGATGTTAAATTCGTTGAAACTAACCCCTATTTATAGAAGAACAACAGCCATGTCCATTCGTGAAGAGTTATGGCGAATAGACACTTATTTTGAAATTTAAATTTTGAACTCAATTGACACCATGTCGATATGGGGTATATAGGCATGTCGACATCCAAAGCATTTTTTGATGTTTTGATTTTCTTTGAAAATAACTTTTATCTTATATTTAAAACTAATTTAAACTTTATAAATATACTTGAATACAGTTAAAATTCATAAGTAAACATAGAGAATACTATATATAGAATTTAACTCTAATTTTATATTTTAAATCTAATCATAAATATTTAAAAGTTAAATATATTATATTAAAAGGTAGTTTAAAATCAGGAGTAATTTGACTTTGAAGTTAAAGATAATTTTGAGGCTAAAATTATTTAAAATCAGGATAGAGGGTTTTGAATCTTTTAAAAGGAAAGTTTTGCAAACATTTTGAAAACATGATATAATTTTGAAAAATCATTTTGAATAAAAATTTAGCGGATACAAAACAATGTTTCACTAGATTTTTCGTAGGTTCCATCCTACTTAGGGTTCCATGCCTTTAACAGGCTCGAAGTGGATTCCATTCCCCGAATAAATTGGATTTTAAGATGCCATTGATTTTCTATGAGTTTTAACAAAATTCCTAATAATAAAAATTACTTAACTTTGAAATCTTGAACTCTTGATAATCTTGATACTCATGAGTCTTCTATCTTGATATCTTGAATCTCTATACTGTACAGTCTTCTTTCTTAGTACCTGCATGGTTAAATCATGCATATACATATATATCTAAACTTATAATGTTGGTATTTATATTTTATAAATTATTCTAAGGTTGTTGTCATCAAAACCATCATTTCACAGACTAAGATGAACTTCTCAGGAGTGCCACAGAGTGGTACTTCCTTGAACCCTAAAGTGGGGTTCTAAAGTTGATCATGTGAGGAGTGTGGACAAAACTAGTTCCTGAGGATTATGAGTAGTGTGTAGCGAAAGTCGAGGTTGTTGATGCCTACATAGGCATTTGAGTTATGCTGTGACGACAGTTCAACTCGATGTCACTACGATCTACTGAAGACCATAGCGAAAATCATGTGTGTCGCTGAGAGCCAACAGTCTACGTTTGACTTCACATCGGTAGACTACACCTATAGTAATATAGTGAAAGTCGTGTATGCTGCTGAGAGCCAACGGTCTACGTTTGATTTTATATCGGTAGACTGCGAGCTATAGAGACATAGCGAAAGTCGAGAGGCCGTGAGAGCCTAAGACTACATTGGGACTTGACTGATGTAGTCTGCGACCTATGTGGGAGTGGAGAAGTTTCATTCTTTTGGCAGCGAAATTCAAGGGCACTGATGCCTACAGTTACATGGGCTTTTGCTGTGATGGCAGCTTAACCCAGGATGTAGCTACGACCATGGACGGGGTGATGATTTCCAGATCATTCTCACCAAAGATATTTCCTCTATTTCAATTTTTTTTCTATATTTTCAATAAAATTATTTTTCAAGTATTTTCACTGGATGTTGAAAACGGGTTTACCAAGTACTTATAGATTTTCAGTCCTACGCCTAATCAACGTATGACCGAATTTCTATTAGAACAAGGATGAACTGGTCGAGATAGTTTTAAAAAGTATTTTTGTAAAAACTATTGTATGATATTTTAAAGTGTTTTAAAAATTTATGAAAAGGTAATTTGGCTGATAAATAGTATTTTAATAAAAATTCTGGCTTTGTTCCTTTTCGGGGACGAAAAGATTCAAAGAGGGGAGGAATGTGATAACCCGAATTTTTGGGCATCAGATAATTGGGTAATTTTTTTAATTTAGCTATTGAAAAATACTGATTTTTATTGATTAAGCAAATAAATCTGATGAATATTTATATAATTACATAAAATTTATAAATTGAATTTGGGGTTGTTTTAATTAAATATATACATTTGTTTGAGTTGATTTTAAATTGAATTTTCAAAAATTGTATTTGAATTTGAAATTCAAAAGAAACAGATATATATATATGTATATATATATCTTAGGTATATGTATATATTAGATATAAAAATATATTATATATGATTTTATTTTGAATATAGTTTGTTTTATTTTCTTTTGAACGATTTCTTTTATATAAATTAAGATATATATTTAATTAGGAAATTAATTATAAAAGTTTTTTTCGAAACCCTTTAAAAATTAGTAAATCCATGCATAAATACACATGTAAGCTTAAGAACATATCTAAATACATGTGTAAACAAATCATTTAATGATAATGACAAGTGTTAATTAATTGAACAAGTGTCCCTATTTTCTCATAACTTTTAAAATAATTAATAAAACATTAAAAAAAACTAAGAATATAAACTTCTTCACTGCCCTCCCTCATTTCTTTTACAAGTTCACTTAAAAAAAATCAGAAACAAACCCTGTAACATTTAACCAGTTAAAAAATCAAGAAATTCAAAGATCTTTTCATAATTCCAAAAGTATGAAACAAAGGCAAATCTTAGAAGCTCAACAAATTAAAGTAGGGAAGCAAGATCAAAATCAAGCAAATACAGATCAGTAGGCAAATCAAGAGTCAAGATCAAACTTCCAATTTTTTTAGCATCTCAAGCCTTCTCTGTTTACAATACACAATGAATAGACCTTCCCTTTAAGAACAGCTTTAAAATTTGTGATTAAACTTGTTGCATGTCATGAAAATTGGTAGAAACATAGCATATATTGATTATTTGAATATTTGGTTGTGAATGTATGTATAAAATGCTTGTGTATTGTCTGTACTTATAGTCTCTATTGTGTTATAGACTTTGATACTCAAAGAAAAATTCAATTCCACTCTACACAATCGATGTTAGGTTTAAAGTTGATTGAAATTGTACAACATTCTTTTTAAATATAATATCGAGATTTTATATTAAGAACTCATTACGAAAATATAAAATTACAGTAATAAACTAATTTATGTCGAAAATCAATGATTTTAAATTCATGATTTGATTTCAAAATGGAATTCATTTGGGCAAATGATGAATTTAGCCATAGAAATTGTGATTTCTAGTTACACAATTTCTGAGTTAATTCATGATGATCAGATTTTAGTAAACCGTCGAATTCAGACGATCGGTGGAATGATAGTTGCCATGATTGTTGTCGAAGGAAGCTCGTAGGTGGCGGATCACAGTAAAAATTGCCGGAGGGTTCAATTTTCATCGTGGCGGCGGAAATGCGACAATGTAGGGTTTTGAACTTGTTTTTATCAATGATGTTTCAGGGGACTGTGCATCGACGGAGCTGGATCGGAATTGATCGCGTAAGGAGGAAATGATACTGGAGAGTGTGTCACGGCCATTGAGGAAGTGGTGGATTTTCTGGTGTTCGATATAGTCGTCGGCGAAGGTTTTTCGGTTGGGTCTTAGTATCAGTTTTGTGGTAAGATTGCTCGATTTCGATCGATGGGGATTGTCGCGAATCTGGGTGGTTTGAGTTGATCAACATGTTGCCGGTGAATGATAGGAGGCGCCGTAGCTGGTCGGAGGGGTTTCCGTGCGTTGTGCGCGTGTACGTGGTCCTGATGTATCAGTGACCATTGTTGTGATGTTGAAGCTCGTGAGGATGTAGTGGCTCGGGAAGTGCTCGAGGAATGAGGGGGAAAGACTCGAGTGTGGCATCGGGTTTATTTGAGTGTGTTTTGGCATGTCTATCTCTGTTTTAAAGGAATAAGTATAAATGATGATCGGGTTTTAGGAGCAAGAATAACTATGTTGACCTAATTTGGGAACAAAATGTTTATAACAGGGTAAAGCAAAATTTTAAAAAAAATTCCAAAATTTGATATAAAATTAATTGTTTTGAATTGAATTGTTTGTCTTTGTTTAATTAAGATTAGAAAAATCAATTTAATTTAGAACTCCTAAGTATTTTCAAACGAAAATTTCTGATTAAATTAATTAAGTATTTAAGATTAGTATATTTAACCTTAAATCAAATAAAAGTTCTCTAGTGATTCATTTCAAGCATTCAATTTAAACAAGACATAGATGATGAGTAAGTAATCTATTAAGGTAGACTGTCTATCTTGTTTAATTGAGGTCTTATTTTATTAGAGATAATTAATATGATTAAACTATTGATTAATTAATGAGATCGACAAAAGATAAATTAACCAGTATAATCAATTAAGGTTAATTAATTAGAGTAATTAATTAAGGATTAATTACTTTGTGTAATTAATTAAAGGATTAATTAATGTGATTAATTTAAGTGTAATTAATTAATGTAAGTAACTAAAGCGTAGTTAATCACTAGATGTGATTTTATTAATTAGGGTTAATGTGATTAACTAAGATTAATTAATCAAGGTAATTAATTTAAGCAATGGTTTATAATTAACCAAGGTAATTAATGGGAAATTTTTAAATGTGATTTATTCAATATTACTGGTGGAAGTAATTAAGGACGAATTACTTAATATAATCAGTTTAAGGATTGAATTATTAAGAAAATGTATTAAAGGATAATTAATCAATGTAAGTGATTATAAGATAATAAAATTTGAGTAATTAATATAGGGTAAGTGTAACTAATGTGGATGGGTGAAGAATTATTAATTTGTATTATTAACTAAAGGCTAATTACTTAATGTACTTAAAAGTGATAATTAAGGATTGATTAATCAAGATTAATCAATTAAGAAATAATTAAGTAGTAAGTAATTAAGAGTTTAATTACTTAATGTAAAAGAATTATTATGAATAATTGCTTAATGAAGTAATTAAAGGAATTAATTACTCAGTGTAATTAATTAAGTTGATGTGGTTAATTTTAGTTAATTAATTAAGTTTAATTAATTAAAAGTAATCATTTGATGTTGGGTTAAGTATAATTACTTAAGGTAATTAATGAGGTGTAATTACTTAGTGAAGTAATTAGTTGATAATTACTAGATGTAATTAATTAAAAGGAAATTACTTGATGGGAAGTAGCTAAAGGATAATTATTTGGTGGAAGAATAAGTGATAATTACTCAGTGCAATTAAAGGATTAATTAATATAATTAATCAAGGTGTTGGTTTAATCGATGGAGTAATTAAGGAAACTTAATTTCTGATTGTGATTAATCAAGGTTGATTAATAAATGTAATTAAGTAAAAGGTTAATTATTAAATGAAATTTAAGAATAATTAACTAGTGAAAGTAATTAGAGGATCATTAATTAATGCAATTAATGGAAGTGATCAATCTTGCTTATGAATGATTGAATGATAATAAGTGCTTTGGATTGGTTGATATATCTAATATGAATCGCTTGTGATATGATATGTTGGATGGACATTGATTATGTAATTATCTATCAATTATGAATTGCTGTGTAAAAGTGTTATCCGGTAATCAAAGTTGAATTGTATTTAATTGAATAAGTTGGATTTAGATGACACTGGATTCGAAAAGGTGGGAGTCGGGTATTAGTAAATACCCGAAACCACTACGATTCTTTGTAGATTGATATGTGAAATAAATAAGCTAGAATGGAATGATTTAGGTGAATCGGACTATTTAATCTAAGTTTTGGTACTTAGAAATTTGTGAGTGAAATAAGTAATGCCTACAACAATTTGTGAATTTGTAATTAATACAAGTTACTCGGGTTATATATATAAGTTGTATGCTTTTGTTATTCATGTCAGATGGGTTTACTCACGTTGGTTTCCAGCCTGACGCATGTGTTACTTTGATGTAATTCTTGGGTCTGACCGAGTATTACAGATTTTCAGGTAAGGACGTTCTGGAGCTCAAGAGACGAGTTGGATGGCAGGAATGTATGGACTGTTTCCGCTGTGATATATTGTTGTATATCTGGGACATGTTGATTGTATCTGTCCCGAGTTTGTATATATGTTGTAACTCTGATGTAATAAAATGAAATTGATTGATTCAACTTTCTTTGTGTAAAGAATATTATTTGATATTATATTTTATCTGTTGTGAATGTGAGATTCTGTGTCTTGTTTCTGTTTTTTCTTCTTTCTATCTCGTTCTTCTTTTCTCTAACTATCTGGAATTTTCGGGATCGAAAATTTGGGTCGTTACATTTTTATATATAGCTAACTTGATAACCAACTTTGTTCAAACTATAAGGTGTTTTCTTTCTATTATATATTTTATATAATGTATTATATTAATTAATTCATTTAGTTAAAGTATATTTAATAGAAAATCAATAAATGATGTGTTCTGTAATAGTAGTTACAAACTGTTGTAACCGGAGTAATTTATTGCAATGAAACAAATATGTACCATTTTAAATATTCCTACTCAAGATGTATCGAGACGATATATCAATACATTTGTTGAGGCTAGACTACGTAGTTCTCTCTAAATGTTGGAGTGTATACTCATGACTATTGGGGGCAACAAGAGGTTACGTATTTGCAGTTATTGGATAACTATGGAATGACTCACCTGATAGTTTTCTATTGGTTAATATAGCTAAGGTCAAGTAGAAAATATCAATGTAACTAATTTACACAGTTCTCCCAACTTGTGAATACCGTTGATCTTTAATGTAGAAGCTCCGCTTTAATTATAATTAAATTATGGCACGACATCCATTGAATGACTATAGTTAGGTCGAATGAAAGCATTGAAAGTGAAACACTATTCAAGAGAGGATTCGTCTTCTCGGTTATATGAGTTTAGTATAACGGTCAACTGATGTCCACTCAAAGTCGAAGTCTCCGGCCAGAGTAGTTCGGTTAATAATAATTGTTATGATTAAACCAAGGACTTTGTGTTTGGATTATAAAGTTGAATGTGGACGATATTGGAATTTTGACCATTATCAAATTCCATACGTCCTAATGTGATGTAGTTTTGACAAAGAGAATTAGTGTAAATAATTATCACTATCAGGTACCGCTTATAACATGTAAAATTGGATTTTACCAAAGGATGTGTAAGCGATGACTTCTGTCAAAATATCACACCACCTGCTAAGTGACATGTGGACGTAAATATTCGAATAGTTCGATATTAATCGCTAACTGAATTTACAGCTTTGAGTTGTACAACCATAATGATGAATACTCTAAATGAACCATATGATTTAATTAAATAATAAATTGTTGTAAATTAATTAATTAATTAATATTTATGAAATTTTAATTATTAAATTTCATTTGATTTATTTGAATTAGCACTTAATATATGTGTCTATAAAAGTTACGCCCGCATTGATATTCGATATCAATAAAATATTTAAGTTGGATTAAATGGATTAATTGCTAAGTGTTTATGGAATTTTTCATTGAAGCCCACATGCATGATGAAAAATGGTAGAGGTTTCATATGTGATTTGAAAATCTAAAGGATGACTTAAAAGAAGGAAATAAATCTCTTCTTTATAAATCACTTAAATATCATTTATGAAACGAACTTTGTCTTTTTCTCTTAATTTTATTTTCTTCTTTCGAAAATATGAAGAGAATGAAAGACGAATTGGTCATTTAATTTTGGAACTAAATGAGGAAGGTTTTAAAGAAGGAAATTGAAAAGGTTTTAATGTTTCTTTTAAAACATATTCTCTCTCATCCTTATTGACGTTCTGTTTAGACAGACATTGTAACGATCCACTTTTTCGTACAATTTAAGCAGACAATCAACCAACATGACACACTCAAATTAAATGGAAAGGCGGATGGTTAGGGAAAATAAGAAGGAAGGAATATGATAAGAGAAAAAGAAACAAACAACATGGAATCTCACAGTGGAACGAATAATCTATAGTATACAATAGACCATTACAAAAAGAAGAAATGTAATATACGTACATCAGTCAGAGTATACTAACTTAATTCAGCCCAAACAGTTATAACAACATGGTCCTCACAATTGATGATAAATACAACAATGAGTGCAGTGGAAAAATAACCATATATGTAAATACATCTCTAGGCCTCCAACTCGACTCCTAAAGCTTCAAAGCATCCAAAGCTACCTATAATATGCATAGTCGGACCCGAGCATTATAAATAAATAACACTCCAGTCAGTCTGTTAAACCAGCATGAGAAAACACATCCAAATGTATTTTAAAGTTATAAAACCCTTTGAAATCAAAAGTGTCTCGTAAGACCACACCATACATAAACGCAGACGAGTTTTTATCTTACGATAACCAAAACATTTTCTATAAAAAATCCTTTGATGTTATAATAATGTTTAAGGGTCAAAGTAAAATATAAATATAGCTGAAATGCTTGCATCTCACGTTTCAGCATAGGCGGACGCAACTATGTCCGTACAGCGCTTATTGGCGAATGGATTCTATATAATGACCGGGATACTGGGGTACCGCCCATCACGGTGCATCTCTAGATAAAATGACACCGATAACCTCACTAGGATCCCCTGCCAACACAAAACCGGCCTACTACTTGACTAGTTGTACCGAATAAGAACACCCCACTGTTAATGGGCCCTAAAGCATACAAATGAGAGATAATATCGACCCTAGATAGGGATGATCATACCTTACTTGGGAGCAACCCACTTAACCTTACTGCATCTCTCCTATTTTAGACATTCCCGATCGATAAGGCTTGATGCTACATTTTATCTTTTGTATAGCACTTCCACTTGGAATGCTAACACTGCCCTTCCAACATTCATCCATAAAAGTTTGTTCTAGGACTAAATGAAATGCTTGAGACCCCCATATTCAATTTCATCATCTTCAAGATATCTTCACTTTGAAACGCTTGAGTGATATCAATGTGGTTTTCGGATAACCTTTCTGGTCCCTGTCTCTTCGAAATAACACTCGCTAGTTTATGATAAACTCAACCCAGGTTCTTTAGGAAATAAACAATCAAAGATAAGCGTTTAGATCACCTCCTAACCATTAGTGTATGGATTTTCTTATCATTTTTCCTAATAAAACGAAACAAGATTTGTACGCATAGTGCAGCATAATCGAAGATGATCGTGCAATCTAACTCATGTATTTCTCCTAGATATTTCCAAAGTTAACTTTTAGGTCCATATTTTATTGTAGGTTATTTAACTATCAGATAAACAAACGTTCAAATCAGGGATTTATTTCTAATGGAAAAACCAATATTGGTTAAGCACATAAATAATCACTATCCTCCTTAATTAATCTTTTCATTAATTAAAATCACTCTGTAATATTTGTATCAAAATCCTTTTACAAAGATATATATCCACAAATCCCTATTTTTTCAATACTTGGAAAATATCCATATATTTATCCAAACGGTATATGTATATTCACAAAACGGAGGAAAAAATATTCTCTTTTTACACATTTCTAAGGCCCTTCATAAATTCCTTTAGAATCTCTAAAAACCATTTATACACATCTCTAAATCATTTCTCAAATCATTTATAAATTCTTTTTAAATCCATAAAACTAATTATAAACTCCTTTTATTAAACTATAAAACTATTTTTAAAATTCGTTTGTAAATATCTAATCATTTACAAAACTCTCTTTATACATTTTAAACAATTTATCTTTAATTCTCCTAAACATTTTGATTCCCTTTTTACCAAATTCTAAATCCATTTATTAACTTCCTTATATACATTGTCAACTTTTTCCTTTAAGCCTCCCACCCTTTTATAACTCTACTTATAAACCTAAGTCCATTAATAAACTGTATTTATAAATCTTGAAACATTTATAAATAAATAATAATCATTTACTTCAACCACTATTATATAAGAATATTTAATAATAATAAACATTTTAAAATAAATAATTGTTATTAAATTTAAAACATCTTCAAAATAATAATAAATAATTTCAAGACATTATTAAATAACATAAATAATTAAGCTTTTCCAGTATTATAAATAGTAATAATTGATCTCCAAAACATTATAAATAAATCCTTACTATTAATTTCAATCCATATTTATTTTTAAAATAATTAACTATTCAAAATATTAAAATATTGATAAATAACTTTTAAACAACATTAAGTACAAATAGATAATCTTTTTTTGGCAAAGCCAGATGATTTTTAAAGTGGACCGTCCACCTTTTATTACAACAAGTAATAAATACACTGAGAATTAGGAGATAGGCCGAGTGCCTATGTGACGCCCCGCCCCGCCCTGAGACCTATATTAACAAAGAGTATTACTGTGTAACATTGTCTGCTAATGCAGAGAATAAGGCTGGATAGGAGCGACCATCTATAGCCTTGTCTTAAATATCTATTGAATA
Organism: Allium cepa; assembly: GCA_030765085.1. Classification (NCBI taxonomy): domain Eukaryota; kingdom Viridiplantae; phylum Streptophyta; class Magnoliopsida; order Asparagales; family Amaryllidaceae; genus Allium; species Allium cepa. The sequence goes on along the minus strand of CM060937.1, from coordinate 1,028,537,852 downwards.
TGTCGACAAATACCATACCTTTTAAAAAAAAAATTCTATCTTAAGTGGATCGACATATCTAATAAATACTTAATACAAAGCCATAGGTGGCTATAAGATCTATCAGAAAAAAATACAACAACTTGAATGTAAAACACATCATAGAATAGTAGATCATCATATATATATATACACACATACATATACAGATACATCACAAAGTATACAAAATGATACACGCCAAGTGGTATAGCAACCACAAAATACAAGCGATTCAAAAGAGTATACATATCAGAGTAGCAACCCAAAACGAACTACACAAAAAGCTATAACAAAAAAGAGCTAGCAGAATAACGTCCATGTGGAAGCAGAATAGGCTAAGTCCAAATGTACCAAACCTGAAACATCTCGTTCTGACCCGAGTATAAAATACACGGGTCAATCTAGCTAAAAAAATAGGTTAAGAGAGATAAGCAATAATATGATAATATTCTCGAGTGAGGAGAGACAACTAAAGTGTATGATTACATCAAGTGATAATATGGTATCACTACATAAACTTAAAATCTCAAACGAGATAAAATAACCAATAAAACGCTAAAAGTAGCGAGCCTCATATCATCGACATTCATAAAATATCAAATATGGTTTAGGGGAAAACCTAAACCCGCCATCTTGGCAAACCCAAAACATGCATAAAGAGATCCCATCTCAAACACGCCATAAGGAAAATATATCTCCAAAGAGGAGAATAAAATCTCAAGTAAACGCCAAAAGGCAAATCTCATATAATGCCAGTGTAGGCAATTCAAATCTCAAAAATAGAACTTTCAAGAGTTCAAATTCCCAAAAGGTAATCGTTATAAAGATATACGAATGGTTCAAAGGACCAATTCCGAAAAGGGACGATACACTAGGGAAAATAGTCAAAAAAATCATCTCAAAAGTTTAGCACGTGCATGTGGCCGAAGTCTTGCCGAATACTGTTATCTCAAATAGATACCTCGTCCGAAGGCAAAACATCGCAATGGAACCACAATGGCAAACGCCGTAATGGCAAACATCTCAAAGACAATTACGCCGCAATGGAAAACGCCGTAATGGCAATGACCCGAAGGTCTAGTACTGGCATGCCGCAATGGCAAATGTGTCATAAACTCTCAGATAGAAACCCAAACAGTGTTAACATTATCCCATACCACACGTTTGCACTAAATGATTTACTAACCGCTAGTAAATTTCACACTCAAAGTAGTAAAAAGTTTCCCTCATCTCATCGGTAAACTCAACTCGAAGGTCAAATCGATCAAACAGACAAGTCGGGAATTAACCGATAAGATAAACTCACGTGTCTCATACCACGTATTTTACCAAACGTTTAATTCTCCTTCTCATTTGCTCGAAATGTGCAAAAGCATGTAATTAAATATAAAAATCCATTCTTTGATGTTTGTCTTGCCTTGGTGCAATTATCTAGCGAATTGCATTTATGCGTTCGTTTGGATCAGTGGTATTGAGAAAACCAATTTTATAATCGATTCAAGCTTGGAAATAAATTCTTACTTATAAATCGGTTTGGAAAAATATTTATTTTGAAATCCGGTTTTTAAATCGAAAAATCACCTTGAAATCGATTATAAAATCTGTGCATGACATCATTGAAATCAATTCAAATTGAACGGAGTTTTCTCAAATAGAACTCGAATAAATCAACAACATTGCAACGTAAAATCATCACAGAATGTTGGCTTTCTAATGTACAGAAATAGCCTTTTGAAAATATCTTAATTCATCTCTGAAAATACAGAAGAAAATAGTGCAAAACAACAGAATAAAAGTCAGGAAAACACACAGTTAAACACACTTACGCAAGTGACTCAAACTTTTCATAGTAGCTTTGACTACCAGTTTATTTTATATGTAGAAAATTTCAAAGTTAGATTCCTAACCAAGTGGTGCAGATTTCATATTCTTTAACAACAATTTCCAACTCAAATTTGTAAATCTCAGTTTACATATACCCACTTTGCAAAAATCATATAAATTCAAAATTTAATCTTTTTCACTCAAACTTTTTACAGTAGCTTTAAATATCAGTCTAAATTATATGTCCATAATTTCGGAGCTAAAATCCTAACCAATTGGTACAGATTTCATATTCTTTAACAACCATTTTCTGCTCAGATTTGTAAATCTCAGCTTACATATGCCCACTTTGGAAAAATCATATAAATTCCAAATTTAATCTTTCTCACTCAAACTTTTTATAGTAGCTTTGAATATCAGTCTAAATTATTTTCCATAATTTCAAAGCCAAAATACTAATCAATTGGCATAGATTTCATATTCTTTAACATCCATTTTCTGCTCGGTTTAATGAATCTAAATTGACATAAAGTTAATCAACCAATTTAACTCTTATATCATAACAATCATCATACAATAAATTAGCATACAGGAGAAAAAAAATCATTTCATAGCTTGATCCTTAGAGATAAATTTTTTGAGTGTTCAAAACTCACCTTATCATCTTCCAATTCGCATGCATCAACACATAAACAAATCACTGAAAAATCTGCATTTTCATCCTCAGTGCAGCAAGGATTTAGCATAGCAAAACTAAATATTTTCCTATGAAATTTATGTAAAAGGTGTATTCATGAGGTTAGAATAACTACCATAATTTCATATTGATTTCTATACAATTAGTTATGAATTTTCTAATGACCTTCGTTTTCAGTCGAGATTTAACCCGGAAACCACTAGAGAAAAGAAGACCTTTGACCCATCAAAACTAAACCAATTGCCACGAAATTTGGAGTAGAGGTGCTGGAACATATCAACAACAATATATCCAAATTTGAATATTTTTGGCGAATTATTTGATTCGTTATGATTTTTGGAACTAGATTTTGGGCGAAGAGAGTTTAAGAAGGAGAAGTTCGTGTTTCTTTCTTTTGTTTTAAGAAGTTCTGTGAAATGAAAATGAACATACAATATAGGAGGAAAACTTTCTCCTAGCTAGCTGGGCTGCCAAACATACTAAAGCCCAAACCCTCATTTTATTTACATCAAACTTGACTTATATTACACACAAACATGTTTTAAGTCTATCTTTGAAAAATAATATCTTCTAAACCAAGGCTCATAAAAATGCAAACTTCTACTCTAAAATTAACACAAAATTTAATCTTTCAGTGAAACTGAAATCACTCGTTTTTATGGTCGTTAGACCCTTCAAATAATTTAATGAAAATGGACCTTTTCAGATTTGTACAAAAATGTGAAACATGTTTAAAATAGATTTTAGCTCTCAAACTTCTGATTTTTTCATAATGAAATTTATGAATCATTTTAATAACATAATTAAATTTTTTAACTAAGTTTACATTGGTAAATTTACAATAAAATATCTTATTTTATTATTTCAAAAATGCGGATTGTTACAGCCTAACCCCTAAAATAGAACAACTAAGCTAGCTTATAGACTTGGAGTTAGACAAGTTTGCCTAAGCTACATACTGACCACCATACGTCTAACATTACTTCAGCTGCATAAGCAATCACAATGACTCCAAACTCTAACTGAGCTTTAAAAAACAGCACTCACATTACATATAAAGCAAAGGCGAATAAATTGACACATGACTCTAAACCAAACTCAACACAAGCACCGCGCATAGTGCTAGTAACAAGATGGAAAAACCCATATCTACACACGATAGATGCACATTCTCACGCACAGTTGCAGATGACATGAAAAGCAGAACATCCTAAAATGGAATACCATCCAAGAAAATGCCAAAAAATAGATTTGACATAAAAAATAGAATATCCAAGAGTTACCATACACGTAGCTAAACCCCTACCATGAAACAAAGCCCAAGCAAACCCAGAAAAGCAGAAGAACCCCAAAAACCTGCCACGACAACCATCGTCAATTTTAACCTGGCCTCCGTTGCAGAGCAATCGCTAAGGGCAAGCTTGAATAGGTGAGAAAACGGCTAGGAAAACTACGACCTACAGGCTTCACCACCAGGACTGGGACGCGAGAGGAGCAAGCTACGAAGATAGCCAAAACCATCATCAGAAACCAAAAGACCAAATGTAAAACGTCGGCAAACTGGAGATGACCAGAACTTGAAAAGGTCAGACCAGAGCCACAACAACACCTTAAAACACTCAAACCAAAACCAGAAAACCCATGCATAGAAGAAGCCAGAAGCATACAGACGAAAGTCGAACAATCAAGTCGACACTCGATACGATCCCACTGAGGACTAGGGAAGACTTCACAGATGAAGTAGGGGAGGAAAAGGGCTGGGGAATCGATAGGGAGTAAAGGGATACAGAGACCAGACAAGGAGATGAACTCCAGCTAGAACGACGACAAGGGGGAAGCAAATCTTGAGGGGAAATTGAGATCTGGAAATGGCAGTAGGAGCTTGCAACGGTAGGAAAAGGTAGGGATCCTGAAGCAAAGAGTAGCGAAGGTAAAGAAATGATAGAGAAGAAGAAATGGCGGAAGCTATAGGGAGAAAAGAGAGGCGGTTGAAGGAAAAAGAAAGAGAAACCTAGTCCCCATTATTACAAGCTTTCGAATTCATTATTTGTTTTTTTTAAATAGAGGCGAGCACACATGCATAAATATATATAATACAATAGTAAGGTGCTGCCAACATGTCTGACAGGTAACAAAACTAAATACGAGTAACAAAGAAAAAATCAGATACCCCTAAGATGAGTTCCGGCAAGGCCACCATCCATCACATCCCGATATCGAGTTTCGGCATAGCCACCACCAGATACTATGGTGTTAGAAGTACCTACAAACAAGAGAGAATGATGCTCTATGCATCTCAGTAGTTGTGTGGATAAAACAAAGAAGAAAAACTACGTGCATCTGGATCGGAATGATGCTCCATGCATCTCTGTAGCTCTATGCAACACAAATAAAGAATAAAAACTCCTTGCATCTGGATCGGAAGGAATGAAGAAGCCTCGAATTCACTATTTGTGAAAACAAATAATCTTTAAAACAATATTAAAGAAAAATAATATATTAAAACAATATAAAGTATAAAAAAATTAAAAAAAATACTAAATATAAGTAAATAACCTTAAAACCATATTACATATATGAATAACTTTAAAACAATATTAAATGTAACTAAATAATCCTTTAAAACATTTTTAGACAATGTATGGCTAACATTTAAGACAATGGCTGGATGTTAAAATCATTTCTAATAATCCAGATTGGATAGATAAAAAGGTTAGAGTAAAATAGAAATTTAATCCTTTTTAAACAAAAAAATTTCAAAACCCAAATTTAGATTTTAAAATCATTTCCTATCTCAAAATTCAATTCCAACCCCAAACGATAATTTATAGTATTTAAAAATACCAATTTAACGCCAATACCTACTAAACGCTTAACCAATATCAATATTGATTTTTTTTTTATCACTACAAGGTTTGAGTTCCGAGCATATAACATGTCATAATCAATAGAGTCAATAATGAGGTTTAATATCCAATATTTTATATGACATGAATATTATTGAAATTAAAATCAACAATGGCGAGGAGCCCTGTTGGATCGCTCTAACATGTCCCCCTACATCACCGCTCATATATATTAATACATATATATATAAATAAAATTCAACGGTGATGAGGAATCTTGCTGGATCCCTCCAACCTATTCATCCAATTAATTTCATGTATTAATTTATTTCAAAAGCAACAATTCATCAAAACCAAACAATCAACATATAATTATCCAAACATCCAATCAATAAAAATTATCGACTATATAATATTTCTGCTTAACCAGAAAGGTGAGTTTAACTCTCTAAAGTCTCGGTTGTCATCAAGACGTTTTGATTTTGGAACTAAAATCGAATGACATCCGATTTTAGCCTAAATTTCAACAGTCTCCAAATCCGACTAAACCAATTTGTAACGATCCGTAATTTTTGATAATTAAAAATAATTAGTTTAATAAGGTTTTGTGATTTAATATCGGAAGCAGAAAAAATTTATGATATAGGAATGGGAAATCTAAATAGAATGGAGTTTAATAATGTAAATTAATATAAGAGATGGCTATTTGAATCAAATCTCAAGTAATTGTAAAATTTGTAAGTTATAATTGATTATATATTTAAAATAAGGAATAAATTTAAATGTTATATTGATTGATGAAATAATGTGTGTATTATTTGATATTAGATTAACAGAGTAGCTGATAATTTAAATGTTGTATTAATTAATGACATAATGGGTAATTAATTGTAATTGGATAAAATTAGTATTGTGCAAGTTGTTATAACATTTGTTGGTAAATAACAAAATTTTAACGTGATTAAATTTAGAAAAGGTGACAATTGTGATATGTTACCTATTTATTTAAGCTGTTGAATTAAATTGGAAATCATTTACATCTAAATGTAATTGAATATTACTTTAATAGAAATTAAAATGAAATAGGAGAATATTAACGAAATAAGATATTAATCAATGTTAATTATGTACATAGAATAATGTTTGATTGAATAAAAAGGTTGAAATCAAATTAAATCAATTTATTGGAATTAAATTATAATTAATTAGATTTAATTTCAGTTGAAATTAAACACTGTAACTGGTGTAATAATTAACACTGAATTGATATGTAAATTTGTTTTAAATTATCGTAAATGTCCAAGTAATCAAAAATGGTGAAAATTGTTAGTTATCAAAAGTGAAATTAAAAAGTGATTAAATCAATTTAATAATAATTTATTTAATTAATGTGAAATATGGACATTTTGGCAACTATCTCGGATTTCGACGAAACTATTTTCAACGGATCCATAACGGTGAATTATTATAGAATATCAAGTTTCGTAGCGGTCGGGCTTGCCATTTGATAGTTGAAACGACCCACAAATCTGTACCCCTTGAGTTAACACTATTCTACAACAATCAACTCAAGTTGCACAGAAATACGAACCATTTGGTTAAAGAAGAAGAGGTAGAAGGAGAGAAAACAGAACACAACAACAGCAGAATCTAACCATCGCGGCGGAATAAAATATAATAGATAATAAACGATCTTCACTCAAAATCAAATATCTTGTTTATATATTACATCATCAGAGTACATCAATCACAGCCCAACATCAATATCATACAAATATATACATAACGACTCAACACAGTGGAATATAAACATAAACAAGTATGGAAATACGTATCGTCATCCAGCTCGTCTCCTGAGCTCCACGGCATCATATCCTGTATTCTATAATACTCGGTCTGACCCGAGCATTACAGTTAAATAATACCCGAGTCAGTCTGGAATACCAGCGTTAGAAAATCACACTCAATTGATTACTAAAGTTTCAAGAATCCTTTGAAAACAAAAGCATCTCGTAAGACCACGCCACAAATAAACATGTCGGGTTTTTACCTTACGATAGCTAAAACAATTTTTATAAAAATCCTCTGATATTATAATAGGGTCTATATACAAATACTAATAAAATAGCCGAAATTGTTACATTATTAAATTCCAGCTACTAGCCACAGAGTGGGTAATACAAACAAAACTCGTACAAGGCTCGTAGGGAGAATGGATTTCCAACTAATGACTAGGCACTGGGGTACCACCTGTCACAGTACGGGGTCTAGATCACCGTACCGAGGAGTACGTCCGTTCCCTTGCAACACAAGGCCGGGACTACCCCTTGCTGGATAATCCCGAGTGAGATCACCCCACGGTTGGGATCAGCAACCGCCCACTAAGCCGAAATAAAAAGGGACATCTAGACTGGAATGACCTCACCCTGCTTAGGTGCTACCCACCTAGCCTTGCTGCATAACCCCTGATTTTCAGTCATTCCCATTTGATGAGGCTTGAGGCTAAGCGTTACCTTTTATAGAACATATCCCTTAGAATCCCCATCGTCCACCTGACGATGTTTCGCAAGCATTCATCCATACAAGTCCGTCCCGGGTTCGAACGGAACCGAATGCATTATTCCTACTACATCCATTTTGGAAATATCCTCAGGATTAGTAGCGACTAGCCCTTGCACTTCACTGCTCCATCTTCGAATCCAAAATCGTTTTCAGGAAACGTACAAACTGGATCGAAGTGGTTTTCGAGAAATAAATTCCGATCCCGGTCTCTTCGAAACGATCAACGCATTTGTGTCCAATATTGATAGTCGGTGATTTAACTATCAATTCATGTTTACAACATCCATCACACAATAAATAATTTTCCAAATTATTTATTTATCTCAAAATATCTTTACAAGATATATTTTCACTTTCCAAACTCCTTTGAAAAACAGTTTTCAAAACTATCTGCCTTTCTCAGAATAAATTCCAAGTATTTCTATTTCCACTAGAATCACCAAGCACAAAACTTAAGATTTTTAAAATAATCTAAAAACACCTTATTGTAAAATATATTTAACATTTGATATAGAAAAATTACTTTAGTACTTAATTTAAATAATACTCTAGAAATACCTAAAGTAAGTTTACTTTATAAAAAAACTAGATTTCTTCTTTACAAAAAATACCAAATCATCCTCTAAATAATTATTACGATAATACATTAACCAAAACACTTACTTTGGGATTTACTTTAAATATTTAAATTAAGACTACTTCAATAATTTACTAAAAATACATACCACATAAACATTGGAAATAAAGTTACTTTATAAAATATAAAACTAGGCTTTCACCTTTCAAACAAATACTAAGTCACTATTTATAAATATTTATTACGGTAATAGATTTGAAAAATATTTACTTAAGCATTTAAGATAATAAATTTTCTAAAACATGCTTTTTAAAACAACATTAAAACCTTTAACTTATATCTAAAGTTTACTATGAACGTACTTGGCTATCCAGAGAAATATACCTCTCTTCACATTCTTCCTTAAAATTTTCAATTTCAAACTCTTGAATCAATTTCCAGATTGATTTCCCATTTACTCCCTTTTAAAATTCGAAATCTATTAATTTCAGATTTCATTTCTTAATTATGATTTAAAATACTTTAACTAAAAATTCCAATTTTTAGATTTCTCAATTACTTCCTTATCCTTTTATATAAATTTAAAACTTAAGTTTAAAATAATTCTTTATTCCTTTAAATTAGTACCACATAATTTTACAATTCATTAATTACTGTTTATTCAACTCTTTTCTTTTCATACTCGAAGTTATTTATTATTATTTTCATATTACTTCTATTTCTTTTCAACTCATTCTTAATTTATTCAAATTTCCCATAATTATTTTACTTACAAATTCATTTCTTTTATTTTCTTTGCAAAATCTAATCTATATAATTTTGGTAATTCATTATACCCAAATATATTCAATCAACCTTAACATTCAATATTCCAATATAACTCATCATAGAATATCAATATTCACGGCAGAGAATATTAAATAATTTAAATAAATGTTGAGGGATCCAGCTGGATCCCTCCAACATGTTTTCCTTGCATCCACAGACGTTAGCACAATATAGTACACCAATTACAAAATATCATACTATATCACATCGATCAAATCAACCATCCAAACAATCATTTAAATTTTATCATTTAAATTTAAATGTAAACTGAGTGAGATTAACTCACCTTTGCTTTTTGTTTCGCAAACCATCCCATCTCAACTTGTTTTCCTCGATTTTTCAGACCTTGTAAAATCATTAGATGTTTTATTAATATTTGTTCAATGGAACTAATTAATTTCCATTTGACAAATTAAACTTAATTAACCATAATTTTATTTAAATCGGATATTTTTGTTTAAGAAATTAGTTTCAGAAACTAAAATAAATTAAATATGTCAATAAAACAAATTAATTATCTTAATACATATTTTTTTTCTTTTTTTCATTTCAGTAAATAGCAAAATAAATTTCTACTTTACTGTTTATAATTTCACTAACTTATATATATTCGTACATTCAAAATTAAACTGAAATAAATATACTGTATATACCTATATATATCCATATATCTAAATATCTACCTGTTTATAAATCTTACCACTTTTCAAAAGTCCTACTTCCATATATTTTTACCGTCAGCCAATATATTTAAATTAAGATATGTATTTATATTGTCTTCAAAATCTTATTTATATAAAATTTATGTTTAACTAAATACATATATTTATAAAAATTTGTTTTCCTTGTCTGTACAAATGTATATATAAATCTGCATCTAGATATATCCTACTGTAAAATAAATAAATAAACTTACTGCAAATAAAAGAACCCAGATCGCATCTTCTGACGAACCCATTCCACGGCCATCGAAGTTCGAGTCAGTACCCTAAATCCTATCTCGACTCCAGCAGCTGCGACACCAAGCTCGAGTCTTCGAGATTCCTAAACCCTTTCAATCCGTGACTTTGATTCTCCCTTGAACTCGTGAAGTACGCCATGCTCGAAAGCTAAAACCCACCGTGAATCTCGATTCAACGAGGGAAAGTCACGCGCCCTATGATTGAATTACTAAACGATTCGAAATCGCTGCCATAATTTTCGAGTGACGGCAATGAACCGCTTTCGAACTGAAGTGAGAGGAGGGAGGACGCGATTTTCCCTTGAATCAAAATTAAAAAGGGACGCTGCCAATTTTTTGTTATTGTTAAAACGAGATTAATATGAAACGAAAAGGGCTCGGCCCTAAAAATGTTTTCTTAGTTCCACCTTAAACGAGAGAGTTAGCCTTAGCTTACGAACGAAGCCTTATTATTATTATTTTGAATCTTCCAGAGGAAGGCTTGTTTGACTATGATTTGGCCTTAAGAACGGCTGTAAATATTAAAAAGAAGGAAACGTGTTTAAGAAGGCACCGATGACATTGATTTAATCAATTAAAGTTTTAGTTAATTTTCAACGCGTTTACTTATCATACGCTCACACAACAACTCCGATTCAAACGAAATTCGAAATCCGATAATATTACAATATTACGAATCAAATGGAACAGGTTTCGTCGAATTCCGAGACTGCGCCTTGGAAGGTTATTTTTAGATTCAATTTAAACTATATAAATTTCAAAACTGAACAAATCACTGTTAGATTCAATTTTAAGTTTTTTACTATCTTCAGTATTATCAATATAAATTTTATAAGCCTTTAAATTATTTTTAATCGGTTTAAAATTCTAGGTTCGATAAATTTCCCAAATTCAAATTATTTAATTTAATAATTTAAGTATCAAATAAATTGAGATATTCGTAATTCAAGTTAAAATTACTCTATTGAATATTAAAAATCAATTTAAATATTTCGATTTTAAATGCTCGAAAATTCCGAGTCGTCGCATTCCTCCCCCCTTAAAAGAATTTCGTCCCCGAAATTACTAGTTAGAGAGAAATGATACAATACTCGTTTACTTTCCTCAAATCCAAACAGTTCAACATCTATCCAACTATCTTTTTATAAAGACCATTATCATTCTTATTGACTTTCCAAACCCTCCCAATAGTTTCAAACAATACTATTTGTTTAACCCTTCAAGTTTTCAATTTAAAACCAAAATTTTGAATTATCAAAAATTTCTCAAAAATTTTCTAACTCTCTAAATTTCCGAAAATTTTTGCCAACGTCTCCTTTGCGCGGCTAGCTCGGTACAACTACAAAATGGCTCTACGGCCTCCCAAATCCAAAAAGAAAACAAAAAGCCAAGTGGCTCAATCCAAAAATCTCAATCAAATCTCACAGAAATTTAAACACATACCTTTTTAGTCGGGCAATTCAAATTTATCTTCTAAAACCAAAACCAATTTTCCTTTCCCTTATTCATACCTGCATATCCTGTTTAGCAATAATATATAATCACAACATTCAAAATCGTTTTATTGACTTCTTTTCACATTTCCAATATTTGTTTTACTTAAGCCCGTACGATGTACCTATATCATTTGTACACAATACCGAATCTGATCGCTTACTCGATCACACAATCTCACTTTCGAACTAGTATCGTCCATCCGACTTTCCAGTGCGGACTCAGATCTGGTTTCTTGATCAGAAACCGTCATTCTCCTTGCATAGCCGTAAACTATGATAGAGAATTTCCAGAATCAATCAACAATCCATATCCAGGTTTGCCATCGAAAATCGAGTGAAAAGTCCTAACTCGGATCGATATTACCATCTCGAAATTCTGTGCTCGAATCTGGATCAAATAGCTGTGCAAATAAAATAATATACGTACATCCCATGTATAAATTCCAATTGATTATCAATTATATCAATTTCCCTTTTTATTCACTTTCATTTTGATTATTATTCCCTTATTCACAATTCCCACAGTCACAAATATCAGTTTCAACCTTAATTCAATTATTCACTTAGCATACTTTCAATACCAAATTTACTTAAGAATTCATTATTCTCTTCTTAAGTTCAATATAAATATTTTACCTACTTCTTACATTTATTTTCACTTTACCGTTGACGTCTATATTCATTACCATCACTTTGCCCTTATAATTCCATTTAAATTCAATTTGACTTCCACTTTTGAATATCGAATTAGTTTCACTTACTAATTAATTTAAATCTCACACTAAATGTTTATTTGCAAACTTTACTTTCTTTAGTCCCTTCGATTCCACTTACTTTACATTCATAGTTAAAATAGATTTCAATATTCAGTGTCAAATTCTATTGGCTTAGCAAATTTAAATCATTTGTCGTTAATGAAAATTTTCAAAAACTCAAAAATTTCTAACTCCCAAAATTTTCGAAATTTTTTGGCGGAGTCCCTTTTGTACGGAGGAGCTTTTGCAATTTGACAAGAGATATAAATATATATACATCGACCCATACGGTCGGAAAATAGAAAAACAGTTCATATTTCCTATTTGTATTGCGTAGGCGTACCTTATTTAGCATTTTTAAGCGAGCAGCTATTTATTTAAGCAATTAGCGCAGTCAAAACCAGTCAAACGGCTTCCAAAAACCTGTACTTACTCAATTTAAACATATCAGTGTCAAATATACAAAGTTTATTAACATTTCACTTTATTATAAACAACGAAAACATGGATTCTGTAAACAGTGCATATTATATACTTCCATAAACACATGAAATATTTCGACACTTATTTTGAATGTTTCCAAACAATACTCAAACCATCCTATTCAATTCAAATAATTTCACAACTCTTACTTAACTTAAATTCATTTTAAATCCAAGCAAACTCATTTAAATTGAATAAATTTCAGAAGCAATCAAACTTCCATTTTATTCCAAGTCAAATTCTCATTAATATAACTTAAGTTAATTAACTCAATTACTAATTCCATTTCATTTACCAAACAAGTTTTATTTAAAATCATTTCATAAAACTCGACACCACATATCTCAAATTTACTTAAGTCAAGCCTTTTATCTAAATATTACTTCAGTTATTTGTTTCCTTCAAGAAGTTTCAACTTCAAAACTTATAAGCACTCTCTAATATAAATTCTTAATTTGGTTTCCAATTATCAAACCAATCTCATTTACTAATTTAATTAAATTAGTTTATTCATTCATTTCTTTAAACTTCAAACTCCCATACTTAATTCATTCTGAATTTATTTCTATCAATAACAAGTAAAGTTTTAAGTTTATGTTACTTGGATTTTCATCACCAATTCAATCCATCATTGTTATAACCCAATTCTATTTTATTCGACTACACTCCCAATTACACTTAATTCACCAACAATCCAAGCTAAATTCATTTACACTTCATTGCTTACATTCAATTTATTTTTTTATCCAAACAAGCTTATATTCAATTCAATTGATTTCAAAATCAGTTTTATTTCACTTCTATCAATTCATAGAATTTATTTAATCTCGTTTACGTCAAACGACAATTACTTTTACGAAATTTGACCATATGCAAGTAAATAAATAACTACGTAAGCTTGTAACCACTTTAATTTAGTTTCAACTCAATAAATAGTCAATTCTTTCCATTTTATTTCATTTGCAACCATTTCAATTTTATTTTTATTCACTTGAATTTTATTTACCACTCAAACATTACTATTTCAATTCTATTTTGTTTAACTTGAGTTCATTGCCAGCTCCATTCGTTTAAATTAAATTAGTATACTACATTGAATCAATTTGAATTCTAATTCACATTCAATAATTTATTTCTGAATTACTTCCATTTTATAACAAGGCCATTTCCAATTTATCTCTACTTGGATTTTTATTTGCAATACAAATCATTTCTATGTTAATTCAATTCCATTCAACCTCAATTCAAATTTAATTCACTTACAATTTCAAGTTGAATTTCTATTAATAATTCAAGCTTCACTTTCAAATTTATCATTTATTCACAACTCAAATTTTTATTAACCAATTCGAGTTCCATTTCCATTAACTAATTTATTACCAATTAGTTTATTCAAATTTTACACCCAATATTTGATTTTTATTTCAGAAATCACTTTAACTATTTTACCGGAGTTCAATCTATTTTATAATTTAAGTTTTGGATTTTATTTATTTCCCAAATTACAAAACAAATTTATTTCGACTTATTTATTCCACTTCCAAATATTATGAGTCACAAACTTATTTATATCCATTCTTTTATCCATTTATAACCAATTATATTTACATTTTACCTTTAACTCGGAATTTTACATTTTATTTAGCGAATATATTTTTATTATTCCATAAACATTTAATTAAGATTCCAGAGTTTAAACGATTTCCCAAAATTTCAAAAAACACCTTTGAAATCAACTACATCCAAAATCCTTTGGCAAATTCAATCCTTTGAATTTCAAAACCAAACTCGGTTCGCAAACAATTCCAATTTAAAATATTCCGGTAGCAATTCCTCTCTTGGAAACTCGAAAATGGACACCGATGATGTCGCGATCATCATCAGAATTATTTTCCAGCGATCGAAAGAGTTTAGTGCCTTTATCTCTTTTAAAACATTTCAAATATTTTTAATTTCCAGATCTCACAAGATTTCAAATGCAACTCAAAATATTTCCAAAATATTACTATTATTCCTCCAAATCTTTTGGAAATCATTTTCAAACCCAAAGGAATTTAAAATTTTTCCTAAAAATTCCAAATTGCAATTCCTTTAAATCTATATTCAAACATTTCTCTGGGATTTAATCTCATTTCAATTTCAAATGTTTCTCAGGAATTCTATTCCAAGATTATAATCAACTTTACAGTCTACATTTACAAATCTCATTCATATATGAAGTTTATTTCAATTTATAATTTACATTCATAATCTATATTACAAATTCCATTTTGTTATATAAATTTATTCTTCAACTTTGGTTATAAGTTTTCAATTTCTTATTCAATTCTATTTCATAATTTAATATTATCATTCCTTAACAATCAAGCATCCAAATACTATAATATACTTTATAAGAATTATATCTTCTTATATACAACAATAATTTGGGTAAAATTATTTCACTTACCCTACTTTAAAACAATATTGTGTCGAATTGTTCTATTCAAGTGTTTAGAGATCCCTACCAATAACGTTAATTACTCGTATTGACCAGAATCCATAAACTACTCAATAAACCAATCAACATAATATAAAATCATTTTATATTAACTATCAAATACGCGCTCATATCTATTAATACGCTCAAACTCATTCTAGAGTACTATTGACTCTATTTTATGAGTAATTCCCACCAGAGCCAAGGTTATCACCAACCTAAGCTCTGATACCAAGTGAAACGACCCGCAAATCCGTACCCCTGGAGTTAACACTATTCTACAACAATCAACTCAAGTTGCACAGAAATACGAACCATTTGGTTAAAGAAGAAGATGTAGAAGGAGAGAAAATAGAACATAACAACAACAGAATCTAACCATCGTAGCAGAATAAAATATAATAGATAATAAACGATCTTTACTCAAAATCAAATATCTTGTTTATATATTACATCATCAGAGTACATCAATCACAGCCCAACATCAATATCATACAAATGGATACATAACGACTCAACACAGCGGAATATATACATAAACAAGTACGGAAATATGTATCGTCATCCAACTCGTCTCCTGAGCTCCACAGCATCACATCTTATATCCTATAATACTCGGTCTGACCCGAGCATTACAGTTAAATAATACCCGAGTCAGTCTGGAATACTAGCGTGATAAAATCACACTCAATTGATTACTAAAGTTTCAAGAATCCTTTGAAAACAAAAGCATCTCGTAAGACCACGTCACAAATAAACATGTCGGGTTTTTACCTTACAATAGCTAAAACAATTTTTATAAAAAGCCTCTGATATTATAATAGGGTCTATATACAAATACTTATAAAATAGCCAAAATTGTTACATTATTAAATTCCAGCTACTAGCCACAGAGTGGGTAATACAAACAAAACTCATACAAGGCTCGTAGGGAGAATGGATTTCCAACTAATGACTAGGCACTGGGGTACCACCTGTCACAGTACGGGGCCTAGATCACCGTACTGAGGAGTACGCCCGCTCTCCTGCAACACAAGGTCAGGACTACCCCTTACTGGATAATCCCGAGTGAGATCACCCCGCAGTTGGGATCAGCAACCGCTCACTAAGCCGAAATAAAAAGGGACATATAGACTGGAATGACCTCACCCTGCTTGGGTGCTACCCACCTAGCCTTGCTGCATAACCCCTGATTTTCAGTCATTCCCATTTGATGAGGCTTGAGGCTAAGCGTTACCTTTTATAGAACATATCCCTTAGAATGCCCATCGTCCACCTGACGATGTTTCGCAAGCATTCATCCATACAAGTCCGTCCCGGGTTCGAACGGAACCGAAGGCACTATTCCTACTACATCCATTTTGGAAATATCCTCAAGATTAGTAGCGACTAGCCCTTACACTTCACTGCTCCATCGTCGAATCCAAAATCGTTTTCACGAAACGTACAAACCGGATCGAAGTGGTTTTCGAGAAATAAATCCCGATCCCGGTCTCTTCGAAACGATCAACGCATTTGTGTCCAATATTGATAGTCGGTGATTTAACTATCAATTCATGTTTACAACATCCATCACACAATAAATAATTTTTCAAATTATTTATTTATCTCAAAATATCGTTACAAGATATATTTTCACTTTCCAAACTCCTTTGAAAAAACAGTTTTCAAAACTATCTGCCTTTCTCAGAATAAATTCCAAGTATTTCTATTTCCACTAGAATCACCAAGCACAAAACTTAAGATTTTTAAAATAATCTAAAAACACCTTATTGTAAAATATATTTAACATTTGATATTGAAAAATTACATTAGTACTTAATTTAAATAATACTCTAGAAATAACTAAAATAAGTTTACTTTATAAATATAACTAGATTTCTTCTTTACACAAAATACCAAATCATCCTTTAAATAATTATTACGATAATACATTAACCAAAACACTTACTTTGGGATTTACTTTAAATATTTAAATTAAGACTACTTCAATAATTTACTAAAAATACATACCATATAAACATTGGAAATAAAGTTACTTTATAAAATATAAAACTAGGCTTTCACCTTTCGAACAAATACTAAGTCACTATTTATAAATATTTATTACGGTAATAGATCTGAAAAATATTTACTTAAGCATTTAAGATAATAAATTTTCTAAAACATGCTTTTTAAAACAACATTAAAACCTTTAACTTATATCTAAACTTCACTTTGAACGTACTTGGCTGTCCAGAGAAATATACCTCTCTTCACATTCTTCCTTAAAATTTTCAATTTCAAACTCTTGAATCAATTTCCAAATTGATTTCCCATTTACTCCCTTTTAAAATTCGAAATCTATCAATTTCAGATTTCATTTCTTAATTATGATTCAAAATACTTTAACTAAAAATTCCAATTTTTAGATTTCTCAATTACTTCCTTATCCTTTTATATAAATTTAAAACTTAAGTTTAAAATAATTATTTATTCCTTTAAATTAATACCACATAATTTTACAATTCATTAATTACTGTTTATTCAACTCTTTTCTTTTCATACTCGAAGTTATTTATTATTATTTTCATATTACTTCTATTTCTTTTCAAACTCATTCTTAATTTATTCAAATTTCCCATAATTATTTTACTTACAAATTCATTTCTTTTATTCTCTTTCCAAAATTCAATATATATAATTTTGGTAATTCATTATACCCAAATATATTCAATCAACCCTAACATTCAATATTCCAATATAACTCATCATAGAATATCAATATTCACAACAAAGAATATTAAATAATTCAAATAAATGTTTAGGGATCCAGTTGGATCCCTCCAACATGTTTTCCCTGCATCCACAGACTTTAGCACAATATAGTACACCAATTACAAAATATCATACTATATCACATTGATCAATTCAACCATCCAAACAATCATTTAAATTTTATCATTTAAATTTAAATGTAAACTGAGTGAGATTAACTCACCTTTGCTTTTTGTTTCGCAAACCATCCCATCTCAACTTGTTTTCCTCGATTTTCAGACCTTGTAAAATCATTAGATGTTTTATTAGTATTTGTTTAATGGAACTAATTAATTCCCATTTGACAAATTAAACTTAATTAACCATAATTTTATTTAAATCAAATTTTTTTGTTTAAGAAATTAGTTTCAGAAACTAAAATAAATTAAATATGTTAATAAAACAAATTAATTATCTTAATACATATTTTTTTCTTTTTTTCATTTCAGTAAATAGCAAAATAAATTTCTACTTTACTGTTTATAATTTCCCTAACTTATATATATTCATACATTCAAAATTAAACTGAAAAAAATATACTGTATATACCTATATACCTATATATCTATATATCTAAATATCTACCTGTTTATAAATCTTACCACTTTTCAAAAGTCCTACTTCCATATATTTTTACTGTCAGCCAATATATTTAAATTAAGATATGTATTTATATTGTCTTCAAAATCTTATTTATATAAATTTTTTGTTTAACTAAATACATATATTTATAAAAAATTGTTTTCCTTGTCTGTACAAATATATATAAAAATCTGCATCTAGATATATCCTACTGCAAAATAAATAAATAAACTTACTGCAAATAAAAGAACCCAGATCGCATCTTCCGACGAACCTATTCCACTGCTATCGAAGTTCGAGTCAGTACCCTAAATCCCATCTCGACTCCAACAGCCGCGACCCCAAGCTCGAGTCTTCGAGATTCCTAAACCCTTTCAATCCGCGACTTTGATTCTCCCTTGAACTCGTGAAGTACGCCATGCTCGAAAGCTAAAACCCATCGTGAATCTCGATTCCACGAGGGAAAGTCGCGCGCCCTATGATTGAATTTCTAAACGATTCGAAATCGCTGCCATAATTTTCGAGCGACGGCAATGAATCGCTTTCGAACTTAAGTGAGATGAGGGAGGACGCGATTTTCCCTTGAATCGAAAATAAAAAGGGACGCTGCCATTTTTTTTTGTTAAAACGAGATTAATATGAAACGAAAAGGGCTCGTCCCTAAAAATGTTTTCTTCGTTCCACCTTAAACGAGAGAGTTAGCCTTAGCTTACGAACGAAGCCTTATTATTATAATTTTTTTTTGAATCTTCCAGAGGAAGGCTTGTTTGACTATGATTTGGCCTTAAGAACGGCTGTAAATATTAAAAAGAAGGAAACGTGTTTAAGAAGGCACCAATGACCTTGATTTAATCAATTAAAGTTTTATTTAATTTTCAACGCGTTTACTTATCGTACGCTCACACAACAACTCCGATTCAAACGAAATTCGAAATCCGATAATATTACAATATTACGAATCCAATGGAATAGGTTTTGTCGAATTCTGAGACTGCGCCTCGGAAGGTTATTTTTAAATTCAATTTAAACTATATAAATTTCAAAACCGAACAAATCACTGTTAGATTCAATTTTAAGATTTTTACTATCTTCAGTATTATCAATATAAATTTTATAAGCCTTCAAATTATTTTTAATCGGTTTAAAATTCTAGGTTCAATAAATTTCCCAACTTCAAATTATTTAATTCAATAATTTAAGTATCAAATAAATTGAGATATTCGTAATTCAAGTTAAAATTACTCTATTGAATATCAAAAATCAATTTAAATATTTCGATTTTAAATGCTCGAAAATTCTGGGTCGTCACAATAGTACAGACTCGAAACGCGTAGGAATTAATTTAATTGAATTCATTTTGAAATAAGCTGGTTTTAAAGAAAACTTCTTTATACGATGGAATTAGGACTTGAACCTATTCCAGTGAATTTAGAAATGTCGAAAACATCTATTTTGATATATGAGATGACCTAGTTTCATTTTGGGGTTAGAACGGGCTTTTTGGGTCACGCAGTCGTTTCGATCAATCCAATCTAGTCCATTCACTTCTAATTCAGATCTGCCTATTTATAGGCTGTATTAAACCCTAATTTTTTCTTATATTCTCATTACAGTACGTACAACTCTCCCTAGCTACCTTCTCTCAATGGCCGAAAACCTTAAATTCCAAATTCAATTGTAAATCAAAAATGAAATAAAAAATTAAAACTCCTTAAACACTATCATATTATATACCGATTCAAATCTCTCAATAAGCACAAGCTATATCCACTTTCTATTTTTCAATTTGGGTCTCATTGTGTCCATAATTAGGGGCATTAATCTCGGCCGTTCAAATTGGAGGTTGATCGACCGTGACAATTTTTGAAATTGTTTGAGGAGTTTTGTGGAGCTCGCTTCATCGAGCAGATCACTGGTGGTCGTATGGCCTAATTTGGCCTGAGGTGGTTGGAATGGTCGTGTTAGGGTTTAGCAAAGCCTATAGGCGGCGGCGGCGTTGCTTCGGGGGAGGCCGGGGAGGTCCTGGTGGGTGGGCATGGAAGGCAGAGTTCAGGGGTGATGGCGCCATAGTCTATGGCGCCGAAGGTGGGAGGATAAAGGCGGTCAAATGGGAAAGTTGACTAAGTATGGGTTTTGTTCGTTCGTGAGCACGATAGCGGGGGATGCATATCCGTGGTGACGTGTATCCACTTTTGTTTTATTTTATTTAAAATCGTGTATTTTATAATTCAAATAACTTTTGCATACAAGGTCGGATTCATGCGAGGTTTGTTTCGTTAGGAACGTATCGAAATTCCGGATATTATGTAACTAGATTAGATGAATTCTAAAACTGTTTAAATTTGGACCTTATTTTGGATTTCAATTAGATTTGAAATCAAAAGTGAGTGTTTTCATCCACTCACAACTGCTAAATTGTCTTATGTCAGTTAAATTGAATTTATGATGTGATTAGAAATTGATTAGTTAAGGTTTGGTATGTTTAAATTTTCATTCTAGTTCAATTTGACTTTTATTACACTTAATTATTGTTATCTTGCCTTTTGGCAAAGCCGTGACACAAAGAACTTAATTGGAAACTGAGAACAGTCTATCCCAAAGATCGATTCTACACAGGTTCATTATGGACACTAGTGAATTTTCGTCTGAATCCGAATTGAGCTACAAATGATAAAATATGACAAACAAAGCTATGAAAGCTAGCATCTCAAATTTCAAGTCGATCAGAGTTTATATGCTCGAGATATTGATCGATTAAAACTAAGAAAGATTGCTACAGCTCGTACCCATGGAGGGAAGTGGTGGTTCATATCCATGGGGAGCAACAAATCCATTTCGTGTCCATCATATTTGCTTCATTTCGTATCCAACAACAGACAACGTTTTTTACCAATCACATCCTCCCATACGATGTCCATATCAACTCAATTCATATCGATCAGTTAATATACTGATACGAAGCATACCATTAAAGAAGATGATATGAATAACAGGAAAGGTGATCGATATGAAAAAGCATCAGAGTTGTCGAAATCACCTGAACTCATTCTCGTGGGCCCACCCATGTGAGAGAAGAAGTCTTTCGAGATCCGGGCGAGATATTTGCTACCTACGCCTATAAATAGTGACCCTAGACCTACAGAAAAGGGAATTTTGACTTTAAACAACACTCTTGACTTCGAGCAAATGCGAGAAATGTTTAGAATACCTTCCTCAGAATCGCTCGTAGGTGGGGCCGGGGTAGCTTCATGGACATGTTAGCGAGCTGGAGATAATTGCAGTTCATCAGGATTGTATGCAGGCACAGATTGAGGATCAACCACAAAAGTAGATTCGAGCAGGTTTGGCATAGAAATTTCGCAGCTCGCATCATGATTCTCAAACCCAGAACGCTCTCCCCTCTGGAAGCCAAGTACCGAGTCTGTCTTTCTCAAATTTGATAGTGACTTCATGAAGAACACTTCTCTTATCCTCATTCAGCACTCGATTCTCTAATTCAAACTCATCGATGGATTCAGTGTGGTGCTCTGCTTTTTCATCTTCAACCAAGCGGCACCAAGCATTGTATAGATATGATGGATAATTTTCTAGCCAGCTTAGATTTTGATGCTTCAGAACATAGGCATTATATGTAATGAGGAGATCTTCAATGTCACCCTCCAACCTTGCCTCTTCCGCTCTCACTTCACCCTCAACCCTGGCTTCGGCTTTCTACACCTTTAGCGTTGCCACGTTCCTCTCATCCCTGAGCCCCACAGCCTGCTTGCATGCTTCCTGAGCGGCTTTAATTGCATCATCTTTCTCTTTAACGACTTCAACAAGTTTGGCTTTAAGCTTCTTAAGATCTTTAAGTGCACCATCTCTTTTGGCCGCAACTGTGGTAATTCGGTGCCCCATTTCCTCAACCACGACTAAGTGTGTTTGCCTCATCGCCTCCATCCTCTGGGTTGCCACATCGGCTCTTTTATTGGCCTCCGTTCCTGAATTTCTTGCGGAATTGTTTTCATCATTAAGCACCTGAATTATATGGTCCATCTGAGCGAGATCAGTTCCTAATTTCTCAATTGTCTTTCCCCGCTCAAAGGCCACCGCTGATACTTTATCGGCGGTCTTCATCCATTCCCAATGTTGGCCATAAACATCGTGTATGTAGTCGTATCGTTTATTCTGCCTCGTTGGGGATTCGCTTTAAGTGTGAGGGAAAGATGAATCCATCAAAACAGATATTCGAAAAATCCTTTTTCAACTTAGCGATTCTAATCGCTCCTTCCCCAGTGAGCTCTATGATGGCTTGCTTAGTGACGGCAGGAGTTTTGATTTTGGTCCTCCAACGCTTTTAGTCAGGTCTAGCTGCTTGAGGAGGTGGTATTTGACATGAAAATTCGAGGGGTTGTTTGCCAGAACCAGAAGGTTGTGTTGGTCCTCTAGGTGGCAGAGAATATGACCGAGAACGGCGCCTATACTCCCTCTCCCTCTCGTAGCGCTCCCTTTCTTGACCGGAGTAACCGTGATCGTGGTCTTTATCGGCCTCACGTCCGCGAGACTCAGAGTATGAACTAGATGAATGGCATATGGAGAGAAGGCTACCAAGCATAGATTCTGGCCTCGACATCGTATTTGTAAAATGAAAAGAGAAACAGAGTTGGTAATCTCTAGAGATAAATAACTTGTGACTAGAAATTATGTAGTGTCGTGAAGTGTATGTATGCATGTGAAAACCCCCGACCAACCGGTTATATCGACCATACTCAAAGAATTGACTCACTTAGATCTAAAGTGCTCCAAAGCCCTTCCAATCCGGTATCTTGTTGGAGCGGCACATAACCTGGAATTGGAATGCCTGTAAGTCCTTCGAAGGGATTCTCCATGTGTACGGGAGGAGCCTTCGAAATTATGACACTGGTAGCTGGCACGGACACAACCATAGATTTCCATCTCGTAAACTTGCGAAGCTTATGAGCCATCACCTTGCCTTTTCTTTTTTCCTCTGAATGTCGAGGACTATCTCAGGGTCTGGCTATGGGTTCGCCTTCAGTTGGGATGTCCTCTTTACCACCTGCTTAGCAATTACAATCCCGGGTGTTCTACACCTAGCTCTTCTTACCGGAGCTGCCCTAAGAGATCCTTCAAGCCCTATGCTCTAGTTTCTGTCAATTAGCCCAACTGCCCCTAGATTTTCATCCGTAAGCATCGCATTAATCTCTCTAATCTTGCTTGGCACCTCTTGGAGAATCCTGACGATTTCCCTAAATTGATCGCCTTCAAGTCGAGGCATTGAAGCTATAAAGGAAAAACAACATTAATCTTAGCAGCAATGGAGATTAACCAATCGGTCGCCAGAAAATTGCAACACTTACGCCTAATCAGCCACCGTCTAGCAAATCCTAGCGGGCACCGAACATAGAACTACTCAGTTTTGAAGTAGATAAGTTTGGTCCAAGTCCCAATCACGGTTTGGCAATTTCTGACTCCTTCTAGAAATGTGAAAGAGGGGCTGTATCCCCAACTCTTTACGCTGAATAATAATTTGACTTCCTCTAGAGTGGGGGGCCAAAAGAGGTGCTCCATGAAGACGAAGAATAAGCTTTTCAGGAGAGCGTACCCGTTCGGATGTAACTGTGATAGGGCAATCTCTAAATAAGATAACACTTCCCGAATATATTGATTGAGTGGTGGGGGCATCTCAGCTGTGCAGGAAAATCAATTAAAAGCGGTGTACCCTTTTGGAGGAGTATGTGGCCTGTCATTTGGCCCTGGTAGCAGGACATCATTCAACAATAACCCATGCCGAAAACAAATTCTCCCCAGCATATCTTTGAAAACATTGGATGGTACAGAATCTTGTGGATTCCCAATGAAGGTTACTCTTGGTAGCTTGTCCAGAGTTGGACTTACGACTTCGGTAGCGATGGCCGACATCTCTAATATCAAAGGTGGTGGACTTTGAGCCTCTTGTTGTAGTGAACTCCCGTGTTCCATAGCTAATCAACTCATCAAAAACCATCATTTGGTGACAATAATCCCTTGTGTTCCCCAGTGTAAAATGCATGAATATGTTATGCAGTGTAGTGAGTTACTTGAGAAATTCTACGAAATTCAACCGGAGTGACCGTCATCGCTAACCGTCAGAACCATGCCATCTAGCCTTTAGTGATCGATCAAGTTGAGATTCATTGAATTTTTGTCAAGTTATAGTTCTATCGATGAGCTTCAAAGGGCAGTCAAATATGTAGTTAAATAGCTATGTCAAATTATGCAAGGCAGAAGCTCGTCGGAGTCAAGTATTCGAGAATGCAATTCATATCGATGAAAATTTAAGACTTAGATCAACCACCAAAGCTCACTTCGTCGCGGTCCAAGAAGCACCAATTCGTATCGGTCATTGGGCTGTAATTCATATCGATCAAGAAGTTGTAATTTGTATTGATGCTAAGTGACCTACTTCATATCCATCCAAAGGAAACTTCCTCATATCGATCGGCAAGCCCTTACTTATCGATCAAATTGTTTGTTTCCAGTCCTAGAATTCGTACCGATCGAGGCGTATCAGTACGAACGCAATTTATTGTTTATCGATACGAGCGACATTGTTACCTAACCGATATGAAAATTTCGTCACCAACCGATACGAAGCATGTCTCCCATTCGATATGAATTACTGTTGGTCCAAACCGATGCGAATCTCTTCCATCCACCACCGATATGAATTCAAAGCGGAAACTAAGCCAAACCTTCCACAAATCACTTTGTATCCCTCTGCCTTCTTCCCCAAATGACCTAAACTCCATTTCCTTCCCACTTTGTCCTTGCTCCGACCCTGTCGGGCATCGCCATCACCAGAATCGACAACGACTATGGAAGGCTTGGCGCTAGAGTTCGAGTCCCATCATCCTAAGTTAATTTTCATGGAATAATTACCTAATTCAAGAAAATAATTCAGGCGATTGATGGATTGGATTAAGTTAAGGGGACGAAGACAATTCTTTCTCTTAAGTCGTTCAACGATACGATGGCGTGAATGGATGAGGAAGTAAGAAAGTGAAAATTGTCTAAGTACGAAAGCCTTATATACCATTAGAGTGACGATTTGCCTCCATGTTGTTTGACCGGTCATAACAAGCTATCTCCCCAATCGATACGAAGAAGATCCTTTCGTATCAATTCTACATCAACTCAGAGCGGCTGCTATTCGTGTCCATTTGCTAATCAATACAAATGATGCTTTGGGAACCAGTTGAACTATTTTACATCCACCGTTTGGAAGACCACAAGGATTAGTATCCATCGATACGAACTATTTTGAAGAACCAACCAATTCGTGTTCATCGTCATCGAAATGAGAGCAATCTTCCAACTTTTCACATCTATCCGGGAGAGGGTCGATACAAAGAGATACTCTAAAAAATGTCAAGTGTTGTTACAACTCGAATTTCACATCGATTCAGGAGAGGATCGATATGGTATTCGATACAAAAAAAAACTTAATAACGACCTATGAACGTGCAAATGCGAATAGGAGTCAAGTTAATATACATGCATGTATGAAGGACTAACATTCGATTTTCGAAATTCATAGGAATTGAATGCTCATTTGATGGCAATTATGACCTTGAACAACGGTTTGCTATCATTCAAACATTCAGTTATAATAGTGCGTAGTACAACAATTGGCAGTCAACAATTCAGTATTTGTATTACTGGAGATCAATCAAAGGTTATACATTTTGACGAAAAGACAACAACAATTCAACGAATCGGAAAGAACATTTTCAGAATAAAGATTGCAGATTTTCAAAGCACGTCATGTTCTCATAAGACGTACTTTGGGGGGCAAATGTTATCCCGCCTTTTGCCAAAGCCGTAACACCATGAACTTAACTGGAAACCAAGAACAATTTATCCCAAAGATCGATTATACACAGGTTCAATATGGATATAAGTGAACTTTTTTCCAAATCTAGATTGACCTACAAATGATATAGTACGACAAACAAAGCTATGAAATCCAGCATCTCAAATTTCAAGTCGATCGGAGTTCATATGCTTAAGATATTGATTGATTAAAACTAAGAAAGATTTCTACAGTTCGTACGCATAGAGGGAAGTAGTGGTTTGTATCCATTGGGAGCAACAACTCCATTTCACATCCATCATATTTGCTTCATTTCGTATCCATCAACAGACAACGTTTTGTATCGATCACATCCTCGCATTATTCTTATCGATGTCTATACCAGCTCAGTTTGTATCGATCAATTAATCTACCAATATGAGGCATACCATTAAAGAAGTCGATACGAAGAACAGGCAAGGTGATCGATACGAAAAAGCATCAGAGTTGTCGATACAAAACAAGTAAGTTCGTATCAATGTGAATTGGCATCAATCAATCGATACGAAATGGCTTTAGGATTGATACGGCATGAGGTATAAAAAGCGATACGAATGGAGATACACTGGATAGATACAAACAGGGCGCATTCAAGAGGAAGACTTGCTCACTCGGCCTGAAAAGTTGATCGATCCTAGAATGTAGTGCCACATCACCTAACAAACATGTGCCTAGAATCGATATGAAGTAGATCGATAGAAATTTATCGAGACAAACTCGTTTGCACATTGGAGATCCAAACTTGCATCGATCATAACTCGAGATCTACAAGTCCAAATGCCACCAAATTTTTACAACACCTTGCCTACAACCTCAAGAATGCGCCTGATCAATTTCATCCCAAAAAGATCATTTATGGATCGATATGAACTCAATTCATATCGCTCCCAAATCGAGTCGAAATCACCTAAACTCGATCTCGTGGGCCCACCCACGTGAGAGAAGTCTTTCGAGACCTAGGCGAGATATTTGCTGCCTATGCCTATAAATAGCGATCCTAGACCTATAGAAAGGGACTTTTGGCTTCTCTACGCCGACATTTTTCCGAAATCACTTCTATACTGCAATTGTACTGTTATAGTCTCTTGTAATCAGCATGTAAATTCAATAAACATCAGTCATTTCATAGTGGACGTAGGCAATATGCCGAACCACTCTAAATTTATGTGTTTCTACAATTTTTCATATCTACTGGTTGGCGTGTTTGTTAGATCAACCTTATTTTGCATTTATTTTCTTCATTTTATCTCTTCAAACACATCCGAAGAGTGTTGTGCCCAATTTTGATGCAAACAATTATCGTTTAATTTAATATTGAATTTAATTGTCAATTTAATATCTGTTAATGATAATCAGTTATCTATTGACGTTTATTGGTTGATTTGGATGATGATTGTGATGTATTTTTTATTGTTGATATTGGATTACTGGATGTTATATTTTTTATTTTGTTATAACACTGTAAGTTCCCTATGGGTTGAAATGATACATGCTCGAACGATCTATAGATTAAGGGAAATCGTTATGGGTTGAAAGGATAGACTCGAGCGATTTTATGGATTTTATTTTAATTCGGGATTGCGGGTTGAAATGACATATACCCGTAAATTTAAATATTTCCAAATTGAAATGATAAACTTCTGTATCACTTGACCATAGGGTAGAAAATTATATACGGACACCGGATTGGTTAAATTAAATGATTTTAAATTGTTAAACTTTGAATTCAGCTAAAAAATATTTTGAAATGGAATTTTATTTATGTAAGCTGAATAATTTAAATGAATTGTTTAAAAGATTTAATTTGAAATTTTGGAATTGTATTAAGTACATTACTTAGAGGGTTTAAATTGGAATTCTAAAGTTGAATTGGAATTTTAAATTTAATTTATTTTAAAACTATCTAAACTATTGTAATCTATTTAATCTATCTTAAATCCAATTTAAACTATCTTAAATCCACCTAAACTATTTTTATCTATTTTAAACAATTAAAAACTATTTTAATCTATTTTAAACTATCTAAAATATTTTCTAAATCTAAGATTTTGTAATGATGTTTGATTTAAATTACATATTTGATTTAATATGATGTTTTGAAATGGATTTAGCCTATTTTGCAAGTATGATTTTAAAGTAAATATGATTCTGATATGTGATATGATTTCAAATGTGATAAGGTTTCAAATGTGATATGTTTTCGAAAGTGAATATGATCTCGAAAGGGGTTTGAGGATATGATATTTTGATATCAATTATGAATTGATTTGAAATGTAAAGGAACCATTCGGTGTGAAATAAGCATTTGGTTGTTAAAGAGACCGGGATCAGATACTGTCATACTCTTTGCTAATGTCAAAAACCACTTTAACAACAACGTACGTCATGTAGATTCTAGAAATGAAGTAGGAAGGTTTGACAAACGATTCTGTATGACGTATTTACATGACCCCAACTCCCATGAGTCGGCTTAGATGTGACTAAAAAAGGAGCCACGCCGGGCCAAGTGAGGTCAGTCCTCCTATCGGACATGCGTCTTCGATACCATATTATGACTATGTGATGATTTGGTGGCCACTCCTTGATTTTGATTATGGGAGTATGTTCTGTGGTGGGTGATAGCAGATGCTATGTGTTACCTCCAGTCCAGATCCGCAATTGGTAGAGTCCTACCATGTAATTACCTTGAGCGCCATGTTCACATGCCCTATCGTGCCTTCTACGAGTTTGGTTTGTACCATACCTACGAAGTGCCCTCGAAGTAAACCTCACGGAGGAGCTTACGGTACTGTATAGACTATGAGAATATATAAAATGTGTTAAGGGGGTTATGTAATGCCTTAACGCTATTTTAATACTTTACTTTAATGTAGACGCTATTATAATAGCGTACTGTACTACATAATAGACAGTTTAATGAATCCTTAGAAGATATGAATCTCGAACATATCTTAAGTTATTACACTAACATTAGACATTGGATAGGAGATTTCAGACCCCGTACACGTCTCTGACGCCGTTACACTCATATATGTTTATTGTTGATTTACTTTACGTAAGATCTTTTAGTTCTGACTCGAGTGTTTTGTCTTTTCAATTCGCTCAGGCCAGCCTGAGCATTTCAATGTTGAGGACCTTGCTTCTGGAGGATGAAGAGGAAGATTTTTATAACATTTATTATATATATATGTTCCACTGCATCATATTATTCCGCTGCATTATTTATTTATTTATTTCTATTGTATGTAACTCTGATATGTATTGTATAGTGTAATCAAATAATGTTTATAAAACAACTTCATGAACTTTTTATTTGATTATTATATTTGCCATTCCCCTATGTGATACTGTGCTTGTTTCTTTCTTTCCCTGTTTTTTTCTTATTTACCCCATAACAATCCTCCCTTTTTAATGGTCTGAGTCTGACGTGTGTGGTTTATCGTAGATTTAAACCGTCCAAAAAGGTGGGTCATTACATTTGGTATCAGAGCTTTGGTTTAGCGATAACCTTAGTTTTATGAGGTCTGACTCATTAGAAATATGGTAGTAATACCCTAGAATGAGTCACTAAGTGTATATATATGAGAGAGCGCATTTGTTAGTGTTATAAAAGGTTTTGTATTGTGTTAATTTGCTTTATTTAGTATTTATAAATTACAGTGAATACATAGGATGCTATGACATCGATAGGAATTTCTAAACACTTAATAGGGCAGACTGAATTAATATTGTTTTAAAATATGAGTAAATGAAATAGTTTGTCCTAGTATTATATTTTGTATATAAATGGATACCTTTTCTAAATAATATAGTTAGATGTATATGTTGTTTGTTAGGAAGTGAAAATTATATAAACATTGATTGAAAAATAGAATTTACATATAAAGTCAATAGAATTAAAATTTGAGAACTTAAGTTCCAGGATTTTTGAAATTGGTTTTCAAAAGATTCTGGAATATAATAGTATTATTTGAAGTATTTTATGATATAAATATTTCAAGATGATTTGAAAGAAATGTCTAAGGAAATTTTAAAGGAAATAAGTTCTGTACTCCCCTCTCTATCGCTAGAAAATAATTTAGGTGATGAGTGCATGCATCATCGACGTTCATTTTCAAGTTTCAAAGTGGGAAGACAGTTGTAGTAGTTGTGTTGCACATTTGTTTTAATAACGAATCTTAAATTTTAATTTTTAAATATGATTTGATATATATAATTTATGAGTGTGTGTATATATATATATATATTATTTTGAATAATTTGAAATGTAACCCGGAGCTTAGTTCTTAAATTTTTCTGATAATTAGTAGTTTTCTAATTAGTGTAATGGATGAAATCTTAATTATTTCAATAATCAGGTGTTTCTAAAATGAAGAAATATATAAGTAAATAGATGATAAGTGATTAATGATATATAATAAATTGGAAACTTGTAAAATTAAAGAATAATGAAAATTTAGAAGATGAATTATTGAACATTTGTTAATTAAAATAAATAAGATAAACTTGTGTAACATTCTATTACATTCTAAAAGACACATATATAACTTACCAAAATGTTAAAAGTTGAAATGTTAAATAGAAATATGTGATAGAATATTGTACAAGTAAACTTTAGCAAATGTAAGTGTTCAATGGAATTACTTTTATAAATAAGAATTATGATATTATAAATTTTTATAAACTTAGGTTAATAGTTTGAAATGTTATTAATCAAATGTAATAGAAAAGTGAATAATGTAAGAAAAAC
Organism: Allium cepa; assembly: GCA_030765085.1. Lineage (NCBI taxonomy): Eukaryota > Viridiplantae > Streptophyta > Magnoliopsida > Asparagales > Amaryllidaceae > Allium > Allium cepa. Next base: position 1,028,506,304 of record CM060937.1, on the reverse strand, counting down.
GATTATAAATTAAAGTTAACATTTTAATCTATTTATGATCAGATTGAATAGCAAAAGGTGAATACTGTAAGTAAATAATTATAAACTTAAATTAATGTTGAAGCCATTTATAATTAAAATGAGTACTATACTAATTGAATGGTTATAACTTTAGAAACATTGAAATGATTTAGGAATGAATTTAATATTCAATAATACTATACATGGAAGGAAGGATGTGAAAAGAAAATAATCTATTAATGGTGAATTAGATTGCAAAGAGACTTACATAACAATGGATAATCTAATAATTGAAATGGAAATAACTTATGTAAACAACGGATGTAAAGTAATGAAAAGAAAATAGCATTGTATGAATAAATGACAAATAAAATTTTGTAGTAATGGATGAAAATTAAAGAGAATAATCATTGTATAAAGAAAATGATGAACAACAAATAATGTGAAAGAAAAAAAAGAAAAAAAACATAAACTTAAGCGATATTTGAAATCTTTATTTGTTTTGGCTTATGAGATGCTTGGGATGTGATACTTTAAATTGTTTAAGATGTATAAATAATCTATTGAGTTTTATCTAAGACTGTTGAGTGTATGGTATACTTAGTAGATATTTATCATTTTATACGATTAAAAGTTTCTAATCCCGAACAAACCATTTGTTGGTTGCTATGGATGAATAATTGATTTTTTTGACTGCATATGATGATTGTATGATTTTTTTGTAAGTAATTGTTGCTATGTTGTGTTGTTTTGTTGTTATTAATTGAAACAACGTAAATATTTCTCTTTGCATAATTTTAACTCTTTTGGATTATATAATTGAAGTACAGGTTTACGGAAGCAATAACTACTACTTTTAGTTTCATAAATTAAGCATTGTTTGCCCGACAAATAGGTACGTTTTTGAATTATGGTTTTCTAGCGATATTATATTGTTTTGCCATGGTTTGAGATATATTATTTTGAAATATGTGATATATTTTGTTATTATTGATATTATTATTCTCCTAGATCTCTATGTACAAGGAATACTCTGTTAAAATTTTCCGTGAATTTTTGACTTATAAAATTTTTGTGAAATATTTTTCAAACTTTTATTAACTTGAATATAAAAGGGTTTGATTGTTTATAAATTGATATTTTATTTAAATTATCTAATTATGTAAAGTAATAGTTATAAATTTAATATTTTGAATAAAATATATTAATTCCTTAATCCCTTCTTTCCCTTTTTGGTGAAGAAAAGTTTTGAGCGAGGGAGAGTGTAACGACCCGTAATTTTCACTAATTAAAAATAGTTAATTAAAGAAGGTTTTGTGATTTAATGCCGGAAGACGAAAAATAATTATGATATAGGAATGGGAAATCTAACTAGAATAAAGTTTAATAATGTAAATTAATGTAATAGAAGGCTATTTGAATGAAATCTCAAGTAATTGTAATAATTGTAAGTTATAGTTGATTATAAATTAAAAATAAGGAATAAATTTAAATGTTATATTAATTGTTGAAATAATGTGTGTACTATTTGATATTTGAAGTAAAAGAGTAGTTGATAATTTGAATGTTGTATTAATTAATGAAATAATGTGTAATTAATTGTAATTGGATAAAATTAATATTGTGTAAGTTGTTATACATTTGTTTGTACATAATAATCATAATTTAGAAAAGGTGACAATTGTGATATGTTACCTATTTATTTAAGCTGTTGAATTAAATTGGAAATCAATTGCAATTAAATGTAACTAAATATCACGTTAATGGAAATTAAGATGAAATTGGAGAATATTAATGAAATAAGATTAAACCAATGTTAACTATGTCCATAGAATAATGATTGATTGAATAAAAGGATTGAAATCAAATTAAATCAATTTATTAGAATTAAATTATAATTAATTGAATTTAATTTGTGGTCAAATTGAACGCTGTAGCCGGTGTTATAGTTAACGCTGAATTGATATGTAAATTTGTTTTAAATTATTATAGATGTCTAAGTAATCAAAAATGGTGAAAATTGTTAGTTATTAAAGTGAAATCAAAAAGTGATTTAATCAATTTAATAATAGTTTATTAACGTGAAATATGGCCATTTTGGCAACCGTCTTCGATTTCGATGAAACTAGTTTCATCAGATCCGTAATAGTGAATTATTGTAGAATTTCAAGTTTCTAGCGATCGGGCATGCCGTTTGATAGTACGGACTCGAAACGCGTAGGAATTAATTTAATTGAATTCATTTTGAAATAGGATGATTTTAAAGCTATCTTCTTTATACGATGGAAGTAGGACTTTGAAACCTATTCCATTGAATTTAGAAGTAATGAAAACATCTATTTTGATATATGGGATGACCTAGTTTCGTTTCGGGGTCAGAACGGGCTTTTTGGGCGCGCAATCATTTCGATCAATCCAATCTAGTGCATTCACTTCTAATTCAGATTTGCCTATATATAGGTTGTTATTATCATGACCCATTTTTCCATACCCTTTGAATCGACATAAACCACACATGCCCAATTCAAATTGCACGAAAAGATGAAATATGAAGGGTAACAAAGAAAATAGACAGAATAGAATCTCACACGATTGGAATAATATATAATATTGAACAAGTATCTTTACAGCGGAATTTTTTTAAAATACATATATCAGAGTCTAACCTAAATTCAACTTGGAAAGTTATAAACATCTGTCCTTACGATTGCTGACAAGCATCAAACAAAAAAAAGACAGCAGCGGATAATAGAATACGTCCATTTATAAATGAATATCTCCAGCTCTCTTCTGGAAACTTCAACCGTCTTCGACTAAACCTAAAACTACTCGGATCTTACTCGAGTATTGAAAATACTCGATCAAGCTTGATAAACCAGTGTGAGAAACTCCATAATAAATGATGGTGCCATATATCAGCCTTTAAATAAAATCTTTTGAAAAGAAAGAGTATCTCATAAGAGCACGCCTACACATAAACATGGATGAGTTTTTGCCTTAAGATAACTAAAACACTTTCATATATTAAAACATTTGATATTATTTTTAATGACATTCCTTGAAAATATTTGCAAATAAACTTACTAATCTTAGCCAAAGTTGTTACCATTATTAGATTCTAGCATACTAGGCTCTACAAACAAAACCGTAGGTTCTTACTAGAGAATGAGTTTCCATACAAATGACCAGGTAAAGGAACTAACTTTCGGTAGTACATCTCTAGCACCGAGGATCATCACAAAGGATCCTCTACCAATACAAGACCGGCCTATTTCTGTAACTAGATAATACCAAATATATCATCCCCTGGTCGTTACCGACCTTTAACCAAGCGCGCTTTTGCATACAAACCACATTAATTTACATCCCAACGTCATAGTGGGAAGAAATATATCTAGAAGGGGTTGCTCATACCATAATTGGGAACGACCCACTTAGCCTTGCTGCATCTAACCCTGTTTCGGTCATTTTCGGTTGATGAGGCTTGAGGTATCGATTACCCTTTCACATAGCACATCTTCTTTCATTTTGATTACCAGATTACCTATGACGACCCGGAATTTTTAACAATTTAAATTGGAATAATTAATTAATTTTAAATATTTAAAAGTTAATTTTTAACTTGAATTCAAATAATATTATTATTATTTACAATTGAGTTATTGAATTTAATGAACTAAAAAAAATTGGGTGAATTATTGAATCTTTAGGTTTAAGCCTGTTGAAATAATTTGAAAGCTTGTAAAATTTATACTGATAATACTGAAGATAGTAAAAGTGTTAAAATTGAATTTGGAAGTGTTTTGTTCCATTTTGAAAATATATCGTTTAAATTGACATTTAGAAATAGCCTTCCGAGGCACAGTCTCGGAATTCGACGAAACCAGTTCCATTGGATCCGTAATAGTTAGTTATTAACGGATTTCAATTTTCGTAGCATTTGGATTCACCGTTTGCTCATACGAGTGAGAAACGCGTTGAAATTAAAATCGATAATTTAATATTTTAAATCGATTTATAAAGCTAACTTCCACATACAATTAGTTTAGCTTCCGAAACACATTCCATTGTGTTCGGAATACGGGTAAAGCCTTATAAACACCTGGCGGCATGTCTGATTAGGAGTTCAAAATTTCGCGGTATGCAACACTAGATATTTTCAATGTTCAATTATATAATAATCAAGCGTACTCAAGAAGCCATTTCCAATTTTATTATACGTCTCCGTCCCCTCTCTAAGCTTAAAACAGAAATCGAAATTCCATGAAGAAAAAAATAAAAAAATGACGACTGAATCATAAAATCAAACCAAATCAGAATCATAAATAGCGGAAATCAACTCGAAGCTGTTCGATTTCTAAAACAAACGAAACCAATCACGATCTATGGTTGGGTCGCGATCGATGTGGAGGGTTCAAAACCCGAGCTCGTGTGCGGTGGCTGCTGTTTCGTGGAGGGTCGCGAGCATAGGGAGGCACGTGATGTCAGGCGATGTGAAGTGGTGAGCTCACGATGGAAGGCAAGCGATGTTGTTGGTGGTTTGGTTCTAGCAGGTATCGATGGTGGTTTATCACGACAACTGAGTCGCGCGTTTCAAGGAGGAGCGGTTGGAGAGGGGTGAGTGGACGATTATCGACATGAACTTTGTGGCAGCAGTGATGATCGACAGCCTCAGATGGAAGGCGACGAGCAGTAAACAATGTTTGCGGTTTAGTGCGTTTGGTTCAGGTAGCAGGTTATTTCTTTCAATTTAATTTTATTTTAAATAATACAGGTATAAATATTTAATGGGAAGCTGATTGAATTTAGCAGTAAAATTTATTTTAAAAATATTTACAGAAAGACAATTATTTAAAGTAAGATATAGATATGCAATTTATATATATGTACAAAAGGTGATATAGACATATACATAGTTTAGAACAGAAGGTTTTATTAGCCAAAGAATTTTATACAAAAAAGAATATTTTATTTAAGAGAAAGTTATTTTAAAAATTGAATTATTAGATAAATTAAATTGATTAGTCAAATTAATTGTTAGCTAATTAAATGGTAATTAACTTGTTTGATCAATCCAAATATTAATAAACCATATAAATATTTTACAAGGGTAAAATCTGAAAGAAATCAAGCTGGTGTGGATCGGATGTACAAACGAATATCAAAGGTGAGTAATCTCACGCTTCTGGATTTTTATTTAAATTTAAATGGTTAAATTTAAATGATTGGTTGGATGGTTTAAATGAATGATGTGATATATTATATAGTAATATATAGTATATATTGGTGTGATTGATATTTTGTGATGAATATTATTGGCAATTGGAATAATGAATGCTGTGGGTGGCTTGAATATTTCGGTACCTTGAATTATCGAAATATATAAAATTAAGGGTGAATCTTGGAAGTGAAATAATTATAGAATAAGAATAAGAATGAAATGGAAAGAAATGAAAACGATATTTACAAACTGAAGTTAAAATTTTAAAGTGGAGATTTAAAAAAGTTTTAAATCAGAGTTAAATCTGGGATTCAAGAGTGAATCTAGGTTTCAAACAAACAAGTTTTAAAATTTAATTATTTTAACAACTTGAATGTTAAAGTGCATTTTTTAAAAATTGATTTGAACTTAAAATTGAATTTGGCTTTAATTTCCTTTAAACTACTATTTTAAAACAGGAAATTTATTTATTTAATAAAGTAAATAAAAGGATAGTTAATTACAGGTTGAGATTAATCGAGAATGATTAATATTGTGGTTTAATTAATGTAATTAAGTTAGATTAGGATAAATTAAAATGTAATTAGAAATCATTAATTTATATAATTAATGATGTAATTAAAGATGGATTAATTAAGACTAATGAATCAATAAAAAGTGACTTATGAGAAATTAATTAATATAAGTAATTAAGGATTAATGTAATTAATTTAGTTAATTAATTTGTGAAGTAATTAAAGATTTCTTATTTATTTTGGTTAAGAATAATTAATATTGTGAAATTAATTAAAGTTAATTACTCGAATGTAATTGGAGGATAATTAATCTAGGGTGATTAACTAAGATGAATAATGAAGGGATGATTGATTAATTGATTTGAAATTAATTAATGTTAAGTGAAGAAATCTAAGTCGTCGAGGTTAGTAATTCAATCAGGATTAATTAAATTAAATTTGTATGTGATTTTGCTTTGCTTTGAATGAGTTGATATCTCTCATATGAAATGTTGTGTGTTTCATTTGGATAACTTGAGTTAGGAAGACATGAGACTCGAAGAGACCGGGGTCGGGTATTAGGAAATAACCGAAACCACTTCGAATTTTTATAGATTGATATGTGAAATCTATAGGCTGGAGTGAGGTGACTTAAAGGAATTGGACTATTTTAAATCTAAATCTTTGGTACTTAGGAAAACTTATATTTGAAATAAGTATTGTTTATAACATATTGTGAACTTGTAAATTGCTTCGAGTTACCTCGGGTTCTGTATAAGTTGCATGCTTAGTATTCCATGTTGGATGAGTTTACTCACGCTGGTTTCCATCTTGACCCGGGTGTTACTTTGGTGTAATGCTCGGGTAAGACCGAGTATTACAGATTTTCAAGTAAGGACGTTCTGGAGCTCAGAAGGCGAGCTTGATGGCAAGAACGTATGGAGTGTTTCCGCTGTATTATATTATTGTAAATCTGTGAAATGATAATTGTGCATATTCAGTGTCTATATATATATATATATATATATATATATATATATATATATATATATGTAACTCTGATGTATTAAATGTAATCGACAAATATAGTATCCTTTTGTAAACTGTTATTATTTATTATTATATTTTATCTGCTGCGAATGTGAGATGTTGATATTTCTGATCTTCTTCTTTTTCCTAACTATCTGAAATATTTGGGTTCGGAAATTTCGGGTCGTTGCATTACCATTCCACATTCACACGGCTAATTTCTACAAACGTATAACCTCCTGAGCTCGTATGTCGCCGGAAAGGGTGTTAAGCTAAGAGAAGGTGTCTTCTCTGCCACCAACTGATATACTTTTATAGAGATCACTCATTGTGATTTGGAATGCAAGGTCAGACATTCATTCATACAAGTTTGTTCTAGGACCGAATGAAACCGAAGGAACTTTCCTCAGCCATTACTAGGGTAGAAGCCCTTGTGCTTTTGAGGGTTTTCATAACAAATAGACCATTGCACCAATATAGTGAATCGGGAGTTTATACCCAATTAATCAACAAGTAGTCCCTCGTTATTATTCGTCTCAATATCTCCGTCGTCAATCATCTTCAATCTTCGAACACGCAAGCTAGTTCGAAGTGGTTTTCAAATAGAAATCACTCAAATCCGACCCCGGTTCCTTCGAAATCCAATTATCGATAAAAGCGAATATGAGTATATAGGATTTGTTAAGTCTCTTTTCACTTTCATTTCAATTCGGATGATTTCGAAATCTCTTTCTTTTGTCTTAGAATAATTATAAGTAATTCATTCTTTTGCTATGGATAATATATCAATTTTCTTTTATTTAAATCGAATATCTTTCCTAGATATATTCTCTTCAATTTATTCGATTTTCTTTTCAAGAGTATATGAAATCATTAAGCCTTATTTATTAAATCATTTGATTTATTTAAACCTTTCTTAAATCCTGAAATAATTCCAAATCATTTTCTCTTTTACTTAGGAAAACCTTTCCAAATCAATCATTATATCTAAATCAAAGATTACTCTCGTTCAAGTTATAACTTTTAACATAGGGAAAATATTCCTAAATCATTTATTAAATCTTAATCAAAGATTTTCTTCTTAACTTCGAATCATATTCTTGCAAATCGAAGATTTTCATAGCAGAGTATTACTGCCACTTTAGATATGGTAAATTTCACCTCTAGGGACTAATGGTAAGTAATCCTACATCATGAATATCTTTATCTTCAACGATCTCTGTCTTCAATATGTTTTATTTCGAAAATTAGTTTGAAGGAGTTTTCGAATATGAATCGCCCAAATCCAATCCTAGTCCTTTGGATAGGAATCACCTAAATCCGATCCCGGTTCCTTCAAACCAACCATCGAATAAAAGATGTTAAGTGGTTAAATAACATTCAAAGAATTTGTCTCTTTTCTTTTGTCTTGGAAAAACTTAAATATGATGTAACAACCCTAGTTTGGAGATTACCTTTCAATATTGACTTATAATGATAATTATAATTTAATATTGTGAAGTAAATTATATTTGAAGAAATTAAACTGTTTATTTGGAATAAACAATGAATTTTGGAATTTAAAATGAGAAAATGAAATTCCAAGATTTATTTTATTTGTTTGGGTTAACAATGAATGGAAAATAATTTTTATTTATAGAAATTGCAATAATTTTATTATTTATTGCCAATTACTTCTTTTAAATTTTTTTAAAGAAAGTATTTGATTTTTAAAGGTTGTTTATTGAAATAAAAAGTGAAAATCGGGTTAAAAATAAGTTTTGGCTATAATTAATGTTTTGAAATGGTTTGAAATATTTTTCTAAGTGATAACATAAATTTTGTGGAATTTTAGTAGTTAAAAAAATGGTTTTATTCATTAATTTAAGTAAATAGTGCATTCTTGTTAAATAAAGGAATTTAATAATAAGAAAATATTTAAAAATAAAAATTAATCTTTTTATATGCTAGAAAATGTTTTAATTTGAATGTATACAAGTTTTCACATTTTTTGTGTGTAAATATGAAGAAAATGAATTTTATTTGTGTGTACATGTAATATACACACATATTTTTGGTTAAGTATTGATTTTATCTTTAAGCCTCCTTATATTTCTTTTTATTTTGGGTCCAATTCAGCCCAATACCACATAACCAAGTAAGAAATGAGAAACAATTGTACGTTCATTTCTCGTGCTTCTTCTTCCTCCTTTAGCCTGAAAGAAAATACAGGAAACCTCTTCCTCAAAAATCAAACCAAGCCAATTTCTTCAAATTAATTCAACAAACTAAAATCTTTTTGCAATCTAGAGTTAAATCCAAGGTAATCTAACTCCAAAATACTTGATTTTATCAAAATCTCTGATCTATGGAAAGATTTCAAATTTAGTTGTTTGCATGTTATTTTCTCTTCCTCTACGGGTTCATAAAGGCTCAAATCTTTCCAAAGGGCTTCAATTTTGCTTCAAAATCCAAGTTTTTGCATCAAATCGGTAAGGTGAGAACAATATCTTACAAAAACTAGCTAAATTGCTTGTGAAATTGCTTGAATTTTCTACATATGTAAAAGTTTATTCAATGTAGTCTATTTTCGTTTCTGGCCTAAAGTGCCAACTTTGGCTATCCATAACTTTCATATCCGACAACGAAATGCTGCCAGATCTTTTTCTGTGTCAAGTTTATATGTTAAACTTCATTTCTGCAAAGTTTGGTTGAATAATATGATAATTTGAGTGTTCAAATCGTCACTGCAAAATCAATGCACAACCTGTTCTGTGCACATTTTGTTTTCTGAGTTGTTGCAAATATGGACTGAGTCCATGTTTGAGACATCATATCTCTTTCGTTTCTTTCTCATATTGCACGATTCTTTTTTTCTTGAAAGATGAAGTTCTCTACTTTGTTCATACCAAATTACAGGTCATTTTGACATAGATAGCTTATATAAATCCGCTGTCAAATTTGGACCTGGACCATGTTTTTGCCCAGAGTTCAACAGTGAAACACTGTTTGAGTTCAATTTTGAGAGATCGTAACTTTCTCAAATTTTATCAAAATTGCATCATTCTTTTTTTGTTTAAGAGATAAAGTTTTATACTACATGTGTACCAATTTTGAGCTCAATATGATGCAATTTGATTCCCTGTTTTATGACTGAAAGTTGAGTCTATGAGGGTTTTAGGCCTGCACATTTATTTGGTTTTTGAACTGTTGCAAACATGGCCTGAGTCCATGTTTGTGACAGCATAACTCATTTGTTTCAAATCAGATTTGCATGATTCTTTCTGAAAATTAAAGTAGGAATGTTGATTTACATTCCTGTATAGTTTCAAGAAAATTTGGGTTGGTTTGCTATTTCTAAACTGCTGTCGAACTTGTACTCGCAGCTTGTTAATTCAGTGTTTTAAACCTTGTTCTTGTCCGACTTTGAAACGACGCAGATTATTCATTTCAAATCGGATTTAAATGATTCTTTTTGCAGATTTAAGTAGGAATGTTGATCTATATTCCTACCAAATTCCATGTCATTTGGATTCTGTTTGTAGGTCCAAACCTGCTGTCAAACTTGGGTTCGCAGCATGTTGTCACTGGTTTTTATACTTGGAATAATTTCTGGCTTTTTCTGATATTTTCCGATTTCTTTGAGATTTTTCTCTAAATTCCGTACACGGGTTTTATAAAGCATTACAAATTGTTTTTAAAGTAAATTGACTTTTGAAATTATAATTTAATATTATTTTTAAGTATTAAATTAATTACTCCATAATAGGAGAATTTCAAATGCAATTTCTAAAGCGATTTTGAAGCGTTCCTAAAACTCGTTTTATTCAACTTAATTTCTATATAAAACACACAATTTTGCACTTCGAGCGAAGAGGGAGGAGAATTAAATGATTGGATAAAACGCCTGTTATGAACACGTGCGTTTATCTTTTTAGTTAACTCCTAATCTATTCGTTTGATCGTTTTGACCTTTGGGTCTGGTTTACCGATGAGATGAGGTAAACTTTGTACTGCTTTGAGTGTGGAATTGTCTAACGGTTAGTAAACGGTTTAGTGAGAATGTGTGGTATGGGACACACGTTAACACTTTTCGGGTTCCATTCCGAGAGTTTGTGACACATATTGCCAGTTAGTGGCGTCCAGTACTGGGCCTCCGGACCTTCGCCACTACGGTTTGTTGCCTTCGGATTTGTGCCTTCGGGTTTGTTGCCCTATAGTATCTCTTTTGGAGTTGTTCCATCGTCATCGCTCGAGAGATACTTGGGTTTGTTGCCTTCGGGTTTGTTGCCCTATAGTATCGCTTTTGGAGTTGGTCCTTCGTCACCGCTCGAGAGATACTTGGGTTTGTCCCCTTCGGGCTTGTGGATCCTTGTTTATACAGTACTGAGCACGTGCATCTTTTTTTTCATTGATATTTATATTTCCCAGAGTATCGCCTTTCGGAGTAGGTCTTTTGAACCACTCGATACACAGCGATTACCTTGTGGAAACTTGTGTTACCTTTATTGGTATTTGTTATTTGCCTTTTTGGCTTGATTTGGGATATTCATATCCTTTGTTTATTGAGTTGCCGATGATATGAGGCTTGTTACGATTCATCTTTTATTAGATGATCGAGTTATCTCTTTTAGTGATATTTGTGGTACTTTATGATCTTGCATGTTCATTATCATTTAGCTTATCTAACTGATTTGTTTAGCTAGACTAACCCGTGTATTTTATACTCGGGTCAGACCGATGTGTTTCAGGTTAGGTACCTTTGGACTTAGCCTATTCTGCTTCTGCATGGACTATTCTGCTAGCTATTTTTGTTATATCATTTCGTGTAGTCCTTTTTGGTTTGCTACTTTGATATGTATATTCTTTTGACTCGTGTTTGTACTGTGGTCGTCATACCACATATGTGATGTATCATTTTGTATACTTTGTGATGCATCTGTGTATGTGTGTATCTATGGGATTATCTACTATTCTGTGATGTGTTTTACATTTGAGTTGTTGTATTTTGTTCTGATAGATCTTATAGCCACCTATCGCTATGTATTAAGAATTTATTGGATATGTCGATCCACTTGAATCAGGAAAAAAATGGCATTGTCGACGTATTCAATAGATATTTAAGACAAGGCTATAGATGGTCGCTCCTATCCAGCCCTATTCTCTGCATTAGCAGACAGTATTACCCGGTAATTCTCTTTGTTAATGTGGGTCTCAAGGTGGGGCGTTACATATTATCTTTTAGAGCATCTGGGCTTTCCTTTCGATCTATTCCACCTCTCGCCTAAAAAGAGAAAACAAAGGCCAGGTAAGTTCATGGCACTGGTTGCTCTATTCCTAACCTTGTTTAAACACCTTGTTTTATCTTCGCAGATCTCACAGGCGGGATAAATATACTAGTCATTTTTGCATACTCGGTTTATTAATACATTCAATATTCTTTACATTTTGTTTAAGTGGTATAAACATTTCCTCTTAACCATTTATTCAAACTCGGATTAAAACTTCCAAATTATCTTAAAATTAATTAATTATTCTTTTAAAATTATTCACAAAATATATGGAAAGAATAGTTAAGTTTAAAACTATATTTAAAAGTTACTAAAAACTACTGTGAAAAGCGTTGCGAAAAGTGTTGCAAATAGCGTTTCAAAAGCTATATTGTACAAAACGACTTTTATATCATTTAAAAATCCATCTTGTCAAATTAAATCTCTTTTAAAATATTTTAAAAGATTTTTAGAATTTGTTTAATATTTTTAAAACATTTAAAATATCAATTTTAAAGCTTGGCCAATTTACTGCAAAATAGCGTTTTTTTTTTTTTGAAAAATTGTTTTGGACATATTTAAAATATACAAGATGAAATCTTGATTTTATTTCTTTATTTCTTTAAACATATATAAAGTTTATGAAACATTTCTAACTCATTTTAAAACTATTTTCAAAAGGTTTAAGCATTCTATATACACCATTTCATTCTCAAAAGGAAAATGATTTCCTTTGTGCTTATCGACGTGTATTAACGTGACCTGGTAAAACAATTTAACAATCATATCAAACAATCAATACTTAATTATCAAAGAATATATAAGCATCCATAGCAATCACAACACATCATCAAACATGTGTGTGTGTGTGTGTGTGTGTGTGTGTGTATATTAAAGAGTTTCTCACCATAAACCAAAGCGATTCACTTCTTACCGACATTCAAACTAATCCACGCTTCACTAACTACTTCCTACTCCAATAAAACATTAGTAAACAACTCTTCCTTCCTTTGAAGTGCTCGTCCAAGGCTTGAGATGGAGGTAGGCCGAAAGAATAGAGAAGAAGTGGTAGAGCTTTGACCTTGAATTATCAAAATTAGACCCAAAAATAGGGCATCTTCTATCTTGTTTTTGACTCCCTTACTCTCAAGATTTGAAAAACTTGTTAACTGAAAAGTTATTTCAAATTATTTTCTATTAAATAAATAAAAAATCACTTGATTTTGATTATTTTTTAGAAAGATGTGGTCAAAAGAAAAGGAGATATTCTCGGATTCACAAATGTAAAGCCCGAAAATGTACTTCAAAAAATTGAGTTTCAGATATAGCAAACCTCAAAACTAGAAAAAGTGATCAACATAAAAGTTGTAACCACTGGAATTTCATATGGTTAAAAAAATGAATTTCTTAACTTGGATCTTTATGATCAAGCTATGATCAAAACAAAATGGCTTATTCTCTGGCTTAAAAACTAGGCTAGAAAATGCATTAGAAAGAAGTGGATTTTTTACATGGTTAATTTTAGAATGAAACAAAATGATCAACATGAAAGTTGTAGCCACTAGAAAATACATGATTTGAAAAATAGAAATTTGTATTTTGACTCTGTTTTGAAGAAGTTATGGCCGAGAGAAGAAGATGTAAAATATGGAAAAAAGAGGAGTTTGATTTGAAGAGAATGAACATTGATTTCTTTTGTATATTTTGTAAACATTTTGTCATTATTTCTTTCTAAATTTTTTCGACAGCTTGAAAGACATTAAAGAGGATAGGATTAAGGTGAAGAATCTTGAGAAAAAAGTAGAAGAAATGTGAACGGAAGTGAAGAAGGCGGTGGGTATTTATAGAAAAAGAAAGAAGTGGTTAATTTACCAAAATAACCTCTCACCAAATTACCAAACTATCCTTACTTGAACCTAAAGCAACATCTACTTTTTCAATACTTAACATCATCCTTTCACTTCTTACTTTATGTCTTAGTCACTTAAAGATTAAGTAAAGAAAAGTAATTATTTTATTGGATTTTGATTTGATGTGATTTGATGTTTACTTTTATTACTTTTGTTAATTCTTACTTACTTTCACTAATGACTTTTAGAAGTTTTCGAATTCTATTTAGTAAAAGTAAATATACTTAGTTATTAAAATGTGTAATATATATGTTAAAACATGTTATCAAAGGCGTGATAACATTGCGGCAACGTATTTTGAACAAAACGTTGATTTTCGACAAAACGTTTTCCGGTCACATTTTAACGTTTTTGTTAAACTGTTTATTCATGCAAACCAAACTTCAAAATAAATTTACTATTATATTTAAATAATTAAAACAAGCATATTTGACTCATAAAATAATATAAAACAATATCCAAATTATCTTATAAAAATACAACATCAATTTATCGATATGCGACGAAATTTGTCGATTTTATAAAACAAGTTTTATATATTTATCGAACAATTATAAATTAAATTACTATTATTATCAAATGAGTTTGATATCAATTATATATATATATTTAAAATAAATTATTTATCCTTTAATAAAATTTCTCAAATATTTATCCTACTTTATCGGAATCCGACTTTTGTTAATTTACAATGGGAATCCAAAATCTTTATTCTATATCAAAAATAATTTTACCATTCTTATTTATCGTATAAAACATGATTGTTTAAGTTTGAAAATTATGCATTTTAATATTTAAAATAATTAAATATCACGTTTTCAAAGTTTTAAAATTATATGTCGTTGAAGTTATAAAACCTAATTGTTTCTCATATTCTTGTTACAGTATGTGCAATTCTCCCCGACTACCTTCTCTCTCAATGGCTGATGTTTGCACAAAAAATGGGCAAACACCTCCAAGTCGTATGATTTAGTTGATTTTATGTTGTTTTCAGTGATTTGGGGGATTTATGCAAATATATAAAAAGCAGAGACTAAACTGTAAAAGACACACAGATTTATAGTGGTTCGGCCAGAACGTGCCTACGTCCACTTTATTTGTTATTCTCCTCTTACTATTCAGATTACAAGTACAAAGCCTTGATTACAAGTATATAAAAGTTGTTTGAAAGTTCCTTCCGTGCTTGAGCTCCCAAACTTGTCTGCCATTATTGTACCTCTGCCCCTCTATTTATAGAGTGAGGCTAGGGGCAAGGGTCCTGAATGTATATAGCTGCTGATGGGCCTGGGCTAATGCAATCTGGCCTAGTAGCGTCGGTCCGGTACGCCTTGGTTCGGCGGTAGGTGGTAGAAGGTTTGGTTCGGTAGGAGGTTGGTTCGATGGTGAGTGGACCGGCAGTGCATGGGGATAGAGTTGGACCGGTGGAGGTTGGTCCGGCCTAGGTTGATTCGGTGGTGAGTGGACCGGCATAGGTTGGAGCGGTGGAGGTTGGTTCGGCAGAGGTTGGTCCGGCATAGGTTGGAGTGGTGAGGGTTGGTTCGGTGGGAGCTAGGGAGTGGTTGGAAATAGATTGGTTCGGCAGGTATGGAAAGGGCTGGTTCGGCAGGGGATGGTTCGGCATGTAGGGGAGAAACCTTGGTCCGGTGGTGAGAACTCGCCAAACATTTGCCCCCCAAAGTGGGACATATGCCTGCATGTGTCGAGCTTTGTTTCGCATTCGATTTTAAGCGCCGAGCCACCTGGTCTGGTCATTGATGTTTGCTTATAAATAGGGGCCACGTGCCTTCGTTATTCCTTACCAACTGAGCCGAACCTTTTGCCGAATCAAATTCTTATTTTTCTCCGAATCAAAGTGTTAGCCGAACCAGGTGAGACCCCTTCGCCACCGAATGATCTTTTATATCGTTTTACCCAATGAACTTGAGGGTTCTGAGTACCGAATGAATTGGAGAGTATGATTGCCGAATGAGCCTTCATATTTGCAATGCCGAACGAACTTCGTGAAGTTCAAGTGCCGAATGGGTCTTGTGCCTTGGACCACCGAATGGGTTTGGAAAGTATTAGCGCCGAATGAACTTTCAGTTTTGAACTATTGGTTGAACTCTGAATACCGAATGAACTCCTTGGCGCTCAAGTGCCGAATGTGTCTCGTGCTTTGCTTTACCGAATGAGCTCCGTGGTGTGAGTGCCGAATGGCCTTTTGGTCTTGTGTTACCGAATGAACCTGAAAACCTTCATCCCTTGAGTTTTGAATTCGAGCGAAATTCCAGACCACATGCCCTTGTTTACTTATATCTTTATACTCCTCATTTGAACAGTGCGTTTGTTTTTTAGTGTTGCGGATAAATGTCTCGTAAAGTTGAAACTCGATCAGAGAAGAGAAAATCTACGGACCAAAGTGAGCCTCCCGTTGTGACCCCTGCCCAGCTAGGACCAGTGCGGCAGGGACCTTCCCCGAGGTCATTAGTGGACGGATATGGCCCCCAGGAGCTTCTGAACTCTCCTCCCGATTGTTATCCGAGATCCCTCAAAGAAGGGCAACTTGATATCATCGCTCGCTCCTTTGGGATTGACAGGGCGAGTATGCTGCTGCCGGGAGATGGTGTGATGCCGTACGATTCTCCTGAAGGATATTTCGCTTACAGCCGATACCATTGTATGTGCGGGGCCATTCCCCCAATCAATGCCTGGATAGTCAGCTTTCTTACCTATTTAAAGGTGGCTCCATTCCAACTTCAGCCCAATTCCTATGCTATCCTGGTGTGCTTGTTCGTCATTTTTCAGAGGAAATATGGGCGTCCCCCTTCCAACCGGGAGATCCGGTATTTGTACAACTTGAGAGGCTATAAGAAGGGGTCTCCATATATCAGCTTGGAAATGGCCGTGCCCTTCAAGCCCATTCTGAATTTGTATTCGAAGCTCAATATGTTCAAGAAAGAATGGTTCTTCATCAAGGATGACTCTATTTCCTTCCATCTTTTCACTTCCGGCTGTAAGTTGAACTCCATTTATATTTTCCTTGTTTCGACCCCAATGCTTCCTCTTATATGCTTTTATTTCTTGCTAGCGACAGGTGGCTTTGCGGTCGTGGAGAATGATTCCTTGGTTCGGATTGCTGCGGAAATAAAGGCCATCTCGGGACGGGATAGGTCGGCTTCTTACCTGATCAGGAATGCCACTCTCCTGAAGTACAACTTAATTCTGCCACGTCAATCTGTGGTCAAGTAGAGAGATACAGCCGAGGAGAGGGCTGCCAAAGCTAAAGACAGGACTGCCGCAAAGAGTAGCAAGAGGAGACCTTTCTCGGTACCTCCAGTCGTCGGGGGAAAGAAGCTTAAGAAATCTGATGGGCCCTCTCCCGGCACATGCCCAGATGTTCCGGAGGAGGAAAGTGGAGAGGAAGAGAGAGGCGAGGAGGAGAGCGGTGGTGATGGAGAAGGTGACGGTGGTAACGGGCAGAGTGGTAGTGGCGCTGGTGCTTTGACTTCTGGGCAAGCGGGTGAGATTCAAGAGTGGACTGATGATGCCTTCCGTCAAGCCTTCGAGGGGTTGGGGCAAGGGCCGGCTTTGGTGGAGAAATCAGAGAAGTTTGATAAGGCCGGGACGGGGGCCGGTCTATCTTCTGAGGGTATTTCAGCTAAGGAAACTCCGGCGGTTCAAGGTGAATTCTTAACTTCCGCAGATTCCTTTTATGATACAGACTTAGTAATATTTTATGGCCAGCTTCCGTCCTGGAATGAGATTCAGGACTTATTGCAGTATCCCACTCCCCCTCAGGGTTTGTGAAATAAACACGTTTTCCTATTCCTTTTAACTTAGCATATGTCTCGGATATGCATGCTTGTAATACTTGGTTTTTATTCTAGGAACGGATAAGGTGGCCAAGACATCAGATATTCGGCACCTCCTTGAACAGTACAAGCTATTCAAAGCTTCTGCCAAACCAAAGCCGTCAACTAGCCGTCCCGGAGATGTGGCTAGCTATCGCCCTCTTCTCGGAGTTATTGAGGAACATATGCAAAAGAGGAAGAGGGGGAGATCTTCATTTGAACCTTCACCTGGCCCTCAGCCTCCAGTCCAGCCTATCCGCGATATTACTGAGGAAGATACTGAGTTTATGCCTTCCCCACATCCGTCCGAAAATCCAACCGTCACCCCGATAGACCACCCTGGTTTGGTTCGCAACCCATTTGCCGGTCACCCGGATCTGGATCCGAGTTTTCAGGACATCTCTTTTGACGAGGCCACGGGTGAGCATCTTCTTCCCCGCAACCCCATGGTACGGGTGCTTAATGAGGCTAAGTCCTTAAATCTCGATTTGCTTACTACTCGGATTGTGACCATGGGGAATGAGGCCAAAGCAAACATCGATCGGGTGGCTGAGGAGACCAAGAGGCTAATGGAGCATCACGCTCGACTGGCCAAGGCTGGGGAAGAAATTGGAAGTGCTAACATTCGGTTGCGGCTAAAGGTTTCTGATCAGGCCAAACAGCTTGCCGATCAGGCTATCCAGATATCCCAGCATGAAGCGGCCTCCAGACGACTGAAGAAAACCATGGAAGAGGCTAGCAAGGCTGAGTTGCGAAAAATGGAGGTTGTTTGCAAAGAGCGAATTGTCATGGCCATCACAACGGTGGACGAGGTTCGGAGAGCGGATCTTGAGCAGGTAGAGGAGTTATCTGGGAGGCTTGAGGCCGTAGAGCTTGCTCAGGCCAAGCTGAAGGAGGAGATGGAAGTGATGCGAAAGTCCCTTCAGGCTGACTGCTCGAGATACCGATTGGAGAGAGATGCTGTTGTTGCACGGCTGTCGGCTTCTGAGGCCCGGATGAAAGAGTTTTAGGAGAACGAGGGGATGATGGATGAGATGCTCCAGGACATGTATTTCCGCACTTGGCGGTAGGGCAACCTATCCTGAATGGACGATTATCCCCGGGTTATGGCTAGGATATATCTTCGGGCTTTCGAGGAAGCCAAGGCTGAAGCGGATAAAGAGGGTGGCACGGCCTTCAGAATGGATGTGGTTACCGCACAATTCACCAAGGAGAAGAAGGTGGCGGTGAAGGAAGGCATGAGGCTGCTCGCCGCCGAGGAAGTGGGTGTGCAACTGGAGGATGACGACCAGGGAGCAGACACTAGTAAGTCTTCCCTTTTAATCTTTTCATGATTTGATTTCTTATCTTTCGTGATTATTGATGGACTCTCTTTTGAATTGGGCAGGCGGGACCTCTGGAGTACATGCGGGGAGTTCTGACCCTGCAGTTAAGTAGATCCGGATGGCGAGCAGGACGGAGGCGGAGCCTCGATGTAGTTGACTCTTTTATTTGGTCTGTTTGACATTCCTGTATATACTAGTCCAAAACATTATTGTATTTTCAGGCTGTAATTATATCATTGTAACGAACGTCTTTATGTAACTTTATAACATAAGCAGATTCTGTTATGTTCGAATGTGGTTTGTTATTTTGATATGTTGCATAAGAAACACAGCTGCGTGTTTATGTATGTGATTTAATCATATTTGATGCTAAGTTTCTGCTCAAAATATTATTTCATGTCTTGCAAAGTCAATACGATGTGTAAATAAATTAAAGCTACATCAAGAGAAGAAAGTACCGCCCTTCATGTTTTAGTTGTAGAGGGTTGCTTCGAATGTCTTGCGTGACTGAGTACAGAATATAGCTCAATGTTCCGTCATCCGGATGTGAGTTCATATTTCCATAAGCGAGAGTTCCCCTATTTTGTGACCTGTACTCTAGGGATTGTTATATAGGATAGGAGAAAAGTTTTTGAATGAAATGGAAATACGAGAAATAGTAAAACTTCCAATCACGGAAGGCCGTCGAGATGCTTAAGTTCGTGGCAAATGGGTTTTGTAGTCACTTTCCCTAGCTGTGGGTCTTGGAGACATTTGTCACCCATCTTACGCCTCCGCGGGGAGTTTATCTTTTTTACCACAGCCGCACTTAAGACATATCGGAGCGGAGATCGCGCACAGTAACTACCCGAGCCATTATGGCCCGTAATCGTGGGTATTATTCGATTTACTATGGCCGGCTAGCGTGGGTGACGATCGTCAACCGTGAACTACCCCTGGCTGACCACAACTTATGTTGGGGCTTAAAGTAGGTTCACAGTTGTCGGCGAGCCGAATGCCATAATGAGCTGCCATCGGCTATAGTCGGCCTTCTTGATGGCTTATAATCGGCTCATTACAGTTGGCTTTGAGGGCAGTCGCGAGCAATGAGTTAACCCGCAGTAGAGGGATGCTGGAGCAAAAGTGTCTCATTGGCGAGTGCATAGATTCACATAGTACCTGTTGGGTCTTGTCCAGGTGAGATTGCGCCGTGAAGTGTCCAGGATGGAAATGTCGTTATACATGATTTTGTTCAACAGAAAAGGATAAAGCTTAACAAGCAGCCAAGATATAAAGGAACATGTTAAAAAGAGACAAGATTTTTAAAGTGGTTCGGCACGAAAATGCCTACGTCCACTGATTCTTTTTGTTAATTCACTTCATATGGGCAGTACAAGTTAAGAAAAGTATCGACGGAGGTGTTGGATTTTCCATGCCCTCTGGAACACCTCTCCGTCCACTGTTGACAAAATATAGGCTCCGTTGCGGAGATCTTTATGAATTACATAGGGTCCGTCCCAGATTGGATCTAGCGCTCCGGGGCGCGGGAAGATCCGCTTGAGGATAAGATCTC
This sequence comes from Allium cepa, assembly GCA_030765085.1. Classification (NCBI taxonomy): domain Eukaryota; kingdom Viridiplantae; phylum Streptophyta; class Magnoliopsida; order Asparagales; family Amaryllidaceae; genus Allium; species Allium cepa. The sequence continues at coordinate 1,028,485,694 of CM060937.1, read as the reverse complement.
CTCCTTGTAAGCTGTGGTGCTTGACTTTGGAGTTGTATTGTGCTGCAACTTTTTTCTTGTAAGCTTCTGCTTTGAGTGTTGCATCGTTTCTTCTCTCCTCAATTAGATCCAAAGACATGTGGAGGAGATCTTCGTTCTCTTCTGGGTTATAGTGGATCCTACGGTGGGAAGGCACTACAGTTTCAACTGGGAGCATGGCCTCCGATCCGTATGCCAAAGAGAAAGAAGTATGCCCTGTTGATGTTCTATAAGATGTGCGGTAGGCCCAAAGTGCCGTAGGAAGTTCATCCACCCAAGCGCTTTTTGACTTTTCGAGTTTCTTCTTGATTAGGGTTTTGAGGATTTTGTTGACAGCTTCGCCTTGTCCGTTTGCCTGGGGGTAAGCCACAGACGAGAAGCTTTTGTGAATTCCGTGCTCTTGGCACCAGTCGGCAAATTCCTCGCTGTCAAATTGAAGTCCATTGTCCGATATGATTTTGAGTGGAACCCTGTACCTGCATAAAACATTTTTGATTAAGAAGTTAATAACTTTTGCCGAAGATATTTTATTTAGATGCTCTGCCTCCACCCATTTGGTGAAATAGTCAACTGCTACTATGGCATATTTGGCTCTACCCCGGCCCACTGGCAGTTCGCCGATCAAGTCAATTCCCCATATTGCAAAGGGCCAAGGGCTGGTCATTTGAGTAATCTCGTTTGTTGGTAGTGGAGGAATTTTAGCAAATTTCTGACATCTGTCACATCTTTTGACGAAGTTTAGGGCGTCTCTGTTTAAGGTGGGCCAGTAATATCTATATCGGAGTATCTTCTTTGCCAGAATCTGCCCACCAGTGTGATCTCCGCAACTTCCTCGATGTATGTTGGATAAGATTTCCTTGGCTTCCCTTCCAGCGACACACCTTATTAAGGGATTAGAGAAGTCGCGTCGATAGAGGATGCCTTCTTGTATCGTGTAGCGGGAAGCTTTCCTCAAGATTTTCTTGACTTCGTTACGCCCGTCGGGCAGTGTGCCACTTTGTAAGTACTTCCAGATGGGAGTCATCCAAGTTTCCTCTTCAATTGCAGCTATCATATTCATTGGCTCGTAACTCGGGGCCAGTTGCTTTGAGATGGTAATCGTTCGGGAAGCAGTGTCGTCCTTCACGCTAGCTTGCTTTGCCAGTTCGTCGGCCTCCTGATTTTCTTCCCGAGGAATGTGTTTGATTAGATAGTGATCCAATTGATTGAGCAGCAGCTTGGTCTTCTTTAAATATGCCATGAGTCGTTCTCCTCGAGCCTGGAATTCCCCCAGTATTTGATTTACAGTAAGTTGAGAATCACTATGGAGACATAAAGAACCGACTCCAATCTCCAGGGAAAGTTCTAATCCGACAATCACTGCTTCGTATTCTGCGTCATTGTTGGTGGCAGCGAATTCCAACCTTAGGGTGTAGTGCAGTTTCCTTCCCCTGGGAGTGATTATCACAACACCTGCCCCCGAGCCTTGTTCATTTGATGCTCCATCTACGAAGAGATTCCACTTGATATCTTTTGCTATTTCAGATTGCTCATTACCTTCGTTAGTAGTGAATTCGGCAATGAAATCAGCTATGGCTTGCCCCTTGATAGCGGTGCGAGGATGGTAGGTGATATCATATTGACTCAGTTCAATGCACCACTTAAGTAGTCGCCCAGAGGTGTTGGGGCGATGGAGTACCTGCCTTAGCGGTTGATCGGTTAAAACTCTGATGGGATGAGATTGGAAATAGTGTCGCAGTTTCTGTGACATGATTAGCAAACAGTATGCTAGCTTTTCAGGTTTAGGGTATCTGGCTTCTGCCCTAGTAAATCTCTTGCTTACAAAGTATACGGGCCGCTGCGTGCGATCGTCTTCTCTCACCAAAGCGGCGCTTAAAGCATGGGACGATACAGCAAGATATAGGTATAGTTCTTCGCCTTCATTCGGAGTTGAGAGTACTGGTGGTCTCTGGAGATGTTCGATTAAGTTAAGGAAGGCCGTCGAGCATTCGTCAGTCCATTTGAACTTTCCTTTGTCTTTCTTTAGAGCTTCAAAGAAAGGGATGCATTTGTCGGTTGCTTTAGAGATGAACCTGCTTAGGGCGGCCACTTTTCCGTTTAGGCTTTGCATCTCTCTTTGAGTGGATGGTATCTTGATATCTTGCAAAGCTCGAACTTGTTCGGGGTTTGCTTCAATCCCACTGGCATGGACGATGAATCCCAAGAACTTTCCCGATGATACTCTGAATGAGCACTTTAGAGGGTTCAACTTCATTCCATATTGGCGAAGTACTTGAAACATCTCATCCATGTGGTTTATATGATCACTGACTTTTCTCGATTTTACCAGCATGTCATCCACATAAACTTCCATCGTTCGTCCTATTAGTTCCGCAAACATCTTGTTGACAAGGCGCTGATAAGTAGCTCCGGCATTTTTAAGTCCAAAAGGCATTACTTTGTAGCAGTACAATCCCCGGTCAGTGATGAAACTAGCGTGGTCTTGAACGGGGGCGTGCATAGGGATCTGGTTATATCCTGAGTATGCGTCCATAAAGGATAAGAGTTCGTGTCCGGCTGTGCTGTCCACGAGTTGGTCGATTCGGGGGAGTGGGAAGCAGTCCTTCGGGCAAGCGTCATTTAAGTTGGAGAAATCGATGCATGTTCGCCACTTCCCATTAGCTTTCTTTACCAGTACCGGGTTGGCGATCCATTCTGCGTAGATGGCTTCTCGTACGAAGTCATTGGCAAGTAAGTTCTTTACTTCTTCCTCGAGGGCTGCTGATCGTTCTGCCCCCATGCTCCTCTTTTTTTGCTTCACTGGCACCTTGGTAGGATCGATGTTCAGTATGTGGCATGCTACGTCTAGAGAGATTCCTGTCATGTCGGCGTGCGTCCATGCAAATACATCCATGTTGTGGCGAAGAAAATCGACGAGTTGATCTTTCAACTCCGCTCTTAACTGAGACCCGACTCTCAGCAGTCTACTTGGGTCGTGTTTGTCTACAGATACAAATTCCATAGCCTCTGCAGGCTCGGTGGTGGCCTCCTCCTCTTTGTCCCTGGGGTCTAATTCGTTGAAAGGATCGCTGGTATATCGAAGAGGAGGGGCTTTCTTTAATTGCTATGCTTCCAGGTTTTTCTTGCAGAGAGAAGTCTCTGCATCCTTCCCTTTATCCTTCCTGCGGTTGTTGCGAAGCTCAGTTACATAGCAATCTCGAGCGGCATCTTGATCTCCCTCTATTTCTCCTACTCCGTTATCTGTTGGGAATTTCATTTTTAGGCACCATGGGGCTAGGACAATTTGGAAGTCAGACAAGACTGGTCTTCCCAAAAAGACGTTGTAGGCCGAGTGGCTTTCTATTAGCACAAATGTTTGTTTTCGCACAACGGAGCAGGGATGACTTCCTATTTCAACAAAAAGGTCCAGTTGCCCGAGGGACATCTTCGCATCTCCAGTGAAACCATGTAGTGGTTTGTTGCAGGGAGACACATCCTTCATTGACAGCTTCATTTTGTCGAAAGCATGCTTGAATAGGATATTTACCGAGCTTCTAGTGTCTACTAAAATTTGAAAAACTTTGGCTGGACCGAAACAGGCAGAGATGACCATAGGATCCATGTGTGGGTACTGTCTTCCCTCTAGATCACGCCTACTGAATGTGATGTCATCATTCTCTTTCCGTTTCGGGTGGCGTTCTTCCATAGCAGAGTTAACGTAGCCTTCATCGTTTCTAAGTTACCTACTGTATCTTTCCATCTCTGCCCAGCTTCTTTCGGCGATGTGTGGTCCTCCTGATACGGTATGGACCACTACCTTCTCTTGACTAGAGCCGCTGGTGTTGCGATTTCCTCCGCCTGCTTCTGGGAGGGGTAGCCCCGGATTCTCATTGGCAGGAGTCGAAGTCCTGTTCTGGCTTTTTACATAGCGTTCCAGTCTTTTCCTTCTGATGTGTTCTTCAATCAAGTACCGGAGATGGTGGCATTCATTGGTGTCATGTCCATGGGATTCGTGGAAGCGGCAGAACTTTCCAGACTTGAGTGCGTTATCTGACTCCTTCTTGTGCGGGGGGCGCTTGTATCTAACTTCGTCTTGAGTGGCTAGGAAGATGTTTTCGATCGTTTCATTCAAAGGAGTGTAAAAGTCAAATCTTGGTCCAGGTCGATATAAGCGCTTTTCCCTTTCTTGCCCCCAGCATTGTCTCTAGAGTCATTTCTCCGAACATCCTTTGCTGCAGCGGGAACCCTGTCTGTAGCTGTTTTAGCCTGTTGCCCTGACTGCCTCTCAGTGGCAGCGTCTTCAAGTCTCATATACTTTCCAGCTTCATGGAAGAAATCAGGTAAAGTAGCTGGATTTTCCTTGGTTAGTCTTCTAGCAAATTTAGTATCCGGATGTACACCACTGCAGAGAACCATTAGGATAAGTTTCTCGTCGGCATCTTGGACTGCGACCGCCACGGCGTTGAATCGGGTTAGATATTGTTGCACTGTCTCTCCGGGTTTCTACTTGATATTAGATAAGGAATAAGCGTCCTTGGGTTGTTCCACATGAATGCGGAACTGGCTGATGAACTTTTCTTTCAACATTTCCCATGAGCTGATGGACCCTTGGGGTAGTTGGCAGAACCAGGAGGTAGCTAGATCTGTCAAGAAAAGTGGGAAGCATTTACACAATACTCCCTCTGTTTCTCCGCTCATGAGCATATGCTGGGTGTATCTCTGTAAGTGTACGATAGGGTCAGAGGTTCCCTTGTAAGGTTCCATCGTTGGCATTTTCCATTCTCGGGGGGTGATGGCAGTTTCGATATTGCGGGCGAAGGGGCTGGTTACCCTAGCACCTATCCCCCGATCCCTTTGCTCCCGTTGAATGCACTCTTTGAACAATCGCGCCATCCTTTCATCAGAACTTGGAGCGGATAAAAATGAGTTTGATTCTTCCCTGCGGGACTAATTCCGTCCAGATGACCTGTAAGGATGGTATCGTTTATCACTCCTGATATTCTCCAATGGCTGCCTCTGGTTTTCCGGGGGCATGCTGGGGTCAGCCACAGTTGGCCCTTGCCTTGATCTTTCCCTGCTGGGTTCTCTTCTTAGCACTTCCTCGGGTCCAACTTCGGACTGGACTCCAGCTCGGCCCCGTTCCTTGGTGTTTCCATGGTTAGGTAGCATGGCAGGCTCAGCTACATCCGACCCTTGCCTGGTACCTCCCCCGATGGGTTCGGTTCCAAGTGTTTCCTCGGGTCGGAATTCGCGCCGAGTCCGGGCTCGGCTCCTACCATGGTTGTTTCTGTTGTTAGCCTCTTCGAAGAAGAAAGACCTTTGTCGCCTCCCAGATCCTCCAGACCAGGACTCACCCCATGATTCAGTGTTGCGGTTGGATTCTTCAACATCTCTTAAGCGTGACATGAGTTAGTCAACCAAGATTCTTGTTGAGATGCGAAGCGGTTAGTTACTTCAGCCACAACCCTGTCCAGATCCGCCCTTGTAATTGGTTGTTCCGTAGCAGGGGATGTCGGATTTGCCTGATTTAAATTTGTTGTTGGAACTGGACGATTGTCTTGGTCTCTGTTCACTGGATCTGGGATACAGCCAGTTGCGATGTTCTTTCCTTTGTTAGCATCTTTCTTCTGTCCGAGAGCCATATCTTCCAAGCAATGAACGGTGTTGATAGGAAAAGGGTTGAGTAGGAGAAGCTGAAGCTTCGAGCTCCTTGTTCTCAGTGAAAGCACCAAAAATGTTTGCACAAAAAATGGGCAAACACCTCCAAGTCGTATGATTTAGTTGATTTTATGTTGTTTTCAGTGATTTGGGGATTTATGCAAATATATAAAAAGCAGGGACTAAACTGTAAAAGACACAATGATTTATAGTGGTTTGGCCAGAACGTGCCTACGTCCACTTTATATGTTATTCTCCTCTTACTATTCAGATTACAAGTACAAAGCCTTGATTACAAGTATATAAAAGTTGTTTGAAAGTTCCTTCCGTGCTTGAACTCCCAAACTTGTCTGCCATTGTTGTACCCCTGCCCCTCTATTTATAGAGTGAGGCTGGGGGCAAGGGTCTTGGATGTATATAGCTGTTGATGGGCCTGGGTTGATGCAATCTGGCCTAGTAGCGTCGGTCTGGTACGCCTTGGTTCGGCGGTAGGTGGTAGAAGGTTTGGTTCGGTAGGAGGTTGGTTCGATGGTGAGTGGACCGGCAGTGCATGGGGATGGAGTTGGACCGGTGGAGGTTGGTCCGGACTAGGTTGATTCGGTGGTGAGTGAACCGGCATAGGTTGGAGCGGTGGAGGTTGGTTCGGCAGAGGTTGGTCCGGCATAGGTTGGAGCGGTGAGGGTTGGTTCGGTGGGAGCTAGGGAGTGGTTGGAAATAGATTGGTTTGGCAGGTATGGAAAGGGCTGGTTCGGCAGGGGATGGTTCGGCATGTAGGGGAGAAACCTTGGTCCGGTGGTGAGAACTCGCCAAACAGCTGAAAACCCTAAATTCCAAATTCAATTGCATATAAAAAATCAAATCAAAAATTAAAACTCCTAAAACCCTATTATATTATATACCGATTCAAAGCCATCGACGAGCGCAAGCTAAATCTGCAGTCTATTTTTCGATTATGTCTCAGTGTGTCTAGAATGAGGGGAATTAATATCGGCCATTCAAATTGGAGGTTGATCGACTGTGACGGTTTTTGAAATTGCTTAAGTGGTTTTGTGGAGCTCACTTCATGGAGTAGATCGCTGGTGGTCGCATGGCTTAATTTGGCCCGAGGTGGTTGGAATGGTCATGTTACGGTTCGACAAACCCTATATGTGGAGGCGACGACATCATTGCTTTAGGGGAGGCCAGGGAGTCCTTGTGAGTGCAGCATGGAAGGCCGAGTTTAGGGGTGATGGCGCCTCGGTCTTTGGCGGCGCAGGTGGGAGGAGAAAGGCTGTCAAACGACGATGTTGATTGGACATGGGTTCATTCGTTTGTGAGCATGATAGCAGGATATGCATATCTGTGGTGACGTGTATCCTCTTTTATTTTATTTTATTTTATTTATTTTATTTAAAATCATCTAACTTCTAATTCTGATAACTTTTGCATACGAGGTCGGATTCATGCGCGATTTATTTTGTTGGGATCGTATTGATATTCCAGACATTTTGAAACTGGTTTGGAAGAATTCTAAGACTATTCAAATTTGGGCCTTGTTTTGGATTTCAATTCGATTTCAAATCAAATTTAAGTGTTAATCCACTCATAATTACTAAATTGTCTTATGTCAGTTAAATTGAACTTCTGATGTGATTAGAAATTGACTGGTTGATGTTTGGTATGTTTCGTGCTAGTTAAAATTTACTTTTACTGCATTTAATCATCGTTTAATTTAATATTGAATTTAATTGTCAATTTAATATCTATTAATGATAATCGGTTATCCATTAACGTTTATTGGTTAATTTGGATGATGATTGTGACGTATGTTTGATTGTTGATATTGGATGACTGGATATTATATTTTTTTATTGTTATAACACTACAAGTTCCCTATGGGTTGAAATGATGCATACCCGAACGATCTATACATTAAGGAAAATCATATCGGGTTGAAATGATAGACTCGAGCAATTTTATGTATTTTATTTTAATTTAGGATTGTGGGTTGAAATGATATATACCCACAAATTTAAATATTTGTGGATTAAGATGATAAACATCCGTCTCACTTAACCATAGGGTAGAAAGTTATATACGGACACCGGATTGGTTCAATTAAATGCTTTTAATCTTTAAATTTTGAATTCAGCTAAATGATATTTTGAATTAGAATTTGATTTATATAAACTGAATCGTTTAAACGAATTATTTAAAAGATTTAATTTGAAATTATGGAATTGTATTAAGTAAATTGCTTAGAGGGTTTAAATTGGAATTCTAAAGTTGAAATTAAACTATACAATAAATTTTTGAAGTTGAGTTATTGAAATGTTTGAAATTTGTAATTTTGAAATCTATTGAAACTGGAATAGCATAAAATTGATATTTTAGGATTTGAAATTGTGTTTTGTATTGAAATCTGGATGTGGTCCATATTTGTCGAAAATAAAAAAATATTTAATTTGATTTTAATTTAAAATTTATTATTTTAATATGAACTGATAAAATGCTATTTTAAATCATAATTAGTAAGATTTTGAAACTATGAAACTATTTTATTCTATAATAAACTATTTTAAACTATTTAATCAAATTAACCATTTAATTTATTTTAAATCTATTTTAATTTATTTTAAATCTATTTAATCTATTTTAAACTATTTAATATATTTTAAAACTATCTAATCTATTTAAATCATTTTATATCAATTTAATTTATCTTAAAGCTATCTAATCTATTTTAAATCTATTTAATCTAATTTAAATCTATTTAATCTATCTTAAATAAGATTTATATTATCTAAATCCACCTAAACTTTTTTTTATCTATTTTAAACTATTAAAAACTATTTTAATCTATTTTAAACTATCTAAACTATTTTCTAAATTCAGGTTTTGCAAATGATGTTTGATTTAAATGACATATTTGATTGAATATGATGTTTTGAAATGAGATTTAGCCTATTCTGTAAGTATGATTTCGAAAGTAAATATGATTTTGAAATGTGATATGATTTCATATGTGATATGATTTAAATGTGATATGTTTCCGAAAGTAAATACGATCGGGTTTGAGAATATGATATTTTGATATCAATTATGAATGTATTTGAAATGTAAAGGAACCATCCGGTGTGAAATAAGCGTTTGGTTGCTAAAGAGATCGGGATCGAATATTGTCATGCTGTATGCCAATACCAAAAACCGCTTTAACAACTATGTACATGGTAGAGATTCCAGAAATGAAGTAGGATGGTTTGGCAAACGATTCTGTATGAGGTATTTATGTGACCCTGAATTCCATGAGTCAGCTTAGATGTGACTAAAACAGGAGCCACACCAAGCCAAGTGTGGTCATTCCTCCTATCGGACAAGGTTCTTCGATACCATATTATGAATTTGTGATTACTTTGTGGCTACCCCTTGATTTTGATTATGGGAGTGTGTTCTGAGGTGGGCGGTAGTAGCTGCTATGCGTTACCACCAGTATGGATCTGTAATTAGTATAATCCTTCCTTTGCATTGCCTCGAGTGCCATGTTCACATGCCATATCGTGCCTTCTACGGGTTTGGTTTATACCATACCTATGAAGTGCCCTTTGAGTAAACCTCACGGAAGAGCTTACGTTACTGTATAGACTATTGGAATATATAAAATGTGTTAAAAGGGATGAGGGTAACGCCTTAACGCTATGTTAACACTTTACTTTACTGTAAACACTATTATAATAGCGTATTGTACTACATAGTAGATAGTTCAACGGATCCTTAGGAGATGCGAATCTTGGGTATCTCTTATGTTATTACACTCACATTAGATGCTGTTTTGGAGATGTCAAACCCGTACACATTTCTGACGGCGTTACACTCATATTTATTTACTATCTATTTAACTTTCATAAGATATTTTGGTTCTGACTCGAGCGTTTTGTCTTTTCAATTCGCTTGGGTTAGCCTGAGCATTCCAGTGTTAAAGACCTTACTTCTAGAGGATGAAGACGAAGATTTGTATAACATTTATTATATATATGTTCCACTGCATCATGTTGTTCTGTTGCATTATTTATTTATTTCTGTTGTATGCAACTTTGATATGCATTGTATAGTGTAATCAAATATTATTTGTAAAACGGTTTCAAGAACTTTTTATTTGATTATTATATTTGTCATTTCGCTGCGAGCTTTCGTGTTTGTTTATTTCTTTCTCTTTTTTGTTTCTTATTTACCCCATAACAATGCTTCCTTTTGAATGGGCTGAGTTTGATGTGCATGGTTTATCATTGATTTAAACCATCCTAAAAGGTGTGTCGTTACATTGGTATCAAAGCTTTGGTTTAGCAATAATCTTAGCTTTGTTGGGTCTGACTTATTAGAAATACGGTAGTGATACCCTAGTATGAGTCGTTGAGTGTACATATATGGGAGATCATATTTGTTAGCGTTATAAAAGGCTTTTGTATTGTGTTAATTTGCTCTGTTTAGTATTTATAAATTCCAGTCAGCATATAGGACGCAATGGCATCGATAGGAATTTCTAAACACTTAATAGGGCAGACCGACATAATATTGTTTTGAAATATGGGTGAATGAAATAGTTTTATCCAGCATTATATTTTGTATATAAATGGATGAATTTTATAAATCATATAGTTAGATGTATATGTTGTTTGTTAGGAAGTGAAAATTTTATAAACATTGATTGAAAAATAGAATTTACAAAGTAAATATAAATTGAAATTTGAGAACTTAAGTTTCGAAATTTTCGAAATTGGTTTTCAAAAGATTCTGGAATATAATGGTATTGTTTGGAAGTATTTTACAATATAAATATTTCAAGATGATTTAAAAGAAATGTCTAAGGAAATTTTGAAGCAAATAAGTTCTGCACTCCCCTCTCTATCATTGGAAAATAATCTCAATGATGTGTGCACGCATTATCGACATTCATTTTCGAGTTTCAAAGTGGGAAGACTGCTGTAGTAGTTGTACTAAACATTTGTTTTGATAACGAATCTTAAATTTTAATTTTTAAACATGATTTAATACATATAAGTTATCAGTGTCTGTGTGCGTGTACTATTTTGAATAATTTGAAATGTAACCTGGAGTTTAGTTCTTAATTTTTTTTTTTGATAATAGTAGTTTTCAAATTAGTGTAATGAATAAAATCTTAACTATTTTAATAATTGGGAGTTTCTAAAATGAAGAAAAATATAAGTAATTAGATGATAAGTGATTAATGATATATGAGAAATTGGAAACTTGTAAAATTAAAGAATAATGAAAATTTAGAAGATGAATTATTGAACATTTGTTAATTAAAATAAATAAGATAAATTTGTGCAACATTCTATTATATTCTAAAAGGCACGTATATAACTTACCAAAATATTAAATGTTGAAATGTTAAAAAGAAATATGTGATAGAATATTTTACAAGTAAACTTCAGCAAATATAAATGTTCAATGGAATTACTTTTATAAATAGGAATTCTGATATTATAAATTGTTATAAATTTAGGTTAATAGTTTGAAATGTTACTAATCAAATGTAATAGAAAAGTGAATAATGTAAGAAAAACGATTATAAATTAAAGTTAACATTTTGACCTATTTATGATCAGATTGAATAGTAAAAGGTGAATACTGTAAGTAAATAATTATAAACTTAAATTAATGTTGAAACCATTTATAATTAAAATGAGTACCCTATTAGTTGAATGGATATAACTTAGAAACATTGAAATGATTTACGAATGAATTTAATATTCAATAATATTTTATATGGAAGGATGGATGTGAAAAGAAAATAATCTATTAATGGTGAATTAGATTGTAAAGAGACTTACATAAAAATGGACAAAAAATGGAAATATCTTATGTAAACAATGGATGTAAAGTAATAAAAAAGAAAATGACATTATATGAATAAATGAGAAATGAAATTTTGTAGTAACGGATGGAAATTAAAGAGAATAATCATTGTATAAAGAAAAATGATGAATAGTAAATAACGTGAAAGAAAAAACATAAACTTAAGCGATATTTGAAATCTTTATTTGTTTTGGCTTATGAGATGTGTGGGATGTGACACTACAAATTGCTTAAGATGTATAAATAATCTATTGAGTTTTATCTAAGGCTGTTGAGTGTATGGTATACTTAGTAGCTATTTATCACTTTATACGATTAAAAGTTTCTAAACCCGAATAAACCATTTGTTGGTTGCTAAAGATGAATAGTTGATTTCTTTGACTACATGTGATCATTGTATGATTTGTTTGTAAGTAATTGTTGTCATATTGTGTTGTTTTGTTGTTATTAGTTGAAACAATGTAAATATTTCTCTTTGCATAATTCTAACTCTTTTGGATTATATTAGTGAAGTATAGGTTTATGGAAGCAATATCTACTGCTTTTGATTTCATAAATTAAGCGTTGTTTGTCCGACAAATATGTACGTTTTCGGATAACGGTTTTCTAGCGATATTATATTATTTTCCCATGGTTTGGGATATATTATTTTAAAATATATGATATAAATTATTATTATTAATATTATTATTCCTCCCAGACCTCTCTGTGCATAGGAGACTCTACTGAATTTTTTCTTGAATTTTGGACTTAGAAAAATTTTGTGAAATGTTTTCAAATCTTTTATTAACTTGAATATAAAAGGGTTTGATTTTTTATAAATTGATATTTTATTTAAATTATTTTATTATGTAAATTAATGGTTATAAATTTAATATTTTGAATAAGGTATATTAATCCATTCTTTTCCCTTTTCGAGGACAAAAAATTTTGGGTGGAGGAGAGTGTAATGACTCGTAATTTTCGATAATTAAAAATAGTTAATTTAATAAGATTTTGTGATTTAATGTCGGAAGAGGAAAAAAAATTATGACATAGAAATGGGAAATCTAACTAGCATGAAGTTTAATAATGTAAATTAATGTAATAGATGGTTATTTGAATGAATTCTCTAGTAATTGTAATAACTGTAATTTATAATTGATTATAAATTTAAAATAAGGAATAGGAATGTTATATTAATTGATGAAATAATGTGTGTATTATTTGATATTTGGATTAAAAGAGTAGTTGATAATTTAAATGTTGTATTAGTTAATGAAATATTATGTAATTAATTGAATTAGATAAAATTAGTATTATGTAAGTTGTCATAATATTTGTTTGTAAATAATGAAATTTTAAATGTGATTAAATTTATAAAAGGTGACAATTGTGATATGTTACCCATTTATTTAAGCTGTTGAATTAAATTGAAAATCGGTTGCAATTAAATGTAATTAAATATTACGTTAATGGAAATTAAGAAGAAATTGGAGAATATTATTGAAATAGAATATAAACCAATGCTAACTATGTCCATAGAATAATGATTGATTGAATAAAAAGATTGAAATCAAATTAAATCAATTTATTGGAATTAAATTATAATTAATTGGATTTAATTTCAGTTGAAATTGAACGCTATAACTGGTGTATTAATTAACACTGAATTGATATGTAAATTTGTTTAAAATTATTGTAAATGTCTAAGTAATCAAAAATGGTGAAAATTGTTAGTTATTAAAAGTGAAATTAAAAAGTGATTTAATTAATTTAATAATAATTTATTAACATGAAATACGGCCATTTGGGCAACCGTCTCGGATTTCGACGAAACTAGTTACATCGGATCCGTAACAGTGAATTATTATAGAATTTTAAGTTTCGTAGCGATCGGGCTTGCCGTTTGATAGTATGGACTCGAAACGTGTAGGAATCAATTTAATTGAATTCATTTTGAAATAAGCTGATTTAAAAGCTACCTTCTTTATACGTTGGAATTAGGTCTTGAAACCTATTCCATTGAATTTAAAAATATCAAAAACATTGATTTTAATATATGGGATGACCTAGTTTCGTTTCGGGGTCAGGATGGGTTTTATGGGTCACACAATCGTTTCGATTGATCCAATCTAGTCCATTCACTTCTAATTCAGATCTGTATTTATATAGGCTATTATAAACCCTAATTGTTTCTCATATTCTCATTACGGTATATACAATTCTCCCCGACTGCCTTCTCTCTCTTGATGGCCGAAACCCGTAAATTCCAAATTCAATTGCAAATCAAAATTCTAATCGAAAATTAAAACTCCTCAAACCCTATCACATTATATACCAATTCGAAGCTCTCCACGAGCACAAGCTATGTCTGCAGTCTGTTTTCTTATTTGGGTTTCAGTGTGTCCAAAATTAGGGGAATTAATCTCGGCTGTTCAAATTGGAGATTGATCGACTGCGACGGTTTCTGAAATTGTTTGAGGGGTTTTGTGGAGTTCTCTTCATGGACAAGATCACTGGTGGTCGCATGACCAAATTTGGCTCGAGGTGGTTGGAATGGCCATGTTAGGATTCGACAAACCCTATAAGTGGCGGTGGCAGCGATGCTTCGGGGGAGGCCGGTGAGGTCCTGGTGGATGCGGCATGGAAAGCCGAGTTCAGGGGTGATGACGCCATGGTCTATGGCTGTGCAGGTAGGAGGAGAAAGGCGGTCAAATGATGATGTTGACTAGGCATGGGTTCGTTCGTTCTTGAGAGCGATAGCGGTGGGATGCGTATCTGTGGTGATGTATATCCTCTTTTGTTTTATTTTATTTATTTTATTTAAAATCGTGTAACATCTAATTCTAATAACTTTTGCATACGAGGTCGGATTCACGCACCGTTTATTTCATTGGGTTCATATCGAAATTCTGGATATTATGGAACTAGTTTAGATGAATTCTAAGTCTTTCCAAATTTGGGCCTTATTTAGTATTTCAATTCGAACAGAAATCAAAGGTGAGTGTTTTAACCCACTCATAATTACTAAATTGTCTTATGTCGGTTAAATTGAATTTTTGACGTGATTAGAAATTGATTGGTTGATGTTTGGTATGTTTAAATTTTCATTCTAGTTAAATTTGACTTTTATTGCATTTAATTATCGTTTAATTTAATATTGAATTTAATTGTCAATTTAATATCTGTTAATGATAATCAGTTATCTATTGAAGTTTATTGGTTGATTTGGATGATGATTGTGATGCATGTTTGTTTGTTGACATTGGATGACTGGATGTTATATTTTTTTTATACTGTTATAACACTGCAAGTTCCTGGGTTGAAATGATGCATACCCGAATGATCTATAGATTAAGGAAAATCGTTTTGGGTTGAAATGATAGACTCGAGCGATTTTATGGATTTTATTTTAATTCGAGATTGCGGGTTGAAATGATATACACCCGTAAATTTAAATATTTGTGGATTGAAATGATAAAAATCCGTATCGCTTGACCATAGCGTAGAAAATTATATACGGACAACATATTGGTTAAATTAAATGATTTTAAATCTTTAAATTTTGAATTCAGCTAAATGATATTTTGAAATAGAAGTTGATTTATATAAACTGAATCGTTTAAATGGATTGTTTAGAAGATTTAATTTGAAATTTTGGAATTGTATTAATAAATTGCTTAGAGGGTTTAAATTGGAATTCTAAAGTTGAATTGAAGTATAAACAAAATTTGTCGAAATTGAGTTTTGAAATGTTTGAAATTTGCAACTTTGAAATCTATTGGAATTGGAATAGGTTAAATTGATATTTTAAGATTTGAAATTGGATTTTGGGTTGAAATCTGGATATGGTCCAGATTAGTCAAAATGAAAGAAATAGTTAATTTGATGTTAATTTCAAATTTATTATTTTAATATAAACTGTTAAAAATGTTATTTAAATTATAATTAATAGGATTTTCAAACTATTAAACTATTTTATTCTATTTTAAACTATTTATCAAACTAACCATTTAATTTATTTTAAATCTATTGTAATTTATTTTAAATCTATTTAATCTATTTTAAACTATTCAATTTACTTTAAAACCATCTATTCTATTTTAAATCTATTTAATTTATTTTGAAGCTATCTAATCTATTTTAAATCTATTTAATCTAATTTAAATCTATTTAGTCTACCTTAAACAAAATTTAAACTATCTTAAATCCATCTAAAATATTTTTATCTATTTTAAACTATTAAAAACTATTTTAATCTGCTTTAAACTATCTAAACTATTTTCTAAATCTCAGGTTTTGTAAACGATGTTTGATTTAAATGACATATTTGATTAAATATGATGTTTTGAAATGAGATTTAGCCTATTTTGTAAGTATGATTTCGAATTTATCCTATTTTGTAAGTTTGATTTAGCCTATTGGTAAAAATGACTACGTTAGCCTATTTTGGAGATGTCAAACCCGTACACATCTCTGACTCCGTTAGCCTATTTTGTAGGTTTGATTTAAATTAATAATTTTTAAATTCAAATTAAAAAATTTATTATTACATTCTTATTTAAATAGAATTTAAATCAACTTTCGAAATCATTTAATTAAATTCAAGATTTAATTATTTAAACAATTCCAAATATTAAATTCAACAATTTAATTATCAAATAAATCGCTATGTTTGAAATTCAAGTTATTTAACTTATAAAATTAATTTTTTAATGTTTAAAATCAATTAAATATTTCAAATTCAAATGACATAAATTCTGGGTCATTATAGACATTTTTTTCTTTTTTTCCCTTAAGCTCTCCTCCTTTCCCGTAACGGCCTCCATGAAAATATAAAAATCCATAAAACAAAAAAAAATTCAAGGTGGTTCTTGTGTCTTGATCCTTGCAAAATATTAAGGCTAATTTTTTAATCAAGAAGATTTGGTTCATTGTTCAAGGTATGATTCATTGGCTACATTTAAAGCAAAATTCAATGTTTCAAGGTGTACTTCAAGGCTTTTGAATTAATGTACAATCTTCTTATTCTAACAATGTTGATACAATGTTTTAATGAATAAAATTATATATCACAATTTATATGTGTATAACACTATCTCATTTGATTTAAAAAAATGGTTACAGGGTTTGAAATGTCTTATTTGATTTGAAAAATGGTTTGTGTTGTTGAATTATTTATTATATGAATAGACTGGATTTTTATTTAGATAAATCAAAACTGAAACTTGTATATGATTAAAAAATATTTTAATTTTAAATCTATGTTTAAATATTCAAAGCAAAGTATAATTCTTTTGATTTAAAAGTTTATATGTTCTTATTATTTGCATTTTACTATAACAGAAACTTACGTATGATTAAAGATTGTTTTAATAATAAATTAATTACAATAAATTTCTAAATTTGTTATCCTAGTTGACATCACAGTTATACTTCTTTAGGTATTCAAAGGATTTTAATGTAATTTTTATTTCATTATGTATCACTTTTGTTTTATAATAATAATGAAAAAAATTATTTATTCGTATAAGTTGAACCTCCTTAGATTTGAAAGTTTATTTGTTCTTATTATCTGCATTTTATTGTAGTTGAAACCCATACATAATTAAATGATGTTTTGATAATAAATTGATTACGACAAATTTCTAATTTGTTACCCTATTTGACATCACTAGTATCTTTCATTGAGTATTCAAAAGATTGTTAATATATTGCTCAATTTAGCGTATTTCACTTTTATTGAAAAGAACATTGTTCATATAGATTGAATCTTTTGATTTAATTTTTTGTGTTTTTAACTAATTTAAGGTTACATATGTTCATAAATACATTAGAAAATTTAAATGTAATATGTTTTTTTTGAATTAATTAAGAAGTTTAGGGTTAATCTTTATATACAAATAATTACACCTATATGTACATGTATATATAAAACTTAATGTTTATATTTCAAATTGTATAATTTAAATGGTTTATTAATATGAAACAATTTAAAATAAGGCAATAGTATATGCATATGAATTATTATTGGCTATTCCTATTCTTATGTCATTATGATTCATTGATTGCTAATTGAATGCTGCATAAATCAAGTTTGTCAGAAAGGGAAAGATGAATCAATCATCTTTGTTATTATTTCCTTTTGTCACTTATGTGATTTCCTTTAAACTTATTCATATTTATTCATATACATCATATTATCAATTGACCATACTTGCCTTATATTTAACTATTCTATCACACAATTAAGGAATGAATGTATTTGATATATTCAAACCTTATTTTTATATCCCATTCTTGATTTTTTTTAGAATTAAATTAATTAAAAAAAATATGATATTAAATAAAATACTGATTTTATTTAAAAGAAATTTACATAAGATCTAAATACATTTAAACTTCATAGCCCATTAATGATCCAAAAATGATAAAAAAAATTAAAATTCACTCATTTCTTCCATTGTTGGTTGGACAAGTTCTTTCAATGGTATCAGAGTCTAATAGCATATGCGGTCTAAATTAGTTATGTTAAGGCTAACTAATTAAACTTACCTACTGTAACGACCCACAAATTTATCAATTTGATAAATTATATTTGTTTTAAAAATATTTAAATATAAGATTTTTTAACATGGATTATGATGCTTTAAAATAATAAATAATAATTGTATAAGCATGTGACGCCCCACCTCTATACCCACGCTTGCCAAGAACATTACGGTGAATGCTGTCGACTAGCACGGAGAATAAGGCTGTTGAAGAGCGATCATCCGTGTAATTGCTTTGTGCGAGCATCGATATGTCAAATAGTATAACATGCAATACTTTATCAAGAGGAAATCCGACATACCGACACAAACTCAAAGCTACTACACAGTGGCTATAATATCTTCGGAAACAAATATAGAAATAAACATAACATAAATCAGTCACAGATAATTCATATCACAAAGGCGGAAGAAGATATGAATATATAATTAACACATGGAAGTGTATATCAGAGTAGTGGTCAAAAAGATCCACAATAATACACAAGAATAGCAACACGTGCTATACAAAAGAATACATATATGAGTCAATATCTCAAGAGTATACAACAAAAACTACTAATCTAAGTAGTAAGCAAAAGGTCAGAGTAATGGATCCCTGGAGAGAAGTCAAGCAGAAGCACCTGTAACATCTCGGTCTGGCCCAAGTATTATTTAATAAGAAAATAATAAACGGATCAGTCTAACTATAAATATCAGATGAAACGATATAGAATAAGAGATATGACTAAGCACATAATAATCACAATGCCAAGCTGTGATATATTTAAGCAGTTGAAAATCATCAAGGGATTATTCAATGTCACAAAATCTACACAAGAATCACAGAAAAGTCATACTCCTAATTTAGTTCACCAAACCATAAATATTGACAATAATATCAATGTCAATCACAAAAGTCAATGACACACAAATTCACCAATACACAAATATCGATATAGCTTATCGATGGAAATCACGAAAATTGGTGAAACACAAATTCTAGAAATCATCTCAAGAAATCCATAAATCACAAAAGTCAATGACGCACAAATTCACCAATACACAAATATCGGTATAGCTTATCGATGGAAATCACAAAAATTGGTGAAACACAAATTCTAGAAATCATCTCAAGAAATCCAGAAATCACAAAGGGGGGGAGGCCTATCACAAACGGGAGCATAAAGCTCGCCAACACGTGTATCACAAACGGAACGCTAATTCCATGGTTGCTAACCATCACAAATTGAGCCGAAGCTCCACAAACGGCCCGAAGACCATGGGTTGCTACCCCACCAAATTGTGTCGAAACTCCACAAAACGGTGTTTAGTCTCCCTCGCAGACAAAGAGACATCGCACATTGCTAGTCTAAATCACAAAGATGATCGTCATGATCAACGAGAAGTGTCAATTACACTAAGCTAGTAAATATATGAGTTTAGCTTCATGTCCCATAACCACTTGCTTAACTTAAATATTTACGAACAAACTGTAGATCTCCACTATAAAATTGTCACAAGGGATTCAATCGAACAAGTCCAAGAATTAACCGACAAAGTGAACGCAAGCGTTTCATACCACTTGTTTTACTAAGTCGTTTAATTAGATTTCTCATACGAGTGAGGTAAAGGTTTATATATACTAATAGATTGGAAAACGGTTTTATAAATGAATTTGGTATTAAAATAGTATTGAAATCGTTTGAGGAAAGAGTTTTGATATTTACTACTAGTATAGAAAACCTTTATATTTTTAAAGTGACAAAACACAAAGAAGATTGTAGGAACAATCAATCACTAAAATTCACATACGAAGATGTGAATAAAAATCCAACGAAACCGATAAAGAATCCATCAAAATGGATATTCAAAAATCCCTAAAAAGGAGTCATCAAAGTCATAACAACACATAGGAAACAACATGAATCGATTAAAGTTGGAAATTCAAACAACTATGCAAAATAGGCAAAAATGCAGCAGGTCGGTCGGCCGGCTACAGAGCTCGGTCGACCGGACCCTGCTCTCAAAATTCCTCGGGAAGCAGGTCGGTCGACCGAACACTGTACTCGGTCGACCGAACCTTTAAACAGGGGAGTGCTTATGCACTTGGTAGCAGGTCGGTCGGCCGGCTGCAGTGCTCGGTCGACCGGACCTGTTGCCAGTCCCCTCCTAGTCCATCCAATTGAGGTCCAACCTCCACCAAATTGCATTCTCTCGAGCAACGGCACTAAGGGATTATGCTAATCAACTACCCGGCCCTATATGCTCGTCGATGCATCACCAAACACATGTTCAAACATCAAAGTTATGATTTTTAAAGGATTGAACCCAAAACACTAAAAATTGGAATATTCACCAAATCAATCCAAACCGAAAGCAAATGCACACGAATAAATGTTAGGAATTCATACCTAACAGTCGAAGATAAATATAAGCATAGATGTGAGATAAAAATCTCACCTTTTTACAAAAATCAAACAAGAAGAAGCTTGAAAGCAAATGGAGAATCAACCTCTCTTCAACACAACCCAAATGAGCTTGAATCTATGCTCAAAATAAGAACATTCCCAAAATTAGGTTTAGGAATTTTTGAAATTGGTAAGAGAATAAGTTGGAGAAGAAGAAGAGAATGCTTACCAATGGGTTCTCTTGAATTTGGATCTAGGAATTTGAGGTTGCAAGAGAAACTAGGGTTTTGGAGTTTTGATTTCCAATCTCTCCCACCATTATTGCCTTAGAACTGAAAATAGAAGAAAATGAGGGTGAATGGGGGAAGAGTGGCTCAGTTTTGAGTATAAGTTAAACATAGGGCTGAACCCAAACCCAAACCCAAACCCAAAGTGAAAAGTAGCAAAAATCAACTTTCTCCAAACATATCGAAGCTTATACTCAAAAAGGTCGCAAACGGCATTTTAAACTCAATGAGAGTGGTCCTGAGTCCTAATTCGACCGTATGCAAAAAGTAGCTTTTCGGACTAAATTCCGAGTATTGATAAAATATTTAAATAAAATATTTAAATATAAAATCGATAAATATGCAAGTTGTTACAGACTCCCCTCCTTAAAGAAATTGTGTCCTCGCAATATTCAAGAAGAAGATATGTAGTAACAACCATAAAAGCATATTCAACACAAAAGAAATTTGAAATAAGAAGTTCACCTCATAGAGCACGAGAAGGTAAGTCCGGATGTGTTCGCTCGATGTACTCTCTAGATTCCTAAGAACAATCCTTAGGATTTGAAGACCATTGAACTTTAACAAGCGGAACATCTTTATTTCGAAGTCGTTTGACCTCCGAAGCAATGATACGAATATGATGTTACTCATAAGTTAAATTAGGCGAAACTTCAATCTCTTGCACAACACCGGGCTCAAGAATAGAATCGGAATCTCGAAGACATTTCCGAAGTTGAGAAGCGTGAAACACGTCATGGATAGCAGAAAATTGAGCCGGTAATAAAAGGTGATAAGCCATGGAACCAATACGTTCAGTGATAGGAAATGGTCCAATATATCGAGGCGCTAACTTTCCCGATCGACTGAAACGTACAACACCTTTCATAGGTGAAACACGAATGAACACAAGATCTCCCATAGAAAATTCTAACTTCCTTCTTCGGTTATCGGCATAAGATTTTTGTCTACTCTGGGCTTCTTTCATTCTATGTCGAATAAGGTCAATTTTCTCTGTGGAATCCCGAATAAAATCTGGACCTAAAACCAGCTTCTCACCGGCCTCAAGCCAACAAGAAGGAGATCGGCATGGCCTTCCATAGAGTGCCTCGAAAGGTGCCATACCAATACTAGATTGGAAGCTATTATTATAGGAAAATTCAACAAGTGAAATATGATCTTCCCAACTTCCACCAAAATCAAGCACACAAGAACGAAGAAGATCTTCAAGAGTTTGATTCACACGCTCAGTTTGTCCGTCGGACTGGGGATGATAAGCGGTGCTAAAATTAAGCTTCGTTCCCAAAGCTTTTTGAAGACTCTTCCAAAATCCACCAGTAAACAATGGATCACGATCACTAACAATAGAAGTAGGAACTCCATGCAATTTAACAATCTCTTTAACAAAGAGCTTGGCCAAAAGAGGAACGGTTCGGTTAGACCGAATGGGAATAAAATGGACAGATTTAGTAAGCCTATCAACAATCACCCATGAGCTATCATGACCCGAACGAGAACGGGGAAGGCCATCTATAAAATCCATGGAAATATTGTCCCACTTCCAAATTGGAATTTCTAAAGGTTGCAATAACCCACCGGGCCTTTGATGCTCGGCCTTAACGAGTTGGCAAGTCATGCAACGCTTAACGAAGTTAGCGATGTCAAGTTTCATTCCCTCCCAATAATAAAGTCGCTTCATATCCGCGTACATTTTACTACTACCGGGATGAATGATAAATTTAGAATGATGGAAATCTTCTAAAATATCTTTACGAAGATCACCAATACTTGGTACGATAAGTCTACCAAATTTTCGAATGCCGCCACGAGAATCGATATCAAAGTCTTTCAAACTTTCAATATCAATCTTACCCTTAATATTTTGGCCAAGAAGAGCCAATTCGGGATCTAGCCTTTGAGCATCAAGAATGCGGTCTAAAAGAGAAGGATGAGCCTCAAGGCTACATAACACAAGTGATGAACATAAATTGGAGACGTGGTCTCGAATCTCACAAGTGGATAAGATCTCTAGATCGTTCCATTCGGATATCATCATAGAAACAACAGCTTGTTGTTTACGGCTAAGAGCATCGGCGACACGATTACCCTTACCGGGAGTATAAAGAATATCAAGATCATATGGTGCAAGAAATTCGAGCCAACGCCGTTGACGCAAATTAAGTTCCTTTTAAGAGAATAAATACTTCAAAGACTTATGATCGGTATAAAGAACAAATTTCTCTCCTAAAAGATAATGACGCCAAATCCGAAGAGCGAAAACAATAGCCGCGAGTTCTAAATCATGAGTGGCATATCTAGTCTCGGCATGCTTTAATTGCCTTGAAGCATAAGCAATAACACGTTCTTTTTGCATAAGAACGGCACCCAAACCAACGCGACTAGCATCGGTATAAACAACGAAATCTTGATTCCCCTCGGGAATAACAAGAATAGGAGCATCAGAAAGAAGTTCTTTTAATTTCTGAAAAGACGTTTCACATTTGTCCGACCAAATGTATTTAACACCTTTCTTCGTTAAGCTAGTGAGAGGCACGGCAATCTTAGAAAAGTCTTTGATAAAACGCCAGTAATAACCCGCCAATCCAAGAAAACTACGAATCTCTGTCACACTCTCCGGTCTCTTCCAATCTTGAATCGCTTCAATCTTTGAAGGATCCGCGGAAATTCCGGATTCGGAAATAATATGACCGAGAAACTTCACACGAGATTGCCAAAAGTGGCATTTAGAAAATTTTGCCTTTAATTGATTACTCCTAAGAGTTTCCAACACAATCCGAAGATGTTTTTCATGCTCCTCCTCGGTTTTAGAATACACAAGAATATGAACGATAAAGATGAGAACAAACCGGTCGAGGAAGTCTTTGAAAACTCTATTCATTAGGTCAATGAAATACGCCGGAGCATTCGTTAGACCAAATGGCATAACAAGCCATTCATAAGATCCATACCGAGTACAGAACGATGTCAAAGGAATACTATCCACTGCAATACGAAGCTGATGAAATCCAGTAGCTAAGTCTAATAGTGAAAAGACTCTAGCACCACTAAGTTGATCGAATAGATCATCAATCCGAGGTAAAGGATATTTATTTTTGATAGTAAGATCATTAAGCTTGCGGTAGTCAACGCAAAGCCTAAGTGTTCCATCGGATTTCTTCACAAAAATAGCTGAAGCTCCCCAAGACGAGGAACTAGAGCGAATAAATTGCTTCGTCTCCAATTCAGATAATTGTTTACGCATCTCCTCGTTTTCTTTATTGGACATACGATACGGAGGACGAGTGATAGGTTGGGCTCCAGGAATAAGATTAATTCTGAACTCAATTGCTCGCTTAGGTGGTAATCCTAAAACGGGCTCGAATAAGTCGGAAAATTCACAAACGACGTGAATAAGAGAAATAATATCACCCTCATCGTCATCATCGTCATCATGAGGATTTAAAGAATATAAAGATGCAACCAAACTGGAATCTGAATCTTTAAGATTAATAGAAACCTGCTTAACAGATTGAGGATGTCGAAGATGAATAGTCCGCTCAGGACATAGGATATGGGCTTCATAACGGTTAAGCCAATCCATTTCCAAAATCATTCCAAAGCCTAACATGCAAATCGGCTCGGAAAGAAAAATCATACAAAATAATCTCGACATCTTTACACAATAAACCGATTGTCGCGGATCCACCAATCGGATTCGCAATTCTCAAAGAAGTCATTAAACACAAAACATCCAAAGAAAAAGTATCAACAAGTTCTATTGATATAAAAGAATGGGACGCACCCATATCAAAAAGAACTCGAATAGGATGATCACGAAATAAAATAATTCCATCCAAAATAGAATGAGAAATACCTTGGCCACGAGATGTGTTGCCAGAGGGTTGAGCAACATTAAGCTTTCCCTCTTTCCTGCCCTGAAGCTTGGGGCATGAAGATATAACATGACCGGGAACTTTGCAGTAGCGACAAGAGAGAGACCTTGGGCACTTGTTCGCATAATGGTCCTTCGAACCACAATTATAGCATTCCCCATGACCAAAGGAAGAAGTCTTTGCCGCGGAGGCTGCTTGCTTACCTTTCTTATTGGGATAAGGGCCTTTGAATTTGTTTGGCCTTTTCTTGTTGTTGAAGTTTGGTTTGGAACCCACCACTTCAACATCATTCTCCTTATCCGCCTCTTCAAGACGAAGAGCGATATCAATGAGTTGGTCGAAAGAAACTTCTAATTTTAGAAGTAATGGCTTCTTGAGATTTTTGTTTAAGCCATAGACGAATCTCTGGTTCTTCTTTAAAGGGGCGTTGATGTATTCAACCCCATATTTGGAAAGCGACTCGAAGGAGGCGACGTAATCAGTCACAGAGGACTCACCTTGAACAAGGTCTATAAATCGTCAAGCCAATGTCACTTTCTCTGCTTCCGGTACAAATTTCAACTCGAAGCGTTCCCGGAATTTCTCCCAGGTGAGATCCGCTTCATTAATCTCAGAAATAAGAAGCTCGTACCAGTCCAATGCTCTTTCTCGGAGCATACTAGAGGCCATCTGAACTCGGTGAAGGTCAATAAGATTCATGCGAGAAAAGATTCGATCGCATGACCTTAGCCAAGCCTGTACTTCAATAACAATTTCGGAACCTTTGAATGGCTCCCCACCCAAATTAGTGTAATCACTGCACAAGCGTGCAAATCCCGACTTTGGGAGAGTAGGTTCCGGGTTAGCTCCAGCTGCTTGAGCATTCGTCACTAAATCAAGAAGCTGTTGAGCAGTCATAAAAACTCCATCTTGGGGTGGAACACTAGATGGTCCAGCTCTGGGACGGCCTGGTCTAGACATTCCTCTTCCTTTAGAAGAAAGAAGAACAAGAAGAAGATTATTCACTAATGAATATCAAGCAATCTTGATAGATAAAACAAGGAATCATAAAAGAAAATAGGATGAATCGGTACGAAGACTCGAATAAAATCCTAAAGCACGACTCCTAAGAAAGACTTAGGACGATGATCCTTGTTATAATATTCCATATTGTTCCAAAGTCTGGCTCCGATACCAAGTTGTGACGCCCCACCTCTATACCCACGCTAGCCAAGAACATTATGGTGAATGCTGTCGACTAGCACAGAGAATAAGGCTGTTGAGGAGCGGCCATCCGTGTAATTGCTTTGTGCGAGCATCGATATGTCAGATAGTATAACATGCAATACTTTATCAAGAGGAAATCCGACATACCGACACAAACTCAAAGCTACTACACAGTGGCTATAATATCTTCGAAACAAATATAGAAATAAACATAACATAAATCAGTCGCAGATAATTCATATCACAAAGGCGGAAGAAGATATGAATATATAATTAACACATGGAAGTGTATATCAAAGTAGTGGTCAAAAAGATCCACAGTAATACACAAGAATAGCAACATGTGCTATACAAAAGAATACATCTATGAGTCAATATCTCAAGAGTATACAACAAAAACTACTAATCTAAGTAGTAAGCAAAAGGTCAGAGTAATGGATCCCTGGAGAGAAGTCAAGCAGAAGCACCTATAACATCTCGGTCTGACCCGAGTATTATTTAATAAGAAAATAATAAACAGATCAGTCTAACTATAAATATCAGATGAAACGATATAGAATAAGAGATATGACTAAGCACATAATAATCACAATGCCAAGCTGTGATATATTTAAGCAGTTGAAAATCATCAAAGGATTATTCAATGTCACGAAATCTACACAAGAATCACAGAAACGTCATACTCCTAATTTAGTTCACCAAACCATAAATATTGACGATAATATCAATGTCAATCACAAAAGTCAATGACACACAAATTCACCATTACACAAAGATCGATATAGCTTATCGATGGAAATCACGAAAATTGGTGAAACACAAATTCTAGAAATCATCTCAAGAAATCCAGAAATCACAAAAGTCAATGACGCACAAATTCACCAATACACAAATATCGATATAGCTTATCAATGGAAATCACAAAAATTGGTGAAACACAAATTCTAGAAATCATCTCAAGAAATCCAGAAATCACAAAGGGGGGAGGCCTATCACAAACGGGAGCATAAAGCTCGCCAACACGTGTATCACAAACGGAATGCTAATTCCATGGTTGCTAACCATCACAAATTGAGTCGAAGCTCCACAAACGGCCCGAAGACCATGGATTGCTACCCCACCAAATTGAGTCGAAACTCCACAAAACGGGGTTTAGTTTCCCTCGCAGACAAAGAGACATCGCACATTGCTAGTCTAAATCACAAAGATGATCGTCATGATCAACGAGAAGTGTCAATTATACTAAGCTAGTAAATATATGAGTTTAGCTTCATGTCCCATAACCACTTGCTTAACTTAAATATTTACGAACAAACTGTAGATCTCCACTATAAAATTGTCACAAGGGATTCAATCGAACAAGTCCAAGAATTAACCGACAAAGTGAACGCAAGCGTTTCATACCACTTGTTTTACTAAGTCGTTTAATTAGATTTCTCATACGAGTGAGGTAAAGGTTTATATATACTAATAGATTGGAAAACGATTTTATAGACGAATTTGGTATTAAAATAGTATTGAAATCGTTTGAGGAAAGAGTTTTGATATTTACTACTAGTATAGAAAACCTTTATATTTTTAAAGTGACAAAACACAAAGAAGATTGTAGGAACAATCAATCACTAAAATTCACATACGAAGATGTGAATAAAAATCCAACGAAACCGATAAAGAATCCATCAAAATGGATATTCAAAAATCCCTAAAAAGGAGTCATCAAAGTCATAACAAATGATAACAACACAAAGGAAACAACACGAATCGATTAAAGTTGGAAATTCAAACAACTAGGCGAAATAGGCAAAAATGCAGCAGGTCGGTCGGCCGGCTACAGAGCTCTTTCGACCGGACCCTGCTCTCAAAATTCCTCGGGAAGCAGATCGGTCGGCCGAACACTGTACTTGGTCGACCGAACCTTTAAACAGGGGAGTGCTTATGCACTTGGCAGCAGGTCGGTCGGCCGGCTGCAGTGCTCGGTCGACCGGACCTGTTGCCAGTCCCCTCCCAGTCCATCCAATTGAGGTCCAACCTCCACCAAATTGCATTCTCTCGAGCAACGACACTAAGGGATTATGCTAATCAACTACCCGGCCCTATATGCTACTCGATGCATCACCAAACACATGTTCAAACATCAAAGTTATGATTTTTAAAGGATTGAACCCAAAACACTAAAAATTGGAATATTCACCAAATCAATCCAAACCAAAAGCAAATGCACACGAATAAATGTTAGGAATTCATACCTAACAATCGAAGATAAATATAAGCATAGATGTGAGATAAAAATCTCACCTTTTTACAAAAATCAAACAAGAAGAAGCTTGAAAGAAAATGGAGAATCAACCTCTCTTCAACACAACCCAAATGAGCTTGAATCTATGCTCAAAACAAGAACATTCCTAAAATTAGGTTTAGGAATTTCTGAAATTGGTAAGAGAATAAGTTGGAGAAGAAGAAGAGAATGCTTACCAATGGGTTCTCTTGAATTTGGAGCTAGGAATTTGAGGTTGCATGAGAAACTAGGGTTTTGGAGTTTTGATTTCCAATCTCTCCCACCATTATTGCCTTAGAACTGAAAATAGAAGAAAATGAGGGTGAATGGGGGAAGAGGGGCTCAGTTTTGAGTATAAGTTAAACATAGGGCTGAACCCAAACCCAAACCCAAAGTGAAAAGTAGCAAAAATCAACTTTCTCCAAACATATCGAAGCTTATACTCAAAAAGGTCGCAAATGGCATTTTAAACTCAATGGGAGTGGTCCCGAGTCCTAATTCGACCGTATGCAAATAGTAGCTTTTTGGACTAAATTCCGAGTATTGATAAAATATTTAAATAAAATATTTAAATATAAAATCGATAAATATGCGGGTTGTTACAAAGCATTTACAAAAATATATACTTTCGAAAATAGCGATGTCGATAAACAACTCTAAAATCTTAAAACATCGCACATGGTGCTGGATACATAGACTTATTTTTAATTTTGAACTAGAATATGAAATAAAATAATTTATTTTATTTCTGGAAAAATAAAACTATTGATGGCATTGTTAGTGATGCCAATAATTAACTTATGATTTTAAATTGAGATTTAATAATTTAATAATTATTGTAGTTATTCAAGTAATTGTTTTTAAATGATTGTAATTCATTTTAATTAGTTATAAAGTGATACTAAATGATTTATAATAGTTTTACAAAGATATATATATTATATATATGTGTATATTGAATTGAAAAATAAAAGAAAATTAATATCTCTTTGTCTGTATAATAGAAATTTTCGTAAATAATTATTAACATTGAGTTATAGGATTTTATAATTCAAATGAGATCACTTTTATTAATTCAAAATGATTAGAAATTTATTTCCAAATTTTGTTTACATATATATGTAATTTAAATTATAAATGAAAATGTGACAGGGAATCGATTTTCTGATTTTCAACGGTTTAACGAACAATAGTTGTTCGAAAGTTGTTGCAACCTTGTTTATATCTCATGCGCACATATACAACATATAAACGCATCCACTAACATATATAAGGACATGTATGTACATACATATGACATACATACATGTATAAATACATAAACCTTAGGAATATCATGATATTTTCACCTTTCTTCATCTTTAAGAAACCATAAAGAAAATTTACCCTCACATCAACTCACCATCATCACTTGCATATGGAGAAGAGTACAAGGAGGGGGTAATGTGTATGGTGATGCGATGGGATGGGAGTGGGCTAAGGGTAGTTTTGTCCATTCACTTTTAGATATTTTCGACCATTTTTCCCCAATAAATACCCATGCATACTCTTCCATTTCATTCACCTTCTTCTATATTTTTCCTAAGCTCCTCCTCTCCATTTTAATGGCTTTTCCTTAAAGAATTTATGAAGAAATTTTAGTAGTAAAGAAATAAAGATATTTACACATATAATGTTATAGTATTACACCTCCAAAAATAAAGCAAACACCACCTCTTCCTCAATTAAGTGCATGGTCATCACCATCACCATCGAGACCGAGCTCCATCACCTATTGTAGAGGGAGGCCGATCCCATTAAGGACAAAAGAAGGAGTTTGAAAGCTTCGTAGCAAGAAAAAGACAAGGAAGTGCTGCCGAAAACGATTCGCGAAGCTACCAAAAAGATTGGTGGAGTGGAACTATGAGTGAGTACTCAATGTTTATTAAATAATAAATAATCTCTATAACTATTTTTAAGTACAAAAATATGACCATTTTGATCTCTTAATGATTTGTATGAATGCTTGATAACTTGGTTGATTTAATGGTTGATTATATGGACGTTGATATGGTTGATAACTTGGTTGTGATAAATTATGAGAAATCATAATAAAAATGGTTAATTAACAGAAAATGAATTCACATAATATGTGTATGGAGTTTATTGAGCCTCTTAATGGTTTAAAGAATATAAGAAGGTTGAAAATGAATATTACAATAATATAATATTATGAAATGTTTAAAAGTGAAAAAGAGATTTAACATGGAAAATATTGGTTAAAAAGTTTGAAAATTGTTCATAAATGTTTTATAGACATTAAAAATTCAATTTTAGAAGTTTTGACAAATAATGAATTAGGACTCAAAAACAGGCGGGTCGTGTAACGGCAGTTCGGAATTTCACGCCGTAAAAGTTAAATCCTCCTATAGGATGGAATTCAAGTAGGATTTCTTTGCAATAAGAATATTCTGAACTATTGTATCCATAGTTTTCAAACAAAGAATAAAATCAAGATTTCGATAAGTAAATTTTGAAATATGAGTATAACAAGTTTTTGGAAAAATTGCGGCTTTGTAGTTTGGAATCCATAAAAGGATTTTTTTTGAAAATGATATTTAAAAATTGTTTTAAAACATGAGATAAATTCTAAAAATATTTTAAAATGCTTTAAAAGATATCTGATTTATGAAAATTAATTTCCAAATGACAGAAAAGTTATTTTGATCAATATAGCTTAAAACGCACTTTCCGCAGCACTTTTTCACGGTACTTTTCTATAACTTTTGAAATATAGTTTTAAACGCAACCATTCTTTTTCAATCTTTTATAAAAAAATTTAAATGATTAATAAAGTATTTTTAATGTGATTGGATGGATTTATGAAATGCTTAAATAATGTCAAATGATTTAGAGTCGATCAAACAACTTGACCGCCTTATGGGTGACAGAGAGATAGTGTCTAGGCTTGGGTTTGAAAAACCAATTTCCTGCTCTCCTTGGCTATCTGTATTGGCTCGACGGAGGGGTTAGTAAATTTGATTTACTTTGATCAAAATTTTCCAAAAAATATAGGATATAATTTCCCAAATTTAAACAAATTTGATTTTATAGAGATAATCTTCTTATACTTGGTGTTAAATCCCAAAGAGGGAACCGTACTATTCGTGGAATTTAAAAGGTGATTTCTCCATTATTCCGTCCATAATACTTACTGAATACGAGAATTGATATTGAGTAGAATTGGATGATTTTTATAAATTCTACTCATTTAATATTTACTGCTTTTGGATTAACATTCTAGAAAGCATGGTTTTAATTCAATCAAAATTTTGATTTTTGAATTTAGAAATATTTATTAGGATTTAAATGAAATAATTTGGAAATATTTTCCTAAGTAAAAAATGAAATGATTTAGAATTATTCCTAGGTTCAAAAATGTTTAATTAACCAAAAAGGATTTGATAAGTGAGGCTTAATGATTCCAATTATTATTAAGATAAATGGAATAATTTAAAATAGTATGTCTCTTTGAGATTTTTTGAATGAATAAATAGATGAGTTGAATGATTATTGATAATCATATATGAACTTATCAACTTTTAACCAGTGATTGGTTCGGAGGAACCTGGGTTGGATTTCGGTAACTCCTATCGGAAAACCACTTCAAACCAATGTATACGTTCGGAAGTGAAGACATGATGATGATGATGATATTTTAAGATGAGGATCTTCATGCTAAAGGGCTGCTTGCCACTAGTCCCTCGGGGTGAAATTTACCATATCATATATTTATGGTGGCAGAGTGCTCTGTTATGAAAATCTTCAATTACAAGGACTAATCGCTACTAATCCTATGGATAATTTGTGAAAGGATTTCGTAGGAGGAGTGCCTTTGGTTTCGTCTAGTCCCAGAACGAACTTGTATGGATGAATGTCTGACATTGCTTTTCTAAGATCACAATGTTGACTTTTACAAACGGACATCTATTTGGTGGCAGAGAATGCAACTCCCCTTAGCTT
Source organism: Allium cepa (assembly GCA_030765085.1). Taxonomy (NCBI): domain Eukaryota; kingdom Viridiplantae; phylum Streptophyta; class Magnoliopsida; order Asparagales; family Amaryllidaceae; genus Allium; species Allium cepa. The sequence continues at coordinate 1,028,453,618 of CM060937.1, read as the reverse complement.
AACATCCTTTTTTCAGACGTACGAGCTTAGAGGTTGTATGTTCGTGAAAGTTAATAGTGATTGTGGGAATGGCAATATGGCAATAAAAGTGGAACCTGTGATGATCAATGCATCGTTTTGTGAAAAGCAAAGCATGGCTTCATGGAGCTTAGCTCTTGAGCATCACATCCCAAAAATGTATGGGATTCTATGTGGTCAGAAGGACATATTTTTAGGCTATTATTGGGTAAGATGTCCCTATAGCCACTTGTTTCCATATTGTATGACTGGACAGATATTGGAGGCTGATGTAGATCATGTAAAGCCAAACGAGTAATACTTTGCTCCATAGTAGTATAATTGCGTAATTCGAAGGCTGACGGAGACCGTGTAAAGCCATGCGGAAACTATGTGTTATACATGGATTTTTAGGACTGAATGGTCTCTAATTCCCTATCATGTTGGAAATAAAATTCCGATACATTGCCTTTATAGTTTTGACTGCAGAATCTAATTTTGAGAGGTAGCTTGTAAATCATCAAATTTAATCAATGTAATAATTTCGGTTATCTTTGATATATTATTTGAAAAGTGTTTTCAATGGAATGTCATTAGAAATAATATCAAATTATTTTCGTTTAAAAGTATTTGGTTATCATAAGGTAAAAACATGTCTATATTTATGTGTGGGCGTGATCTTATGAGATACCCATCTTTTAAACTGGCATCAATTTATAAATCAAGTACCTCATACTGGTTTATCAAGCCTAAACCGGGTATTTTCAATACTTGGGTTAGATTCGAGTATTTTTAGGTCTAGTTGAAGATGCTTGGAGTTTCAAAAGGAGAGCTAGAGATCTTCATCTATGTAAGGATCGTATTCTATTATCCACTAGCATTTTTTTATTGTTCAGCATTTGTAAGGACAGAGAATTATAACTGACCAGTCTAAATCTAGGTTAGACTTTGATATTGTATTCGAATTTTTACGTTGTAAAGATTATTGAAATAATATATATTATTCCATTCATGTGAGATTCTGCTCTATCTTTATTTTATTTTCCTCTAACAATCAGGCTTTTTGGCACTTGGATTTATGGCACATGAATCCAAGGATGTATTAGTGTAGTTTTTCAAGGATCGAAAATCTCGGATGTTACATTTGGTGCCAAAGCTTAGGTTGAGTGAACATCTAGGCTTTGGTAGGGTAATACTCATTATAGATAATTTTAGTAATACCCTATAATGAGTGACTCATTAAAGATAGGGTTAGTAACACCACGGAATAAGTTTTGAGAGAATCATATATATGATCGTGTATTTGCTATTTGATATAAAAATGTTTTGTGATGATTAATCTGTGAGTGGTTTATGAATTTTGGTCGGTTCAAGAAGAGCTCCATGTAATCGATAGGGATTCTAAATACTTATGCAATGCAAATTGACTCACCATTTTAAAAGGCGTATATTTTATATATACAAAAGTATAAATATTTGTGTGATTTAGTAATTTTATAAAATGTTATCCCTTTGGAAAGTTCAATGAATAAGGTCTTGATCTATATTATGATGATTGGAATAATCTTCTAAGTATTGATCATCTGTTGGCTTGGGCGAACGGTATATAACAATTGGCAAATTATTCTCCTTGTCATTACATGGTCAAGGTAAGTTCAAATCCAAACAAGTTGAATTAAGTTATTTGGATAAAAGGTTTTAAGTTAAGAAATAAATGGTATAAACCTTCTAATGGTATCTTGGTATATCACTTAGGCCAGGATGTCTTATTTTTTGGAGAAATTTTTTGGATGACCCCAAAGCAGACACGAAGAGCATGTGCAGCAAAAGAAGCAGAAGAGAAATTAAAACTAGGATATGGCATATACTATTACAGATGCAGTAAAGAAGGATATTATGTACTTCTATGTAAGGATAGGAAAGAAAATGAAAGGGATAAAAGGAAGAAGAGAAAAAAGAAGAAAGAAAAATCTTTTAGGGTTGATATATTCTGTTACAAGTGTAAAAGGCAAGGATATTTTCTATATGGGTGCCCTAAAAGAAAGAAGAAACCTAGAATTCGATCAAGAAAGGTATATGGTTACTACCATTGTAAGGGACTTGGACATATGGCCAAAGAATGTCCTTGGACATGCATTTGGTGCAACAGGGGAAACATTTCATGAAGGACTGTCGAAAAATAAAGGTGGCTAACTTAAGGGCTTAGAGATAAAGCACTGTCTACCTCAAAAAGGGATCCAAGAATGGTATATATAGCAGTTCAAATATCTTATATTTATGATGGTGGTGTGTGATAGGTTGTATTCCCTAGGAAGTTATCTCTAACTGTTTGTAACACGGGCTAGGGCTAGGAATGGATGTATAAATATGATGTTAATTAATAAACTTATTTTTGATTATCCTCTCTGTGCACTTCTTTCTATCTTATATCCGATCAAATTTAATAAGATATTTGGAAATAAAAAGTTTTAAAAGGATGTTATAAAATAGCTCTATAAATATATTTAAATTAAGAAATTATTTAGGAATATATTTTATAAAAGTATATTTTATAAAATAAAGTGTAATTCGCAAAAATAAAATGATGTTTGAGAAAGTGGGGTTTGAGAATTCATATCCTAATATTTTAAAAAAGTATAAAACAGAAAGTTATGTAATATAAATTAAGTTTGGAATTAAATTTATAATGAGATTCATTAACAAGAAATTTCAAAGGATTGAAATAAGAATTATAATGGTATTTTTCCAAATAAAGAATAATCAATTTTATTTGGAAAAGGGATAGAAATATTTTTAGGAATAAATATTTTGAAGAAAGGGTTTATAAAGGTAATTTGTAACGAATGAGATTTTCGGCCCTAAAAAATCAACAATATTACGTCCACTGCATCTCATGCTGAGAAGTCGAATGTCGGGAAACCGATTGTTAGGGTTGAAGAAGAAAATGATAGAAGAAGAAACAGAAATAACAACACAGAATCTCATAATCGCAGCAGAATAAATATAACATATATCAATAGGTCTTGTATAAAGAAAAAACTGTAACTGTTAATATACATTCCAATCATCAGAGTACAACTGTCAATAAATCAATACTGGATGGTTATAGTAACTCGTCTGCACAAGTGCTGAATATACAGCCTACAAATATAATCAAGTACGTGTAATACGTCTTCGTCATCCAGCTCGTCTCCTGAGCTCTATAGCATCCTAACATGTATCTGTAATACTCGGTCTGACCCGAGCATTATAATAAAATAACACAGAGTCAGTCTGGAAAAACAGCGTGAGAATACACACTCAATTTGAATTATTACACGATGGATTTTTACCTTACGATAACCAAAACATTTTATATCAAAATCATCTGATATTATAATAGTGTCTAAGTACAAATACTTATTCAAATAGCCGAAATTGTTACATTCATTAAATTCCAGCATACTAGGCTCTACAACCAAAACCATAATGCTAAGTATTGGAGAATGGATTTTTATACAATGACTAGGCACTGGGGTACCACCGATCACAGTACACATCTAGAAAAATGTACCGAGGACCTCGTTGGGATCCCCTGCAACCCAAGACTGGTTCTACCCCTAACCTGGATAGTATTAAATATGTTACCACCCCAGGTGTTCCTACCCTTATCGAAATCTCTTTTTCTATGCACCACCATATCCATAATTAATAATATACCTGAGTGTGTCTAGAAAGTGATAACATACCCTAATTGGGTGAGACCCACTTAGCCTTGCTGCATCTCCCCTAATTTTCAGTCATTTCAGTTGATGAGGCTTAAGGCTATGATTACCTTTTTAAGGATTTATACTTGCAATGATCATTGTCCTCTAGGGACAATGTTTTGATAGCATTCATCCATACAAGTCCGTTCTAGGTCTGAATGAAACCGAAGGCCCTATTCCTACTACATCCATTTTGGAATCACCCTCAGGATTAGTAGCGATTAGACCTTGCACTTCAATACTCCATTTTCGATTCCATGCTCTTGTCTTCACTTCGAAAACTTATTCGTTCGATCGAAGTGGTTTTCGAATAACTTATCCGATCCCGGTCTCTTCGAAACAACGTTTGATATTTCTGCTAAATATAACCCTGGTTCTTTAGAAAATAAACAGACGAAAACAAGATCGGAGATCATCTCCTAACTGTTAGTGCATGGATTTCCTAATCATTGTCCTAGAAGAATGAAACGAGTTTATACATAAATTATAGCACCTTCGACGGTAACTGCACCGTATAATACCCGTGTTTTGCCTAGATATTTCCAAAGTTATGTTTTTGATCCAGATTTGATAATCGGTAATTGACTGTCAAATAAACAATCATTCAATCAAAGGTTCATTTTCCATTGAAATTCCTAAGCCTTATTTAATTTAAATTTTAATAAATTAAATCTCTTTATCAAAAAGCATATACTTATCTCATCGGAATAAGTATGTTCACAAACCAATCCCTTCAAATATATTTGAAAAAAAACTTTTAAGATAAATATGGAAAACGCCATGTAGTATCAACCACGGATTCATAGCTCAATGATTATGTCTTTATCCTAGAGAAATCCGAACTTCACTGTAGGCAATCTCTGCCTCCCGATTTCGCCATGAAAGTATGCCATTACTTTCCAAAAACTTTATTTAATAATTATCTCAAAATAATGCTTATAAAGTTTCTATAATAATTTTCCAAGTTTAACTTAGGAAAATACTCTTAAATAGAAGTTATTATATAAAACTAAATTAATATTGAATAATTTATCTTTTAAAATAATAATACCGATTGATTCTGATTTATTAATAAAATTCTAATCCTTGTACAAGACTTGTTTATAAAATTGATAATTCATTTTGACAATTTAAAAAATATTTAAATAACTAATTTTCTGTAATATTTTTATTCTAAAACATTTTTAAATTACCTAGTTAAATGATTAAAAATCCTCCTTTTAAAACAAACTCAACTTCTTAATAAATATATTTTTTAATTCCAATATAACCAATATAACATTTATAAATCTCTCTCGATTTATCACCAACCGATTTACGTTTCCCATTTCCTAAATCCTTTTTTCACATTTCCAAAAGTAAAATCTATCATTACTTTTTAGACTGATTTACCCATCTCGTTATAAATTCTCACCATGAATTTATATCTCAATTTTATCGAATTATAATCATTTTATTTTATTTATAAACATTGTTTATAAATGCCATGGTCTCATTTCTAGTTTACAACTGTTTCTCATCACTTAAATCCATTATAAATCGATCTCTAAATAAAATTCCATCTATAAATCAACCTCTTAAATAACCTAAACTATATTCCAAAACCAACCAAATCACGATTTTACTTCTATTTCATAATTTGGAATCTTATTTAAGATTTAGTACAACCAATTTTATCTCAATTTCCAAATTCACTTTTATTTTCTCAAACTATTAAAATCTCGATATTTAAAACCCTTTATATTTAATCAAGTACCACTTAAGAATTATTATTTAAAATCCTTGATATACATTATTCAAAAATCTCTATTTACAATACCCGAAATAATTAAGTATAAATTCAAAATCATTTATTTTATCCAATCAATTAATCTACAACCCTTTTAAATATTTTACTTAAAAAATACATTTCTAATTTCTTTTCAAATTCGAAACATATTTTTATGGTATTTAAAAATACAAACATCTAGACAAATGCTACCATAGCATCCAATAATTCAAATCACACACTATTCTATCACAGATTATCAAAATATATCATATATCACTATATATGAAATTAAATTCACCATTTTTGAGGAATCCAGTTGGATCCCTTTAACTTGCTTCCTTGCAACCACGGATGTTAATACAACATAAAAATAACAATCCCGCTTCAATGCGGGATATCGCGGTAATATAGAGTCATCTGCTATTATGCATGGCACATAGGGTCTCATCCGCTCCAATAGGCGGGAAATATATCCAACTACATACACACACACACACACTCTAATATATATAGTATAACATCCAACATATAATAATATATCAATTCAACCAATCATCTAATAATTAATTTTAATCATTTAAAATTAATTGCAATAATCCAAATGAGTGAGATTTACTCACTTTGACTTTTATTGTCGCTCCTACGTTCTGGTTTTGATTAAATTAGAACGCATTTGAATTTATTTGAAAATTCTGCAAGCTCCAAACTCAACCAAGTTGATTCTATAGCAAAGATCTCATTAATACGAACCCAATACGATTGACCATGTTGGATTCAGATCTAAAACAAATGAGATACGAATTTGTTTAAGAACTTGAAATTACTAAATAATTTATATAAAATTAAATCACCATTATAATATCCATTACCCATTTCTAGGCCCAAAAGCCCACGAAAACAAAAAAAACCAACCGCTTCTAAACCTTCTTCTTAACTCCCCCTTTCTTCTTTTCCCCGCTCCATAACCCAAATGCACTCACGAATATGGGCACGTGCACGAACCACCTACACCATCAACGACCGATACGACTTCGCCAACATGTCACTCTCCTCGATACCGTGCCTCTCCACCTCTTCAAACAACGACTGAGCCCCTGCTAAAAAAATGACCTTCTCGACATGCATACGACTATGCAAATGTCGCGTTCATCAAACTACGACAGCACACCACCAAATTACGGCCAGCATCTGTCTTGCCACCAGGAACCCATCCATCCATGCCTCACGGCCTTCCATCGACCACAACATGAGAAATCCCTAACCCTAGTTTTCCTTACTAACGCCTCTCACTGTCAAGATGCCCAATTCATCGCCGCACCCACAAAAACATCCCAGATTGGAGCTCTCGGCAAAACATGAACTTAGAAGGTGGTTTCACATTTTTTTTGTTGAGTAAAAAATTAGAGTTATGGATTTTTGAATGTAGACTTTTTTTCTTGCTTTTCACTGTGAATGCTCGGCTGTTATGAATGGGAAACGTGCTTGAAAAGGAAGGGGTACAGTGATTGAGTGAGAGAAAGAATGGGCTGATGGGAAGGAGTGCGACAGCTTAGTCAAAGTCAAAAATTATATATATATACATATATATATATATATATATATATATATATATATATAAAATTTCGAATTTCAAATTATCACGATTATGTAACTTGAAATTTCAAACCCCTATCGAGGCATGCCACTAGGCATTTATAATGTTATACCCCTATTTTGAATGCAATGGAAAAGATTTCGAGTCCTAATTCGATCGTGTGGAGAAGATAGCTTTTTGGACCTTATTATTATATTGACTTTTCGATATTAAATTCAACGTGTTTATATCCCGTATGACCAAACGATAAATCGAAATGCTACGAAATTTGAAATATAATAATAACATACTATTGTGAATCCAATGGAACTGGTTTCTTCGAATTTCAAGACTGTGTCCGGAGAGGCTATTTCTATTTGTTAATTTAAACGAGCTACTTTTAAAATTGAACAAATCACTTTTAAGTTTAATATAAAAGTTCTTTTACCTTCATTCTTATTAATATTAATTTAATAAGCCATTAAATAATTTTTATCAAGCTTAAAACTCAAGATTCAATATTTTAACCAATTTTCCATTATTACAATAATTAAATCATCCAATAAATCGTCATATTTGAAATTCAAGTTAAAAATTACTTTTAAAAATTTAAAATCAATTAAATATTCAAATTTCAAATAACCAAAATTCTGGTTCATTACATTCCTCCCCCTTAAAAGAATTTCGTCCCCGAAATTGCCAAGAGAAGAAGAATGATTCAAAACCTATTAACTTCCTCATACCCAATCAGTTTAAACAACTTTCTGAAATTGATTTATTGAAAACACATTATCACTTTTACTAATTTCCAAATTCTTCCATAGATTTCAAATAATACTATTTACTCAATCATTTCAAGTTATAATCCAAAACCAAATTTTAGTCATTAAAAATTTTTCTTCAAAAATTTCTTACTCTTTAAATTTTCGAAAGATTTCACCAGCATATACTTTGCACGGCTAGATCCAAACAACTACAAATTGCCACTACGGGCCCAATCATCGAAAGGAAAGAAAAGTTGAGTGGCTCAATCATATAATCATCAATTTCAAACAACAATTTAAACACGTAACTTTTGTCGGGCAATTTAATTTTCTTATGAAATCAAAAGCATCAAATTAGCTCTTGCTTTTATATACCTGCATCATATTTACCCATGAAATCCAATCATATGATTCAAGATCATATCATTCAGAATTTTCAATTTCAAATATTTACTTCACCAAAACCCGCACGATGTACATATATCATCCATACGCAATATTCAATCTGATCGCTCCCTCGATCAAACAATTTCACTTCCGAACTAGTACCGTTCACATAACTCTTTGGTACGGACTCAGATCTGGTTTCTAGATCATAAACCGCCATTCTCCTTGCATAGCCATATAATTTAGTAGAGAATTCTAGGATCAATCGAAAATCCATATCCAGTGTTCACCGTCGAAAATCGAGTGAAAAATCCTAACTCGGAATGATATAAATTATCTCAAAATTCTGTGCTTGAATCTGGATCAAACCGTCATGCAAATAATATACGTACAATTTACGTATTTATTTCAATTGATTCCTAGATATCACAGTTTCTCTTATTCACATTCATTTCATTTATATTCACTTATTCACAATTATCATTCACATTTATAATTCACATTCACTTTGTGTATCCTTTTAATACCGATTTCACTTAAGAATTTCACCATCAATTTTCTTAAGTCTATTATAAACATTTTATGCAAACTTCTTATAGTTATTACCACTTCACCACTTAAGTTATATCCATTTCTATTCAAATTCAATTTTGATTCCATTTAACTAACTAAGTAAATTAATTAGTTCATCCACCACTTTATCTCCAATCTTGATAAATTCTATTTTCCGCAGTTTCTCCATTTAGCCAAACTTAGGCTAAATTTTCAAAGTTCACTCTTTTTTTACTTAATTTAAGTTAAGTTCCATTCCAAAATCAAATTTAAAATTTTCATAAATTATCGAACTTACTCATATTCCATAACACATTTTAAATCAAAGTTCCAGAGTTTAAACAATTTTATTCTAAGTATTTCAAAATCATTTTTGAAATCATATATATACACACACACACACAAAATCCCTTGGTATATCAAATCATTCCTTTGAATTTCAAACCAAAACCAGTTTCCCAAAACAAAACCCAATTGTAGCAATCCCTCTCTTGAAAACTCGAAAATGAACGTCGATGATGTTGCAGTCATCGCCGAAATTATTTTGCAGTGACCAAAGTGAGTTCAATGCTTTTATTCCTTTAAGATTCCTTATAAATATTTACAATTCAATAATATTCTCCAAATAATATCACTAATGTTTTCCAAGACTTTGAAAATATTTCGAAACCAACAAGAATTAAATTTCCAATTTCCCAGCCTTCAAACCCTTTTAACAAATCATATTTAAATATACTTCTGAAATTTCATTTCATTTCAAATTATAAATTTCATTTACAAAATCACATTTACATAATTCTATTTCGTTATATGAAATTATTTCTTAATTATTGATTGTAATATCAACTTTATTTCAAACAACACAACAACAAATGATAATAGCTTAATATTATGATTTCCTAGCAACCAAGCACACCATGTATATAACATAGTAATTTATGAAAAACTATTCCTTTGTATATAAACTATAATCAGGGTAAAATTATTTCATTTACCCAAATTCAAAACAATACTATGTCAGATTGCTCTATACAAGTGTTTAGAGATCCCTATCAATAATGATAATTACTCGTATTGACAAGAACCCTTAAGCCACTCAATAGACAATCAACATAATATAAAACAATTTTATATTCACTAATAAATATGCGCACATATCTATTAATACACTCAAACTCATTCTAGGATGCTACTGTTCATATCTCTAATGAGTTACCCCATTAAAGCCAAGATTCTCACTTAACCTTCAGCTCTGAAACCAAATGTAACAAATGAGATTTTCGACCCTCAAAAATCGACACTAATATGCCCACTATATCTCATGTCGAAAAACACAATTGTTAGGGTTGAAGAAGAAAAGGATAGAAGAAGAAATAGAAATAACAATAGAGAATCTCACAATCGCAGTGGAACAAAATATAATATGTATTAACATATCTTGTGTAAAGAAAAAACTATAATTGTCAACATCCATACTAATCATCAGAGTGCAACTGTCAATAAATCAATATTGGACAGTTATAATAACTTGTCCAAACAAGTACTGAATATACAGCCTACAATACACAGTGGAATATAATCAAGTATGTGTAATACGTCTTCGTCATCCAGCTCGTCTCCTGAGCTCCATAGCATCATAAGTTTTTTCTATAATACTCGGTCTAACCCGAGCATTATAATAAAATAACACCCGAGTCAGTCTGGAAAACTAGCCTGAGAAAACACACTCAATTTGAATTATTACTGCTATCAAAATCCTTTAGAAAACAAAGGTATCTTGTAAGATCACATCACACATAAACACAGCGGGTTTTTACCTTACGATAACTAAAACATTTTACATCAAAATCATATGATATTATAATAGTGTCTAAGTACAAATACTTATTCAAATAGCCAAAATTGTTACATTTATTAAATTCCGGCATACTAGGCTCTACAACCAAAACCGTAAAGGTAAGTATTGGAGAATGGATTTCCATACAATGACTAGGCACTGGGGTACCACCTATCACAGTACACATCTAGAAAAATGTACCGAGGACTTCGCTAGGATCCCCTACAACACAAGACCGGTTCTACCCCTAACCTGGATAGTACTGAATATGTTACCACTCCGGGTGTTCCCACCCTTATCGAGAGCTCTTTTTCCATGCACCACCATATCCATAATTAATAATATATCCGAGGGTATCTAAAAAGGTGATAACATACCCTAATTGGGTGCGACCCACTTAGCATTGCTGCATCTCCCCTGATTTTCAGTCATTTTGGTTGATGAGGCTTGAGGCTACGATTACCTTTTTAAGGAATTTATACTTGGAATGCTTATTGTTCTCCAATGGCATTGTTCTGATAGCATTCATCCATACAAGTCCATCTTAGGTCTGAACGAAATCGAATGCACTATTTGTACTACATCCATTTTGGAATCATCCTCAGGAATAGTAATAATTAGCCCATGCACTTCAATACTCCATCTTCGATTCCATGCTCTTGTCTTCACTTTGAAAACGTATTCGTTATATCGAAGTGGTTTTTGAATAACTTATTCGATCTCAGTCTCTTTGAAAGAACGTTCGATATTTTCGATAAACCTTACCTAGGTTCTTCAGGAAATAAATAGACAAAAATAAGATCGGAGATCATCTTCTAACCGTTAATGGATGGATTTCCTTATCATCGTCCTAGAAGAACGAAACGAGTTTATATGTACAGTATAGCACCTTCGACGGTAACTATACAATATAATTCCCGTGTTTCTCCTAGATATTTCCAAAGTTATGTTTTTGGTCCAGATTTGATAGTCGATTATTTGACTATCAAATGAACAACCATTCAATAAAAGATTCATTTCTCCCTGAAATCCCTAAGCCTTATTTAATGTAAAAGTTTAATAAATTAAATCTCTTTATCAAAAAGCATATACTTATCTTATTGGAATAAGTATGTTCACAAACCATCCCCTTCGAAAATATTTGAAAAAAAAACTTTTAAAATACATATGGAACACGTCACGCTGTATCAACTATGGATTCACAGCTCAACGATTATGTCTCTATCTAAGAGACACCCAAACTTAACTGTAGGCAATCTCTGCCTTCTGATTTCGCCATGAACGTATACCATTGCTTTTCGGAAAATTAATTTAATATTATCTCAAAATAATGCTTATAAAGTTTCTATAGTAATTTTCCAAGTTTAACTTAGGCAAATACTCTTAAATAAAAGTTATTATATAAACCTATACGAATATTGAATAATTTATCTTTTAAAATAATAATACTGATTAATTATGATTTATTAATAAAATCTAATCGTTTTACAAGGCTTATTTATAAAACTTATAATTCATTTTGGCAATTTAAAAAATATTTTAGGTAATTTTCTGGAATATTTTTATGCTAAAACATTTTTAAATTACCAAGTTTAATTATTAAAAATCCTCCTTTTAAAACAAATTCAACTTCTAGATAAAATATATTTTTCAATTCCAATATAGCATTTATAAATCTCTCTTGATTTATCACCAATCGATTATGTTTCCCATTTCATAAGTCCCTTTTTCACATTTTCAAGAGTAAAATCTATCATTACTTCTTAGACCGATTACCCATCTCATTATAAATTCTCACCATGAATTTATATCTTAATTTTATCAAATGATAATCATTTCATTTTAATTATAAACATTATTTATAAATCCCATGGTCGCATTTCTAGTTTATAAAGGTTTCTCATTACCTAAGTCCATTATAAATCGACTTCTAAATCGAATTTCATTTATAAATCAACTTCCTAAATAACCCAACTACATTCCAAAACCAACCAAATCATGATTTTACTTCTATTTCGTAATTTAGAATCTTATTTAAGATTCAGTATAACTAACTTTTATCTCTACTTCGAAATTCACTTTTATTTTCTCAATCTATTAAAAATCTCATTTTTGAAAACTTTTATATTTAATCAAGTATCACTTAAGAAATATTATTCTAAATCCTCTATATACATTATTTCAAAAATCTCTATTTACAGTATCCTGAAATAGTTAAGTACATATTCAAAACCATTTATTTTATCCAATCAATTAATCCAAAACTCTATATAAATATTTTACTTCAAAAATCCATTTTTAGTTTCTTTTCAAATTCAAAACATGTTTTTGTGGTATTTAAAAAATACCAACACCTACCATAGCATCCAATAAATTCAAATCACATATTATTCTATCACAGATTATCCAAACATATCATATATCACTATATATGAAATTAAATTGAGCATATTTAACGAATCCAGTTGGATCCCTCGAACCTGCTTCCTTATAACCATAGATGTTAATACAACATAAAAATACCAACCCTACTTCGAGGCGGAATATTGCGATAATATAAGGTCATCCGCTATTATACGAGGTGCATAGGGTCTCATCCGCTCCAATAGGCGGGAAATATATCCAACTACTAATACATACACACACACACACACACACACACATATATATATATATAATATAACATCCAATGGATGATAATATATTAATTCAAACTAATCATCCAATAATTAATTTTAATCATTTAAAATTAATTGCAGTAATCTAAACGGGTGAGATTTGCTCAATTTGATTTTTATTATCGCTCCTGCATTTTGGTTTCGATTAAATTCGAACGTGTTTGAATTTATTTGAAAAAATTTCAAGCCCTAAACTCAACCAAGTTGATTCCCTAGCAAAGATCTCATTAGTACAAACCCAATGCGACTGACCGCGTTGGATTTTGATCTAAAACGAATGAGATAAGAATTTTTTAAGAACTTGAATTTATTAAATAATTTATATATAGTTAAATCACCATTATAATTTCCATTACCCATTTCTAAGACTAAAGCCCACGAAACAAAATAAACTTGACCGCTTCTAGACCTTCTTCTTCCCTCCCCCTTTCTTCTTTTCCCTGCTCCCGAACCCAAATGCATGCATGAATATATGCACATGCACGAACCACCTATACCACCAATGACTGCGAAGTCTCCTCGATCTCGTGCCTCTCCACTCCTTCAAACGTCGACCGAACCCCTACCAAAAATATGACCTACTCGACACACACGCGACTGTGCAAATGTCACGTTCATCAAATTACAACCGCACACCACCAAACTATGGCCACGCATCAGCCTCGCCACCAGGAACCCATCCATCCATGCCTCACAGCCTCCCATCGATCACGGCGTAAGAAATCCATAATCTTAGTTATTCCTTTCTCATAGCTCTCACTGTCGAGATGCCAAATTCATTGCCACACCCCACAAAAACATCCTAGATTGAAGCTCTCGATAAAACATGATTTTAGAAGGTGGTTCCAACTTTTTTTGTTGGGTAAAATTAGAGTTATTGATTTTTGAATGTAGTCTTTTTTTCTCTTGCTTTTCACTGTGAACGCTCGGCTGTTATTAAGGGGGAAAACATGTTTAAAAAGAAAGAGGTACAACGATTGAGTGAAAGAAAGAATGGGCTGATGGGAGAGAGTGTGACAGCCTAGTCAAAATCAAAAATTACATATATATACATATATACATACCTACATATATATATATATATATATATATATATATTTGTGTGTGTGATTTAAATTTTCAAATTATCGCGATTACGTAACTTAAAAATTTGAACCCCTATCGAGGCATGCCGCCAGACGCTTATAATGTTATACCCTTATTCTAACTACAGTGGAAAAGGTTCCGAGTCCAAATTCGATCGTATGGAGAAGATATCTTTTTGGACCAAATTATTATATTGAAATTTCGAAATTAAATTCAACACGTTTATATCCCGTACGACCAAATGATAACTTCAAATGATACGAAATTTGAAATCTGATAATTACTCACTATTATGGATCTAATGGAATAGGTTTCATCGAATTCTAAGACTCTGTCCTGGAAGGATATTTCTACTCGTTAATTTAAACGAGCTATTTTTAAAATCGAACAAATCACTTTTAAATTAAACATAAAAGTTCTATTACCTTCATTCTTATTAATATAAATTTAATAAGCCTTTAAATTATTTTTATCAAGCTTAAAACTCAAGATTCAATGTTTTAACCAATTTTCCATTATTAATTCAATAATTAAATCATCCAATAAATCGTCATATTTGAAATTGAAGTTAAAATTTTACTTTAAATATTTAAAATCAATTAAATTTCCAATTTCAAATAATGAAAATTCTGCTTCGTTGCATAATTAAATGAAAAATAAAAGTTTTATGAGATGTTATCATAAAGACTTGAGTAAATAAGTTGTAAGTGGATCATTTTGTCATACAATTCTGATCTAAAATTCGAGTACTGAACTTGGAGGTGTTTACGTTAGTCCGAAAAAGGATTTATCACTTGATTCTAAATGATGAACATTGATGAAGATTTGCGTTTGGATACTTACATTAGTTGAGAGTTATGCAAGGAAAACTAAAAGTTCTAATTGGAAAGCCTAATCAGAGTCCGCACTAGAGGATCTAGGGATCAATACTAGTTCGAAAGTAAAGTTGTGGATTCAAATAGTAGACCGAATCAGATGATCTGTATACATCGTACGAATGTAAGTTTAAAAATAAATATTTTAGGAAAATATATTTCTTAACATAGATTATGATGCTTTAAAACAATAAATAATAATTTTATAAATATTTAAAAAAATATGTACTTCAAAAAAATAGCGATAAAATGAACGAAAATCATTTTATCAATAAACAGCTCTAAAATCGTAAAACGTCGCACATGGAGGTGGATACATATACTTATTTTTAAATTTTAAATATAATATTAAATAAAATAATTTATTTTATTTTTGAAAAAAATAAAATTATTATTGACATCATTAATGATGCCCTTATATTTAATAATTGATTTATGATTTTAAATTGAGATTTAGTGATTTAATAATTATTATAATTATTCAAATAATTGTTTCTAAATGAGATTAATTCATTTTAAATAGTTATAAAGTGATGATGAATGATTTATGATATTATTAAAAAGATATATATGCTAAATTAAAAAAAATAAGAAAATTGGTATTGCTTTATCGGTATAATAGCAATTTTGGTAAATAATTGTTAATATTGATTTAAATGATTTTATAATTCAAAATGACATCATTTTCATTAATTTAAATGACTAGAAATTAATTTTCAAATTTTGTTTACATATGTATGTAATTTAAATTATAAGTGAAAATGTGACCGGGAATCGGTTTCCCGATTTTTAACGGTTTAATGAACGAAAGTTGTTCGAAAGGCATTGCAACCTTGTTTATATTTCATGTCCACATATATATGAACACATATATACATACATACGACATGCATACATGTATAAATACATAAACCTTAGAAATATCATGATATTTTAACCTTTCTTTATCTTTAAGCAACCAAAAAGAAAACTTACCATCACATCTACTCACCATCATCACTTACACATGGAGGAGAGGACAAGGATGAGGGGTAACGTTTATAGTTATGGGTTGGAAGGGGAGTGGGATAATGGTAGTTTTGTCCATTCACTTTTAGATATTTTCTACCATTTTCCCCCCATAAATACCCATGCATACTCTTCCATTTCATTCACATTATTCTTCATTTTTCCTAAGCTCCTCCTCTCCATTTTAATGGCTTCTTCCTTGAAGAATTTACGAATAAATTTTAGTAGCAAAGAAACAAATATATTATACATATATATGATATAGTATTATGCCTCTAAAACAAAGCAAACATCTCGTCTTCCTCAATCAAGTGCACGGTTATCACCATCAAGATCAAGATCCATAACTATTCTAGAGGGAGGTCGCGCCTATCAAGGAGAAAAGGAGGTTGAAAGCTTTGAAGCAAGGAAAAGAGGAGGAAGTGCTGCCGAAATCGAATCGGGAAGCTACGAAAAAGATTGGTGAAGTGAAGCCATTAGTGAGTACTCTATGTTTATTAAATAATAAATAATCTCTATAACTATTTTAACGTATGATAATATGACCATTTAAACTCTTAATGATTTATATGAATGTTTGATAACTTGGTTGATTTTATGGTTGATTACATGGATGTTGATATAGTTGATAACTTGATTGTGATAAATTATAAGAAATCACAATAAAAATGGTTAATTACTAGAAAATGAATTCATATAATATATATGGAGTTTATTGAGCCTCTTAATGGTTTTAAGAATATAAAAAGGTTGAAAATGAATATTATAATAATATAATATTATGAAATGATTTAAAAGTGAAAAAGAGGTTTAATATGGAAAATATTGGTTTAAAAGTTTGAAAATGGTGTATAAATGTTTTATAAGCAATAAAATTCGATTTGAAGAAGTTTTGACAAATAATGAATTTTGAAGTCAAAAAAAGGCGCGTCATGTAAAGGTAGTTTGCGATTCCGCATCGTAAAAGCTAAACCTCTTATAGGAAGGAATTGGAGTCAGATTGTAACGACCCGCTATTTTAGACTATTCGCATCCGCACATGTCGGACTTGAATAATTCAAAATACCAAATTGTTATTTTAAATTTGACAAAACTCAGATATACAGTAAATAAATAATCACAGAATCACAGACACAGAGTAATAATATGCAGCGGAAGCAAAAGATAGTAGTTCTTGAAGCTACTATATATATAACAGGGTTAAATAAGTTACAACAGAAGTCTCGAATACAATAATCGAATTCGAATACAAGAATCAAAATACATTACTGGAATCAACTGAATCTCTGAAAGCTGGATAGATAGCTAGATCTCCAGGCGAATCTCCAACTCCAAAGGTGAGTCTCGAAAGCTGAACCACTCAATCTGACCCGAGCGTAAAGCAAAACACAAAACACTCGAGTCATGATTAATATTCTCATATCAATAAATCCAACTCAAGTGAAATAACAATCGAAATACAAGTAACTCAAAGGATGTTGGAATCACCATCCTCTAAGGATCCGTTAAACTATCTACTAGGTAGTAGTGTACGCTAAGTATATAATGTCTATCAGTAATATAAATATCAAAATAGTGTTAAGGCGTTACCATTATCCCCCTTAACACATTTTCATATAATGTCATAGTCTATACAGCACTGTAAACTCCGCCGTAAACTAGTGGGATATCAGGGAGTACTCCATAGGTATAACACAAAACAAATTCGTAGTGGTGGCGTATATAGGGATACAAGTATGACAAGGCACATGAGGCAATACCCAAGGTAGTGAAACTACCGTTCGCCTGATCCGGACTGCTGAGAACGCATCGCCGCAACGATCGCAACACCGCGAAACAACACTCCTGGAATTCCGAGGGTGTACCAATCAATCACAAGTAATGAGTAGTAGTTACGAAGAAGTGTGTTCGCCCGAGGTAGCTAACCCCATTTGGCCCGGCACGGCTTCTGATTTTAGTCATTTTCAATTTGACACAAGTGTCAAGGCTATCCATTATCGTTCTCTTTCTTCAGTCATCACGTACATCATTCCAACCACTTCATTCTGGATCATCACTCCGCATATAGATATTAAAGTGGTTTTCGGTTTGGATAGAGAGTATATCTATAACCGATTCCGGACTCTTTAATAACTTTCGTAATTATTACACCGATTGGTCGTTTAGTGAATTTCAGAACCAAATCAATTTCAATTTCAATTAGAATTTAAAATCAACATTTCATTTGTCTTTCACTATCAATTTCCAAAATTTACGTTTCAAAACTACCAAATTACCATTTCAAAATCTTATAATTCGATTTCATATTTTACTTTAACAATTCAAATATTTATTCAAGTTCGTACATAAGTATCATTCCGAAATCATTTAAAATGGTTTAATTTTCATTCAAATCAATTTAAATTCATTTATCGATTTTATTCAATATTCGCTAAGTAAATTTATCCTTCAAACAACTTCTATTTAAACTCCAATTCATTTAAATCAATTACTTACGTTCAACTTCATTATATCAAAACTTCAAATTGAAATAGAATGAATTCGTCAAATCAATTCTTTAAATTACAATTCTTACGTTGATTTCAATAAATCCCATTCATTTCAATAAATCACATTTTACGTCTTGTTAAAGAAATTCATTTTTCACTTATTTATTGACTTCGTTACACATTTCAAACTCAATTAATAAAGAACTAAATTTCACATAATCGAGAAGTTTCAATTTCACTTATTAACTTACTTAAATAATTTCCCAAAACTTAACAAATAAAGAAACCCAGTTTTATTTATTAACGAAGTTCAAATTTCACTTATTCAAAAGTTCAGTTTCTCTTATCAAAGAATTCAATTTTTATTCAATTATCAAATAATTAAATCTTATTCAATTATTAAATAATTTCGAACATAATTATTAAATAATTTCACACTTAATAATCCCAAACTTAATTATAAACTCAAACTTAATTATTAAATCATTTCCACCTAATAATGAATTCAAACTTAATTATCAAATCATTTCAACTTAATTATAAATTCAACTTAATAATTTCAAACTTAATATAATTCCAAACTTAATTATAATTTCAAATTTAATTATTAAATGATTTCAAACTTAATAATTTCAAAACTCAATTATTACTGATTCCAAATTATTTATTAATAATTTCAAATTTAATTATTAAATAATTAAATTTCAAACAACGTTCTTTCATCAATTACTACGTTAATATTTGTATCAGATTTTGATCTTTACATTTTCCATTCACAAAATTCAAATTCCAACTTCATTTCAAAATAATTCTTTGCTCGAATAAAATCATTATTTTATTTTTAAATCAATTTATTGACCAATCGGATTTTATTTAATTCTCTATCCTAGGTCAAATTCGTTTGGGTATTTATCATTTCAACCCGATTCTAATTCCAATTCAAGATCAAGCATAATAAAGGGAACTTGCTGTGTGATAACTGGGATGGTGTCAAAGTAAATAAACAAGCAATAACAACAACCAATAACAATTCAATAATTAATTCAAATAATCTCAAAATAATCGTATTAATTCACATTGTTATTTGTGCAAATTAATGTAATTATCTCTAGAATCTACACTATCATTTCATGTAGATTAAAGATTATTACACTAATATAAATACGGGTCTTCACTTGTCATTTATTACTTCATTTTATAAAACATCAATTTATACAATATACATTCAAATGATTCAAGGGGTAATTAACAATATTTCTACATGTTAATTTATTTAAACATTTAAAGGGGTCATATTATGCAAATTTATCTAATTAAATTCAACACATATATTAATTTCAAGTCGCTAACTATCATACGTCAATTTCAATTTCAATTTATTTATCACTTGCAACATTAAAAATTTAACGTCCAATAACTACATCAAACAATTAAGCAGTTATCAACCAAACTGTATTATCATCGCATAAATAACTAACAGATAATAGTGTCAGATGTCATAGGTGAACAGATATAGGTGATAGCATATATAAAAGTATAATTAACTAACAACGGCATATTCAATTGTCGTTTCAATTGAAATCCAATTTAATAAATAAAAGAATATTAATCGTGGGTGATTGCTCACCTTTCGAGGCTAGAGAGAATTGACACTGAACGAGTTACAAACCCAAGCACGAATTTCAAAGCAAGCGAAATTGGCACGAACTCGGCGATCAAGGCTGATAAATAGGAATTTGACGACGTCAAACCAAACTAGATTGATGAAGATAAAGGGTATCAGCGAACTTATATGTAACGAGATAAAAATCATATTTTATATTCAAACATATACAATTCATATAAATTTATATGTATAAAACTGGCATAATATATTATAAAATCAAAAGACTAACATAAAAAAATGCGAAAATATCTACCTTAATGTTTACAATCACAAGTCAACAACACAACAAAAGAGATATTTTAGATAATATACGTAACCTTATATTATTATTTCGAAATCAATATTACTACAAATTTTTAACCTATAGAAATAAACCAAGACACAGTCATATTGCGAAATGTTTTTTTTAAAAAGAAAACAATACATACTTATCTTATTATTATACTTTACTAGTACTATGAACACATATATATATATATATATATATATATATATATATTCGTACAAAAATTTCTCTTACTGCTGTGAATAACCCAATGTATAATATAACTTGTAGAATATATATAAGCCAAGCATCAAAATCGAAATCAGCAAACTAAAAATATGTACATACAATCAGTACAATAAAATATTTGTATAAGTATACTTTTATTAATCACATGACATAGTTCACTTTTCTTTTCTGCTTTACATGCACGCATTTATTACTTTCTCTTTAATTCGGTATATACACGTACAAAGTTTATACACATAACCAAGCACTTTTTCTTTATTTTAAATTTTTATTTATTTTTCCAAGCCTGCATATATTAAGATCCAAAAACCTATCAAAAATCAAAATATCTATGTATATGTTAAAATATAAAAATCAATATATATTGTATTGCAAACTCATTATCTAATTTAAACAATGACTAGTATAAGCAAAAATATGTTTTGAAAACATAACTCACGTAGGTCATAAGTAGAGCAGGGAGCAAGATCCAGTTTCACGTAGGTAAGGTAAAAATATTGCAAACTGTAATATGCGGGTAGGCTTCAAGTCTCAATGCAATGCATACATAATATAATTTAAAATGAATATTTATAAAAAAAAACAATACAGCTTACTTTATTCTAATACCTATACGACATAGCAGTGAGGATACGGCATCAACAGGTTGGAGCGGCCAAGCATGGTTTTGGGTTGGGTACTAAATATGGGAAGAGGAGCAAAATGACGATTTGGTAAGTGAAAAAGGAAGATAAAGGAAAATGCGGTCTAAAGTTTGAAAAATTTATGCATACGTTTTGTTTATTTGTGAAAAACAAGAGTAAGTAGGAAGAGAAAGGGTCAGTGGAAATAAATGAACCAGGGGAATAGAAAATTTATGCACAAAATTTTAGAGAATTTTAATAGCCAATGACTATTGGTTTCATGGTGTTTAAATGAAATGTCACCAGGCATCCGAGGCTCAAATAACAAACTACAACGGTTAATCATTTACTGGTTTTACGGCGTACCGGAGTTCAAAACAGAAATGAATATACCGTTGAGATCAGTACGATAAGGTGATCACAATGGTATACAGATATCAGAGGCATGATCGAATTTTAAAAATTTGAAATTTATAATAGCGGAAAATGCATGAAAAATGTAGAAAAATAAGACCGACGGAGCCAAAAATGTCCGAATTTGGAAAAATGACAAACTGACATCTTGCTCAGAAGATGGTTTAGAATTTTTATTGTAAAAATATTTTGGTTTTGAAAACGTTTTATTTTCATCGCTTTTTAACTGATTAAATTGAAGTAAATTTGCGCACGAAATAAACTTTCATATTTTCGGACGAAAATTTACCAGTTGCTATGTTTAACTAGACGCATTCCAAATATCAAATTTATATTTCAAAATTTTATCGTTTAAAATTTCACAAAATTTCAATAAAATACGTTACTAAAACCGGTTAAATTTACGGGTGGTTACACAGATTTCTTTACAGTAAGAATTTTCCAAACTATTATATCCATAATTTTCAAATAATGGAAGAAAATCGAGATTTCGATAAGTAAATTTTGAAATATGAGTAAAACAAGATTTTGAAAAAATCACGGTTTTGTGGTTTGGAATCCATAAAAGGATTTCTTTGAAAATGATATTTTAAATATTTTTTAAAGATATGAAATAAATTCTAAAAATCGTTTTAAAATGTTTTAAATTTGATTTGATTTATGAAAATGAATTTTAAAATGAAAGAAAAGTCGTTTTGATCAATATAGCTTAAAAAGCACTTTTTCGCAGCACTTTTCTGTAACTTTTGAAATATAGTTTTAAACACAGCCATTCTTTTTCAAATCTTTTGTAAATGTTTTTAAATGATTAATAAAGTATTTTAATGGTGATTTTAAATATTTATGGAATGATTAGATGAATGTTAAATGATTTGAAGTTGATCAAATAACTTGACCGCCTTATGGGTGACAGAGAGATAGTGTTTAGCCTTAGGTTTGGAAAACCAGTTTCCTGCTCTCCCTGGCTATCCGGACTGACCCAATGAGGAGATAGTAAATTTGATTTCTTGGATCAAAAAATTTCAAAGCATAAAGGATATAATATTCCAAATTTAAACAACTTGGATTTTGTGGAGATAATCTTCTTATACTTAGTGGTTAATCCCAAAGAGGGAATCGTACTATTCGTGGAATTTAAAAGGAGATTTCTCCATTATTCTATCTATAGTACTTATTGAATACGGGAATTGATATTGAGTAAAATTAGATGATTTTTATAGATTCTGCTTACTTAATATGTATTCATTTTGGATCAACATCCTAGATAACATGGTTTTAACTCAATCAAAATTTAGAGTTTTGAATTCAGAAATCTTTGTTAAGATAGTTTTGGAAATATTTTCCTAAGTGAAAAATGAAATGGTTTAGAACTATTCCAAGATTCGAAAAGGTTTAATTAACGAAAAAGGATTTGATATGTGAGGATTAATGATTCCATATACTATTAAGATAAATAGAATAATTTAAAATAATATGTCCCTCTAAGATATTTATAAATGAATAAAAAGATGAATTGAATGACGATTGATAATTACTTATGAACTTAACATATTTTTAACTGATGATTTGTTTGTAGGAACCTGGGTCGGTTTTTGGTGACTCCTATCTGAAAACCACAACGAACCAATGTATATGCTCGGAAGTGAAGACATGATGATGATGATGATTTTTGAAGATGGGGATCTTCATGATGAAGGGCTGTTCGCCACTAGTTCCTCAGGAAAAAATTTACTATGTCTTATATTTATGGTGGGAGTAGTGCTCTGTTTTGAAAATCTTCAATTACAAGGACTAATCACTACTAATCCTAGAGAAAATTCCCAGCAGGATGTGGTAGAAGGAGTGTGTTTGGTTTCGTTCAGTCCTAAAATAAATTTGTATGGATAAATGTATGACATTGCATTTCTAAGATCACAACGTTGACTTTTATGAATGTACATCTGTTTGGTGGTAGAGAAGGCAACTTCTCTTAGCTTAACTCCCTTCTTTAAGACGTACGAGCCCAAAGGTTGTATGTTCGTGAAAGTTAATAGTGATTGAAGGAATGACAATGTGTCATTCAAAATTAAACCTGTGATAATTAAAGCATAGCTCTGTGGAGCGTAGCCTCACGATCCTCACATCCCAGGAATGGTAGAGGACTATGTGGTCTGGAGGACATATTTCGGATTAAGGGAAGATGTCCCTATAGGCACTTGTTGCCATAATGTATGAATGGACAGACATTGGAGGCCGACGGAGATCGTGTAAAGCCTAGCGAGTAATACTTTGTTCCATAGTAGTATAACTGCGTAGTTCGGAGGCTGACGGAGATCGTGTAAATCCATGTAGAAACTATGTGTTATATGTGGATTTTTGGGTCTAAATGGTCGCTAATTTCCTATCATGTTGGAAATCCAATTTTAATACATTTCCCTTACGGTTTTGATTGCAGAACCTCGGCCCGATGTTTAGGCGAATGCCGCATAAGGGTCGTAGCGCAACTTCACGCCCAACGACGTCCTTGCTTCGAGTCGGGCATGTGGAAACTCGGGTCATGCTTCGGGCCAGACTGGTAAATACCCGATGCATGCACTTGGATGATGCTGCTTCGATTCGCACGGTGGAAACCTCGGAGCATGCTTCGAGTCATTTGGCAACTTTCTCGAAGCAAGACCGAGGAAGTCCCTGCTTCGACTCGAGCACGAAAAAACTGCCAACGTGCTTCGGGTCATGCGGCTACGTACCCGAGGCTCACCCTGGATGATATTGCTCCAAGAAAACTTGAAAGTTGCTTTGGCACGGGCATTCGAAAATTTGAAGTTGGGAACGGAACGAGGATACGAATCGAGTGTATGAACGATAGAAGCATGCTCCGAGTCGGGCCGAATGTCGAGTCGAGAAATATGTCTGCTATCCCCCATAACCGTGCACTCGGTCCTTCGTTCGCAAATCGACACGCTTTTGAAAACTACATGAGTTGGCAATCTCCCGACGCTCACCTCGGTCCGGGTCGATGTTCCCGCCTAAACATCAGGGTCGGATCGCAACTTCACGTCCGACGACGGCCTTGCTTCGAGTCGGGTATGTGGAAACTTGGGGAGCGCTTCGGGTCAGATTCGAGTAGTTTCTAGTCTAGTGAAAGACGCTTGGAGTTTCCAGAGGAAAGATGGAGATCTTTATCTACGTATGGACGTATTATATTATGCACAGCATCTACTACATTTTTTATTTTTTTCTTCAACATTTGTAAGGACAAACGATTTACAACCATCCAGGCTGAATCTAGGTTAGACTCTAATATTGTATTCATAATTTTCCACTGTAAAGATTATTGTCGAAATAATATATGTTATTCCATTCATGTGGGATTTTGTTCTATCTTTAAGTTCTTTTTCCCTAACAATCAGGCTTTCCTGCACTTGGATTTGTGGCACATGAATATCGAGGATATATTAATGTCGATTTTCGAGGGTTGAAAATCCCGGATGTTGCACCTGCTTAGTACGGTATCTAGAAAGGTAATGTCTAGGATTAGAATTAAGTAATCAAGTACTCTATCCAACCTGGTTATTTACATGACCTAGAAGGTGAGGTGAGCCCAAAGGTTGCCCCTAATAAAAAAAGGTCCAATTTTGAATTAGGTCTTGGGCTAATTTTCAAAATTGTTTTGAAAGACATGATTTTAAATTCAAAAGGTTAAATTTTAAATAAAAACATGTTTATTATGATAATAATATAAATTATGTTTTTAAATTTTTTAAAGATGTAATAAAAATTTCAAAATGTTATGTTACATAGTGATATACGTTATGTTATTTTAAAGTGGTTAAAATAACATAAGTATACATGTATTTATATAAGGTAAATTATCAAAATTAATATAATAAAATTAATATTTTTAATTAAATAAATTAATTAAAGGTTAATTAATTAAATAAAAATACATATATATAAGATATATGTGTTATACAACAAAGGTTATAATATACACTATAAAGGTTATAGCAGGCGTATCCAATATAAAAGTTGTATTGGAACACTAGTATAAAATTAAATAAAGAATTAATTATTAAACTTAATTAAATAATATTTAATTAATAGAATATTATATATAAGACTATTATTTAAGTAGTACGAAATATAAAAGTTATATAATAATAATAAAAAATGATATGATTGTATAAACTGAAGGTGGAACATCAAAAAACCCAAATAAACTTAAGGAGTAAGCGCATACATAAATGTACGTATACCTTGATTTCTGATATGTCTCACACTTGAATCACGTGAGTATTTTATAAGAAGTACATCATTCCATAAGTCGATATCTCTCATTATAATATATTAAAGATTGAATCTTTGATATAATATTGTCCTCTACCATATATAGTAATAAATTACTTGCATAATCCTTAGTTGTTAAGTAGACTCAAGCTAGGGATGTTGTGTGTAGTACTATTAATATATTGAATTGATGAGGTAAGATTACTGCATGTATTTGTTGAGCCGACTCAAGGTACCTATACTATACTTGGGACATGATGTGGTAGGTACGAGTGAATAATTTCATTTTGATTTGTTGAGGAGACTCAAAGTCGAAATGAGATTAGGACAAAGTACTAAAGGATTGGAATTGTATATGATACAATCGATAAGGAGTTATCCATCGTTTGTGGGTCTATGACTTATTGAGCAGACTCAAGTTTAGAATCCCAAGACAAAAGAGTTCTAGCACCCACTGGGGAAGTCGAAAGACTTCTATGTTTCACTTAGGGTTTGAAAAAACATAAATACTAGTGGGGGCCTTATTAGCAAAATGAAATGATGACATTTAACCTTTCTAATATTATAAGAACATATGCTAAATAATGTTATAATTATCTACGATGATGAATTTGTGCATTTAATATGATTGATAAAACTTTTATTAATTAAAATGAACCGAATTGAAGATTGACAAATGGAAATATAACATACAGTCACTATTAAATGCCTATTGATTGTCAATGTTTTCTATGCCCATGCTAGTGCCTAATTCTACAATTACTAAATATATTCCTAATATGGTCACTTATGTATTTATTTGGTCAAGATCCTATATTGCATTCTATGAATTTCGAACTCTAAAAGCAATATAAGAATATGGATATTTGATCCATATACTATCTATGGTGAGCGATCATAGTTTGTAATGTATGATACTTCGATGAAATTTGTTCATTCAAAATAAGCCAAAAACAGTATTATGAGATTGATTATTCAATTTGATTGGTTACTTCAAAGATCATATTGTGTTGAATGTAACATAAAGCCAAAACTACAATATAAATCTAAGAATTTGATTGTTGAAATGTCTGTTTGATTAGTTTATGCAAGGGGCAACAAATTTGATATCCTTAAATGTTAAGAATAATTTAATGCACTATTGTAATGAGTTTGTTATGATATTGTAGTAAGGGGTTTTTTGGAATAGTTTGACTGTTTAGAAAGTAAAAGGAATGTAAAAATATAAATGTGATTTAAGGTATAGTTGGAATAAGGAGAGTAAATGGTCACTTCTGCTTAATACAAAAACATTAGAAACGAGAACTGTAATAATATTGAATGATACTTAATATTGGAATAAGAAATGTGGTTCTTATTCCAAAATGTATTTTCATATAAAAAATTATTTTCTATAAGATTTATTTCTTTGAGTTTGAGGTATTTGATCAAAGAACTCTCCACTATAAACGAGTTGTGGTATATGAAATAAATAATCTATATTAAGTGAATGATAGACCTCCAAATTCGGTACGCTACTATAGTATTGGCAGAAATTGTTGGAGCATATCATATAGCACTTATTGATTGCATCAAGTGATGAAAATTGTCTTCGTAATATGTCCCATGCATTATTTATGATATAATATCTATTATTTGGTGATGATTAAGAATGGGCATAGTTTTATTTCAATGAATATTATGAATATTCATTGTGAAATGAGACTGTAGTAAAGTTATTTTATGCATTGGAAAGTACAAAAGTACCTAAAATTATTTACAATTATTTTAGAATTATTGACTAAGCTGTAGTTTTGAGAAGTAATTTTATTGTATGATCATGAATCATATGGTACCAGTCAATTATATCACAAACAAAAGTGCTACACACCTAGTTCGCGGAAGCATCATAAGAGTGATGAATTCTTCGGATTGATACATATAAATATATGCAATCATAAGTCTATTAATGCCAAATCGGTTCCATGTAATTGGTTATATTCTTTGATGATTTATCACCAACATGGATATATATTTGATACATACGTAGTATGTTAATGATAAGACCATAGAATATAAAATAAAAGTAAATAAAGTAACACACAATAAAATAAAATGATTCGATCTGATCAACTAAGTGAGTATAATGGAAATAGTTTCAAATGTACCTAAAAGTGAATAAAGATTCAGTCTCAAAGGTAAATCCTTCCTACAACATATAATGATGTATTGATAAGGAGTAATTAAACTTTATTGGACAAAGCATGATCAATGATGAGTAAAGTTGAACAAATTCTTTCTATAAGGTGTGTAATTAAGAGTATCACACTATGTTAAAACTAATATCATCCAAAGAATATTTTACAAACTCCTACAAGATAAGGATTTATAAGAAACCCTAACATATCCTAGGTTAAGGAGTTATGCAAGTTGAAAGTCTGGACATAATAAATGTTTGTGAGGAATCTTTTATGAATCTCCCCAAAAGGAGTTTAGGGTGTCATTAGATGACATATTTATGTTTTGAACATAAGTTTTGTAAACTAAAAAAATTAAATAAGTTTTATATAAAAGGGACACCAAGAAACAATTATTGTTTCAAGAAATACCAACTTTGTTGTGAAGGATTTTCTTTGAGAAATTATTGGTAGTAAAATGAAATTAGATATGATCCAAAGATAAAACTACTTATATAGGATGAAATGAAATTAACCTAATTTAAATGAACACATCGCATTAGAATGTCTAATAAGTATTATTGCACATTGAAGATAAACTATGAGTTTCTCATCAATATCGAGAATAGATAATCCCTAGTTGTCGATTAAGACATTAAGAGTATTGACTCTATGACATGGTATGATGCACAATTCCGAAAAAATTGGTACACTGTCAAAATTTGAGTTTGGTAGTCGCAATCGAAGGGATGTGATCCATCGGTAGGGATTGTGTCTTTATGAGCAAGACTAATGTAGTTGGAGTTAAATGAGCAATATTGATAAGAATAATAACGCAAATTTCAATTGTTTAAATTAGCATAATAGTTTTAGCATTTAACATGCTTATTTTAATTTGGATTTACTCACAAAATTAGCACTAAGTATGAATTTATGCTCGGTACATATGTATTGAAATAGAAAATTCTAAATAATGATTTAGAGTAACCAGTTTACACATAATAACCAAAATGTCTCAAAGTCAGTGGAAACAATATTGAGTTTGTGAGTCTTTTGATACGGTCCAAGAAATTATAGAAAGTATCATTTTATAAGCATCAAAATTGAACAAAGTCCTAAACGATATGAAAGGATACCTTATTAAAATATTTAATACGGAACATGTAAAATCGATTCCTTATGCGTGGACAATAAGAATTATCATAAATGTTATGTTATCTATGATATCGTGATTTGTTTATGTATTAGATATATGAAGTAAATACCATATTTAACTTACCAAATTCAACATGATATCACTAAATGGTTGCTTGAGGTTTTCTCATGTATTTATGAAATACAATAGAATTATTTACAAAAACAACAAACTCCTTATGAAGGAATATTTGGACTCAAATTTTCACAAGTGACGTTGAGTTTATTATGTCAATAGTAAATTCAAGTTAAGAATTTTAAGTTGGAAATGTTCCAAGCAAAAGACGGTGGCTTATTCAATGAAAAATGGCTATGTACATCACCTTGAATTGCGCTGTAATAAAATTAGTGTATATAAATATAAATGTGAAAATTTATAACCAAGCCGAAAGAGATTCCAAATGTTGATAATTGCATAAGATTATTATATGATAACAATGTCACGGTATAGTTCATAACAAAACTTAGAGCTTATTAGAATTTGAAAGACAAACTCCGAATTGTGCCATATGACAAAACAGATTATCACTACCAGAGAGAGTTGATTGACGGAGAAGATAACTGAAACATAATAGCGTACCCATTCACTAAGGGACTGACCTGATTGATTTTGAGGAAACCAATTGGAGAAGTTAGAATAAGATTCCATAATTAACCCAAGTGCAAGTGGTAGATTGATAGAATTAGGGGTACGCCCTAGGGACAACTATATAATTTGTTACTATATCTAACTTGTTAACCAATCTGGTTCAAACTAAAAGGTGGTTTCTTTCTATTATATACTTGACATAGTGTGTCATATTACTTAATTTAATTAAAAGTTTATTTAATAAAAAATCCATAAATGGTGTGTTTTGTGGTAGTAGTTACAAAGTGTTGTAACCATGAGTAATTTATACCATTTAAAATATTCCTAGTCGAGATGTATGGAGACTGGATATTGATACATCTGTTGAGAATAGAGTATGTGATGCTCTCCAAATGGTGGGCAGTGTATTACTCATGACCGCTGTAACGAACGCGGTTTTTCGTTGCCGAAAAACAGAACCTTTATGGTTTTAAGAAAGAAGAAAAGGTAGAAGGAGAGAGAAAAAGAGAGAAGAAGAAAGAAAAGAACAACAATAGAACAACAGAAAGAACAATAAAACAATATCAGAATCTCACAGTCGCAGCGGAACAACATATAATAGATAAATGAATATTCATTAAAACAAAGAACTGTATATTTTATACATTACATCACATCATATTACATTCATCATCAGAGTGTACAACAACAAACAGCGGAAAAGAAATACTATATACAATAGATAATATGCTACGCCATCCAGCTCGCCTCCAGATATCTGTAGCACTCCTGAATCCAGAATGACCTGATAACCTAACTCTAGACTGCCCGTGTAGAAATTGGTGGGCACCCAGAGTTTAGGAAGGGAACAATAAACTCCAGGTCAGTCATGTGACTGGTGTGAGAACTAAAAATAGTTATTTATCTTTTAAACAAAGAATAGGAGAAATTTTAAAAGAAAATTCGCAATGCTTTTTGAAAATGAAACTACCATAAGGTCTCCCACCATACACACAATGCAAACGCAGACTTGGAGGAGGTTTCTCCTTATGATAGTCAAAGATGTTTACTACGCAAAATCAAATCATTTTTGATATTATTATTAGTGCATAGTGTAGAAAACAATTTCGAAAGTAGAATATAAATCTTAGCCAGCATAGGCATTCCGCACTTATGCCTACTATAGCTACTATGTTCAATAGCAGGTTACCGCCACATTCCATAGCAGGTAATACAACTAAAACCGTACAAGGCTCGTATTGTTTCTTTCGATTTCCAACAAATGGTCAGGCCAAGGAACTTCCCATTGCCATATGGAAACGCCTCTGGAATGACGTCCTGAGAACCTAACTGGATCTCTGCCAACACAAGGCCGGGTTACCCCTAACTGGGTAACTACTAACACGAATATGTCATTCCCCGATCGTAACCGATCTATATCCGAGGATCCCCGATTTCCAACAACCACAAAGTAATAAATTTGCAGTAACCACATAGGTTAAGTATCTGGGCTTCATACCATGATACCACCTCTATCCAGAAGGAATGACATACACTAAAGGGGCGCTACCCCCTAATAACCTTGCTGCATCTTTCCGGTTTTGACCATTTCCGAGGTGTGAGGCTCGATGAAGTCTCGTCCATAAAGCCACGGTTTACAAAAGCAGTGCTTTGGGTCAACAAATGATCAAAGCAATGATCATCAAGATAGACGATCAAACAAATGATCCTATCACAAATGATCATTCAACGATCATTTCACAGCAACACTCAGTATATCACACTACCAAATTGGGAATATATCACTAATGACCTTCAACTATATAACCTCTGAGCTCGTACGTCTCAGAGAAGGGTGTTAAGCTAAGAGAATAAATTCTCCGCCACCAACAGAAATATATTTGAAAGAAATCAGCTTTATATCTCAACTTGTAATGTCAGACATACAATCCATACAAGTCTGTTCCGTGATCGAACAGAACCGAAGGCACTTCCAAAGAAGCCCTTGCAATCCGGATATTCACTAATCACGTCCGGACAACCCGTCACTAAGGGTGATAAAAACCTCGATATCGGAGATCAGCCGATGCAGAGTAACTCGACGGTAATCCATCCGTTTTCACAAATATCTGGTCTTCAACACCAGTCTTCAACACCGGTCTTCAAATGCAATTCATAACGACGTATCACTATTCGGAATGGGTTATACGACCCCATGGTCCTTTCCCGGTTAACCCGAATAGTGAGCGCTTATTTTAAATATAAGTGTGGCATCCAATTCAAGCAATCACAACAAATACCTATTTAAAGGTAAATATTGATAGTCGGTTATTTAACTATCAATAGAGATGAGCAACATCATCAGATTCCAAATAATTTTCCAAATTATTTATTTCTACAAAAATATCTTTACAAGATATAAATTTTTCCACACTTCAAAAATAAACAACGTTTATTTTGAAAACAAATTTTCCCTTTCCATTTATAAATTCCATAGTGGATTTATATTTCAAAATATTTATGAATATGCGATCTCAAATCGATTTCTAATATTCATTTTCAATTTATCTTTTTTAAGAAAAGATAAATTCCCAAAAACGTTTTATTTCATATTGGAAAAGCATTTCCATACTTATTTAATAATAAGTATTTCACAAATCTTATTTATTTTCAACAATTTGAAAATATTCAATATACTTAAACCATAGTTAAGTATATATTTCATTCTTTAAGGAAATCATTCTTTTATTCACATTTATTTGGGTCAAAACGAATATTGCGTAAAACATCGTTACGACAACCCAAAATCACTAGTATAGGGATTCGAAATTAAATAGATATATAAATCCCAATACTATACAAAAATATTTCCTTTCGGAAATCATTTACTATAACAACAGTGTTATAGTCCACCATTTCCTTCTATTTCTTGAAAACGTCTATTTCAACAATAAATGTTGAAATCTAAGTTTTCATTCCCTTTTATTTCTCGAAAACGTCTATTTCAACAATGAATGTTGAAATCTAGGTATTCGATACTTAATGCATTTTAAAGCACCTTTAAATCGTTTTAAATTCCATTTAAAACATTCCTTTCCCAAAATATATCCATTTTATTTAACGATATATTCACTGTTCAAAAACGTGAATATAACTCTTTTAATAAACTTTTATATTCAATTGATCAAATTCAATTGATTACGAATTTATAAACAATGTTTATAAATTCTATTCCTATTTATAAACTTCGATTTATAAATTTCCTTTATCAATCCAATTCAAATTATATAACTCAATTTCATACCAAAGGTTCATATTATAAGTTGATTACTTATAATATCATTTATTTACAAAGTCGTTCTTTTTAAAACTTCACAAATTAGAAATCTTGTTACATATAAGATTTCGTTTATATTTTATAACACTTCAACTTATAAAATCTCCTTTAGTAACAATTTCTATTAATCCTATTAAAAGTCAAAATTCAATTTATAAGTTAATTACTTATAAATCCTTTATTCTACAGCATCTATTCATTTTAAAATTTCAACATTTATACAACCATGAATTTCATTCATTTATGAAATCCTTCAATACTTCATTTTCAACATTTATAAAGCCTCGTTTTATTATTCCAATATTTTTGATTTACAAATATCAATTCTAAAAGTCTTCTATATACATTCTTTATAATAATTCAAAAATCCCCATTTAAATAAACCAAACCTTTTAATAATTTAAAAAACGTTATTTAAAGCTCATGTAACTCCAAAATCATACTTAAGCACTATTTTCCAAAAACATAACTTTTATAATAATAAAATTTTAATATTTATTTATTTTAAAGATTCAAATTTTAATAAAACGTATAATTTCAAAAATCACTTTAAAAATCCTTTAAAAATCAAAATTGTTACTTTAAAACTTCAAAATTGGATTCGATGATGCCACAACACCCAAATAACAAATCAATGCATCCAAACATCATATATCAATATGATAAACAATCAAATATCACAATATCTGAAATAAAATAAATATTTGTGAGGAATCCAGTTGGATCCCTCCAACCTGTTTCCCTGCATCCACAAATGTTAGCACAATACCCATTCCACTTCGAGGTGGAATATCGCGGTATATGGGATTTATAAAATATATATCCGCTTAATAACGGCGCAATAGGGTCTCATCCGCTATACAATGCGGGAAATCAATCAACTGCAATATATACATATGCCAATATATATATATATATATATATATATATATATATTGCTATATATATAGATATATCCTATTATATCTAATATCACAATCAAGCAATCAATCAATCAATCAATCAATCAACAAATTTTAAATATAACTATTTAAAATTTAACAAACCCTTTTGAGTGAGAAGTTCTCACCTTAGCTTTTAATTTGCAATCCGTTTCCAATTCCGGCTTGTTTTTTTCTCTTGATTTATACCTAGTATAAATAAATACACATTTTATCAATATTCGAATCAATCAAATAACCAGTTACCGTTTAACAGTTTAATTAACTAATAGTTTCGTTTAAATCAATTTTCTCCCATAATTAAATTTATTTAACTAATTATTTTACTTTAAATTAATATCTTTAAATCAATTTCCTGTAAATTAATTTATTTAACTATCATTTTAATTTTCAACTAACTTTCCTGTTTCTTTAACTAAATTTCATTTATATATACATATTTCAAACTTTTTTTTTACTTATAAAAATTTCTTCAACATTTAAAATTTCGAATTTCAAAACCTCCCCATTTTTTTTTCTGATTTGCCATTTACTATATTACCTTTTCTTTTTCTGTAACATACATATATATCACTTTTTTTAAATTTAAACGAATACCGCAAATTTAAATTTTGAATTAACTGAATTGTTAAAACAAAATCAATACCTTACTGACTCATATTTCTTATTGTAACATGAGCATCTAATTTAGGTATAAATATGTTTACTTCAAAAATCAAATACTGTTAAACTTTTTTTTCACAAATTTAATATATGTAAATTTAAAATCAGAAATCTATACCTCTCAGCAATCGATTGACAACTCGACCCATCCCCTCGCAAGCGCCAGGTCGAGCACGAGATACCCAAAAGCCCACCTCCAAGCCGATGCCTGAAGTCGCCATCCCCAGACTTCCATGCGACGTCGATCCATCCTGAGTCGCAGTCGCGATTCTTGCCTGCAGCCACGTATGCGAGCTGCTCCTCCCCATCGCCTGCGCTCGAAGCTAGGGTACGCCGCCGCCTCCTTATCGCACGAGCACCCCTTCTCACCAGCAACGCGACCATCCCCACTCGAACGCGCTGCCAGGTCGCCACGGCCTCGAGCCTCCTGCAATCGCTTGCCTTACGCGCCATCAGCGCGAGCTCCTCGCCGTTTCCGTCACCTATCTTGCCGCGCGACTCCAGGAATCGCGAATTTGATTTAGGGCTGCGGCCATTTTTTTTGAACGAGAGGAGGTTCGATTTTTTTTTTTTTTTGATTTTTGGTTTTGGCCATTTGATTTCTCTTCTGTGATTTTGAACTGAGCGAAGGAAGAGGGGGATTTAATATTGATCAAGGTACGTTCTGTACGATTTTTCTCTGGGATCTCCTGCGTGATTTCTTTTTTTTTCTGAACGAAAGATTATGCTCAGAGTTTTAAAATGAAGAAGATGGATCTCAGTATGCACGTTCCAGGTGCTAGGGTGGCTAAGTACAAACATAGGGTGGCTGATGTTGACAAATTTTTAAAATTTAAATTTAAATTTGATTTGAACTCGATTAAATTTTAACGCGTTTATACGTCGTGTGCTCACATATCAATTTCGAAAAATACGAAATTTGAAATCCGGTAATAATACAATATTACGGACCCAATGGAACTGGTTTCGTCGAATTCCGAGACTGTATGAAAAATGACTATTTTTAAATATCGATTTAAACGATATAAATTCAAAACTGAACAAACCACTTTCAAATTCGATTCTGAAGCTTCCATTATCTTTAGTATTATCAATATAAATTTTACAAGCCTTTGAAATATTTTAAATCAGCTTAAAATTTAAGATTCAAAATTTTATTCAACTTTTAATAGATTAAATTTTATAATTTAATCGCCAAATTCAAAGTTATATTGAAAATTC
This sequence comes from Allium cepa, assembly GCA_030765085.1. Lineage (NCBI taxonomy): Eukaryota > Viridiplantae > Streptophyta > Magnoliopsida > Asparagales > Amaryllidaceae > Allium > Allium cepa. The sequence goes on along the minus strand of CM060937.1, from coordinate 1,028,417,292 downwards.
AATCCAAACCATTATTCAAATAGTTAAAACTAATTAAATATTTTCAATTTAAATTGTTCAAAATTCTGGGTCGTTACAATCTTCCCCCCTTAAAAGAATTTCGTCCCGAAATTACAAGTTAAGGAGAATGATCCTAAACCGTTTATTATTTTTCACAATTCAAATAGTTTTATCAACTTTCTAACACAAATCTTTTTATTAAAGATCCATTATCATTTCAACAAGCTTTCCAACTTCAATTCTAAGTTTCAAACAATATTGTTCTACTTAACAATTCAAATTTAAATTCAAATTCAAATTTTTAAACTTTCAAAATTTCTCAAAAAATTTCTAACACTCTAAATTTTCGAAAAATTTCGCCAGCGTCTCCTTTGCGCGGCTTGATCGGTACGACTACAAAATGGCACCACGGCCCCTCAGAATCAAAAAGAAAAGAGAAAGCCAAGTGGCTGGAGACGGAAATCATCAAATCTCATACTAAAATTCAAATACGTAACTTTTTGTCGAGCAATTCAATTTTATCCTTGAAATCATAATTTCCAATTCCTATTTCTTTTTAATACACCTGTATAACCTGCTAGTAGTAGTACCCAATAATATCCAACTACAATATTCAAACCAATTTACCAATTCTATTGCAAAATTCTCAATATGCACTACTTATACCATCTTTAGTTTACTATCGAAGTTATACATATCGAATTTCAATCAATTTTGCATTCCAATTTCATTTGGATTCAAATGCACAATTTTAATTTATATTCAATTCAAGTGATTAACAACTCGCTTTCTTTTATTCAATGTGAAACGAATTCATATCCATTCTAATTGATTTTAATTTCCATTTCATTTCTAATTGATTCCATTCAATTTTGTTTACATTCCATATTCATCTCGAATTTACTTAAGCTATTTTTCTTCAAACTCAAGTTCATTTCCTTGTAAACAATTTCCAATTTATTTACGAATGTAGCTTCATTTGTTCATCCACCTTTCATTTTATCTCAATTAATTGAGCCCATTAGATTAAATTCTCAAATTCACTTTTATCCAAATTTATTCACTTATACATACTTTAATTTAACTCTATTCTTTAAATTAAATTTATTCTATCATAATTGAAGTTGTATAAGTTATCAATTCAATAATATTCCATAAATATTTTTATATAGTATTCCAAAGTCCTTTTAACCTTTCGAAATCAATTTCGAAATCAATTCAAATTATCTTTTGAATTTCCAAACTCAAATCCAAATTTTCCAACCAAATTCCATATTAAAACAATTTAACAGCAATACCTCTTTTGGAAACCCGAAAATGAACACCGATGATGCCGCGGTCATCATCGGAATTATTTTCCAACGACCGAAAAGAGTTTAGAGCTTTCCATCCTTCAAACATTTTTCCAAAAACCTTTGAAAATTATTTCCAAACCAAACAGGAATTTAATTCCTAAAATTTCCAAATTCTTTCAGAAACATTCCCAAATATTTCTCTGGAATTTCATTTCTAATTATAAATCACATTTATAATTTACATTCTTCAATTTCATTTGCATATGGATTTTATTTTCTAACTTTTGATTATGATTCCAATTTCTTATTCAATAATCAATGGTAATAATTTAATATTATCAATTCCTAACATCCAAGCAACCATATATTACAATAATTTATAAAGATAATTTTCTTTATCTACAATAATAGTTTTGGGCAAAATTATTTCATCTACCCGATTTTTTTTTTAAAAAAAACAATACTGTGTCGAATTGTTCTATTCAAGTGTTTAGAAACCCCTTCGATTCAGTTTCGAGGCTGCGCCGACGAAGGTTCATATACCACTCAACAAACCAATCATCACAATATAAAACAATTTTATATTCACTAACAAATACGCACTCATATCTATTATTACACTCAAACTCACTCTAGAGTACTGCTGACTCTATCTCTAATGAGTAACACCCAACAGAACCATGGTTGTCGCTTAACCATATGCTCTGATACCACTTGTAAAGATCGACGACAGTGGTCACAACCGGTAGGCTTTTCAACCATCCCAGCCCCACCGTGGCTTACAATGGTACCCCAGACCGTGCTTTTACGGCCAGCCTCTCGACTGTCACGGCTTACGCCTAACCAACCCCGTAAAGAGGCCGTGTGGGGGCAAGAGTCTCCCGTTCGCCACCTAACCGTGAAGCGAGAACCCCCCATCACATTTCACTAAGACAAGCAAGACTGGTGTGAGAACTAAAAACAGATATTAATCTTTTAAACAAAGAATAGGAGAAATTTTAAAAGAAAATTCGCAATGCTTTTTGAAAATGAAACTACCATAAGGTCTCCCGCCACACACACAATGCAAACGCAGACTTGGAGGAGGTTTCTCCTTATGATAGTCAAAGATGCTTACTACGCAAAATTAAATCACTTTTGATATTATTATTAGTGCATAGTGTAGAAAACAATTTCGAAAGTAGAATATAAATCTTAGCCAGCATAGGCATTCCGCACTTATGCCTACTATAGCTACTATGTTCAATAGCAGGTTACCGCCACATTCCATAGCAGGTAATACAACTAAAACCGTACAAGGCTCGTATTGTTTCTTTGGATTTCCAACAAATGGTCAGGCCAAGGAACTTCCCATTGCCACATGGAAACGCCTCTGGAATGACGTCCCGAGAACCTAACCGGATCTCTGCCAACACAAGGCCGGGTTACCCCTAACTGGGTAACTACTGACACGAATATGTCATTCCCCGATCATAACCGATCTATATCCTAGGATCCCCGATTTCCAACAACCACAAAGTAATAAATTTGCAGTAACCACATAGGTTAAGTATCTGGGCTCCATACCATGATACCACCTCTATCCAGAAGGAATGTCATACACTAAAGGGGCGCTACCCCCTAATAACCTTGCTGCATCTTTCCTGTTTTGACCATTTCCGGGGCGTGAGGCTCTATGAAGTCTCGTCCACAAAGCCATGCTTTACAAAAGCAGTGCTTTGGGTCAACAAATGATCAAAGCAATGATCATCAAGATAGACGATCAAACAAATGATCCTATCACAAATGATCATTCAACGATCATTTCACAGCAACACTCAGTATATCACACTACCAAATTGGGAGTATATCACTAATGACCTTCAACTATATAACCTCTGAGCTCGTACGTCTCAGAGAAGGGTGTTAAGCTAAGAGAATAAATTCTCCGCCACCAACAGAAATATATTTGAAAGAAATCAGCTTTATATCTCAACTTGTAATGTCAGACATACAATCCATACAAGTCTGTTCCGGGATCGAACAGAACCGAAGGCACTTCCAAAGAAGCCCTTGCAATCCGGATATTCACTAATCACGTCCGGACAACCCGTCACTAAGGGTGATAAAAACCTCTATATCGGAGATCAGCTGATGCAGAGTAACTCGACGGTAATCCATCCGTTTTCACAAATATCCGGTCTTCAACACCAGTCTTCAACACCGGTCTTCAAATGCAATTCATAACGACGTATCACTATTCGGAATGGGTTATACGACCCCATGCTCCTTTCCCGGTTAACCCGAATAGTGAGCGCTTATTTTAAAAATAAGTGTGGCATCCAATTCAAGCAATCACAACAAATACCTATTTAAAGGTAAATATTGATAGTCGGTTATTTAACTATCAATAGAGATGAGCAACATCATCAGATTCCAAATAATTTTCCAAATCATTTATTTCTACAAAAATATCTTTACAAGATATAAATTTTTCCACACTTCGAAAATAAACAACGTTTATTTTGAAAACAAATTTTCCCTTTCCATTTATAAATTCCATAGTGAATTTATATTTCAAAATATTTATGAATATACGATCTCAAATCGATTTCTAATATTCATTTTCAATTTATCTTTTTTTTAAAAGATAAATTCTCAAAAACGTTTCATTTCATATTGGAAAAGCATTTCCATACTTATTTAATAATAATTATTTCACAAATCTTATTTATTGTCAACAATTTGAAAATATTCAATATACATAAACCATAGTTAAGTATATATTTCATTCTTTAAGGAAATCATTCTTTTATTCACATTTATTTGGGTCAAAACGAATGTTGCGTAAAACATCGTTACGACAACCCAAAATCACTAGTATAGGGATTCGAAATTAAATAGATATATAAATCCCAATACTATACAAAAATATTTCCTTTCGGAAATCATTTACTATAACAACAGTGTTATAGTCCACCATAATTTCCTTCTATTTCTTAAAAACGTCTATTTCAACAATAAATGTTGAAATCTATGTTTTCATTCCTTTTTATTTCTAGAAAACGTCTATTTCAACAATGAATGTTGAAATCTAGGTATTCGATACTTAATGCATTTTAAAGCACCTTTAAATAGTTTTAAATTCCATTTAAAACATTCCTTTCCCAAAATATATCCATTTTATTTAACGATATATTCACAAAAACGTGAATATAACTCTTTTAATAAACTTTTATATTCAATTGATCAAATTCAGTTGATTACGAATTTATAAACAATGTTTATAAATTCTATTCCTATTTATAAACTTCGATTTATAAATTTCCTTTATCAATCCAATTCAAATTATATAACTCAATTTCATACCAAAGGTTCATATTATAAGTTGATTACTTATAATATCATTTATTTACAAAGTCGTTCTTTTTAAAACTTCACAAATTAGAAATCTTGATACATATAAGATTTCGTTTATATTTTATAACACTTCAACTTATAAAATCTCCTTTAGTAACAATTTCTATTAATCCTATTAAAAGTCAAAATTCAGTTTATAAGTCAATTACTTATAAATCCTTTATTCTACAGCATCTATTCATTTTAAAATTTCACCATTTATACAACTATGAATTTCATTCACTTATGAAATCCTTCAATACTTCATTTTCAACATTTATAAAGCCTCGTTTTATTATTCCAATATTTTTGATTTACAAATATCAATTCTAAAAGTCTTCTATATACATCCTTTATAATAATTTAAAAATCCCCATTTAAATAAACCAAACCTTTTAATAATTTACAAAACGTTATTTAAAGCTCATGTAACTCCAAAATCATAGTTAAGCACTATTTTCCAAAAACATAACTTTTATAATAATAAAATTTTAATATTTATTTATTTTAAAGATTCAAATTTTAATAAAACGTATAATTTCAAAAATCACTTTAAAAATCCTTTAAAAATAAAAATTGTTACCTTAAAACTTCAAAATTGGATTCGATGATGCCACAACACCCAAATAACAAATCAATGCATCCAAACATCATATATCAATATGATAAACAATCAAATATCACAATATCTTAAATAAAATAAATATTAGTGAGGAATCCAGTTGGATCCCTCCAACCTGTTTCCCTGCATCCACAGATGTTAGCACAATACCCATTCCACTTCGAGGTGGAATATCGCGGTATATGGGATTTATAAAATATATATCCGCTTAATAACGGCGCAATAGGGTCTCATCCGCTATACAATGCGGGAAATCAATCAACTGCAATATATACATATGCCAATATATATATATTGCTATATATATAGATATATCCTATTATATCTAATATCACAATCAAGCAATCAATCAATCAATCAACAAATTTTAAATATAACTATTTAAAATTTAACAAACCCTTTTGAGTGAGAAGTTCTCACCATAGCTTTTAATTTGCAATCCTTTTCCAATTCCGGCTTGTTTTTTTCTCTTGATTTATACCTAGTATAAATAAATACACATTTTATTAATATTCGAATCAATCAAATAACCAGTTACCGTTTAACAGTTTAATTAACTGATAGTTTCGTTTAAATCAATTTTCTCCCATAATTAAATTTATTTAACTAATTATTTTACTTTAAATTAATATCTTTAAATCAATTTCCTGTAAATTAATTTATTTATCTATCATTTTAATTTTCAACTAACTTTCCTGTTTCTTTAACTAAATCTCATTTATATATACATATTTCAAACTTTTTTTTTTACTTATAAAAATTTCTTCAACATTTAAAATTTCGAATTTCAGAACCTCCCCATTTTTTTTCTTCTGTTTTACCATTTACTGTATTACCTTTTCTTTTTCTGTAACATACATATATATCACTTTTTTTAAATTTAAACGAATACCGCAAATTTAAATTTTGAATTAACTGAATTGTTAAAACAAAATCAATACCTTACTGACTCATATTTCTTATTGTAACATGAGCATCTAATTTAGGTATAAATATGTTTACTTCAAAAATCAAATACTGTTAATTTTTTTTCCACAAATTTAATATATGTAAATTTAAAATCAGAAATCTATACCTCTCAGCAATCGATTGACAACTCGACCCATCCCCTCGCAAGCGCCAGGTCGAGCACGATATGCCCAAAAGCCCACCTCCAAGCCGATGCCTAAAGTCGCCATCCCCAGACTTCCATGCGACGTCGATCCATCCTGAGTCGCAGTCGCGACTCTTGCCTGCAGCCACGTATGCGAGCTGCTCCTCCCCATCGCCTGCGCTCGAAGCTAGGGTACACCGCCGCCTCATTATCGCACGAGCACCCCTTCTCACCAGCAACGCGACCATCCCCACTCGAACGCGCCGCCAGGTCGCCATAGCCTCGAGCCTCCTGCAATCGCTTGCCTTACGCGCCATCAGCGCGAGCTCCTCGCCGTTGCCGTCACCAATCTTGCCGCGCGACTCTAGGAATCGCAAATTTGATTTAGGGCTGCGGCCATTTTTTTGAACGAGAGGAGGTTCGATTTTTTTTTTTTGATTCTTGGCTTTGTCCATTTGATTTCTCTTCTGTGATTTTGAACTGAGCGAAGGAAGAGGGGGATTTAATATTGATCAAGGTACGTTCTGCACGATTTTTCTCTGGGATCTCCTGCGTGATTTCTTTTTTTTTTCTGAAAGAAAGATTGTGCTCAGAGTTTTAAAATGAAGAAGATGGATCTCAGTATGCACGTTGCAGGTGCTAGGGTGGCTAAGTACAAACATAGGGTGGCTGATGTTGACAAATTTTTAAAGTTTAAATTTAAATTTGATTTGATCTCGATTAAATTTTAACGCGTTTATACGTCGTGTGCTCACATATCAATTCCGAAAAATACGAAATTTGAAATCCGGTAATAATACAATATTACAGACCCAATGGAACTGGTTTCGTCGAATTCCGAGACTGTATGAAAAATGACTATTTTTAAATATCGATTTAAACAATATAAATTCAAAACTGAACAAACCACTTTCAAATTCGATTCTGAAGCTTCTATTATCTTTAGTATTATCAATATAAATTTTACAAGCCTTTGAAATATTTTAAATCAGCTTAAAATTTAAGATTCAAAATTTTATTCAACTTTCAATAGATTAAATTTTATAATTTAATCGCCAAATTCAAAGTTATATTGAAAATTCAATCCAAACCATTATTCAAATAGTTAAAACTAATTAAATATTTTCAATTTAAATTGTTCAAAATTCTGGGTCGTTACAACCGCTAGGGGAACTAAGGGGTTATTACTGATATTTATTAGATAATTATGAAATGACTCACTTGATAGATTTCTGTTGGTTAATACGATTAAGGTCAAGCAGAAAATATCGATTGACTAATTTACGTAGTTCTCTCAACTTGAGAATACTGTTGATCTTCAATGGGAAGATCCACTTTGATTATAGTTAAATCATGGAACGGCGTCCATCGAATGACTATAGTTGGGTCAAGTGAAAGCATTGGAAGTGAAACACTATTCAAGAGAGGATTCATCTCCTTAGTTAAATGAGGTTAGTATCACAGTTAACTAATGTCAACTCAAAGTCAAAATCTTTAGCCAGAGAAGTTTGGTTAATAATAATTGTTATTATTGAACCAAGAACTTTGTGTTTGGATTATAAAGTTGAATGTAGACGATATTAGAATTTTGACCACTACCAAATTCCATAAGTCCTAATATGATATAATTTTGATGAACAGAATTGGTGCAGATAATTATCGCTATCAAATACCGCTTACAGTAAATAAAATTGAATTTTATCAAAAGATGTGTAAGCAATAAATTCATCCAAGATGTCACCCCCGCTAAGTGTTGTGTGAACGTTAATATTTGAATAGTTTGATATTAATTGTTGATTGAATTTACACCTTTGAGTCACACAATCGTAATGATGGGTACTCTAAATGAACCACATGATTAAATTAATTTATAAATTATTATAAATTTATTAAATTAATTAATATTTATGAAATATTAATTATTAAACTTCATTTGATTTGTTCGAATTAAGTGCATCTATAAAAGTTATAAACGAACGTATTGATGTTCGATACCAATAAACTATTTAAATTTGATTTAAATAGATCAATTACTAAGTGTTTTTGGAATTTTTCATTGAGGCCCACATGTATAATGAAAAAGGATAGGTTTTAAATATGATTTGAAATTTTAAAGGAGGAATTAAAAGAAGGAAATAAATCAATTCTTTATGAATCACTTAAATATCATTTATGAAATGAACTTTGTCCTTTTCTCTTTATTTTATTTTCTTCTGCTGAAAATAGAAAAAGGATGGAAAAGGATTTGGTGATTTAATTTTGGAATTAAGTAAGGAAGGTTTTAAAGGAGGAAATTGAAAAAATTTAATGTTTCTTTTAAAACATATTCTCTCTTATCCTAATTGAAGTTCGGTTTAGACAAACATTTTTTTTCTTCTCTTTTTCTTAAGCTTTCCTCGTCTACCTTAATAGCCTCCATAAAAATAAAAAAATTCCATAAAAAAATTCAAACAAAACAAATAAATTCAAGGTGGTTCTTGTCTCTTGATTCTTGCAATATCTGGAAGCTAATTTCTAAATCTAGAAGATTTAATTCATTGTTAAAGGTACGATTCATTGGCTACATCTAAAAGAAAAATTCAATGTTTCAATATGTACTTCAAGGCTTTGGAATTAAGGTATGATCTTTTTCTTTTAATAATTTTGATCTAATGTTTTAACGAATAAAATTTAATATCATAATTTATATGTGTATAACACTATCTCATTTGATTTGAAAAATGGTTTATGTAGTTTGAACAATCTCATTTGATTTGAAAAATGGTTATGTAGTTTGAACTATTTATTATATGAATTGATTGGATTTTTATTTAGATAAATCAAAACTGAAACTTGTATGTGATTAAACATTATTTTAATTTTACATCTATGTTTAAACATTCAAATCAAAGTGTAATTCTTTGGATTTGAACGTTTATATGTTTTGATTTTTGTATTTGTACTGTAATAGAAACTTACATATGATTAAAGGATGTTTAGATATTAAATTAATTAAAATAAATTTCTAAATTTGTTACCCTTATTTAGGTAAATCACAATTATCCTTCTTTAGGTATTCAAAGGATTTTAACATGTTTCTAAATTCATTATGATGTATCACTTTTTTTGTATAATGATAATGGAAAAATAATTATTTATTTATATAGGTTGAATCTCCTTAGATTTGAAAGTTTATTTGTTCTTATTAGCTACATTTTATTGTAATTGAAACCCACGCATGATTAAAGGATGTTTTGATAATAAATTAATTACAACAAAATTCTAAATTTGTTACCCTTTTGACATCACTAATATCTTTTGTTAAGTATTCAAAGGACTGTTAATATATTGCTCAGTTTAGTATGTTTCACTTTTATTTAAAAATATATTTTCCATATAGGTTAAATCTCTTGATTTAATTGTGTGTGTGTGTATATATATATTTGTGTGTGTGTATATATATGTATATATATTGTTAAATAATTTAAGTATACTTAAGTTCATAAATACATCAAAAAATTTAAATATAATATATTTTATTTTTCATTAATTAAGAAGTTTTGGGTTAATCATTATATACAAATAATTACATCAATATGTATATGTAAATATAAAACTTAGTTTCTATATTTTAAATTGTATAATTGAAATGATTTATTAATATCAAACAATTCAAAATGAGGCATTAGTATATGCATATGAATTACCGTTGGCTATTTTTATTCTTTTGTTATAATGATTCATTGATTTCTAATAGAATGCTGCATAAATCAAGTTTGTCAAAAATAAAAAAATGAATCAATCATCTTTGTCATCTTTTATTTCTTTCTCCTTTGTCCCCTATGTGAATTCCTTTAAACTTATTCTTATTTATTCAAATGCATCATTTTATCAATTGATCATACTTGCTTATGTTTAACTATTTTATCACACAATTAAGGAATGAATATATTTGATATAGTCAAACATTTTTTATATCCCATTCTTGATTAGTATTAAATTAATCAAACAAAATATGGTATTAAATAAAATACCATTTTTATTTAAAAGAAATTTAGATAAGATCTAAATACATTAGACTTCATAGGCCCATTAATGATCTAAAAATAGTAAATTTTTTGAATTTACCCATCTCTTCTGCTGTGGGCTGGACCAATTCTCTCAAAAGAAAGATATCAAAATATTACAACTCCAAAGTGAGAGAAGATCATTTTAAAAACGAGATTTAGTACTACGAGTGGTTATGGAAAATGCTAAGGATCTAGTGGATATTGGACCAATCTGCAAAAGGACCCTTGTCATTCACAAAGTAATCCCACCATAGATCTATCGACTATTCCAACATGATGGCAACAACACAAGAAAAACATAGAATGCCAGACATTTGATACCATTCTTTCCCACAATGGATGAATAAAGAAGTTAAAATAAGAATATTTACTGGATCAATCATGGAAAGGAGTAAGAATCTCCTAAAAATTGAAAGACCTAGATCATCACCAAAGATTGTGATAAGGGATTCAATCCAAGCTGAGATCATTACAATCTTTTAGAGTAAGATTTAGCAAAAATGAGCCATTAGCGCTCCAAAATAATCTTCTAGAGGAGGATCTGTAAAAAATGAGTCATTAGCTCTCCAAAACATTCTTTTAGAGGAAGATTTATCCAAAATAAGCCATTAAAGCTCACAATCTTCCAAAGGAAGATCTATCAAAAATAGGCCATTATCGTTTACAATCTTCGATGGGAAAATTTGTCAAAAATAAACTGTTAGTGCTCACAATCTTCTAGAGGAAGATATGTCAAAATAAGCCATTATTTCTACCTGAAAATGGCCTACGTAAGGAAACTCCTGAGGGAAGACGGAGTGAGCCTTTAGCACCACCTATGATGGCCAGGCCAAAGCATGGGCCCGCCTTCAATGCTACCTATAAGGCCTAACTGAAGTGCCTCCTATAGGGAGAATACAGTAAATCCTTGACACCCTCTAAAATGGCCAAGTCAAAGCACCGAAGCATCCTTCAATACTATCTATAAGGCCTGATTGAAGCGCCTCCTAGAGGGAGGTCGGGTAAGTCTTTGGTTCTGCTTGAGATAGCAAACCAAATGCACTGGACAAAAGACCTAAGTCATCACCTAAGATTGTGATAAGGGGATTGATCCAATTTGAGATCATCACAGAAGATAATGACAAAGAAATCAATGACGATCCATTATATATAGTGATAATCAGTGATCAAAATAAAATCAGCCCCAAAAGATAGTGATAAAGAAGTTAACCGAGTCAATTAGGCTCAAACCAAAAGAATGGATTAAAGTAATCTTCTTGTGAAAGACAATCAAGCATAGGCAATTTAACTCCCAAGAAAAGATGAATCAATCTTCATAGGAAAAATCAAAGACTACACATCTCTTAAAAGTCGAGAAATAATCAAATGGAAATAGAATTCTACCATCATGGAATATTACTGTTAGATGATTTTCTGGTTCTTTATTCATAATCTTATTATTGCTAGATAGATTTCTGATCTTCTATGATTATTAGCAGATAGATTTACTGGTCTTCATTACTATTGCCAGATGGATTTCTAGTCTTTTATATTATTGTCGGATAGATTTATGATCTTCTTCTATTATTATGAAATGCTTTTTCGGTCCTCTATTCAGAATATTATTATTGCTATATGTATTTTCTGGGCTTCTGTTTATGGCCAAATAATTTTATAGACTTCTTCCATTCAAGAGATTAATATTACCAAGTGGATTAAATATCAAATTCAACTTGATATCACTAAATGGTTTCTTGAGGTTTTCTAGTGCATTTATGAAATACAATAGAATTACTTACAAAAAACAATAAACTCCGTATGAAGGTATGTTTAGGCTCAAATTTTCATAAGTGACGCCGACTTTAATATGTCAATAGTAAATTCAAGTTAAGAATTTTAAGTTGGAAACATTCCAAATAAAAAACGTGGCTTATTCAATGAAAAATGGCTATGTACATCCCCTTAAATGCGCTACAATAAAATCAATGTATACAAATATAAATATGCAAATTTATAACCAAGCTGAAGGAGATTCCAAATTAAGAATCACATAACATTGTTATACGATAATAATGTAATGATATATTTCGTAATATAACTTAGAGCTCGTTAGAATTCGAAAGACATACTTTGAATTGTTCTATATGACAAAACATTTTATCACCATCAGAGAGAGTTGTTTGACGGAGTAGATAGCAGAAACATAATAGCAAACCCATTCACTAAGGGACTGACCCAATAGGTTTTGAGGAAACCAATTGGAGAAGTTGGAATAAGATTCCATAATTAACCCAAGTGCAAATGGTAGATTGATAGAGTTAGGGATATACTCTAAAGGAAATTATATAAATTGTTATATATATTTAACTTGTTAACCAATCTGGTTCAAACTAACAGGTGGTTTCTTTCTATTATATACTTGACATGGTGTGTTATATTAATTAATTAATTTAATTGTAAGTATATTTAATAGAAAATTCATAAATGGTGTGTTTTGTAATAGTAGTTACAAAGTGTTATGGAGTAATTTATCATAATGAATATAAATCTATCATTTTAAATATTGTTAGTCGATCGAGACTGGATATTGATACATCTATTGAGACTAGAGTATGTAATGTTCTCCAAATGTTGGGTAGGGTATTATCATGACCGCTAGGGGAACTAAAGGGTTATGTACTGATAGTTATTGGATAACTATGGAATGACTCACTTAATAGTTTTTTGTTGGTTAATTAAACTAAGGTCAAGCAGAAAATATCGATTGACTAATTTACATAGTTCTCTTGAATTGAGAATACTGTTGACCTTCAATGAGAAGCTCCACTTTGATTATAGTTAAATCATGGTAGTCATCCATCGAATGATTATAGTTGGGTCGAGTGAAAGAATAGGAAGTGAAACACTATTCAAGAGAAGATTCGTCTCCTTAGTTATATGAGGTTAGTATCACGGTCAACGAATGTCAGCTCAAAGTCAAAATCTTTGGCCAGAGCAGTTCGGTAAATAATAATTGTTATTATTGAATCAAGAACTTTGTGTTTGGATTATAAAGTTAAATGTGGACGTAATTAGAATTATGACCATTACCAAATACCATAAGTCCTAATGTGATATAGTTTGGACGAAGAGAATTAGTGCAGATGATTGTCACTATCAGGTACCACTTATAATAAATAAAATCGAATTTTACCAAAATATGTGTAAGCAATAAATTCAGCCAAAATGTCACCCCCTACTAAGTGACGCATGAACGTTAATATTTGAATAATTTGACATTAATCGCTAACTGAATTTACACATTTGAGTCGCACAACCGTATTGTTGTTATTTGATTTGTTCAAATTAAGTGCATCTATAAAAGTTATAAATGCGCGTATTGATATTCAATCTCAATAAAATACTTAAGTTTGAATTAAATATATTAATTACTAAGTGTTTTTGGAATTTTTCGTTGAGTCCCACATGCATAATGAAAAATGGAGAGGTTTAAATGTGACTTGAAAATTAAAACAAGGAAATAAATCTCCTCTTTATGAATCACTTAATATCATTTATGAAATGAAATTTGTCCTTTTCTCTTTATTTTATTTTCTTCTGGCGAAAATTTAAAGAGGATAGAGGAGAATTTGGTGATTTAATTTTGGAATTAAATAAGGAAGGTTTCAAAGGAATAAAATTGAAAAGTTTTGATGTTTCTTTTAAAACATATTCTCTCTCTCATCCTAATTGACATTCTGTTTGGACAGGCATTATTTCTTCTTCTTTTCTTAAGCTCTACTCATCTCCTTTAATAGCCTCCATGAAAATAATAAAAATTCCATAAAAAAACTCAAACAAAACAAATAAATCAATTTCGTTCTTGTCTCTTGATTCTTGCAATATCTGGAGGTTGATTTCTTAATCTGGGAGATTTAATTCAATGTTCAAGGTACGATTCATTGGCTACATCTAAAGGAAAATTTCAATGCTTCAATGTGTACTTCAAGGCTTTGGAATTAACATATATTCTTTTTATTTTAATAATTTTGATATAATTTTTTAACAAATAAAATTGAATATCATAATTTATAGGTGTATTACACTGTAATAACCCATAATTTTCCGATCATTAAATTTATTGATTTAATAAGACATTGTAATTTAAAGTTGAAAGAAAATAAAAATTTTAGATTTAATAATGAAAGAATAACATGAATGAAATTTAATAATGTAATTTAAATCAATTGATAACTATTTTAATGTAATTCCAAAACATTTTGAAATAATTGAAATGTTATAATTGGTTATTAATTGAAAATAAGAAAATAAATTAAATGTTGTATTAATTGGTGAAATAATATGTAATAAATTGCAATTGGGTAAAATTAGTGTTGCGGTAGTAATCATAACATTTGTTATAGATAATAAACTTATAGATGTGATTAAATTAAGATAAGGTGACAATTGTTATTTGTTACCAATTTATTTAATATGTTGAGTTAAATAGGAAATTAATTACGACTAAATGTAATTAAATATTACGTTAATGAGTTAAGAAGATAACTGTAAAACATGAATGCAATAAAATATATAGAAATGTCAATTACATTAATAAGGCAATAATTGATTCAATTAAAAAGAGTAAAACCAAGATAAATCAATTTATTGGGATTTTAAATTATAATTAATGTGAAAATCGACAAAAAATAATGTAATTGAAATATTACACCTAATGTAACGACCCGTATTTTTAGTTATTTCAAATTATTAAATTTAGTGTAATTAATGAATAATAATGGTTAAAATTAAACAAATTTAATGATTTGAATGTAAATAGTGGGTTCGAACTTGGATAAGATTTTGAAATAAACAAATTCCAGAGATTCAAGTAATAACGAGTTGAAAATAAATGCTATGTATTGAATGAGTTTATGGTCAATAGTTGGATTAGATAATAATGTTAAAATTATTAGATGTAAATAAAGTAATTGATTGACAATGAAGATTTATTTAAAATCCAATATTTAAATTTATTGAATATTGAACAATTGATTTGTTTAAATTTAATATTGCAATTATTTGAATAATTAAATTCTGGATTTGATATGATTGAAAATGATGTTGAAAGTTGATTTAAATTTTATTTAAACAACAATAAAGAATGTTAACATTTAAAATTGTATTTAAAAGTGAATTATTAGAAATTGAATATTTTATATTATAATCGAGACGTTCAAAATAGCCTTCTGAGACACAGTCTCGGAATTCGACGAAATCAGTTCCATTGGATCCATAATAGTATATTATTATTGGATTTCAAATTTTGTAGCATTGGTTTATCGTTTGATTGTACAAGATAGAAACGCATTTAATTTAATATTGAAGATTCAATATAATAATTGAGTTCAAAAAGCTATCTTCTCCATACGATCAAATTAGGACTCGAAACCTTTTTCATTGCGTTCGGAATAGGGGTATAACATTATAAACGCCCAGTGGCATGCTTCGATAGGAGTTCGAGATTTTGAGTTGCGTAGATCGAGACATTTTGAAATTAAATTAATATGTTAATTAGTCAATTCCCCTTTCAATTGCTATTCCATCATTGTACCTTACCTATTCATACACGCCACCTTCTTATCTTTCATCTCATCCCTCTCTTTTTAAAATCTAGAGCACGCAACTGTTGGAGCCAGTAAAGAAAATAGGCAATGAAAACTACAAAAATCTATAAGTTAAATTCCATTCAACAAAAAAATCAAATTCTTGCTCCTAAATTCTGATTTCTCCATAAGCTTCGACCTGGCATAGTTTCACAGGGATCGATGATAACTTGGGTTGAGGGGCGTACGGCTTCAATAGCTAGGGTTTGGGTTTGTTGGTGTTTGAGCCATCGATTCAAGAATTTAGGTTCCTATTTGGACTCGGCATCGAAAATAGTATGTCCGACCACATTTTTGGGTGTGCGGCCGTGATTTGGGGAGTGCGACTTGGTCGCGTGCATTGAGGAAGACCGGAAAGTCGCGATGCCATGGTTTGTTCGAGCGTGACGATTGAGTTTGTCGAGAGATGTTCGTCGGCGAAGACGGAATTTGTTTTCATCATGTGTAGCTCCATATCATCAAAAAGAAGTGCACGGCCATGGAGTTTTGTGCGTGTACAGAATAGGAAGAAGGAGTTGGGGAATAATATGTGGAGCTTCAATTCGTAATTTAAATTTAAGCTACTTGATTTTAAATTAAATGGTTGATATCTTATAAGATGTATATCTCGCTCATACGAGGCCCGATTGGAATAAGACTTTTTGCGTTGTGATCGTGATGACGAGAATTTCGTAATGAAACTAGTTTGGATGGATTTGGAGACAGTCAAAATAAATCGGATGTTGTTTGGTTTTATTTCCTAACCAGAACGTCTCGGCGACAATGGAGACTCAAGATGAGTGTCTTATAACACTCACAACATACTAGAATATTTTTATGCAAGTTAAATTGGTATTATGAAATGATATAAATTTTATTGGTCGTTGTTTGATAAATTTAATTGTCATCTAGATTGTCATTGAATTAACTGTTAAAAATTCAAATTGACAGTCAAATTAAAATTGAGATTTAATTGCCTTTAAATTACCTGATATTGACAATTATAAAATTGCTGTAAATTATATTGACTATTTGGATGATTGACTGCGATGAATGCCAACTGATTGATTTTTGCGTGTTTGGATATGTATTTGTTTATATATATATCATGTTATCACCCTGTATATTATTTACATTATAAACCTATAAATTGAATTATTTCAAATAAATTAAGAAATAGGTTGAAATGATATATATATATATATATATATATATGACATTTATCTTAGATTGAAATGATATATATCCATCCCTAAAATTAAATTGAAATAACTGATCACTTGGCCATAGGATAGAAAATTATATGCGGACATCGGATTGGTTAAATTAAATGATTTTAAATTTTGGTTTGAAATTATTACAATGATTTGGATTTAAAGAAATAAATTGAGTTTTGGAAATCGAATTCTTTTCGAACTTGACCTCAAAGTGGGGGATTAAATTGTGTTAAATGAAATGTTCTAAATAATTGAAGTTGGGATTTTTAAGTTATAATCGAATTAGGATTTAAATTTCAGAAATTGATTTGTTTTAAAGGATTGAACTTTTATTCAAACATTGAATGCTACTAAGTTAAAGTGATATAAGAACGGTATTTCGAATTTGAGCTCGGAATTGAATTATATTCAAAGATTGAGATTTTAAACAGAATATTGAAGGATAATTTGGTTTAAATGTTTTGAATAATTATGTTGAAAATCGAGCTCCAAATCGATATAAATTGAAATTGAAATTGATTAATTTGATTTGGTGGTAGAATTGAATTAATTTGAAATCGAAGTTGAAATTGATTTGAATTGAAATCGAAATTGAATCGATTGAATGGAAATTGGAATTGATTTGAATGGGAAGTTAGAATTGAATCGGTTTAACTTTGAAATTCATTTAAAGTAAATTATTTAATATAAAACTATTTAAAAGCTATCTTCTTAAATATACAAATTAATATAGTTTTCCAAATTATTTTGCTATATAAACCATTTTAATAATTAAACTATTTTATACTGAACTATTTTAACCTTTTAAACTACTTTTAACTATTTTAACCATTTACACTATTTTAACTATTTTAATTATTTAAACTATTTTAAACTATTCAATCCATTTTTCAAAAATTCAAACTGGTTAGTAATGGAATGTTTATATTTAAATCTTGGATTTAAATACGAATTGGATTAAATTGAAGTTGTAACCCAAATTGAAATTCGAACAATTTTGGAATCGAAATCGAGATATCAAGATGAACATGATTTAGGATTGAAATGGTATATTTTGTGTAAAGATGATGATTTCGAAATGGATTTGACTTTGAAGCGAATATGATATTTGGGTATCAAGTATGAACTATTTTCAAAATATAAAAGAACAATCGGTGTGTAAAACGACGTTTGGTTGTTAATGAGACTGGAGTCGGATATGGGTATACTATCTATCGATACCAAAACCAATTTAACAACTGTGTACGTGGAGTGATGACTTAGAACGAAGTGGTTGGATTTAGCATCGTTTGCTGGATTTGAAGAAAGAGAGCGATGATGGATTGGCCTGGCACTTGTGCCAATTTTAAATGACTAAAACAGAAGCCTTACCGGCCAAGTAGGCTAGCTACCTCGAGCTGACGCACTTCTTCGTATTACCATCATTTACATTGTGATTGATTGATGCGCACCCTTCAGATTATGAGAGTGTTGGTCGCGGTGGGCGGTCATGGCTATGATGCGTTACCACCAGTTGGGAAGGATAAACTGGTAGTATCCTACCTTGGGCATTGCCTCACGTGCTTTATCATATTTTTATCCCTAAACGAGACCCATACGATTTTGGTTTAGTGTTGTCGTATCACGGCTCATCCCTATCCACCAACCGTTTAACTGGTGTTTTATATGCAAACTGTATGACAATGCTTAAAAACGCGATAAGGAGGATCAATGTAAATCCTTAACACTATTTTAATATTTATTTTACCGATTAGACATTATATATATAGCATATTTTACTACATATAAATATTTTGACGGATCCTTAAGAGATGGAAAATCCTGTAACATCTCTTGAGTTATTGCACGCCCGTTATACACTGGATAGGAGACATGAAAACCCATAAGCATCTCTGATGCTGTTACACTCATGTTGTATACGATATCGGTTTGACTTACATAAGGATATTTTAGTCCTGACTCGAGTGTTTTGTCTTTTCATTATACTCGGGTCAGATCCAGTTTTTAAGCTTATTGAACATTCACCTTGGAGGACAAAGACGAAGATTTGGTATACTACTACTATTAGTGTTGCATCATGTTGTCTGCTGCATTACTTTATTTTATTCCTGATGTATTTATAACTCTGATAAATGTTGTATAGATTATAATCAAATGTATTGTATAAATAGCTTCATGACCTGTTTATTTGATTATTATATTTTATCGTTCCGCTGTGAGATTCTATGTTTGTTTTCCCCTTCTTTTCTTATTTTTCTTATGTACCACATTAACAATCCTCCCTTTTGAACGGTTTGAGTTGACATGTATGGTTTATTGTCGACCTAAACTATCCAAAGTGTTGGGTCGTTACAACTAATATGGTAAAAGATGATAAAAGGAGAATATTAATGTAATAAAATATAAACCAATGTTGACTATGTTTATATAATAATGATTAATTGAATAAAAAAATTGAAATCAAATTAAATCAATTTATTGGAATTAAATTATAATTTAGTGGATTCAATTACAGTTGAAATTGAACACAGTAATTAATGCAATATTTAACACTGAAATTATAGGTAAACTTGTTTTAAATTATTGTAAATGTCCAAGTAATCAAAAATGTTGAAAATTGTTAGTTATTAAATTTGAAATTAAGAAGTTAATTTAATCAATTTAATAATAATTTATTTACTTAATGTGTAAATAGCCCTTTAGGCAACTGTCTCATATTTTGACAAAACCAGTTTCATTGGATCCGTAATGGTGAATTATTATAAGGTTTCAAGTTTCGTAGCGATCGAACTTGTTGTATGATCGTACGGAGAAACGCGTAGAAATCAATTTAATTAAATTCAATTAGATCAACTTGGAATAAGCTAATTTTAAAGCTAACTTATTTATATGATGGAATTAATACTTGAAACCTATTCCATTGACTTTAAAAATATCGGAAACATCTATTTTGATATATGGATGACCTACTTTTGTTTCGGGGTTAGAACAAGCTTTTTGGGTTGCGTAGTCGTTTCGATTAATCCAATCTTGTCCATTCACTTCTAATTCAAATCTATCTATATATAGGCTGTTATAAACTCTAGTTGTTTCTCATATTCTAATTTCTCTATGTAAAATGATCCCTCACTATCTCCTCTTTCTTAATGGCTGAAAACCCTATATTCCCAATTCAATTACAAATCAAAATGCAATTTTAACCCTATCATATTATATATCGCTGGGAAGCTCTCTACAAGCGCAATCCACTGCTACTATTCGTTTTTCAATTCGAGTCACCATTTGGCTTGAAATCATCGATCATTTTCAGCCATTCAAAGGCCACAACTTTGTTTAACGGCAGATCTTCAGTGGTGGATCAACCGGAGGTGATCGGTGCGTAGAGGACGTCGAGCAGCCCAGATCCATGTGGCTACTTGGTCGAAATAGTTAAGATTTTCACCGTGATTGGAAGATGAACGTAAGGCGGCCTCTTGCATTCGAGATGGCCTATGGAGGGTCACGCGTCATATCATGGGCATGGGCATGGGGGAGGTCGGCCTAGAGTGCTGAATGTGGTGGCGTCGCCTGATCAGATGATCGAGCAGTGTGGTGGTGATGGAAAGAGCTTATGAGTGGCGGCTTCATGGGTTCCTCGCATTCGAACTGGATAATGGAATTAGGTTTGCGAATGAATTGAGGTGGCGTGGCTTCGTTTTTTTAATGCTTTGCTTATTTTGATTTTGATTTATATTTCAATTATTTTAATACCTATATCTTTTGCGTACGAAGTCTGATTCACACGCGGTTCATTCTGCTGCGATCGTATTAAAATTTCAAATTGGTTTGGATGAATTCAGAGACTGTTCAAATTTAGGCCTTATTTTGGATTTCAAATCGATTTGAAATCAACGGTGAGCATTTTTAACCCACTCACAATTACTAAATTATCTTATGTTAGTTAAATTGAATTTATGATGTGATTAGAAATTGATTGATTGATGTTTGGTATGTTTAAATTTGTCATTCTATTTAAATTGGACTTTTATTGCATTTAGTTATCGTTTAATTTAATATTGAATTTAATTATCACTTTAATACCAGTTAATGATAATTAGTTATCTATTGATGTTTATTGGTTAATTTGGGTGATGATTGTGATGTATGTTTGATTGTTAATATTGGTTGATTGGATGTTATATTTTTATATTGTTTTAACATGGCAAGTTCCCTATGGGTTGAAATGATATATACCCGAACGATCTATAGATTAGGGAAAAATCATTATGTGTTGAAATGATAAAGCCAAGCGATTTTATGGATTTTGAATTTTATTTGGGATTGGGGGTTGAAATGATATATATCCGTAAATATAAAATACTTGCTAACTGAAATGATAAATATCTGTATCACTTGACCATGGGATAGATAATTATATACGGGAACCGGATTGGTTAAATTAAATGATTTTAAATCCTTAATTTTGAATCAGTTAAATGATATTTTGAAATAAAATTTAATTTATGTAAATTAAAATAATTTTGAAAATCTGAGTTTTAAATGTGAAATTGGAATTGGTTTAAATGAATTGTTTAAAGGACTTAAATTGTAATTTAGAAGTTGGACGTGGTCCAGATGTGTTGGAATGAAGGGACTAGTCTCGTTTGATATTAATTCATTTTAATATAAATTGTGTAAAGAGATATTATTCTTAAAATCGTGATTATTAAGGTTTCCAAACTATTTAACTATTTTAATCTATTTTTGAACTATTTAACCAAATTAACCAATTAATTTATTTTAAATCTATTTTTATGTTTTTTAAATTTATTTTAAATCTATTTTAATTTGCTTCAAATCTATTTTAATTTATTTTAAATCTATTTTAATTTAATTTAGTTTAATTTAAATTTATTTAAGTTATTTTAAATCTATTTAATCTATATTAAATTTATTAAATTTATTTAATCTATATTAAATTTATTTAATCTATATTAAATTTATTAAATTTATTTAATCTATTTAAACTATTTTTTTGGGCAAGGCCAGCCGGTTTTATAGTGGACCGTCCACTTTTTATTACGAACGTAATAAAAGTTGAAGTACAGGAATAAGATAAAAGCACCTTAACTACTAAGAAAAAATGAAAATACAGCACGGGTACGTGACAGCTATGTCACAGTAACTAAAAATATCACTATGACTAGGTCTCCTCCGAAGTGGAAGAGTCACCATCATCCGTAGACATCTGAGAAGATACCAAAGGGACATTCCCGTGAAGACCAACAAAAGGACAAAAACGGATAGCAAGACAAGGATGATAACCCATAGCATCAGAATAGTAGATAAACGATCGATCTCAGGAAGTATCAGCTAGTATGACAGAATTCGAAGTCGCATACAAACCGTCCAAATCGAGAACTAAGGAATTACCAGACGGTTTGTAATGAAGGCATCTAAGGTCCAGATAATCATCGGAAACAAATCCAAAGAAGGAACCAACCACAGGGTTAAATCTCATATCAGATATATGATCAACCCAACACCGCTCAGACTCATCCCAAACAATAGGCAACCACGGCGAGGACGGGATATGAGCAGCAACGTCACAAGGGACCATAGAATCAGGAGTAGAGGCAGGCTTAGGATAAGGAAAAGGAGGCGAACTCAGATCAGATAATGGAACAGTAGGAGGAGGGGAAATCTGAGAGGCAGGGGGCTAGGGAACCCAAATCCTATGCAGGGGGCGAGCCAAGGGATCTTCGGAGAAGCCGCAGAGGCTACAGAGTGCATGCAAGCGTTGGCCAGGTGGCCAAAAGAGTGATAGGATGTACAAATATCTGGAGCCCAGCCATAGCGAACGCGGACATCCACAACATGCCCAATAGCAAGCTGAATAGGAATAGAAGAAGGGAGAGGCTTAAAGGGGGATATCTCAGTAAGAGCCTTAGCATACATCATTTTATCACACGCAGCTGTATTAGAGTCAAAACATTTCAATTTTCCAACGTTACAGGCTAACCAATTCAACCCAAGAAGAGGCTGAAGGGCAGAGGGAATTTGCGAAAAGTACACCCAAACAGGGATAGAAAGAACCAGTTCACGAGCACGCGCCACTGTTGGAGACCAAGGAGTAACTATAAATGGCCTTCCATCAAAAAACGAAGGCTCAGCCTCAAGAACAAGTCGCCGATCCTCAGAAGAGGAAAACTTAAGATAATACATGGAGTATTCAGCTTAACATGCAAATTACCACGTATCTTCCAAGCCCTTCGACAAACCAAAGACGCATTAAGAAGCCGGTGATTAGGTTCCAAAAAGAAACCGACCAAATAATCAGACTAAAAATCTACGTCGGCTTGCAAAACAGAAGCAGGAGGGATCATCACTCCATTCTCCTCGACCAGATCAAATTCAATCGGGACGTAGTCACCCGCATTACGGGGCAGGGACGTGAATAGAGAAGACCATGGTTTGGGGCTTGGCAGCGGTGGAGCAGCAGGACCAGGAAGCTCCACGATGATGTGGGTAACAATAGAGGCAGAAGGAATTGAATTACCAGAACAAGCTACACTGTCAATAGGAACAGCTTTCTCAGAGGCATTATCACAAGCAGCAGGAGTGCATTGTCCAAAGCTTGGAATATCAACCGAAACACTACCCTGTTCACAAACAGACATACCAACATCGGCCCTATCACCAATCACACCACTCGACACGAGCTTCCCCAAATCACAATTCATATTCTCAAGATTACTCACTTCAACACCACACGAGACATGAATGGGAAGCTTACCAGGCAAGGACGAAACCTCGCTGAAGTGCGAAACCACAGGACGAACTAAGCTTGCATGCAGAGGTGGAAATTCAGTGGCAGATTGCAGGAGAAGTTGTGGACACACAGACGCTGAAGCCATGACTTTGAAAACGCGACCCGACCTGGTCAACGAGGGAGAAAGAGGGAACGAAACAAGGGGGCTGTAGCAACCCTGTATTTTGTAATTATTTTAATTGTATATTTTAATTATTTTGATTTAAATTTTGATTTAAAAACTTATTTTACTTATTGAAATGATTAAATTTTTTTTTAAATATAAATCTTGATTTTTATATGAATTATATTTCCAAAACTTGTGTAAGTTGAATATTTCCAGAAAAGGTGAATTTTTGGTCAAATAGTCAAACTTTGACTTCTAACTTAAAATTTAAAAGTTTGAAATTATAAATTTTATCTTTTATTATGAACATAGATTTAATAACATGAATACTACTTTTCGTTTCGTTGGAAACGGAGTTAAATTGTGAAAGTTATGAACATTTCAATTTTTAGTATAATTGGTTTTTTGTGCAATTTTGCCTACTTTAAATCTTATAAATCATATTTTCTTTCTTATATTTTATTTTAATATGTGTAAATATGTTAATTTATGTATATTTTCATCTCTAAATATTTTAAAAATAATAATAGAATTTTTCTAAAATTTACTATGATGATTTCCTATTTTTGAAGGCTGTTTTCCTATTTTCTGCTATTTTCTTCATAAAAAAATTATATGTAAATTAAATTTTAAATATTTATTTTGTGAATATATTTTTATTTTATGTTATTATTTATGTTTAAAAATATATTACAAGCTCATATGAATTTTATAAAATTTATTCTATTAAATTTCAAATTTTCCAGACTAGTTTACTATTTTTAGCTATTTTCTTAATTTAACTTTATATTATTGATAAATGTTTATATAAATTATTAAATTTTGATAAATTTCGAAATTTTATCTGGTATTAGTATTATTACCAGAAATATAAAGTTATAAAAAAATTAAATAAAGAAATATGAAAGGTTTCTGAAACCCTTTACATTCCTAAGTCTTTTAATCTTCTGCTTTTTCATTTCTTAACCTACATCTTTATTGTTTTTTTTCCTTGGCCTTACAATTCCTTCTCATTTCAGCTGCCTCCTTCATTCTTTTTCACGTGAACTCAAAAATATTTCTCACACAAAAAAAGGTGCGGCCATAGTTGATCAAAAAGATTGGGTAGAAACTTCTTCCTTTCTCTTGTTTTTCTATTGATTTCTATTGATTGTTTGCCTTTGTTCTCACTTTATTTGATAGGATGCACCAACTCCAGCCCTTAGCCGACCTCCACCACCTCATTCTCTGATCATCACCCCCTCCAGTCTACCACCCCATCAGGCCGAGCAACCCCAAGGCAAGCCTCACCACCAAAATGCACAAATCCATCACCTAGCATTCAAGCCTAGCCTAGTTTGCATCTAACACCTTCATCTCCCTTTAGCCGCCACCTAGACCGACCAACCACCATCACCACTGACCTGATCTCGACCTAACACACCCTCACCTGACCATACCTAAAGTGTCCATTCCCTCCTTGGCCTTGGCCGAGCCTTGTAGTTGCATAGAATCCTTGCTATTGCCTTCTAATGTTAGATTTTGCATCACCAAATGTTGCACCACTTTCTCTAGGCTAGGCCGACCCATTCCAATCCATGACCTGATCCAAATACATTCTTTGGCCGTGCAAACCTGATCCATAGTTGAAGCATAGATGGTAGGTAGCAAGTGCAAACACTTTGGCTTTGTTTATGCATCCATTTCTACCTTTGTTTAATGGTATTTTGTGTTGAAACTTATGTGTTGTTATACTTGTTTTGTTGAATGTATCTAAGGGAATTGATACTTTGGCTCTCCCACTCATCTTTGTGTCTTGTTATCGTTCTTGTTGGGATCTCATTTGTGCATTCGTTGTTGTGTCTCCAGCTCAAACAAGTGAGTTATCCTCACCAGACAATATGTACATATATAACTAGTAAATTGACCCTTTTGAATCTGTAAAATGCATTATCATGTTACATATGCTATATTATGATTATATGATATTCACCCATGCTTAAAAACCTATTATAACATCTGTTACTGTTATATTATGTTGTTCTGTTATTTTTATCAGTTTATCACACTTCAAGTTCCCTGTAGATTAGAATCACTATGGGTTGAAATGATACATACCCGAACGGACTTTAGAATAAGGGAAAATCGTTATGGGCTGAAATGATAGGCCTGAGCGATTTTCATTTTATTTCATTTACTTGGGACTGCGGGTTTGAAATGATAAAACCCGGATTTTCTTTGTAAATTACGGGTTGAAATGATACATTACCCGTATCACTTTACCCAGGCTAGAAAATTATATACAGACCCGTAGTTGAAATATATTTTTCTAAAATTTTTAAAAATATGTTTGAAATGTAAATATTATAATATTTTGATTTAAAACATAATTAAAAATGATTTTTGTAAAGTATTATTGATTTTTTGGAAATTTATAGGTTAAATAAATTATGGAAAAGTTAGAAAATTCAAATGTAAGTTATTTCGGAAATTTTGATTTAATTATAATTGGAAATTAAATTAAATATGAAATTATGATAAATTTATGATAATTTGAATTTAAAATGATTTTATAATATATTAATGATTTTTGAGTAAAGTTAAAAAAATGAAAGGGATGATTATTTAAGTTGAAATTTTGAAATATAACCAAATGGGAATTTGTGAATTTGGCTTAAAAGTGAATTTTAAGTTAAGTGAATAAAATTGAAATTAAGTTATATTTTGAAATTTAAACTTAAGTGTTAAGTTGAAAGTTAATTTAATGAATTTAAATTTGAATGTTGAAATTTAATAAGTGAATTATTATTAAATCTTTATTTTTGAATGGAAATTTAACTTTATAAAATCACGAACTTAAGGAAAATTAAATGTTGTTTATAAATGTGAAAATGTATGATTTTATAAGTTAAAAATGTTTTAAATAAAAATATAATTGGTTGTGAAATTATATTGAATATTTGAAGTTAATTAACTGCATTTTTGAAATGCTATAAATTGCAATTTAAATGATATTACAGCATTTGTAAATGATGTAGTTGATGATAATGAACTAAAAAGCTAAATTGAATTAAAGGCTATTATAGCAATCTTTTTAAGTGCTATAATTGTTGAATTTAACTAAGTTTATTTGAAATATTAAGTAAACCCTATTACAACATTTTTAAAAATGCTGTCTTTTGTTAAATTGAACTGTTTTGAATGTAACTTTCCGTAGCGTTTTCTAAATGTTGCGAAAAGTGAATTTTCACTGTTTTGATAAACTTAAGTGAATAAATGAACTTTGGAAGTTGAAATTTTTGGAAATTTAATAATTTAATTATTAAATATAATAACTTCATTTTAATGATTTAAAATGATTTTTGAAATATAAACTGTTTGGAAATGTAAATTGAAATGGTATTTTAAATTGAATAAAATGAATAATGATTTGAAATGAATGTGGTTTTGAAAAGATATGATATTTTTGATATATTAAAATGATTGAAATGAGGTTTTGAAATGATATGATATTTTGATATATTAAAATGATTTGAAATGTGGTTTTGAAATGATATGATATTTTGATATATTAAAATGATTTGACAAGAATTTCTGGAAAGATATGATGTTTTAAAATGGTTTGGAATTAATTTAATCATTATTTTGATAAAGATTTGGATTTGAAATGATATCCTATTTTGAAGTATAAACATTATTTTAAAAGTTATAACTACGGGTTATAATAACGATTGGTTCGCAAAGAGACCGGGATCGGATATCTGGCATACTCTCTGTCGATACCGAAAACCACTTTGACAACCGTGTATGCGGTGGAGATTCCAGAATGAAGTAGGATGGTGGCGACGTTCTTGAGGTATATTACGTGGACCCAACTCCCGTGAGTTGGCATAAGGTGGCTAAAACAGGAGCGATCTCGGGCCAAGTGAGGTCATTCCTCCTATCGGACACATTCCTTCGATACTATACTCTTACTGGTGATTGATTAGATGGCCATCCTCCGATTTTGATATGGGAGTGTGTTCCGAGGTGGGTGTATGTGGTTGCTGCGTTACCACCAGCCCGTGTGCGTAATTGGTATATCTACCCTGGCATTGCCTTATGTGCCGTGTCACCTACCATACCGAGCCTTTACTACGAGTTTGTTTTTCTCCCGTAGCCCGTGTGGTATCCTCTGACAGTCACCCGGAGTGGAGGTGGCATGATATTGGATGGACTATTGGGACTATTATGTGTGAAGGGTGATATGGGTAGCCCGGAACGCTATTTAAAAGTAAGTTTATTTTACTGTAGACATTATTATAATAGCGAAATATTACTACATAGTAAATAGTTTAACGGATCCTTAAAGGATGGGCGGTCTCAGGCATCCTTTAAGTTACTTGTACCTTATTACAGTTCATTTGAGTTGGTTTACATTATATAAGTATATATTGTCCTGACTCGAGTGTTTGTATTTTTATTTACGCTCGGGTCAGCCTGAGTTATTCACAGATTTGGATTCCATTTTCTGGAGATTGGAATCGCTGGAGATTATCTGCTTATCTAGTTTTATCTATTCCAGTTCTGTTGTTCTATTCAGCTTGTACTTGGTTATCATCTTAAGAGTTCTGTTGTACTTTATTTAGTCTGTTGTATTTTATTTAACTCTGATATATTTACATAGTAGCTTCATGAACTGCTATCTCTTTACTTCCGCTGCATTTCTTACTCTGTGTCTGTGTTCTGTGATTTTTTATTTACTGTATATTCTGAGATTTGCCAAATTTTATTTACAATGCGGTATTTTGAGCAATTCAAGTCCGACATGTGCGGATGCGAACGGTTGAAAATATCGGGTTGTTACAGTTGGTATCAGAGCTTTGGTAGCTCTAGGCAAAACTCAGTATATAGGGTAAATGTATTTACAGAATCACTTTCATTCGAGTTTAAACCTCTTCCTTTTTGACTCGATTCCTTTGAATTTTGGAACATTCCCAGTGGTTCCAAAATCCATTCATGTCCCTCACTATTTATCTTCTTTGTTTCTGGAGTATCCCATAACTCCACTTCAAAAGATCTTCATAATGAGCCGGCGGTCTTGCCAACCACAAATTTATTTGTAAAAGGGGAAAACCCCTTTACAACAACATCGATTCACCAGAGATTCTATATCCTCGGTTTAGATGCTAGTATCTCTTATAATTTCGAACTCTACATCTTGGGATTGAATGTAGATTTACCCCAGAAAATCCGCATCGATCTTATTCTTTAAGTCACGGTTGACCCGGTTAAGGTTGCCCGCGATTTATATAAACTCATCCATCTCCTTATTCTGTTATTTAATCATCTCATCTTTGTTTCCAACTTATCTTCAAATTATTCTTGAAGTGTATTTGTAAACTAATATTTAAAATGTTTTATATATTGTGTTGTTTGAGTTGTTGATGTTGATTTGGGTTTCTAATCGATTCGTCTGATCAACGCTATCGATAAGATTTCCAAAACACTTGAACAGAGCAAACTGGCACAATATGTTTTTAAAATTTAGTAATGAAATAAATTTTGTGAAATAAATTTTGTAACTATATTATAAATCTTTATCTGGATTTTTATTTGAATTCGTTGTTAAGAAATAATATTTGATTTATACATCATTTTCTATTGTTTCATATATCTAATTGAACTATAAAACATGGTTATAAATTTATTTGGAAATTTAAAATGAATGTAAAACAAGAATTTGAGAATTTAATTTCCGATGGATTTCAAACTTGGTGTTTAAAGTTTTAAAGGATATATTATTTAAAGTATTTTGGAATAGAAATTTGTTTCCAAAGAATTTTAAAGTTTAAAACTAGTGCTCTTCTCTTTGTCGCTGGAAAATAACTTCGGTGATGACTGCAGCATCACCGACATTCATTTTCGAGTTTCGAAGTATAGTGACCATTCTGTAGTCTTGCTACAGTTTTGATTTGGGAAAATTTTGTTGGTTTTAATTTCTAAAATAAGACTGGATTTATAACATATGCTGATATATGATTTGAATTTGAATGGATATATATATATATATAGTGTATATGAGCATTTATTTATCTCTAAATAGTTTGGAATTTATCGGAAATTTAATTCCTAAATTTTATCTTCAAGGATAATTTCTAAGTATAATTTTGAGATTTGGATAAATATTCAAGCTTGAAATAATTGAATTAGAAAGTTTTATTTGTATAATACACAATTTAATTCCAATATAACTTACCTTAATTTTTAGAAGTTGAATATGTAATTGGAAAATATACAATATAAAAAAAAGGATTTTATAAATAAAATTTGAGTGGTTATTATAAATGTTATATACTTAAATTTTTGTTATAAAAGGATTAACAGAGGTAAATAAAGAAAAAGTGTAATGGAATAATTTACAATATAAAATGATGATAAAGGAACTAAGAATAAATTTAAGGCAGTTACAATGAGTGTAAATATATTTAACATAGGTGATAAAATATATTGAGAGGAATAAATTTAATTTTAATTAGTAGTGAAGAAGAATTAAATTTTATTTGGTACATTTTGAGTATAATAAAAGATTTTTCAAATACATGATTTTAGGGATTTGTTAATTTAAGATAATTGGATGATAAGATAATGAAATTAGAGATGCTTAAGATTTATTTGACTTATGTAAAATTAATTTTCAGTTTAAGTTGAAATTTTATGGTTTCAAATTTATTATTTTATTTTGTTTTTCAAACTATCTTTTGGTTGTCCTAATTTCCCTTATCTTGCTACAGAATGGGAGGCTATTGCTTATACCAGCCTATTTAGAAATCTTTCTGTAATCTTTGAAAATCTTTGGTACCCATCTGGATCTGAGCACTGCTTACCATCCACAGACCGACGGTCAAACGAAAAAGGGTGAACCAGATTCTAAAGGATCTTTTCGTGCTTGTGTTCTTGATTTGATCACCTCCACCTTGTTAAACTTACCTATAACAAAAGTTATCAGGAATAATCTCAATCTTCTAGTTACCCTGTCTTAATCTTATTTCATCTCTATCTCTTCTGTGCTTTCCCATACCTCATTCCTTTTCGGGGACGAAAAGTTTTGAGTGGGGGAGAGTGTGGCAACCCTGTATTTTGTAACTATTTTAATTGTATATTTTAATTATTTTGATTTAAAAACTTATTTTACTTATTGAAATGATTAAAAAAAAATTTAAATATAAATCTTGATTTTTATATGAATTATAATTCAAAAACTTGTGTAAGTTGAATATTTCCAGAAAAGGTGAATTTTTGGTCAAATAGTCAAACTTTGACTTCTAACTTAAAATTTAAAAGTTTGAAATTATAAATTTTATCTTTTATTATGAACATAGATTTAATAACATGAATACTACTTTTCGTTTCGTTGGAAACGGAGTTAAATTGTGAAAGTTATGAACATTTCAATTTTTAGTATAATTGGTTTTTTGTGCAATTTTGCCTATTTTAAATTTTATAAATCATATTTTCTTTCTTATATTTTATTTTAATATGTGTAAATATGTTAATTTATGTATATTTGCATCTCTAAATATTTTAAAAATAATAATAGAATTTTTCTAAAATTTACTATGATGATTTCCTATTTTTGAAGGCTGTTTTCCTATTTTCTGCTATTTTCTTCATAAAAAAATTATATGTAAATTAAATTTTAAATATTTATTTTGTGAATATATTTTTATTTTATGTTATTATTTATGTTTAAAAATATATTACAAGCTCATATGAATTTTATAAAATTTATTCTATTAAATTTCAAATTTTCCAGACTAGTTTACTATTTTTAGCTATTTTCTTAATTTAACTTTATATTATTGATAAATGTTTATATAAATTATTACATTTTGATAAATTTCTAAACTTTATATGGTATTAGTATTATTACCAGAAATATAAAGTTATAAAAAAATTAAATAAAGAAATATGAAAGGTTTCTGAAACCCTTTACATTCCTAAGTCTTTTAATCTTCTGCCTTTTCATTTCTTAACCTACATCTTTATTGTTTTTTTTCTTTGGCCGTACAATTCCTTCTCATTTCAGCTGCCTCCTTCATTCTTTTTCACGTGAACTCAAAAATATTTCTCACACAAAAAAAGGTGCGGCCATAGTTGATCAAAAAGATTGGGTAGAAACTTCTTCCTTTCTCTTGTTTTTCTATTGATTTCTATTGATTGTTTGCATTTGTTCTCACTTGATTTGATAGGATGCACCAACTCCAGCCCTTAGCCGAACTCCACCACCTCATTCTCTGATCATCACCCCCTCCAGTCCACCACCCCATCAGGCCGAGCAACCCCAAGGCAAGCCTCACCACCAAAATGCACAAATCCATAACCTAGCATTCAAGCCTAGCCTAGTTTGCATCTAACACCTTCATCTCCCTTTAGCCGCCACCTAGATCGACCAACCACCATCACCACTGACCTGATCTCGACCTAACACACCTCTACACACCCTCACCTGACCATACCTAAAGTGTCCATGCCCTCCTTGGCCTTGGCCGAGCCTTGTAGTTGCATAGAATCCTTGCTATTGCCTTCTAATGTTAGATTTTGCATCACCAAATGTTGCACCACTTTCTCTAGGCTAGGCCGACCCATTCCAATCCATGACCTGATCCAAATACATTCTTTGGCCGTGCAAACCTGATCCATAGTTGAAGCATATATGGTAGGAAGCAAGTGCAAACACTTTGGCTTTGTTTATGCACCATTTCTAGCTTTGTTTAATGGTATTTTGTGTTGAAACTTATGTGTTGTTATACTTGTTTTGTTGAATGTATCTAAGGGAATTGATACTTTGGCTCTCCCACTCATCTTTGTGTCGTGTTATCGTTCTTATTGGGATCTCATTCGTGCATTCGTTGTTGTGTCTCCAGCTCAAACAAGTGAGTTATCCTCACCAGACAATATGTACATATATAACTAGTAAATTGACCCCTTTTGAATCTGTAAAATGCATTATCATGTTACATATGCTATATTATGATTATATGATGTTCACCCATGCTTAAACACCTATTATAACATCTGTTACTGTTATATTATGTTGTTCTGTTATTTTTATCAGTTTATCACACTGCAAGTTCTCTGTAGATTAGAATCACTATGGGTTGAAATGATACATACCCGAACGGACTTTAGAATAAGGGAAAATCGTTATGGGCTGAAATGATAGGCCTAAGCGATTTTCATTTTATTTCATTTACTTGGGACTGCGGGTTTGAAATGATAAAACCCGGATTTTCTTTGTAAATTACGGGTTGAAATGATACATTACCCGTATCACTTTACCCAGGCTAGAAAATTATATACAGACCCGTAGTTGAAATATATTTTTCTAAAATTTTTAAAAATATGTTTGAAATGTAAATATTATAATATTTTGATTTAAAACATAATTAAAAATGATTTTTGTAAAGTATTATTGATTTTTTGGAAATTTATAGGTTAAATAAATTATGGAAAAGTTAGAAAATTCAAATGTAAGTTATTTCGGAAATTTTGATTTAATTATAATTGGAAATTAAATTAAATATGAAATTATGATAAATTTATGATAATTTGAATTTAAAATGATTTTATAATATATTAATGATTTTTGAGTAAAGTTAAAAAAATGAAAGGGATGATTATTTAAGTTGAAATTTTGAAATATAACCAAATGGGAATTTGTGAATTTGGCTTAAAAGTGAATTTTAAGTTAAGTGAATAAAATTGAAATTAAGTTATATTTTGAAATTTAAACTTAAGTGTTAAGTTGAAAGTTAATTTAATGAATTTAAATTTGAATGTTGAAATTTAATAAGTGAATTATTATTAAATCTTTATTTTTGAATGGAAATTTAACTTTATAAAATCACGAACTTAAGGAAAATTAAATGTTGTTTATAAATGTGAAAATGTATGATTTTATAAGTTAAAAATGTTTTAAATAAAAATATAATTGATTGTGAAATTATATTGAATATTTGAAGTTAATTAACTGCATTTTTGAAATGCTATAAATTGCAATTTAAATGATATTACAGCATTTGTAAATGATGTAGTTGATGATAATGAACTAAAAAGCTAAATTGAATTAAAGGCTATTATAGCAATCTTTTTAAGTGCTATAATTGTTGAATTTAACTAAGTTTATTTGAAATATTAAGTAAACCCTATTACAACATTTTTAAAAATGCTGTCTTTTGTTAAATTGAACTGTTTTGAATGTAACTTTCCGTAGCGTTTTCTAAATGCTGCGAAAAGTGAATTTTCACTGTTTTGATAAACTTAAGTGAATAAATGAACTTTGGAAGTTGAAATTTTTGGAAATTTAATAATTTAATTATTAAATATAATAACTTCATTTTAATGATTTAAAATGATTTTTGAAATATAAACTGTTTGGAAATGTAAATTGAAATGGTATTTTAAATTGAATAAAATGAATAATGATTTGAAATGAATGTGGTTTTGAAAAGATATGATATTTTGGTTTATTAAAATGATTTGAAATGAAGTTTTGGAAAGATATGATATTTTTGATATATTAAAATGATTGAAATGAGGTTTTGAAATGATATGATATTTTGATATATTAAAATGATTTGAAATGTGGTTTTGAAATGATATGATATTTTGATATATTAAAATGATTTGAAATGTGGTTTTGAAATGATATGATATTTTTATATATTAAAATGATTTGAAATGTGGTTTTGAAAAGATATGATATTTTGATATATTAAAATGATTTGACAAGAATTTCTGGAAAGATATGATGTTTTAAAATGGTTTGGAATTAATTTAATCATTATTTTGATAAAGATTTGGATTTGAAATGATATCCTATTTTGAAGTATAAACATTATTTTAAAAGTTATAACTACGGGTTATAATAACGATTGGTTGGCAAAGAGACCGGGATCGGATATCTGGCATACTCTCTGTCGATACCGAAAACCACTTTGACAACTGTGTACGCGGTGGAGATTCCAGAATGAAGTAGGATGGTGGCGATGTTCTTGAGGTATATTACGTGGACCCAACTCCCGTGAGTTGGCATAAGGTGGCTAAAACAGGAGCGATCTCGGGCCAAGTGAGGTCATTCCTCCTATCGGACACATTCCTTCGATACTATACTCTTACTGGTGATTGATTAGATGGCCATCCTCCGATTTTGATATGGGAGTGTGTTCCGAGGTGGGTGTATGTGGCTGCTGCGTTACCACCAGCCCGTGTGCGTAATTGGTATATCTACCCTGGCATTGCCTTATGTGCCGTGTCACCTACCATACCGAGCCTTTACTACGAGTTTGTTTTTCTCCCGTAGCCCGTGTGGTATCCTCTGACAGTCACCCAGAGTGGAGATGGCATGATATTGGATGGACTACTGGGACTATTATGTGTGAAGGGTGATATGGGTAGCCCGGAACGCTATTTAAAAGTAAGTTTATTTTACTGTAGACATTATTATAATAGCGAAATATTACTACATAGTAAATAGTTTAACGGATCCTTAAAGGATGGGCGGTCTCAGGCATCCTTTAAGTTACTTGTACCTTATTACAGTTCATTTGAGTTGGTTTACATTATATAAGTATATATTGTCCTGACTCGAGTGTTTGTATTTTTATTTATGCTCGAGTCAGCCTGAGTTATTCACAGATTTGGATTCCACTTTCTAGAGATTGGAATCGCTGGAGATTATCTGCTTATCTAGTTTTATCTATTCCAGTTCTGTTGTTCTATTCAGCTTGTACTTGGTTATCATCTTAAGAGTTCTGTTGTACTTTATTTAGTCTGTTGTATTTTATTTAACTCTGATATATTTACATAGTAGCTTCATGAACTGCTATCTCTTTACTTCCGCTGCATTTCTTATTCTGTGTCTGTGTTCTGTGATTTTTTATTTACTGTATATTCTGAGATTTGCCAAATTTTATTTACAATGCGGTATTTTGAGCAATTCAAGTCCGACATGTGCGGATGCGAACGGTTGAAAATATCGGGTTGTTACAGGGGCCGAGGCGGAGAAGGGGGCATGAAGATGGGAGGAGGAGCGGATAGGCGAAGAGGGCAGGGAGCAGCGACGAACATTATTCAGGGTAGGATAATGTCAGACGCCATTAATTTGAACTATTTTACATTTAAATAAACTATCATAAATCTATTTAAAACTATGATAATCCATTTTTTAAACTATTTTAAATTAATTCAAACTACTAAATAAATTATTTTTTTAACTATTTAAACTATTTATGACTATCTAAACTCTTTTCTAAATTCCAGACTATGTGAAGTAGAAATATTTATATTTAAATCCTGGATTTAACATCGAATATGTTTTAATGATGTTATAACCTAAGCTGAGGTTTGAAATGATATTTTGTAGTGAAATAACATGTTCTGAGTAAATATGATAATTTTAAATGAGGATTAAATCTATTTTTGGAAATATGAATTTGAAAGTGATATACTTTCAAATGTGATATAATTTCAAAAGTAAATATGATTTCGAAAATGATATGATTTTGAGAATATGATATTTTGATATCAATTATGAATTGGTTTGAAAATATACAAGAACCATCCGATGTGAAATAAGCGTTTGGTTGTTAAAGGGACCAGGATCGGATATTCTCATACTCTCTGCCAATACTGAAAACCACTTTAACAACTGTGTACGCAGTGGAGATTCCAGAATGAAGTAGTGTGGTTTGGCGAACGATTCTGTATGAGGTATTTACGTAGCCTTGATTCCGGTGAGTCAGCTTAGACGTGACTAAAATAGGAGCTATATCTGGTCAAGTGAGGTCATTCCTTGGATCGGATATGCTTCTTCGATACCATATTATGACTTTGTGATTGATTTGGTAGCCACCCTCGATTTTGATTATGGGAGTGTGTTTTGAGGTGGGCTGTAGTAGCTGCTATGCGTTACCACCTGCCTGGTTCTGCAAAACGGTAGAGTCCTACCCTGGCATTGCATCGAGTGCCATGTTCACATGTCGTATCGCGCCTTCTATGAGTTTGGTTTGTGCCATATATGTGGAGAGCCCTCTATGTAAACCTTGCGGAGGAGCTTACTGTACTTTACAGACTATAAGAATATCTAAAAATGTGTTAAGGGGGATATGGGTAATGCCTTAGCACTATTTTAATACTTTATATTACTGTAGACACTATTATAATAGCGTATTGTACTATATATATAGATAGTTTAACGGATCCTTAAGAGATGGAAATCTCAAACATTCTCTTATGTTATTGCACTCACGTGACACTGGATGGGAGATGTTAAAACCCATAAACATCTCTGACAACACTCATATTTATTTACTGCTGATTTAGCTTACATAAGATCTTTTAGTTCTGACTCGAGTGTTTTATCTTTTCATTACGCTCGGGTCAGTTTGAGCTTTAAAGTGTATCGAAGACTGCTTCTGGAGGACGAAGACGAAGATTTAGTGCTATTTATTATTTATGATATTTATTCTACTACATCATATTATTCCACTACATTGTTATTTATTTCTGTTGTATGTAACTTTGATTCTGTATTGTAAAATTTTAATCAAATATTATTTGTAAAACAGTTTCATGAACTATTTATTTGATTATCATATTTTGTCATGCCGTCGTGAGATTCGGTGTTTGTTTTACTTTCTTTCTCTACTTCTTTTTATTTACCCCATAACAATCCTCCATTTTGAATGGTTTGAGTTTGACATACGTGGTTTATTGCCGATTTAAACCATCCAAAAAATGGGCCATTACATTTGGTATCAGAGCTTTGGTTTAGTGATAACCTAAGCTTTGTGGGGTCTGACTCATATTAAATGGGGTAGTTATACCCTAGAATGAGTCACGGAGTGTATATATAATAGAGAGCATATTTGTTAGTGTTATAAAATGTTTCATATTGTGTTAATTTGTTCTGTTTAGTATTTATAAATCCTGGTCGGTACATAGGATGCTATGACATCGATAGGGATTTCTAAGCACTTAATAGGGCGGACCGACACAATATTGTTTTGTAATATAGGTGAATGAAATAATTTTACCTAGTACTATATTTTGTAAATAAAATAATAATTTTAAAAGTAATATAATTAGATGTAATATATTTGTTTGTTAGGAAGTGAAAATTTCATGAATAATTGGTTGTGAAATGAGATTATGAATAAAATGAAAATAAATTAAAATTTGAGAATTTAAGTTGCAGGACTTGAAAATTCTTTCGAAAGATTTAGGAATATAATATTAGTATTATTTGGAAGTATTTTATGATATAAATATTTCAATATTATTTGAAAAAAGGGTTATAAAGAAATTTGGAAAGAAAAAAGTTTTGTACTCCCCTCTCTGACGCTGGAAAATAATTTCGGTGATAAGTACATGCATCATTGACATTCATTTTCGAGTTTCAAAGTGGAAAGACTGCTGTAGCGGTTTTACTACACATCTTTTTGATGATTAAATCTTAATCTTGAGTTCCTTAATATGATTTGATCTATAAAGGATATATATATTACTTTCAAATTGACTGAAATGAATCTGCAATTTAGTTCTTAAACTCTCTGATTATTAGTAGTTTTCAGTTATTATAATAGAACGAAATCTTAATTGTTTTAATAATTAGAAACTACTAAATTGTGTAATTAGAAACTAGATGCTAAGTAATTAATGGAATATATAAGAAATTGGAAATTTGTAAACTGCAAATTAAGAAGATATGTAAAATAAAAAACAATGTAACTATTGAAGATTTTGTTAACTGAAATGAATAAAGATAAACTTGTGTAACATTCATTTACATTCTAAAGGACATATATATAACTTATCAAAATGTAAAAAGCTGTGATGATAAATAGGAATATATAATAGAATACTATACAAGTAAGCTTTAGTAAATGAAAGTGTTCAATGGAATTACTTTTATAAATAAGAATTCTGATATTATAAATTGTTATAAACTTTGGTTAATAGTTTGAAATGTTACTAATCAAATGTAGTAAAAAATGAATAATGTAAGAAAAACTATTATAAACTTAAGTTAACATTTTAAGCTATTCATAATCAGATTGAATAGTAAAAGGTCAATACTGTAAGTAAATAAAT
Organism: Allium cepa; assembly: GCA_030765085.1. Lineage (NCBI taxonomy): Eukaryota > Viridiplantae > Streptophyta > Magnoliopsida > Asparagales > Amaryllidaceae > Allium > Allium cepa. The sequence continues at coordinate 1,028,378,004 of CM060937.1, read as the reverse complement.
ATTAACTTAAGTTGGCTTTGAAGCCATTTATAATTAAAGTGATTACTATATTAATTGAATGATTATAACTTCAGAAAATGCAGAAATGATTTAGAAATGAATTTAATATTCAATAATACTATATATGGAAGAATGGATGTGAAAAAGAAATAATTTATTAACGGTGAATTTAATTGTAAAGAGACTTGCATAATAATGGATAATCTAATAATTGAAGTGGAAATAACTTACATAATCGATGAATGCAAAGTAATGAAAAGAGAAAATGACATTGTATAAACAAATAGGAAATGAATTTTGTAAATGATGAATGTAAATTAATTAAATAAACATCGTATGAATGTAAATTTAAGAGAATAATCATTGTATAAAGAAAAATGATGAACATTGAATAATGTGAAAGGAAAAAAAAAGAATAAACTTAAATATTAATTGAAATTCTTTTTTGTTTTGACTTACGGAATGATTGAGAAGTGATACTTTAAATTTTTTAGATGTATAAATAATCTATTAAGTTTTATCCAAGACTGTTGAATGTATGGTATACTTAGTAGTTTATTTATCATTTTATATGTTAAAAAGTTTCTAAACTCGAACAAACTGTTTGTTTTGGTTGCTATGGATATATGGTTGATTCCTTTGATTGTATGTGATGATTGTATGGTTTAGTCTGCAGTTAACTACTTTTGTGTGTTTTGATTTGTTTGTTACTAATTGAAACAGCTTAAATATTTCTCTTTTACTTAACTGTTAACCTCTTTGGATTGTGTAAGTGAAATACAAGGTATGGAAGCAATAGCTGCAACTTTTGGTTTCATAAATAATCATTGTTTGCCCAACAAATAGGTAAGTTTTCGGATTACGGTTTTATAGCGATATTATCTTGTTTTTCCCGTGATTTGGAATATTTTATTTTGAAATGTAATGCATATATTATTATTATCGATATTATTACTTCTCCCAGACCTCTTCATACAAAGGAGACTCTACTAAAAATTTCCGTGAACTTTGGACTTAGAAAATTTTAGGAAAATAGAAATGTCTCCAAACTTTTGTTAATACGAATATAAAAGGATTTAATTGTTTTGAATTCATATATTTTGATTTAAAATATTTAATTATGTAAAATTATTTGTTATAAATTGAATACTTTGAATTTGATTTATTAATTTCTTAATTCCTTTTTTTCCCTTTTCGAGGATGAAAAGTTTTGAGTAGGGGAGAGTGTAACGAACCGTAATTTTCCGTTAATTAAATTTATTGATTTAATAAGATTTTATAATTTAATGTTGAAAGAAAATAAAAAAATTAGATTTAATAATGAAAGAATAACTGGAATGAAATTTAATATTGTAATTTAAAGTAACTGATAACTATTTTATTGTAATTCCAAAATATTTTGAAATGACTAAAATGTTATAATTGTTTAACTAGAAATAAAAAAACAAATTATATGTTTTGTTAATTGGTGAAATAATATGTAATAAATTATAACTGGGTAAAATTAGTGTTGTGCTAGTAATCATAAAACTTGTTGTAGATAATAAACTTATAAATGTGATTAAATTAAGATAAGGTAACAATTGTTATTTGTTACCAATTTATTTAATATGTTGAGTTAAATTGGAAATCAATTACAACTAGGTGTAATTAAATATTACGTTAATGAGTTAAGACGATAACAGTAAGATGTGAATGTAATAAAATGCACAGAAATGTCAATTACATTCATAAGGCAATAATTGATTTAATTAAGAAGAGTGAAACCAAGATAATTTAATTTATCGGGATTTTAAATTTTAATTAATGTGAAAATCGACAGAAATTCAATATAATTGAAATATTGCAACTAATATAGTAAAAGATGATAAAATGAGAGTATTGATGTAATAAAATATAAATTAGTCTTAACAATGTTTGTGGTTACATAAAAAATTGAAATCAAATTAAGTCAATTTATTGGAATTAAATTATAATTTATTGTAATTAATTACAGTCGAAATTGAACACTGTAATTAGTGTAATATTTAACATTGAAATTATATGTAAACTTGTTTTAAATTATTGTAAATGTCTAAATAATCTAAAATGATGAAAATTGTTAGTTATTAAATTTGAAACTAAAAAGTGAATTTAATCAATTTAATAATAATTAATTTACTTCATGTGAAAATAGCCATTTTTGCAACTGTCTCGGATTTTGACGAAACCAGTTTCACTGGAACTGTAATGGCGAATTATTATAAGATTTCAACTTTCGCAGCAATCGGACTTGTCATTTGATCGTACAGAATCGAAATGCGTAGAAATCAATTTAATTAAATTCAATTGAAATTAATTTGGAATAAGCTGATTTTAAATCTAACTTCTTTATACGATGGAATTAGAACTTGAAACTTGTTCCATTGGATTTAAAATCATCGAAAACATCAATTTTGATATATGGGATGACCTATTTTGGTTTCGGGGTCAGAATGGGCTTTCTGGGTCGCGTAGTCGTTTTGATCAATCCAATCTAGTCCATTCACTTCTACTTTAGATCTGCCTATATATAGGCTGTTATAAAACCTAGTTGTTGTTTCTCATATTCTCATTTCAGTACATACACCGCTCCCTGAATATCTCCTCTTTCTCAATGGCCGAAACCCTAAATTCCCAATTCAATTGCAAATCAAAATCCAATTTCAAAATTTTAAACTCCTCCAAACCCTAGCATATTATATATCGTGTGAAAGCTCTCAACGAGCGCAATCCACTGCTACTGTTCATTTTTTGATTCGAGCCACCATTTGGCCATAAATCGTCGATCATTCTCGGCCGTTCATTGGCCACAACTTCGTTTAACGGCGGATCTTCAGCGATGGATCGATCACAGGTGATCAATGCATAGTGGACATCGAGCAGCCAGATCCATGCAGCTAATTGTTCAAAATAGCTAAGGTTTTCACTGCGATTGGAAGATGAACATAGGCAGCCTTCGAGATGGCCTATGGTGGGGTTGCACGTCGCATCATAGGCATATGGGAGGTCGGCCTGGAGTGCTGAGTGTGGTGGCGTCACCTGATCAGATGATCGAGCAGTGTAGTGGCGACGACAAGAGCTTGTGAATGGTGACTTCATAGGTTCCTCGCGTTCGAGCTGGATGATGGAATTAGTGTTGCGAACGAAATCAAGTGACATGGCTTCGTTTTTTATGCTTTGCTTATTTTAATTCAAAATTATATTTCCATTGTTCTAATACCCTTTCTTTTGCATACGAAGTCCAATTCACGCACAGTTTGCTCCGCATGGATCGTATTGAAATTTCGGACATCATGAAATAAGTTTGGACGAATTCTGAGACTGTTCGAATTTGGGCCTTATTTTGGATTTCAAATCGATTTGAAATCAAAGATGAGTGTTTTAACCCACTCACAATTACCAAATCATCTTATGTTAATTAAATTAAATTTATGATGTGATTGGAAATTGATTGATTGATGTTTGGTATATTTAATTGTTTTATTCTAGTTATATTGGACTTTACTGCATTTAATCATTGTTTAATTTAATATTGAATTTAATTGTCAATTTAATACCTATTTATGATAATCAGCTATCTATTAATGTTTATTGGTTGATTTAGATGATGGTTGTGATGTATGTTTGATTGTTGATATTGGATCACTGGATGTTATATTTTTATATTGTTTTAATGCTGGAAGTTCCCTATGGGTCGAAATGATACATACTAGAACGATCTATAGAATATTGAAAAATCATCATGGGTTGAAATGAAAAACCCGAGCGATTTTATGGATTTTGAATTTTACTTAGGATTATGGGTTGAAATGATATATATATTCGTAAAAATAAAATATTTGCAGATTGAAATGATGAATATCTGTATCACTTGAAATAGGGTAGAAAATTATATACGGACATCGGATTGATTAAATTAAATGATTTTAATCCTTAATTTTTGAATCAGTTATATGATATTTTGTAATAAAATTCAATTTATATAAATTGAAATATTGTTGAAAATAAGAGTTTTAAATGTGAAATTGGAATTGGTTTGAATGAATTGTTTAAAGGACTTAAATAGGAATATGGAAGATGGACATGGTCCAGATGTGTTGAAATGAAGAAAATAGTCTTGTTTGATGTTAATTCATTTTAATATAAATTGTGCAGAGAGATATTATTCTAAAAATCTTGATTATTAAGGTTTTCAAACTATTTAACTATTTTAATCTATTTTAAAACTATTTTAAACTATTTAATCAAATTAACCATTTAATTTATTTTAAATCTATTATTATTTATTTCAAATCTATTTTAATTTATTTTAAATCTATTTCAACTTATTTTAAATCTATCTTAATATATTTTTAATCTATTTTAATTTAATTTAATTTATTTTAACTTATTTTAAATTTATTTAATCTATTTTAAATCTATTTAATCTATAATAAGTCTATTTAATCTATATAAATCTATTTAAACTATTTTAAATTTATATAAACTATCTAAATCTATTGAAACTATGATAATCCGCTTTTTAAACTATTTTAAAATATTTAAAACTATTTAAAAATTTATATTTTTAAACTATTTAAACTATTTATGACTGTCTAAATTATTTTCTAAATTCCAGGCTATGTAAAGTGGAAGTGTTTATATTCAAATCCTTGATTTAACAACGAATATGAATAAATGATGTTATAACCTAAGTTGAGATTTGAAATGATATTTTCTTGTAAAATAACATGTTCTGAGCAAATATGATAATTTTAAACGAGTATTTAATCTATTTTTGGAAATATGAATTTGAAAGCGATATGATTTCAAATGTGATATAATTTCGAAAGTAAATAAGATTTTGAAAATGATATGGTTTTGAGAATATGATATTTTTATATCAATTATGAATCGGTTTTGAAATGTAAAAGAACCACCCGGTGTGAAATAAGCGTTTGGTTGTTAAAGAGACTAGGATTAGATATTGTTATACTCTCTACCAATACGAAAATCACTTTAAAAACTATGTACGTGGTGGAGATTCCAGAATGAAGTATGGTGATTTGGCGAATGATTCTATATGAGGTATTTACATAGCCCTGACTCCTGTGAGTCAACTTAAAAGCGGCTAAAACAGGAGCTATACCTGAGTCAAATGAGGTCATTCCTCCGATCAGACATGCTTCTTCGATATCATATTATGACATTGCGATTGATTTGTTGGCCACCTTGGATTTTGATTGCGGGAGTGTGTTCCGAGGTGGGCAGTAGTAGATGCTTTGCGTTACCACCAGGCCGGTTCTGCAAAATGGTAGAGTCCTACCCCTGGCATCGTCTCGAGTGCCATGTTCACATGTCGTATCGTGCCTTCTACGATTTTTGTTTCTACCATATCTATGGAGTGCCCTCAGGGTAAACCTCATGGAGGATCTTACGATACTGTATAAACTATAGGAATATATAAAAATGTGTTAAGAGAGACATGGGTGGCGCCTTAATGCTATTTTAATACTTACAATATACACTATTATAATAGCGTATTGTACTATGTATGTGGATAGTTTAACGAATCCTTAAGAGATGGAAATCTAGAACATTCTCTTAAGTTATTGCACTCACGTGACACTGGATAGGAGATGTCAAAACTCGTGAATATCTCTGATGCCATTACACTCATATTTATTCACTGTTGATTTAGCTTACATAAGATCTTTTAGTTCTGACTCGAGTGTTTTGTCTTTTCATTATGTTTGGGTCAGTCTGAGCTTTACAGTGTATCGAAGACTGCTTTTGGAGGACGAAGGCAAAGATTTAGTACTATTATTATTTATGATATTTATTCTACTACATCATGTATTCCACAGCATTGTTGTTTATTTCTGTTGTATGTTACATTGATTCTATATTGTAAAAGTTTAATCAAATGTTATTTGTAAATAGCTTCATGAACTGTTTATTTAATTATTATATTTTGTCATTCAACTGTGAGATTCTATGTTTGTTTTTCTTTCTTTCTTTGCTTTTCCTTATTTACCCCATAACAATCCTCCATTTTGAATGGTTTGAGTTTAACGTGTGCGGTTTATCGTCGATTTAAACCATCCAAAAAGATTGTCGTTACAAACATTGTGTCATGTGATTTAAAAAATGGTTTATGTAGTTTGAACTATCTCATTTGGTTTGAAAAATGGTTTATGTGGTTTGAATTTTATTACATGAATTGATTAGATTTTTATTTAGATAAATCAAAACTGAAACTTGTATGTGATAAAACAATATTTTAATTCTACATCTATGTTCAAACATTCAAATCAAAGTGTAATTCCTTTGATTTGAAAGTTTATATGTTCTTATTATTTGCATTTGTACTGATAGAAACTTACGTATGATTAAAGGAAGTTTTGACATTAAATTAATCAACATAAATTTCTAAATTTGTTACCCTTCTCTAGGTAAATCACAATTATCCTTCTTTAGGTACTTAAAAGATTTTAACATGTTTCTTAATTCATTATGATGTATCACCTTTTGTTTTATAATAATGATGAAAAAAAATTATTTATTCATATAAGTTGAATTTCCTTAGATTTGAAAGTTTATTTGTTCTTATTATCTACATTTTATTATAATTGAAAACCACACATGATTAAAGGATGTTTTGATAATAAATTAATTATAACAAATTTCTAAATTTGTTACCCTTTTGGCATCACTAATATCTTATGTTAAGTATTCAAAGGATTATTAATATATTTCTCAGTTTGGAATGTTTCACTTTTATTTAAAAAAATATTTTTCATATAGGTTGAATCTCTTGATTTAATTGTATTTATACACATACATACATATATATAGTTAACTAAGTTAAGTTTACATAAGTTCATAAATACGTTAGAAAATTTAAATGTAATCTGGTTTATTTTTAATTAATTGAGAAGTTTTGTGTTAATCTTTATATACAAATAATTACATCTATATGTATATATATAAAACTTAATTTTTATATTTCGAATTTTATAATTTAAATGCTTTACTAATATCAACAAAATTAAAATGAGGCAGTAGTATATGCATATGAATTACTGTTGGCTATTCTTATTCTTATGTCATAATGATTCATTGAATGCTGCGTAAATCAAGTTTGTCAAAAAGAGAAAGATGAATCAATCATCTTTGTCTTTTTTTTATTTCTCTCTTTCGTCCCTTATGATTGCCTTTAAACTTATTCATATTTGTTTATATGCATCATTTTATCAATTGATTATACTTGTCTTATATTTAACCATTCGATCAAACAATTAAGGAATGAATATATCTGATATATTCAAACCTTATTTTTTGTATCCCATTCTTGACTGGTTTACAATTAAATTAATTAAACAAAATATGGTATTAATTAAAATACCTATTTTATTTAAAATAAATTTAGATAAGATCTAAATACATTTAGACTTCATAGGCCCATTAATGATCCAAAAATGGTAATTTTTTTAAAATTCACCCATTTCCTCCACTGCGGGTTGGACCAGCTCTTTCAAAAGGAAGATATCGAAATATTACAACTTCAAAGTGAGAGAAAGATCATTTCAAAAATAAGATTTAGTACTCCGAGAGGTTATGCAAAATACTAAGGATCTAGTTGATGGATCGCTTGGACTAAACCGAAAAGGACCCTTATCATTCATAAAGTAATCCTACCATAGATTTATCAATTATGCCAACCTAATGGCAACATAAAAGCAGAATCATAGAATGCCAAACATTCAAGACCATACTTTCCCATAGTGGATGAATAAAGAAGTTAAAATAAGTATATTTAGTGGATCAATCGTGGAAAGGAGTAAGAATCTCCTAGAAAGTGAAAGACCCAAATCATCACCAACGATGGTGATAAGGGATTCGATCCAAGCTGAGATCATTGCAATCTACTAGAGGAAGATTTATAAAAAATGAGTCATTAGCGCTCCAAAGCAATCTTCTTGAGGAGGATCTATCAAAACTCCAAAACAAACTTTTAGAGGAAGATTTATCAAAAATAGGTCATTAGTGCCCACAATCTTTCAAAGGAAGATCTATCAAAAACAAGCCATTAGCGTTTACAATCTTCGAAAGGAAAATCTGTCAAAAATAAGCCATTTGTGCTTACAATCTTCTAAAGGAAGATCTGTCAAAATAAGCCATTATTCCTGCCTGAAAATGGCCTGTGTAAGGCACCTCCTAAGGGTGGACGGAGTAAGTCTTTAGCACCGCCTATGATGGCTAGGCCAAAGCATTGGCCCGCCTTCAGTGCTGCCTATAAGGCCTAACTTAAGTGCCTCCTACTGGGAGAATAGAGTAAATCTTTGATACCCTCTAAGATGGCCAAGTCAAAGCATCGAAGCAGCCTTTAGTACTATCTATAATGCCTAATTGAAGTGCCTCCTAGATGGAGATCGGGTAAGTCTTTGATTCTGCTTGAGATAGCAAACCAAATGCACCATACAAAAGACTTATATCATCACTTAAGATGGTGATAAGGGGTTTGGTCCAATTTGAGATCATTCAAGTAATATCTCTTAGCCTCTACACTATCTCTTTGATGTTGCCTCCTCTTCAATGTTGCCATTCAAGTAATGTCGCACTCATTCTGTGTTGCATCATGCTTTACTAATGCCGCATGCCATCAAATCGACAAAGAATATTAACTAAAAGCACACTATATGCTATTAAGAAAGTTAATGCCAAAGACTGTTAATAAGAGGTTTCCAAATGATATCAAGATGAAAGAATAATGAAGGGTTACGAGGATAATGTCGAAGGTCATGCAACGAAAGAGGATTAAAGTCATTCACAAGAGCAAATTCAAAAGGATGTGGTCTATTTTTCTTCATAAAGCCCCTAGGGCCTTTACATTCCATCACTTGCTCCATATTGAGGCTACTACCAAGATAGTAACAAGTAGCACCATAAATTCCTACATCTCCCATGGAAGCAAGCCTACCTCCCTAAAGCCACTGTAAAAAGAAATGCACCCCTTTATGGAAAGAGGCAATTAACCTCTTTCTCGCTCTTATCACTTTTTCTACTTAGGATCTTCTCCAAGTTATCTTCATTAAAAGCTCGAGGATAAACTAATGACATTAAATAATTGCATATTTGCACTTTTTGTAACATTTTCATCATAGAATAGCATGAATTGAGCATATAGACTATAATTCTTTAAACATGCCTATTTTATCTTTTGAACTTATGAATAGTATTTTAAATAATCTTCTGAATTATCATAAAACCAAAGGGTATTATTAAAAAAAATTCGCACATGCCTCCTTGTACACATACCTTGAATACTGAACCAAATTTCGGTTTAACACCTTTGATTGGAAAAGTTTGCAATAGGAGAAATCATTGTTCAATGTGTACTTTGAAGCTTTGGTAAAAAGGTATGTCCTTTTCGCTATTGATTATGATTTGATGCAATGTTTGATGAAAATTAATTTGTTTGTCATAGTTTGTATGTATGTACCATTGTCTCGTTTAATTAAAAATTGTTTATAAAGATTAATTTTTTATTGAATAATATGATTGTCTTTTTTGTTTTGATGAATCAAAATTGAAATATGCTTTTGATTCAAACAATGTTTAAGTGTAGATCTATGTTTGAAACATTCAAAATAGTGTGTAATCCTTTAGGTCTAAAAGTTTGCATTTTCAAATTAACTAATTGTTTTTCTTCATTTTATTAACTAAAACCATATCTATATATGTTGATGTACAATGATTTTGATCTATGTTTACACATTCAATTCAAAGTCTAGTTTTTAGATCTAAAATTTTTGCATGTTCATGTTGGTTGATTAAATTATATTTAATTACAATTAAGACTGAAATTTATTTAAAATTAATTCAATGTTTTGATTATAGATTTATTTTTTAATTTTCACAACAAATTGTGATTTTATATTTAAATGTATGTGTGTGTATGTGTATATATGTGTGTGCACATAATTATTTACAATTGTAATGCACTAGATATTTACATATGAATAAAAGGATTTTGACAACAAATCAAATTTTTAAAATTAACTGCAATAACTATCTAATTTGTGTTATTAGAAAGTTTTGATTGAATCTCATGCACACATATACATACATACATGTGTGTGTGTGCGCATATATACATGTGTGTTCATATAAACTTTATTATCTATTTCAAATCATCATAATTTGAATTAGTTTTTTCTTTTAATTTAAATAAGGCAATAATATATACATACGTTTATTGTTGACTGTTTATATTCTTAATAATGTCTATTGATTGTAATAAATATGCTGCAATAATTAAGTCTATCAGAAAAGAAATTGTATAAATCATCCTTATCATCCTTTATTTATTTCCCTTTTAACTCCTATGTGATAGCATTTTAACCTATTCTTACCTACATGCATACATATCTTGACTAAATCTGGTCATATTTAATTATTATTTTAACAAATGTAAACACACACAATTTATTGTTGACTGTTTATATACTCGTAATATGACACCTATTGATTGTCATTTCAAAGTTGCGTTATTTACATTTATCAAAAGGCAAATTGTATCAATTATCCTATCACCCGTTACCTATTTTCCTTTTAAACACTTGTGTAATGACCATTCAAAATATTCTTACCTGCCGTATAGATATTTGTCATCAACTGATTACTCCTTGTTATTATTTAATTATTCTAACATATAATTAACATGAATGTATATATCTATTCATACCCTTTCACATTTCATACTGAATTAAATTATAAAACGATGTCATAATTAATAAAACATGATTTTATTAAAAACAATATTAGATTTAGATATAATGGAAATCTTTGGACTTCATAGGCTGTAAAAATATAAAATAAGAATTTTTTGAAATTTACCCTTTTTCCACCACTACAGGCTGGCTCGGTTCCAACAATGGTGTTGGAGCCCAATAGCCTATATAGTTTAAATTAGTCATTAAGGCTAACTAGTTAAGCTTGCCAACTTAGTATGATGTCTAGAAAACCATATTCTACCTAATCACCAGCCTCGCCTAAAAGGTGAAGTGAGCCCAAAGATTGCCTCTAATAGAAAAGGCCCATCTTGAATTAGGCCTTGGGTAAATTTTCAAAATCATTTGAAAATCAAATTTAAAGTTTTTAATTTAATTGTTAAATTTAAAATAAAATATGTTTATAATAAGAGTTATAATGCAATACAATTTTTCAAAATGTTTGAAAACAATTCACATTAATTTTAGAGTTTCAAATTTATTAATGGGTAATAAAATAAATTAGTTAAATAAGTTAATTAATTAATAAAAATATGCATGTATTATATACAAAGATATATGCAATGTTGTTTTAACTTGTTTAAAATAACATAAGTCTACATGTATGTATATGAATTGAATATTGAAATTAATATAATTTAACTAAAATAGTTTGATTAAATAAATCAATTAAAAGGTTAATTAATTAAATAATATACAAATGTATATGATACAAGTTTTATAGTATAATAATTATTATGTATAATGATTAATGGATATAAATGTTATATCAATAATAAATTAATTAAAATGTTAATTCATAAAATTAATTAAATAAGATTTAATAATAAAATGTTATACATAAGACTACTACAAGTAATATGAAATATAAAAGTTATATAACCATAAGACTTGTATAATTTGAATGCATGTAACGACCCGTAAATTTTCAATAACTAAATTTGGTCATTTTAATAAAACTTGAGTAATTAAATTCAGAAGAAACAAAAACTTTATAATTTAATATTGAAATGAACGCTGAAATGAAATATAGCAAAGGTAATTAAAAAAATTTAAGAAAATTGAATAAAATCCTAATAACTGAAGTAGTGAAAGTGTTATACTTGGCTATAATATTGACAAAATCGACGAATTATTATAAAATTTACGATAATTGGATAAGAACAGTGTTATGTAATCAATTTTGTTATTTAATATTTGAAAGAATAAAAATTTGAAAGCCGTTAATGAATTTATAACGGGAATGAAAATGTTAATGTAAGCTAATAAATAATTAATTCAATTAAAACCCAATTGATTGAAACAACTATTTGGGTTATAGTTGATTGTAAATAGGAATATTTGGTAATAAATGAAATATAAGAAAAAAAAATGTAAGTATTGAATTAATTAATGAAATAATACGGTGTTAACGACAATTAATTAAAATTTGTGTTATATATGGAAGTTTAACCTGTGTTGGCAAGTAATAAACTTATAAATGTAAGTAAAGGTGAATAGGTGACAATCAATATATTTTTTATTTAGTTAGCATGTTAAATAAAATATGGAAATCAAATTGCAATTAAAGGAAATTAAGTAGTACGTTAATTTGAAATAAAATTAAATAAATGTTACATTAATATGAAATGTAATACAATGGTTAGGAGTTATTAAATTTGGTATATTAAGGTAATGAATGGAGAGAAAACAAGGTAACTAAGTTATATAGAATAGTAATGAACTTAATAAAAGATTTGAATTGAAACAAATCAATCCATTGAAATCCAAATTATAATAAGTGTAATTATTGTAGCCAATTGAAATTAAAGGCTATGCAATTTGAATTAAAGATAATATGAGGAAATTTATGTAATAGTTTTGAATCCAATGTTTAATCCATCTATTTGACAATAAAGAATGGAATAATAATTAATTTATTTAAATAAATGGAATTTTGGGAATTTTATTTATAACTTGTGAATTTAATGAAATTGAGGTTAACATTGGAATTTATAAATTAATCATCTCTAAATTGACATTTAAGTTTGTTTAAAACCATTGTAAATGATTGAGAAATAAAAATCGATAAGAATTGTCAATTTTAGAATTTAAATTGGGAATTTAATTTAATTTAATTAATCAATTATTAATTTATTTAATTAATGTAAAAATAGACATTTTGGCCACTGACTCGGATTTCGACGAAACTAGTTTCATTGGATCCGTAACAGTGAATTATTATAGGATTTCAAGTTTCGTAACGATCGGACTTGTCTTTTGATCGTACGGACTCGAAACGCCTTGAAATAAATTTAATTGAAATCAATTGAAATCAGTTTGAAAATTATTGATTTTTGCATAGCTTCTTCATACAGGGAATTTGGACTTGAAACTTGTTCAATCGCATTTAAAATATTTAAAAATATCTATTTTGATATATGGGTTGGCCCAATTTTGTTCCGAAGTCAGAACAGGCTTTTCGGGCCATTCATCGTTCAGCGCGTTTATAAATCGGGTCCATCTATTCTATTTTCAACTTGTCCATAAATACCCGGTTATAAACCCTAGCCTACTTCTATTTTCTCATTTTTCTGTACGTGCAATTCCTCTTTACCTTCTCATTTCAATGGCAGACAATTCCAAATCCAATTGCAATTCAAAAATCAAAGTGAAATTTCAAACTCCTCAAAAAAATTCAAAAAAATTATATATCGAATCTCCTGAAGAGAGCAAGTTAGATCTGCAGTCCGTTTCTCGATCTGAGTTTTTGGGTGGCCAAATATTGAGGTTTAATTTAGGGCCGTCCATCGCGCGTCAATGAACGTTGTCGGATCGACGAACCATTTCTGGGTTTGGAGAGTGGACGATGGGGAGTTCATTGGTATGCTCCGTTTCACGAATCGACGGTTAGATCAATGGAAAAAATTCGACCTAGGGCAAGAAGTAAGAGCGGCGGCTGCTCGTTTGAACCTCGATCGAGGCCTTGGTCGTGGGGAGAGGGGGTCGCGAGTCTCGGTGGGGTCGGCCTGTGATAGGCGCAAGGGCGATCAAGAGTTATGGCCGCGTGCGTTTTGATGGCGAGTAGGTTTTTGTGCATGCTATGTTGACCTTTGCGCGTGAGGGAGGGTTGCTGGAGATGAAGGTGATGACGTGTTATGCTTTGTTGTCTTGTTTATTCTATTTATTTTAATTTATCGTATGATCGTCTTATGAGCATAACTTTTGCATACGGACTCAGATTCACACGCGGTTTTCTCCGCTAGGTTCGTATTAAAATTCCAGAGACTTTGACATTGGTTTGGACTAATTCGGAGGCTGTTCAATTTTTAGGTTTAAATTGAATTTAAATTCAAAATGTGAGTGTTTTAACCCACTCACAATTTCTAAAATTTCTTATGTGTGTTAAATTAATTTCTAATGTGATTAGTAATTTATTTATTTCTATTTGGTATATTTTAATCATCATTCCGGTTAAATTTTAATTATTGCATATAAACTGTTCAATTATTTATTGTTATTTAAGTAATTATTGCATATAAACTGCCAGTTAGATAGATTGTTTAATTTATTATTGAATATAGACTGTCAGTAATTACCTGTTATTTATTATATGCTCTATATTGATGTTATTGTTTAAATTGGATGATGATTGTAATAAATGGTTGATGATTGATATTGGATGACTGGATGTTGTATTTTATATTGTTTTAAACTACAAATTTGTTATGCACTTTATTTCATTCGGGGTTGCGGTTTGAAATGATATATAACCGTATTTTTATTTTAAATTACAGATTGAAATGATAAATATCTTTATCACTTGACCATGAGGTATAAAATTATATACACACACCGTGGTCTATATATAAAAATATTTTGAAATGATTTTCTATGGTTTTGTAAAGAAATATATGGTTTTATGAGATAGTGATTTGGATATTCTATAAATGTTATTTTATATATAGTTAAATTCTGGGTTTTAAGCTATGTATAAAATTGATTTGAAGTATAAAAGAAGTTAATGATTAAGTTTGATTTTTATTAAGATAAAATATGATTAAGCATTTATATAAATTAGATTTCTGGAGTTTATAATGACTTAACGAGAATTGGGTTGGAAGATGAATATGGAATTTATTTGGAATTTAACAAAAAATTAGAATTTAAAGGGTATGATTTTTATAACTTGATTTTTTTAGAGTGATATAAATGAATATCAAGTTGATTTAAATGAATATAAAGTTGATATACCAAGTTAATTAAATTGAAAGAATATCCAGTTATGTGAAGTTAAAAGTTTTACTTAAATTATATTGGATTTATTAAGTAAACATTCCAAATCTAAATAATAGTAATTGATTGATATATATGGAATTATCAAAGAATTAGTTTTGAAATGGTGGAATATTTAAAGCTTTGAAATATATGAATTAAAATGGTTTATTTGGAGGTTTAAATCGGTATTTGGAATTTATTTGTGAAATTAAAGAAGCTATTTTATTATGTAAAGCAATTTAATATTTAAACCATGTAAGTATTAGAAGTTATGTTTCAAAGCTATGGGTTTCAAGGTATATAAATTTGAAAGTGCTATGATTTGAAAAAAGGATATATTTGAAAAAAAATGATATCATATTGATTTGGGTTTTAAAATAGAAATGATATCGTATTTATATGGTTTGAAATGGATATTATATTCTGGTTTTGAAGTGTAATTATTTTAAAACTACCGTAGTGTTATAATAACGTTTGGTTGTTAAAGAGACTGGGATCGGAAGTTGTCATACTCTCTGCCAACTCCGAAAACCACTTTAACAACCGTGTACGCGATGGAGATTCCAGAATGAAGTAGGATGGTGGCGACGTTCCTTGAGGTATATACGTGGACCCGACTCCCGTGAGTTGGCATAAGGTGGCTAAAACAGGAGCGATTGACGGGTTAAGAAGATAGCACCTTTTATCGACACATCCCTTCGATATTATACCCTGACTTCTGAATTGATTCGGTGGCCGCTTTTGATTTTTTGATTTGGGGGTGTGGCTCGAGGTGGGCGGTAGCTGCGCGCTACGCGTTACCACCAACCCGGAAGCGTAATTGGTATATCTACCCTGGCATTGCCTAGTTGTGCCATGTCACCTACCCTAGCGCGCCTTGTACGAGTTTGGTGTTTTCCCGTAGCCCGTGTGGTATCCTCTGGTGGCTTCCCGATCAGGATGGACTATCATATTGGATGGACTACTGGGACTATTATTGTGTTTAAGGGGGAGATTGGGTAACTCCTTAACGTTATTTAAAAGTAAGTTTATTTTACTATGGACATTATTATAATAGCGAAATATTACTACATAGAAAATAGTTTAACGGATCCTTAGGAGATGTGAATCCCGAGCATCTCATAAGTTACTACACTCACGTTAGACACTGGATAGGAGATGTCAAATCCCGTAAACATCTTTGACGCCGTTCCACTCATATTTATTCTTGTTGATTTAACTTACATAATATCTTTTAGTTCTGACTCGAGTGTTTTGTCTTTTCAATTCGCTTGGGTCAGCCTGAGCATTTCAGGATTTAAAGACTTTGTTTCTAAAGGACGAAGACGAAGATTTTATTGCTATTATTTATTATATTATTCCACTGCATCACATTGTTCCGCTGCATTAAGTATTATTCTCGGGTATGTGTACTCTGATATGTATTGTATAAATATAATTAAATGTTTTGTAAAACAGCTTCATGAACTCTTTATTTGATTATTATATTTTATTGTTCCTATGTAAGATTCTATTTTGTTTTTTTCCTTGCTTTTTCTTATTTATCCCATAATAATCCGCCCTTCTGTATGGTTTAAGTCTGACGTGTGTGGTTTATCATCGATTTAAACCGTGCGTAAAGGCGGGATGTTACATCTGGTATCAGAGCTTTGGTTTAGCGATAAACCTTAGCTTTATGGGGTTTGTCTCTTTACTAATAGGGTAGTAATACCCTATGATGAGTCACTGAGTTTATATGTATGAGAGAGCGTATTTGTTAGTGTTATAAAAAGGTTTTGATATTGTGTTTGTTTGTTTCGTTTTGTATTTATAAATTCTGGTTGGTGCATGCGACGCTATGACATCAATAGGGATTTCTAAACACTTGATCGGACAGACCGACAATTTTTTTTTTGAATATACGTGAATGAAATAATTTTTCCTATTATATTTTCTATATATATAAAATAAATTTTTATAAATGATATATATTTGGTTGCAATATATTGGTTGTTAGGTAATGAAGTTTATAAATAATAGTTGAAAAAAGATTGAACATAAAATAAATCAAATTTAAAATTTAGAACTTAAGTTCCAGGGTTTTGAAATTTCTTTTGAATGATTTTGAAATATAATAATAATATTATTAGAAGTATTTTCTGATATAAATATTTCAACATAATTTGAAAGAATAGTTTTAAAGAAATTCTGGAAAGAAATAAGTGCACTCCCCTCTCTGTCGCTGGAAAATAATTTCGGTGATGAGTGCATGCATCATCGACATTCATTTTCGAGTTTCGAAGTGGGAAGGCCACTATAGTAGTTTACTGCAGATTTGTTTTGATAAGAAAATATAAATTTTAAATTGTTTTATATATAATTGGATATAGAAGTTGCAAGTATATATTTGTCTATTATTTTAAAATGATTTGAGATTTAACCTGGGATTTAGTTCTTAAGTTTCCATTAATTAATAGTTTCAATTATTGTAGTGAATTGGAACGTAGGTAAGTGATGATTGAAACCTCTAAATGAAATGAGAGATTTAATGCTAAGTTATAAAGAAAATTAAAAGAAAGTTGAGATTGTAACTTATAAGACAAAAGATAAAATTATTGAACAATGAATTAATTAAAAGAAATAAAATAAACTTGTGTAACTTTCAATTGCATTCTTAAAGGCATATACATAACTTACCAAAAGATATAAAATGTTGAAATGTTAATAAGAAAATGTAATAGATATTACACAAGTAATAAACTGGAGGTAATGAAAGTAATTAATGAAATTCTTTAATAAATAAGAATTTGATGTTGTAGTTGTTATAAATTTAAGTATAATTGAAAAACTACTAATTAAATATAATAGAAGGCAGGTATTGTAAGTAAGAAATTTTAAACTTAAGTAAATAAGTTGAAGTTATTTCTAAATAAAATTGTAGGAAATAAGTGTAAATGTAATGGATAAATCCTTATATGAATAAAAAAAGAGAAATCAAACAACAAATGTATGAATGGAATTAATAAGGATAAACTAAATATGTTGTTTGGATTTGTTGTTTGTTTCGGTTTATGGTTGTTTGGGTAAGGACACTTTAGATTTGTTTGGGTGAATGAATAATCTATTTAGTTCCATCTAAGACTGTTGAGTAAGTGGTGCACTTAGTAGTTATTTTTCATTCTGTACAATTTAAAATTTTTGAACCTGAACAACTATTTGTTGTGTTGGATATGAATGAATGATTGATTGATTTGTGATGATTCTATGTGATGGTTGTATGCCTGGTTGCAAGTGATTATTGTTTGTATTAATTTGTTGGTTTATGATTGAAACAACTTTAAACATTTCATTTTATATAATTGTTAACCTTTTTGGATTATATAAGTGAAATACAAATTATGGAAGCAATTGCTACTGCTTTTGGTTTCATAATTAAGCTTTAATTGCCCGACAAATAGCTACGTTTTCGGATTACGGTTTATAGCATTATTATATTATTTTTCATGGGTTGGGATATATATTATTTTGGAAAATATATGTTGTATATTGTTATTTTTAATATTATGTTTTCTCCCGAGCCTCCCAGTACAAAGGAGACTCTGCCAAAAAATTTCATAAATTTTGGACTTAGAAAATATTTTGAAATTGTTTTCCAAACCTTATTAATTTGAATATAAAAGATTTAATTGTTTATAAATTATATATTTTATTTAAATTATCCTATTCTGTAAATTTATTGTTATGAATATAATGTTTTGAATAATATATATTGATTTATAAGTTACTCTTTCCCTTCTTTTCCTTTTCGGGGATGAAAAGTTTTGAGTGGGAGAGAGTGTAATGACCCATAAATTTTCAATAATTAAATTTGATTATTTTAATAAAAATTGAGTAATTAAATTCAGGAGAAACAAAAACTTTATCATTTAATATTGAAATGAATGCTGAAATGAAATATAGCAAGGGTAATTAAAACTAATTTTTAGAAAATTGAATAAATCCTAATAACTGAAGTAGTGAAAGTGTTATACTTGGCTATAGATTGAACAAAATTGATGAATTAGTATAAAATTTATGGTAATTGGATAAGAACAGTGCTATGTAATCAATTTTGTTATTTAATATTTAAAAGAATAAAAATTTGAAATCCGTTAATGAATTTATAACGGGAAGGAAAATGTTAATGTAAGCTAATAAATAATTAATTCAATGCAAACCCAATTGATTGAAACAACTATTTGGGTTATAATTGATTATAAATAGGAGTATTTGGTAGTAAATGAAATATAAGAAAAACAAATGTAAGTATTGAATTAATTAATGAAATAATACAATGTTAATGACAATTAATTAAAATTTGTGTTATATACGGAATTTTAACCAGTTATATACGGAATTTTAACCTTTGTTGGCAAGTAATAAACTTATAAATGTAAGTAAAGGTAAATAGGTGACAATCAATATATGTTTTTATTTAGTTAGCTTGTTAAATAAAATTTGGAAATCAAACTGCAATTAAAGGAAATTAAGTAGTACGTTAATTTGAAATAAATTTTAATAAATATTACATTAATGTGAAATGTAATACAATGGTTAGGAGTTGTTAAATTTGGTATATTAAGGTAATGAATGGAAAGAAAACAAGGTAACTAAGTTATATAGAATAGTAATGAACTTAACAAAAAGATTTGAATTGAAACAAATCAATCCATTGAAATCCAGATTATAATAAGTGTAATTATTATAGCAATTGAAATTAATGGTTATGCAATTTGAAATAAAGAAAATATGAGGAAATTTATGTAATAGTTTTGAATCCAATGTTTAATCCATCTATTTGACAATAAAGAATGGAATAATAATTAATTTATTTAATTAAATGGAATTTTGGGAATTTTATTTATAACTTGTGAATTTAGTGAAATTGAGGTTAACATTGGTATTTATAAATTAATCATCTCTAAATTAACATTTAAATTTGTTTAAAACCATTGCAAATGATTGAGAAATCAAAAATGATAAGAATTGTCAATTTTAGAATTCAAATTGGAAATTTGATTTAACTAATCAATTATTAATTTATTTAATTAATGTAAAAATAGCCATTTTGGCCACTGACTCAGATTTCGACGAAACCAGTTTCATCGGATCCGTAATGATGAATTATTATAGGATTTCAAGTTTCGTAACGATCGGACTTGTCTTTTGATCGTACGGACTCGAAACGCCTTGAAATAAATTTAATTGAAATCAATTTAATTGAAATCAATTGAAATCAATTTGAAAAATATTGATTATTGCATAACTTCTTCATACTATGGAATTTGGACTTGAAACTTGCTCCATGGCGTTTAAAATATTTAAAAATATCTATTTTGACATATGGGTTGCCCCAATTTCGTTACGGAGTCAGAACGGGCTTTTCAGGCCATTCATCGTTCAGCGCGTTTATAAATCGGGTCCATCTATTCTATTTTCAACTTGTCCATAAATACCCGGTTATAAACCCTAGCCTACTTCTATTTTCTCATTTGTCTGTACGTACAATTCCTCTTCACCTCCTCATTTCAATGGCAGACAATTCCAAATCCAATTGCAATTCAAAAATCAAAGTGAAATTTCAAACTCCTCAAAAAATTCAGAAAAATTATATATCGGAGCTCTCGAAGAGCGAAAGTCAGATCTGCAGTCTGTTTCTTGATTTGAGGTTTTGGATGGACAAAAGTTGAGGTTAAATTCACGGCCGTCCATCGCGCGTCGATGAACGTTGTCGGATCGACGAACCATTTCTGGGTTTCGGAGAGTGGACGACGGAGAGTTCTTTAGTATGCTCTGTTTCGCGAATAGACGGTTAGATCTATGGCAAAAATTCGACCTAGGGCAAGAAGTAAGAGCGGTGGCTGCTCGTTTGAACACCGATCGAGGCCTTGGTCGTAGGGAGAGGGCGTCGCGAGTCTCGGTGGGGTTGGCCAGTGGTAGGCGTGAGGGCGATCGAGAATTTTGGGCGCGTGCGTTCTGATGACGAGTAGGGTTTTCGTGCGTGCAATGTTGACTGTTGCACGTGAGGGAGGGTTGCTGGAGATGAAGGTGATGATGTGTTATGTTTTGTTGTCATGTTTACTATATTTATTTTAATTTATCGTATGATCGTCTTATGAGCATAAATTTTGCATACGGACGTAGATTTACACGCGGTTTTCTCCGCTAGGTTCGTATTAAAATTCCAGAGACTTAAACGCTAGTTTGGTCCAGTTTGGAGACTGTTCAATTTTTGGGTTTAAATTCTATTTAAATTCAAAAGGTGAGTGTTTTAACCCACTCACAATTTCTAAAATTTCATATTTGTGTTAAATTAATTTCTGATGTGATTAGAAATTTATTTATTGCTATTTGGTATATTTTTATCATCTCCAGTTAATTTTTAATTTGTTGAATTAAATTATTATTTAAGTTATTATTGCATATAAACTGCCAGTTAGATAGATTGTTTAATTTATTATTGAATATGGACTGTCAGTAATTACCTATTATTTATTATATACTCTATATAGATGTTATTATTTAAATTGGATGACGATTGTAATAAATAGTTGATGATTGATAATGAATGAATGGATGTTGTATTTTATATTGTTTTAAACTACAAATTTGTTATGCACTTTATTTCATTCGGGATTGCGGTTTGAAACTATATATAACCGTATTTTTATTTTAAATTACGGATTAAAATGATAAATATCCTTATCACTTCACCATAGGATAGAAAATTATATACAGACACCGTGGTCTATATATAAAAATATTTTGAACTGATTTTCTATGGTTTTGTTAAGAATTATATGGTTTTATGAGATAATGATTTGGATATTTTATAAATGTTATTTTATATATAGTTAAATTCTGGGTTTTAAGCTATGTATAAAATTGATTTGAAGTATAAAAGAAGTTAATAATTAAGTTTGATTTTTATTAAGATAAAATATGATTAAGCATTTATACAAATTAAATTTCTGGAGTTTATAATGACTTAATGAGAATAGGGTTGGAAGATGAATATGGAATTTATTTGGAATTTAGTAAAAATTTAGAATTTTAAAGGGTATGATTTTTATAACTTGATTTTGTTTAGAGTGATTTAAATGAATATCAAGTTGATTTAAATGAATATAAAGTTGATATACCAAGTTAATTAAATTGAAAGAATATCCAGTTATGTGAAGTTAAAAGTTTTACTTAAATTATATTGGATTTATTAAGTAAACATTCCAGATCTAAATAATAGTAGTTGAATCTGATATATATATGGAATTATCAAAGAATTAGTTTTGAAATGGTGGAATATTTAAAGCTTTGAAATATATGAATTGAAATGGTTTATTTGGAGGTTTAAATTGGTATTTGGAATTTATTTGTGAAATTAAAGAAGCTATTTTATTATATAAAGTAATTTAATATTTAAACCATGTAAGTATTAGAAGTTATGTTTCGAAGCTATGGGTTACAAGGTATATAGATTTAAAAGTGCTATGATTTGGAAAAAGGATATATTTGAAATAAAAATGATATCATATTGATTTGAGTTTTAAAATAGAAATGATATCGTATTTGTATGGTTTGAAATGGATATTATATTCTAGTTTTGAAGTATAATTATTTTAAAATCACCGCGGTGTTATAATAACGTTTGGTTGTTAAAGAGTCCGGGATCGGAACTTGTCATACTCTCTGCCAACTCCGAAAACCACTTTAACAACCGTGTACGCGGTGGAGATTCCAGAATGAAGTAGGATGGTGGCGATGTTCCTTGAGGTATATATGTGGACCCGACTCCCGTGAGTTGGCATAAGGTGGCTAAAAGAGGAGCGATTGACGGGTTAAGAAGGTAGCACCTTTTATCGGACACATCCCTTCGATATTATACTCTGACTTTTGGATTGATTCGGTAGCCACTTTTGATTTTTTGATTTGGGGGTGTGGCTCGAGGTGGACGGTAGCTGTGCGCTATGCGTTACCACCGACCCGGAAGCGTAATTGGGAAATCTACCCTGGCATTGCCTAGTTGTATCGTGTCACCTACCCTAGCGTGCCTTGTACGAGTTTCGTTTTCTCCCGTAGCCCATGTGGTATCCTCTGGTGGCTTCCCGATCAAGAGGGACTATGATATTGGATGGACTACTAGGACTATTATTGTGTTTAAGTGGGTGATTGGGTAACTCCTTAACTCTATTTAAAAGTAAGTTTATTTTACTATAGAAATTATTATAATAGAGAAATATTACTACATAGTAAATAGTTTAACGGATCCTTTTGAGATGTGAATCCCGAGCATCTCTTATGTTACTGCACTCACGTTAGACACTGGATGGGAGATATGAAATCCGGCAAACATCTCTGATGTCGTTCCACTCATATTTATTCTTATTGATTTAACTTACATAAGATCTTTTAATTCTGACTCGAGTGTTTTGTCTTTTCAATTCGCTCGGGTCAGCCAGAGCATTTCAGGATTTGAAGACTTTATTTCTGGAGGACGAAGACGAAGATTTTATTACTATTATTTATTGTATTATTCCACTACATCAAATTGTTCCGCTGCATTAATTATTATTCTCTGATATGTGTACTCTGATATGTATTGTATAAATATAATCAAATGTTTCGTAAAACAGCTTCATGAACTGTTTATTTGATTATTATATTTTATCGTTCCACTGCA
Source organism: Allium cepa (assembly GCA_030765085.1). NCBI lineage: Eukaryota > Viridiplantae > Streptophyta > Magnoliopsida > Asparagales > Amaryllidaceae > Allium > Allium cepa. The sequence continues at coordinate 1,028,354,256 of CM060937.1, read as the reverse complement.
AGATTCTATTTTGTTTTTTTCCTTGCTTTTTCTTATTTACCCCATAACAGTTTGTCCTTCTGTATGGTTTAAGTATGACGTGTGTGGTTTATCGTCGATTTAAACCGTGCGTAAAGGCGGGACGTTACAATGTATAAATTTAAAGGTGGTATATTAAAGGAAACCCCAAATAGACTTAAGGAATAAATACATACGTAATTCTACGTATTCCATGATTTTCAATGTCTCAGACACTTGAATTATGAGAGTAATTAGTAAGAACTACATTGTTCCATAAGTCGATATCATTCAATATAATATATTGAATGTTATGAATATTTAATATAATGTTGCCCTCCTCTATTTATATATTGATAGATCACTTGCATACTCCTTAGTTTTTGAGCTTTCCTTAAGCTTGGGATGTTATATGTAGAGTTATTACTGCATAGAATAGAGAAGGTAAGATAACTGCACATACTTGTTGAGCTTTCCTCAAGGTATGCGCACTATACTTAGGCCGTCGTGAAATAGTAGGTACTAGTGAATAATCTCTCTTTATTTGCTGAGCTTTCCTCAGGGTAAGGATGATATTAGTACAAATAACCACGGGTTAGGAGTTATATTTGATATAATCGATAAGGGGCTATCCATCACATATGGGAGTATGATTTATTGAGCTTCCCTCAAGTTCGGAATCCTAAGATATATGAATCCTAACACCGACTTGTAGCGACCCGGAATTTCAAACACTTCGTATTTAAATATCTTAATTATTTAAATATTTCTATCCAAGATTTAATATGATTAAATATGATTTTATAATCTTGTTAAACACTTTTTAATTAATAACTAATGTTAGAAAACTTATTTTTGAAATGTGTTTACAAAAATATACACTTTGGATAAATACTTAAAATGTGACTAGAAAACGTTTTGTTAAAAATCAGCATTATTCAATACAAGTTGTGTACATATATTGCAACTTGAATAGTAATCATGTTTATACATATGATAAAAATTAAACACGTCTTTTGCTAAGCTAAAATTAACTGAAAGTAACCATTTTTAATTAAGGGAACAAGAGTATATAAAGGACCCTTAAATCACTCCTTGATTTAAAGAAAGCATGCTTATGTAAGGGCATGGTCTTACATGCTGAACTTCATCGCTAATGAGGGGTTTATTCGTTCTTATCCCTCCACTTCCTAAAATATAAATGCACATGCAGACTACTTCATTTTCCCACATCAAATCCACTTCTTATCTTCATTTCTTCCTCTCTTCTCTTTAATGGTCGTGTGCCTTATGATGAAATTATGGCCTTTGGCCGTGGCTAAGGTGGGTAGGGTGAAGGAACCATGGGCTTAAGGTGATGGGAAGTGAAATGTGTGAGCAATGGTGATGGTGGGATGTTAGGCCGTGAGTTCAAGGAGAGGGGAGGTGATGGGCATGAGTTATAAGGGTGTTAAGGAAGGCTTAGGTGATATTTAGTTTGAAGATAAAATTTTAGAAGAAGTGTGATTATATATGGATGTTGATAGGAAGAGAGATAGATTGATAAAAGTGAGTTAATCTCACTTTCATTACGCCATAAATTGGTTGCAAGTTAACTTGAAATATTGCTTGCTTAATCTCTTGATAATCGTTGTTAAATCACATTTTAATATGCTTGCTCTATATTAATAATAATAAACATTAACTATTAAAGTTAAACCCTTGACTATATACTTTAAAAAGTATATAAAGGAAGTTTTAATTAATAAAAGTGTATTAATTAATAAGGGAAGTCTTGATTTATAAAAGAAGTATTATTAGATAAAAAGATGTTTTACTATAACTAATAAAGGATGAATTAATTAAAAAGGGATTGAAAGTCGTTTATGTGACTTGACCATGCCTTGCATGAAATGATAGCGCAGTATGTTTATTTGATTATGAGAAAGTATTCAGTACTTAGTTCCCTTATGCGGTCATTCTCATTGTTGTTGAATAAGAGTAATTCATCGACTCAGTCTTAAGAGACCAGGATCGGTAAGTGTTCTACTTATCGAAAACCACTTCAAGGCTGAGATATGGGTTCATTGTTTTAAAAATGAATGATGGAAACTATGTGTGGTTCTAGAATATGTTGAGATGATGGAATCCATACGAGATCCATTATATGATCGAGTCTCGTTGGATACTCATGTGAAGATGTCGAACGTAGCCTCGGCATCTGGAAAATGACTAAAGACATAGTAGGATGCATGATCATAGGGTTTAGCTGACCTATGAGGGGTATATCAACTCCATATCTAGAGTATGCTTGTTGATATATTGTGCATGGGTATTTGATGATACTTGGTACACATTGTTTACGAGAGTGTTTGGATGATGGCCCAGTTGCATTTATCTTATGGTATATTTTATCAAGAGATATATGGCGTTAGAAGGTATTTTCTTATCCTTGTCGTAGGAGATAAGTCCCATTGAGGAAAATCCATTTATATGAACATACCTTAGATGTTTTATTTGTATACCTAAATATGTTGTCAAATGTAACCAATGTAGCCATTTCCGCTATGATTTGTATTTATATTGAACACCTAGACATTATTATAATATCACTAAATTTTTCTATAAAATGGTTTGGTTATCATAAGATAAAAAACCCATCAGTTTTTATTGTGGCATGATCTTACGAGATACTTTATTCTTTTAAGTGTTTCTACAAATATAGTAATTCAAATTACTTGAGTTTTCTTAGGCTAGTTTACCGGATTGATCCAAGTGTGATTCTTACAATACTCGGGTCAGCCCTATGTATATTTCAAGATATCATTGACGATTCATTAGAGCTCTAGGAGAGGAGCTAGATGATTACCTACTGTAGATTTTATTTCCGCTGCACTACTTTGTTTATTTCAGCAATTGTAAGGATAGGTAGTTACAAATGTCTAGGCTGATGATATGTTAGTTTGCTCTGATTATTTTATATGTATAGTTTTTCTTTATAACAGATCATTTGATATTATATAATATCATTCCGATGTGAGATTTTATTGTGTTTGTTCACCTCTTTCTTGTTCCTTTTCTTTTCTTCTTTTTCTTTCCCCTAACATTCTGTCTTTCCCGCACTTAGGTTCCCAACACATGAATACATGGATGTAATAGTATCAACATTCGAGGGTCGAAAAGGCATTCGTTACACTACTAGTGAAGTCGAAAGACTTCTATGTTTCGAATTAGGGTTTAGTGAAACATAAAAGACTAGTGGGAGCTTATTAGTGAAATGAAACATAAGGTTTAACTTTACTAATATTATAAGAACATCTGCTATAATTTGTCCTAATAATCCACCACTTAAACTTGTAGAAAATGACAATGCTAAGACTGTTTTCCAAAAGCAATAAGCTTGCTGGACCTAATTATACATACTGTCTAAGAGCAATTAAAATAGCATTACCTTACGAGTGCCTTTGGATTGCTATTACATATTAACCCAAAGAACAACTCGCCAATGATATGGATCCTGAACTACAACTTTCTTATGAAAAATAGGTGTCTCACCTAGAGATTGCCTAAGTTTTCGTGTTGTCTACATTAGACAAACTGTTGCAAAGGCAATACGAGAACATATATGTCCATGAGATTTTTGACAGTCTTAAAGTTCTTTTGGTGAACGGTCCTGTTTCATAAGGCACGAAAGTTCAAAGAAACTATTTAACACTAAAACAACTAATGGACAGAAAATGGACGATTACATTCTTATAATAAAAGGCTATACTGATAGACTTGCACAACTGGACGTGGAGGTAGGCAATGAAGTGCAAGTAGAATTGATCCTTGGATCTCATACTCCCCAGTATGAGCCATTCATATTAAACTACAATATGAACCAACTGAATGTGAATCTCATGGAGCTCCTCAATATGTTGAGGTCGGCCAAGTCACATTCTAAGGATCAAGGGGCTGTGCTTGCTGCAAAGGGTAGTTCATCGTCTTCGAAGAGTTCAAAGAAGTAAAAAAGAGAAGGTAAGAAAAATAAAAGCAAGAAGACCAATGCAAAGCTGTCACTATAGCCACAATAAAGATGACTAGAAAAGGAACTGTCACGAGTACTTAAAGATTATTAGGGAAAGGAAGCTTAATGGTTCTACGGCTCCATCAGACACATTTATGATTTAAAATAGTTTTGTAATCAACAAAATGTCTTGGGTTTTAAATACTGGATCCAAACTCATATATGTAATTCGTTATGAGGCATAGGAACTAGCGCTGCATGGCAAAAGGAGAAATGAACCTCTAAGTTGCTGAAGGATATATTGTAGTTGCAACGAATGTAGGAGATTATCATTTAGTTTAGACTGGTGTTGTAGTATTGATATTAAATAATTTCTATTTGATGAAAGACTTTATTTATGGAATTGTATATGTTTCTAGATTGTCTACCACTAGATATATTTTTCATTATGCGAATAATGTTATGTATATTAGTTTAAATGGAAATAAAGTCTGTGTTGGTGTTCTTGAAAATGGCATTTATGTGGTCAGTACAAATTATGCGTGTTCTGTGAATAAATCTCCTAACAACATAAATGAAAACTATCATTGGCATTGTAGGTTAGGTTATATTAGTAAGAAATGACTTCGTAAACAAAAATCAAAGGTTTACTTTTGTCACCTGATTCCAAATAATTTAACAAATGTGAAAATGACCAAGCACCCCTTCAATGGGAGCAATGAAAGAGTCGATGAACTCTAAGGGTTAACATATAGTCATGTATATGGCCCTATACCCATAATATCCAATGATAATAGCTCTTGATTTGTTACCTTCATTGATGATTTCTCGAGACTAGGATAAGTGTTTCTTGTGAAGAACGAATCTAGTGTCTACGAAAAACTTGCGGAATATAAAAAAGTAGTAGAAAACCAGATGGGTCGTAAAATAAAGACTCTTTGATCTGATCAAGGAAGCGAGTATGTTGGACAAGAATTCCAATAGCACTTAAAAGATGGTAGAATTTCTCTCAGGTTTGTCCACCCTATACTCTACAACATCAATGGTGTGTTGGAGCGAAGGGATCGAACCATATTAGATATGATTTGTTTCATGATGAGTAAGGCTAAGTTACCTCTGCCTCATTAGAGATACGCAATGGAAACCGCAACACATATGTTCAACATGTTACCCACAAATGGGGTTACCCGGCCTATATTAAGAACGTTGGACCTAATAAACTTGAGTCAAGATAAGCCTTGTCCAATTTTATAGGATATCCTAAGAATTCTAGGAGGTATATTTTCTACAACATAGAGGAACAAAAGGTAATTGTTTCGACACATGCTTTCATTTTAGAAAAGAAATTTCTATCAAAGAAAATTAACAGTGAAGTTGTAGACTTGGATGAGATCTGAGGAACTAACACTGAGACCAAAATAATAGGGAATCGAGTTCACCCATACACGAAAACACACAACCTATTAGAAGTTCTAGTAGGGAATCTTGCACTCCGGAGAGATGTTATGGTTTTTATAACATCCTGTAATTTTATCATTTGGATTTTAAATGTTTAATTGATTTAAATATTTAAATAATTGGTGTTTTAAAATATAAATAATATATATTCAAATATGGGGATTATTTAAATATTTTTGTTGTGAATTAAATATTAATTAAATGGATTTAATGGTCTTATTTAACTCCTTTAATTTAAGTAATAATAACGGTGAACTCCATTTGTAAATTTATTTACAACAGTAAATAGTTTGAATAAACAAAAGAAAACCAATTGTTAATAAATTGACTTGATTTTTATTGTGGTATTTTTTAATTGAACTTATAGGACTTTCTCATAATTTTTAATTCGAAAAATATTTGATTTTCGTTTGACATATGTTACAGAAAATGACTATATTTTTGAGATTTCACAGAATAAGATAAACTAGTGTATTTTATTACTATTTGGAGACCGTGTCGCATGTCCATGCACAATAATATTAATATTTTGTTGTTTATGGTTCAAAAGAAAACGGTATTCTATATAGCGAGATGCCGAAAATTATGAAATAAACTAAATTCCACACTTAGAATATTCAACACACTTTCACTTTTCCCTCTTCTCTCTCTTGTTCATTTCCATTCTCTGTAAACCAAAAGAAACTAAACCACCAATTTCAAAAAACAAAATAAAAGTATTTACTTAACAAAAAATACAAAACAAGGATCTTTAACAAATTTTTCGAGAATTTTGAAAACAATGGACATGTATTGATTATAATTTATAAAAGAAGTTATAAATTTAATTAATTATCTTCTGGATGACTAAAATTGTTTCAATTTATATTAAATATTACAAATTTGATTTATTTTGCTTTGGGATAATTTACCTTGTTTAAATTTATAAACGATTATAAATTCGATTTATTTTCCTTTAAGATAATTAATGTTGTTTTAATTTTATAAGCATTATAAATTTGATTTATTTTTCTTAAGGATAGTTAATGTTGTTTTAAATTTATAAAGTATTATAAATTTGATTTATTTTCCTTCCGGATAACTAACATTGTTTAAAATTTATAAAAGATTGTTTATAAATGAGAAAATCCTTTAAAATGAATGTTTAAAAATAAAGCTAAGTGTAAGTTGTTTTGGGTTTATAGTAAATAGTGTTTAATGACAATTGTATTTTGCCATTCTTTTTAATACACTTAGAAATATAATTTATTCTTTAAAAAATATTTTAAAGAGTGTTTAAATTACTTTATAAATATTTGTGATGTGAAAATCGAGCACTAGTGTGAGACAAATGTTTTAGATGTTTGATTCGTTAATTCTATAAGTTATCATTTTTTTATTTGCGACAGTTGACTTATTGACTATCGATTCTTCTACCTTTTTTGTGTTTAATCGATTCAAGACAAATTTGTTGCTCGTTTGGGGCATTTATACTCTTGCTATTCTTAAGATAATTTTTGAGTAAAAATAGGAAGCAACACTGTCCTAAGTTGTCTGGCTTCATTGTTTTCCCCAAGGTAGTATTAGTTTTTTTTCGATGGTTGATTCATCAACTATCAATTTTGACACCCTTCTTTGTGTATCATCGATCTAAGACGATTTGTAGCTTGTTTTGAGAATTGACATCCAACATCGTGGATAACTAAAAACAATGAGCAAGTGGAAACTAAGCCAATTGAATCATACCCATTAGGGTATATTCACATTTATCGAGAGATTTGTTAGTAGCATGCATACGGTGATGTGAGTATATCAGGATGCCTGCTAATTTAATGGCGTCCATCTTGGAAGTTCCGTAGAGTGTTGAATGTTTAGCGTGGCCTCTTAAGTATATTTTAGCTAGAGGTATACTTTCGGTGTAGGGGAACGCATCCTCCTAGTCGTGTTGGATAAATTCTTCCGGTGTAGGGGAACGCACCCTCCTAGTCACATTGGATAAATTCATTATCCTTGTTTGATTCAAACCTTATAGCTATTTTTTTAATTTCATCGAGAAGTGCCTTGAGCTCTTCTCTATGTTAAATTATTTTTATCTATTCTTTATGTTTGGATTTTAATCTTATATGTGTCCATCCTTTCTTATTTCATTTATTTTCCATTTCTTTATGTATGGATGTTGTTCTTATGAGGGAAAAATCTATTTCGTGTTTTGGGGCATAGTCTCAAAGAATTATTAAATGTTTGTCATATTTCCTGAGTTTTATCACGCTGGTTTTCCAGACTAATCTGGGTATTATTTTATTATAATGCTCGTTTAAAACCGTGTATTTTTCTAAGTTGTCGTTTGTGGGACAGGAAGCTCATGGAGTGGATCTGGATGTTCACCTGCCATAGTAATTTTATTATTCCTATATTATTATATATTACCATTAAAATTTGTAAGTTCAATAAGTTATAATTGCCCAAGCTTATAGGGTTTGTTTTTAACTTTGACATATTAGGTATTTTTTGAGTGGCGGATTTTTACTCTCTTTGTTATATTATCATTGCACTATGAGATTTTGTATCCCCTGTTCTTTTTCTTGATTTTACCCAAATAATCTGCCTTTGCGAAGTTTGGATGCTCGGCAGATGAATACCATGGATGCATTAGTGTCGACTTTTGATGGTCGAAATGGCAGGTCATTTCATTTGATATCAAAGCTGAAGGTTAACGAGAACCTTTGCTTTGGTAGGGTATGGCTCATTAGAGATAGGGTAAGTGACATCCTAGAATGATTCGAGAGTATTATATATAAGAAAGCGTATTTGTTATTGCAATAAAAATGCATTATGTTAATTGGTCTATTGAATGGTTTATTAATTCTGGTCGAGACATCAGACACCATGGTGTCGATAGGGATTTCTAAACACTCGAACAAGGCAAACAAACACGATATTGATTTTTGAAAATAGTAATTGGAATATTTTACTTAGGATCATATATTTCATATATGTGAAGAAATAATTTTCAAAATGATACAGCTGTTTATGTTGTTTTTGTCTGTTTGAGAAGATAATATTTATTTATCTATTATTGTTGTTGGATTTGTCATGCTCAAGTAATTTAGTAGCATTAACTGTTGTTTGTTGATTATTAATTTTGATAATTATGAGTACAGTAAAACGAACCCCTTTTGAATTATGTTTCACAATTTGACTATAAGGTGTTCGGAGAAAAGGTTTAGTTGAAAGTCATCTTTTGTAATCTAATCTAAATAGGAAGATAAGATATTTAGAGGATAAATATTTGTGAAAGCTTTATTATAATAAATAAAAGTTATTGTAATGTAAGATAATTTTAAAGGTGCATTTTATACGAATATGGTATATAAAATGGTTAGTTTGATTTATAAAGGGTGTTTTATAAATAAGAAGAGTTTTTAAGAATTTAAATCCTAGTACTGCTTGACATGATTTCAAAAGATTTCGAGAAAAGCAATGGTAGTAATACTTAGAAATATTTGTAAGTATAAATATTTCAAAATGAATTTTTAAGAAAGATACCTTTTCTTTGGATAGTTTGGGGAAAATATCTCGATTGATTTAATGGAATCTGGATAATCCTTTAAGTGACGATCGAATGTTTGCTTATATGAACGTTGTAGTGCATTTAGTAAATTATTCTCTTTATCATGTGCGATCGAAATGAGTTTGAAGCTGAACAAACCCAAAGTGCGTGTTAGTGATTAATATATTTAAATTATTTTATATTTAAATATATATAGTATATATGTAGTATGATTTCAAAAAGGGTTTTGAATAAAAAACAACGGTTATTTAGTTCCTAAGTCTTCTTAAAGGAATTGATTTCAATAAAAAGTATTTTTATAAGAACGTGTTTTGATAAATGAAAATTTAAACTCATTTATGGGAAAGAGATAATTTAACAAAAATTTTTAAATGGGTTAAATTGATAGGAAGGTTTCAATATGCAGTGTTTATTAAAGCCATAGTTTTCGTTTAAACATCTTAGTCCCATAAACTATTTGACGTTGTTAGGCCCGACCAATAAACATCTTTACCTTTTAGATGTCTAAGGAAAGTAGATCGTAGGACTGAGTTAAGATATCATCATCCTACTCTTCTTTCCTGCTTACCTGACCTGATAAGTAAAGAAGTCGGAGTAGTCGACCAAGTTTTAAGGCCCATATTTTGTTTGGGCCACCATTGGAATCTAAAATAAAAATAAAAATAAATAATAAATAAATAAATTGAAATTGACATTTTGTATGTACTCTTAGGATATAATAGTGTATTATACAAGTAAATAAAAGTGGAATAAGTTTTTAATTTAATGTTTTCTAAAGACGAGTCTTTATAAAATGTTTCAAAACTTAAGTGAAAATTTATGGAATAATTCATAAAAAAATTTTACCATTGCACGAAATACTATAAATGAAAATGAAAGCGATTTAAAAATATATTAATGTATATAAGAAACCAATTGAATTAAGTATGAAAGTTATACGTAGATCATGTTGTTAGCACGTTTCTTGATCTAAGACCTAATTACATAACTCCAGATGATTCACACTACTCCAAAAACGGATTTCTCACTTGATTCTTGTTGGAAAACACTTGATTCGGATTCTTGATATGATACTAAGGTTTTCTATCATAGTATATGGCTACGTAAGGAGAATGAAAGTTTCAAAACCTGATCGAAGTCCACACAAAAGAGGTCGAGTGAGTGATACTAGTTCGAAAGTAAAGTCTATATATTAAAGCAAGTAGTCGGATTAGGTATTGCGTACGGATGATTTATTTGCATCATAAAATCTTAATTATATGTGTATGCCTTGTTGTGTGGCTTAGGAAAGGTTAGGAATGACTTTCAAATTTGTTTGGGGAAGTTAGACAATCTTCAAGGCAATAACCGAAGGCTAATAAGTATAATGGTACGCTTAGGAAATTATCTATATCCTCGAACAATCGAGAAAGTTGTAAAGCTAAATAAAATTCAAAATCTTATTTTGTTAGTCATTTAACGTTTCAAATAATGTTAAATGTTATTTTATTCCTTATTGGAATTTGATTTGATTGATAGTGTGATTTTATAGACTACGGTTTATAAAGTTGTTTATTAGGACTTAAATTCTAGTGTTCTTAAAAAAAGTGATTCCGAAAGAGTTTGTGAAAGAAATAACAGTAATATTATTTGAAAACTTTGATGAAGTATTATTATTTTAGAATATTTGATAAGATTTTTTGTGAAGTGGTTTTCCCAATATCTACGGTTATGACTAAAGTTAAACGATTGGGAGTTTTTCGATTTGGAAGACTCGTCGTGTATATTTGTTTACTTAAGTTAGAGTTTTACGAGAAACCGAAATACCACTGGATGCTCTGTGTTGTTTTGATTCTAGAGATGTACCATGCTTTGAGAGGAGGAGTCCCCTCCTTATCATAATTGATTTTGGTTTTGATATATTTCTCTTTAGAGGAATTTGAAAATGTACTTTGAATATAAAAGACTGGGCATATAGTTATAATTTATCTTTTTAAAAGGTTAGATGCTTAGTATTTTATTATATAGTATTCTTTGTACTTTTTTGCATATGGTTATAATATGGCTTTTGGTTGCATCATTATTATAAGTTTCATCATATTTCCTTGTCGCATGTGATTCTTATATTGTTTATGTTGCTAATGTATTACTCTTTTGTCAACATGATTCTGATTTGAATTATATAAGTACAAGATAGGTATATGGATGTAAGAGATTACTATTTGATTTCTTGCGCTCCTGCATTTGTATTAAGATAGTAAGTTGCAGCTATAAATCAAAAGCAAAAGACGTACGTAGTAGATCTAGAGTTTGGTAATTGATTTGATGATTTTATACCCCAGATATGGGGGGCCACTTGGCTTTTGTTTTCTTTGTCGATTTGGGCAACTGTAGCGAGTTATATTTTTTCGTATCGAAATAGTCATGTTGAATAAATTTATTCTCATTTTTTGGTTCAAACCTTCGAGTTAATCTTTTCTTAATTGCATCGAGAAGTGCCTTTTTGAGCTCTTCTCTATGTTTAATTATTTTTTGCCATTCCTTAATTTTGGATTCTAATCTTGTAACGTACCTGATATTTTCAACCATTCGCATCCACATATGCCGGATTTGAATTGTTCAAAATACCAGATTGTTAATTTATATTTGGCAAAAACTCCACATATACAGTAAATAAATAATCAATAATCACAGACACAGAGTAATATAACAATATGCAGCAGAAACAGAAGAATAGTAGTTCATGAAGAAACTATATATATATCAGAGTTAAATCAGATACAACAGAAGTTTCAAATACAATAGTCAAATACAAGATCAGAATACGTCATTGGGATCAACTGAATAACTGAAAACTGGATAGATAGCTGGATCTCCAAGCGAAGCTCCAACTCCAAAGGTGGGTCTCAAAAGTTGTATCACTCAGTCTGACCCCGAGCGTAAAGCAAAACACAAAACACTCGAGTAGGGATTAACATTCTTATATCAATAAATCCAACTCAAGTGAAATAACAATAGAAATACAAGTAACTTAAAGGATGTTTGGGATAACCATCCTCTAAGGATCCGTTAAACTATCTACTATGTAGTAATATACGTTATTATAATAATGTCTAAAGTAAAGTATAATATATTTAAAAATAGTTTTAAGGTGTTACCTATATCCCTATTAACACATTTTATAGTGACCATAGTCTATACAGTACCGTAGTCCCTCCTGATCGGGAAGCCACCAGAGGATACTCCATAGGTACGGCACAAATCAAACTCGTACAAGGCGCGCTAGGGTAGGTGACATGGCACAACTAGGCTTTGCTAGAATAGATATACCAATTGCACTTCCAGACCGATGGTAACGCATAGCAGCCACTACCACCCACCTCAAGCCACACTCCCAAAAATCAAAGGTGCACCCAATCAATCACAAAGTAATAGAATGGTATCGAAGAAGTGTGTCTGATCAAAGGAGCCACCTCATTTTCCTGTCAATTGCTCCTGTTTTAGCCACCTTGTGCCAACCCACGGGAGTCGGTTCCACGTATATACCTCAATAGAACGTCGCCAGCATCCTACTTCATTCTGGAATCTCCACCGCGTACACGGTTGTTAAAGTGGTTTTCGGAGTTGGCAGAGAGTATGACAACTTCCGATCCCAGTCCCTTTAACAACCAAACGTTATTATAACACCGCGGTCATTTCAAAATAATTTATACTTTAAAACCAAAATACCATTGCCTTTTCAAAACCATATCAATACAATGTCATTTCCATTTCAAAACCAAATACGATATAATTTCCATTTCAAATATATCTTTTCCAAAATCATAACACTTCAAAGTTATGACATTTTCGAAACCAAACACTTGAAATTATAACACTTTCAAAACGTAATATGTTGAAATTCATAACTTTGAAAACATAACTTTTACCACTTAAACAGTTTAGATATTAAAATAGTATATAAAATAAATAGTTATAAAGTAAAATAGTTTATATAAAAGAGTTATAAGTTAAAATGGTTTATATTAAAATGGTTTATATTAAAATAATTTATAAAGTAAAATACATGAATAGTTTTAAATATAATTTAAAAATACTCATGTAATAAAATAGCTTCTTCAAATCTCACAAATCAATTCCAAGTCAATTCAAATTCCAAAATTCAAATTTAATTAAGTCCCAATTATCGATTTTCGATTCAATTTAGTTCTAAATAAACCGTTTCAAACTATATAAATTTCAAATACGGATTTGAACCACAAATAAACCATTTCAATTTCCATATATTTCAAAGCTTTTAAATATTCCCCATTTCGAAACTAAATTTGATAACTTCATATATACCTCAAATTCACTTTAATATTATTTAACTTTAAAAATATGCACTTAATAAATCCAATATCCTTTAAATTAAACTCAAACTTGAAATATTCATTAATCACTTTAAACCAACCTCTAGTTAAAAATCATATGCTTAAAATTCACAAATTCAATAAGTTCCAAATTGATTTTTATTAAATATGATTCTTAATTAAATACAATTTCAAATCAACTTCAAAATCCATCTTCTCAACCTTAATTTATTAAAAATCATTTAAAACTCTATATTAAAATAAAATTTAAATAAATACTTAACCATATTATATTTTAGTAAAACAAACTTTATTATTTAACTATTTTATATTAAACAAATTTATACATAGCTTAAATTTAAAATTTAACTATATATAAAATAATATTTATATAATATTAAAAATCAATATTTATTAAACCATATATTTCTTTCCAAAACCATAGAAATCATTTTCAAAATATTTATATATAGACCAGCGGTGTCTGTATATAATTTTCTATCCTATGGTCAAGTGATAAAGATATTTATCATTTCAATCCGCAATTTAAATATATACGGGTATATATCATTTCAATCCGCAATCCCAAATTCAATTCAATGAAAATCGCTTGGGTCTATCATTTCAACCCATAACGATTTTCTCCTATTCTACAGATCATTCGGGTATGTATCATTTCAACTCATAGTGAACTCTATACTAACAGGGAACTTGCAGAGTGATAACAGGTATAATAATAATATAACAGGCATATATAATCAATATAAATAACAGATAAGGGTGTCAGATGTCATAGATGAACAGATACAGATAACAACATATATATAGCAATGTAAATAACTAACAACAGCATATTTCAATTGTCGTTTCAATTGAAATCAAATTTAATAAATATAAGAACATTAATCATGAGTGATTTCTCACCTTCGAGGCTAGATAGATTTGACAAAAGAATGAGCTACGAAACCCAAAGCAATGCTAGATTGCCACGAATCCGACGGACAAACTGATAGATAAGAAATTGATGAAATAAAAGCAGAAATGGGTTAATGAAGCTAAATGTATGAGTGAACTTACATATAACTATAAATATAACTATATATATATAATATCATATTTTAAATCCAAACACATTTATATTAAATATATATGTATTTCAATTCTATTATTCAAATTAAAACACCTTTTTTAATATCAACATGTATACATTATTATTATATTCAAAATCAAAAATTATAAAACCCACATTACAACAAGTATCATCATTCATTGTACACACTTATATTATATTAGGCAATTTTAAAAATCAACATTTTTAAAACAAAGATATCAGCCTTATATTAAGCTAACGAACTTTACATATGGCTACTATATTAAATATATATACGTAAACCATTAAAACTTACGTACAAGTTATATTTTAAAATAGCATATATATATATATTTGCTTGTACACAATTTATATACTGTAACATATAAATCAATATATATAAACATATATATATATAACTGCAATATATTAACAACAATACAGACCAAAATATAAATGAGACCGAACATATACAAATGTATATAACCATATATATAACTGCAGTAAACTATTATAAATTTAATTAATAAATATATATACAAACTTATCTACTTTTTACAAAGAAGCTGCTCTATTGTATATATATGAATTTTTTTATTATATAAACTACCAATCCAAACCAGACAAAATAAACTATATATATATATATATATAACGAAACAAGCAGACCTATGCATATGTTACAACACTCAAACCAAGCACAGAATGTGTTTTATATAAAGATATATGTATAGACTGAAACTTTTATAAACAAATATATATATACATATACCTAAAACACATATTTTCAAAACAATTTATATTGCATATTCAAACCTGTAAGATATAAAACGAAAGAAACCAAACAGCTTTTAGATTTTTGAAATTGAGAGTACATAGAAATCAAAGCTTTGTTACATATACATAATATATGCGAAACAGCTAATATAAAATCACTATATAAAATATTGAAATTTTTTCAAAAGAAAAGAAAAAACAGCATAGCATAAGCAAATAGTTTAACATATTATATATATATCTGGCCTATTTATATATATATATATACACACACAATAACAAATATATATATATATACACCTACATAAGAATCCAGAGAGGGGATCAGGATGCTGCTCTTCGGCCAAGCTTTTGGAGCTGTTGTGGCTGCGCAGGTGGATGGAAAGGGAGAGGCCGGTGTTTTGACGTGGCGAGCAGAAGTTGAATGCATGGGAAGGAAAAATGGCCGAAGAGATGAAGATGGGTTTTCAAGTTTCGGCGTGGTGCTCGGGTTTGGGGAATCTAATCGGTGGAAAGCAGAATGAGGGAGGCTTCGGGTTTTGATGATGCTTGCCTCGGGAATGAGAGGGGAAGACGCACAAGTATGACTCCAGAACAACAAAAAATGAGAACTGGTTGGAAACGAAACGATATAATAAAAATGGAAAAGTAAGAATAGCAAAGGTCACACACCTCGAATTCAGATATACTAAAGGCTAATAGCTGATGGATTGATACTAGGTGAAAATTGAAACGAAAAGACAATTATTTTGCAACATATGGATAGAAAAAGTCAGGGCACGAGAATTCAGTAAGGCTATTTATTTTTCAGCCGTTGGAAAATTTGAATGGACACAGGAATAAAAAAGCAAGAAAACGGGTGCCGAAACGATGCATTGATTAAAGTTCATGTCGCGTATCAGACCTCAAAACACAGAAACAAATATACCTTAGAGATCAGCATGACGAGATGATCAAAATGACATATAAATATCAGTGGTACGATCATCCGATCAAAGGTCGATATCGGTATCGAAAGTGCTGCTAATCTACCAGAAATAAGATAAACGGAGCAATAAAAGTCCAAATTTAGGAAAACGAAAAGTGACGTCTCACTTAAAAGATGATTTACAAATTTTCTATAGAAAATATTAAGGTTTGGAAAACATTTAATAAATATCAATTTTACACTGGTTTAAATTTAAATAGAATTACACAAGAAAATAAATTTCCAAATTATCTGATGAAAATTTACAGTTGCCATGTTTAAGAAGACGTATTTCAAATATTAAATTTTTATTTCCGAATTCAAATATTTATAATTTCACAAAATTCAGTTTAATTACGTTATTAAAATAGTTAAAATTTACGGGTCGTTACACTCTCCCCCACTCAAAACTTTTCGTCCCCGAAAAGGAAGGAGGTAGGAGAATAGAAACAACAAAAAATATAAATAGATCTGAAATTCAAAATAAAATTAATTTAATGTCATATAAAACTTCAATTTATTAATATTTGATACAAAAGATTTCTTTCAAAATAAAATTTTATTTATTTTGTCTCATTTACAGCTCATTATTCTATTTATCTCTATTAAAAATTTTATAATTGAAATTTAAGTGTATAACATTTATCATAACCACTCAAATTTTATTTATAAAATCATTTTATGTTGTATATTATCTAATTACATATTCAACTTCTGAATGGTTTAGGTAAGTTTTATTGGAATGTAATTGAGTATTATACCAGTAAAGTTTTCCAAACTCAATTATTTCAAGTTTAAATATTTATTCAAAATTTTGATTTCATTTTATAATTGAAATTATCCTTTAACATAAAATTAAAGAATTAAATTTCCAGTTCACTTCAATCCATTTAGATATATATATATATATATATATATATATATATATATATATATATATATATGTACACACACACTATATATATCAAACAAATCTACAATCATATATCAATATATATATTATAAATCAGTCATACCTTAGAATTTAAATCAATTTATTTTCCAAACAAAAGAGTAGCAAAGCTACTGAATAGTCTCTCCACTCTGAAACTCAAAAATGAACGTCGATGATGCGGCCGCCATCACTGAAATTATTTTCCAGCGACAAAAGAGAAGAGTGCTGACTTATTTCTTTAAAATTCTTTGGAAATGATTTATATTTGAAAATAATTTAAATAACATGCGTTTTTAAAACTTTAAAACCATGTTTGAAATCATCAGAAATTAAATTCTGAAATTCTAAATTTTAAATTCATTTAAATTTCCAAATCAATTTATAAACCTAGTTTTATGATTTGCATTTATTTTTATATATTGGAAAAATCAATAATTTACAAAAAAAATGAAAAATCAAATATTATCATTTTTAACAACCAATTTAGTTAACAATTCAATCTTAGAAAATTATATATATATATATATAATATAATCATATAAAATTATTTTATTTTGAAAACAATTGTGTCAGTTTGCTCTTTTAAAGTGTTTTGGAAATCCTATCGATAGAGTTGATCAGACGAGTCGATCGAAAACCCGAATCAACATCAACAACTCAAACAACACAATATATATATAACGTTTTAATATTAATTTACAAATACACTTTCTCGCTTGATGATACAAGAATGGATTTCAAAGCAAGAATAGAGATTCAAATTTGATGGACACAAATCAAAGAGAATTTTGATTCGAAGAATAGGTTCGAAACAAAGATAAGATGATTAAATAACAAAATAGGAAGATGGATAAGTTTATATATAAATCATGGACAACCTTAACCGGGTCGATTGTGACTTCAAGAATAAGATCGATGCATAATTCCGTGGCAAATCGACATTCGATCACAAGAGATAGAATTCATGCATAGCAGGAGATAGATAGCATCGTAAACCGAGGTTATGGAAATCTCCGATAAATCAATGCTTATTGTAAAGGAGTTCACCCCTTTACAGATCATTCGAAGATTGGCGAGACCGCCGAGTTATTATAAAAATCATTTGAATTGGAGTTATGGGATACTCCAAAGTCAGAAAATATGAATAGAGGGGGACAAGAGTGGATTTTGAAACCGGGGGGAAACATTCCAAAATTCAAAGGAATCCGAGTCAAAGAGGAAGGGATTCAAGCTCGAACGAAAGTAATTTTGTAATCAAATTTACTACATATGCTAAGTTTTGCATAAAAACAAAGCTCTGATACCAAATGTAACAGACCTGATATTTTCGACCATTCACATCCACATATGCCGGATTTGAATTGTTTAAAATACAATATTGTTAATTTATATTTGGCAAAAACTCAACATATTAGTAAATAAATAATCATAGAATCACAGACACAGAGTAATATAGCAATATGCAGCGGAAATAGAAGAATAGTAGTTCATGAAGCTACTATATATATATATATATATATATATATATATATATATCAGTTAAATCAGATACAACAAAATTTTCAAATACAATAGTCAAATACAAGATCAGAATACATCACTGGAATCAACCGAACAACTGAAAGCTCGATGGATAGCTGGATCTCCAAGCGAAGCTCCAACTCCAAAGGTGAGTCTCAATAGCTATATCACTCAGTCTGATCCGAGCATAAAGCAAAACACAAAACACTCGAATCAGGATTAACGTTCTTATATCAATAAATCCAACTCAAGTGAAATAATAACAGAAATACAAGTAACTTAAAGGTTGTTTGGGATAACCATCCTCTAAGGATCCGTTAAACTATCTACTATGTAATAACATACACTATTATAATAATGTCTAAAGTAAAGTGTAATATATTTAAAAATAGCGTTAAGGCGTTACCCATATCCCCCTTAAGGCATTTTATAGTGCCAATGGTCTATACAGTACCATAGTCCCTCCTGATTGGGAAGCCACCAGAGGATTCTCCATAGGTACGGCACAAATCAAACTCGTACAAGGCGCTCCAGGGTAGGTGACACGGCACAACTAGGCAATGCCAGGGTAGATATACCAATTGCACTTCCGGGCCGGTGGTAACGCGTAGCAGCCACTACCGCCCTCCCTGAGACACACTCCTAAAGATCAAAGGTGCACCCAATCAATCAAAAATAATAGTATGGTATCGAAGAAGTGTGTCCGATCAGAGGAGCTACCTCATTAGCCCGTCAATTGCTCTTGTTTTAGCCACCTTATGCCAACTCACGGGAGTCGGGTCCGCGTATATACCTCAATAGAATGTCTCCATCATCCTCCTTTATTCTAGAATCTCCACCACGTGCACGGTTGTTAAAGTGGTTTTCGGAGTTGACAGAGAGTATGACAACTTCCGATCCCGGTCTCTTTAACAACCAAACGCAATTATAACACTACGGTCATTTTAAAATAATTTATACTTTAAAACCAAAATACCATTGCCTTTGAAAACCATATCAATACAATATCATTTCCATTTCAAAACCAAACACAATATAATTTCCATTTCAAATATATCTTTTCCAAAATCATAGCACTTCAAAGTTATGACATTTTCGAAACCAAACACTTGAAATTATAACACTTTCAAAACGTAATACCTTGAAATTCATAACTTTGAAAACATAACTTTTACCACTTAAACGGTTTAGATATTAAAATAGTTTATAAAATAAATAGTTTATAAAGTAAAATAGTTTATATAAAAGAGTTATAAGTTAAAATAGTTTATATTAAAATGGTTTATATTAAAATGTTTTATATTAAAATAATTTATAAATTAAAATACATGAATAGTTTAAAATATAATTTAAAAATACTCATATAATAAAATAACTTCTTCAAATCTCACAAATCAATTCCAAGTCAATTCGAATTCCAAAATTCAAATTTAATTAAGTCTCAAATCATCGATTTTCAATTCAATTCAGTTCTAAATAAACCGTTTCAAACTATATATATTTCAAATACGGATTTGAACCACAAATAAACCATTTCAATTTACATATATTTCAAAGCTTTTAAATATTCCCTATTTTTAAACTAAATTTGATAGCTTCATATATACCTCAAATTCACTTTAATATTATTTATCTTTGAAAATATTCACTTAATAAATCCAATATTCTTTAAATAAAACTCAAACTAGAAATATTGAGTAGTCACCTTAAATCAACCTCAAGTTAAAAATCATATCCTTAAAATTCGCAAATTCAATAAGTTCCAAATTGATTTTTTATTAAATATGATTCTTAATAAAATACAATTTCAAATCAGCTTCAGAATCCATCTTCTCAACCTTAATTTATTTAAAATCATTTAAAACTCTATGTTAAAATAAAATTTAAATAAATACTTAACCATATTATATTTTAATAAAATCAAACTTTATTATTTAACTTATTTTATATTAAACAAATTTATACAAATCTAATATATATGTACAAATTAACAATAAAGAAGCTGCTCTATAGTGTGTGTATGTGTGTGTGTGTGTGTATATGAATTTTTTTCTTATATAAACTACCAATCCAAACCAAACAAAATAAACTATATATATATATATAATGAAACAAGTAGACCTATGCATATGTTACAACTCTCAAACCAAGCACAGAACATGTTTTATATAAAGATATATGTATAGACTGAAAATTTTATAAACAAATATATATATACACACTTAAAACAAATTTTTTCAAAACATTGTATATTGCATATTCAAACCTGTAAGATATAAAACGAAAGAAATCAAACAGCTTTCAGATTTTTGAAACTGAGAGTGTTTAGAAATCAAAGCTTTGCTACATATACATAATATATACGTAACAACTAATATAAAATCACTATATAAAATATTGAAATTGTTTCAAAAGAAAAGAAAAAAATAGCATAGCTTAAGCAAATAGTTTAACATATTATATATATCTTGCCTATGTATATATATATATATATACACACACACAACAACAAAAAATATATACCTTCATAAGAAACCAGAGAGGGGATCGGGATGCTGCTCTTCGGCTAGGCTTTCGGAGTTGTTGTTGCTGCATAGGTGGATGGAGGGGGAGAGGCTGGTGTTTTGACATGGCGAGCAGAGGTTGTGTGCGTGGGAAGGAAAAATGGCCGAATCGGTGAAGATGGTTTCTCAAGTTTTGGCGTGGTGCTCGGGTTTGGCGAATCTAATTGGTGGAAGGCAGCACGAGAGAGGCTTCGGGTTTTGATGATGCTTCCCTCGGGAATGAGAGGGGCAGACGCACAGGTATGACTCCTGAGCAACAAAAAATGAGAACAACTGGTTGGAAACGAAACAAATAAATAAAATTGAAAAAGTAATAATAGTAAAGGTCACACACCTCGAATTCAGATTTACTAAAGGCTAATGGCTGATGGATTGATAT
This sequence comes from Allium cepa, assembly GCA_030765085.1. Classification (NCBI taxonomy): domain Eukaryota; kingdom Viridiplantae; phylum Streptophyta; class Magnoliopsida; order Asparagales; family Amaryllidaceae; genus Allium; species Allium cepa. The sequence continues at coordinate 1,028,332,700 of CM060937.1, read as the reverse complement.
TGGGTGAAAATTGAAACGAAAAGACCAATATTTTGCAACATAGGGAATAGAAAAAGTCAGGGCACGATAATTCAGCAAGGCTATTTATTTTTCAACCGTTGGAAAATTTAAATGGACACAGGAATGAAAAGCACGAAAACGGGTACCGATACGGCGCACTGATTAAAGTTCCTGTCGCATATCAGACCTCAAAACACAGAATAAATATACCATAGAGATCAGCATGATGAGACGATCAAAACAGCATACAAATATTAGTGGTACGATCATCCGATCAAAAGTCGATATCGATATCGAAAATGCTGCTAATCTGCCAGAAATAAGATAAACGGAGCAATAGAAGTCCAAATTTGAAAAAACGAAAAATGGATTCTCACTTAGAAGATGATTTACAAATTTTCTATAGAAAATATTCAGGTTTGGAATCCATTTTATTACGATCAATTTTTAACTGTTTTAAATTTAAATAGAATTACACAAGAAAATAAATTTCCAAATTATCTGATGAAAATTTACCAATCGCCATGTTTAAAAAGACTTATTTCAAATATTAAATTTTTATTTTCAAATTCAAATATTTAAAATTTAACAAAATTCAATTTAATTACGTTATTAAAACAGTTAAAATTTATGGGTCATTACAAGTCTTGTATGTGTCCATCCTTTCTTGTTTGGATTATGGTTCTGATTTGTTTTCCATTCCATCATGTATGGATGTTGTTCTTGTGAGGTAAAAATCCATTCCATGTTTAGCGGCATGGTCTCACAGAATTATTAAATGTTTGCCATACTTCTTGAGTTTTCTCACACTAGTTTTCCGGACTGAACCATGTGTTATCTTATTATAATTTCTTGGGTCAGACCGAGTATTTTTCCAGGTTGTCATTTATGGGACAGGAAGCTCATGGAGTAGAGTTGGACGTTCACCTTCCGCAATATTTTTATTTCCCTCCATATTATTACATATTACCATCAACAACTATATAGCCAAGAAGTTATAACTATCCAAGCTAATGAGGTTCGTTTTAACTTTGATATATCATGTATTTTTGAGTGGAAGTTTTTACTGTCTTTGTTATATTATATGTTATCATTTCGCTGTGAGATTCTATTTCCCCTGTTCATTTTCTTTATTTTACCCGAATAATATGCCTTTCCATCAATTAAATGTTTGGCACATAAATACCTTGGATGTATCAGTGCTAACTTTTGATGGTCAAAAAGGAGGGTCGTTACAGTTTCCATGTGGGTGGAGAGAAGGAGGAACGTATCTTAAATGACGACACTCCTCCATTTTTCCAACAAGCACTGCAGAGTAAAGACTCGACACTTTGGCCTGGAGTTATGAAATCTGAGATGGATTACATGTATGAAAATAAAATGTGGAATTTATCGGATGTACCCAAAGGGAAATAACCCATCGGTTTCTATAATGACCCTGACTCGACCTTCGAAAATCGACACCGAATACATCACCTATATTCAAATGCCGCAGATTCAAACGTTGAATTTGGTTCGCCGAAGCTAATAACACGTTAAGTATAACAACACTGCGGAAGAAAAAGAATAATATCATTGATATACAACAGTTGATACAACAAAGATACAATGAATATCAATGCATATATCAGAGCTAGAATACAACAGTGTAAAGAATCAATAGCAAAGCACAAAAACTCAGCAACGGAAGACAATGTCTTCAATGCCAAATCCCAAAACTCCAATCCAAGAAGCTTGAATCATCAATAATGCCGAACTAAGCAAAATCGATCCACAAAGCGATTTCCAAAATCCAAACGGTTTCATAGACGAAAAGACTTCAAAGATTTCCAAAGCCACATCTACTATTTGATTATCTGAAAATCCCAACTCTAGATTGCCCGTGTGGAAAATTGTGGGCACCCAGAGTTTAGAAAGGGAACAATAAACTCCAGGTCAGTCATGGGACAGGTATGAGCAAACAAAAATAGTTTTGTCTTTTAAAACAAACAACAGAAGAAGTAGAAGAAATTCGCTATGCTTTTGGAAAATGAAACTGCCCCAAGGCCTCCAGCCACACACACAATGCAAGCGCAAACTTGGGGGAGATTTCTACTTATGACAGTCAAAAATGCTTGATACACGAAAAAACATTTGATATTATTATTAGTGCATAGTGCAAAAAACATTTGCAAGTATAATATTAATCTTAGCCAACATGCGTACCATTATAGTATGTCTACTATAGTTACCATATTAAATCGAAGGTTCTACAACTAAAACCGTACAGGGCTCGTATTGAATGATTGTATTTCCAAAAATGGCCAGGCATAGGAACTTTCCACAAAAAATGGAATGCCTCTTGAAGGACGTCGCCGAGAACCTAACCGGATCTCTGCCAACACAAGGTCGGGATACCTTTGTAACTAGGTAACTACTGACACGAGCATGCATCCCCCGGTCGTTACCAACCTTTATCCGAGGTACCTCTCAACCAACAACCACAAAGCAATAAGTTTGCAGTAACCACAAAGTTAAGTATCTGGGCTCCATACCATGATACCACTTATAATCTAGAAGGAAATGGACATACCCTCAGGGGGCGCTACCCCCAAATAACCTTGCTGCAACGATTCCTGTTTCAACGATTCCGGGTTATGAGGCTCGACGAAGTCTCGTTTACAAAGCTATGCTTTTCACAAAGCCATGCTTTGATCAACAAATGATCATCCACAGTTCGTATGTCACATTATCAAATTGGGAATGTATCAATAGTAACCATCAACCACATAATCTTTGAGCTCGTATGTTTTAGAAAAGAGTGTTAAGCTAAGAGAATAAATCTCTACCACCAAACAGAAATATATTTGATAGAAACCAGCTTTACATCTCAAAGTGTAACATCAGACACACATCCATACAAGTCTGTTTCGAGTTCAAACAGAACCAAAGGCACTTCAAAAGAAGCCGTTGTAATCCGGGATCCTCAATCCCGATCGGACTCCCCATCAATATGGAAATCACTATACCGGAGCAACTAAGTGCAGAGTCATTCGACAGGTTATCCTATCGTTCTCGAAGACACCCGGTCTTCACCACCGGTCTTCAATGCTATCCATTTCGTCGTATCATTATTCAAAATGGGTTATATGACACAAAGTCCTCTCCTGGCTAAATCGAATAGTGAGCGCAATATTTTAAAACCATATGGATAATGGGATCTCAGTTAAGTCACAACTTGTTACCCAAAAATTTTCTTTCAAATGGTTAAACAAATTACCATTTTCAAATCTTTAAACAAAAAGATCCACTTCACAAAGTTCACCATCTTTCACAAAGATTCCTTTATAGCTTTTGAAACAATTCCATTTCAAATCTTTTATACAAAGGATATACCTTTAAGATCCTCTTTTGATTTCAAAACAAGGTACAACCATTTTTCACAAAGATTCATTCATAGCTTTCAAAACTATTTCAATTCCATTTCAAACTTGAAATCTTTCAACACAAATTGGAAATCCTTTCTTTATATGAAAGCTATTACTGTTTAAAAACAAATAGTTTTCGTTTCGTAAAAATCCGATTACATTTGCATGAGTTAAAGCCCTTTAAGTATAAAACTTGGGTTAAATTCAAATTTCCAAAATAATGTTTTTAAAATAGTTTAAAACCCACATGAACACATTTATAACTTGTATAACCTTTTTAAACCATAATTTCCAAATATAGAATTCAATTTTCAAATCTTGAATTCAAATTCAAATCAAATTTAAAATTTCAAAATTTATCCAATTATTCAAAATAACTTTTATTTTCAAAAATTCTTTTCAAAAGCTTTTAATTTTTAACCCAAATCCATTTCCAAAACTGTTTTGAATTCAAAATTCAATCTTTAAAACCATTTCAAAAATCTGTGACTTAACCTATTTCCTCAAGCAATCCATATTTGTGTGTGTAATGTGTAGTCCAGGGGTTTTACACAATAGTGCAACATGATCAATTATCACAGATTCAATCATAACAATATTGATAAGCGGTATAATCTATAACGCTTATCTTCCATTCGCAGATTCATAGATAAATAATATAAATTCATCGCGGATAAATAAATTACATTCGTCACAAATAAATAAATTACATTCATCACAGCTCAAATCAAAAATAATTCATACCATAAAGCATCACATATCAGGGATATCACACAATTCAACATTCAATTGAATCTAAACATTCATAAGTAAGATTAGCTAATCATCTGATTAATTTTAAATCAGACTAGTTACTTATGAATAACTACTAATCCTGGTTAATTAATATTAATTAATTACAAACAATCTTAATTAACTATCCTTTAATCATTTATTAATTAACCAACAATAATAAATTAACTAACCTTTGATTATGTAATTGTCCTTTAATCAATTTACCTTAATTAGTTACATTAATTAAATTAACCTTAAGTTAATTACATAATTAATTAACTCTTAATTAATTATCATTTAAATAAATTATTCTTAATTAATTAACCCTTAATTAACTACCATTTAATTAATTTTCCCTAATTATTTTCACAAAATAATTATCCCTTGATTCCATTAAGTAATAATCTTTTATTAATTACATTGAGTAATTTATTTCATTTAGTTATTCCTTAATAACTTTAAATAAAAATTCTTTTTAAATAATCATATTAAGTAATTAATCTTTTATTTATTTCATTAATTAATTAATCATAATTGAAAATGCTTAGAGATTAAATAATTAATCAAATATAAAACTATTTCAAAATCAAATCAAATTATTTCCAAATCACATTTGATAATTAAATTTTAGGTTTGAGAATTGTTCAAAAAATTTATTGAATAAATTGCTTTTAACACTTGGTTTAAAATTTTATTTGAAAACTTATTCATTTTAAATTCACTTTTAAGATTTTTGGTAAAACAAATTGCTTGAAAAAAAATCTTTAAATCATCAAGTTTCATAAGACCCGAGCCAACCTCTATACCTCATCGATCAAACACGAGAACATCTTCGAGTTAAAGCCCAAAATTCCCGATCCTTACTTTGATTCTTCCTGAAGTTTCCCCCTAGCACTTCCCTTTTCTTCTTCTTTTTTTTATCTGTTTTTATTTAGATTTTAAAAACCTTTTATCGTATTAAACAGCCCGAACCTTACTTCCAAAATCCCCGAGCTAATTTCAAAACAACCCGAGAACAAACCCGAGAATGAACTCGAGACCATCACTTCCCTTTTCCTACTATCTTGCCAACTGACACACACAAACACGTGCACACATGCACCATCTACCGCTGGTGTTCGGGCCACCACTGCCATCGCCATTGAGTCAGCATTGACCCCCTCCCTCGATTCCGACCTCCTCGACTTCGAATCAACCCCAAAATCGATAATGAACAGTTTGATCTCCCAGGCATTCAAACCTAATTCTACAAATTCCCTTGCAGTTGGTGATCCCGATCACCAGTGATCTTGTCCATCCACCCAGAATCGCTCCACCAACCCACGTTCCAACCTATACTAGTCCGGTCACCCCCAATACCTCCTTTACGACGCACGAGTTCAAACAATACCGTTAACCAAAATTGAAGCTTAAACCCTAAATATATTTCGTACGGCCACCCTAGCGAGCAAGAATTTTTCTAATCATTTTTTTGATGATCCATGATGCTCGAACCACCTTCCTACCAAAGCACAACGAAAATAAATCTGTCGATCAACGAAAATTGACAAAAAGGCATTTCCCATTCATCTTGAGATTTCACGATATCTACTTGTTCTAAAATCACAAAACTTGTATCATAAATCATTATTCCGTAATACAAACTTAATTATGTAATCAGATTTTAAAATTAAGATGTTCGAATTTTCAGATATTTTATGACCTTACTGTATATTTTATATTTCCAGAAAAACTTAAATCAATTTCATTTAGAAATAATTTTTAAAATTTAGATCTTACTAATTTAAACATTTTGTGTTTGAACAAAATGTCTAAAACGAATTAGAGGATGAGATTTTGAATTTAGAACAGGTTTTGAATTTTTTTTCCTTCTGTTGAAACCTGGAAAAGAGCAAAAAATGTTGTACAGACATACAACTTATCTACATTTATATATACACAGGCAGGCATATACAACCACCTTTCACAACCACATCTAAGTATCAATAATAATCATCAGATATAAAAATAAGTTCAAGAGTTTGCTCACCTGAAGATATGAAAGAACAGAGACAGATTTTTTCGCCCGGAATTTGTTTAAAGTTCCAGTTTGAAGTTTGTTGGATCGTATTTGTTTTCCATTTTTCTTTAAGTTAATGTTGAATTTGATTTGCTTCTTTGAACTGCCATTGATTCAAGATTGGAAAATATTTTTCTTTAAGCTTGCTTCCAACTTGGTTCTGGTTTAAATTGAATTTTGCTTTTGAATTTGAAACTGAAATAATGTTGTTCCTAGATTTTGTTTAGGTTGCCTCAATCTTTAAACTCAGGTTGATTTCTTGCTTGATTCAGCTTCAGGTTTTGAATTTAACCAGATTTTGTTTTTGATTGTTGTTTTTGATCTTTGTTTTGAAATCAACTACCAGGTTTGAGAAATAAATGAAAGAAGTTTGAGAATTTAAACTAAGAACAGCTTTTTCTTTCCTTTAATACATGTTTATAAATTCAAATCAATAGAAAAGTTTATTTTTCCACTTGTTTATTTTGTATCAACACTTGTAATTGTAAAATCTATTCTCTTTACATTTGTTAAAAATGTGTATTTTTATGTTTAAATCCTTGTTTTAAATAAATTTTAAAACTTTGTTTTAAACCTTCTCTTTATTTTAATTTATAAAACATGTTTTAACCCTTTATAAATTCTTTTATTTGAATTTCATATTTAGACAAGTTTATGTTTTCATCTTCTTATATATTTACATTTGTACAATTTAAATTTATCTTATTTGCATACATATGCATTATATCTTGTTTACACTTGATAAAAAAATGAATATATATACATATATATATAAGTTTTTGAAATTTAATTCTAAATAAATTTTGAAATTCATTTATATCCAATTCAAAATATAACTTCCAAATTACAATGAAGAAGTAGAAAACATACTTTTTATGTTTTACCCCTTTATCTTATTAATTTATTAATTACCTATATTTTCAAACTATATTTATATATTTGTATTATCTTAAAGGAAAAAGAATATTAAACTTATTTCAAACTATTATACTTTTAAATAAATATATATATGTGTGTGTGTAGTTTATACTTTTCAATAATTATTTTTTCTTTCATATATATATATATATATATATATATATATATATATATATAACTTACAGAATATGATTTTAAAATCAATTACACATTAATAAATGAACATGTATATATGTTATAATTTAATCTTTAAGTAGCTTTTGGAATATATATATATATATATATATATATATATATATATATGTACACATACATACATATTATAATTACAAAAGAAATTTATAAATTTTAAAATATAGAGTTCTTTTCAAATTCAATATACTTCCCAAATATCTACTTTATAATTTCAATCATACAAATATCTTGTTTAATTTGGAAAAATTAAATTAATTTACAATTAAATTTACAATTAAATCCAAAAATTATTAATTCCTAAATTAATTCTTAATTTAATCCAAAAATCAAATTAATTACTAAATTAATTTGGCTTTAAAAATCGGGATCGTTATAGTTTCAAACGGATTTTTAAGAAAAAACTAAATGCAGAGGAATATATGGAAACTTACAAAGCTAGGCTAGTTGCGAAAGGATTTCGTCAAACTAAAGGTGTTGATTATGATGAGTCCTTTTCACTTTTAGGCATGCTTAATTCTATTCAGATTACGCTAGCTATTGTTGCATTGTATGACTAAGAAATATGGCAAAAGAATGTAAAGACGACATTTCTGAATGGAGATTTAAAAGAAACCATCCATATGTCACAGCCTAAGGGTTTTGTGGTTAATGGGATGAAGGCAAAGCTTGTAAGTTGTTAAAGTCCATAAATGGAATTAAACAAGCTTCTAGGAGTTGGAATAAGTATTTTGATAAAGTAATCAAACAGTTTGGTTATTATCAGAACATAGAGCAAGTATATGCAGAAATGAATAGGGCAACCCTATTGTATTCTTATTGCCATATGTTAATGATCTATTATTGATTGGCAATGATGTTTCAATGTTGCAATCAATGGAAGCTTTGCTTTCCAAAAATTTCTTCATGAAGGATTTGGCAGAAGCAGCATATAAACTTGGTATAAAGATCAATAAAAATCGATAGAGATAGATCTAAATGGCTGCTAGGATTGTCCCAATCCAAGTACATAGATACCATAATAAAAAGTTTCGGTGTCGAAAATTCCAAGCATGAAAATATTCCAACACAATCTGGAATCGTCCTTTCTAAGAAAGACGCTCCTCATACCAATGAGAAGAAAGAGCGTATGAAGAGGATACCTTATGCTTCAACCATAGGATCCATAATATACGCGATGTTATGCACTAGATCAGACGTGGCAAACACATTAGGATTAGTTAGCCAACACTGATCTAATCCTTGAGTAAAACAATGGATGGCTGAAAAATGTACGCTAAAGTATTTAAGAAATACGAAGGACTTATTCTTAATATACAGGAATGGAGACCTCCTTATGAAGGGGTATATAGACCTTAGCCTTCAAATTTAAATAGATGGTAGTAAGTCAGTGTCCGGTTAGGTCTTTACTCTTAACGGTGGAGACGGCATTCGAAAATGTTCTAAACAAGAAACAGTTAACACCTTAGTTATTGATTTGATGATAATAACCTTAATAATAAAAATACATTTATGTAGAATATAGAAAGTAATGTTTTATCATGTTATATAGTATATAGTACAGGATATTACATAGGTATTGAATCGAAGATTGTACAGTATAAAGACTTAAGAAAAGGATATGAAGACTCATGAGTATAAAGATCAAGATATAAAGACCTAAAGACTATAGCATAGTATATAGACTCATAGAATATTGTTAAAGTCCCTGATACCAATCTTTGATTTCTATTTCTCATTTTCTTATCCTTTAATTTTAAAAACAAAATATATTTAAAAATATTTATAAAAGCTTTTCAAAGTTTAAAACAATTATAAACTATGTTCAAATTATTTTACACCGTATCAAAATAATTTACAAATCATAAGATTTTAAAAATATTTAAAAATAGAAAAGTTTTCAATTTTCAATGGGACATTTTGACATATGCCGGATTAGTACGTTGACATACAAGCCGCTAATTTGAAATTCAAATTTTGAAATGAAGGGTCCATTCGTCCTAACTTCATGAATGGACATTTGTTTATTTTCTATAAATTGAGTGTTTCAAATAAACTTTTTAACTAATTTCTTGTTTCTTCTCTCCTCTTGCTCTGCTGAAATTTCTAGTGAAAAAATTATTCAAATATCTCCAAATTCAACCAGAATCAATTCAATCTTCATTGTATTGATTCTCTACAATCTACTATCTAATTTCAATTATCTCTCTCTCTCAATTCAAGATCAAAGTACTACTCAAGAGGCTATAGGATCTACTCTAATCAAAGATCAAGAAATTATCTTTGGAAAAACCATCAAACTCTAGTTGTAATTACTTGATAGTGACTATAGCTCGTTCAAATCAATTGGGTATGCTTGGTAGTTCAAAAATCCGAGTGGTTGTGCCTGTAGCCCATCGAAATCAAGTGGGTGTATCTTGAGCCTAGAAAATCAATATGGACTATCACATAGCCGTAAAATTGAGGTTGTATTAGGTTTGCCTTCTTCTCGTTGAAAGATTAGCATTTTGAAAATAAATCTGTACAAGCAATTGTATGGGGCTGGACATAGGGTGACTCGAAACCAGTACAAAAATCCCTTGAATGATCTTTCTAATTATCTACTTTACTTTTCTGCTTTTACTTTATCTGTATTTGCATCTTTGATTGATTGTTAATACAATTCTGTGTTGAAAATCTATGGTTTAATATTAAATTTGAAAAAAAAAATTAAAAGGATTTACGAAAGTTAGAAAACACTATTCACCACATATAGTGTTTATTTAGTCTTAAGATTCTTACTTTCGCAACCTACATTTTGTATCAGAGCACTGGGTTTTCGAAAACTCATAATTTGATTTTTGAAAAGTTTAAATGGCTAGTACTATTTTTAATACTTCAATAGAAAAACAATTTTGTGAAACCAATACGTTATTAGAAAGTAATTTTTTTGAAAAGTCGCTTGATTTCTTGAAAATGTATGATTTTGAATTGCATGAACAAGTTTGTTAAATGGCTAATGGTGAACAGACACTAGAAAATCAAACATCAAAAATCAAAAAAGACAAGTGGATATTGGATATTGGATGCGCAAGACATGATTGAAAATCTGGATGTCTTAAAAGATATTTTCTATAAAGATGGTGGATCATTTAACTTCAGAGAGAACTTAAGAGGGTATATAATTGGTACGGCAATGTCAGTTAATCTAAAACTTCTACAATTTCCAGTGTTACAAGTTAGGAATCTGAAATATAATTTAGTATTAGTCAATTGTGTGATAAGGGTTATTGAATTTGAAAAGGATAATTTCCATATCGAAGATAATGAGTCAAACATTATCTTTGAAGGTATTAGGAAATGTAAAATTTTAAGTATTAAAGTATGCAATGATAATTTATGCCTTTTGGCTGAATCTAATGACCCTTGAATTTGGCATAAAAGATTTAGTCATTCGAATTTTAATCACCTTTCTAAAATTTCTAAATATAAACTTGTTAGATGTCTTCCTAAAATGAGTTTTAATGTCAATAATTTATATGACGTCAATCAACTAGGAAAACTTCATAAACCTGACTTTAAATCGAAAGATATGATTTCTACTTCTCATTCTCTTGAACTTCTTTACTTAGATCTTTTTGGACCATTGCAATACAATCAATGAATCGTAATAAATATATCTTGTAATAATAGATGATTTCTCCATATTTTCACGGATAATTTTCTTAAAACATAAAAGTGAATCTTTTGAAATATTTAAAAAAAATTACTAAAAGAATTCAAAATCGAATGTATATTAAAAATAAAACAATTAGGAGTGATCATGAAGGAGGATTCGAAAATGATAATTTTGAAATCTTTTGTAATAAGAAACACTTAACTTTTCATTTTTTTAGAACACTACAACAAAATGGAGTGGTAGAACATAAAAATAGAACTATATAAGAATGTGCTACAACAATGTCAAATAATAGTAAATTACCTAAAAAAAAGTTTGCAACGAGGTAGTTGCTGCACCTTGTTATATTTTAAATAGAAATAGTGCAAACCGTGCTTCGCACATGGTTTTCGTTTAAAATTTCAAAAACAAAAGGTAACATGAATCATAAAGCAATTGGTGGTCAAATGATAATTCACTCGTAGCATCTTTATACTTGTCACATTAACTATTGACTGATATATTTGGCTGAGGTGCAAATTTTTAGCGATTTGAAGGTAATTTCTTATAAGGAAACATCAAAGTCACAATAAAATCAATAAGAATGAAAACATCTAAGATCAATAAGGTAACAAATAACACATCCACAACCATCAAAAAGCAGTAAATAAAATCTAACCTCCCATAATAGAGCTAATACCATAAAAATTTTATAAAATAAATGCTAAAAACCAAGCTTAAAATAAAGCTCTCTCGTCTTTATTTAGTTCATCAGTACTCAAAAAAATTGAATTAAAGATGATAGAATAAAATTGAAATAAAAATCAATTCCTCAGTGTTGTCTCACATTACCCAATATACATGCCTGTGAATACTTAGTGCTACCATGTAAGTTTCACGTGTGCTAAGAAAACGATAAGCATATTCCTTATGTTGCAAAATAAATATTGACTTTGGATGGAATGGGCTTACAGATGGATGTATTCGATTGAAATTGTAACAAACACGGCGGGAAAAATATAAAACCATCTAGATATTTTTAAGGCATGCCACAACATTAAAAATTTGGATGATTTGCCAATATGTGTGAAAACTATACTAAATTACAGTTGATCAAAATTACAGAGAAATCATTGTTACTGTAAAACATACATGGATGCACGTCCTTTAATTTTCTTTTAAATATACCACAGACTTCAATGTATTTTATAATAGTGTTATCATAGTTTACGGACAGTATAAGTTGTTGCATCCATATAGCTCTACATATACATCACTAAAGTTCACGCACTGAAGAAAATGACAACCTCATGTTGCCTTTATGCATTCATGGTAATGGAATCCACCACATTAATGTCTACCTCCTTGTTTCTATTAGTGTTCATGTCGAGCAAAGACAAACTAATTTGGAATGGATCAATGCTACCTTACTCTTCAACTTGTTATTACTTTGACTAGTCTACCGTTCTCTGCTATTATCGTAGAGTTAACTTCAAATTTGTACCCCTTTTAGTTTCAATGAATGCGGTGTTTTAATTTTCATATGAGCTTTCCACATCAGTTGCAATATCTACTGCAAGTTTGTGTTAAAACGTGGGTGCAAATTACCAACTGAAATTTTGTATACTTCAAGTATAATCTGCTGCAATCAATGCTAAAAAAGTTCCAATGGCTAGCTGCAATTAAATCAAAGAATTGGGGTGGTATTAATTCCAAAAACAGTGGTAAACTGAACTAGGAACAAAATCAACTGAAGTATATCATTCAATAAATAAAGTTTGTCATTCAATCTTTCTTTTTTTGATTACTTCATTCCAATAAATATAAGGCATAGCTACATATATACACATATTTGTGATTTATTAAAAGAAATGAATCTTTTAATCAAAATATATTTACACATATTATTTACATTTTTTAAGCTATAAAAGTGTGTGAGTGGGAGATATGTCAGTAAAAATCAAAAGTATTGGTAACCACATTTAATAACTGTTTTACAATTGATATTTTGTTTGCTAATACTCCAAAAATTACGATATAATGTATGATTAAAGACGGGTTATATTGATAATGAATGAATATGGCTGACATGTTACAGGTGTTTTAAGTATGGAAATCGAAAGCAATAAATATGCAAATTTAAAGAGTAGAAGGTGAAAGTCAAGCTACAGCTAATATGACCTAATATTGCAACTAAAAGTAACTTAAAAATTGGTTTACCCTAAAGTAGCCATCCCATCCCTTGATGCAAAGAATTTTCATTCCTATCATCAATTAGTTGCATCGTTTCATAACCATTTCTTCACTTGATGCATAGAAGTTACTTTCCTCATTATCAATTAATTATATGGTTTTGTACTAGTCTCCTTAATTGGCTAGTGAAACAGCTAAAAGTAATGAACTGAAAAAAATTATTAGTATGCATGGTAAGATTCCAAGGAAAAGTCTATGATGTCAATAAATAAACAAATAAATCCACATCAACGGTATGGTAGCACAATCTTTCTGAAATGAAACTAAATGTTGATATTATATTTAATGTAGTTATATGCAGTAAAAAATTGCAATATCTATATATAGAAATTAATAAATCTAAATAATTGAGAATATCAAAATTAAAGTCATAATAAAACATGGTGTACCATATGTATGTATAAATGATGCTTTATTAAGATAAGGTCTTGGCAGTATATTTATTAATTCAAATTTATTATTGTGAACTAAAAATAGCACCACTTAATGCTATAATAGATATGTTTTCCAAGAAGTTAACTTAAGAAGAAAGAAAAAACATTGAGTAACCTAATATATATTTCATTTAGTTATTTTTTTTATTAATAAGATCATGAATTATTTAGGAAACAAATGAACGCATAGCCAAGTAAACGAATTGCTTTGTTAATAGAGATAATTTATGCACTAAAAGGTTTAAATATAGTTACAATTTATTCCTCTACTTTATGTACTAAATGGTATAGTTATAGCTAATTTTTTTTCTTAAATTTGAATAATTGTGTGGTTCAAAGAGGTTGGTCCATAGTTTTTTTCAAGGTTTTGAGGTTTGCCTATCGGTTCTTATATGCAAGGTTATTTGATTTTCAAAACCGTAATGCTCTAAGGTCGAAGATTAACCTTGGTCAAATCGTGGTTGGATCGGGTCTTTAAAACACTTCTTTTAAGTACTTGCTATAAAGTACTTATAGCTACAAATACCTTTCACTCCTTATGTGATCTAAATTATCATAATTTGGAAGTAAATGATGTATAACTTTGGTATTCTTATGAAACAAATTTATATTTGTAAGACCACTTGCACATTGCTAATAAGAAGGAAAGTTCCATAATGAGGAGATAGTGAAAATACTTGTTCAAAACTACAGTTCTATGATTCTAGGCAATTTTACCTGTAAACAAATTTGCTGAACTGAATAACAAAGGGGTTATTAATTAACAGCAATATAATAGTTTATCCTTGAATTCAATAAAAAAAAAGAGAAACCAATAGCCGAAAGAACAACAAAATTTAAGCTTCACAATGGTAAAAACAGGTGATTATATTGACAATTAAATGATGTTGAACACTAATTTTATATTTTCACTCACCAGTGGTGTTGATAACTAAATATTATAACTTGAAACGAATACAAATAGGCCTAATAAAAAAGGAAATTAAACAATAATACATGCTGACTATATTAATCCAAGCAAAAGAGAAAAAGTACTAAATATAGACTAACAGGAAAAAAGTTAAGTGTTGACCAAATCAAAGAAGCAACTAAAATAAAGAAAAATAAATAGTAAAATAAGAAAATGAAACTAATAATAAACATACCGAAATCAGGGTTATGCTTGACAAATAGAATCTCACATATGGATTGAGTCGAAGGAGAAGTTTCTGAAAACTATTGAACGGAGTAAGAAACAGAAAAAACAAAGCAAAATAAACAATTGAAATGGCAAAACTAGGGTTATAGCTTACTTATTTAGAGAAGGGAAGCAATATATCATAAGAATATTAACCCATGCTAATTCGACGCCTATGCCATAGCACAGTAGGAGAGATGATTCATTTTCTAAATGACCCTTGTTTAAGGTCAGGATAATTAAGATTGAGGTGTAAACAAACATGCAACTATGAAAATAATTCGTTGTAATATTATAGGAGCGAAAATCGAAAGGCGGATATAAATACCAAAATTTTGAGGAAATTATTTTCTACTAACATATAGAAGTTTGAAATTTAAAAAGATTAGGAAAAGCTAGAAGATGAAATTATAATGCATACAAAGGATGAGAAAGATGCGTTGAAAACATAAAATAGGGGAAGGATAAAGTCTGTAGGAGTGGTTAGAGAGAGGAATGTTTCATTGAATCATTAAATATAATTGATTGATACCAGATGGAAGGCTACAAAAATAAAAATGAAAGGCCGGAATAATTAAAGAGCTTGTAGAGGAATTCAATTTTAATATTATAATAGAGAATACTATTCATTTCACAAAATACTCAAGGGGCTTGTGCGCCCTTGAAATGCTACTCGGTAATGATATAAGTGTATAGATTTTAATACGACCATTAACTAAGAAAACTCCATATGAATTATTTTATAATAAAAAGCATAAAGTATCATGCTTTAGAGTTTTTGGTAGTAAATGTTTTGTATTGAATACAAAGAATAATTTAGATAAATATGATGCTAAATTAGATAAAGGTGTTTTTATTGGTTATTCTAATAGAAGTAAATCTTATAGATTTTTAACAGCTGAACTAACTTCATTGAAGGAATATTAAATGTTTCATTTAATAAGAACTTTAAAATCGATAATACCAGTTTTGATGAAGAAGAGAATGTTGATGAAACTAATGAAATCACTAATGATGAAAAAAATGATAACTTGGAAAATTTACACCCAAACAAGAGGATAAAAAATTTGAAAGATCATCCTATAGAAAATATTCTAGAAACTGTAGAATCTGTAGTAAAAACAAGGAATCGATTAAATAAAATGAGTATTGTTGCTTTTATCTCAACCATTGGACCTAAAAATCCAAAAGTAGCATCATTAAATGATTCTTGGATTCTTGCAATGTAAGAAGAACTGAATTAGTTTACCAAAAATGATGTTTTGGAATTAGTTCCAAAACTTGAGGATATATCTGTAATAGGAACTAAAAGGGTATATAGAAATTAAATGAATAAACAAGGAGAAGTTATTAGAAATAATGCACATTAGTTGCTCAAGGTTATAGTCAAGAAGAAAGAATACATTCTGATGAAACTTTTATACATGTTGCCAGATTGGAAGCTATCAGAATTTTACTTGCTTTTGCAAATCATAGCACTTTAAATTATTTCAAATGGATGTCAAAAGTGCCTTTTTAAATGATTTTATTAAAGAAGATGTCTATATAGAACAACCCTCACTTTTTGTAGATGAAAAATTATCTAATCACGTTACAAATTAAAGAAAGCTTTATATGGTCTAAAACAAGCTCCTAGAGCATGGTACGATAGATTAAAGTCCTATTTATTATAATCTAATTTTGAAATACGAAAGGTAGATAGTACTCTATTTATTAAAAGAAATAATAATGATATCTAACTTAAACAACTATATATAGACGATATTATATTTGGATCAACAAATGAATAATTATATAAAGAATTTTCAGATATAATGACTAGGAATTTAAAATGAATCATATGGTAGAACTAACATTCCTTTTAGGACTACAAATAAGGCAATTAAATAATTGAATTTTATATGTCAAGAAAAATATGCCAAAAACTTAGTTAAGAAATTTGGTGTGCTATATGCTAGTGGAAAACTAACTCCTATGGAACAAATGAGAAATTAAAAAAAAAAACTCAAAAAACGTATATCAAAAATTATATAGAGATGTGGTAGGATCATTACTCTATATAACTGCTAGTAGATAAGTACAATGCATATTGTCTTCCTATGTGCAAGATATCAATCTCAACCTAAAGAACTCATCTAAATTCGGTGAAAAGAATATTAAGGTATGTAAACAATATCCTAGACTATGGATTTTTTATCCAAAAGAAGATTTGTCCGATTTAATTTCATACAGTGATGCTGACTATGCTGGATGCAAATCAGACCAAAAGCGTACAAGTGGAACTTGCCACTTTTGAGGACATTCTCTTGTTTCTTGGTTTAGCAAAAAAGAAAATTTTTGTATCTCTATCATAACAGAAGCAGAATTATTTTAACTGCATTAGCATGTTCACAGTTATTTATATGCAACAAACCGCAAAAAAATTGGTTTAGATTTTATTAAATCGCCAATATACTGTGATAACACTAGTGCAATAAATCGATCTGAAAATCCAACACATCATGCTAGAATCAAACCTATAGATATAAGACATCATTTTCTAATAGATAACGTAAATAAAGAAGTAATTACACTCGAATTTATAAATACTGAAAATCAAATAGCCGATATTTTAAAAAAATCATTAACTCAAACAACTTTTACTAAACTTAAAAGAGAGTTAGGAATATGATCTTTCTTTGGAATATAAATATAATAAAATAAAATTTATATATCCAAAAGAACAATAAAATGTCAAAATTAAACTGCATATATCGACATACCCCTTCATATATGTCGACATATACTGGAATTTCTGAAAACAAATTTCCCTCCTAAATTCAAAATTCAAAATACCACTATATAACCACCAAATTTCTAAATAACTCTCATCTCTCTGTCATCTTTCTTCTGTAAATTATAAATAAAAATAAATTAATGGCTTCCTCGAGTTTCAAATGTCACAGCCTTTTCCTTTCAAATTCCCACTCTAGGCCCCTTCCAAACCACCACCATGGCCAAATTAACCAAAGTTGAAGAAGATCTGAAGCATACGCCTAATATGCTTTCAGAAATAGAGGATTTTCAACCATGCCTCTTAAAAAAACAAGAGAAACAATGGCTAATTCTATGCAATCTCCAGAAATATCTATTAGATATTCCAACAAATCCAATTGTAATCAAGGAAGATACCTCTGACCTTGTCATTCATAATCACTACAAAAAATATGACCTTTATAGCATTTCAAGAATGCTATAAATGCTATCAACAGCGTTTTTACATACGATGTATATCGACATGCAGTTATAGGTCAAACCAATTTATGGTAATGTGAGATAAAAATCAAATCTTTGGTTGATTCTTTTTATGAGCTTCAAATAGGAATCTATGAAATGGATTTATTTCATGCTACTAATTTGAAAGCAAGAATCCTTGCATGAGATATCAATCAGAAAAATTACCAAACACCAAATAAGAATCAATAAAATTTGGAGAATTCTTACCTGAGATAGCAAGCTAATCAGAGTTAGAGGAGGAATTATTCCAGTTAGGTGGTGAGTTGTTTATCATAATAGAGTTAAGCAGCGTGTAGGCAGAGGAAGGCTAAGCAGAGTGTGGTTTGCGGATCTCTGGTGAACTATGTCCAAGTGAAGATGAGAGTGGACGTGTTGGAGGGAGTAATTTTTGGTGAAAATGATGAGAAATGGGGGCCTACTACGGTTATAAGAGGGAATGAAATGAAAATGAAATAATTTAGGGCATAGACCATGAAATTTCATAAGAGCGCTCATTTTTTGTTCCCGCTTAGATATCATAATCTTTTCTCAGCGTTTTTTTAAATTTCATACTTTTAACAAAACTAAAACAGTGTTTCGTGTATGAACGCTGAGTTTTATTGCTGTTAGTAATGCATTTTCCTAAAAGTGAATCATGTACGAAGAAGAAAAAGAAGATCATGGTGAGGTCAAATGTGTAGGAGAAATATGCTTAGATCGAGATAGAAATCTCATCAAACAAAAAGGGAACTTTTGTCTTCACTGCCCTTTCTGTCCTATCCATAAATCTCTGATAATCAAAAGAAAATCATAGACTTAAGCATAGTATGAAATAATTCAGTTTGTTAGGATTAAATTTGGTGCATTTTAGGTTACTATTTAGAAATGTGTGTTTTAGTTTGAATTGTTTGAACTTATGTATTTGATTTGGTTTTGATTAGTTGTACATATGATTTATGTATGGTATAACTTAGATAAATAAATTTTACTTCATAGGTCTTCATTATTACATATTATTATGCTCAAGAGCATTGCATATCATATAATCATCATATTCATTTCATTTTAGTTACTGATTCTGAATCTATGGTCTTTAAGTATTTAAATTAAGGGCAAATTTTAGTTTTTCACCCATTTTTGTTGATGTTAAAAGGGGAGAAAAATACAAAATATACATATGCATATATTTAAGGGGAGTTATCTAACTCAGGGAGAGTTATATCATATTTTGATATAAACAGGATATTGATGGTTGTCATCATCAAAAAATGGGAGATTTGTAATACCTAAGTTATTGATTTTGATGATAACAACCTTAATAAAAACAGTTGTATAAAATATAGTTACTAATGTTTTGTCAAGTTATATAGTATATACTGTAGGATATTGTACAAGTATTGAATCGAAGACTGTACGGTATGAAGACTCAAGAAACGGACATGAAGGCTCATGAGTATAAAAATCTCAAGACTATAGTATAGTATATATCATAGAATATTGTTAAATCCCTGGTAGCAATCTTTGATTTCTATTTCCCGTTTTCTTATGCTTTAGTTTTAAAAACAAAATATAATTTTAAAATAATAAAAGTTTTTTTCAAAGTTTAAAATGTTTATAAACTATGCTTAAATTAATTTACAATGTATGAAAATATTTCACAAAGAATATGATTAATATTTTTAAAAAAAAGAGTTTTTAATTTTCAAAGGGATATGTCAACATATACCGTTTGATTATGTCGACATACATGCCGCTAATTTGAAATTAAAATTTTGAAATGAAGTGTCTACTCATCGTAACTCTTCGAGAATGGACATGTGTAACACCCCATATTTTAGTAATATTAATTAGGATATATAATAAGCTAAATAAAATAAAATAATGTAAGTTGATTATTGGATTGAGATTTGTGATTTAATAGGGGTAGCCATGCCATGTTAATGCGTAAATCGAAATGAGATAACATTAAACAAAATAGACAAAGAAAATAAGTACGGGCAAAATGGGAAGAAGGATATTCTTACATCCTAAACCCTTCGGGAATCAAAACACATGTTTGTTTCATATTTTTTCAAGCAAAAGCATTTCTAAGGTTAGCCACCATTAGCAAGCAAGAGAAAGAAGATAAAAGCTAGAATTCAAGAGAAGAATCAAATCACTTAATCAAGATCAAATCTCACATCCAAAATCAAAAGGCTAAGGTGAATAATTAATACATCTCATTTTCTTATGGTTTTCGATTTCAAGGAAAATCCGAACTTGTTTGCATGATTATGCCATATTTTTAATGGATTAAATGTTTATGTATACTTGTTGATGGTTTATGCTTGTTCATATAGATTTTATGACATGTATTGACATGAAAACCCTATTAAATGACATTCGAATGCCTTTCAATTTCAGATTTAGATCAGAAATGATTTAGAGATGGATTTTAGTTTCATAATTTTCTAAATTAATGTGGATTTTATATTAATTTTCTAGTAAAAAATGATTTATTGGGTTATAAATAATTTACAGTTAAATCATAAATAATTTGGGTCGGAAATCCATATATGTTAGAAAACATTTAAAATGGTTTTTTTGGAATTTTTGTAGAATTTTCCTAAGTATTTTGATGAATATATAAAATTATTTAAGTTATGGGACTTAAATGTTTTATATATTTATAAAAGGAGAGGGTGTATTTTGTAAATAAGTAAAATGTTTATTTCTGAAATTTTGGCACTGCTTTTGGAAGATAATTTGCAACCAACAAGATTTAGATAAATAAGGCAGGTTAGTTAAAAATATTACTTAAAAAGGTTAAATGTCAGTTATACATGAAAAATGTGTGTCTCGCCACTTTCGGCACCTTGCTTCTGACGTAGATGGATTTTGACTTAGTTTCTCCATCTCCATCACTCTCGAAATCAATGCGCATGGCATCAAAGACTTGGTGCGGAGCAAATTGGAAAGAATGTGGAAAGTATGAGGTCGAAACTCAAGGGTTCTAAAGGGGTCAAGTGCTGCTTTGTTTTAAATTAAAATGGCGCATGCTTCACTTTCGACTATATTGCTTTCGACTTGGTTGGCTTCTGACCGGATCAAATGGTTCAAAGGAGTGGTTTTAAAGAAGTTGTGCCTTAATTTTTAAATATATGCTTTCGAATAGGTCGAAGTCTTTTGCTGCCGCTTTCCTACCTTTCGATGCCAATGGTTTCGAAAGGTATACTTGCTTTTAAAATTTAGCCGCTTCTCCAATGCGTTCGGAAGGATGGTTTCAACATCATCACTTCTTTACTTTTGTTTTGGGCTTTTGAAAGAGTTGCTTTCGACCCTGTTGTTTGTGACCCTTAGAGGTCTTTAAAGATTAACCCAAAGGTTTCGAAAGAGATGGTTTTGAATGGTTTCGAAAGGTGTTTCCATATATTTTAAAATTGAACCCAATGCCTTCAAAAGGTCAAAGGTTTTGTTGCTTTCAAAAGGTCTCTAAAAAAGGTTTCTAAGGGGCAATTTCCTAAAGGTACCGAAAGGTTTAACGGAAAGATTTTCCAATGGTTTCAAATGGCTATGTTTAAAGATTTTAAAGATAAGATGTCTAAGGCTTTTAGCTTTCGAAAGAAAAAGTATCTCAGTGGTTTCGAAAGGTTTATGTAAATGGCTTTGAAAAGAAGTTTTGGCCTTTTGGCCTAGATGAAAGTAAAGGGTTTGTTTGGTTATGAAATGGATACTTTCACTAGGATTGAAAGGGGTACTTTCAAAGGTTTAAATGTTTTCATCAACAAAATTTGAGTAAAGTGTGTGTGTGTGTGTGTGTGTGTGTGTATACACAACTAGACAAGGTCGTTTTGAGTAAAGCATAGAGTATATGTGTTTTCCTTGTTTAAGTTTGGTTTAAAAGGTTTTAAATCAATTTCAGATGAAAGGGTTTTCAAGGAACATTTTGGGAAGGTTTCCCTAAGTAAAATGACTTAGTTATTAGAATACCAGATGGGGCTGCAATAGGGTCGGCCCTATACAGTAGCTATTAGCCCCAGCTAATTTAGTCCAAACTTCCAGTGTGTAGGGCTTTTTCACAAGTAAGACTAAAATTATGATTACACAAAGACAGAATATATAATTTTATACAGATAGGTTATTGGTGAGCCCGCAAAACCATTAGGATCAAGTGACCCTAAAAGATGTTAATTAACATAGACCGTCCAAAAGAGGAGCATTTAATTTAACAAATAGTTAAGGACAGACCGTCTAGAAAAGGAGTATCTGACAGGTGTTAGATTATTTTGATTATATTGTTTGGTAGGCCCAAGTCAGCCAAAGGTTAGTAGTAAGCCATACAAAACTATAATGTTCGGATAGATAGTGTATTTGCTAGTTGTTATGTATGTTTACATATAATGCTTTACAAATTTAACTAATTTTGGTTGTAGGATTATGATTTGCAAAAGATATGTTTTAAAAGGATATTGGTTAAGGGAAACCCTTTCCACCAAGCAGTACAGTCTTGCTTAATACCTTATATCCGGGATGTATAGTATTATTCACACCAGGCTTTATGTCTAACTCGAACTTTATGTTTTTTCCCCATAAACTCTCGGGTGCAAAATTGATTTGAGTAGGCTGAGGGTTGAAGTTTTACAGGTTTTAGTAGGTTGACGAATAAAGCTTCCAGAGACAAGCAGGTGGCTGATGGATAGCTATTTAGGAGTTGCTGTTTTTTTTATTCCATAGTGTTGTATTTAAAATAGTTATGTACGTGTAGTACTCTGGTCAACCAAGGGGGCATCATCGTATGTTGCTCTTGGCATATTTATGTAATAATTATGTTTATTTGAACCTAGGAAATAATTATGGGCTTATGTAATTTGAATGTGAAACATGTGTTTTGAAAATGTAACGTGAAAAGATGTTTTTGAAATATGTGATTTTGTTTCATATTCAAATGCTTCTAATATTATGGATACCATTAACATAGCCGTATTTAGTCGCCGGAAGTTAGTACTATGGATGACTGCAGCATTTGTAGCACTAAATTTTGGGCCATTAGATAGGGTATGTTACAACATGTCTGTTTATTCTCTATAAATATGAGGTTCCAATCGAATTTTTTAACAATCAATTTCCTACTTCTTCTCTCCTTTTACTCTGCCAAAATTTCTATTTAAAAATTTATTCAGATCTCTTCAAATTCAACCAGAATCAATTCAATATTCATTGTACTGATTCTCTACTATTTACTATATGATTTCAGTCATCTCTCTCTCAATTCAAGATCAAAGTGCTATTAAAGTGGCTATAGGATCCATTGTAACCAAAAATCAATGGAAAATCATCAAACTCTAGTTGTAATTGCTTGGAGCCTATTCAAATCAATTAGGTACGCTTGGTAGCTCAAAAGTCCAAGTGGGTGTGCTTGTAACCTATCCAAATCAAGTGGGTGTACCCTATGCCTGGAAAATTAGGAGGGTGTGTCTCGCAGCCTTGAAATCGATATTGTATTGGGCTTGCCTTCTACCTGTTGAAAGATTGGCATTTTGAAAAGAAATCTGTGCAAGCAATTATATGGGACTGGACGCAGGATAACCCCGAGCCAATATAAAAATTGCTAGTGTGATCTCTCTGATTTTTTACTATACTTTTTTGCTTTTACTTTATCTGTGTTTACATCTATGATTGATTGTTGAAAATTTTGTGTTGAAAATCTATTATTTAATATTAAAACTGAAAGAAATTTAAAAAGATTTACAAAATTTAGAAAACATTATTCACCCCCCCTCTGATGTTTATTTAGCCTTAAGATTCTTACTACGCAACCCATAGATTCCACAATGGAGGCCAAGTATATTTCCCTCAATGAAGTAGCAAAAGAAGCAGTTTGGATGTGCATGTTTTTATGTGAGCTCGGAGTGATACTGGATACAAAGAATCCTATGGTATTATTATGCATCGATGCAGTTCACAAGCGAACCTAGAGCACACAAGAAGTCACGACATATTCTTCAAAAATACTACCTAATTAGAGAATTTATTAAGAAGAATGAAATCATTATACATAGGGTATATGCCAAGGACAAATAGCAGATTCGTTCACTAAAGGTCTAGCTCGGTCGACTCTCAAGAAGCTGATTGAAGGGATGTAAATGAGAGTACATAATTGGCCTTAAGTGGAAGTTGGAGATTGATAGAGTTAGGGGTATACCTAGAAGCAATTCTGTAATTTATTGCAAATTATTAACTCTTATAAACAATTCTCCTTCGTAAAATAGTGATTTCTCTTTTTATTCTATACTTGATATAATGTGTTATATTAACTAATGACTTAGAATTATATTTAATAGAAAGTCCATATATGGTATGTTTTGCGATAGTGGTTACAAAGCGTTGTAACCACGAGTGATTTGTCCCAATGCAAATAAATATACCTTTTTAATGTTCCTATTCAAGATGCATCGAGATTGGATATCGATATATCCGTCGAGATTAGAGTACGTAACGCTCTTCAAATGTTGGACTGTTTATTACTCATGACTGCTGGAGGCACCAATGGGTTACGTACTAATAATAATTAGATGACTATGGAACGACTCACTTGATAGTTTTTTGTCTTTTTTTTTAAAATGGTACGTTATGTACAACATGTCGCCGGGACAATATATCACATGTCAATAAATGTTCGAATCATGCTACGCAAGTTTCGAACTTATGAATTCTCGCACCAAAGCCAAATCACTTAACCACTTGGACAATGGCCTTTTTCAATAGTTTTTTGTTACTTAATATAACTAAGATCAAACCGAAAATATCGATGTGACTGATTTTCATAGTTCTCATGACTTGAAAATACTGTTAATCTTTGACATGAAAGTTCTGCTTTCATTATATTCAAATCTTGGCACGACATCCATCGAGTGACCATATTTGGGTTGAGTGAAAATATTGGAAGTGAAACACTATTCAAAAGAGAATTCATCTCCTTAGTTATATGGGATTAGTATCACAATCAACTAAAGTCAACTTAAAATCAAAATATCTAACTAGAGTAGTTTGGTTAATAATAATAATTATTATTGAATCAAGGATTTTGTGTTTGGACTATGAAGTTAAATGTGGATGATTTTGGATTTTGACCACTATCGAATTCCATAAGTTCAAAGTGATATAGTTTTGACGAAGAGAATTGTTGTGAATAAAGGTCACAACCAGGTAACTCTAAAAAAGGTGAAACTGTGTATATAATTTTTTGAAATCGTATATACAACATGTCATTGGGACAACAAACCACAGATCATGTGTCAATAAATGTTCGAATCGCGTTACGCAACTTTTGAACTTGTGACCTCTCGCACCAAAGTTGAATCACTTAACAACTGAGACAGTGGTGCTTATCGTGAAATTGGATATTATCAAAACAAGTAAGTGATAAATTTAGCCAAAATGTCAAACCACATGCTAAGTGACATGTGAATATTAATATTCAGATAGTTCGACATTAACCGCTGACAAAATTTATAACTGACAAGTCACACAACCGAAACAATGGATTCTCCTTTGACCAAACGATTTAGTTAGTTTATCATTGTTATAAATTGATTTAATTAATTAATATTTATAAAATATTAATTATAAATTTGAATATGCTTTGAGAAGTAAATATTACAAGATATGTTTATAATAGTTATGAATATATCAATTAATATACGATAATGATAAGCAATTAAATTGAATTTGTATGATATTTTATATGGATATAAATGGGTTTAATGCCTACTATAGGGGGTTTAAATTTCAGCTACAACATGAAAAAGGAGGCTAGATTTAGAGGGTTGAGGGGGTTAAGTTTTGGTGGCTGGGATCGAAGGAAAGAGATATAGGATTAGATCCACCTTTCTCTTTGTTCACATATATATAAGCTCTCTAATCCTAATCTATCTCACTTTTTCTGAGCCTCTTTCTTATCATTTTAGTGGCAGAAAGTTAATTTCCTCTTCAACAAAATAAAACTCTAAAATCAAATTCAAACTTCAATTACTATCTGATAGTTGAAGGTCATCAATTCAAGAATTAGCACCCCTTTTATTTAGAAAAGTTTCCAATAGGAGAATTTAGTGCTCAAGGTGCACTCTAAGGCTTTGATAACAACGTACGTCCTTTTCTCTATTGATTATGATTTGATGCAATGTTTGATGAAAATTAATTTATTTGTCATAATTTGTATGTATCTGTCATTGTCTCGTTTGATTAAAAATTGTTTATGAAGATTAAATTGTTTATTGGATAATATGATTGTCTTTTTTATTTTGATGAATCAAAATTAAAATTTGTTTGTGATTCATACAATGATTAAGTGTAATCTATGATTTAAACATTCAACTTAGCATGTAATCCTTTAAATCTAAAAGTTTGCATGTTCAAATTAACTAGTTGTTTTTCTTTATTTTGTTGAATTAAAACTAAATCTATATATATTGAAATGTAATGATTTATTTTAGATGTACATTTTTAACGTTCAATTTAAAGTCCAAATTTTAGATCTAAAATTTTTGCATGTTCATGTCAATTGATTAAATTATATTTTAAAATTAAGACTAAAAATTATATCAATTTAGTTTAATGTTTTGATTGTAGATGCATGTTTTAATCTTTTATAACTAAGTGTAGTGTGTGTGTGTGCATGCAAATTATTTACACTTGTATTGCATTAGATATTTACATATGAATAAATGGATTTTGACCACAAATCAAAGTTTTAAAATTGATTACAACAACTATCTAATTTGTATTCTTAGCAAGTTTTCATTGAATCTTATACACACACGTGTGTATGTGTTCATATAAATTTTTTTATCTATTTCAAATTGTCATAATATGAATTAGTTTCTTTTGTTTTAATTTAAATGAGGCAATAATATATGCATGCTTTATTTTTAATTATTTACATTCTTATATTATGATACCCATTGATTGAAATAAATATGTTTTATTAATTAAGTCTACCAATAAGGAAATCGTATCAATCATCCTTTATTTATTTTCCTTTTAACTCCTATGTGATAACCTTTCAATCTATTCTTACCTACATGTATACATATCTTGTCGTCTATCGACTACACCTTGTCATTATTTAATTATTATTATTTTGACATATGAATATACACACAATTTATTGTTGACTGTTTATATCCTTGTATTATGATACCTATTGATTGTCATTTAAATGTTGCATTAATTAAGTCTATCAAATGGGAAATTGTGTCAATCATCATTGCCACCCTTTATGTATCTCCATTTTAAACTCTTATGTGAAAACCATTCAAATTATTCTTGGATGCATGTATACATATCTAGTCGTCAATTGATCACTCCATGTCATTATTTAATTATTCTGACATATAGTTAAAATGAATATGTATTTGATATATTCATACCCTTTCACATTATATACTTAATTAAATTATCAAACGATGTTATAGTTAATAAAATATGATTTTATTAAAAACAGTATTAGATGTATATCTAATAAGATCTATAGACTTCATAGGCCCTAAATATCTAAAATAGGAAAAAAAATTAAGTTTATCTTTTTTTTTCTCCACTGCTGGTTGGCCCAGTTACAACATTTACTATATTGAATTTCCAAAAAAATTGAATCATCAACCATTCATCTTTCAATTTTGACGATTCCAACTATTTGACACGATCTTAATTTGTCGAAAATTATGCAAATAAAATTAATAAGAACTATATAATGTGATCTAATAAAATTACATTCTGAAAGTTTTTTATTAAGTTAAACTATAAGCGATCTTAATCCATCAAAAACCATATGTTATAGTGAATTAAATGTGGAATCAAATTGATTAGTGTTAATAAAAATTATTATAAAATTAATTTTCTCACTAAATTGAATTTCAATAAAGCAGAATTAACTGTAGTTAAATCTATGATTAGTTTAAAATACAAATTAAATGAAACTTATACCAACTAATTCAAGTTATTAGTTGCATGGTAAAATTATCTTTGCTAGTGGGAGTTAATTCACTACTAAAAAAGGCTCTAATTCCGACAGCAAGGGGCGACTGCTTCCGACGGCTGTTTTCCTACGGCTTTCGATGGGCTATTGGAAGCCGTCGGAAATTCGCGAATTATAGGGCTCGGTCGAGCCTTCTTCTTCCTCAGTATCACATATGAAATTTTTTAGAAAAAACCTCAATTCTCTTCTTCAAGCTTTCAATCTCTAATTTCGAGCTTCAGGATCCTCCACGGCTGTCTAGTTAACCTATATTGCTCTCAATCTCAGTTATAATATCTTATTTTCATCAAAAATTAATTTTTTACCCTAAATCTAAATCTAATAACGGAAACGATCCAGAAATTCGTTGTCCGTGTAGTAGGTGTAAACATTTGAAGTATTTGTTACCAGATACTGTGAAAGTTCATTTGTGCCAAAATGGTTTCATGCCCGAGTATTATGTTTGGGATCGGCATGAAGAAGTTGTAGCAAATACTCCTGTAGCGTCTGAAAGTGTCGTTAACGAAATAGTTATGACGACCTGTATAGAAAATATTGTCGAAGATGCAGCACGGTCAATGTTTCATATGGTTGAAGTTGACGATGATGATGGAAATGTTGACGAACCAACTATTGAAGCAAAAAAATTTATAATTTACTAGATGCTGCTAAGAAACCTATTTAGGATGGTTGTAAAAGCGGCACTCAGCTGTCAGTAATCGTAGAATACATTGCGATAGAGTCAAAATACAACATCACTGAAGCTGGGTTTACAGCTATTGTACAAGTTGCAAAAAGACATATGCCGCCTGATAATCTAATGTGTGAAAATCACTGTGAGGTTAAAAAACTTATGTCGGCTTTTGGTTTACCTTATCAGAAAATAGATACATGTTTAAAAGGCTGCATGTTGTTTTGGAAAGAAGACGCAAACCTCAGAAATTGTAAAATTTGTAACCAGAAGAGATACAAACCAAGAAAAAAGAAGGGGAATGAAGTTCCGTACAAGCATATGCATTACTTACCCATAACTCCAAGACTTTAAAGATTATATGCATCTTATGTAACTGCATCTAATATGAGATGGCATAGCGTGAGAACGGAGGAAGAGGGTACGTTAACACATCCGGCCGATGGAGAAGCATGGAAGCATTTCGATAAAACGTATCCAAATTTTACAGCGGAGAGTTGAAATATTAGATTAGGATTATGTACGGACGGTTTTTCTCCATTTTCTCAATTTGGTTCTAAATATTCATCCTGACCCATTATTGTCACACCGTATAATTTACCTCCATGGATGTGTATGAAAACGCAATATATGTTTCTTACTGTTGTCGTTCCTGGTCCCGACGATCCGACACAAGGAATCGATGTATATTTACAACCATTGATTGGGAAGTTAAAAATACAGTGGAACGAAGGAGTAGAAACATATGATGTGTCCAAGAAGAAAAATTTTCGTATGTTTGCTTCTTTATTGCGGACTATAAGTGATTTTCCTGTTTATACAATGCTTTCAGGATGGAGTATTGCCGGTCATCTAGCATGTCCATATTACATGGAGACACGAGCGTTTTCTTTACCTCATGGTATGAAAATTTCATGGTTTGACTGTCATCGATGTTTTCTCCATGTAAATCATCCCTTCAGAGGAGACAAGACAAACTTTTTAGCTAATATAGTAGAAACCAGACACCCACCGATGATATGGTCAAGCGAAGACATATATGAACTTGTTAGGGACTATCCAAAGATATATGAAACTGAAGAGCAAACAGAAATTGAAGGCAACTTGGTTTTTCATAACTGGTGCAAACAAACTAATTTTTGAGAGTTGCCGTATTGGAAACATCTTCTGCTTCGTCATAATATAGATGTGATGCACAATGAGAAAAATGTATTTGATAATGTTTTTAACACAATTTTGAATGTGAAAGGGAAGATGAAGGATGATTTGAAATTAAGACGTGATATAGAAGAATAATGCAAATGTCATGAGCTTCATATAAAATCAAACGACAGTAAAAAACCCAAAGCATGTTACGAATTAGATAATAATCAAGTTAAAGCTGTATTAAAATGGGTGGAAGGGTTAAGATTTTCTGATGGGATATCATCAAATCTTCGTAGATGTGTTGACTTTAAAAATGGTAGATTGAGTGGAATGAAAAGTCATGACTGTCACATAATGATGGAAAATTTATTTCCCGTTATGTTCAAAGAACTACTACCGTTAAAAGTTTGAAGGTAGTAACGAAGCTTAATGTGACAATCCGGAATTTTCTAGCAATATCAATTTAATAATCTGCATTAAATATTAAATTGATTTGATATATATTTATTAATTAGACTTGAATTGATACTTTTCTTTTAATAAATATTTAATTGGTAAATGATATCTGTTAAAATTAATTGTTTGTTTTCTATTTATATATGTATATATTTGTATACATTGTAAATAGATGAGATTTGTTTTAAAGGTTCAACTAATAAATTATGTTTTAAATTCTAATATATATTTTAGTGAATTAGAAATTATGGTTTATTTAATATAAACTTTTTAAAGCTAAATAAATAAATATAAGGTTTTACCTACATAAGATAAATGCTTAAATAGTTTAAAACTTATTTTAACTTAAGTTTAAATTTAAATTTTATTAACAAAATGATTGTTTTCTTTTCTTTTTAGGATAGCTTGATTAAAATATGAATTTAAAAATATATATGAGTTTTTAATATAATTTTGTCAAACAATACATTAACATACATTAATAAAATATGTAGTTTATAATAAAAAGATAATTTATTTTATCTATCATTTCAAATTGATAAATGTGTTTTTATGAAATAAATAAAATAAAAATGCACATATAAAAATACAAGCCTACAAGATAAATTGGAAAAGAAATATAAGTTAGTACATTAGTTAAATTATAATAACATAATAACTATCAAATTCATTTAGTTTTCAAACAGCAAAACAAAAATGATAACATTCACATACTTTTCAGATATAATAACAAGTCAACAATTAAAACTGGAAACAAAAGAATTTTCAAATTTGTAAACCAATAAACTGCAGCATATATGTATATGTTTAAAGCATCAAGACAAATATCTATTGTACAAACAAAAATCTAGGAGCAAAATCTAAAGTGTGCAGGCTGAAATAAAACAAAATAAAGATATATAAATATATATGTGTGATAGGCATGAACCTGAAAGCTAATGACAGTAACAAAGAAAAATAAACAAATGTATATAGGGAAGCTTGCTAGAGAAGACATTGTTAAGTATTCTTAAGCAAACAAACAAACAAAAGTCATTAATGTAAAATCTTTTTAGTCCACAAAGTATTTCATATCAGCCTCCATCTAAAATATCTTGTTTCAAAAATCTGTACAAACAAGATTTGTATGCAAATATTGTCACAGTGTATAAAACATAATAATGAACCCTGTCTTCTTTTCTTTTCTATAAATCAGCTTCACCTTGTTTAGTTCGAGCTGAGCTAAAACTAAAATAAACTGCATTAAAAACCTAAACAAAAATTCATCAACAATTTAGCAAACCAAGGGATTAAACAGAAAAAAAGTTTCAGTTGCTTCAGGTTTCAAATTTAAGGTCCTGTTTAAATTTCTAGGCTCTGTTCTTTTACATTTCAGGTGAGTAACATTTTTTGTCAAACTCAAATATAAAAATGGTTGCTTTATTTATATCTGAAATAAGTTTGTATGTGTACATATTTGAGAGTATCTCAGTGTATGTTTGGATGTGTGATGCATTTGGATGTGTGATGCATATATGTTTGTAAATACCTGAAGAACACCTCTGAATTTTCAAACCCAGATTAGTTTAAAAATCCCTACTGCTTGATCCACTTATTTTTAGGACTTAGGATCAAAATAAGACTTGATTGTTTGATTACAAAAGAGATGTTAAAAATTTATTTAAGCTAAACAAAATTTAAACTTGCTTTGGAAAGATAATAAGGACAGTGAAACTCAAGTTTTGATAAAACCCAAACTTCATAATTACTTAGTTCAGGCATATAAACTAAAACACTAAACAAAAACTTGATTTTTAAGGCTTGAATCAGAATATTTAGATAGGGTTTGGAGGAGCAGTTTGTATTTTTCTTTTTGAGGCATTTAGAGTTGCCGTGGGTGATCAAGTGGATCTGGGGGGTCGAGCCTCTGACTGGGGGTGGAGGAGTCTGCCGTGGAGCCAGGAAAAATAGGGGACGGCGGCGCAATGGGTGGTGGAAGAGTTGGCATGGGTTTAAAGTTTTTAAACCTAATTTTTACTGTGTTTAGAGTTTTGATCGCTGCGGCTAGTGTAGGCGTTCGAGTGCCGCGTGGCTTTGAGGGGAGGTAGAGGGATGATGATCGGTGTGGTAGCCGGAGTTTGGTGGCCTCCGGTGGTGGGAGCATCGCGTGCGTGGCGGTGACAGGTTTGGATGAAGAAGTGAGGTTGAGTTTCCAGGTTTTGTTCTACTCTTTTCGTTTTTGCGCGCATAAGGAAACTCGAAGCAGTTCGTTGATTTTCTCGGGGTACATCGTGGGTTTACTCGAAGTAAAAAGAGAGGATGGTCGGGTTTTTTTTGATTTTCAGGTTTTTAAAACCTGTAACAGTTTTCAACTGTATTGTGAATTTGTTTTAAATTTAACTCAAAGTCAAGTATAGTTTTGAATCAAGTTTAAAACATGAATTTAAGTTAGTTTTGAAATGTAGTTGGAAATAATAAAGTTTTCAAAATTTAAATTATTTTAATAACTTAAACGTGCTTAATGCTTAAGTGTATTCAAAGAGTTGAATTTCAAAAATGAAATCTAAATTGTTAAGAAAAGTTTTAGACAAGTTGACTCCAAAATTGGAATCCAGAGTTTGGATTTGAAATTCTAGATTTGGAAATAAAATAAAGTTTTATAATTTAAATTTATTCAAATAAGTTTTAAGTGAAATTGAACATGTGAGTTTACAAAGGGTTTTGAAAAAAAAAAAAAATTAGTTTAAAACTTTATTAATGATAAATTGGTTTTTAATTAGAAAGTAAATCGAAATAAATGTTTTAAACATATCGGAATTAAATACATAATCAATAATAAGGATGCTTTACCTTAATTCATGAAGTTTTAGAATTTTATATGCATTAACCTTTAAGTTAATTAAGTAAGAATAATTAATGATTGATATTAATTAAATTAGTGATTATAAGTTTAAAGGTAGTAATTAAAGTTAATTAATAAATTAATTAACTAATATGTGATTAAGAACCATAGATTAGATATTTATTTAAATTAATAAATTTCAATGGTTAATCAAACTTATAATTAACAATGATAAATAAAAGGAAATAATTAAATAAGTGTTAATGAAGATCATTAACTAGATTATTTATAATTAATTAATGTAATTGATTTTAATAAATTAATTAGATTAATTAATTCAATAATAATCATTGTAATAGTTAGATGTAAATTATTTATTTGAGAAGTAATTAAGAAATTAATTACTTATAAATTGAGTAAATTGATTTGATTTGAGTTAATTAATTTAGATTAATTAACAGATATTTTGGAATTAAATTACTTAGAGAAGTAATTGATGGATAATTACTGAAGGTAAATTACTGGATGATGTTGTTAATGGAAGTAATTGGAATATAATTGCTTGAAATAAATCAGGGGATTAATTAAGAATGTTATTGAGAAGTAATTAATTAAGAACGGTTAATTACTGTAAGTTATTAATCAAGAGGATTAATATTTGTAATTTGAAGATTTGTATTCTTAATATAAATTAACAAATGAAAATGTAATTAGAAATCATTAATTAATATAATTAACGATGGGATTAGAAATAGATTCATTTGAGAATAATAAATCAACAAGATAATTAAATGGTAATAAATCGATATAAATGTAATTAATTAATGGATTTATTCAAGATTAATTTACTGTAAATGAATTAAGAAAAACTACTGGAATGCAACCAAGGATATTTAAATCTGAAAATATATATATAAGTAATTGATAATAAGATTTAAATTAAGTAAATTAATATTAATTAATTTAAGAAATCATTTGATGATTTGGTATGTGTAATTACTTAGTGTAATTAATGGAACATAATTACTTAGGAAAGTAATTAGATGATAATTGCTTGATGAAATTTATACAAGATGCTTTGTAAGTGAAGTAATTTGGGTAATTTCTTTTGTAATTAATCAAGGGATTAATTTATGGGAATAATTAATCATGGAATGATTAATTTGTTAATAAGTAATTAAGGGTAGTTAATTACTGGTTTGTTATTCAAGGGGTGATTAATAATTGTGTTAAGTAAAGATTAATCACTTAATTAATTTAAATAAGTAATTTAATATAAATTGGAGATCATCAATTAATATAATTAATGATGTAATTAAGAATTGTAAATTAAGAAATAATTAATAGGGAAGTAATTAAATGTTAATCTGCTATGAATGATTTAGAATAATTCATTTGAGAAATTAATTAAAGACTAAATTATTCTTGTAATTAGAGAATGATTAATTAATTTGATTTATAGTTAATTAATGATTGTGAGAGCAGGATTTATGGAATGAGTAATTAATTTAATTTATTTTAAATTAAGTAAAGATGGAAGTAGTTAATTTAATTTATTTTAAATTAATTATAGATTGTGATTCATAAATCATTGCTGATGGATGATATTGATATTTCATTGATTGATTGTGATCTCAGAAATGAGATGGATAATGTTTATGTGATATGAATGTATGGTTTAAGTATGATAATATTTAATTATCTGTTTGGATAATGATATTAATTATCTGTTGATGATGATATGATTATCTATTATGAGATGTGAATTATCTATCTGTGCATATTGATAATATTGAATTCATTGTTAAGACTAAATAGACAACTTGGCCTTAAAAGACACGTTTTGGATTTCGATGAGACCGGGATCGGTTTTCCTTATTTGGAATATCCGAAAACCACATCGATTCCAAATTAACGATAGGTCGTGAATCTAAAGTGAAGATGGAGATTCAGAATGCAAGGGTTATCGTCGTTAACTCTGAGGGTGATTCCAAAACGAGTGTAACGAGATGATGCCTTCGGTTTCGTTCGAACCCGGAACGAACTTGTATGGATTGAATGCTTTCGACACATCGTCAGGCGGACGATGAGCATTCTAAGAGATATGTTCTATAAAGGTAATCGTAACCTCAAGCCTCATCAACTGGGAATGGCTAAAACAGGGGAGGTGCAGCAAGGTTAGGTGGGTCATGCCCAAGCAGGACAAGGATATTCCCCTGTCTAGATGTCCCTTTTTATTCGGCTGTGTGGGCAGTTGGTCTGCAGCCAACTGCGGGGTTTAACTTGTTCGGGACTGTTCAGTAAGGAATGGTTCCGGCCTTGTGTTGCAGGGGGTCGGGAGTGATCCTCGGTACGTTGATCTAGGCCACGTACTGTGACGGGCGGTACCCCAGTAGCCCTGCCATTGTATGGAATCCAAAATCCAATAAGTGCCAACCGTTTTGATTGTATTACCCACTTTTGTGGCTAGTAGGTGGAATTTAATAGATGTAACAATTTCGGCTATTTTCTATTTACTTGAAAACCCTAGACCTATTATAATATCATTGGATTTCCTATCAAATGTATTGGTTAGCGTAAGGTAAAAACTTTTCCAAGTTTATGCGTGGGAAGTCTTACGTGATACCTTTTGTTTTCAAAGGATTTTTTCAAAATTAAGCAACTTTAACCTGTTACTCATACCAGACCCATGTCTGACCCAAAGTTTATTTTTGTTTTTCATAAACTCTCGGGTACCCAAATTTTTACGGATAGCCAAGGGATTCAGGTTTAGCTTGACGAATTTTGAAGGAGCAATGGAGCAGGAGGCTTCAGCGTTTTTAGATATATTTAGTTCCGCTGTGTGGTATCTCTGTGATGTATGGTGTATTGTGTTGTATTAACTAGACATGTGTTTATAACTGTCTAGTATGTAATGTACTATATGTATCACTCTGATTGATGTTATATACTATGTAAGTACTTATGTGATTAATATATTTTATTTGTTCCGCTGTGAGATTCTGATATTGTTGTTCTTTCTTCTCTATCTTTTCTATTTTCTCACCCTTTTCTTTCTTAAAAACGATACTTCTTCCTGGGCGTAGGAAGTCGGGTCGTTACAGTGGTTTCAGAGCGCTAGGTTGAGTGAATACCTAGGCTCTTAAGTGATTTCTTTCCTGAGAGAGCGTATTTGTAATTTTGATATATATATATATATATATATATATATATATATATATATATGTTTCTATCTATTTGTTGGGTTACCTGTTTGGGTTTTCCAATATAAGTATAAGGGTAGATTGAGTAGTGGTGTGTGTAACACGACTACCAGTGGTTAGAAGTATATTTGACGAGACTGTAGACCAAATACCGTCTCGAGTAAAATTGGTGTGTAAGGATTTCACCAGATCTCTGAAGAAAAACTGTTAAGATTTGGAGTCTATTTTGTTGTATAAGATTGGATGAGTAGAATTTGGATTTTTGTGAGTTGAGCAGAAGCTAAAATATTTATTTTGGAACCTCAAGAAGTAGTGGTTGTGTGTTGAGATGCAGTACGATGGATTTATTCCGAAGAAGATCTTAAGGATTTTGGATAAGGAAGTGTGTCTGCATTAGTTTTGGGGTTGAGTTCAGCTGGATGTTGTGTTTGGCTTTGAGGCCTGAGTTTTCCGAGGAGGTTTGAATTAAGAAATTTTTGGCATCAGTAGCAGTGTTACAGCTCAGATTGTTCAGCTGGCACTCGAGGAGGTCATCTGTCAGCAGTTCTTTAGAGGTGAAGCCCAGAAGCAGTTTTGTGAATCCATTTCTTCAATGGATTGGCTGGATAAGCTTAAGTTGTTTAGATTGGTAAGGAGAGAACAGTTTTCTTTGGATATTAGCCTGGGTTGATCGAAAAAGTGACTTGCGATAGTTGAGTACTCTCTGGGATGGCAGAAATTTTTCTGGATATCTTTGAAGAGGTCGGTGGTTTGCCTTAGCATCTGAGGAGTTGAGTTTGATATCGACTGGATTTCAGAAGTGGTACCGATGGTTCAGCCTAGTAGTAGAATGGCTTCTGGAGAGAGGATTTGGTAAAGCGGCTCAGGTTTTGGAAGAATTTCTGAGTTTTATTTTGAATATGTTGAATCATATTTTTGGAATGAGTTGTCCCGTTTGTGCTCGAGTGCATCATCAGCATTTTCATCTACCTAGATCAGAATTGTGCAGCGGAAGCAGTTAGGGGTGCATCTGTTTTTCTTTTCTGGAAAGAAGAGGTTGTTTTCTACTGATGATAGTAAAGGTTGTGTTTTTGGTTTTGGTTGGTTTTGAGAAAATTATTCTACTGGATTGTTTTTGGATTCAGATTGTTTTAGGAGTTATCAGCAAAGGTTGAGCTGATCAGTAAGTTGAAAGCAGCTCTGGATTGTCAGAAGTATTTGGTGGATATGAGACGAAGGAATTTGGATTTGGGAGTCGGAGATTTCATTTTGTATGAATTTTCTTTGATTCAAAGGAGTTCTATAGATTAGTAGTATAGACTGTTTGGATTCTATAGATCGAGTATTCCGGCATTATACTGGGAAACTCTAAGGAACTCTATCCAGAATTTTTGTATGGATAGTTTGCTTTGTTGATTGAGTTGATTGGTTGTGATGATTGTTAGCATGTGATTGATATATGCTTATGGTTTATTGCTTTTAAATTTCGGGGACGAAATTCTTTTAAGGGGGGAGCAATGTGACAATCCGATATTTTCTAGCAATATCAATTTAATAATCTGCATTAAATATTAAATTGATTTGATATATATTTATTAATTAGACTTGAATTGATACTTTTCTTTTAATAAATATTTAATTGGTAAATGATATCTGTTAAAATTAATTGTTTGTTTTCATTTATATATGTATACATTTGTATACATTGTAAATAGATGAGATTTGTTTTAAAGGTTCAACTAATAAATTATCTTTTAAATTCTAATATATATTTTAGTGAATTAGAAATTATGATTTATTTAATATAAACTTTTTAAAGCTAAATAAATAAATATAAGGTTTTACATACATAAGATAAATGCCTAAATAGTTTAAAACTTATTTTAACTTAAGTTTAAATTTAAATTTTATTAACAAAATGATTGTTTTCTTTTCTTTTTAGGATAGCTTGATTAAAATATGAATTTAAAAATATATATGAGTTTTTAATATAATTTTGTCAAACAATACATTAACATACATTAATAAAATATGTGGTTTATAATAAAAAGATAATTTATTCTATCTATCATTTTAAATTGATAAATGTGTTTTTATGAAATAAATAAAATAAAAATGCACATATAAAAATACAAGCCTACAAGATAAATTAGAAAAGAAATATAAGTTAGTACATTAGTTAAATTATAATAACATAATAACTATCAAATTCATTTAGTTTTCAAACAGCAAAACAAAAATGATAACATTCACATACTTTTCAAATATAATAACAAGTCAACAATTAAAACTGGAAACAAAAGAATTTTCAAATTTGTAAACCAATAAACTGCAGCATATATGTATATGTTTAAAGCATCAAGACAAATATCTATTGTACAAACAAAAATCTAGGAGAAAAATCTAAAGTGTGCAGGCTGAAATAAAACAAAATAAAGATATAAAAATATATATGTGTGATAGGCATGAACCTGAAAGCTAATGACAGTAACAAAGAAAAATAAATAAATGTATATAGGGAAGCTTGCTAGAGAAGACATTGTTAAGTATTCTTAAGCAAACAAACAAACAAAAGTCATTAATGTAAAATCTTTTTAGTACACAAAGTATTTCATATCAGCCTCCATCTAAAATATCTTGTTTCAAAAATCTGTACAAACAAGATTTGTATGCAAATATTGTCACAGTGTAAAAAACATAATAATGAACCCTGTCTTCTTTTCTTTTCTTTAAATCAGCTTCACCTTGTTTAGTTCGAGCTGAGCTAAAACTAAAATAAACTTCATTAAAAACCTAAACAAAAATTCATCAACAACTTAGCAAACCAAGGGATTAAACAGAAAAAAAGTTTCAGTTGCTTCAGGTTTCAAATTTAAGGTCCTGTTAAATTTGTAGGCTCTGTTCTTTTACGTTTCAGGTGAGTAACATTTTTTGTCAAACTCAAATATAAAAATGGTTGCTTTATTTATATCTGAAATAAGTTTGTATGTGTACATATTTGAGAGTATCTCGGTGTATGTTTGGATGTGTGATGCATTTGGATGTGTGATGCATATATGTTTGTAAATACCTGAAGAACACCTCTGTTCTAAAAATTTTCAAACCCAGATTAGTTTAAAAATCCCTACTGCTTGATCCACTTATTTTTAGGAATTAGGATCAAAATAAGACTTGATTGTTTGATTGCAAAAGAGATGTTAAAAATTTATTTAAGCTAAACAAAATTTAAACTTGCTCTGGAAAGATAATAAGGACAGTGAAACTCAAGTTTTGATAAAATCCAAACTTCATAATTACTTAGTTCAGGCATATAAACTAAAACACTAAAGAAAAACTTGATTTTTAAGGCTTGAATCAGAATATTTAGATAGGGTTTGGAGGAGCAGTTTATGTTTTTCTGTTTGAGGCATTTAGAGTTGCCGTGGGTGATCAAGTGGATCTGGGGGGTCGAGCCTCTGACTGGGGGTGGAGGAGGCTGCCGTGGAGCCAGGAAAAATAGGGGACGGCGGCGCAATGGGTGGTGGAAGAGTCGGCATGGGTTTAAAGTTTTTAAACCTAATTTTTACTGTGTTTAGAGTTTTGATCGCTGCGGCTAGTGTAGGCGTTCGAGTGTCGTGTGGCTTTGTGGGGAGGTAGAGGGATGATGATCGGTGTGGTAGCCGGAGTTTGGTGGCCTCCGGTGGTGGGAGCATCGCGTGCATGGCGGTGACAGGTTTGGATGAAGAAGTGAGGTTGAGTTTCCAGGTTTTGTTCTTCTCTTTTCATTTTTGTGCACATTAGGAAACTCAAAGCAGTTCGTTGATTTTCTCGGGGTACATCGTAGGTTTACTCGAAGTAAAAACAGAGGATGGTCGGGTTTTTTTTTTGATTTTCAGGTTTTTAAAACCTGTAACAGTTTTCTACTGTTTTGTGAATTATTTTTTAAATTTAACTCAAAGTCAAGTCTATTTTTGAATCAAGTTTAAAACATGAATTTAAGTTAGTTTTGAAATGTACTTGGAAATAATAAAGTTTTCAAAATTTAAATTATTTTAATAACTTAAAAGTGCTTAATGCTTAAGTGTATTCAAAGAGTTGAATTTCAAAAATGAAATCTAAATTGTTAAGAAAAGTTTTAGACAAGTTAACTCCAAAATTGGAATTCAGAGTTTGGATTTGAAATTCTAGATTTGGAAATAAAATAAAGTTTTATAATTTAAATTTATTCAAATAAGTTTTAAGTGAAATTGAACATGTGAGTTTACAAAGGGTTTTGAAAAGAAAGAAAAATTAGTTTAAAACTTTATTAATGATAAATTGGTTTTTAATTAGAAAGTAAATCGAAATAAATGTTTTAAACATATCGGAATTAAATACATAATCAATAATAAGGACGGTTTACCTTAATTCATGAAGTTTTAGAATTTTATATGCATTAACCTTTAAGTTAATTAAGTAAGAATAATTAACGATTGATATTAATTAAATTAGTGATTATAAGTTTAAAGGTAGTAATTAAAGT
This sequence comes from Allium cepa, assembly GCA_030765085.1. Classification (NCBI taxonomy): domain Eukaryota; kingdom Viridiplantae; phylum Streptophyta; class Magnoliopsida; order Asparagales; family Amaryllidaceae; genus Allium; species Allium cepa. Next base: position 1,028,291,806 of record CM060937.1, on the reverse strand, counting down.
TAATTAATAAATTAATTAACTAATATGTGATTAAGAACCATAGATTAGATATTTATTTAAATTAATAAATTTCAATGGTTAATCAAACTTATAATTAACAATGATAAATAGAAGGAAATAATTAAATAAGTGTTAATGAAGATCATTAACTAGATTATTTATAATTAATTAATGTAATTGATTTTAATAAATTAATTAGATTAATTAATTCAATAATAATCATTGTAATAGTTAAATGTAAATTATTTATTTGAGAAGTGATTAAGAAATTAATTACTTATAAATTGAGTAAATTGATTTGATTTGAGTTAATTAATTTAGATTAATTAACAGATATTTTGGAATTAAATTACTTAGAGAAGTAATTGATGGATAATTACTGGAGGTAAATTACTGGATGATGTTGTTAATGGAAGTAATTGGAATATAATTGCTTGAAATAAATCAGGGGATTAATTAAGAATGTTATTGAGAAGTAATTAATTAAGAACGGTTAATTACTGTAAGTTATTAATCAAGAGGATTAATATTTGTAATTTGAAGATTTGTATTCTTAATATAAATTAACAAATGAAAATGTAATTAGAAATCATTAATTAATATAATTAATGATGGGATTAGAAATAGATTCATTTGAGAATAATAAATCAACAAGATAATTAAATGGTAATAAATCGATATAAATGTAATTAATTAATGGATTTATTCAAGATTAATTTACTGTAAATGAATTAAGAAAAACTACTGGAATGCAGCCAAGGATATTTAAATCTGAAAATATATATGTAAGTAATATAATAAGATTTAAATTAAGTAAATTAATATTAATTAATTTAAGAAATCATTTGATGATTTGGTATGTGTAATTACTTAGTGTAATTAATGCAGCATAATTACTTAGGAAAGTAATTAGATGATAATTGCTTGATGAAATTCATACAAGATGATTTGTAAGTGAAGTAATTTGGGTAATTTCTTTTGTAATTAATCAAGGGATTAATTTGTGGGAATAATCATTATGGAATGATTAATTTGTTAATAAGTAATTAAGGGTAGTTAATTACTGGTTTGTTATTCAAGAGGTGATTAATAATTGTGTTAAGTAAAGATTAATCACTTAATTAATTTAAATAAGTAATTTAATATAAATTGGAGATCATCAATTAATATAATTAATGATGTAATTAAGAATTGCAAATTAAGAAATAATTAAATGTTAATCTGCTATGAATGATTTAGAATAATTCATTTGAGAAATTAATTGAAGACTAAATTATTCTTGTAATTAGAGAATGATTAATTAATTTGATTTATAGTTAATTAATGATTGTGAGAGCAGGATTTATGGAATGAGTAATTAATTTATTTTATTTTAAATTAATTAAAGATGAAAGTAGTTAATTTAATTTATTTTAAATTAATTATAGATTGTGATTCATAAATCATTGGTGATGGATGATATTGATATTTCATTGATTGATTGTGATCTCAGAAATGAGATGGATAATGTTTATGTGATATGAATGTATGGTTTAAGTATGATAATATTTAATTATCTGTTTGGATGATGATATTAATTATCTGTTGATGATGATATGATTATCTATTATGAGATGTGAATTATCTATCTGTGCATATTGATAATATTGAATTCACTGTTAAGACTAAATAGACAACTTGGCTTTAAAAGACACGTTTTGGATTTCGATGAGACCGGGATCGGTTTTCCTTATTTGGAATATCCGAAAACCACATCGATTCCAAATTAACGATAGGTCATGAATCTAAAGTGAAGATGGAGATTCAGAATGCAAGGGTTATCGTCGATAACTCTGAGGGTGATTCCAAAACGAGTGTAACGAGATGATGCCTTCGGTTTCGTTCGAACCCGGAACGAACTTGTATGGATTGAATGCTTTCAACACATCGTCAGGCGGACGATGAGCATTCTAAGAGATATGTTCTATAAAGGTAATCGTAACCTCAAGCCTCATCAACTGGGAATGACTAAAACAGGGGAGGTGCAGCAAGGTTAGGTGGGTCATGCCAAGCAGGACAAGGATATTCCCCTGTCTAGATGTCCCTTTTTATTCGGCTGTGTGGGCAGTTGGTCTGCAGCCAACTGCGGGGTTTATCTTGTTCGGGACTGTTCAGTAAGGAATGGTTCCGGCCTTGTGTTGCAGGGGTTCGGGAGTGATCCTCGGTACGTTGATCTAGGCCACGTACTGTGACGGGCGGTACCCCAGTAGCCCTGCCATTGTATGGAATCCAAAATCCAATAAGTGCCAACCGTTTTGATTGTATTACCCACTTTTGTGGCTAGTAGCTGGAATTTAATAGATGTAACAATTTCGGCTATTTTCTATTTACTTGAAAACCCTAGACCTATTATAATATCATTGGATTTCTTATCAAATGTTTTGGTTAGCGTAAGGTAAAAACTTTTCCATATTTATGTGTGGGAAGTCTTACATGATACCTTTTGTTTTCAAAGGATTTTTTCAAAATTAAGCAACTTTAACCTGTTACTCATACCAGACCCATGTCTGACCCGAAGTTTATTTTTGTTTTTCATAAACTCTCGGGTACCCAAATTTTTACGGGTAGCCAAGGGATTCAGGTTTAGCTTGACGAATTTTGGAGTAGCAATGGAGCAGGAGGCTTCAGCGTTTTTAGATATATTTTGTTCCGCTATGTGGTATCTCTATGATGTATGGTGTATTGTGTTGTATTAACTAGACAGGTGTTTATAACTGTCTAGTATGTGATGTACTATATGTATCACTCTGATTGATGTTATATACTATGTAAGTACTTATGTGATTAATATATTTTATTCGTTCCGCTGTGAGATTCTGATGTTGTTGTTCTTTCTTCTCTATCTTTTCTATTTTCTCACCCTTTTCTTTCTTAAAAACGATACTTCTTCCTGGGCGTAGGAAGTCGGGTCGTTACACTTAGTATGTTTTACAAAGAGCTTTGTTCGACTACTTTAAAAGTGCAACGTTTACGTAAAATTGAAGTGGATATTCCTATATTGCTTTGCAAATTAGAGAAAATATTTCCGCCAAGTTTTTTTAATGTAATTGAACATTTACCTACTCATCTCCCATCTGAAGCATGACTTCGAGGTCCTGTCCAATATGGATGGATGTATCCATTTGAGAGGTATGTAATATGTTATCACGTAATTTAATTGCATTTGAAAGATGAAGTTAATGTAAATTAATTTTGCATAGATATTTGAATCATCTGAAGAAAAAAGTGAGGCAAAAAACACGAGTTGAAGATTTGATATGTAAATCTTACATCGACGAAGAAGCTTCGTTCTTTTTCTCTTACTATTTCAGTGACCATATGAATATTTCATTTGAAAGTGTTCCTCGTAAACGAAGGCGACGAACAAGAGTCCTCTCAAGCAATGTTATCTATTTTTAGACAACATGGTCGGCCTTCTGGAAAATGTGTAGAAATATGGCTAGACGATAGAGATCTTCATGTAGCACACACTTATATTCTTCTAAATTATGCCGAGGTTGGACCGTTTGTCAGGTAATCTGAAATAATAATTAGTGTTTTATTTTTTTCTATAGTGCATGCGCATGTATAACCTAATGTAATAATTTGTATATATAAACACTGTTTATGAACGTGAACATCCGAACGGAGATCTCAGTAAAGAATTTTTCGGTTGGTTTTCAAATTACGTTTATGAGCCGAGAAATTGTGTTGTTGGCAAAGGGTTGAAACATCTTGCGAAGGGACCATAATGAGTGGTCTAGACATATCCAATATATTTCGTCAATGGATATAAATTTAACACCAAAAAATACGGTGTAGAAAAATTAACAAATAATACTGGTGTATTTGTTAAAGGTAGTGACGATCTAGAAAATCACTTAAATGATTTTTATGGCGTTCTAACACAAATTTTGCAACTGACATATTTCTCACGACCTGCGGAGGAGGTGTTTCTATTTAGATGCAATTGGTTTAGCAATGTTTCAAGTTCCGGAATTAATGTGCACAAGGATTATAATCTTATCGAAATAAAGCATACATCGCACTATCACAAGTATGATCCTTATGTACTAGTCAAACAAGCATTGCAAGTTTATTACGCTCCTTATCCGTCTGTAAAAAGAGATAAAGCAGATTGATCTGCAGTTTTTAAAACAAAGGCCAAATTCACATTCGACGGGAAGAATATTCCGGACGAACAAGCTTATCAGGCAGATCTTGAGCAAAATAACGAAATAATAATTACAGATGATCATACAGATTTTGGTCCTTTGATCGATGAATCAAATGTTTTGGTAGAAGCGTTTGACAGTGCAGAGGAATATATCGTAGAAAACGAGACCGAATCTGAATCAGAAGACGATGATGACTGATATAAATCTGAATCTGATTTTTTTGCAATTGATTTAACTATGTTGAATTCTTGATGTATTATGAAATTGATGTGACTATGAAACCAAATCTGTTTACAGTTGTTTACATGTTTTATGTCATTTCCATTTGTCATTTATTTAGCAATTTTTATTGAATATGCAATGAAATCTGGTTATCGTCGGAACAGTACACCCATTATGAATCAGGTATAACACACTTCCATTTCTATTTCCATTTCAGTCATTAATTAAACAATTTATACCGTTGATGTCATTTACATATGAAATATATTTTATTATCATGTTATTATTCTCTTATATAATGATGTGTATATATGTCACAGGTTTATCATAATGCCATATAGAGGTAGGAGCTCTTCCCAATCATCGGGAGACGATGGCAGTGGCCCATCACAAGAGTCACAACGTCCAGTAGTTTCGTTAGTCCCTAGAGCAGAGGGGTAAGAATTAAATTTTATTCAGCATCTTATTTTTTTTATGATATACATACGTACTTATCTGTATCGTATTTAAAAACAGGAGGTTCGACCTACTCTACTCGAAGGTTGTGTTGGATGTCTCTAGAGCTTCTTATCGCAATAGGATGAGTGTCTGCTAGCCGAAGTGGGATAACATCCCTCCTCACATTATAGAGTGTATATGGCAGGATGTCCTAGTATGTATATTTTTCTGTTTTCCATTTTTAATTCGTTTTTGTCGTTTTTTTACCGTTTATCGTTTACAGTGTAATCTTTTTTTTACTTTTTATCGTGAAACACAGGCAGAGATAGACATCCAGATAGACAATATGCTGCTGGCACGAAGATACTGGATAAAGAAGATGCGCAAGAACTACAGGGACTCGATATCTGAGATTAAGAAATCTGGTAAGAAACCATGGTGGATGGGGGAGAGCGTATGGCAAGCTTGGTTGAGATACTGGGAGACGGACGAGGTGATGGTAAGTATACTAAATTTTTTTGAATTATTAATTTGACGTGATCGAAAAATAATGTATCAAATTTTGAATGTACAGGCAGAGTCGGATAGAAACTCTGTAAACAGAAATAAAAATCACGTCACTCATCGTGGAGGGTCGAAGTCATTTCAGTAGTATCGGCATGAGTTGGTAAAATTACTGAATGATAATTGTAAATAGTTTATGCTATATAATTTTAAATGTGTAATAATTGAATGTAAAAATCAACTTCAGGAAGCTGAGGTGCATGGTCCCGTGGGCTATATGGATGTGTTCACTCGTGCGCATGCTGTCGAGCATGTAAATCCGGACGGGGCTGTTTCGTATACACGGCAGGACGATAAATCCAGCAAGAGCCATGTAAGCATATTTCATTTTATGCAGTATTAGTAATTGTTCTGCTTGTTAAACTATAATGAAATAAGATATGATGTTATTAATTTGTTAATGCAGAAAAAGTTTATGGAGCAGCGCCAGAAACTCCTTGCTGATACGAGTCGAGATCAGCTGACGACTGATGAGGAGGACGTTATTTTTGAGTCCGTTATGGATCCAGTAGAGCATGACAGACGATACAGATTCGGCAAACAAGTGGTAAATAATTTATTTTACTGCTAATTTGATATTTAAGTCATAATTCTATGTTGGATTACATAATTTTATCTTAAAATACTTCAAATGTACTATTTTGATCTTTTCAAAACAATAAACTTGAATTTTATTCATTTTTCCATTATTTAAAAATATTTGAACCTTGAAAAATCCTCCATATTGAATTTGAATTCAAACCAACCAAATGACTATATCACACCAGTAAAGCACAAGAAGGCAGAAGATATGAACGTTATGTTACTTACTAGCTTACAGAGATATGCACATACACTTACAGAGATCACACAGCTAAATTAAATATTTATTGCAGGCCAGCAGTCAGAGACGGGGTCGGCGGAATATAGCACAGAGCGATCTAGCAGATATAGAAGAATTGCGGGCTAGAGTGTCCCAGTTGGAGGAGCAGAACCGCCAACAGGCCATGTAGACCACACAGTTGCTAGAGTACATGCAGCAGTTTGGTGGCCGCTTCCCTTCCTCGGCTGGCTTTGGATCTGGAGGAGATTGATTCATTGCTTGTTTGCTTTTTCAGGTATGTTTTTTTAGTTTTGTATGATTTGGTAGACGGTGGAGGTTGTTGTTGATTTTTGTATGATTATGTTTGATACACTTCGTTGTGTGATTGTCTGATGATGTGGATGTTGATGATTTTGTGTTATGTTGTGTATGTATGACATGGTAGAACACTTGTTGTTGGGGTTGTTGTGAATGTTGGAATGGTTGTGTATATTAAGTATTCTATTTTGATGTAATTTGATGTGTTTGTGTGTTTGATGAATTTCGTGTAGTTTGGGTTTTGACATTTGGTTGGAATATTGTATACTGGATTGTGCAGTATTGGTGTAATAGTGTTTGGATGGAAAATGTGGATGGAAGGCTATATTGCAGCAGGAATAAAAAAATACAGCAGATTCCTGACGGCTTCCGACAGCTTCCAAGTGATCATTTTTCGACGGCTTTCGACGGTCTGTAGGTCATTTTTTCTGACGGTTTCCGACAGATTCCGATAAGCGTCGGAAATATGTTCGGCGTCCTATGTCGGTAGCCGTCGGAAACACTGCTCTACGATGCCTATTTTTCCGACGGCCGCCGACGGTTTTCTGCCGTCCGAAATCACTGTTCACCTTGTAGTGATTTAGTTACAAACATTATGAAGATTCATATCTTCAATCCATAATTATTTATAAACATATCAGAATTAACTGTCCATCTCTCTATGCATAACACTATAGCTGGACGGTTGAACTGATATGGCAAACCATCGGCATTATATATGCATTAAACGCTAAGTTTGGGCATAGTACAGAGGGACAATGCGTGTATTTTTTCAGCTACACATCCCCTTGCACCTTTACCGATGTCGTCCATCTTCCCTTTCAACTAGATCAACAGTCAAGAACTCTTCCCGCCAGTTTTACAGTATAATCTCATATATCATCCATTTCAGCTACTATAAGTACATCCATGCATCACCACTTCAAAATGGTTGGAAAGTATAAAAATTCTGAGTACTATACACAATCCAGGGCTCTTCACAAGCAAATCAAGACCTAAGAACTTGAGATTAGCTAGATTTTTCAGTCTCAAGTATTTTATTTACTTACCATTCTCTTGTAATTCCTGGTAATTATAAGAGAGACATATGGTAAAAGAACTTCATAGTGAACGCAAAGCTTACCAAACCACTTTATATTATGTGCCATTTACTTTAATTGCTCATGTTCTTTCTCATTTTCTACCTTTTAATCTAGTGTTAGCAAGGAACCTTTGCGTATTGGTCTAATTCCAACGTTGGCTAAATCTCCAGTCAATAGTTATGTTTATGAAAAGTTTTAAGTTAAACTTCAAAACTATTTTCACTTTTGACTACCAGTGATGCATGATCCCTATGTTTCCTTGTTAAAATTGATGAGATTTGATGTTGTACTCATCCTTTATGATATGTAGTTTGAATGCATGGCGGTGTATACAAAATTATATTGAAGGTTTACAACGATGTATGATGTATAATTAAAAGTGATCACATAATTGCACGCTATGGTTTTTCTAGTTTTAGCTGTGTATTTGTTTGTACCATTATTCATTTTTTATGAAGCACATTTTTCAGTGTTGAAATATTCATTCTGATTGATAGCAGCTTTTGTGTTATTGGGTAGGAAATAAAACCCAAAGTTCGGTTAAATGCATATTCTTGAGTTACACATGTTTAGGAAATATGCATCCTCAAAATAAAGATTACATAGAAGTTTAGAAAAGGATTTGCTTAAAAGAAATATTAATCGTGTGTTGTAGGAACAACAATAGCAAGTCATGCATAATATGCCAGCAAATGTCAAATACCAGTCTTTCATTTAAAAACCAACATTGATTCACAATTCCAAATTTACTTGGTTCAAAGAAGTAGTGTAGTACACCACACTAAGAATATTAGTTTTTTATTACATAGAATAGAAATTGGCATGTACACAATATGGGAACTATCGATTCAAAAACATATTATTAATATAGACTAACTAGATGGTGATAACACATGGTAAAGAGTAGTAATATAGACATAACACCGTCCCACATATGTTCAGAAAGAAAATATTACCTATGTTGATATATAGAAAACATGACATTTTTCCCTACATAACATTGCTTGTATTTCATAAGTATACTTCTAAGCTTATATGCATATACAATCACATTGCAGATATTTTCCGCTTAATATAATTAAAACACTGAATATCATACATTCTCTAACAATATACTTTATTTTGTTGAGTGCACAGGTTTTGTCAGTGAACTAAACTTATTAACAACAACGCTTGGTTGAGCTTTAGCCTAAATAGGGTGGCGGTACAAAAGAATTCCATTATTTTATGTAGTCAAAGTACAAAACCTGAATAAAAAAATTTGATTTAAACTAAGGGTGGAACATGGAAACGAAAAGAGGCAAATATAAAAATTAATGTTCACACAAAAAATTTCTTCAGTCAAATTTTTATGATCTACCAAAGCAAACCGTCGGTACCCGAAGATCTTGAACCATGTAATGAAAACAATTAACTTAAAAGGATATAAATGTTTGGACTTTCCTTACAACATTTGATGTTATTACATACATAGAAGTGGATCTTCCATAATTTATAATATATTATTTTGTACATTTAATATTTATTAATTGATCCATTAGTTTAAGTATTGAATTTCATTAACCCTCTAAAGCTATACTGATTAAAAAAAACAAAATTATAGATTCAAATTTAGTTGAAAATGGTAAATGAAGCTCGTTCATCAAAGTTTACAAGAAAAATATTTTGAAAACGTACGGTTTAAAGTAGAATTTTGAGAAACTTTTTTATGACTTCTCCCTTTCGGTCCACTTTTAAGATCACAATTTCAATGATCTGAGTTATAAGAAGGAGAACACTCGTTTTTATACCTTTGTTTTCCTAGGTTCTGAATATTGTTTTCCTATATGAAATTAGCATTTCATTAAAATGCTCAAATCATACACATTATAGATTATTATCTATGCATATGAATCAGTTTGAGAAAAAAATCATAAAACATATAACTCACCCTCATTTTAAAGAATGCTTATTTTGCAAGGGCAAGGGTTTCAAAGAATCTGACCATAATACTAAAATTAGTTATGTGTTATATTATCATAGTCATTTATGGAAACTATTCTTAAACAATTATATAGAAGGAAAAAGGTGCATTTCTTACATCACAAACGTAAACTGTAAAATAAATGTTCTTCTCGTTGTATATTTATTCTAACACATGTAATTTCTAAGTTCCAGGTATATGTTGTCTAAAAAAATAAATTTAAATGCATGACGTAAGCTTAATTATATAAGAAATGTGTTTTTCTTACATATAACTTACCATATATTAAATATTCTTCTTTCAAAAATGAGACTTCAGTTAATCAGGTATTTATTATTGAACGCTGACATTGTTGCTTATTAGACTGAAAAAAAATATTGAGATCACAGTCAATATCCAAATACCGCAGATATTATATTTTGTTTAGCGACTTGTACTTGGAATTCTTCGGACTTATGATGACCATGGTAACATTTGGTGATACATTCAAAGTTAAGAAACAAGATATCGATATCTCTGTTTATTTACTGACTTAAAGAGGATATCGGGTCCGGCCCATATGGCAGCCCACTAGCATAATGTTTTGTATATAAATGATACCATAGACGTCAATACATTGTAATCAAGAATTTTGATCAATACAAAATTTCATTTTGTTTCACTCTCTCTGCTCTTAACATCGGTACAAAATCTAATAAGCTCTTGGCTTCTATCATCAATTGATACAAAATTACTGTCACAAGGCTGCAAGTCAGCAAATGATAATGATTATTGTTGAAAGAATATTCAACACTCATTCTGCTGCTAAGATTATGCACTATAAAAGACAACTGAGAAGATTACTAAAGGAAATCAACCAATGAAGCATTAACCGTCACAAGTTAATAACATTTGTAACATGTTAGAAGCAGCAGGACATAAAGTATCTGAAACAGAGCAAGTACTGAGCATCTTGAATGAACTCAGTGAAGAATATGAAGCAGTTGTTGCAGTTGTGTCATCTCAACCAAGTTTGCCACATGTACAGTATGCTCATGCCACCCTTCATGCACATGAGGCAAGAATAGATCATAAGAAACCTTAAGATATAGATCTGTCAATCAATTATACTTTCAACTCAAGGAATAAAGGACAAAATTAAAACAAGCAAGGTCAAACATATCAAAGAGGAGGCAGTTCAAACAGATCTAGAGGCAGATGGAATAACAGTAGTAACAGAGCTAAGTGTCAAATTTGCGAGAAAATTGGTCACACTGCTGTGAAGTGTTATTTCAGATTCAATGCTAATTATGTACCAAAGCAGAACCAAAACAATCAAGAAAATGGAAAAGCCAGTGCTAACATGGCTCAAATGCAGTCAGACACTAACAGCAGTGGTGAGGTCAATCAAAGTACAATCACAACATTAGAACACATACATGATGAAAGTTGATACTCATACTCAGGAGCAACCAATCACATAACAAATAATCTTGACAATTTAAAACTTGGCGATAAGGAATATAGAGGTAAACAGTCCATGTGCATGGGAATGGTGAGTCAGTTAATATTACTCACACTGGCAAAAGCAGTATTAATGGAAAAAGACAATTATATTTGAATAACTTATTGAGAGTACCAAAAATAAAGAAAATTTCATGTGTGTGTCACGGTTTGCAAAAGATAATAATGTGTACTTTGAATTTTATCCAGATTACTGCTTAGTTAAGACATACTGACTAATGAAAATCTTTTGCAGGGTGAAGCAGTCAGGGGATTATACAGATTCAATCTTAAAAACAGTAGCAAATTTGAGGAAAATCAGAAGTGTTGTAATATAGGCGAAATTGGTCAGTCGGAAGAAAATAGAAGTGTGTTGATTTGTGGCACTATAAACTTGGTCATCCAAACACAAATGTTGTGAAACAAGTGCTTGAGAAAAATAAAATTGTATTTGATGATATTTCTTTACCATATGTGTGTACATATTCTCAAATGGGTAAAAGTCACAAATTACCTTTTAATGATTCATTAACCAAGTACTCAAAACCTTTAGAATTGGTTGACTCGCCCCGGTTTACATAGACTATGGTAATAGGTATTACATATCTTTCATTGATGCATATTCTACATATACATGGATATACTTTCTGAAAGCTAAAACTGAAACTTATAATGCATTGGTACACTTTATATTATTAGCTGAATAGCAAACTGGCAATCAAGTTAAGATCATTCAATCAGATGGTGGCACATAGTACAAAACTCTTAGCAATTACTTATTAAGAAGGGAATTGTACACAGAATTACATGCCCCTACACATCTGAACAAAGTGGTCTAATAAAGAGAAAGCGCGGACACATTGTTGAAACTGGACTAACACTACTTGCTCAAGCATCATTACCACTAAAATTCTGGTCTGATTCCTTTAATACTGCTGTTTATTTAATTAATAGACTTCCCACAAAAGTTCATAAAGGAATCAGCCCAGCAGAGAAATTACTAGGTATTAAACCAGACTATCAAAGTCTAAAAAAATTTGGATGTCTGCGCTTTCCCTATTTAAGACCATACAGTAACAATAAGTTGTATTTCAGGGCAAAACCTTATACTTTTATAGGATATGGATCAAATCAAAAAGAGTTCAAATGTCTTGATGATAGTGGTAAAGTTATAATTAGCAGACATGTTGTGTTCAGTGAACGTATTTTTTCCTTTAGCAATACAGGTATTAAAACAACTCAGAAGATATATAATCCAAAAGGTTCTATACCTAGTATACCTGTTTACAGTGGTAACCTTCAGTCTGAGGTGATTGAAAGGACGGCTGAGGCCCATGATCCACAACTCACGATGCCCGATCAACCAGGTCATGAATCACTGAACTCACCCAGCTATCTCAGTCAAACTCCTGTACATTCAAAGCATACGACACAGTCAACTAATGAAAGAAAGTCTGCAAACTCACAAGTACAATTAGAAAATGACAACAATCAAACAAGTACAGAAATATCTCCATATGATAGAACAGGTCATCCAATGGTTACAAGATCAAAAAATGGAATCTTTAAACCAAAACTATATACAGCTGCATCAAATTTAGATGAACCAGAAACCTTTGAGCAAGCTACAAGTGACAAACACTGGAAGGCAGCAATGGATGAAGAATATAATGCCTTAATAAAGAACAATACATGGGACCTTATACATCCACCAGATAATAAGAATATAATAGGGAGCAGGTGGATATACAGACTAAAAAAGAATCCAGATGGAATAATGTCTAGACACAAAGCAAGACTGATAGCAAAAGGCTACACACAGCAATATGGGTTTGACTTTAATGAAACTTTTTCTCCTGTAGTTAAACCAACTACTATAAGAATTATTTTAAGTATTTCTCTGTATAATCAGTGAAATATTAGACAATATGATGCCAACAATGCCTTTTTGAATGGGACATTACAAGAAGAAATATACATGAAGCGGCCACAAGGGTACAGGCAGAATTCAAGTCATGTGTGCAAACTAAAAAAGACTATATATGGCCTTAAACAGGCTCTAAGAGTGTGGTTTGATAAACTGAAAGCCGCACTGATTCAAATTGGCTATCAGTCAACCAAATCAGACAACTCCCTATTCATTAAAATTAACAATAAGATTAGTGTCTATATTCTAATATATGTTGATGACCTTGTCATTACGGGAAATGACGAGGATGAAATCAAATGTCTTGCTCAATATCTAGATAAGGTATTCTCTATCAAAGACTTGGGTTCACTGAACTATTTCTTAGGCATAGAAGTCAAAAGAAAATCAAAGTCAGAAATTACTCTCGGTCATAGAAAATACATTCTGGAGCTACTGGAAAAGACTAAAATGGACAGTGCCAAGCCTCAACCTACCCCATTGATAAGCCATTAATACTTATCCAAAAACAGGGGAGAATACATAACAAATACTAAACAATACAGAAGTGTTGTTGGTGCTTTACAATATTTAACAATCACAAGGCCATACATCTCTTTTAGTGTTAACAAAATTTGTCAATTCATACAGGATCCAAGAGATGATCACTGGAAAGTAGTAAAAAGAATTTTGAGATACATAAAGGGAACAATAAACTATGGACTGTTAATGAAGAAAAGAAATCGTCTGAATATAACTGGATACACTAATGCAGATTGGGGAGCTGACCCAGCTGATCGAAGATCAACTACAGGGTACTGTATATATAAGAGATAATCCAGTGTCAGGTGTTCAAAGAAACAATCTGTCATCTAAAGATCCACCACAGAGGCTGAATACAGGAGCGTCGCAAGTGCAACTGCAGAGACCATGTGGATTGTACGACATGAATTAAACATTAAAGTACAAGCCAAACCAACATTATGGTGTGGCAACCAAAGCACGGCGTATATGTCAGCTAACCCAATACTACATTCGAGAACAAAACATATCGAGATAGATCTCTATTTCGTCAGAGAACAAATACAAAAGAGAAATTTGCATGTAAATCACTTACCATCGGCTAGCCAGAGAGCTGATACACTTACCAAGGCGTTGTCAAAGCAAAACTTCATCAGATTCAGAAGTGAATTAAAAGTGGTCGCAATTCTCACCAATTTGAGTGAACCAAGAGAAGCTGTAGAGCCTCAATGGAGAAAAGACAAGAACTTTGACATAAAGAGCAACAGATCTATCAACAAAACTTACATCGAGGAAGACTGCAGTACAGAAAGAGCTTCGCAATGAAATAGCTCAGATTTATTGAAAGGAGCCTGGTATGACGATAAACTCACCCAGATCTAAGTAGTTTTGCTTTGGATCTGAGTAAAATTCACCAGATTTTTGAGGCGGCGTTAGAAGAGAGTGTCGCCATGGAAACCCTAATATAGGTTTGAGGGGGAGAGCTAAGAAATGAGATATATCGATATCTATGTTTATTTACTGACTTAAAGAGGAAATGGGATCTGGGCCGTATGGCAGCCCACTATCATAATGTTTTGTATATAAATGATACCATAGACGTCAGTACATTGTATTCAAGTATTTTGATCAATACAAATTATCATTTTGTTTCACTCTCTCTGCTCTTAACATCAATACAAAATACGAGATCGATTATACACCATAATCATCGTCAAAGTCTAACATTAAAAGAAAGGGACCATGTCACAAAATCAGGATTTGTACCTTTACGCTATACCATGCTTGTCAGTCGCTCACCGAATAGTAATAGTTGGAAGGAGAATTGAACACTTCAGAATCAAGAAGGAATTTGCTTTCATCCAAATTTACCTGAATTGAGGTAGGGGTGGTAATATAAAAACTTAGTTAATGGGTCTATTGACAATGTTGTTGGATTTTTATGGTGCATAAACAGTAAATGAACCTATTAGATTTGAGATACCGTTGCTACTATAGCCATGTTTCTAGGTTGACATAGGGTTTCAGATGTGCTCAGCTTGATACTGCACGAGTTAAGAACTTTCTTCAACATTTGTTTCAGCAATTGCAACCAACTACTCTGTTCCTTCTATGATTACATTGTATGGATTATCAACAACTGCCGTTAAAAGTTGCAACTAAAATTGCAATTGCTGAAATATGTTGGATATTTCTATCGATGATTTGAGAAAGATGAAGATAATAACTGCTGTACTTCTGACTTCAAGGATCTACTATATAAATTCTTTTAGACAGTTATTCAACCCAACATGTAACATCCTCGGATTTTAACCCAGTTTAATTTGATAATTGAATTAATTTTTGAAATTAATTTGTGGATTTAATAGAGTTTTTCAAAATAAATATTAGTTGTTTATAGATGTTAATTTTAAATCTAATTTGAAAATGTGAAATCGAAATTCAAATGTTAATATATTGAAATTTAATTGGACTTAAAGAAATTTTATTTGAAACAAAAATATGATAAGTATGATTACTTAAGTTTGAGATGAAAATTTTAAAATAAGTATTTGTTAATAAGTTTAGTATCTTAAGTTTAAAAATATAAATGTATTAAAAATTGTATTAACTAACATATAAATATTTATTTGTAATGAATAACTTTTCAAATCATTTGTTATAAATAAGAATTTAATTTAAACATTTAAATTTGACTTAATACTTTAAAAATGATATTTGAGATTTAAATTATAATAACAAAGATAATTTCTTATTTAATATAGATATACATATTTTAAATTTGAGTTTTAGATAAGATTTAAATTTAAGAGTTCAATTGTTTTAATATTCTTTCAATTTTAAATTTTTTTAACATAAGATAAACTTATTTTAAAATTTTATATAAAGAGTTAAATTAAAATAGATTTCTCACGCATATAAACATATGTTATATAAATTGAATAAAAAGCATAAGCTATTTGTTAATAATGTTTACATGAAGTCACTTTTATATTCATTAAAATCTAAAACTTGTTTATTAAATAGATAAGTACACATTTTATAATCGTATAAATATTACATAATTACTTATTCATAACTTAATAAATTTATAAATAAGAAAATAACATTTAAAATATTAATTAAATATTAAAACACTTGTAAACTTATTAATATATGTTAATGACAATTGTAAATAAGAGTGTATATGTGTAAGATAATTGGAACTTAAGGGGACAAGTGTCATTCTCTTAATAATTTAATTGAAAATTAAAATTGTAAAATAAGAAGAAGAGATTTATTTCTTTTAATCTTCAGCTAAATCTTTTCTTCATCTCAACCAAAATACAAAATGAATACAAATCAGAAATCTGAAAACAAAAGGAAGAAATAAATCTGGATATTCAAAATCAAATGCAAGATCTTCAGATTTTCTAATTCAATCTAAAACTACAATCAATCAATTCAAATGCTCAACAGCAACAAGATTATTTCAGCATGCAGAAGAAAATTCAATAAGCCTGGAAAACAAAATTACAGTTTCTGTTCTCTGCATATAAGGTGAGTAAATGAAATTTTAAAAGCAGTTTTAATTGTGGATTTCATCTTGTTCTTGTGATGGATATCATGAAGTTATCTGAAATATTTGATTTGAATTAGATTCATGTTTGAAATGTGAATAATTGATTTCCTGTGAAGTTAAAACATATGCTCTGTGTAAAATAACAGGTTTACAATTTTATTGTGACGACCGCCCATGACTCCCGTACAGAAACAAGGAAATGGTGCGCTGAAAAGCATGCCAGGCAGCCATGGACGATAGTCAGGGTAGCGTAAACACAAAATAGCCTATCGTATTACTCACAGCGCATGAATAAAATACAATAGAAAGTATACATAGTGAAGCTTTATAGAACAGAAGTCTCATCATATAAGCTCATAACAATTTGATACAAACATCTGAATAGCCAATACATCAAGCCTCACTACATAACACTCAGAGAACCATACAAACAGCGGAATACCCAGTACATATAGTAAGAAAACAATATGCAAAAGCCTCCAGCTCGTCTTCGTCATCAACAGCGTTAGTCACTAAGAACAGCACCTGTCACCTGCTACCTAGTCTGCCTATCCCAACATGGATGAACAGCCCAAGGTAATAAGAGTTAAACATAAAACCTTGAGTCAGACAAAAGTCTTAGTGAGAAGTAAATCAACTATCAAACATACCAAAAGAGCATAAATGGTACAAAAGAATAGGAACCCAACCATCCCACTCTACCTCTTTCTACAGTGATAGCCCCCAAACACATAAGCAGAAACAAACATAGCAAAGCAGACAATTAAAGTAAAGCAATTATCACTCGAGTCAAGGTCGATGTTTTCCAAGTACAAACCCCCAAGGCCTAAACCAAGATCAGATAAGCACCCTGAAAACATCGCTCTTGACCCAAGCGACGATACAAACAAAACATCCAAACATCCATGACTCTGGCTATCACTGTTATCATTGCCTCGATTTGACCGTTAGTTGAATGACCACCTGCCAAGGGCTAATGGTAACCCCGGTTCTAGACATAACTCCGCACGTCGTCGTGACCCGTGCCTAGGACTTACCTACCCTGCCCAGAGTACTCGACTACCTGCATGTAGTCTTTTGGGTGTCCTGACCACCTACCTGTAGTCGTTTTGGGCGCCTCATGTACTCTTGTTTTGAGTTTACTAGAACCTTCAACAACGATGAAATCCAAGCCTCCTAGTCATCCTCCTCGACGACTATTCTCATATTAGCCCAAGCTACCTCTCGAGCAATCCATTATCAACCAACTCGAACCATCCCTCGAGTTATCAACATGCTTGGAATGATCCCGTCTGGATTATGCCAAGGCTACATCACGTCATGCTTCGCCTCATCTCATCATAGCAAAGCTCTATCACAACATCGTCATCAAATCCGTCCATATGAGCTTCATCATCCGCTACATATGCCACGAGCAGCTTTTCCCATCCCTTAGCCTCCCCTTTAGCTTTTGGATCATCTTCGACCATACTTGTCTAGATCCAACCATAAATCAACTAACTCTAAACAATCAATCAAGACAATCATTAATCCAAGTAATTAAGAAATCAAACATGATCTAAATAAACGATTATGACAATAATGGCAATTTCGTAATTAAAGGGTCCAAAATCTAACAAGCATGAATTATAGGCCAATGTCTCTACAACTTGATGAATGAACTTGCATAAGTTAACATGTAGTAAAATGGATATCAAATCACCATGAACAATAGATCTACATGCAGACTTGAGAAAAATGCACGAAATCACTCTCTTTAACACATAAACAAACCACCTATCCAATATACTCCTTTGGTCCGTGTGAGAGATAACTACTACTCACCAAAACACCTAAACACCTCAAAAGATAACAACTTCAGATCTGGACAGCGAAGAACTAAGCTTGATCCGGCAAAATCTCGCCTCAATCGATGAAATCTCTCTTTGAGGAATGTAGATCTTCAACTTTGGATCTTGGATCTTCAACCTTGATCTTCAATCTTGGATGGATGTAAGCACTAGATTAGAGTGGAGAAAAGAAGTGAAGAAGTGTTGTAGTCGAGCTCTCAAAATGGCAGCACTTCGTCGCTTCAAAATCCGGTGTCAAAAAGTGAAGATATGGACGTATATTTATAGGCTGAAAATTAGTTCGTTCGCCCCTAGGTCGTTGCCGACCTAACGACCTAAAACCTCCGACCTAACGACCTAAAGACCTACGACCTACGACCTAACCAACATACCCGACCCAACTCACTGCCGACCTAACAACTAGACCTATAACATGCACACGTCCTAACAGATACGCGCGACCTAACAAGTATACGACCTAACTCTAACACCACGACCTAACAGATCAACGACCTAAGCCATAACACGTGTGCGCGACCTAACTATACACAGCCTAGCGACTTAACGACTTACGACCTAACGCACTAACACAGTCGCATCCTTACCTAAGTCGCCTGGTCGACTTACGACCTATCATATGTCGTCCCACGACCTAATTTCACTCACCTCTATAGGTCATAACTCTACTAAGTTGCTCGCGACCTAACGTAAGTCGCTCACGACCTAACTAGACACGGCCCACTGCTATAGGTCGCTCACTATCTTAGGTCGCTAACTAACCTAAATAGTTATCCTGCCTTAGGTCGCTTCCGACCTAAATATACTCAGCAACATTGGTCGCTCCCCACTAGGTCGTTAGAACCCTTAACCCGTTAACTACCTTAAGTCGCTCCACTACCTTAGGTCGCTCAACACCTTAGGTCGCTCAACCGACCTAACTTCCACACGACCTATCTCCTATACGACTTAACCCCTACACGATCTAATTCCTAGGTCGTTCCAAACTATAAGTCGCTCAACTCAAATCCCTTAACTCGCCCAATCATATTTAAGTCGTTACTTCTATAGGTCGCTCGACTCAACCTAACTCTCATACGACGTAAGCACCACACGAGATAACTCAACACGACTTAAACTTTGGTCGACTCATACTCTAAACGACTTAACAACATCAACGACTTAATGTCGACAGTTTTACGATCTTTCGATCCGTAAAAATACGGGTCGTTACATTCTCTCCCCCTTAAGAATTTCGTCCCCGAAATTCCAAACAGACAAGAGCAACCAAAACTATTCTGCATGCCTACCATCCATAGCAACCAACAAACCATACATCCAATTACTAACCTAGCATGCAGAATTCTAAGATTAGAACAAGTTACAATGTCATGGGATGTCACGACACCTTAGGGTCATACCTCGAAGAGTTCAGGATGAGCTGCTTTCATCCTCTCTTCCTCCTCCCATGTACAGTCGTTAACATCATCACTCCATTGTATCTTGAGCAACGTAATCGTCTTCCTTCTAAGCTGTTTCGTGTCGGTTTCAACAACACGAAGCGGCTTATGAGGTCTCGTAACAACTGGATCAACCTCTAAATCTTTATAGCTATCAGCAGAAACCACTATATTCGAGTCGTGCACATACTTCCGTAGATATGATACATGAAAAACATTGTGCACACCCACCATCTTTTCTGGTAGCTCCAATTTATATGCGAACTTTCCAATTCGCTCGATGATCGGGAATGGTCCAACAAATCTCGGAGTCATCTTTCCTTTCTTCCCGAATCGAATAACATTCTTCAAAGGAGAAATCTTCACAAAAACCATATCTCCTACGTCGAATACTAAATCCTTACGACGCTTATCGGCATAACTTTTCTATCGGTCTTTGGCTGTCTTCATTCGTCGTCGAATGATCTCTATACAGTCCGAAGTCTGTCGAATCATTTCTGGCCCAAGTATCAACTTTTCTCCAGTTCCAACCAACATGTCGGAGAGTTACAAGGTCTTCCATACAATGCTTCATATGGTGCTATACCAATACTTGATTGGTAACTGTTGTTATACGCAAATTCCACCAAATGAAGATGATCTTCCCACGATCCTCCGAAGTCCAAAACACATGCTCTGAGGAGATCTTCCAAAACTCGGTTGACTCTCTCGGTCTGACCATCTGTTTGGGGATGATAAGCTGTACTCAAACACAACTCGGTTCCCAAAACTTCCTGGAAGCTCTTCCAAAATCCACTAGTGAACAATGGATCTCGATCGCTCACTATACTCTTCGGAATACCATGGAATCGAACTATCCACTTAACATACAACTCAGCCAATTTCGATGCAGTCCTAGTTGACCGAACAGGAATGAATCTTGCACTCTTAGTCAAACGATCTACAATGACCCAAATCCCTTCATTCCCTGCCCTCGTTCTAGGTAGACCATCGATAAAATCCATCGATATTTGCTCCCACTTCCACGTAGGAACTTCCAATGGCTGAAGCAATCCACTGGGCTTCTTCTGCTCAGCTTTTACCAACTGGCAGTTCATACATTTGGAAATGAAATTTCCAACATCCTTCTTCATACCTTTCCAGTAGTAAGTCCTTTTCATATCCCGATACATCTTATTTCCACCTGGATGAATTGTCAACTTCGAGCGATGACTCTCCTTTAGAACTTCATCCCTCAATTCATCTATATCGCAAACAACTAGTCGTCCTTGTTTCCGAAGCCAACCCTCTCGATCGACTTCAAATTCTTTATCCTTTTTTGGATTCAATCCAGATTCCAAATCGCGGATAATCTTGACAAGCTTATCATCTCGCTTTTGACTCTCGCCAATTCTTTCCACCAGAGTAGGTCTTATCGATAAGTTTGCCAACATCTCAGGTTCCAATTCACATCCGGGCCTGAAGTCAAATCCAGCCAAATACTCGAGATTCTTCCATACTGAAAACATGGCTCCCAAACCTGCATGCCTTCGACTTAATGCATCTGCCACTGCGTTACCTTTTCCCGGGGTATAGGCTATACCAAAATCATATGATGCTAAAAACTCTAGCCATCGTTGTTGCCGAAGATTCAAATCTTTTTGGGAGAAAAGATACTTCATTGACTTATGATCTGTAAACAACTCGAATCGAACTCCCAATAGATAATGTCTCCACATCTTCAGAGCAAACACAATCGCCGCCAATTCTAAATCATGAGTCGGATAATTCCTTTCATGCGGCTTCAGTTGTCGACTTGCATATGCAACAACTTTATCCTTTTGCATCAGCACTGCTCCAAGTCTAGTACCACATGCATCGGTGTAAACCACCATCTCATCATTCCCACTTGGAATAATCAAAACAGGAGCACTTGTCAGTAGCTCTTTCAGGATTCCGAAAGCTTGCTCACACTTAGCATCCCATCTGAACACTTGGTTCTTTTTCGTCAATCCTGTTAACGGTGCAGCTATCTTGGAAAAGTCTTTGATAAACCGACGATAATATCCTGCTAATCCAAGAAAACTTCTCACATCAGATGCATTCTTAGGTCTAACCTAATCCTGGATCGCTGCCACCTTAGCGGGATCAACCGCTATTTCATTTCCAGAGATAACATGGCCTAAGAACCTCACTTCGCTCTTCCAGAAATGACACTTCGAAAACTTAGCCTTCAGCTGATGTTTCCGCAAGATTTCCAAAACAACACGTAAGTGCGTCTTGTGTTCTTCTTCAGTTTTGGAATAAATCAAAATATCATCCACGAACACAAGTACGAACTTGTTCAACTGATCCCTGAATACTCTATTCATAAGATCCACAAAATACGCTGGTGCATTGGTCAATCCAAACGGCATTACCAGCCACTCATAGAAACCGGATGGTGTCCTAAAAGCAGTCTTCAGAACACTATCCTTTGCCACTCTCAACTGGTGAAATCCCGTTGCCAGATCCATCTGAGAAAACACCTTAGCTTCGTGAAGATGATCAAACAAGTCATCTATTCTTGGAAATGGATACTTGTTCTTCTTAGTCACTTTATTCAGCTCACGATAATCCACACACAACCTCAACGATCCATCCGCTTTGGTTGCGAACACAACTGGTGCACCCCATTCGGACACGCTACGCCGAATGAATCCTTTCTGTAAAAGGTCATCAACTTGCACCTTCAACTCTTGTTGTTCCCTAGGCGCCACTCGCCTAAGAGGCATCACAACTGGTCTGGCTCCTTCAACTAGATCGATACGAAACTCGATCTCTCTATGCGGCGGTAACCCTTTGATCTCGTCAAAGACATCCTCAAATCCATTCACAATAGGCACCGATGACAGTCCATCCCGTGGAACAACCAGCGAATACATGAAGCTCATGAAGACGCCTTCTTCATGCTTACATCGTATCACAACCTTTCGCCCCTCCACATTCTCGACTGTCACCTCCAGCCTCTTACAATCAACCCTTGCCGCATACTTCCTAAGCCAGTCCATACCCAAAATAATTCCGAACCCCGCAAAGTTCAGAACAAAACAATCACAAACAAAAGAGCAATCATGACTCGATACAACTAGACCATGACATACCATACACAAACAAGACGAACCCCCAACTGGATTAGTTACAACCAATGGTCTATCAACAATATCCGGTTCCAAACCCAACCGGCTTACAAGGTCATTACAAACAAAAGAATGCGACGCTCCGGTATCAAACAACATTCTAACTGGAACACCACAAATGAAAAGAGTACCTTGAACTACCACACTCTTTCCTTTCTCTTCAGCAGTAGAAGCTTTCAAAGATGATGGCACGACCCCCAAAGCATAAGCTTGCACAATCTGCCTGTCTCTCCTTGGTTCTGGGCAATCCTTCTTGATGTGTCCCAGCTTATCGCAGTTATAGCACTTTCCCGGCACCTTGGGATTCTTACAATCTCTAGAGAGATGGCCCTTCTGCTAGCAGTTGTAGCAGGTCACTTCACTCCTTGGCTTCTTCTGGCCACTCTTACCCTTTTGCTGCTGCTGCTTCCTCTTCTTGTTCCCACCTTACTGTGGTTTGGACTCCTCCTTGGTCATAGCAACAACAGATCCTTCTTTAGGAAACAAACTCTCATGCCTGAGAGCTTTCTCCACAAGCTTCTCAAATGGATCGTCCAAATGATCCACTAACTGCCTCCCAAGATAAGTGTCCAAGCCTGTCACAAACTTCTCGTTCTTCTGGTAGGGAGATTCAATATACGATCTGGCATACTTGGACAAAGCTTCAAACTCAGAAACATACTCAAGAACTGATCTTCCACCTTGCTTGAGTTCCTCAAACTTCTTAAACAAAACAGATTTCTGAGCCATAGAAATAAACTTAGCTTCAAATCTGACTTGGAATTGCTCCCAAGTAATCTCTTCCTCTAGAGTATCAATGGTGATAGAGTTCCACCAATCCGAAGCTCTCCCTTGAAGCTGCCTTGATGCAAGCTTCCTCTTAGTTGCATCCTCAATTCCCAAGTCACCAAAGATCCTTCGACAAGCATCTATCCATCTTTGGACTTCAATGGTTGACTCTGTTCCCAAGAAAACCTTTCCTCCAAGAGCAGTATAGTCCTTGCTAAGCTTAGCAAAATCCACTGGTTTTGGAGCTTGAACTTGAACTCCAACATCTACTGATGGTCCTGAAGCTGGTATCCTTCTCATGATCGAAGTCATCATGGCCTCAAACATAGTAGCATAATCAGCAGCCCCTTCAGCAGCACGGCCTTCCCTAGCAGCTGGTCTCCCTCTTCGACTCATCCTTAATATCTACAAAAAGGAATGACTTAAAACACCTTGAGAAACAACTGCATAAGGAGTTCAAATCCTTCTAACTATTATATTACATAGTAATCATCCATCAAAATACAATTACGTCTCTCATACGTGATTACGTCGGCGAGCATTGGCTAAAATCGATTAACCAAAGCTGCGATACCAAATGTGACGACCGCCCATGACTCCCGCACGGAAACAAGGAAATGGTGCGCTGAAAAGCGTGCCAGGCAGCCATGGACGATAGTCAGGGTAGGGTAAACACAAAATAGCCTATCGTATTACTCACAGCGCATGGATAAAATACAATAGAAAGTATACATAGTGAAGCTCTATAGAACAGAAGACTCATCATATAAGCTCATAACAATTTGATACAAACATCTGAATAGCCAATACATCAAGCCTCACTACATAACACTCAAAGAACCATACAAACAGCGGAATACCCAGTACATATAGTAAGAAAACAATATGCAAAAGCCTCCAGCTCGTCTTCGTCATCAACAACGTTAGTCACTAAGAACAGCACCTGTCACCTGCTACCTAGTCTGCCCATCCCAACATGGATGAACAGCCCAAGGTAATAAGAGTTAAACATAAAACCTTGAGTCAGACAAAAGTCTTAGTGAGCAGTAAATCAACTATGAAACATACCAAAAGAGCATAAAGGGTACAAAGGAATAGGAACCCAACCATCCCACTCCACCTCTTTCTACAGTGATAGCCCCCAAACACACTAAGCAGAAACAAACATAGCAAAGAAGACAATTAAAGTAAAGCAATTATCACTCGAGTCAAGATCGATGTTTTCCAAGTACAAACCCCCAAGGCCTAAACCAAGATCAGATAAGCACCCTAAAAACATCGCCCTTGACCCAAGCGACGATACAAACAAAACAACCAAACGTCCATGACTCTGGCTATCACTGTTATCATTGCCTCGATTTGACCGTTAGTTGAATGACCACCTGCCAAGGGCTAATGGTAACCCCGGTTCTAGACATAACTCCACACGTCGTCGTGACCCGTGCCTAGGACTTACCTACTCTGCCCATAGTACTTGACTACCTGCCCGTAGTCTTTTGGGTGTCCTGACCACCTACCTGTAGTCGTTTTGGACGCCCCATGTACTCTTGTTTTGAGTTTACTAGAACCTTCAACAACGATGAAATCCAAGCCTCCTAGTCATCCTCCTCGACGACTATTCTCATATTAGCCCAAGCTGCCTCTCGAGCAATCCATTATCAACCAACTCGAACCATCCCTCGAGTTATCAACATGCTTGGAATGATCCCGTCTGGATTATGTCAAGGCTACATCACGTCATGCTTCGCCTCATCTCATCATAGCAAAGCTCTATCACAACATCGTCATCAAATCCGTCCATATGAGCTTCATCATCCGCTACATATGCACTAGCAGCTTTTTCCATCCCTTAGCCTCTCCCTTAGCTTTTGGATCATCTTCAACCATACTTGTCTAGATCCAACCATAAATCAACTAACTCTAAACAATCAATCAAGACAATCATTAATCCAAGTAATTAAGAAATCAAACATGATCTAAATAAACGATTATGACAATAATGGCAATTTCGTAATTAAAGGGTCCAAAATCTAACAAGCATGAATTATAGGCCATGTCTCTACAACTTGATGAATGAACTTGCATAAGTTAACATGTAGTAAAATGGATATCAAATCATCATGAACAATAGATCTACATGCAGACTTGAGAAAAATGCACGAAATCACTCTCTTTAACACATAACAAACCACTTATCCAATATACTCCTTTGGGTCCGTGTGAGAGATAACTACCACTCACCAAAACACCTAAACACCTCAAAAGGTAACAACTTCAGATCTGGACAGCGAAGAACTAAGCTTGATCCGGGAAAATCTCGCCTCAATCGATGAAATCCCTCTTTGAGGAATGTAGATCTTCAACTTTGGATCTTGGATCTTCAACCTTGATCTTCAATCTTGGATGGATGTAAGCACTATATTAGAGTGGAGAAAAGAAGTGAAGAAGTGTTGTAGTCGAGCTCTCAAAATGGCAGCACTTCGTCGCTTCAAAATCCGGTGTCAAAAAGTGAAGATATGGACGTATATTTATAGGCTGAAAATTAGGTCGTTCGCCCCTAGGTCGTTGCCGACCTAACGACCTAAAACCTCCGACCTAACGACCTAAAGACCTCGACCTACGACCTAACCAACATACCCGACCCAACTCACTGCCGACCTAACAACTATGCGACCTAAAACATGCACACGTCCTAACAGATACGCGCGACCTAACAAGTATACGACCTAACTCTAACACCACGACCTAACATATCAACGACCTAAGCCATAACACGTGTGCGCGACCTAACTATACACAGCCTAGCGACTTAACAACTTACGACCTAACGCTCTAACACAGCCGCATCCTTACCTAAGTCGCCTGGTCGACTTACGACCTATCATAGGTCGTCCCACGACCCAATTTCACTCACCTCTATAGGTCATAACTCTACTAAGTCGCTCGCGACCTAACGTAAGTCGCTCACGACCTAACTAGACACGGCCCACTGCTATAGGTCGCTCTCTATCTTAGGTCGCTAGCTAACCTAAATAGTTATCCTGCCTTAGGTCGCTTCCGACCTAAATATACTCAGCAACATTGGTCGCTCCCCACTAGGTCGTTAGAACCCTTAACCCGTTAACTACCTTAAGTCGCTCCACTACCTTAGGTCGCTCAACACCTTAGGTCGCTCAACCGACCTAACTTCCACACGACCTATCTCCTATACGACTTAACCCCTACACGATCTAATTCTTAGGTCGTTCCAAACCTATAAGTCGCTCAACTCAAATCCCTTAACTCGCCCAATCATACTTAAGTCGTTACTTCTATAGGTCGCTCCACTCAACCTAACTCTCATACGACCTAAGCACCACACGAGATAACTCAACACGACTTAAACTTTGGTCGACTCATACTCTAAACGACTTAACAACATCAACGACTTAATGTCGACAGTTTTACGATCTTTCGATCCGTAAAAATACGGGTCGTTACATTTATAATAAATTCAATAACTAGATTTTGAATTCGAATTGGACTTTGATTTGTAAATAGAAGTTGTTTGTAATCAAGTAATCTATCATCTAAAAATAATTACAGGTTTTTAAAGTGAATAATTGGCTCTGAATTTTTGAATTTACAGTAAATTCTTAATTTGGGTCAAAAAATTTATCAAAACAATTTTAAGTTTTGATTACCTAATTGAATTCGTGATGCTAAATCATGATATTTAATGGTGAAATCACGATTTTTAGATTAGTACTTAGTGTGAATTCATGGTTTGAACTGTTTTGGGCATAATGGCCAATTGGTGGCGAACAACGGTGAACTGAGCGTCGTGGTTGAGCATGAAGGTCGACGGGATGTTGTAGTTCATCAGAAAAATTCTCTAGAATTTTATTGATGATTGAGATGACCAGAAATCAAGGAAGTAGGGTTTTATACCCAGTGGATGTCATCATTGTTCTATTGGAATTCGCGGCGTCAAGAAGCAACCGGAGACAATCGCACGTGATGCCGTAGGTTCTGGAGGTCGTGGGTGAGCTACGGTTATGGTGGTGGGGTTTCTCGAGGCCGGGGTTGCCGTGGTGGTCGACTTCCTGGTGAAGTTTGTTTTCGAGATATTGGATTCAGATAGTCGAATTCGATTCTTGAATGAATCGAGGAAGTTAGTTGATCGATGAAGTCGTCGTGGTTGAAGTCGACTTGACGGAGGCAAGAGGGGAGTTCACCGACGTTCGGCGGCGCTGTGCACGTTGATGTGCACGGTTTTGTGCGTCTGCAGTTTGGATTTGCGGAAGAAGCGAGTTGCTCGGGATTTTTTTCAGGGAAAGTTCGAGTTTTACTCGAAGCAGGTGAAGGGTTTGGGAGACTCGGGGTAAATACGAGATTTTGTAGTGGGTAGCTCGGGTTTTATTTTGAGCAAGATTTTAGTTTGGTTTTAAAAGTTTTCAAATTTAACTGCAATATTTTAAAAAGTTTGAAACAAAGAAATTTGATTTTGGAATAAAGTTTCAAAAAAAATTAAATAAGTTTTACTTATAAAACTAATTGGTTTCAAAATTAAATTTTAAACAAGTTTTATATATATTAAAATATGAAAGTTTTTAAAATAAAATAAGTGGATTTTTGAAATAAATTTTGTATTAAATTTATTTAATAACTTTGAGATTTTTAAGGATTTAAATTTTAAATTTGAATGTTATAAATTGTTTTAATTATAATTGATTTCTAATATATTTTATTTTAAGTAAAGCTAAAAGATAACGCTGTAGAGATCAAATTATAATGTAGATTTATCTTAAGAAATTAAAAGTTTTGATTAATTGAAGATAAATAAATTTGTGAAAATAATTAAGATAATTCAACTACTATTAATAATCAAAAAGTTATTAGTTAATAGAAATGATTTAATTAAGACAAAGATTTTCTTAATTAAGGATCTTTTTTTAATATAAGAAGTTAAGGGATCATTTAATTAAATTTAAATGTTTTGTTAGATAATTGATTAAGTAATTAAATTAGTAAGTGATTAAAGATAATCACTTATGATTTAATTTGGTTAAATTACTTGGTGAAGTAATTAAGTAATTAATTACTGGAGGTAATTAAGTAAAAGGAAATTGTTTGACAAAGTAAAAGATAATTACTTTATGAAAATGATTAGGTGGAAGTGATTAAGGGTTAATCACTTGTGTTATTAATTAAAGAATTAAAGGTTTAAATGTATTTATTAATTGAAGACTAACTTATTAATGAGAGGATTAAGAGTAATTAACAAAGTGATTAATTACTTGTTAGATAATTAATCAGAAAGGATTTGATGAATGGAAGTAATAATTAATTAAATAATTAATTAGTAATTAATAATTAGTTTATGTGATTTGTTAATTAAGGTAATTAATCTGAGAATAATTAATTAATTAAAGGTTAATTAATTAAAGGATTTAATTAAAGGCTAATTAATAAATTAATAATTGATGGTGAATTAAGGCAGAAATAACATTGGGGGGGTGAATAGTGTTTTAAAGAATATATGAACTATATGACTAAATTAAAACTTTCAACACAAATCTAAACAGAATTCTAACACAGAATGATCATGGAACATATAACAAATGCAAGTAGTAAAGTAAAGCAAGTAAAAGGAAAGAACACACCGGATTTTATACTGGTTCGGAATCCTCCTACATCCAGTCCTGCACCAAGGCAATATCCTTGTATAGATTTTTATAAGCCAATATCCAAATTACAACCCTCAATTTCTAAGGCCTTGAGGAACCCTCCTATCTCCGAGTCTGGGGTAAACTCTCTTGATTTACAGGACACAAGATCACCCTAATACTTTCTAATACCAATCCTTTTGAATGGATAGACTCTATGGACTTTTTGAATACAAATTGATCCTATAACTCTGAATAGCACTTTGACCTTTAGTAGAATGATGGAGAATCAAATTGAGAGTGTATCTAAATGATTTCCTATTGAGAATTTGGAAGAATGATGGTACGATCTTGAAAATATGAAGTTTTATGGATATGGAATGGTGGAGAAGAAAGAGTGAAGAAAAAAATAAAATTAGTTGTTAAAAAATTCGTTTTGGAAGCCTTTATATAGATGCACAACAGTCATAACCATTGGCGAAAGGTTTTTGAACGAATGGACACTTCTTTTGAAATTTGAATTTTGAATCCAACTGTCACCATGTCGACATGGGGTATCCCCATATATCGACATCCCTTAGTTCAAAATTGTAGAGATGTTGTTTCGTAAAAGCATTTGAATTTAAAACAAGTTGAAACTTCTCTGAAGCAAAATAAAGTGTTTAAACAATATTTTGAGATAGAGAATGAATATAAAACATTATTTTAAATATATATATATAATTGATATAGACCTTCAATTATATAAGTAATATTCAAAATCAGAATAAGTTTTGATGTTTTAAAAATAGAAGTTTTTAAAATCAGAATGGAGGAATATTTCAAGGCTTAAACAAAGTTTGAAAACATTTTTGAAAACATTATTTTGAAAGCTAAAACATTTTGAAAACAGATTTATAAACATTTTGAAAAATCTATTCAAACTGAAATTGCAAGAACCTTCCTACAGAGCTCCTCCATAGGACTCGAGAACTTGTACAAAGTAGTTTAAATGATTTTGATTTTCATAGGTTTGTAAGCCACTTGTCGTAGATTTGTAAGCTACTTGTCGTGGGTTTGTAAGCCACTGGTTTCGATAGAAATTGGGTTCCATCCCAAAAGAAAATTGGAAGAAAGATAAGAGTGCTATTATGAAGTTTTAACAAAATACTAGACACTTATCTTGAGATCTTGAAATCTTGATTCTCTAAAGTCTTGAATCTTGAATCTCTAATCTTCATCTTGATGCTTGAGTCTTTATACTGATCAGTCTTCGATAATACCTGCATATACTTCCTATATACATATATATATATATATATATGAAAATGTTAGTATATATTTTATAAAGTAAAGTATAAGAACTATATAAGGTTGTTGTCATCAAAACATCATCAACTCAGTTCCTAACAATCTCCCCCTTTTTGATGATGACAACCTTTATTTATAAAATATTCTTACCATACCATAACTCCCCCTTACTCCGTGACTTCTTCTTAAAACTACAACTCCCCTTTATTCCATGACTCCCGCTTACCCCAAGCACATATATTTTATAACTTTCTCCCCCTTTGTCATCAACAAAAAGGAATAAAAGATTTACCTGTTCTAAAGTATATATAGAATAAAAGTGTAAAGTGAACGTGTAAGTGATCAAGTGTGTGTGCATATATATAAGTGTAACTTGACAATCAAATCAATATCATACATAGCAAAACAACCATGTATAGTATATGAAGTTATATACAAACCAAATCCAAATCAAACTTATGCAAACAATTCAATCAAATCCTAATCAAATCTAAATCAAATCAAATCAAACAAACAAACAAACAAACAAACATAATGGTCAGACATTCCTTGGGACTTCCACCCAGCCATCTTCTCCAAAGATAGGATCAGTTTTGATAACAACCCAATTATCTTTGTCGAGAGTGACCGGTGGATTTGCTTCGGGTTCGTCTTTGCTAAGGCTTGAGATCATCCAACGAAGTGCGTCGAAGTATTTCTCTTGCTCTTTGATCATCTGCATTTGGCTTAATTCTAAGTGCCTTTGATTTCTAAGTATAAAAGAAAGAATATTCTTGAAAGAAGTAAGAGTTTCTTCAAGATTTTCACTTAAATTCTTAATTGGAGAAGCCATAATTTAAGAAATAAGTTGAAGTATGAGAGGAGATGAATAGAAATGGAGGTTGAGAAGTTTTTCTGGAAAAAAAAGGTATTTATAGGAGTTATTGGCCGTTCAAAATGAATTGTCACTTGGTAGTTACAAGAATTTGAAATTAGAGATTGTAACTACTTTCTGACTGTTATATGTCGACATGGGGGGATGGGTCATGTCGACATGGTCTAGACAGAATGACCAAGTTGAGTTATTTTTGATTTCTAAGTTTATTTTTGTACTCGTGGACCTATATAAACTTAAAATAAATAACTAACAGAGATATATAAAGCTGGAAAACAGAGAATAAGATAGCATTACTTATATTAGTTAATATTAGATAATCTTAACTAAAAAAGTAGAAAATACAAAGATAGATAAATGATAGCTAGAGAGATAATGGCTAGGATTAGTTTGATGAAGATGATGATGAAGACAAGCCAAGTTTCCTGCCTATCTTCCCAAAGAACTTGTCGATCTTAGTAGAGATTTTATCCATTTTCTTGCTAATAGATCTCTTAAGAACCTTTTGGTTTTGAGCAAGTATCTTTTGGTTCTTGAGTATGGTCTTGTTGGATGGATTGGCGGGTGTATGTGGATACTCTATACTTTCCAAAGAGGTATCTTCATCTTCCTCTTCTTTAATTTCCATTCCTTCCCCTTCTTCTTCCTCTTCTTCTTCCTCTTCTTCCATCTCTTCATGAGCAAGTCTCTCTTCCTTTTCGGAAAGTGTTTCATATGGTTGAAACATAAGTGGGATTTTCATAAGAGAAATGTTCCCATGATTGAACACTTTTCTACTTACAAACTCTTCCTTTTTAACATCCACGCCAAAATAATTGAAAATCCGAGTAAGGTAAATTCCATGATAAAGAGTGTTTTCTCCCATATTAAAATTTTTGGGTCTTAACTCATCCAAAAAAGTTTGTGCCCAATTAATATCATATTTTCCAAAAATAGCAAAAAGAGCTTTACACAGTTTTGAGGTGGGATTATTGTAGTTTCCCGACCTAGGAATAATTGTGTGTTGAATAAGAAGGTTGACAATTCTTGCTTTTGGGCGGAAAAAGCGGTTCTTAAAATCCATGTGGTCATCGCTTTCAAAAATGTGATGAAAAGTCTCTCGATCGGATTCATTGATTTGAAATTCCGAGAGATTCATACCGGTAGATTTGCAACCCAAAATATTACCCAAAATATCGGAATCCAAAACAATAAGTGTTCTAACACTACTCCTAATTTGATCTTCATTTCCATTATAAAATCCACGATTTAGGTTTGCATAAAACATTTTGACAACGTTTGGATAACAAACGAATCATTTTGCTTGTTATCAATCAAGCTAAGAATGGAGTTTTCTTCAAAAAGTTGATCGATTTCATAAGAAGAAAAATCATCAAAAATGGCAAATTTTCCCGTATTGACTTTACCATAGTTTACATAGCTTATGTAAGCTTTGATAGCCTCCGGGTCATTGAAAAGATCATTTTTGATGGATTTGGGTAGCCTCATAGTTGATGGGTTACTTGAGGAAGCCATTGATGAGTGTTTGAGAGGAGTAGAAGATAATGAAGAAGGTTTGAATTATGAGAATAAAAGTGAAAAGAGATGATAAGAGATGTATATTAAATAGATTCTCTAAAGTCATGTTCTCTGGTCAAGAGGTGTCTTTTCAGAATTTTGAAGTAAGTGAAATGGTGGAGGGAAATTCAAAAGTTTGAATTCAAATTTTGAAATCAAATTTCTGAGAGGCATGTCGACATGGGGTATCATGGCATGTCGACATGTGCCTGTTGAATTTGAAAGGAGGTGTCTATTTTTAAAATCTAATAAATTCCTAAAATCCTAAGAAAACTAATCTATATTCTATATCTATATTTAATTCAGTAATAATATTAAATATAATAATATTAAAATATTTTAATATTTAAAATATTATTAAAATAATATTATTTTGAATTTAAAAATTCAAATTTCAAAGGGTGATTTTGAATTTAAAAATTCAAGAAATTGCAAACAAAATCAATGCAAGCAAGTATCCAATAAAATTAAAATAAATGTGTACCTATTTTTAGATCCAAACTCCGATCGTCTTCTGATTCGAGAATAGCCATGAAGCACAGATTTGAATTATCAGTTTTCTTCTCGTCATCACTGGATGAATCTGAATCGTCAAGAGTTGCTGCATATGCCTTCTTTCTTTTCTTTGGTTGCTCGTTGTTTGGTTTAAATGTCTGTTTGTCTGGATATGGACAATCCATCTTGTAGTGCCCTGTTTTGTTGCAGTTATAGCATCTATCACCATTATTGTTGTTGTTGTAGTTCTCCGAAGTATTTCTGGAATTTCTTTGATCATTTCTTTTAAAGTTATTCATCTTTCTATAATTTAGAAATTTCCTGAAATTTCTGGTTATGAAAGCAATTTCTTCATCACTCTCTTGTTCTGAATCTCCAGTTGTTGCTTTGAATGCGATCGATTTCTTTTCCGTTGCCTTAGATTCTTTTCTCCCTTGTAGTTGAACTTCATAAGACATTAAATTACCAATTAACTCTTCAATCTTCATTTGACTAACATCATTTGCCTCTTCAATAGTAAGTGTCTTTTGATCCCATTCTGGAGTGAGTGAATTGAGTATTTTTCTGACTTGATCTTCTTGTGAGAAACCCTTTCCTAAAGCAATCAATGAATGTACAATATCTTGAAATCGACAATACACGTCGGAAATGGACTCATTTTCATGCATTTTAAACAATTGAAACTGGTTAGTTAATATGGAAATTTTAGTCTGTTTAACTTTGCTTGTTCCTTCATGAGTTACTTGCAAAGTTTTCCAGATTACAAATGCAGACTTACAAACAGAGACTCTATTAAACTCATTCGTATCTAGTGAACAAAATAGTACATTCATAGCCTTAGAATTGTTTTGTGCAACTATCATTTGCTCAGTAGTCCACTAGGCAAAATTAGTAGTTGATTCAACATATTCAATTTGTGTCATATTCCAAGTATCTAAACTTACGGATTGTAAATAAATTTTCATCCTACATGCCCAATATGCATAATTACTGCCATTAAAAAGTGGTGTTCTGACAGTAGACTGACCTTCTATAAATGAACTAGAGTTAGTACTTGTGTTGACAGAAGTAGTAGTGACAGGAGTGACATTACTAGTGTGTTGTGCCATTAAAACTTTTCAAAATTTCAGAATATGAAAACAATGAAAACCAATGCTCTGATACCAATTGTTGGGGATGCAGATTAAGGATCTTAAGGCAGAAATACACTAGAAGGGGGGTGAATAGTTTTTTAAAGAATATATGAACTATATGACTAAATTAAAACTTTCAACACAAATCTAAATAGAATTATAACACAGAATGATCACAGAACATATAACAAATGTAAATAGTAAAGTAAAGCAAGTAAAAGGAAAGAACACACCGGATTTTATACTGGTTCGGAATCCTCCTACATCCAGTCCTGCACCAAGGCAATATCCCTGTACAGATTTTTATAAGCCAATATCCAAATTACAACCCTCAATTTCTAAGGCCTTGAGGAACCCTCCTATCTCCGAGTCTGGGGTAAACTCTATTGATTTACGGGACACAAGATCACCCTAATACTTTCTAATACCAATCCTTTTGAATGGATAGACTATATGGACTTTTTGAATACAAATTGATCCTATAACTCTGAATAGCACTTTGATCTTTAGTAGAATGATGGAAAATAAAATAGAGAGAGTATCTAAATGATTTCCTATTGAGAATTTGGCAGAATGATGGCACGATCTTGAAAATATGAAGTTTTATGGATATGGAATGGTGGAGAAGAAAGAGTGAAGAAAAAATAAAATTAGTTGTTAAAAAATTCATTTTGGAAGCCTTTATATAGATGCACAACAGTCATAACCATTGGCGAAAGGTTTTTGAACGAATGGACACTTCTTTTGAAATTCGAATTTTGAATCCAACTATCACCATATCGGCATGGGGTATCCCCATATGTCGACATCCCTCGGTTCAAAATTGTAGAGATGTTGTTTTGTAAAAGAATTTGAATTTAAAACAAGTTGAAACTTCTCTGAAGCAAAATAAAGTGTTTAAACAATATTTTAAGATAGAGAATGAATATAAAACATTATTTTAAATATATATATATAATTAATATAGACCGTCAATTATATAAGTAATATTTAAAATCAGAATAAGTTTTGATGTTTTAAAAATAGAAGTTTTTAAACTCAGAATGGAGGAATATTTCAAGGCTAAAAAAAAGTTTGAAAACATTTTTGAAAACAAAATTTTGAAAGCTAAAACATTTTGAAAACAGATTTAAAAACATTTTGAAAAATCTATTCAAACTGAAATTGCAAAAACCTTCCTACAGAGCTCCTCCATAGGACTCGAGAACTTGTACAAAGTAGTTTAAATGATTTTGATTTTCGTGGGTTTGTAAGCCACTAGTCGTAGGTTTGTAAGCTACTTGTCGTGGGTTTGTAAGCCACTGGTTTCGATAGAAATTGGGTTCCATCCCAAAAGAAAACTGGAAGAAAGATGAGAGTGCTATTATGAAGTTTTAACAAAATACTAGACACTTATCTTGAGATCTTGAAATCTTGATTCTCTAGAGTCTTGAATCTTGAATCTCTAATCTCCATCTTGATGCTTGAGTCTTTATACTGATCAGTCTTCGATAATACCTGCATATACTTCCTACACACACACACACACACACACACACACACACATATATATATATACGAAAATGTTAGTTTATATTTTATAAAGTAAAGTATAATAACTATATAAGGTTGTTGTCATCAAAACATCATCAACTCAGTTCCTAACACTAATTTATTAAGGTAATTAATTAAGATAAATTAATTGCTAGTTAATTTATGGTAAACAATGATAAGTGATTAAGAATAATCACTTATTTTAATTAATTAAGGATAATTAATTAACGTGATAAATTAATTTAAAGGTTAATTGATGATTAAAGAGTAATTAATCAAAATGGTTTGTAATTAATTAATGATTAATTAACCAGCATTAGAAATTTATTCATAAGTAATTTATCTGATTTAAGTAAATCACATAATTAATTGATATCACTCATGGTTGTTAGGATTCTATGGAGTGCTTTGAATTGATTGATGTCCTTGAGTTGTACTAATGTGTGATATGAATTATTTTATGAACTGTGATGTAATTTATTCTGCGATGAAATTAATTATCTATGGTGTAATTTATTATCTACGATGAACTTATATTATTCATCCATGATCTGTAAATAAAGATAAGCGTTATGGATTATACCGCTTATCGATATTTCTATGTTTGAATCTATAATGGTTGATGTTGGTGCACTATTGTGTGTAAAACTCCTGGACCACACTATACACACACAAATATGGATTTGACAAAGAAATCCGGTTAAGTCACAGATATTTGAATTTAATATTTTGAAATAGTTTTTAAGGCTGAATTTTAAAACCAAACGGTTTTGGAAATTATTTTGAAAGCTATAATTGAATCTTTGTGAAAGATAGTTGAACCCTATTTTGAAATTGAAGAGGATTTTTAAATGGTGTATCTTTTATACATAAAAGATGGAAACGGGAATTGTTTAAAAGTTATGAAGCGAGTCTTTAATTTAAAGAACAGATGGGTTAATTCAACTTGAAATGGAATTGTTTTTTTGAAAGGCTACAAATGAATCTTTGTAAAGATTGGTGATCCTTGTTTTAAATTAAAAGGGGATTTTAAGGTAAATCTTTAGTTTAAAAGATTTAAGTGTAGAAATTGTTTAAACCATTGAAGGTTTTTTGAAATGAATCTTTTTGTTTAAAAGATTGGAAACGGTAATTTGTTTTAACCATTTGAATAAAATGTTTTGGGCTTTAAGCTGTGATTTAACCGAAATCCCATTATCCGTATGATTTTAAATATTGCGCTCATTATTTGGTTTAGCCGGGAGAGGACCTTTGTGTCATATAACCCATTCTGAATAATGATACGACGTATATGGATAGCATTTGAAGACCGGTGGTGAAGACCGGATATTTTTCAAAAACGAAAGGATAACCCGTCGAATGTCTCTGCACCGAATGGTCCCCGGTATAGAGGTTTGATCACCCTTTGTGATGGGGAGTCTGGACATGATTAGGGATTATTCAGATTTGCAAGGGCTTCTTCGGAAGTGCCTTCGATTTTGTTCGAACCCGGAACAGACTTGTATGGATTGTGTGTCTGACGTTACACCTTGAGATGTAAAACCGGTTCCTATCAAATACATTTCTGTTTGGTGGCGAAGATTTATTCTCTTATCTTAACACCCTTCTCTGAGATGTACAAGCTCAGAGGTTATGTAGTTGATGGTTACCAGTGATACATTCTCAATTTGGTAATGTGGCATACGAAGTGCTGCTGATCATTTGTTGATCAAAGCATGGCTTTTGTGAAAAGCGTAGCTTTATGGATGAGACTTCGTCGAACTTCACAACCCGGAATGGTCGAAACAGGAAGAATGCGGCAAGGTTATTTGGGGGTAGCGTCCTCTGAGGGTATGTTCATTTCCTTCTGGATAGAGGTGGTATCATGGTATGGAGACCAGAAACTTAACCTATGTGGTTGCTGCAAATTTATTACTTTGTGGTAGTTGGTGAATCCCGGGATAAAGGTCGGTTACGACCGGGGGATGGCATACTCGTGTCAGTAGTTATCTAGTTACAGAGGTAACCCAGCCTTGTGTTGGCAGAGATCTGGTTAGGTTCTCGGGACGTCCCTCCAGAGACGTACCCATGTGGCAATGGAGGTGTTTGCCCATTTTTTGCGCAAACATTTTTGGTGCTTTCACTGAGAGCTTCGAACTCGAAACTTCAGCTTCCCTCATTCAACCTTCTTTCCCAATAGCACCCTTCGTTGCCTAGGAAACATGACTTCAAGGCCAAGAAAAGACGCCAACAAGTGAAAGAACGTTGCAACTAGCAGCGCTCCAAATCCAGTGGATCCAGATCAAGAGAACCATCCCACTACAGCAGCGGTGCCACATGTAGATCAGGCAATTCCAACAGCCCCTGCCGCGGAACAACCGGCAGTAATCACTAGAGCAGACCTAGACAGAGTTGTGGTGGAAGTGACTAACCGCTTCGCATCCCAACAAGAAGCTTTGGTGAACCAACTCATGTCACGCTTGAGGGATGTCGAAGAATCCAACCGCAACACTGAATCATGGGATGAATCTCAATCTGGAGGATCTCGGAGACAGCAAAGGTCTTCCCTCTTCGAGGAAGCCATCAACAGGAACAACAATGATAGGGGCCGCGCCCGGACTCAGCCCGAACTCCGACTCGAGGAAGCGCTTGAAACCGAACCCAGTGGGGGAGGCGCCAGGCGAGGGTCGGATGTAGCTGAGCCAGTCATGCCACCTAATCATAGAAACCCCGCTGAACGGAGCCGAGCTAGAACCCAGCCCGAAGTTGACCCCATGGAAATGCTCGAAACAGAACCCCACAGGGGAAGATCAAGGCATGGGGCAACTGTAGCTGGTCCTAACATGCATCCGAGCAGCCAGAGGCAACCACTGGATAACGTCAGAAGTGATAGACTATACCATCCCTACAGGTCATCTGGACGAGATCGATCCCGCAGGGAAGAGCCAAGTTCATTTCTATCCGCTCCAAATTCTGACGAAAGAATGGCACGATTATTTAGAGAATGCGTCCAACGGGAGCAAAGGGACCGAGGAATAGGCACTAGGGTCACCAGCCCCTTCACCCGCAATATCGAAACTGCCATCACCCCCCGGGAATGGAAAATGCCAACCATGGAACCTTACAAGGGAACTTCCGACCCCATCGTACACTTACAAAGATACACCCAGCATATGCTCATGAGCGGAGAAACAGAAGGGGTGCTGTGTAAATGCTTTCCGCTATTCCTAGCAGATCTAGCTACCTCCTGGTTCCGCCATCTACCCCAAGGATCTATCAGCTCATGGGAGATATTGAAAGAAAGGTTCATTAGCCAGTTCCGCATCCATGTAGAACAACCTAAGGATGCTTATTCTCTATCCAATGTCAAACAGAAATCCAGAGAGACACTGCAACAATATCTAACTCGGTTCAACGCCACAGCGGCCGCAGTCCAAGATGCCGATGAGAAACTCACCCTAATGGCCCTCTGTAGCGGTGTACACCCAGATATCAAGTTCGCAAGAAGACTAACTAAGGAAAAACCAGCTACTTTACCTGATTTCTTCCATGAAGCTGGAAAGTATATGAGACTTGAAGACGCCGTCACTGAAAGGCAGTCAGGGCAACAAGGTAAGACAACTTCGGACAAGGTTCCCGCTGCAGCTAAGGACACTCGAAGAAATGAATCTAGAGACAATGCTGGGGGCAGGAAGGTTGAAAAACGCCAATATCGACCAGGACCAAGATTTGACTCCTACACTCCTTTGAATGAAACAATCGAAAACATCTTTCTAGCCACTCAGGGCGAACTCGGATACAAGCGCCCCCCGCACAAGAAAGAATCTGATAACGCACTCAAGTCTGGAAAGTTCTGCCGCTTCCACAAATCCCACGGACATGACACCAATGAATGCCACCATCTCCGGGACTTGATCGAAGAACACATCAGACGAAGAAGGCTGGAACTCTATGTGAAAGGTCAGAACAGGCCTCCAACTCCTGCCAATGAGAACTCAAAGCGACCCCTCCCAGAAGTAGGCGGAGGGAATCGCAACACCAGTGGCTCTAGTCAAGAGAAGGTAGTGGTCCATACCATCTCGGGAGGACCACACATCGCCGACAGAAGCTGGGCAGAGATGGAAAGATACGGCAAGTCACTTAGAAATGCTGATGGCTATGTTAACTCCATTATGGAAGAACGCCACCCAAAACGGAAAGAGAGTGACGACATCAAATTCAGTAGGCGTGATTTAAAAGGAAGACAGTATCCACATATGGATCCCATGGTCATCTCTGCCTGCTTCGGTCCAGCTAAAGTTTTTCGAATTCTAATAGACACAGGAAGCTCCGTAAATATCCTATTCAAACATGCTTTCGATAAGATGAAGCTGTCAATGAAGGATGTGTCTCCCTGCAACAAACCCCTGCACGGTTTCACTGGAGATGCGAAAATGCCACTCGGGCAACTTGACCTCTTCATCGAAATAGGAAGTCATCCCCGCTCCGTTGTGCGAAAACAAACGTTCTTACTAATAGAAA
Organism: Allium cepa; assembly: GCA_030765085.1. Taxonomy (NCBI): domain Eukaryota; kingdom Viridiplantae; phylum Streptophyta; class Magnoliopsida; order Asparagales; family Amaryllidaceae; genus Allium; species Allium cepa. The sequence goes on along the minus strand of CM060937.1, from coordinate 1,028,251,008 downwards.
ACCACTCGGCCTACAACGCCTTCTTGGGAAGACCAGCCTTGTCTGACTTCCAAATTGTCCTAGCCCCGTGGTGCCTAAAAATGAAATTCCCAACGGATAACGGAATAGGAGAAGTTAAAGGAGATCAAGACGCCGCTCGAGATTTCTATGTAACTGAACTTCGCAATAACCGTAGAAAGAATAAAGGGAAAGATGCAGAGACTACTCTCTGCATGAAAAGCTTGGAAGCATAGCAACTAAAGAAAGCCCCTCCTCTTCGATACACCAGCGATCCTTTCAATGAACTAGACCCCAGGGATAAGGAGGAGGAGGCTACCGCTGAGCCTGCAGAGGCCATGGAATTCGTATCTGTAGACAAACATGATTCAAGCAGACTATTAAAAATAGGATCTCAGCTAAAAACAGAATTGAAGGATCAACTCATTGACTTTCTCCGCCATAACTTAGATGTATTTGCGTGGACACATGCCGATATGATAGGAATCTCCCCAGACATAGCATGCCACATGTTGAACATCGATCCCACCAAGGTACCGATAAAGCAGAAAAAGAGAAGCATGGGAGCAGAACGATCAGCAGCCCTCGATGAGGAAGTAAAGAACCTACTTGCTAATGACTTCATACGAGAAGCCATCTACCCAGAATGGATCGCTAACCCGGTACTAGTAAAGAAAGCTAATGGGAAGTGGCGAACATGCATTGATTTCTCCAACTTAAATGACGCTTGCCCGAAAGACTGCTTCCCGCTCCCCCGAATCGATCAACTTGTGGACAGCACTGCCGGGCACGAACTTTTATCTTTTATGGATGCATACTCCGGATACAACCAGATTCCCATGCACGCCCCCGATCAAGACCACACTAGCTTCATCACTGACCGGGGATTATATTGTTACAAAGTCATGCCTTTTGGACTCAAAAATGCCGGAGCTACCTATCAGCGCCTCGTCAACAAGATGTTCGCGGAATTAATAGGGCGAACTATGGAAGTATATGTGGATGACATGTTGGTAAAGTCCAGGAGAGCCGACAATCATGTGAGCCACCTGAGCGAGATGTTTCAGGTACTTCGCCGATATGGAATGAAGCTGAATCCTCTAAAGTGCTCCTTCGGAGTGTCATCGGGAAAATTCTTAGGATTCATTGTCCATGCCAGAGGAATTGAAGCAAACCCTGAACAAATCCGGGCTCTAAAAGAAATAAGGATACCTTCCACTCGAAAAGAAATGCAGAGCCTAAACGGAAAGGTGGTCGCCCTAAGCAGATTCATTTCCAAAGCAACTGACAAGTGCGTCCCTTTCTTCGAAGCTCTCAAGAAAGACAAAGAAAAGTTCGAATGGACCGATGAATGCTTAAAAGCCTTCCTTAACCTGATCGAACACCTTCAGAAACCACCAGTACTCTCAACTCCAAACGAAGGCGAAGAGCTATACCTATATCTCGATGTATCATCTCATGCTCTAAGCGCTGCCCTGGTAAGAGAAGAAGACCGCACACAACGCCCGGTGTACTTTATAAGTAAGAGATTTACTGGGGCAGAAGCCAGATATCCTAAACTTGAGAAATTGGCGTATTGTCTATTGATCGCGTCATGAAAACTGCGACACTACTTCCAATCTCACTCCATCAGAGTTCTAACTGATCAACCACTAAGACAGGTGCTCCATCGTCCCGACACTTCTGGACGACTCCTCAAATGGTTCATTGAACTAAGTCAGTATGACGTCACCTACCATCCTCGCACCGCTATCAAGGGACAAGCCATGGCCGATTTCATTGCCGAATTCACTACCAACGAAGGCAAGGATCAGTTTGAAATAGCAAAAGACATCAAGTGGAACCTCTTTGTAGATGGAGCATCGAACGAACAAGGCTCAGGGGCAGGTATTGTGATAATCACCCCCAGGGGAAGAAAGATGTACTATGCATTAAGGTTAGAATTCGCGGCCACTAACAACGATGCGGAGTATGAGGCAGTAATAGCGGGATTGGAGCTTGCCTTAGAAATTGGAGTCAATTCTTTATGTCTTCATAGTGATTCTCAACTTATCGTAAACCAAGTACTAGGAGAATTCCAGACACGAGGAGAACGACTCACAGCATATCTAAAGAAAACCAAACTGCTGCTCGATCAATTGGACCATTATCTAATCAAACACATTCCTCGAGAAGATAACCAAGAGGCCGATGAACTAGCAAAGCAAGCTAGTATGAAGAATAGCACCATTTCCGGAGCACTAGCCATCTCAAGGCAGCTAGCCCCAAGTTTCGAACAAGTGAATCTGATAACTGCAATCGAAGAAGGAACTTGGATGACTCCTATCCGGAAATATTTGCAGGACGGCACACTACCAGACAAACGTGATGAAGTCAGGAGAATTTTGAGGAAAGCTCCCCACTACACAATACAAGAAGGCATCCTCTATCGGCATGGCTTCTCTAGCCCCTTATTCAGATGCGTCGCTGGAAGGGACGCCAAGGAAATCTTATTCAACATCCATCAAGGAAGTTGCGGAGATCACACTGGAGGGCAGACTCTGGCGAAAAAGATACTCCGATATGGATATTACTGGCCCATACTAAACAAAGACGCCTTAGACTTCGTCAAGAGATGCGACAGATGTCAGAAATTTGCCAAGATTCCTCGACTACCCATAAATGAGATTACTCAAATGACCAGCCCTTGGCCCTTTGCTGTATGGGGAATTGATTTAATTGGCGAACTGCCAACGGGCAGGGGCGGAGCCAAATATGCTATAGTGGCAGTCGATTATTTCACCAAATGGGTGGAAGCGGAACCCCTAAATAAAATATCTTCAGCAAAAGTTATCAACTTCTTGATCAAAAATATTCTGTGCAGGTACGGAGTACCACTCAAGATCATATCGGACAACGGACTCCAATTTGACAGCGAAGAATTCGCCGACTGGTGCCAAGAGCATGGAATTCATAAAAGCTTCTCATTAGTAGCCTATCCTCAGGCAAACGGGCAAGTCGAAGCTGTCAACAAAATTCTCAAAAACCTAATCAAGAAGAAACTTGAAAATTCAAAAGGCGCTTGGGTGGACGAACTTCCTACGGCACTTTGGGCCTACCGTACATCTTTCAGAACATCAACGGGACATACTCCTTTCTCTTTGGCATACGGATCGGAGGCAATGCTCCCTGTTGAGACTATTGTTCCTTCCCACCGTAGGATCCACTACAATCCAGAAGAAAACGAAGAACTCCTCCTCATGTCTTTGGATCTGATTGAGGAAAGGAGAAACGATGCAGCACTCAAAGCAGCAGCTCACAAACAAAAAGTGGCAGCGCTATACAACGCCAAAGTCAAGCATCGCATCTTACAAGAAGGAGATCTTGTCCTCAGGCGAATCTTTCCGTGCCCCGGGGCACTGGACCCCATCTGGGACGGACCATATGTAATTCATAAAGATCTCCACAACGGAGCTTATATTTTGTCAACAGTGGACGGAGAGGTGTTCCAGAGGGCATGGAACATCCGACACCTCCGTCGATACTTTTCTTAACTTGTACTGCCCATATGAAGTGAATTAACAAAGAGAATCAGTGGACGTAGGCATTTTCATGCCGAACCACTTTAAAAAATCTTGTCTCTTTTTAACTTGTTCCTTTATATCTTGGCTGCTTGTTAAGCTTTATCCTTTTCTGTTGAACAAAACCTTATAGCATCTCCACTCAAGACGCAGCACGGCCTCATCTGGACAAGGCCTAACAGGTACGCTACGATTCTATGCACTCGCCAATGAGACTCTTTTGCTCCAGCATCCCTCTGTTGCGGGTTAACTCATTGCTCGCGCCTGCCCTCAAAGCCAACTGTAGTGAGCCGATTATAAGTCATCCTAAAGGCCGACTATAGCCGATGGCAGCTCATTACGGCGTTCGGCTCGCCGGCAACTGTGAACCTACTTTAAGCCCTAACATAAGGTGTGGCCAGCCAGGGGTAGTTCACGGCCAACGGCACCCACGCTAGCCGGCCACGGTAAATCGAATAATACCCACGATTACGGACCATAATGGTTCGGGTAGTTACCGTGCGCGATCTCGGCTCCGATGTGTCTTAAGTGCGGATGTGGTAAAAAAGAAAACTCCCCGCGGAGGCGTAAGATGGGTGACAAATGTCTCTAAGACCCACAGCTAGGGAAAGTGACTACAAAACCCGTTTGCCACGAACTTAAGCACATCGACGGCCTTCCGTGACTGGAAGTTTTACTTTTTCTATATTTCCATTTCATTTAAACACTTTTCTCCTATCCTGTATAACAAAATCTAAAGTACAGGAAACCAAATAGGGAGCATTCACTCATGAGAATCTAAGCCTGCGTACTGGGTGGCAAGGTACTCAGATATATCCATGATCAGTTACACAAGAAGCTCAAAGCTACCGCCTGCAAATAAAACATGAAGGGCGGTACTCTCTTCTCTTGTACATAAATACATAACTATAGCTTATTCATATGTCACACTAACATTGCAAAACATGAAATTATATTTCAAGCAAAGACTTAACATCAAACACAACTAAAATCACAGGCATATACATAGTTATACTTCTCACGCAGTACATCAAAATGACAACAACGTTTAAACATAACAAAATCAGCTTATATTATAAAATCACACCAAGTTATCCTCTGCAAATAATATTATTACAGTCACATCAATGTTTTGGACTAACGTAAACAACGGTAAAAAGAAATAAAAAGCGGCCGAATCCGGACAAGTGACCAGCTGCGTCCACACTCCATCACCAACTTCCCAAGCCTACTTGGCCGCAGGGCGGGAACCCCCAGCATGTTGATCGGAAGTTCCACCTGTCCAATTCAGAAAAGGAATCCATTAAACAAACGATAAACGATCAAGTTATGGAAACCCAGAAAGAAAAGGAAAAGAGAAGAATAACTCACCAGCGTCCGCCGCTTGATCCTCATCCTCCAGTTGCACACCCGCTTCCTCCGCAGCAAGCAACCGCATCCCCTCCTTCACCGCCGCTTGCTCCTCATTCGAGAACTGAGCAGTGACCACATCCAGACAAAAAGCCACTCCACCTTCCTTACCCGCATTGACCCTGGCCTCCTCTAAAGCCCGAAGATATATCTTGGCCATGACCCGGGGATAGTCATCCATACAAGACAAGCTGCCCTCCTTCCAAGTGCGGAAGTACATGTCCTGCAGCATCTCGTCCATCATCCCCTCATTCTCCTCGAACTCCCTCACCCGAGCCTCGGAAACCTGCAACTTGGCGACAGCGACATCCCTCTCTGATCGGTATCTCAAGCAGTCAACCTGGAGAGACCTCCTCATCTCCTCCATCTCCTCCTTTAGCTTGACTTGAGCCACCTCCGCGGCCTCAAGCCTTCCAGACAACTCCTCTACCTGCTCGAGATCCGCATTCCGAACCTCATCCACTGTCGCAATGGCCATGTCGATCCGCTCCTTACAGGCAGCCTCCATCTTCCATAATTCCGCCCTACTAGCCTTTTCCATGGTCTCTTTCAGCCGCCTGGAGGCTTCCTCGTGCCGAGAAATCTGAACGGCTTCACCGGCAAGCTGTTCGGCCTAATCAGCAACCTTCAGCCGCAACCGAATATTAGCACTCCCAATCTCCTCCCCGGCCTTGACCAATTGAGCATGATACTTCATTAACTTCTTGGTCTCTTCAGCCACCCGATCGATATTAGCTTTGGCCTCGTCTCCCATGGTAACAACCCGAGTGGTAAGCAGATCAAGATCTAGGGACTTAGCCTCGTCTAACACTCGTACCATGGGGTTGCGGGGAAGGAGGTGTTCACCCGTGGCCTCATCAAATGAAATATCCCGAGAGCTTGGATCTAAATCAGGGTGACCGGCAAAGGGGTCACGAGGCACGTCAGGACGCCTTATACGGATAACAGTGGGATTCTTGGAAGGAGGTGGAGGGGGGATAAACTCCGTGCTCTCCTCCGTGGCATCACGAGGAGGCTGAACAGGAAGCTGCGGACCAGGGGAAGGCTCAAATAAAGAACGACTCCTCTTCTTTTTCTGAATGCTCTCTTCAATGACCCCAAGAAGAGGACGGTATTTGACCACGTCCCCAGTACGACCAGTGGGAGGCTTCGTAGAAGCTCTCATCAACTTGAACTGTTCGAGGCGGTGTCGAACGTCTGACGTTTTAACCACCTGGCCTGCCCCTGGAATAAAGAACAAGTGTTACGAACATACAATGGTCCACAATTCAAGAAACATGTTAAGTAAAAAAAAAAAAGGTGAGAAGGCACATCTATTATACAAACCCTGCGGAGGAGTGGGATACTGCAATAAGTCCTGAATCTCATTACAGGACGGAAGTGAACCATAAAATATTTCTAAGTCCTTATCGAAAATGGAATCGACAGAGGACAAAAGTTCACCTTGCACCGCCGAAGTCACCCTGGCTGAGGAACCCCTAGGGGATAGATCGGCACCAGCCCCGACCCTGCCAGTCTCCTTCGCCTTCTCCGCTCCCGATTCCCCCTCCGATTCCCCGAAGGCCTGGCGGAGGGCCTCATCCAGTTCAGAATCTTGCCCAGAAGTTAAGGCACCAGCACCACTACCACCCTGACCATCTCCATCTCCTCCGCCCTCCGACTCTCCTTCCGTATCGCCTTCTCCGCCCTCTTCCACACCTTCCTCCTCCGGGATGATCGGGCAAGTACTAGGAGAGGGGCCCTCAGACTCCTTAAGCTTCTTGCCTCCCGCGACGGGATGTTGTGCAAAAGGTTTTCCTCTTGCTACTCTTCACCGTGGCCCCCTCCTTAGCTTTAGCAGCCTTCTCCTCAGCCGTGTCCCTCTGCTTAACCACGGACTGGTGCGGCTGGATCAAATTGTACTCCAGGAGGGTAGCGTTCCTGATCAGGAACGAAGCCGACCTGTCCCGCGCGGGAATGGCCTTTATTCCAGCAGCCATCCGCGCCAAAGAATCATCTTCCACGACAGCAATGCCACCTGTCGCTAGCAAGAAATAGAAGCGTGTCAGAAGAAGCACTACAGTCAGAACATGGAAAATATATAAATGAAATTCATCTTACAGCCGGAAGTGAAAAGGCGGAAAGAAACAGAATCGTCCTTGATAAAAAACCATTCCTTCTTGAACATGGTAAACTTTGAATATAAGTCCAAGACCGGTTTGAAGGGCACGGCCGCTTCCAGACTAATATACGGAGACCCCTTCTTGTAGCCTCTCAAGTCATACAAATATCGAATTTCCCGGTTAGAAGGAGGGCGCCCATACCTCCTCTGGAAGATGACGAAAAGGCTTACCAGAATGGCATAAGAGTTAGGCTGAAGCTGGAATGGAGCCACCTTCAAATATGTGGTAAAGCTAACTATCCATGCATTAATAGGAGGGATAGCACCACACATGCAATGATATCTGCTGTAAGCAAAATAGCCTTCGGGGGGATTATACGGCATCACTCCATCTCCCGGCAACAGCATGCGAGCCCTGTCTATCCCGAAGGAACGGGATATAACATCAAGTTGCTCCTCCTTTAGGGAGCTAGGAAAGCAATCGGGCGGGGAGACCAGAAGTTCCTGAGGCCCGTACCCGTCCACTAACGACCTCGGAACAGGCCCATGTTGCACCGGCCCTGGTTGGGCTGGGGGCACGGAAGAAGACACTCCTCCATCCTTGGGTTTCCGTCTGTCTGATCGTGTTTCCGCCTTGCGAGACATTTATCTGCATACACAAAAGCAAAAAGACAGGTTGTTAGAACAAGGAATACAGAGATGCAAGCGAAAAAGAATGCATAAGTTCGGAATTCCACTAAAATATCAAGTTCATTCGGCAGCCGAGTATTATATCCATTCGGCAGTAAGATAGTAATCTCATTCGGTAGTGAAATGATAAGTTCATTCGGCATTGAAAGTGTATGGCCATTCGGCACTAAAATTTGATTCGGTATACATATCATTCGGCCCTAAGGCCTAAGTCTCATTCGGTAAAGCAAAGCCCTTCGTATTATTCGGCAAATCAGGTACATCCGGTAAAAAAGCTCATTCGGCAAAGGAGTGTATACCTGGTTCGGAAATGACTTGATTCGGCAAAGTGTTTGATTCGGTATAGTGTCGGTTCGGCTTTCGTTGATTCGGTAGAAAAAAAACAAGGGGGTGTAGCCCATATATATAGAGGAGCGCAACACTACCGGACCAACTCATTCGGCAGACCGGACCAACTAAGACCGAATGAAGCTATCTCTACCAGCTCAAAGCAGAATGAAACCATCTCAGCCAGCAAAGACCAGAAGCAGGGGGCATGCAAAGCACCTCACTCAGATAAGTACCGAACTCTAGGGCCTACTAATAAAGTAGAAATTATGATAACGATGAACAAGTAGTAAATCTCTTACTAACACGGGTTAATCATTTACACATGTACGCGACCACGAACAGTCCACAGGCATGCTCTGAATAACTATTAACCCTATCATCGTGAAAATTTACACTTTGACATCATTTTTAAGCTCATCGGTTAAATGGATATTTGATTCTGATAATTATGAAATGGCTAAGCTACTTACACATGTACGGGGTCGCGAACGATCCTTAGACATGCTCTGAGATGGCGATAAACCACCCTAACAAACGATCCAGGAACCCACTCGAACGTGAACCTGACATCGATAATGCTAAGCCCCCTCGGAGCACACTTATTCGCCCCGAACGGCACAATTCACTTCATCTCAAATATTTCGATCCCGAATGGTCATCATTTGAAATCACATTAAAACTGTCAATTCCTTCGCAGGACACCAACAGCGTAGGAATATCCAGCCCATGGCATTACAAAACAAGATTTCCTGCCATAGGGAAACAAAGCGCGACACATGCAAGCACGTGCCCCACTTTGGGGGGCAAATGTTGGGCGAATTTTCACCCAGAAGATCTCGAGACCAAGAAGCGCCAGTTTCACCCGGGTTCGCAACCTCCAATCCATCTGGCAAAGCAAGGTTCATTCGGTGACGATAGTCCATGCATCCAACCTCCATCCGGTCAAACACCATTCGGCAGTCTCCATGCCGAACCAACTCATACTTCCCCCATACCGAACCAACCTCCAGCCGGTCCAATACCCTACCGGACCAGCCCCTCTCACACGCTCAACCGGACCAGACCATCTCCTACAACCGGATAACACTCCTACCACCGGACCAGATTGGTACCGGACCAAAGTCCTACCGGTCCAACACCACACACTCAAGACCGGACCAAGCTTCGCCGAACCAGAATGCTACCAGGCCAGATTGCTTCAGCCCGGGCCCACCAGCAGCTATATACATCCAAGACCTCTGCCCCCTACCCCACTCTATAAATAGAGGGGCAGGGGTACAACAATGGCAGACAAGTTTGAGAGCTCAAGCACGGAAGGAACTTTCAAACTACTTTCATATTCTTGTACACAAAGCATTGTACTTGTAATCTGAAAGAAAGAAGATAATAACATATAAAGTGGACGTAGGCACGTTCTGGCCGAACCACTATAAATATGTGTGTCTTTTACATTTCAGCCCCTGCTTTTTTCATATTTACATAACTCATCTAAATCATTAAGAATCACATAAAATCAACTAAATCATACGACTTGGAGGTGTTTGCCCATTTTTTGCGCAAACAACTAGGATTTATATTATACTTTCGAAATGATTTTCTACACCGTGCACTTATAAAAATAATATAAAAGAAATTTTCTCGTATCAAGCATATTTGACTGTCATAAGGAGAAATCTCCTCCAATTCTGCATTTGCATTGTGTGTGTGGCGGGAGGCCTTATGGTAGTTTCATTTTCCAAAAAGCATTACGGATTTAAAAATTTAAAATCTTTTGTTTGTTTTTAAAGAACAAACAGTTTTTGTTTGCTCATACCAGTCCCACGACTAACCCGGAGTTTATTGTTCCTTTCCTAAACTCTAGGTGCCCACTATTTTCCCACACGGGCAGTCTAGAGTTGGATTTTTCAGATAGTAGATATAGATATTGATCCGGCACCTCTCACCTTTCTCTTTGTATTCTTTGGAGATCTTGGATATTGGAGTCTTTGGATTCATGGACGAGACTTGCTTATCTTGGTGCAATTTGATGGTGGTCGAGCTATTTCTGGATTGGTGCTTTGGAATAGGAGTTGCTGTTTGGAGTTTTTGTTTTCCGCTGCCATATTGTTATTCCGCTGTAGCATTGTTATCTTGTATCCCTGATATTGATTCTTATTGTATCATTGTTGTATCGAATGTTGTATATCAATGATATTCATTTTTTTCTTCCACTGTGTTGTTATACTTAATTGTGTTATAAGCTCCGGCACGACTTGAATTTCAACATTGGGATCTGCGACATTTAAGTGCAGTGAAGTATGGATGTCGATTTTCAAACGCTGGAATTTGGATCGTGACATTTTGGTATCAGAGCTGAAGGTTGAAACTTTAGCTCAGGAGTATAACACATTAAGTAACTCATTAGAGATAGGGTGAAGTATACCCTAGAATGAGTATATCCCCAAGATATCAGTTCGAATGCCTCAGTAAATTCTCTTACTATCCACTGATAGTAAGTGTGAGTGCAAGAGTGCCACTATAAATGGTCAATACCATGCAATAACGGAAACATCTTTGTCTATCAATCTCCTTTGATTCGTCTTTTCAATTCTTGGATGATTCCTGGCAGCTTCAGGAAGAAGCTTTGATATATTTGCATGGGACACAAACTCCAGATGGGTTAGAATTGTTTGTTTGGATGAATTGTTGCTTTGACTGTTATGGTTGATAGGTTTATTTTGGTTGTTTAAACTAAAAGATTTGGATTGCATCCATATATCTGTTTATTCTGTTGGGTCCCGGATATATTCTACAAGAGGTTAGTTATCCTTAGAACTAATCAATATCCCTGCATATTCATAGATCTGGTGAACCGAGTATCTTGATTCGTTCTTGTATCCATTATTGATATTCTGATTTGGTAAGTCGAATACAGAATAGATATTCAGTTTGATCTGGTGATTCGATCTTTCTATATTCTTTTGTTGTCTCCCTACTTTCAAATTTCGAGGATGAAATTTTCTAAGGGGGGAATCTGTAACATCCCCGGATTTTAACCTAGTTTAATTTGATAATTGAATTAATTTTTGAAATTAATTTTTAGATTTAATAGAGTTTTTCAAAATAAATATTAGTTGTTTGTAAATGTTAATTTTAAATATAATTTGAAAATGTGAAATTGAAATTCAAATGTTAATATATTGAAATTTAATTGGACTTAAAGAAATTTTATTTGAAACAAAAATATAATAAGTATGATTACTTAAGTTTGAGATGAAAATTTTAAAATAAGTATTTGTTAATAAGTTTGATATCTTAAGTTTAAAAATATAAATGTATTAAAAATTGTATTAACTAACATATAAATATTTATTTGTAATGAATAACTTTTCAAATCATTTGTTATAAATGAGAATTTAATTTGAACATTTAAATTTGACTTAATACTTTTAAAAATGATATTTGAGATTTAAATTTTAATAACAAAGATAATTTCTTATTTAATATAGATATACATATTTTAAATTTGAGTTTTAGATGAGATTTAAATTTAAGAGTTCAATTGTTTTAATATTCTTTCAATTTTAAAATTTTTTAACATAAGATAAGCTTGTTTTAAAATTTTATATAAAGAGTCAAATTTAAATAGATTGCTCAAGCATGTAAACATATGTTATACAAATTGAATCAAAAGCATAAGTTATTAGTTAATAAATGTTTACATTAATTCAGTTTTATATTTATTAAAGAGTTAAGTACACATTTTATAATCATATAAATATTACATAATTACTTATTCATAACTTAAATAAATTTATAAATAAGAAAATAACATTTAAAATATTAATTAAATAATAAAACACTTGTAAACTTATTAATATATGCTAATGACAATTGTAAATAAGAGTGTATATGTGTAAGATAATTGGAACTTAAGGGGACAAGTGTCCTTCTCTTAATAATTTAATTGAAAATTAAAATTGTAAAATAAGAAGAAGAGATTTATTTCTTTTAATCTTCATCTGAATCTTTTCTTCATCTCAACCAAAATACAAAATGAATACAAATCAGAAATCTGAAAACAAAAGGAAGAAATAAATCTGGATATTCAAAATCAAATGCAAGATCTTCAGATTTCCTATTTCAATTAAGTAACAAGGTGTAAAACTACAATCAATCAATTCAAATGCTCAACAGCAACAGGGTTATTTCAGCATGCAGAAGAAAATTCAATAAGCCAGGAAAACAAAATTATAGTTTCTGTTCTCTGCATATAAGGTGAGTAAATGAAAATTTAAAAGCAGTTTTAATTCTGGATTTCATCTCGTTCTTGTGATGGATATCATGAAGTTATCTGAAATATTTGATTTAAATTAGATTCATGTTTGAATTGTGAATAATTGATTTCTTGTGAAGTTATAACATATGCTCTGTGTAAAATAATAGGTTTACAATCTTATAATAAATTCAATTACTAGATTTTGAATTCGTATTGGACTTTGATTTGTAAATAGAAGTTGTTTGTAATCAAGTAATCTATCATCTAAAAATAATTACAGGTTTTTAAAGTGAATAATTGGCTCTGAATTTTTGAATTTACAGTAAATTCTTAATTTGGGTCAAAAAATTTATCAAAACAATTTTAAGTTTTGATTACCTAATTGAATTCGTGATGCTAAATCATGATTTTTAATGGTTGAATCACGATTTTTAGATTAGTATTTAGTGTGAATTCATGGTTTGAACTGTTTTGGGCATAATGGCCAATTGATGGCGAACGACGGTAAACTGAGCATCGTGGTTGAGCATAAAGGTCGAGGGGATGTTGTAGTTCATCAAAAAAATGCTTTGGAATTTTATTAATGATTGGGATGACCGAAAATCGAGGAAGTAGGGTTTTATACCCTGTGGATGTCATCGTCGTTCTATTGGAATTCGCGGCGTCAAGAAGCAATTGAAGACGATCGCACGTGATGCCGTAGGTTCTGGAGGTCGTGGGCAAGCTACGGTTAAGGTGGTGTGGTTTCTCGAGGCCGGTGTTGCCGTGGTGGTCGACTTCCTGGTGATGTTTTTTTCGAGATGTTGGGTTCAGATAGTCGAATTCGATTCTTGAGTGAATCGAGGAAGTTAGTTGATCGATGAAGTCGTCGTAGTTGAAGTCGACTTGACGGAGGCAAGAGGGGAGTTCACCGACGTTTGGCAGCGCTGTACACGTTGATGTGCACGGTTTTATTCATCTGTAGTTTGGATTTGGGGAAGAAGCGAGTTGCTCAGGGTTTTGTTCAGGGGAAGTTCGAGTTTTACTCGAAGCAGGTGAAGGGTTTGGGAGACTCGGGGTAAACGTAAGATTTTGTAGTGGGTTGCTCGGGCTTTATTTTGAGCAGGATTTTAGTTTGGTTCAGAAACTTTTTAAAAGTCTTTTAATTTAACTGCTATATTTTAAAAAAATTGAAACAAAGAAATTTGATTTTGGAATAAAGTTTTAAAACAAAAGTTAAATAAGTTTTACTTATAAAACTAATTGGTTTCAAAATTAAATTTTAAACAAGTTTTATATATATATTAAAATATGAATTTTTTTAAAATAAAGTAAGTGGATTTTTGAAATAAAGTTTGTATTAAATTTATTTAATAACTTTGGGAAGTTTTAAGGATTTAAAGTTTCAATTTGAATGTTTTAAATTGTTTTAGTTATAATTGATTTCTAATATATTTTATTTTAAATAAAGTTAAATGATAAAGATTTAGAGATCAAATTATAATGAGATTTATCTTAAGAAATTAAAAGTTTTGATTAATTGAAGATAAACAAATTTGTGAAAATAATTAAGATAATTCAACTACTATTAATAATCAAAAAGTTATTAGTTAATAGAAACGATTTAATTAAGATAAAGATTTTCTTAATTAGGGATCTTTTTTTAATATAAGAAGTTAAGGGATCATTTAATTAAATTTAAATGATTAGTTAGATAATTGATTAAGTAATTAAATTAGTAAGTGATTAAAGATAATCACTTATGATTTAATTTGGTTAAATTACATGGTGAAGTAATTAAGTAATTTATTACTGGAAAGGTAAAAGGAAATTGTTTAACAAAGTAAAAGATAATTACTTTATGAAAGTGATTAGGTGGAAGTGATTAAGGGTTAATCACTTGTGTTATTAATTAAAGAATTAAAGGTTTAAATGTATTTATTAATTGAAGACTAACTAATTAATGAAAGGATTAAGAGTAATTAACAAAGTGATTAATTACTTGTTAGATAATTAATTAGAAAGGATTTGATGAATGGAAGTAATAATTAATTAAATAATTAATAATTAGTTTATGTGATTTGTTAATTAAGGTAATTAATTTGAGAATAATTAATTAATTAAAAGTTAATTAATTAAATGATTTAATTAATGGCTAATTAATAAATTAATAATTGAAGGTGAATTAATTTCTAATTTATTAAGGTAATTAATTAAGATAAATTAATTGCTAGTTAATTTATGGTTAGCAATGACAGGTGATTAAGAATAATCACTTATTTTAATTAATTAATTACGGATAATTAATTAACGTGATAAATTAATTTAAAGGTTAATTAATGATTAAAGGGCAATTAATCTAAATGGTTTGTAATTAATTAATGATTAATTAACCAGGATTAGAAATTTATTCATAAGTAATTTATCTGATTTAAGTAAATCAAATAATTAAATGATATCACTCATGGATGTTAGGATTCTATGGAAGGTTTTGAACTGATTGATGTCCTTGATTTGTGATAATGTGTGATATGAATTATTTTGTTTTATGAACTGTGATATAATTTATTCTACGATGAAATTAATTATCTGTGATGTAATTTATTATCTACGATGAACTTATATTATTCATCCATGATCTGTAAATAAAGATAAGCGTTATAGATTATACCGCTTATCGATATTTCTGTGTTTGAATCTATAATGGTTGATGTTGGTGCACTATTGTGTGTAAAACCCCCACACTGTACACACACAAATATGGATTTCATGAGGAAATCAGGTTAAGTCACTGATATTTGAATTTAATATTTTGAAATAGTTTTTAAGGTTGAATTTTAAAACCAAACGGTTTTGGAAATGATTTTGAAAGCTATAATTGAATCTTCACGAAAGATAGTTGAACCCTATTTTGAAATTGAAGAGGATTTTTAAATGGTGTATCTTTTATATATAAAAAAGATGGAAACGGGAATTGTTTAAAAGTCATGAAGTGAGTCTTTAATTTAAAGAACAGATGAGTTAATTCAACTTGAAATGGAATTTTTTTTTTTTGAAAGGCTACAAATGAATCTTTGTAAAGATTGGTGATCCTTGTTTTAAATTAAAAGGGGATTTTTAAGACAAATCTTTAGTTTAAAAGATTTAAGTGTGGAAATTGTTTAAACCATTGAAGGTTTTTTGAAATGAATCTTTTTGTTTAAAAGATTGGAAATGGTAATTTGCTTTAACCATTTGAATAAAATGTTTTGGGCTTTAAGCTGTGATTTAACTGAAATCCCATTATCCATATGATTTTAAATATTGCACTCATTATTCGATTTAGCCGGGAGAGGACCTTTGTGTCATATAACTCATTTCGAATAATGATACGACGTATATGGATAGCATTTGAAGATCGGTGGTGAAGACCGGATATTTTTCGAAAATGAAAGGATAACCCGTTGAATGTCTCTGCACCGACTGGTCTCCGGTATAGAGATTTAATCACCCTTTGTGATGGGGAGTCTGGACGCGATTAGGGATTATCCGGATTTGCAAGGGCTTTTTCGGAAGTGCCTTCGGTTCTATTCGGACCCGGAACAGACTTGTATGGATTGTGTGTCTGATGTTACACCTTGAGATGTAAAACCGGTTCCTATCAAATACATTTCTGTTTGGTGGCGGAGTTTTATTCTCTTAGCTTAACACCCTTCTCTGAGATGTACGAGCTCAGAGGTTATGTATTTGATAGTTACCAATGGTACATTCCCAATTTGGTAATTTGGCATACGAAGTGTTGCTGATCATTTGTTGATCAAAGCATGGCTTTTGTGAAAAGCGTAGCTTTGTGGACGAAACTTCGTCGAACTTCACAACTCGGAATGGTCGAAACAGGAAGAATGCGGCAAGGCTATTTGGGGGTAGCGCCCCTTGAGGGTATGTTCATTTCCTTCTGTATAGAGGTGGTATCATGGTATGGAGCCCAGATACTTAACTATGTGGTTGCTGCAAATTTATTACTTTGTGGTAGTTGGTGAATCCCGGGATAAAGGTCGGTTACGACCGGGGGATGGCATACTCGTGTCAATAGTTACCTAGTTACAGAGGTAACCCGGCCTTGTGTTGGCAGAGATCCGGTTAGGTTCTCGGTACGTCCCTCCAGAGGCGTACTCTTGTAGCAATGGGAAGTTCCTTGGCCTGACCATTTGTTGGACATCCACTCTTCAATACGCGCCTTGTACGGTTTTAGTTGTAGAACCTGCAATTTACTTATGGTGGTCACCACTGTTTAGATGGTAGCTATAGTAGGCATAGTTCGGAATGTCTATGCTAGCTAGGATTTATATTATACTTTCGAAATGATTTTCTACACTGTGCACTTATAAAAATAATATAAAAGAAACTTTCTCGTATCAAGCATATTTGACTATCATAAGGAGAAATCTCCTCCAATTCTGCGTTTGCATTGTGTGTGTGGCGGGAGGTCTTATGGTAGTTTCATTTTCCAAAAATCATTTCGGATTTCAAAATTTAAAATCTTTTGTTTGTTTTTAAAGAACAAACAGTTTTATTTGCTCATACCAGTCCCACGACTGACAGGAGTTTATTGTTCCTTTCCTAAACTCTGGGTGCCCACTATTTTCCCACACGGACAGTCTAGAATTGGATTTTTCAGATAATAGATATAGATATCGATCCGGTAGCTCTCAGCTTTGTCTTTGTATTCTTTGGAGATCTTGGATATTGGAGTCTTTGGATTCATGGACGAAACTTGCTTATCTTGGTGCAATTTGATGGTGGTTCGAGCTATTTCTGGATTGGTGCTTTGGTGTTAGAGTTGTTGTTGCTGTTTGGAGTTTTTGTTTTCCGCTGCTATATCATATTGTTATTCCGCTGTAGCATTGTTATCTTGTATCCCTGATATTGATTCATATTGTATCATTGTTGTATCGAATGTTGTATATCAATGATATTCATTCTTTTCTTCTGCTGTGGTATTATACTTAATTGTGTTATAAGCTCCGGCACGATTTGAATTTCACGTTGGGATCTGTGACATTTAAGTACAGTGAAGTACGGATGTCGATTTTCGAACGCTGGAATTTGGATCGTGACACAACAGGTACAAACAGAATATTGAACTATCGACTTCAGGATTAAATGAAGCCTTGAAACGGCGTAATCGGATTCAAAAATCATACGATTTTGATTCGACCAAGGAGACTCAAATTTGATTTCTGATAATGCAGTTTAGTAGAGAACAGAATGAAGAAGAAGAAAACTGATCTGCGGCATTTCTGCGTTTGCAACAGCTTTCAGGTGTCGCAAACTATGGGGAAAGGTAGTGTTCTGCAACACTTTCTGAGCGTCGCAAATCTGGAGGAAAAGAATGAGATAGAAAGAAATGATATTGTTATTTCTGATGATTCATGGGCGTCACTATTTATAGTAGTGAGGAAGGATCCATTCGTCAAGCGTTGCATCCTTTCCAACAGTCTGAAACCATAACAAAGGGTTGCACCTCTTCGCAACAGTTTAAAACTGTTACTAAATGGTCGCGTCCCTCCATTCGAATGACCCGCCAAAAATATCTGTTCAAACTCAAATTCTAGATCTGGCCTGTTAACAAAAATTAATTCGCCATTTTAGACCTGAACTCGAACCCAGTCCAGTTGGTCGGATGGAGGACGGCGGTGGCACGCGTGTGGTGGTGATGCATAACTTCTCTCCTCACATCAAAGAAAAGCTTTGGGTGCCCAAAGGGCCCAACCTTCCTTAGAGAAATCCATATATAAATCAATATATTCTCTTAATTTCCTAGATGTGGGGCTATTCATCCCCTCTTCTTCCTTCTTCTTCCACTTCTTCCCTCTTCAAAAACAAACCCAAACCCAAAACTATTTTGAAAATTTCCAACAATTTACCTACATTTTAAAAATAAGTAAAATAAATTGACGGCTGCATCACTAGGGTGACTACCTACATACCCAAGTGGGATCAAGCCAATGTAGTCGCAAAATCAAGTTTTGCATCATCACGAAACCAATAATAAATGATAGGTATCTTTTGAATTTGAACCTTCACTTAGTGTAAACCATTCAAAGTTCTATCGTGGTCTATATTGAACGTATCTTGAACCAAGTACCCCTAGTGATAATACCAGAACTGTCACAAATTCTTATTTCCACATATAGAGTGTTCTGTATGTTCGGTACATTAATGGTCATGTGCTTAAATCCTGAGTTCATGAGTCCATTTTAGAAAGCGGTCTTACTTTCTTAGGAAACGACCCGATATCCATACTCATATAGGTAAGTCTCTTTAGGTGTTTCTACAATACACTTTTTAAGGAAACTTTTAAGGAAACTAGACTTATTAAGGATATATTATCCATCCTTTATTCTGGTAGAATCCAACACTAAATATTATGGGATTATTGATTTATTGTTCCATAATCATTCCCTTAACTTATTGGTACCCATTGAACTTTGTCTATCCTTTTCAAAACATAATTTGGATTTCCGTTAAGGATGATCAACCTTCATTTACAGACCTTAGTCGCATTTCCTTTGATTTTATAGAAACCATTTGTAACAACCCGTAAATTCTCAAAAATATAATTTGTTGATTTAATACGATTTTGGTAATTAAAATTGGAAGAATAAAGACTTTGTAATTTAATAGTGAAACAAAAGTTAAAATGAAATATAACAATGTAATTAAACTAATTATGAAATTTCAAACTAATTGAAATAATGTAAATTGTTGCACTTAATTATAGATTTGAATATAAGAAAACAAGTGTGAATGTTGAATCATTAATGAGATAATATATGATCAATATAAATTGAAGTAAATTGGTCTTAATTAAGTATTACTAACATTTGATATGTAAAAATTAATGAACTCATTAATGTGACTTAAAGTAATAATAACGGTTGTAAGTTACTATTTAATTGGTCTATTAATTTAGTTGTAAATGTTAGATTTGGGTATGAATTTTCAATATAAGAAAATAAGGGTAAGCATGGTGCGAACAAATGAATTAGTGTATAATCTATGTTGATTGAATGAATTTAACATTTTGTAAGCATCTATGATAATTAGAGAAAATGATAAACTTGAGTGTAATAAAGATAATGGTAACAACTATTATAAGTTGTCTATTTAGGCTATAAAATGAATTAGAAATCAATTATATTCAAATGTAAACAAATGTTCATTAATGAGAGTAAGAACTGTAATTGTAAAGTGTGAATGTAATAAAGCAATGGGAATGCATATTTTATTCATAAGATAATATGAAAGAATGAAACCTATCTGAATGAATTAATTGAGGATTCAATCATAATAAATGTGTACATTTGACAAATTCAATATAATTGAAAACAACTATTAATACAAAGGAAAGATGGATATTTGAATATGTATTAATGTAATGATGGATAAACGAATATTAACGAGGTTTTGTAGCGTAGTATAGACTTAATAAAAAGGGATTAGAATTTAATGAAATCAGTTTATTTGAAATTACTTATAACTTATGGGAATTCAATTCATAACAAATAGATTTATGGGAAGAGAATGAATTAATTACTTTGCTAATTGAAATTTGAATGAATTGGGAAATTATTGATGTATTAGTATATAAACCAATGTTAATATGGATTTATTGGGAATTTAAACTTATACTTTTAAATTAAATAAATTACAACGTTTTACACGCAATAAATTTATGTATTTTTATTCATATATATATATATATATATATATATATATATATATATATATATATATATTCTATATCCATCTCCTTGTTTATTTCTCTATTTATTTGTCTAGGCTTTTATTGTATTCACTGGAATTTATTTGCTTATATATTTTACAAAGAGTTGGAGAAAATCAAAGGGTATACGTTACTTTGTTAAATGGTTTCCTATTTAATTTTCTACCCTCTTTATTAATTATTTTTTCTCACCCATTATAGCCGTGCATTACTCTATCAAATCGTGTACAAAATCTTCCTAAATATCTCACTTCTTCATTTGCCTCTTCTGATTGAAAGATATTACATAAGTTTCTTTTATTAAATAGGAAATAAATCCCATTCATTCACTAGCCTCTTTATTTCTTGACTTTTTAGTTCCTACCTCCTTAATTTCCTTCTAGCCGTGCATTTTATTTTCTTTAAACCATGTGAAACTTTTCATTCACTTCATTCGTCATTTGCGTGCAAACAAAGAAAAATAGACAAGATTCTTTTTTGTTAAATTATGCCTTTTAATTTGCTAGCCTTTCTTTTGCTAGACCCTACATCGCTAACCGTTCTTTTTACCATAAACCCTAGCTGCCTCCTTTTCTTATTCACGTGAAAGACTTTTCATCTCATTAGCATGTGCATGGAAAAAAAAATCTTAGAAAGCTATGGCTTCCTTCTCTCTTCTTTTTCCACTTTCTTTTTTTCTTTTTTACCTTTTGTTTTCTCCTTGCATAGCTCGGCCTCCACCACCATGTTCATCTCCTTACCGACCACACCACCACAACATCATCTTCTCCTCACTATTAGACCTTGGCTGAGCCCACTTGGTGGTTGAAAGCAAGGTTATGTCCTCTTTGATTCATAATTGCATTGTTTAATCCATATTTTGTTGTGGTGAATCTTATTCTTATGATTTGTGTATTTGTTATATGAAAGATATGGACCTTGACTCTCCATCTACTCAAAAGTTTGGTCGTGCCTTGCGGAGTTTCAATTGTGTATTGTGAATTTGATTCTAGCTTTTAAAAAGGTGAGTTTTATCACTCTAGACATATGTACTTATATTATTGTGGAATAATGATAAGTGGATCTGTATAAATTGATATGTTATTCATACATGCTTGTGATATGTTATATGATGTTAAATGCA
Organism: Allium cepa; assembly: GCA_030765085.1. Taxonomy (NCBI): domain Eukaryota; kingdom Viridiplantae; phylum Streptophyta; class Magnoliopsida; order Asparagales; family Amaryllidaceae; genus Allium; species Allium cepa. The sequence continues at coordinate 1,028,229,792 of CM060937.1, read as the reverse complement.
CTTTATATATTTGTTGCATCATCAAATATGCTATACTATTCATTTTATTTACTGTATCTCACACTGCAAGTTCCCTATCACTATGGGTTGAATTACCCCGGATTTTTCTTTTTAAATTACAGATTGAAATGATACACATCCGTATAACTTGACCTAGGTTAGAAAATTTTATAAAGGCCCATGGATAAATTTTATAATATTTTCTAAAAGTATGACGTATTTTGAATTTTAAATATATGGAATTTTGATTAAAAGTTGATTTAATGATTTAAAATATATAGAGATATTGGCTTCCAACAAGTTGAAATTTTATAAGTAATTATTGGTTTTTAATTGTAAGTTAAAAATCTTTATCTGGTCTTAAATGGTAATTTTAAAGAGCTTTAATTGTGATCAATAACTTAATAATTAAAGTTAATTAATATGGAATTTAAAGCCTAACATGGTAATTGCAATCAATTTTTATTTTATGAAATAATAAATGATGTCCTTTGAATTGATAAAATGAAATACAGTTTTAATTCCACATTTTGTAATAAATGCATCTAGCCTGAAATCATAGTTTAATTCATGCCAAAATGAATAAATTTGCAAAGAAATATACTGTTATATTTACTATGATAGATTACTTTATTTATGAAATGGAATATTTGGAAATTGAATAATTATGATTTGAGTGGAAAAGTGTACTTTCAAAATATGACTTAACTTGATAATTGGAAATTTGGTTTTAATTAAAATTGCTAAGTTATGTAAGTAAATGGGAATTTAGTCTTATTTATGAAGTGGGTATTTTAAAATAAAGTGGTAGGTTATTTGTTGAAATAAAAGAAGTAAAAGAATGTGTTTTTGACTTAATAAATGAATTATAGTTTAATCTGGATATTTATCGACAAAATTTTATTTTATTAAATCATAAGTTAAATGATATCCGAATGAATATTTTAAAGTGGGAAATGTGATATTTATAAGTTGAATTGGCTAAAAATTGAAATTTTAATGTAGCTGAAATATACAATGTTTTGGAAAGTTTATAATTGAATGAATAAACTTATAAATGCTATAAATTTGAAATGAATATTATTTTACATTGAATTCAAATGGTTAAATGAATCTTGTTTGATAGATATTAACATTATTTAGATGGTCTAAATAAATATGTTTCAAAATGTTTGGTTTTAGAGTTGTTATAACTTGAAAGTAATATGGCTTTGGAAATGAAACTTTTGGAAATTGTATCTAGTTAAGAATTGTCTTTAAATATATAAATTTGGAACTTATTGGAAATGGAAGATTTAAGAATATGACCTTATAAAGTGGTTAGGGTTAAGATGATATAAAGGAATACTTCAAGTTTAGTAAATTGAAGGAAATATTCAGTGATTTGGAAATTTGAGTTTTAGTTAAATGATATATATCATTACTTTGGGTTTGAAATGGAAATGATATATTGATTTGGTTTTTGAAATGAAATAATTTAATATTCATTTTTGAAATGGATATTAAATTTGAGAAGTATATGGATTTGGAAATATTACAAATTTGAGAATGGATATTATTTTGGAAAGTAATAGTATTTGATTTTAAATGGTTTGGAATAGAAATGATTTTTAAATAAATATCCATGGGTAATAATAAGTTTGGTTGTTAAAGAGACCGGGATCGGAAGTTGTCATACGCCTGCCAACTCCGAAAATCAATTTAACAACCGTGTATGCGGTGGAGATTCCAGAATGAAGTAGGATGGTGGCGGCGTTCCTTTGAGGTATTACGTGGATCCAACTCCCGTGGGTTGGCATAAGGTGGCTAAAACAGGAGCGGTTGAAAGGCTAAGTGAGGTCATTCCTCCGATCGGACGCATCCCTTCGGTATTATACTTTGACTTTTGGATTGATTCGGTGACCACTTTTATTTTTGATTTGGGGGTGTGGCTCGTGGTGGGCAGTAGTAGCTTTACGTGTTACCACCGACCCGAAAGCGTAACTGGTATATCTACCCTGGCATTGCCTAGTTGTGCCATGTCACCTACCCTATCGTGCCCAGTACGAGTTTGGTTTTCTCCCGAAGCCCATGGAGTATCCTCTGGTGGCTTCCAAATCAGAAGGACCATGATGCTGGATGGACTACTGGGACTATTACGTGTTAAGGGCTATAAGGGTAACCACTTAATGCTATTTAAAAGTAAGTTTATTTTACTATAGACATTATTATAATAGCGAAATATTACTACATAGTAAATAGTTTAACGGATCCTTAGAGGATGGGCAGTCCCAAGCATCCTTTAAGTTGCTTGTACCTTTCTATTAAAGTTCACTTTAGTCGGTTTGCATTGTATAAGTATGTATGTCCTGACTCGAGTGTTTTGTGGTTTGCCTTACGCTCGGGTCAGACTGAGTGATACGACATTTGAGACTCACCTTCAGAGTTGGAGCTTTGCTTGAAAGATCCGGCTTTCTATTTCATTCCATTTATCCAGTTGATTCCAGTGATGTATTCAATTTATACTTATTGATTTATCTTGTTACTTCTGTTGTATCTTGTTTAACTCTGATGTATATTTATATAGTAGCTTCATGAACTACTATTTCTTTGCTTCCGCTCCATTATATTACCCTTTGTCTGTGATCTGTGATTTATTTATTTACTGTATATTCTGAATTTTTCCAAATTTATTTTACAATTCGGTATTTTGAACAATTCAAGTCTGACATGTATGGATGCGAATGGTTGAAAATATTGGATCGTTACAATAGGTATCAGAGCCTGGGCTCGAGGAAAAAATTAGCAAATATGGTAAATCTATTTACAGAATCACTTTCGTTCGAGCTTGAATCTATTCCTCTTTGACTCTATTTCCTCTGGATTTTGGAATGTTCCCTAGGTTCCGAAATTCATTCTTGTGCCTCACTATTCGTATTCTTTTGATTCTAGAGTATCCCACAACTCCACTTCAAATGGATTGTAAATTGATGGAACTCCTTTACAATTGGCGTTGATTCACCGGATATTTCTATATATCCTCGGTTTGCGATGCTAATATCTCTTGCTGTCCTGAATTCTATCTCTTGAGATCGAATGTAGATTTACCCTAGGATTATGCATCGATCTAATTCTTGAAGCCGCGGTTAACCCGGTTAAGGTTGCCCTCTATATAAGCTTATCCATTTCCCTTATTTCGGTATTCAATCATCCTATCTTTTGTTCCAACTTGCTTTCGATTTGAGTTAATCAAATTGGAATCTCTATCCTTGCTTTGAAAATATGTTCCTGTATACTATATTTTAAATCTATATTTAAAATGATATATATATATATATATATATTGTGTTGCTTGATTTGTTGACGTTGATTTGGATTTTCGATCGATTCGTCTGATCAACGTTATCGATAGGATCTCCAAAACACTTGAACAGAGCAAACCACATAATATAGTTTTCAAATTTTTTAAATGAAATAAGTTTTGTATAATTATATATATATAAGTATAATTTTTTGAAATTTGATGGTTAATTGAATTGGATGTTAGGAAATAATATTTGATTGTGTATATATAGCTTGTCACCATTAGCTTTTGTTTCATATATAAATGATTGAACTATAAAACATGGTTATAAATTTATTGGGAAATATAAATGAATTTAAACAAGAAACTGAGAATTTAATTTTCAATAGTCTCAAACTTTATGTTTAAAGTTTTAAAGGGTACATTATTTAAGGTATTTCAAATAAAAATTGTTTCAAAGAATTTTTAGTTTTAAATCAGTGCTCTTCTCTTTGTCACTGGAAAATAATTTCGGTGATGGCGGCCGCATCATCGACATTCATTTTCGAGCTTCGAAGTGGAGAGACCATTCTGTAGCTCTGCTACACTTTTGTTTGGAAATTAAATTTGAGTTGAACTTCGTAAAGTATGATTTGAATTACAATGTATATATGATTTAAATTTGATTTGATATATATTGTGTATATTTATATATCTCTAATTGTTTGAAGTTAACCGGAAATTTAATTATAAAATCTTATCTTAAAGGAAAATTTCAATTATAAAAGGAAAATTTCAATTATAAAAGGAAATTCAATTAAGAAAGGTTTTATTTGTATAATATTCTATTACATTCCAATATAACTTACCTTAATTATTAGAAGTTAACAATGTAATTGGATAATACAATAAAAGGTTTTTTCTAATAAAATTTGAGTGTTTATAATAGATGTTATACACTTAAATTTTAGTTATAAAAGGGATAAATTGAGGTAAATAGAATAAAGGGTTAATTGAATAACTTACAATATAAAATGGTGTTAAAGGAATTTTCAAATAAATTGGTATATTTTATTCAAATTAATTAATTTTATAAATTTATTTGTTTATAAAGTTAGTGCATTTGAATAAGATGTATTTTTTACTTAATTCTTTTTTTCCCTTCTTTTTCCTTTTTGGGACGAAAAGTTTGAGTAGGGGAGAGTGTAACGACCCGTAAATTCTCAATAATATAATTTGTTGATTTAATACGATTTTGGTAATTAAAATTGGAAGAATAAAGACTTTGTAATTTAATAGTGAAACAAATGTTAAAATGAAATGTAACAATGTAATTAAAACTAATTATGAAATTTCAAACTAATTGAAATAATGTAAATTATTGCACTTAATTTTAGATTTGAATATAAGAAAACAAGTGTGAATGTTGAATCATTAATGAGATAATATATGATCAATATAAATTGAAGTATACCGGTGTTAATTAAGTAATTGTAACATTTGATTTGTAAATATTAACGAACTCGTTAGTGTGACTTAAGTAACAGTAACGGTTGTAAGTTACTATTTAATTAGTCTATTAATTTAGTTGTAAATGTTACATTTGCGTATAAAATTTGAATATAAGAAAATAAGGGTTAGTGTGGTGCAAACAAATGAATTAGTGTATAATCTATGGTAATTGAATGAATTTAACATTTTGTAAACAATTATGACAATTAGAGAAAATGATAAACTTGATTGTAATAAAGATAATGGTAACAACTATTATAAGTTATCTATTTAGGTCATAAAATGAATTGGAAATCAATTGTATTCAAATGTAAATAAATGTTCATTAATGAGAGTAAGAATCGTAATTGTAAAGTGTGAATGTAATAAAGCAATGATGATGCATATTTTATTCATAAGATGATATGAAAGAATGAAACCTATCTGAATGAATTAATTGAGGATTCAATCATAATAAATGTATACATTTGACAAATTCAATATAATTGAAAACAACTATTAATACAAAGGAAAGATGGATATTTGAATATATATTAATGTTATGAAGGATAAACGAATATTAACGAGGTTTGTAGAGTAGTATAGACTTAATAAAAAGGGATTAGAATTTAATCAAATCGGTTTATTTGAAATTAATTATAACTTACGGGAATTCAATTCATAACAAATAGATTTATGGGAAGAGAATGAAATTAATTACTTTGCTAATTGAAATTTGAATGAATTGGGAAATTATTAATGTATTAGTATATAAACCAATGTTAATATGGATTTATTGGGAATTTAAACTTATACTTTTAAATTAAATAAATTACAGCATTTTACACGCAATAAATTTATGTATTTTTATTCATATATATATATATATATATATATATATTCTATATCCATCTCCTTGTTTATTTCTCTATTTATTTGTCTAGGCTTTTATTGTATTCATTGGAATTTATTTGCTTATATATTTTACAAAGAGTTGGAGAAAATCAAAGGGTATACGTTACTTTGTTAAATGGTTGCCTATTTAATTTTCTACCCTCTTTATTAATCATTAGCGTTTCTCACCCATTATAACCGTGCATTACTCTATCAAATCGTGTACAAAATCTTCCTAAATATCTCACTTCTTCATTTGCCTCTTCTGATTGAAAGATATTACATAAGTTTCTTTTATTAAATAGGAAATAAATCTCATTCATTCACTAGCCTCTTTATTTCTTGCCTTTTTAGTTCCTACCTCCTTAATTACCTTCTAGCCGTGCATTTTATTTCTTGCCTTTTTAGTTCCTACCTCCTTAATCAAATCAGTTTATTTGAAATTAGTTATAACTTATGGGAATTCAATTCATAACAAATAGATTTATGGGAAGAGAATGAAATTAATTACTTTGCTAATTGAAATTTGGATGAATTGGGAAATTATTAAAGTATTAGTATATAAACCAATGTTAATATGGATTTATTGGGAATTTAAACTTATACTTTTAAATTAGATAAATTACAGCGTTTTACAAGCAATAAATTTATGTATTTTCATTATATATATATATATATATATATATATATTTCTCTATATTTTTCCTATATTCATCTCTTTGTTTATTTCTCTATTTATTTGTCCAGGCTTTTATTGTATTCATTGGAATTTATTAGCTTATATATTTTAAAAAGAGTTGAAGAAAATCAAAGGGTATACGTTACTTTGTTAAATGCTTGCCTTTTTAATTTTCTATCCTCTTTATAATTCTTAGCGTTTCTCACCCATTATAGTCGTGCATTACTCTATCAAATCACTTCAAAATCTTCCCAAATATCTCACTTCTTCATTTGCCTCTTCGGATTGAAAGAGATTACATAAGTTTCTTTCATTAAATAGGAAATAAATCTCATTCATTCACTAGCCTCTATATTTCTTGCCTTTTTATTTCCTACCTCCTTAATTACCTTCTAGCCGTGCATTTGATTTTCTTTAATCCGTGAGAAACTTTTCATTCACTTCAGTTATAATTTGCGTGCAAACAAAGAAATATAGGCAAGATTCTTTCTCCTTAAATTGTGTCTTTTAATTTGCTAGTCTTTCATTTTCTAGACCCTACATTTCTAATCGTTCTTTTTCCCACAAACCATAGCTGCCTCCTTTTCTTGTTCACGTGAAAAACTTTTCATCTTGTTAGAATCTGCGTGAAAAAAATCACAGAAAGCTATGGCTTCCTTCTGTCTTCTTTTTCCACTTTCTTTTTTTCGCTTTTTCTTTTTGTTTTCTCCTTGCATAGCTTGGCCTCCACCACCATTTCATCTCCTTGCCGACCACACCACCACAACCTTATTTTCTCCTCACTATTAGACCATGGCCGAGCCCACTTGGTGGTTGAAAGCAAGGTTATGTCCTCTTTGATTCATAATTGCATTGTTTAATCCATCTTTTATTGTTGTGAATCTTATTATTATGATTTGTGTATTTGTTACATAAAAGATATGGATCTTGACTCTCCATCTACTCAAAAGTTTGGTCGTGCCTTGTCGTGCTTTGTGGAGTTTCAATTGTGTATTGTGAATTTGATTCTAGCTTTTTAAAAGGTGAGTTTTGTCACTCTAGACAAATGTACTTATATTATTATGGAATAATGACAAGTGGATCTGTATAAATTGATATGTTATTCACGCATGCCTGTGATATGTTATATGATGTTAAATGATGTTTATATATTTGTTGCATCATCTAATATGTTATTATATGCTATAGTGTTCATTTTATTTACTGTATCTCACAGTGCAAGTTCCCTATCACTATGGGTTGAAGTGATACATACTCGAACGGACTTTAGAATAAGGAGAAAAACAATATGGGATTAAATGATAGGCTCAGTTGATTTTTATTGCATTTGATTTACTTAGGATTGCGGGTCTGAAATGATAGAACCCGGATTTTTCTTTTTAAATTACAGATTGAAATGACACATATCTGTATCACATGACCTAGGTTTGAAAATTTTACACAGGCCCATGGATAAAAAAAATTAATAGTTTTCAAAAAGTATTAACTATTTTGAATTTTAAATATATGGAATTTTGATTAAATTTTTATTTAATGATTTAAAATATATAAAGATATTGGCTTCCAACAAATTGAAATTATATAAATAATTATTGGTTTTTAATTGTAAGTTAAAAATCTTTATCTGGCCTTAAATGCTAATTTAAATAGCTTTAATTGTGATCAATAACTTAATTAAAGTTAATTAATGTGGTATTTAAAGTCTAACCTGGTAATTGTAATCAATTTTTATTTTATGAAATAATAAATGATGTCCTTTGAATTGATAAAAAGAAATATAGTTTTAATTGCACATTTTGTAATAAATGTATTTAGCCTGAAATCATAGTTTAATTGATGCCTAAATGAATAAATTTGCAAAGAAATTTAATGTTATATTTACTATGATAAATTACTTTATTTATGAAATGGAATGTTTGGAAATTGAATAATTATGATTTGAGTGGAAAAGTGTAGTTTCAAAATATGACTTAACATGATAATAGGAAAATTTGGTTTTAACTGAAATTATTAAGTTAAGTAAGTAAATGGGAATTTAGTCTTATTTATGAAGTGGGTATTTTAAAATAAAGGGGTAAGTTATATGTTGAAATAAAAGAAGTAAAAGAATGTGTTGTTGACTTAATAAATGAATTATAGTTTAATTTGGATATTTATTGATAAGATTTTATTTTATTAAATCATAAGTTAAATGATATCCGAATGAATATTTTGAAGTGGGAAATGTGATTTTTATAAGTTGAATTGGCTAAAAATTGAAATTTTAATGTAGCTGAAATATACAATAATTGAATGAATAAACTTATAAACGCTACAACTTTGAAATGAATATTATTTGACATTGAATTTAAATGGCTAAATGAATCTTGCTTGGTAGAAATTAACATTGTTTAGATGGTCTAAATAAATATGTTTCAAAATGTTTGGTTTCAGAGTTGTTATAACTTGAAAGTAATATGGCTTTGGAAATGATACTTTTGGAAATTGTATTTAATTTAGAATTGTCTTTAAATATATAAATTTGGAACTTATTGGAAATGGAAGATCTAAGAATATGACCTTATAAAGTGGTTTGGGTAAAGACGATATAAAGTATTACTTCAATTTTAGTAAATTGAAGGAAATATTCAGTGATTTGAATATTTGAGTTTTAGTTAAATGATATATATATATATATATATATATATATATATACTACTTTGGGTTTGAAATAAAAATGGTATTTTGATTTGGTTTTTGAATGAAATAATATAATATTTTGTTTTGAAATGGATATTAAATTTGAGAAGTATATGTATTTGGAAATATTACAAATTTGAGAATGGATATTATTTTGGAGAGTAATAGTATTAGATTTTAAATGGTTTGGAATAGAAATGATTTTTAAATAAATATCCGTGGGTAATAATAACGTTTGGTTGTTAAAGAGACAGGGATCGGAAGTTGTCATACTCTCTGCCAACTCCGAAAACCACTTTAACAACCGTATATACGGTGGAGATTCCAGAATGAAGTAGGATGGCGGCGGCATTCCTTTGAGGTATATACGTGGACCCAACTCTCATGAGTTGGCATAAGGTGGCTAAAACAGGAGCGGTTGACGGGTTAAGTGAGGTCATTCCTCCGATCTGACACATCCCTTCGATATTATACTCTGACTTTTGGATTGATATGGAGGCCACTTTGATTTTTGATTTGGGGTGTGGGTCGAGGTGGGCAGTAGTAGCTACTACGTGTTACCATCGGCCCGGAAGCGTAATTGGTATATCTACCCTGGCATTGCCTAGTTGTGCAACCAACCCTATCGCGCCTAGTACGAGTTTGGTTTTCTCCCGTAGCCCGTGGATTATTCTCTAGTGGCTTCCCGATCAGGAGGAACCATGATACTAGATGGACTACTGGGACTATTACGTGTTAAGAGCTATATGGGTAACCCCTTAGCGCTATATTAAAATTAGTTTATTTTACTATAGACATTATTATAATAGCGAAATATTACTACATAGTAAATAGTTTAACGGATCCTTAGAGGATGGGCAGTCCCAAGCATCATTTAAGTTACTTGTACCTTTCTATTACAGGTCACTTGAGTTGGCTTACATTGTATAGGTATGTATGTCCTGACTTGAGTGTTTTTTGTTTTTCTTTACGTTTGGATCAGACTGAGTGATACAGCATTTGAGACTCACCTTCAGAGTTGGATCTTTGCTTGAAGATCCAACTATCTATTTCATTCCAGTTATCCAGTTGATTCCAGTGATGTATTCAGATTTATACTTGCTGTTTTATCTTGTTACTTCTGTTGCATCTTGTTTAACTCTGATGTATATTTATATATTAGCTTCGTGAACTACTATTTCTTTGCTTCCGCTGCATTTTATTACTCCATGTATGTGATATGTGATATATTTACTGTATATTCTGAGTTTTGCCAAATTTGTTTTACAATTCAGTATTTTAAACAATTCAAGTCCGATATGTGTGGATGTGAATGGTTGAAAATATCGGGTCGTTACACCATTGCCTTTGGAAGACTCTTTGTGAGTGGGTCAGCCAAGTTTTTCTTTGTTTCTATGTAATCACAGTTATTACTCCACTTTTGAGTAACTGTCTTATCATTTGATGTTTTAGACTCACATGTCTAGACTTCCCATTATATGTCTTATTAGAGACATTGTATATTGAAGCCTGATTATCACAGTTAATCAAGACTGTTGGAGATGGCTTCTTCCATAATGGGATTTCTATTAATAAATTCCTAAGTCATTCTGCTTCCTTACTAGCATCTGCTAATGAATCAACTCTACAAAAATTGTTGAGTCGGATATATAGGTCTGTTTCTTGAAAACCCAAGACACGGCAGCGCCTCTTAACGTAAAGATCCATCCAGTCGTAGACTTGGATTTGCATTCTACATTATTCTAGGTTGCATCACTATATCCTTCTATTACAGTAGGATATTCTTTATAAGATAAAACATAGGTAACAGTTGCTTTCAAGTAAGCCAAAACTCTAGAAATAGCTTTCCAATATTTGAAACCCTGGATTATTCGTAAATCGACATAACATGCTTATAGAATGTGTTATGTTTAGTCTAGTGCAATGCATAGTATACATAAGACTCCCAATAATATAGCAATACTCGAGTTGAGAAATGGTACGTCCGGTATTCTTTTCTAATTTAATACTAGGATTTAAAGGAGTAGGTGCTGGTTTGTCACTATAATAATCATATTTTCGTAGGAACTTCTTAATGTAACGAGATTGTGTTAGCAACAACTCCCCCTCTTTCCTAATAATTTTAATTTCCAGAATAACGTCAGCTTCTCCTAGATTTTTCATATTAAATTTAGAAGATAGAAACTTCTTTGTTTCATTCATACAGGATACATTGGAACCAAATATTAGCATGTCATCAACATATAAATATATTATAACATAATAGTTGTTGTCTGTTTTGCTATAAATACATTTATCAACATCATTAACAATAAATCCATATAACGATACTATTTTATCAAACTTATCATGTCATTGCATAGGAGCTTACTTCAGGCCATAAAGAGACTTTACTAATTTGCAAACTTTTTTTTCTTGACCTGGAGTTTTGAAACCTTTAGGTTGTTTCATATATATCTCGTCTTCTAAATCTCCATTTAGAAACACGGTCTTTACATCCATTTGATGTGTGACCAATTTATGAATTGATGCAAGTGCTATTAAACAGTGTATAGAAGATATATGAGCAACTGGAGCATATGTATCAAAATAATCTACTCCTTGTCTTTGCTTATATCCCTTAGCAACTAATCTGGTTTTAAACTTATCAATGGATCCGTTTGTATTCAACTTTTTTTAAATATCCATTTACATTCTATAGGTTTAGCACAAGGAGGTAAATCAGTTAAAATGCAAGTTTGGTTTAACAATATAGAATTTATTTCATCATTAATAGCTTCTTCCAAAATATTGAGTCTCTTGAACTCATAGCCTCGGAATAAGTTTTGGGGTCATCATCGACGTCTATGATATATCTACTCACATTAAGTACTTCGTCCTTACCGCCTTCTATAAGATATGTAATGAAGTAAGGACCATATTCCATCTCTATTGAGTACTATTAACTAATACAGTTACTTCCTTGCTGTATTGAGTAGGAGCACAGTCATCGTCATTGATATCATCAATCGTATTAGGTTCTGGACTAGATGATCTCAATGGAATCTCAATAGTTTGATTTTCAAATAATTCTACATCTACGGATTCTAAAACTTATAATGTGTCAAGAATTAGGAATCTCTAAGTTATACTATTAAGTGAACATCCTATGAAAACACATTCAAATGTCATATTTCCTAACTTTGGTTGTTTAGGGTCTGGTTTTCTAACATATGCTAAACAACCCAAACTTTAAGTCTTGTAAGATTAGGTTTCCTATTAAACCATAATTTGTAAGGTAAAACATTATTCTTTTTAAGTGGTACTCTATTTAAGATATAACATGCAGATAACATAACATTACCCCATACGTTATAAGGTAAGTTTGAACTTATGAGCATGCATTAACCATTTCTACTAAAGTTGTGACGACACAGAATTTTTGAATATTTGAAATTGAAATATTTAATTAATTTTAAATATTTAAAAGTTAATTTTTAACTTGAATTTCAAATACCAATATTTAATGGATAATTTAAATTTTGAATTAAAGGATTGAAATTGGGTGAATGTTGAATCTGGAGTTGTAAGCCGGTTAAAAATAATTTGAAGGCTTATAAAATTCATATTAATAATACTGAAGGTGATAGAACTTTTAAAATTGAAATTAAAGGTGTTTTGTTCAGTTTTAAAAATAGACTATTGAAATTGATAATTAAAAATAGCCTTCCGAGGCACAGTCTCTGAATTCGACGAAACCAGTTTCTTGGATCTGTAATGTTCTATTTTTATCGGATTTCAAATTTGGTAGTGTTTATAGTTGTCTTGTGATCATATGATAGATAAACGTGTTGAAAGTTTAATTGATAATAACCGATTCAGATTTTAAATATAATATTTCGACTAGTCAAATATACTTCACATCAGCCGTTATTCTCAAACACTCAGATCACTGTAGCTACCCAACATCTATACGCAACTTTCTTTTTCCCCTTCTTTTAATAATGGCTCGGCTTCCCCCATTTTTTTTCTTTCAGATTTAAACGATTTCGTTCTCAAATGATAAATGGCCGAGTTTCCCTTTTCCCCTCCATCTTTCCAGTTTAAGCATCAACCTTTTCACCTCGAAATCAAATGTCTAAAATCCTAAATCATATAAATCTTCTATTTATGTCTGCATTTATGGGTTGCGATCGAGATTTGGGATGCTCGATTTCTTTTGGCGCAGCAGCCCGATTTGCTAGGGTCAGCGATTTTATCGGTGGGAGGAGAAGATGGAAGTAGGGGGTTGGCTCGTTCATTTTGCGGCGGGAAGACGCATCTCTGGTCGGCTTTTTCACGAAGTCCAGTCATGATTGAGTATAGCGACTTGGGCTGCAATGCGATGGGGGTTTCCGATGTCACATCAGGGATGGCGAAGCTAGGCACAGTCGACGTCGCGATGACGCTGTTGCAATGGGGGTTTGAGGCATCTCGTCTTAGTGGCTGCGTTGTGAGTGCCGCGTGTGAGGCTGGTAACAAGAAGATGGAGTTGAAGCCGGTTTCAGTGGCGTAGCGGTTACTGGCATCGATGATGTTAGGGCAAGCTATTCGTGGCAGCGAGTTTATTGGTGAGGTATTCTGTTTTTAATCTAGTTAATAAATGTTATATGCAGATTTTAGTTTTCTAAGAGAAAAGTTTTGAACTACAACAAAGTATATAAATATATACAGATTATATATTTCAGAATTTAATAATAAAACACATATAGATAAATATATGGATGTAGTAAAAGTAGAAAAAAACTTATATAAGATTTTAATTAACTTATTTAAATTATTGGGTTGCTAAAGATAACGTGTTAAAGAAAATTATTAGTTTAAAGATGTTAAATTAAATTAAAGGTTAAAATTTAATCATTAGTTAAATAAATAAATGATGAACAATTTTTTGATTGGTTCAAATAATAATAAACCGTGTTTATACAAGGTCGAAAACCGTGAAGCCAAGTCAAGATTGAACCGGATTTCAAACAAAAATCAAAAGGTGAGTTAATCTCACTCGGTTGAATTTTAATTTTAATTTAAATGGTTAAGTTTAAATAATTGATTGGATTTGGTGTGTTATATTATATATAGTATATCTTGGAATGTTTGATTTCCGCATTTTATAGCGGATGAGACCCTATGCGCCGCATAATAGCGGAGGATTTTATATAAATCCCATATACCGCGGTATTCCACCTCGAAGTGGAATTGGTGTTATATATTGGCTAACGTCTGTGGATGCAGGGAAACAGGTTGGAGGGATCCAACAGGATTCCTCAAAATTATTTGGAATAGTTTGATATTCTGTATTATGGATATTGGAAATTCTATGATGAATATTATTGTTAATTGGAAATATTGATTTCTATAGTTTGCTTGAATATATTTCGGTACGCTGAGTTATCGAAATATATATAGAATTGGATTTTTTTGAAAAGAAAATAGAAGAGTGAATTTTTAAGTAAAATAATCATAGAAGATTTGAATAAATTAAAGAATGAATTGGATAAGAATAAAGTGATTTTTTAAAATTTTTAATAAATAACTCCGAGTAGGAAAAAGGGGATTTTGAATAAACAGAATTAATGATTTGCAAACTTAAGTGATATCAAGTAAAGGAATAAAGAATCATTTTAAAATTCAAAGTTTAAATTTATTTAAATGAATAATGAAGTAATTGGAGAAATCTAAAATTGGTATTTTCAGTTAAAAGTATTTCAAATCATAATTAAGGAATAAAATCTGAAATTTATGGATTTTGGAATAAAAGGGAGTAAATTGGAAATCAATTTGGAAATTGATTTAAGTATTTGGAAATTTAAAGGAGAATGTGACTGTAGAATTTATAAACTGAGTTTATAAAAGCAAAGTAAAATATATCAGAGGATATTTGGGAAGAATAAGTTCAAGGTGGAAATTTATTAAAGGAATGAGAAAATCTGTTTAAAAATAAATAGTGATTAATTTTTAAAGGACGTGAAGGGGAGTATATTTCCCTAGATAGCCAAGTACGTTTTCAAAGTACATTTTAAAATGTAAGATAAAAGTTTAATGTTGTTTTAAAAAGAATGTTTTAGAAATTTATTATTTATGAATGTTTAAAATTCTAAAGTAAATATTTTTCAAATCTATTATTGTAATAATTATTTAAAGGTGACTTAGTGTTTTGTTTTAAAAAGTGATAGCCTAGTTTTATATTTATAAATTAACCTTATTTTCAAATATTCATATAGTCTGTATTTTTAATAAATTATTTGAAGTAGTTTTTAACTTAAATGTTTTAAAGTATATTTCAAAGTAGTGCGTTTTAAATTATTTTAAAAATCTAAGGTTTTGTGCTTGCTGCTTTCAGTGGAAATAGAAAATACTTGGAATTTATTCTGAAAAAGGAAGATAGTTTAAAACTGTTTTTAAAAGGGTTTGAAAGTGGAAATATATCTTGTGAAGATATTTTTGGGATTAATAAATAATTTGGGAAATTATTTATGGTTGATGGTTGTTTGTGAATGTAAATTGATAATTAAATCACCGACTATCAATATTGGCCAAATGCGCCGATCGTTACGAAGAGACTGGGATCGAGATTAATTTTTTGAAAACCACTTCGATCCGGTTTGTACATTTCGTGGGGAACCGAGTTCGGAGTCGAAGATGGAGCAGTGAAGTGCAAGGGCTAGTCGCTACTAATCCTGAGGATATTTCCAAAATGGATGTTGTAGGAATAGTGCCTTCGGTTCCATTCGAACCAGGGACGGACTTGTATGGATGAATGTTCTCGGAACATCGTCAGGTGGACGATAAGCATTCTAAGGGACATGGTTCTGAAAAGTTAACGCTTAGCCTCAAGCCTCATCAACCGGGAATGACTGAATATCAGGGGTTATGCAGCAAGGCTTCGTGGGTAGCCCCCACTTGAGAGTAAGGTCAACCCTGTCTAGATGTCACTTTTTTTTTCGGCTTAGTGGGCGGTTTCTGATCCCAACCATGGGGTGATCTTACTCGGAACTGTCCAGTAAGGGATGGTTCTGGTCTTGTGTTGTAGGAGAGCAGGCGTACTCCTCGGTACGGTGATCTAGGCCACGTACAGTGACAGGTGGTACCCCAGTGCCTAGTCATTAGTTGGAAATCCATTCTCCCTACGAGCCTTGTACGAGTTTTGTTTGTATTACCCACTCTGTGGCTAGTAGCTAGAATTTAATAATGTAACAATTTCGGCTATTTTATAAGTATTTGAATATAGACCCTATTATAATATCAGAGGATTTCTATAAAAAATCATTTTAGCTATCGTAAGGTAAAACCCCGACATGTTTATTTGTGGCGAGGTCTTACGAGTTGCTTTTGTTTTTCAATGGATTTTTGAAACTTTAATAATCAATTGAGTGTGATTTTCTCACGCTGGTAATCCATACTGACTCGGGTGTTATTTAACTATAATGCTCGGGTCAGACCGAGTATTATAGGATACAGGATATGATGCTGTGGAGCTCAAGAGACAAGAAGGAGGACGATACGTACTTTCATACTTGTTTATATATATTCCGTTATGTTGATTAGCTTTGTATCCAGTTTTATGTTATTGATGTTGAGCTGTGATTGATGTACTCTGATGATGTAATATATAAACAGATATATTTGTTTATGTGTAAAGATATGTTAATATCTATTATATTTTCTTCCGCTGCGATGGTTAGATTCTGATGTTGTTTTTCTATTTTCTTCTTCTATTCTTCTTCTTTAACCAAATGGTTCGTATTTCTGTACAACTTGAGTTAATTTAGGTAGAATAGTATTGACTCAATGGGTACGGAACTGCGGGTCGTTGCAAAAGTTTTATTTTTCTTTCAGCAACACCATTTTTGTTGTGGTGTATATGGGGCAGTGCATTGTTGAAAAAATCATGTTCTATACAAAATAAGGTGAATTTGTTTGAGAAATATTCACCACCTCGATCTGAATGTAATGCTTTTATTTTAACTCCAAATTATGTTTCGACGTCTGAATTTTGGAATGTTCCCTCGGTTCCAAAATTCGTTCTTGTCCCTCACTATTCGTATTCTTTTTATTCTAGAGTATCCCACAACTCCACTTCAAATGGCTTGTAAATGGATGGATCTCCTTTACAATTGGCGTTGATTCATCGGAGATTTCTATATATCCTTGGTTTGCGATGCTAATATCTCTTGTTGTCCTGAATTCTATCTCTTGAGATCGAATGTAAATTTACCCCAGGATTCTGCATCGATCTAATTCTTAAAGTCGCGGTTAACCCGGTTAAGGCTGCCCGCTATTTATATAAGCTTATCTATTTCCCTTATTCTGTTATTCAATCATCTTATCTTTTGTTCCAACTTATTTCGATTTGAGTTAATCAAATTGGAATATCTATCCTTGCTTTGTAAATTTGTTCCTGTATAGTGTATTTCAAATCTATATTTAAAATGTTATATATATATATATATATATATATATATATATATTGTGTTGCTTGATTTGTTGACGTTGATTTGGATTTTCGATCGATTCGTCTGATATCGATAGGATCTCCAAAACACTTGAACATAGCAAACCGACACAATATAGTTTTTAAATTTTTTAAGTGAAATAAATTTTGTATAATTATATATGTAAGTATAATTTTTGAAATTTGATAGTTAATTAAATTGGATGTTAGGAAATAATATTTGACTCTGTATATATAGCTTGTAACCATTAGCTTTTGTTTCATATATAAATGATTGAACTATAAAACATGGTTATAAATTTATTGGGAAATATAAATGAATTTAAATAAGAAACTAAGAATTTAATTTTCAATAGTTTCAAACTTTATGTTTGAAGTTCTAAAGGGTACATTAGTTAAGGTATTTCGAATAGAAATTGTTTCAAAGAATTTTTAGTTTTAAATCAGTACTCTTCTCTTTGTCACTGGAAAATAATTTCGGTGATGGCGGCCGCATCATCGACATTCGCTTTCGAGCTTCGAAATGGAGAGACCATTATGTAGCTCTGCTACACTTTTGTTTGGAAGTTAAATTTGAGTTGAACTTCGTAAAGCATTATTTGAATTACAATGTATATATGATTTAAATTTGATTTGATATTTATTGTGTATATTTATATATCTCTAATTGTTTGAAGTTAATCGGAAATTTAATTCAAAAATCTTATCTTAAAGGAAAATTTCAATTATAAAAGGAAATCAAATTATGAATAAAAAGCTTGGATAATTTAATTAAGAAAGATTTTATTTGTGTAATATCTATTACATTCCAATATAACTTACCTTAATTATTAGAAGTTAACAATGTAATTGGATAATACAATAAAAGGTCTTTTTTAATAAAACTTGAGTGTTTATAATAGATGTTATACACTTAAATTTTAGTTATAAAAGGGATTAATTGAGGTAAATAGAATAAAGGGTTAATTGAATAACTTACAATATAAAATGGTGTTAAAGTAATTTTTAAATAAATTGGTATATTTTATTCAAATTAATTAATTTTGTAAATTTATTTGTTTATAAAATTATTATATTTGAATAAGATGTATTGTTTACTTAATTCTTTCTTTCCCTTCTTTTTCCTTTTCGAGGACGAAAAGTTTGAGTGGGGGAGAGTGTAACGACTCGTAAATTCTAAATAATATAATTTTTTGATTTAATATGATTTTGGTAATTAAAATTGGAAGAATAAAGACTTTGTAATCTAATAGAGAAACAAATGTTAAAATGAAATGTAACAATGTAATTAAAACTAATTATGAAATTTCAAACTAATTGAAATGACGTAAATTGTTGCACTTAGTTTAGACTTGAATATAAGAAAACAATTGTGAATGTTGAATCATTAATGAGATAATATATGATCAATATAAATTGAAGTAAATCGGTGTTAATTAAGTCAGTGTAACATTTGATTTGTAAATATAAATGAACTCATTAGTGTGATTTAAGTAATAGTAAAGGTTGTAAGTTACTATTTAATTAGTCTATTAATTTAGTTGTAAATGTTAGATTTGGGTATAAAATTTGAATATAAGAAAATAAGGGCAAGTGTGGTGCGAATAAATGAATTAGTGTATAATCTAGGGTAATTGAATGAATTTAACATTTTGTAAGCAATTATGACAATTAGAGAAAATGATAAACTTGATTATAATAAAGATAATGGTAACAACTATTATAAGTTGTCTATTTAGGTTATACAATGAATTGGAAATCAGTTGTACTCAAATGCAAATAAATGTTCATTAATGAGAGTAAAAATCATAATTGTAAAGTGTGAATGTAATAAAGCAATGATATGCATATTTTATTCATAAGATAATATGAAAGAATGAAACCTATCTGAATGAATCAATCGAGGATTCAATCATAATAAATGTATACATTTGACAAATTCAATATAATTGAAAACAACTATTAATACAAAGGAAAGATGGATATTTGAATATATATTAATGTTATGAAGGATAAACGAATATTAACGAGGTTTGTAGAGTAGTATAGACTTAATAAAAAGGGATTAGAATTTAATCAAATCGGTTTATTTGAAATTAATTATAACTTACGGGAATTCAATTCATAACAAATAGATTTATGGGAAGAGAATGAAATTAATTACTTTGCTAATTGAAATTTGGATGAATGGGGAAATTATTAAAGTATTAGTATATAAACCAATGTTAATATAGATTTATTGGGAATTTAAACTTATACTTTTAAATTAGATAAATTACAGTGTTTTACACGCAATAAATTTATGTATTTTCATTATATATATATATATATATATATATATTTCCTATATCTATCTCTTTGTTTATTTCTCTATTTATTTGTTTAGGCTTTTATTGTATTCATTGGAATTTATTTGCTTATATATTTTAAAAAGAGTTGGAGAAAATCAAAGAGTATACGTTACTTTGTTAAATGCTTGCCTTTTTAATTTTCTATCCTCTTTATAATTCTTAGCGTTTCTCACCCATTATAGCCGTGCATTACTCTATCAAATCACGTCAAAATCTTTTCAAATGTCTCACTTCTTCATTTGCCTCTTCTGATTGAAAGATATTGCATAAGTTTCTTTCATTAAATAGGAAATAAATCCCATTCATTCACTAACCTCTTTATTTCTTGCCTTTTAATTTCCTACCTCCTTAATTACCTTCTAACCGTGTGTTTTATTTTCTTTAAGCCGTGAGAAACTTTTCATTCACTTCCTTTGTCATTTGTGTACAAACAAAGAAAAATAGGCAAGATTCTTTCTCCCTAAATTGTGTCTTTTAATTTGCTGGCCTTTAATTTTCTAAACCCTACATTTCTAATCATTCTTTTCCCCAAAAACCATAGCCGCCTCCTTTTCTTATTCACGTGAAAAACTTTTCATCTTATTAGCATCTGCGTGAAAAAAATCATAGAAAGCTATGGCTTCCTTCTCTCTTCTTTTTCCACTTTCTATTTTTCGCTTTTTCTTTTTGTTTTCTCCTTGCATAGCTCGGCCTCCACCACCATTTCATCTACTAGCCGACCACACCACCACAACATCATCTTCTCCTCACTATTAGACCATGGCCGAGCCCACTTGGTGGTTGAAAGCAAGGTTATGTCCTCTTTGATTCATAATTGCATTGTTTAATCCATCTTTTATTGTAGTGAATCTTATTTTTATGATTTGTGTATTTGTTATATAAAAGATATGGATCTTGACTCTCCATCTATTCAAAAGTTTGGTCGTCCCTTGTCGTTCTTTGCGGAGTTTCAATTGTGTATTGTGAATTTGATTCTAGCTTTTAGAAAGGTGAGTTTTATCACTCTAGAATTACGTACTTCTTTTATTGTGGAATAATGACAAGTGGATCTGTATAAATTGATATGTTATTCATACATGCCTGTGATATGTTATATGATGTTAAAAGCTGTTTATATATTTGTTGCATCATCTAATATGTTATTATATGTTATACTGTTCATTTTATTTACTGTATCTCACACTGCAAGTTCCCTATCACTATGGGTTGAAATGATACATACTCGAACGGACTTTAGAATAAGGAGAAAATCAATATGGGCTGAAATGATAGGCTCGGATGATTTTTATTGCATTTGATTTACTTGGGATTGCAGGTCTGAAATGATAGAACCCGAATTTTTCTTTTTAAATTACGGATTGAAATGACACATATCTGTATCACATGACCTAGGTTAGAAAATTTTACACAGGCCCATGGATAAAAAAATTTAATAGTTTTCAAAAAGTATTAAGTATTTTGAATTTTAAATATATGGAATTTTGTTTAAAATTTGATTTAATGATTTAAAATATATAGAGATATTGGCTTCCAACAAATTGAAATTTTATAAGTAATTATTGGTTTTTAATTATAAGTTAAAAATCTTTATCTGGCCTTAAATGGTAATTTAAAGAGCTTTAAAAGTGATCAATAACTTAATAATTAAAGTTAATTAATGTGGTATTTAAAGTCTAACATGGTAATTGTAATCAATTTTTATTTTATGAATAATAAACGATGTCCTTTGAATTGATAAAATGAAATACAGTTTTAATCGCAAATTTTGTAATAAATGTATTTAGCCTGAAACCATAGTTTAATTGATGCCTAAATGAATAAATTTGCAAAGAAATTTAATGTATTTACTATGATAAATTACTTTATTTATGAAATGGAATGTTTGGAAATTGAATAATTATGATTTGAGTGGAAAAGTGTGGTTTCAAAATATGACTTAACATGATAATAGGAAAATTTGGTTTTAATTGAAATTGTTAAGTTAAGTAAGTAAATGGGAATTTAGTATTATTTATGAAGTGGGTATTTTAAAATAAAGGGGTAAGTTATATGTTGAAATAAAAGAAGTAAAAGAATGTGTTTTTGACTTAATAAATGAATTATAGTTTAATTTGGATATTTATTGATAAAATTTTATTTTATTAAATCTTAAGTTAAATGATATCCGAATGAATATTTTGAAGTGGGAAATGTGATTTTTATAAGTTGAATTGGCTAAAAATTGAAATTTTAATGTAGCTGAAATATACAATAATTGAATGAATAAACTTATAAACGCTACAACTTTGAAATGAATATTATTTGACATTAAATTTAAATGGTTAAATGAATCTTGTTTGGTATAAATCAACATTATTTAGATGGTCTAAATAAATATGTTTCAAAATGTTTGGTTTCAGATTTGTTATAACTTGAAGGTAATATGGCTTTGGAAATGAAACTTTTGGAAATTGTATTTAGTTAAGAATTGTCTTTAAATATATAAATTTGGAACTTATTGGAAATGGAAGATCTAAGAATATGACCTTATAAAGTGGTTTGGGTAAAGATGATATAAAGCAATACTTCAATTTTAGTAAATTGAAGGAAATATTCAGTGATTTGGTAATTTGAGTTTTAGTTAAATGATATATATATATATATATATATATATTATTACTTTGGGTTTGAAATAGAAATGGCATATTGATTTAGTTTTTGTAATGAAATAATATAATATTTAGTTTTGAAATGGATATTAAATTTGAGAAGTATATAGATTTGGAAATATTACAAATTTGAGAATGGATATTATTTTGGAAAGTAATAGTATTTGATTTTAAATGGTTTAGAATAGAAATGATTTTTAAATAAATATCCATGGGTAATAATAACGTTTGGTTGTTTAAGGGACAGGGATCGGAAGTTGTCATACTCTCTGCCAACTTCGAAAACCACTTTAACAACCGTGTATGCGGGGGAGATTCCAGAATGAAGTAGGATGGTGGCGGCATTCCTTTCAGGTATATACATAGACCCAACTCTCGTGAGTTGTCATAAGGTGGCTAAAACAGGAGCAATTGACGGGTTAAGTGAGGTCATTCCTCCGATCTGACACATCCCTTGGATATTATGCTCTTACTTTTGGATTGATTTTGTGGCCACTTTGATTTTTGATTTGGGAGTGTGGCTCGAGTTGGGCAGTAGTAGCTAATACGCATTACCACCGGCCCGGAAGCGTAATTGGTATATTTACCCTGGCATTGTCTAGTTGTGCTGTGTCACCAACCCTATCGCACCTAGTATGAGTTTGGTTTTCTCCCGTAGCCCGTGGATTATCCTCTAGTGGCTTCCTGATCAGGAGGAACCACGATACTGGATGGACTACTGGGACTATTACGTGTTAAGGGCTATATGGGTAACCCCTTAACGCTATATTAGAATTAGTTTATTTTACTATAGATATTATTATAATAGCGAAATATTACTACATAGTAAATAGTTTAACGGATCATTAGAGGATGGGCAGTCCCAAGCATCATTTAAGTTACTTGTACCTTTCTATTACAGTTCACTTGAGTTGGCTTACATTGTATAGGTATGTATGTCCTGACTTGAGTGTTTTTTGTTTTTCTTTATGCTTGGATCAGACTGAGTGATACAGCATTTGGGACTCACCTTCGGAGTTGGAGCTTTGCTTGAAGATCCAGCTATCTATTTCATTCCAGTTATCCAGTTGATTCCAGTGATGTATTCAGATTTGTACTTGCTGATTTATCTTGTTACTTCTGTTGCATCTTGTTTAATTCTGATGTATATTTATATAGTAGCTTCATGAACTACTATTTCTTTGCTTCCGCTGTATTTTATTACTCTATGTCTGTGATATGTGATATATTTACTGTATATTCTGAGTTTTGCCAAATTTATTTTACAATTCGACATTTTAAACAATTCAAGTCCGACATGTGCGGATGTGAATGGTTGAAAATATCGGCTCGTTACACCATTGCCTTTGGAAGACTCTTTGTGAGTGGGTCAGCTAAGTTTTTCTTTATGTCTATGTAATCTACAGTTATTACTCCACTTTTGAGTAACTGTCTTATCATTTGATGTCTTAGTCTCACATGTCTAGACTTCCCATTATATGTCTTATTAGAGACATTGTATATTGTAGCCCGATTATCACAGTTAATCAAGACTGTTGGAGATGGCTTCTTCCATAATGGGATTTCTATTAATAAATTCCTAAGCCATTCCGCTTCCTTACCAGCATCTGCTAATGAATCAACTCTGAAAACATTGTTGAGTCGGATATATAGGTCTGTTTCTTGAAAACCCAAGACACAGCAGCGCCTCCTAACGTAAAGATCCATCCGGTCGTAGACTTGGATTTGCATTCTACATTGTTCCAGGTTGCATCACTATATCCTTTTATTACAGTAGGATATTCTTTATAAGATAAAACATAGGTAACGGTTTCTTTCAAGTAAGCTAAAACTCTAGAAACAGCTTTCCAATATTTGAAACCCTGGATTATTCGTAAATCGACATAACATGCTTATAACATGTGTTATGTTTGGTCAAGTGCAATGCATAGTATACATAAGACTCCCAATAATATAGCAATACTCGAGTTGAGAAATGGTACGTCCGGTATTCTTTTCTAATTTAATACTAGGATTTAAAGGAGTAGGTGCTGGTTTGTCACTATAATAACCATATTTTCGGAGGAACTTCTTAATGTAATGAGATTGTGTTAGCAACAACTACCCCTCTTTCCTAATAATTTTAATTTCCAGAATAACGTCAGCTTCTCCTAGATTTTTCATATTAAATTTAGAAGATAGAAACTTCTTAGTTTCATTCATATAGGATACATTGGAACCAAACATTAGCATGTCATCAACGTATAAATATATTATAACATAATAGTTGTTGTCTGTTTTGCTATAAATACATTTATCAACATCATTAACAATAAATCCATATAACTATACTATTTTGTCAAACTTATCATGTCATTGCATAGGAGCTTGCTTCAGGCCATGAAGAGACTTTACTAATTTGCGAACTTTTTTTCTTGACCTAGAGTTTTGAAACCTTTAGGTTGTTCCATATATATCTCTTCTTATAAATCTCCATTTAGAAACACAGTCTTTACATCCATTTGATGTATGACCAATTTATGAATTGATGCAAGTGCTATTAAACAGTGTATAGAAGATATGTGAGCAACTGGAGCATATGTATCAAAATAATCTACTCCTTGTCTTTGCTTATATCCCTTAGCAACTAATCTGGTTTTAAACTTATCAATGGATCCGTTTGTATTCAACTTTTTTTAAATATCCATTTACATCCTATAGGTTTAGCACAAGGAGGTAAATTAGTTAAAATGCAAGTTTGGTTTAACAATATAAAATTTATTTCATCGTTAATAGCTTCTTTCCAAAATATTGAGTCTCTAGAACTCATAGCCTCAGAATAAGTTTTGGGGTCATCATCGACGTTTATGATATATCTACTCACATTAAGTATTTCATCCTTACTGCATTCTATAATATATGTAATGAAGTAAGGACCATATTCCATCTCTATTCTTTCTCTTTTACTTCTCCTTTGTTCGGTACTATTAACTAATATTGTTACTTCCTTGCTGTTTTGAGCAGGAGCACAGTCATCGTCATTGATATCATCAATCGTATTAGGTTCTGGACTAGATGATCTCAATGGAATCTCAATAGTTTGATTTTCAAAGAATTCTACATCTACGGATTCTATAACTTATAATGTGTCAAGAATTAGGAATCTGTAAGTTATACTATTAAGTGAATATCCTATGAAAACACATTCAAATGTCATATTTCCTAACTTTGGTCGTTTAGGGTCTGGTTTTTTAACATATGCTAAACAACCTAAACTTTAAGTCTTGTAAGATTAGGTTTCCTATTAGACCATGATTCGTAAGGTGAAACATTATTATTTTTAAGTGGTACTCTATTTAAGATATAAATGCAGATAACATAACATCACCCCATCGGTTATAAGGTAAGTTTGAACTTATGAGCATGGCATTAACCATTTCTACTAAAGTTCTATTTTTCTTTCAGCAACATCATTTTTGTTGTGGTGTATATGGGGCAATGCATTGTTGAACAAAATCATGTTGTATACAAAATAAGGTGAATTCATTTGAGAAATATTCACCACCTCGATCTGAATGTAATACTTTTATTTTAACTCCTTATTATGTTTCGACCTCTGCTTTGTAAATTTTATATTTATCAAAGGCCTCATCTTTAGTTTTCGTTAGATACACATATGCATATCTAGTATAATCACCAATAAATGTTATATAGTATTGGTTACCACCATAGGTGATATGATTTTTTAAGTCACCCACGTCACTATATACTAAATCAAACAAGCCTGTTTCCCTTTCTACAGATTTAAAGGATTTTCGGTGTATTTTTGCTTGAACACATATTTCACATTTAGAGATAGCATCGGAATCACAATTAGAAATTAATCTTAGTTTATGCATATTTTTAAGGGAATTATAATTAACATGTCCTAGTCTACCATGCCATAAACTAACAAAATCAACAATATAAATAGAAGATTTCTTTGTTAGATTCAACTTAACCATACCACTATGATAATATCCCTGTCCAATGAATTTTCCATTCTTGAACAACACTAACTTATCAGACTCATACACCATCTTGAATCCCCTTTGTTTAGAAGGTATCCAGAGACCAAATTGTTATACATATAAGGTACATAAAATATATTAACTAATGTAAGAACTTTTCCAGAAGTAAATGTAAGTTCTACGGTGACTTTTTCCAAAAAAATTCTTCGTAAGTCTTAAATAGATTACGGTCTTTGCAAATGTGAATGGTTACTCTAGTATCAAACCACCAATCATTATCGATTTCGCTAATGGAGTTCGCTTCTTGCACTACAGCCACAAGAGAGTCTTTGATCACATTCACCTTTTGTTATTTCTTCCGCTGACAGCAGTCTCGGGCATAGTGGCTGGGCTTGTTACAGTAGTAACAAGCCCCTTTCTTTTTGTTGTTGGAGTTTTTCTTCTTAAACCGTGTCTCATTCTTAGGCTTCAGCTTGTCAGTAATTTGAACATTATTTGCCTTAGAATAGGACTCAGTTTGCGGATTATCATCTAGTTCGCGTTTACGAGAGTCCTCTTCAATACCAAGATGGCGCTGTAAACCGTCTAAATTATAATCCGTTTCCGCATGTTTTAATTTTTTTCTTATAATTGTTCCAAGAATTAGGAAGTCTTGAAATTATAACTCCAACAACAAAAGATTCAGGAAGATTTTAGCATTCTTAAGTCGATTCACTAACAGTAGAATTTCGCTTGCTTTCCAACTATGGACTTATCGGCATCCATTTTGAAATCCAATAAATTGCAAACAAGGAATTTTTTGTTACTTGCATTGGATATACGATATTGCTTTCTAGTGCATCTCAAAGTGCCTTTGTAATTCCCAAAGTCCTATATGCGTTGTAGACAGAAGTAGACAATGCATTTAGAATGTGCCCTCTGCATAGAAAATCATCCTCTTTGCGCTTTGCACATTTTGCTATCAATTCGTCTGCATCTTTATCAGTTTCCTCTAGTATTTCCTCCAAGTTATCTTCAATAATACACAACAATTTGACTGTGATCAAAAAGAATTTCATCGTCTCTTGCCAACGAGTGAAGTTTCCACTATCAAACCGCTCTAATCGCGTTAATATCGATTCATAACTTGAAGAGCATTGAGATTGATTAAACTCGAACCATCCATAGTTGAAAATATTGTCTAACATTGTTGGATATTTGTATCGATGATTCGAGAAAGATGAAGATTATAACTGATGTACTTTTGACTTCAAGGACATACTGTATAGATTTAGACAATAGTTCAACCTAATAGGTACAAACGGGTTATTGAACTATCGACTTAGGACTCAATGAAGCCTTGAAACAGCGTAATCGGATTAGAAACTTATACGATTTTGATCCGACCAAGAACACTCAAATTTGATTTCTGATGATACAATTTAGTTGAGAACAGAATGAAAATGAAGAAGAAAACCGTTTTGCAATGTTTCTGCGTTTGCTACACCTTTTAGGTGTTTCAAACTGTGGTGAAAGGCAGTGTTCTGCAACACTTTTTGAGCGTCGTAGATCTGAGGAAGAAGAATGAGATAGAAAGAAAAGAGATTGTTACTTCTGATGGTTCTTAGGCGTCACTATTTATAATAGTGAGGAAGTGTCCATTCCTCAAGCGTCGCATCCTTTCCAATAGTCCAAAACCGTTACAAACGGTTGCGCCTTTTCACAACGGTTTAAAACTGTTACTAAATAGTCACATCCCTTCATTCGAATGACCCGCCAAAATATCCGTTCTAATTTAAATCCTAAATCTGGCCTGTTAACAAAAATTAATTCGTCATTTTAGACCCGAACCCAAACCCATTTCGGTCGGACGGCGGTGGTGGCGCGCGTGTGTGGTGGTGATGCATAACTTCCCTCCTCGCATCAAAGCAAAGCTTTGGGTGCCTAAAGGGTCCAAACTTCCTTAGAGAAATCCATAAATAAATCAATATATTCTCTTAATTTCCTATATGTGGGACTATTCATCCCCTTTTATTCTTCCTTCTTCCACTTCTTCCCTCTTCAAAAACAAACCCAAACCCAAAAGTATTTTGAAAATTTCTAACAAAATAGTTAGGATGTAAATCATTAAAGCATTATTATTGATTTATGGAAGATGACAATACGGATACCTATGCGACTTCTTTGGGATGATTTTGTGAGAAATGAGGATTAAGGATCTGAAGGCAAAGGACAAACACTAGAGGGGGCGAATAGTGTTTTAGAGAATTGTTAAATCTTTTTGAGTTTTTGTTAATTTAAACACAAATGTATGCAATATTCAGACACAGATATGATCACAGAATCAAACACAAATGCAAATATAAAGTAAAAACAGTAAAGGAAAGAACACACCGGATTTTATACTGGTTCAGAGTTACCCTGCATTCAGTCCCGCACACAAGTACGGATTTTCTTTCAAAAACAATCTTTACAATTTCACCCTCGATTTCAAGGCTACGAAGTACACCCTCCAGAATCACAATCCTCAGGGTGGAGATACTTGATTTCCCGGGCAACAAGTTCACCCAATTGATTTCCAAGGCTACAATCACACCTTTTACACTTGATTGATTTTCAAGGCTACAATCACACTTTTCTCACTAGGTTGATTACAAAAAGCCTACAACTCTGAATAGCACTGAGGATCTTGTTGAAATAGTGATAGAGAATCAAACCATAGATAATCTAGTTAGATTCAATGTTGATTTCGGCGGAGTAATGATAAGAATTTGTATATAGAAATGTGAAAGAAGAAGAGGAGTGAAAAACCAGAAAAACTGTCTTAAAATTCGTTGAAACTAACCCCTATTTATAGAGGAACAACAGTCATGTCCATTCGTGAAGAGTTGTGACGAATAGACATTTCTTTTGAAATTTAAATTTTGAACTCAACTAACACCATGTCGACGTGGGGTACATGAGTATGTCGACATCCCAAAGGAATTTTGATGTTTTGATTTTCTTTGAAAATAACCTTTATATTAAAACTATTTTAAACTTTATGAATATACTTGATTATATTTAAAATACATAAGTAAGTATAAAGAATAATATATACAAAATTTTACTATAATTTTATATTTAAAACCTAAGTATAAATATTTAAAATTTAAATATATTATATTTAAAGATAGTTTAAAAACAAGGATAATTTTTATTTTGAAATTAAAGATTATTTTGAGGCTAAAAGTATTTGAAATCAGGATAGATGTTTTTAATGCTTTTAAAAGGAAGGTTTTGAAATCATTTTGAAAACAAGATATAATTTTGAAAAATCATTTTGAATAAAAGATTAGCGGATACAAATCAATGTTTCACTAGATTTTTCGTAGGTTCCATTCTACCTAGGGTCCCATCCCTTTAACAGGCTCGATGTGGATTCCATTCCACGAATAAATAGGATTTTAAGATGCCATTACTTTTCTAGGAGTTTTAACAAAATTTCTAATTAAATAATAAGTTACTTGAATTCTTGAACGCTTGATAATCTTGATACTCATGAGTCTTCAATCTTGATATCCTGAATCTCTATAGTGTACAGTCTTCATTCTTGGTACCCGCATGGTTAAATCCTGCATATACAAATATACTAAACTTATACTGTTACTATTTATATTTTATAATCTATTCTAAGGTTGTTGTCATCAAAACCATCATCTCACAAACTAAAAATCTCCCCTTTTTTGATGATGACAACCTTTGTTTATAAAATATTACTTCTATCGTAATAACTCCCCATTAATCTATGTCTAACTACCCTATTTTATACTTCTTCCCCTTTGTCATCAACAAAAACTAACTCTAAACTATATGACACCAAATTATAGAACTCCCCCTAAATCTAATACTCCATGATGTGTGATTATAATGATAGTGTTATCATAAATAATCAATACTTAGATCTAATAATAAACCTAATCCTAAACTACTAACTATTCTAAGTATATGATAACCATATGGTTATATTTATTAATAGGGAAGAACACATATAGAACATAATTTATTTATTAATCATATAGTTATATTTACATTTTCGTTGTAAACGTAAGAAGGAATAAACAACAATGGTAAAGAAAGAGAAGAAACTAATGTGTGTTTTTGAACATAGGAGATCTATGAATCGAACAATTTGGATAGTGGAAACAGAAATTCCACGTTGTTCGACAAGATTCCCATCTTTGTCAAAACACACTTCTCCAACGCACACGATTTTGTCGTCATCTTCCGCATGCGCTTCTTCCATGGGTTCTTCTTGTACTTCTTCTTCTTCTTCGCTAGCCTCTTTTTCTTGATCTCCTGAAGAATCTTCGTCAACCAAGGTTGGGTTAGCATGATTGTCCATTAGGAATTTTTGCAAATTCCTAAGGATTTTGCCTTGCCTCTCTTATTCCTTGGTCATTCGAAGTTGCATTACTTGAATTTCATTCATTAACTGAAGTGCATCCTTTAGAAAATCCTCCATTTTAGTCACACGAGTGAGAGTAGTACGTTGAAATGGACTAGACATAGGAGAGGGAAACGAAAAGGTTGATTTTATGTTTGACTTGGAAGAGGAGGCCATTGATTATTTGATTTCAGAGAAAAGAACAGAGATATAACATAAAGGATGAATAAAATTTCGAAAATGTGAAGAATATATAACCATTTATTTGAATTTTGGTGGAAAAAATTTCAAAATTTTAAAAACGATGTATGTCGACATAGGGTAGAGGGGTATGTCGACATGTTTCTTAAATTTTTGACTATTTAATTTATTTTGAATTAATTTTTAATTATACTTTGTTCATTTATATTTTATATTTCAGTTATTGAACAAATACCTAATTCTCTTCTTAATTTAGTAAATATAGATTCTTTAATGGTTTTGTTGAGATATCAGCACTTTGATTCTCAGAATTGATATAATCTAGAGTGATTACTTCCTTACTTATTATCTCTGAGAAAATGATGTCTGATATCAATATGTTTAGTTCGAGCATGTTGAGTAGTATTTTTTGATAAATTTATCGCACTCGTATTATCGCAATAAATTGGTGATTTTGAAAATTTTAAACCATAATCTTTTAAAGTTTATTGCATATATATTACTTGAGAACAAGGCAAAGCAGCAAAAAAATATTCTGCTTCAGTTGTTGATAAAAAAACTGTGTTTTACTTTTTTACTAAACCAGGAAACCAAAGAATGCCCAAAAAGTGACAAGTTCCACTTGTACTTTTTCGGTCTAATTTACAACCAGCATAATCAGCGTCACAGTAAGATATTAAGTCAAAAGAATCATTTTTAGGGTAAAATAAGCCATAATCAGAGGTGTGTTTAACATATCTTATGATACGTTTTACGGCTTTTAAGTGGGTCTCTTTAGATTGGGATTGATATCTTGCACAGAGACAAACACTATGCATGATATCAGGTCTACTAGCAGTAATATAGAGTAGTGATCCAATCATTCCTCTATATAACTTTTAATCTACATCTTTTGAGAGATCTTCTTTACTAAGGTACTCGTTGGCTGCCATGGGAGTGTGTTTTCCACTTGCAGTAGTCAAACCAAATTTATTAATTAGGTATTTAGCATATTTTTCTTGACTACTAAAGATACCATTATCTAATTGTTTTATTTGTAATCCTAAAAAGAAATTTAATTCACCCATAAAACTCATCTCAAACTCTTTTGTCATTATTTCAAAAAATTCTTTATTCATTTCAAAATTAGGATCCAAAAATGATATCATCTACGTAGACTTGAATTAGTTGAATATCATTTTTATTTCTTTTAATAAAAAGACTATTGTCTACTTTACCAATTTCAAAATTTGATTGTAATAGATAAGATCTTAGTCTATCATACCAGGCTCTAGGAGCTTGTTTTAGACCATATAAAGCTTTCTTAAGTTTGTAAACATGATTTGGTAATTTATCACTTTCAAAAAGTGGTGATTGTTCAACATACACTTCTTCTTTAACAAATCCATTTAA
The DNA here is from genome assembly GCA_030765085.1 of Allium cepa. NCBI lineage: Eukaryota > Viridiplantae > Streptophyta > Magnoliopsida > Asparagales > Amaryllidaceae > Allium > Allium cepa. The sequence continues at coordinate 1,028,197,331 of CM060937.1, read as the reverse complement.
AAAGGCACTTTTAACATCCATTTGAAATAATTTGAAATTATTATGATTTGCAAAATCAAGTAGAATTCTAATGGCTTCTAATCTTGCTACGGGAACAAAGATTTCATCAAAATCTATTCCTTCTTCTTGACAAAAACCTTGAGCGACTAAACGTGCTTTATTTCTAACTACCTCTCCTTGTTCATTCATTTTATTTTTATAAACCCATTTAGTTCCAATTATAGTTTTATTTCAGGTCTAGGAACAAGTTCCAAAACTTCATTTCTAGTAAATTGATTTATTTCTTCTTGCATAGCCAAAATCCATAAATCATCAGTTGATGCTTCTTTTGGATTTTTTGGTTCAATAGTTGATATAAAAGAGACATTACTCATTTGACTTAGTTGATTTCTAGTTTTAACTACAGATTGCATATCTCCTAGTATATTTTCAATAGGATGATCTTTTGAAAGTTTAGTCCTTTTATTAGGATGATTAATTTCATTATTAATTTCAGTTGACTCTTGATTTTGAGTAATTAAATCATCTTCATCATTTGTATCTTCAAAATTTTTGAAATTTTCGTCGAATGACACATGCATTTTTTTCTTCGATGGTGTTAGTTCTTAAATTAAATACTCTGTACACTTTACTTTTATTAGAATATCCGATAAAGATACCTTCGTCGGATTTAGGATCAAATTTATCTAAGTTATCTTTAGTACTTAAAATAAAATATTTACTTTCAAAAATTCTAAAATAAGATACTTTAGGTTTCTTTGAGTGAAGAAGTTCATAAGAAGACTTATTAGTTAATGATCTAATTAAAATTCTATTTAAAATATAACAGGCGATAGCAACTGCTTCTGCCCAAAAATTCTTTGGTGATTTACTATCTGAAAGCATAGTTCTTGCACACTCTTGAATCGTCCTATTTTTACGTTCTACTACTGCGTTTTGTTGTGGAGTTCATGGAAATGAAAAACTGTGAGTTATTTCCTTTTTATTGCAGAATTCCTCAAACTTTTCATTTTCAAATTCACCACCGTGATCACTACGAATGATTATAATTTTTAGAGAAAGTTGATTTTGAATTCTTTTTGAAAAGTTCTTAAAACATTCAAAAGTATCACTTTTATGTTTCAAAAATATTGTCCATGTAAATCTAGAATAATCATCTACAATTACAAAAACATTTACTATGATTTATTGACAAAATTTGAGATGGACCAAATAAATCAAGGTGAAGTAATTCAAGAGGTTTTGAAGTTGAAATCATATCTTTTAATTTAAAGGAACTTTTACTAAGTTTTCCTAATTGACATGCATCATATAAACTATCTACTTTAAAATTCATTTTAGGGAGACCTCTTATTAGATCATGTTTTGACAGTCTAGATAAGAGTTTGAAATTCAAATGCCCAAATCACTTATGCCAAATCCAAAGGTCACTTGTATTTGCCAAAAGACATAAGTTATCATTTGAAACTTTCATACTAAGAATATAAATATTCTTTTTCCTAACTCCCTCAAATATTATGTTTGAATTGTTATCTTCAATGTGACATTTATCTTTTTCAAATTTAATTTTATATCCTTTATCGCAAAGTTGACTTATACTTAGTAGATTATATTTCAGATTTTTAACTAGCAAAACATTAGCAATAATAGGAGTTTCAGAGTTACCGACTTTGCCGATGCCAATCACATATCCTTTTGAATTGTCTCCAAAGTTAACCAATCCTCCGTCTTTGTATATTATATCATTTAACATATTTGGATTGCCAGCCATGTGTCTAGAACATCCACTATCGAGTATCCATTTGTCCTTTCTGATCTGCACAATTTGTCTGTTGTGTATTGATTCCTCAATTGCCATAAAGCATGATTCCTGCACATCAAACAATTTTGGTAGACAACTTGAATTTGAACATTGATTATATGCAGGCTCAAAAGACAACGATGATCTGAATATTTCTAAACAAGTATTAACAAATATAGTCATTTTAAAACATTTTCAAAAATCAGATTATGAAACTTTGAAAACCTTGCTCTGATACCAAATATGAGAAATGTGGATTAAGGATCTTAAAGCTAAGGACAAACACTAGAAGGGGTGAATAGTGATTTAGAGAATTGTTAAATCTTTTTGAGTTTTTGTTAATTTAAACACAAATGTATGCAATATTCAGACACAGATATGATCACAGAATTAAACACAAATGCAAATATAAAGTAAAAGTAGTAAAAGAAAGAACACACCGGATTTTATACTGGTTCGGAGTTACCCTACATCCAGTCCCGCACACAAGTACGGATTTCCTTTCAAAAACAATCTTTACAATTACACCCTCGATTTCAAGGCTACGAGGTACACCCTCCAGAATCACCATCCTTTGCGTAGAGATACTTGATTTCCCAGGCAATAAGTTCACCGAATTAATTTTCAAGGTTACAATCACACTTTTTACACTTGATTGATTTTCAAGGCTACAATCACACCTTTTCTCGCTAAGTTGATTACAAAAAGCCTATAATTCTGAATAGCACTGACGATCTTGTTGAGATAGTGATAGAAAATCAAACCAGAGATAATCTAAGTTAGATTCAATGTTGATTTCGGCAGAGTAATGATAAGAATTTGTATATAGAAATGTGGAAGAAGAAGAGGAGGAGTAAAAAACCAGAAAAAATGTCATAAAATTCGTTGAAACTAACCCCCTATTTATATAGGAACAACAGGCATGTCCATTCGTGAAGAGTTATGACGAATAGACACTTCTTTTGAAATTTAAATTTTGAACTCAACTGACACCATGTCGACATGGGGTACATAAGTATGTCGATATCCCAAAGGGATTTTTGGTGTTTTGATTTTCATTGAAAATAACCTTTATTTTATATTAATACTATTTTAAACTTTATAAATATACTTGACTATATTTAAAATACATAAGTAAGTATAAAGAATAATATATACAAAATTTTACTATAATTTTATATTTAAAATCTAAGTATAAATATTTAAAAGTTAAATATATTATATTTAAAAGATAGTTTAAAAACAAGGATAATTTGATTTTGAAATTAAAGACCATTTTGAGGCTAAAAGTACTATAAATTAGGATAGATGTTTTTGATGCTTTTAAAAGGAGGGTTTTAAAATCATTTTGAAAACAAGATATAATTTTGAAAAATCATTTTGAATAAAAGGGTAGCAGATACAAAACAATGTTCCACTAGATTTTTCGTAGGTTCCATCCTACTTAGGGTTCCATCCCTTCAACAGGCTCGAAGTGGATTCCATTCCACGAGTAAATTGGATTTTAGAATGCCACTGCTTTTCTAGGAGTTTTAACAAAATTTCTAATTAAAGAATAAATTACTTGAATTCTTGAACTCTTGATAATCTTGATACTTATGAGTCTTTGATATCTTGAATCTCTATACTGTACAGTCTTCATTCTTGGTACTTGCATGGTTAAATCCTGTATATACATATAAATCTAAACTTATATTTTAATATTTATATTTTATAATCTATTCTAAGGTTGTTGTCATCAAAACCATCATCTCACGGACTAACAGATTTTGGTGAAGAACTCTAACGATCTTTATTCATTGACTATATAAGATTTTGTTAATCAAATATGAAACTCTATATTGAATATTTGGAGATGTTGTAGCTGACGGCGCTTTGTTGATATCTGTAATAAACTACTACTACATATTGATTTTGATTTCTGAAATGTAGATTATCACTATTTTATATATATATACACACACACACACATATATATATACATATATATATATATATATATGAAAAAATGATATATGACAATTACAGAACAATATGTGAATTGTAAGTTTATTATTTAAGGACTTTATCTTTGTATTTGAATGCTTGTGTTGTGAGAAAAAGGATATTGGCAATGTGTCTTATTTTTGAATTAGTTTTATGGTCAAATTTTGATTGTCTTTTATTAACATACCATTTACCACTTGATAACTGCTAAATATCTGGTAGTTGTAAAAAATTACGCTGTAAAAAGGCCATACATATGGACTTAATTTCTTTGAATATTATGGTACAATTTTTACTTATAATCTGTTTTGCAATTTGTCTCTAATACATAAAGATAGTCGATCTTGGTTTGATACACATTAATCAATCTAGGTATATGTGTAATAATTGATCGAACGATATATCCATTGTCTATAATTACACTATTCTTCGCTTCCTTAACCATTTATGAGTTGGTTTTTCAGTTGGGCAATTCAAATTTGTAATACTATCCCCATCAACGACTCGACCTATATAACATAGATAAATGCACGTATTATTTTATTTTTCGACGTACGAAACACAGGCCCATGCTTGTTATCGTTAGACCCATAAACGGTCGGATACGGATTCAGATAGTACCATATCTGTATCCATATCCAAAATCATTTTCAAATATCTGTATCCATGAATACGGAAGGATATCGAATATTTATCGGATATTTTTCGATCAATTCATAACTAATAAATATAAACAAATAAATAAAAAATTATGATTCATTATAAATCCATTTCAGTACTAAAAATATAAAAACTAATAAATATGTTAAGAAAAATAATTATAAGCAACAAATATTAACTTTTATACACATATTAAAAAATTTGGCCTAGATAAAATAGTAAATGATAGTCATTTTATATACTAAAATACACAAAAAGAAACAACTATACCTTTGTTAAAATCGAACGGATAGTTATCGGATGCGGCCACATCCGCATGTCCATTTTTTGAATATCGGATAATTCTCCATATTTCGGATATAGATACAGACAGATTTCGAATATTTCGAATAATCGTTGATAACCCTAGTCGTCAAACTAGTTTTAAGCAATTGGTAGCTAGTATTGAGCTTTCTCCGTATGCCACCATTACGACATGGTAAGTTTAACGTAGTTGACTGTAAATAAATGTTGATCAATGGTAACGGAAATTTACCGATGACTTTATATTGTTGTTCGTGCTGCTGCTGCTATCATCATCATCATCATCCTGACATTATGCATTTTTTGAAGTTGTACTGAATTTTAGGACAATGTTTATTATCCTATTCATAGTAATTCAACTTGATTTGCCTTTTCTACTTTAATTTAATGAGATAATTAGAACAGGTAATTGGAAATAATCTGTGATAAGTCATAACAACTATTATTAATCAAAAATCATAATAGGTCTAAAAGTGTATTTAATGTCAATAAAACAAACTTCTTACTATTATTATCAAAGAATAAATAAAATAAAATTTATTTTAATCCGGGGTAACTCATATCCCCACTATGAATTCATAACTTATTATATCCAAAGCTTACAAACAAACTTTAAATATCCTTACTCGGTTTCAAAGGTCCAGTTTACTCAAAATATTCCATTCCAGCCCATTTGTTTCACATATCAATTCTTATAAAGAATCGTAGTAGATTATAAATCAGAGCGGTTTCGGGTATTTACTTACACCCGACCCAGGTCTCTTCGAAATCCAAACGCCATCTTTTAAGTCCAAGTTGTTTTAAAGTTAAAACAAATTGATTTATTATCTATATTCACACAGATTTATAATCACAATCCTACAAATACATAATCCATATTATCACAATTCAACCAAAGCATCCAATTATCACAGATAAACACATATCTCCTATCAGAGATATCAAACAATCCAAATCATTCAAAAATATTCAGTCATCAAAAGCAAGATTTAAACAATCACACTATCACTAATTAATTTAAATTGAATTAAATTAATTACTTCCATTACTATAAATCCTACTTACTCAACAATTAATTAATTAGAAACCAATTAATTTAACCATTCTCTAATTATCCATCTTAATTAATCACCCTTGATTAATCATTTAATAATTAAATAATTACATTTAATTAATTACACAAATTAATTATCCTCAAACAATTATAGTAATTAACCTTTGATTACTTTGTTAATTAATTAACTATAATCAATTACATTAATTATTAATTAATTACAATTAATTAATTACATTAATTAATTACAATTAATTAATTCTTCTATAATCACTTATATTGATTAATTATCCTTAATTAATCAACTCTTAATTACTTCACTAATTATATTAATTAATGATCCTTAATTACTTCTTTAATTAATTATTGTTCTAATTAATCACATTTAATAATTATTCTTCATTAATCAGCCTTGATTAATCACATCAGTAATTAATTACCTTTAATTAATTACATTACTTAATTATCTTCAAATAACTTTACTAATTAATTCTTAAATTAATTACACTAAGTAATTAATATTTAATTACTTTCACAAAGTAATTATCCTTCATATTGACTACACAAAGTAATTAAACTCAAAACTATTTCCATTCATCAATTAATTACATCCCAATAAATACCCATCAATTACTTCACTAACTAATTACACTTTATTAATTACGTTCAATAATTATTCTGAACAAACCATCGAGTGATTATCTTAAATTAATCAAACTAATTAACTAACTTAAACTAATCACATTAATTTAATTAACTACATTTAATAATTAATTCCTTTAATTATTTTCATTAAGTAATTATACTTAACCAATTCCATAAATGATTATCCTTAATTAATTAATTTAATTATCGTTAAAATTAATCACATTAATTAATTATTCATAATCCTTAGTTAATAATCTTCATTAACTATTAATAATTCTTTAATTACTTATTTATTAATCCATAATCATTAATTAATTAAACTAATTAATGTACTATTGCCAGTCGCTGATTTACGGCACTCATTTATTTTAATTTACCAGCAGAATTGGTACAGTACCAATCTTTTCATGGCTACAACGATAACCAATAGCAGCCTAGTCACAATACTTCCACACATTAAATTCAAAAGCATTGGCAAATAAACATCATTTACTAACAAAACATCGGACATCGGACTTGGAGATGCTCTAGATAGAATGTTGGTATATTAACATACAACTCCTTTAACTAAACGACCTCGTGAAAACTTAAATGACGTATGAATCTAATTCATCTTCATTTCATCTTTCAGTATAATTGGCACCTAAGAGAACCATTAAACATCGGTATCTGTTTACTAGGAATATTTAGTCATTTTGACTCTGAAATGCCTGCCTTCCCCTCTTCCATCAAATAGACTCGTTCCTTATCCGTTTCAAGCAATTCTTGCATTTGAGTGTCTGCAGATGTTCTCGGTCTCGAATCTGCATTATTGTGCGATACACTGCCTTCAATGCTTCTTGCACCTTTTCGGTGCTTCGCCTTCTGAGCCCAGCCTATTAATCCGTCTTGTACATGCTGCTCAAATATTTCTTTCTTGAATGATGTTCCCATCTTCACATAACACAACAAACGCAAGTTGGTACATAGCAGAAATAAAATGTACAAAGAAAGAACAATAGATATATTCATTAGTGCTAGATACCTGTGTCACAATCGCATATAAAGGTAGGGTGCTGTAACTGCAAAGAATCTGAACAATTGCCCTATTTGGAAAAAAATATAAGTACAAAATTATTGAGAATATTTTGATGGTTTATGCTTGAAGCATTGAATACTTAGTTATTTCAAATATTTTTGCAAAATTTCATGAAAACATACATAGATATTACACATACACATAACGGAGGAAACTAGATACCCCATCCTTTCGATCTCGTTTGTCTTTTCATGCAACACACACAAACATAGACACACACACACGTATATACCTGCGTATGTACATGTATATGCCAATTTGGGGTATATGGGACATATACACTATTACTGTTGCTCTAGGATTTTAAGCTGCTTTAAAGGAAACCGTGAAAAAAGTCCTCCAAATCATCATGCAGTATTAATCATAGCAATTATAAGTAAATGAATCTCCAGTATAACACATGATAAAAGTCGTGTCGTTAGATACCCAATGATAAGCCTGGGGATAATGTATGCAGCTTTGCCCATGATGCAGGAATGCCATCCATATGTGGTCTAGGAGAAACCAGTGCATTTTAGTATATTGATTGCATCCTAGGTATATTGAAAGTATTGAACTGAAAATGACATGAATGTTACCAATATCCAGAAAAAGAAAGCAATCTCAAATGCATTCTGGAAGAGAATGAAATGGATAAAATGAAGGACAATTCGAGGTCGATCAAACCAGAAGTGCTCATCCGAAGGATTGACTACTAACTCACCTTCGATGTATGAGTGTTTTTCAGCAACTTTGTGAGCTAATTGAGTGATTATTTGTTCTAGTTTAGTACCAAGAGCAAGAAGAAGCTGCAGCATGGAGAAAATATTAACATACTAATCTGGTAAGAAACATAATAATTCTATTTTTAAGTTGAAGCTGCTTGAAATCTATTATGTTATTCAAGTGTTTGAACAAATGGTGTCAAGTTAGCGCACTTCTTTAATTTAGATATATTAGTTTATAACTTCTTAACCAGATCATTTACATTATGACAACCACATACTGACACACAGTTGCGAATAATGACATAGGAAAAAAGAAAACTAAAAGTATAAAATCATGCACATAAACAACTAATTATGGGGATGAGCTTAAACGACCGCCTTTACTCTAATATAAAAAATAGAAATAGAAAGAAAAAGAGATGAATAGTTTTCATAAATAAGTGGGATTTTTCTAAAACCAAGTCAAGAAAATATCATGTGTTACAGTCCTTTAAAACAAATGAAATATGAAGACTGTTCACATAAATTTAGAAAAATGCTCATCTATTTCCTATGGAAGTTGCACCTAGGAAAGCAAAATGGGGTCACAATATGTCATTTTCTCATCAGGCTATTTCAGTGTAAAGTTACTGTAATCAAAGTGTTCGTTATATATTTTTGGCATTACGACAAATGGCAACCATGTAAAAATGGTAAGCCTTAATATCGTTAATAGAAGAACATGGAAACTATAAAAGTATGCAAAACTCACAATCAAAGGAATGAATGCTATCCAAAAATATGTATGCCAACCTGGAGAATAAACAGAAAATCAGATAATAGCAAAGCAAAGCAAAAATAGCACACTAGTTATGTTAAAATATAGGAAATTTCCTAATGTTAATAGACATTAAAATGATTTGCTCTATATTAACTTACCATTGACGTTCAGCAATAAAAACACCATGACAAAAATCCAAAGATACCAGCTGTAAAGACCAAAATGCCGGAATGAGCATAAAACAGTAAATAAGCATGATATTGTCCATATATAATAAACATTACAACAATAAGAGTCGTTTCGAAAATGTGTAGATAACTACAAACAAATTATTAACATGAAATAAATACCTAATGCCCACAACTTTCTTGAAATCAGCCTCAAGAGCACGGACCATATACTTGTGAAAATTGAATTTTGGGTTAGCTCTGCAATGAGTCTAATATAGAGAAAATTGTTCAATAAAAACAAGTTAACTTGAACAATGACAAGGGAGGAAAAATGACGAATGTTTCATATAACTAATCTGCCTACCATGATGAACCCAAATCTCATGGTGGTGTAGTCCGATTCTGTCACAGATCCATAAAACTGTTTGACAAAGGAATGCTGAAGTAATGGACAAACTATTAGACTTACAATAGTTAATATATTTCATTAGTTAAAAAATCCTACACAGTATAGACACTCACAAACCAACTTAGTATAAATGAATCCTTCCCAATTCCCTTATATCGATTTTGGATGAATGGTAACTTGTCTACAGGCTGAAACTGCCCAGCAACTGAAGAAAAAATTACAGCATAAATTAAAACATTATTAAGAATTTATAAGTTTCTTATAATAGGCGCCTAAGTAGCATAGTCAAACATACCACTTTCTGTGTCTTTTTTGTGGATTGAATCCTCCCAGTGTTTCCACTGCCTTATCTAATCATATAGGAATTTAGTAATTTTAGTAATAGTAGTTTTCAAGATAGAAAAATTAATAATGGTGATACTTACTAAATATTATCTTCCTCCTATACTTTATTAACATAATGCCGCAAAAGAAAAAAAATGAAAATGTGGATTCAAGTAAAAAGATTGAATAAAAAGAATAAACTTAAAGATATTAAGCTTCATCGTACCTTTGCCCCAGCAAACAAAATAGTGAGTGCACTGAATATGACATGGGTGAGTGCCAAAACAAATATAAAAATGTGCAATTGATGCAGCGCCTCCTGAGACAACAACGGTACTTTTCCCTACACATTAAAAACATCAAATAAACGTGTTGGATGTTAAAAGTCATAAAACAATGTTACAAGAGCTTTGACACATCTTTAGAGCATGTCCAGCAGAATAAATTCTGATTAAAATGGGATGAATCCCCCCTTTTTTCCTCTTGCTTATGCTCTAGCAGTGTGAATTTGGGCGAGAAAGTTGAGAGGAACTACTCCATTTTTTTAGCGTGGATTCCTGTACGATTTTCTAAAAGCCATATATGGTTAAAGGAAAAATTAGCCAATTCCTCCCACTCTACGGCTAGAATGGTGGAAGGAATTGATGCCTATTTTTTGCCTCCTAGTCCTCGCCTTACAAATGACCACTCTGCTACAGATGCTCTTAGAAACAAAAAAATATGATCACCAAGCTTCAATATTTCATAATTGATATTGTTATTGAAATAATATAATTGTGTCGACAATTACCAAACAGAAATAGTAAATGGAAAAAAAGTTACCTTTTTAGTGCAATGATCTTCCGCTCCTTCAGATGATAACAAATGCCGAACAACTCCTACAAAATGTTTGGTTTTTCCAGCTTCTGGTTCATATTTTTCTGCACAAGGAAGCATATGTTTTGTCCAATCCTCCCGTATGCATATCCTTCGAATTGATGCTTGTAATACTGCCATTAGTAGTGATATGAATCCCAAAAGCATCAATTCTGCATTTAAACACTCGAATATTATATATTATCACCTCCAAGGCTATAAGGTGAATTAGACTTGTGAGCTACTAAGAGAATGTAAGCATTTAAGTAGTAAAAATAGATTATAAATTAATTCTAATGACCGTTTCACTATAAAATTTTGACTTTAAAGTAGGTAATAATTTATAAGTCAGTAAGAAAAAACTTGCTTGTGACTTATTTACCTTTTATAGCTAAATTTTATCAAATTTCAATTTATTCATCCAAACACTTCTACATTTCAATATTTACCGCTTATAAATTATCAAGATGCAAGATTACATTTAAATAGTTGCCAATATACTACTCCAAATGGACTCTAAATTATCATCAAGTACACAGTTTTGTCCACAAACAAATCAAGTAATATATATATCAAAACATCTAAAAACATTCTGTAAGTATATCTATATAAAAATGATTCTATGTTGTGGACACATTTTCATATTAGCATATATCTCGTTTAATTGGTAACAGTCAAGAAAACAGCAGGAAATGTCTATTTTCATACTCCATTGCTTATGACAATTAATGAGATTGAAAATTACACTGACTAACCAGCGCTATTTGTGTATAATTAAAATCCAGCCTTTATGTTAATCACATTAAAGCACAAACAAAAATAGCAACATAAGTAAAATGGGGAAAAAAGGAGAAAAGGTTACCTTCTTTTACTTTGAGAAGAGCTTCATACAGCGGTTTCTGATTCTTCTTCTTGAAGAACTGCAAATATTACAGCAATTTCAAACCACAGTCGAAAAAATACACCATTTAACAAAATTATAGAATAAAGGAATTCTTCGTACTTTCCCAAGAAAATGAAGCAGTCTTTCAACAACGAGGGAAATAAACACAATGACGGAGCAAACAAGAGCAACAATCCATGTAGGAGTGAACTCTAATTTAATGGCTTCTTCACTCTCACCGCCGCTCATTATTATTGTTTTAGTCTGTATCCGTATCGGGTTTTATTTGATTTTGAACCTCGGAATTGTGAATACAATCAGGAAATGAACTGGCACTTATAGAGGGACGAAGAAACAACACTGGCTGACTTATCTAAGAGACGCCCGAAGTGTAATTTTGAAAATATTTGCAGTTTTAATAGAAATTATCGACTGATTTGACAATGAAGCATTTACGCTTCGAGAGAAAAAGGAAAAGGAGAGCAGGGGATACGGATCCATTCACTAAGTGACAGGTGGTGACAGGATTGCGATGTTATTAGTGGGGTCCACACGGGAAGGCCTGCACGTTGCCGAGGATCGCGGTGCCTGAGTAAGACCGTTTAAGAGCACCTACAGGCTATAGGCGATTAGCATCCTATGACTAATAATGTCCAACACCACCTATACGCGTATCTTATGAAAGACTAAATTTACTAGAAAAACACGTTTCAAAATAATCGGTAGAATTTTCTTTTTTTTTAAAAAAAACTAATATTTAAATATAAAAAAAAAACTAATATAATAAAGATTTACTCCACTTTTTGACGAATGTTATTTTCTCAATGCATGATAAGAAAAAAGAAAGGTTTTTAGACTCAAGGAAAAAGTTAGAGAAAAATTTAGTCTCAGAAATAAGAAGTTTGTTTTTTAGGTTAAAAGACACTTTTTAGTGTAATTCACAGAATGATAGTTGTAACTATCATTTTCAATTTACACTAAAAAGTGTTCTTCAAACTAAAAAGCAAACTTATTATCCCTTAGACTAAATTTTTTTGCAACTTCTTCCTTGTGCCTAACTAATTACCTCATAAAAGAATTAAGTATTGAAATTTATTCAAAATATTTGTCAAACGTTGTAAAAAGGATTGTAATTAAATGAAAAAGGACGCTAAATTTGTCATTTTTATCTTTGAATATGTAAAACTTAATGATGCTATACAAATCTAATAAATCGGAAGAATTTTCTGCACTCTTCTTAATTCTAAGCATTTCCTCCTCCCTTCTTAATTCTCTCTCAATATTTTATTTTCAAGTCCCTACAATTTATTATTATAAAGTTATACTAACTCTCTTCATTATCATTTTACATTTAAATGTCAATAATTAATAATTTTTGACATTCTTCGATGTTTTATCGTGTTGCTTTACATTTAAGTCTATATATTTGAATTAATTTTACATTTAAGTCAATATATTTAAATTAATAAACGATGTAAAATTTGAACTATAAAATGAATCAAAATAACTAATATTTATCATTTGGTCTAATAGGTCCTAAAAAATTAACAATTTAGCGTATTGTATACCTCAATTATATTGACAGAAATTATAAAACTAATATTTCAGTCAAATCCATATAACTTAAAATTTTCACAATTTTTGATAATTTTTGTTTTTCACAATTGGATACAAAACTATCTTTTGTCTCTTTACATTATTCTAAATTCAAATTTATATAATTTATTTCATTCTAAATTTAGCGCTGTAACGATCCCAATTTTTAATTAAATTTAAAATTGATAATTAAATTAATTTTTTGGATAAAATTGTAAATTAATTTGAATTTTTCGAATTAAATGGGATATTTGTTTATTTGAGTATTGATTTTAAAATTTAATTGAGGTTTTCAATTTCTATATTTAAAATCTTATAGATAAAAAGTAACATTCCAAAGTTATCAATTTAAATAAATAATATGTTTTAAAACTTTTGAATTTAATTTGAAAACGAATTGGAAGAAAAATCTAAAACAAATAAAATAAGTGGAAATAATATATGAATTAAATCCCAATTTTATTTTGAGAATTAAAATATTGAAATAATAAATATTGTAAAAAGTCATTACATTTAAAATCTTATATATATGTATATTACAAATATGAGTAAATTGAATGCATATTTAAAATTTAATTTAAATTTGTTCAGGGTGAGTGTGGATATAACAAATGGACATGAAAGTTTATATTTCAAGTTTGAAATTGAAAATTGAATTTAAATTTAAAATAAATGTTTTAAAAATTAGTAGCATGTAAAATCATTAAGATGTAACATATGTAATGTAAATTTGGTTAGACTTTTCTTTTAACATTGTACATATGTATGTATATATACAAAAGAATAAAGATATACATTTATTTTTAAAGTGTATAAGTTATAAATATAAAATGTATAAAATTCATTTGCTTTGTAAACATCAAAGGCTGAATATACATTGCACATGGAAGGTAGAGTAGCATAATCAACAAAATCTAAAGCATATGATTTTCTCTTTACAAATGGCATGAAGGTATCATTGCTCAAAATAAAATAATCAAATAAAAAAATTCAGAAAACTTTTCACCTTCCAATTCGAATTTTAAATCTCCTAAACATCTGAAGTTCAGTAATCAAAAGATTTTGCAATCTTTAAACTTCAACACTCAAGCAAGAACAAAGTTCAGAAAAAAAATAAAAAAAAATAAAAAAAAGGAAGGAAAAACTGTCTTCTTCAATTTCAAAGTAAAATTTGAAGTGTTTCAAACAGTAGTGTGATACTTTCAGGTAAGTTTTGTTTTAAAATTTATAGTTTATGAAATTTTTATTTTTAAATCAAGTGTTAACAAAAAATTCAAACTGCAGATTTGTGAAAAAACAGTGAAGTTTCAGGGTTTTGTTATAATGCTAGTTTCTAGGAATGAATTTAAAGGCAAGTAAATTTTCTTTTAAAAGAATTTGAGTTTGAAGTTATAATTGCTAATGGAAAAAGAATTTAATACCATAACATTCAATAAATTGCAGGAAAAATCAAGTTTAAGGCTAAACATGGTTTCTGGTTTCAAAACTGCAGAAAAAAGAAGGAAAGCTTCTCTGATTTTTTCAAACTGCAACTAAAACAAAAGAAAAAAAGTTATTGTTATTAATGATTAAGTAAACAGATACAAGAAAGGATTTAATACATAATATCCAATTATTTGCAGGAAGAATCAAGAATTAAAAGCTATTTTGGTTTTCTAGTTGCAGAAAGAAAATAAAAAGTAGCTTCTCTGTTATGGATTTTTTTAACTGTAAGTCAATGGAAGATTTGTTGTTGTTAATGATTAAGAGTAAATACAATAGGGCATAATCAAAGATCTGCAACTCTAATTTGCAGATCTAAAACTCCAAATTTTAGAGTAGGAGAAGAATTTGCAGGCTTCATCTTTCAATAAGAAAAAAATTGTCAAGAGCTCCTCTGTCCTTAAGAAACACTCTGAAAAAATGTGAGTAAACCCCATGCCTTCTTCATTTCTTTTTTTCTTGTGTTTAAATGCTTGCTTGAATGTGGTTAGTTTTGGCTTGTGAATGGGTGCTATGCTTGAATTTTTCTTTGCCTGGGAATATGATTTCTTCCTTCTTCTTTTTGCTGTCTGTTTCCTGTAACACTTTGGTTTACAGTGAGAACCATGCCAAATAAAAAAAAACTTTCTCTATTCCTATTGAAAATGATTGATAAACTGTGGTTTGGATATGCTTGTGTTTTCAGTAATTTATCAGTTTTAAAAGCTTGCTTCTTTCTAGAAACTAAAAAAAAAGAGGAAAAAAAAACAAAAACACAGTTACTTCTGAATGTTGGTTTATAGGCTAACCATACCTATATCAAAACAAATCTAAATGTCTCTCCCTCTTTGATTCTGACAAGGATTGTAAATAAGTTGAAATGTTGTTTTAAGAACCTATATTACATTTCTGTAATTAATCAAAGCAGGTTGAAATTTTCTTTTTACTGGGAACTAAATAAATACAGTAATTTTTGGTTTACAGATTTACCAATATCCAAACAAATCTAAACCTCTCTCCCTCATTTCTTCTGTAAATAAATTGAAACAAGTTGAAGTTTTTGTTCAAATTGGTGTTATGTTTGCCAGCAATGAATTAGAGTAATACACACAGTTCTTCCTTCCTGTAAACCACGAGGCACTGTTATAATTCAAAATTTTCAAGAAATTCGAACTTCATAAATTTTAATCTCAATAATACCATGTGAATCCACTCTTAAAATGATGATTTTTGAAACTAGAATCAAAATTTCTCATTAGCTTTTCACTGGAATATCTAGGATGATCTGTAAAATGAAACTTCATCAAATTCTGTTGATCTAAGGAACTTTGGCCCTCGAGATCGTTGTGGCAGCATGATTCAATGTTTGAAATCATCAGAAAAATACTAGAGTAATTTATAAATCCATAAATCTTTGATTCGAAAGCAAAATAGGGTTTAAGAACCCATTTTCGTTCGTGGTAGAAACGATGGGGCTGCGCCGTCGACAGGCGACCGGACTTCACAACACCGGAGCCATTAGAAGCGTGACGTGATGACGAGGCTAGGGTCAAAATCGTGTGGCCGATAACGGGCTGGGGAGGCGGCGCGAGGCGATTTACTGATGACGTTCCCTGATGGGTTTTGGGTTGGAAGGTCGCGATTCACGTTTCAAACTTTTTTCCAAATCTGGGTGGTCGTATCGTGTTGGGGAATAGTAGGCGACGTATTGGTGGCCGCAGCTTCGACCTGCGGCAGCGATGGTAGTCGTGCACATGCACGTGGAGGAGTGGGTGTCAGTTGTGATGAGTTGGGGAAGAAAGGGACGTTGCTCGAAGCACAGTGTGGGGAAATTGAGGGAGAACTCGAAGACGAGCTCGAGTGGTTTCGGGTTGAATTTAAAAACTTTTAACAAATTTTTGCAAAGGGATGGCAACACGGGTAAATCTGGGTTAAACTCGAAGTAGGGGGAATTTTATCTCGGGGTAAACCCGAAGCACGTCTCGGGTGAGTGAATTTAAAACAACAACCCAGTTTGTCTTTACCAAATTTTTGAAAACACCAGTAAACTTATTTCCTGAATAAATTTATGATGATGATAAATAGCATATGAAACAAATGGTATTTCAAATTTATAATTTTATAAAAGCTGTTTTAAAGTTTGACTTAACAAAATTTTTAAAAGTAAAATAAATGTTTAAATGTTAATTTAAAAACCAAATTGATTTATATGAATGAAGTATTTTAAAACTTAGATTTTAAAAATAAAATTGTTTAAAAATTTAACTTGATAAAATACTTAGGAGTAAATCAAATACTTAAAATTTTAACTTAAAGACAAAATTCTTTATAATGATTAAATAAAGATTTTAAACAATTAAAATTTGTAATTACTTTATAATTAAAAGTTGATTTAACTAAAGGGTGATTAATTTATGAAAGTAATTAAAATTTAATTAATTATAAATTAAGGATTTATGAATTAAGATAATTATATGGTTAATCCACCTTAATCACAATCACCTAAATCAAAGATGATTGACTATCATCAAATATTCTGTACTGGATTGATATTTCTGTTGTGATACTGTGATTGCTTTGTGACTTGTGATTTGTTCCTATATATATGTGAAACCCTTTTTGCCGTAAAACGGCATTTAAACTTTGATGCGACAGGGAGTCGGATTCCCGTTGGTTATCCGAAACCCACATCGAATCATATTTGTGAATCTTTGTGATTGATAAATTTACTTTATCTATGAATCTGTTGATGAAGATAAGCGTTATGGGTTATACCGCTTATCGATATATCTGTGATGATTGATGTTGTGCACTATCGTGTAATACCCCCGGACTACATTATACACACACAAATATGGATTGTACGTGGAAATCGGTTAAGTCACATATTTCTGAAATAACTTTTAAGATCTAATTTTAATGGTTTTGGAAATGGATCGGATTTAAAATGAAAAGCTTTTGGAAAAGAATTTCTAAAATAAAAGTTGTTTTGAATAACTTAATAAAGTTTTGAAACTTAATAATTCAATTAAAATTGAATTCAAGGTTTGAAATTGAATTCTATTTTGAGAATTTATGATGTAAAAGGTCACACAAGTTTATATGGGTTTTTAAACCATTTTTTAAGTGTTGTTTTGGGAATTAAATTTAACCCGAGTTTGAAAAACTTTAACTTGTATAATTAAAAATTGGATTTTTCCAAAATGAAAACTGTTTGTTTTCAAATGATAAAGCTTTCGTATAAGAAATGAATTTCCAATGTGTATAAAAGGAATTTCAAGTTTGAATTGAAATGGTTTTCCAAGTTGTGAATGGATAATTGAAAACGGGTTTGGAAGCTATGAGTAAAACCTTGGATTTAAAGATTAAATGAATTAATCCAATTAAAATGGATATTATTTTGGAAACCGTAAATGGATCTTTGTGAAACTGGTTAAACTTTGTGAAATAAATCTTTTGTTTATGGTAATTTGGTTTAAACCATTTAAATGAAAGTTTTGAATAATAAGTTGTGACTTAACTGAAAATCCCATATCCATATGTTTTTTTTAATATTGTGCTCGTTATTCGGTTTAGCCGGGAGAGGACCTTGTGTCATATAACTCATTCCGAATAATGATACATCGTTATGGATAGTATTTGAAGACCGGTGGTGAAGACCGGGTATTTGCGAGAACGATAGGATGACCTATCGATTGTCTCTGCACTGAGTAGCTACGGTATAGATATTCCCTAAGTGATGGGAAGTTCGATCAGGATTGTGGATACCCGGATTGCAAGGGCTTCTTCGGAAGTGCCTTCGGTTCTGTTCGAACCCGAAACAGACTTGTATGGTTGTGTGTCTGACACTACACTTTGAGATGTAAAGCCGATTTCTTTCAAATACATATCTGTTGGTGGCGGAGAATTTATTCTCTTAGCTTAACACCCTTCTCTGAGACGTACGAGCTCAGAGGTTATGTAGTTGAAGGTTATCAGCGATATACTCCCAATTTGGAAGTGTGGCACGCAAAGTGTTGCTGTATGTTGATGATCATTTGTTGATCAAAGCATGGCTTTGTGAAAAAGCGTAGCTTTGTGGTCGAGACCTCATCGAGCCTCACAAACTGGAAATGGTCGAAACAGGAAAGATGTGGTAAGGTTTCAGGGGTAGCTCCCCTAGGGTATGACCATTCCTTCTGGAAAAGGGTAGTATCATGGTATGGAGCCTAGATACTTACTCATGTGGACACTAGTATATTTATTACTGTGTGATGTTGTTGTTGGAGGGCCCTCGGATAAAGGTCCCAAAGGACCGAGGGTGGCATATCTCAGGTTTTATTCCCCGGGAAGGGGGTAGCCGGCCTTGTTTGGCAGAGAGCCGGGTAGGTTCTCGGGGCGTCCCGCCAGAGGCGTTCTCATGTGGCAATAGGAAGTTCCTTAGCCTGACCATTTGTTGGAAATCCATTCATCCAATACGCACCTTGTATGGTTTTAGTTGTATTACCTGCCATCTACTTATGGTGGCGCCCCACTGTTTGGATGGTAGCTATAGTAGGCATAGTTCGGAATGTCTATGCTGGCTAGGATTGATATTATACTTTCGAAATGGTTTTTCCACACTGTGCACTTATAGTAATAATATCAAAGAATTTTTCTCGTATCAAGCATATTTGACTATCATAAGGAGAAATCTCCTCCAATTCTGCGTTTGCATTGTGTGTGTGGCGGGAGGCCTTATGGTAGTTTCATTTTCCCAAAAGCATTGCGGATTTAAACTTTAAAAGCTTTGTTGTTTGTTCTAAAAGATAAAATTGTTTTGTTTGCTCATACCAGTCCCATGACTGACCTAGAGTTTATTGTTCCTTTCCTAAACTCTAGGTGCCCACTATTTTCCACACGGGCAGTCTAGAGATGGGTTTTCAGATAATCTTGTAATAGGTATAGATTCATTAGCCTTCGAAGCTCTTTGGATTTGTGGATCGCATTTGCTACACTTCAGCATTAGACGAGACTTGCTCATCTAGGTGAAACGTGGTGAGGGTTCGAGCTAGCTTTGGATTGAAGATGGAGTTCTTGGAGTTTGGCATTGAAGACATTATCTTTCCGCTGCTATTTTATTGTATCTCTGATAGTATTGTTATCCACTGTACCATTCTATTGTATTCTGTTGTATCAGATATTGTATTTAATGTTGTATATCAAATGTATCATGCATATTTCTTCCGCTGTGTTGTACTTATTGTGTTATAAGCTCCGGCGAACCAGGTTCGATGTTTGGATCTGCGGCATTTGAATACGAGTGTCGTATTCGGTGTCGATTTTCGAAGGTCGAGTCAGGGTCGTTAGAAGCGCTTTATTACAAAAAAAGTACACATAAATTTTCTTGCTAAACTTTGTATATGTTATAAACATAGACAATGTTCTTTTTCTTTTTCTTTAATTGATACATCAAGTGGATTCTTTCTCATTAATAAAATTTATTTTTGTTAAGAATAACAATGAATTAATGATAGGTGGTGAATACTATAGTTTGTAATTTTGAAACAAACGAATATTTTCAATTAATATGTTTTCTGAAAATGTTAAATATTACTTACGTATATTCATAATTTACGTTGATTAATAACTAAAATGTACTCTATTTCGATTATAATTGTTTTTCTTTTGTAGTTTATTGTATTTTTGATGCAGATGTTAATATATTTTTTAAAAAAGTTTATTACAAATTAAGATCAATGATTAACAAAAAAATGGTTTAAAATACAAATTATTATTTTTACAAAATTAAAATAACAATAGAATTTGCAATGCTTCTTTTAGTCAACATTTTAGTTAGTTGTTAAACAAATATTTTGTTTATCACTTTGACAGTATTATGTACTACTTTCTGATGTTGGTATTAATTAGAAGACTTTAAAATGCATAAAAATATGCTGATTCGGTACTATTACACTTTCATTTCTAGGTTTTCTGCCATTTCCTAAGGTAATATTTGAAATACAATCTATATATCATTTCATTTATCCTTTTAAAAGGTGATAAAAGCAAAATATTAAATTCAAAATATATGTATAGAAATATTTATTTGCTGAATATTTAAAATTATTAATTTTAAAATTAATTTAGAATACTAACTTTAATTTATTTTCTTAGTAAATATTAAATGCTAGTAAATTATAAATCAGTATCAAAGTGAATATTATCTATAAAATGATAATTTAATTTTTTTGTACAAATAAAATCATAAATCACATAGCAAAAATTACATGCTTAAAAAATAATAAGGTAAATGCATTATTCGGTTATCTTAACAAATTCACCATATATTACACAATGAATTCAATTCTTTAAAAATATGCAAAAAATTGTTTTTCTTAATGGTACGGTGTGCAATGCGCGGGGCACATGCTCATATAATAATATAAAAAGAATTTGCACCTATGACAATTTTATCTCTTCTTAATTCTCTTGTGCTATTTAATTCAAAATATTTTAATATAATTTATGATTTTGAAATTATTATTTTCTGCAAATTCTCACTAACCATATTATATTTAATGCCCATCTTTTATAATTTATAGAGTTAGATATTTTCACTCAGTTTTCTGCAATATTTTACATTTAAATCCATACATTCAGGTTAACTAAATATCCTAATTTAAACTATCCAAGATAAACTTAGTTAACTATATCATTCATTGCTTTGTATATTAATAAAAAAATAAAAACTTTGATATGTAAATCATATTTTTGTTAACAAAAATGTAAAAAATGTTCAAATGTAAAAATATGTAAATCATATAATAAATATTAAATACAAAAACATGGAAACAGCTTTAATTTATATTTTATTTGTCTCAATAAATTATCTACTGAATAAATAATAGTAGGACGGAGAACTTTCAACCATCTCATTAGTTGTGGAAGTATGTTCACATAATTATAAAAGTTTTGTCCCCTCACTTTCAATCCCTCATAATTTTAAAAAGTTTGTGCAGGTTATCATTTCCACAATTATACACGATGTTTACTAATTCTTTTTATAGTCTTACACTTAAATACCTACATTTTAATAATAACGACAACAAAAAAATTTCTTCGATTTGATTTTACCATATTGCACTTACATCCAGATATTTGAATTAATTAATTAATTTAGTAGTTAATTATAAATTATTAAGTAAATTTGAGTAACTGATAATTATTAATTTGTCCAATAAATCTTAAATGCTATCAATTTCAATATGCATATCACATTCTTATTATTACAATTGTAAAATCAATTTTAGTTCGAACATAAATTTTGTAAATCACTTAACAAATATTATATACATAAAGAATGATAAAAAAGTTTGATTTATAATTGATGGCACAATATATTTACCATATACTGCATAAATAATTTCTTTTTTATCAATATTTATGAATACAATGCTTTTTCAACTTTACATTGTGCAATGCACGGGTTACGTACTAGTTATAAAGATAAAACCAACTTTTATGCAGTCAAAAATAAAACTCGACTAAGATAATTATCTATTTTCTTTGCTTACAGTAATGTGGATACCTACATCGACAGTGGGACAAAGAATTAATTAAAAATGCTTAGTAGTTTTATTCAGATTCTTTGTATAACCTGATCAAGTAGATGTGGTTTCAGATGACTGTGCGACAAGAAAACAGTCATATAGATTAATTTGTTTATTTTGAAATATTAAATGAGATTGTGCTTTTGTTTACGATTTAAATCTAAATATGCAGAGGTACTGTAACATCCTTAATTTTTGATAACACTATTCAAGAGATTTAATTAGATAAATTAAATAGAATAATATAAATGTTAAGTGATAAGGGGATAGAGACTCGAATAAATTTAATTAAGGCCAAGCCTAATATAATAACTAATGGGCGTAAGAATGGTTTTGGATTAATCAAATTACATAAGGGTATCTAAGGAATTTGCTGCCCATAACCCTTACCCATAGATATATTTCATTCCTACCATTTATGTCTTACTCACATCATTTTGAACCGCAAATCAAAAACGTAAAGAACGACCGACCATTAAGAGAAGAAGAAGAATTCAAATTAAAAGGTAGAGAATCAAGCTTAAGGGAAATCGATCACAATCCAATCTCCTTATCTTAATCAAGGTGAATAATAATTTCATCTCTATTTTGGTTTTTTATATTCATATTATTTCGGATTTGAGGGTAAATTCATTTTTATGATATATCGGATGATGATATGCATGAATTATGATTTATATGGTTTAAACAAGATTGTTTAAAAGAGATTATGCACGGTTTTAGGGAAAAACCGAGATTTAATGATGCTTAAATGCTATGGAAATTTTTTATGTTATGTAAAACATGATTTTGAAGTTGGGTTTTGATTTTGATAATTTTCTATGCCGTGGGGAATAACTTATGAATTTTCAAAGAAGAATATAGTTAATTAGGTTTATAAATTTATTATGGGAAATATATTATGAATTTGGGTCTGGAATTTTGGTATGTTAGATAACATGATTAAAGTGAATTTCTAGAATTTAGGGGATTTTTCCAAGTGATATGCTATGCAAATTAAATTATTTTGGAAGAGGGGCTTCTTTGCAAAATTGATTTTGCTTAATGGAAGGGCTTAATTGGTTAACTTAACCATAACTTAGGTCTGAAATTAGCGGTAGTTACTTTGGTAAAGAATTTGAAAAAGTTAAGGCAATCAATCTGGTGTTGACACGTGGCAGGTTAGTTAGAGAAAAGTTTGTTTTTAAGTAGTATTAAACCATGTTTACTAAGAAAAGAGGGTTCTGCCTACTTTGGGAAGTACCTTTCGACACAGAAGCTTTCGCCTTCAACCCAGTCGAAACATGCTATGCTGAAACCAATACACAAGGTATCACAAAGATGATATGTAGTGGATTGGAGGAAGGAGAAAGGTAAGGCGTCGAAAGCATGGCTTCTGAAGGAGTCGAAACCTTGATTTGTTTTTAAAAGAAAAGCGTCTGCCTTTGTTTTAGCCTTCGAAGGAATCGAAGCAATTGATTTCGAAAGACGTTTTAAAAGGTTTTGAGAGGGTTGCCATTAACATAAGATTGCTTTAGAATGGCTTTCTTTACTTATGAAATAATGTTTTGAAAGAAGGGGTTTTGACCCAGTCGAAACCTTGTTGCCGTTCTTTAGCCTTTCAAAGGTACTGAAGTCATTAATGCTTTCGAAAGTTAGTATTTATTTTACAGATTTTTATGTCACTTCCTATAGTTTTCAAAAGGGGTTAGGGGTTTCAGAGGCAATAGTTTCAAAAGGGGTATCGACGCCAACCTTCCAATATTTTACCCGGACGTTTTATACTTTCAAAAGGATAGTGCCGATGCCATCATGTTTTTCCCAATATTTTTATGTGATAAAGGACGGTTTCAGCAGAGATGCTTTCACCTATATTCACTTTGACCCAGATAATGTTTTAAGTATAAACCCAATGCTTTTGAAAGGGGGACTTTAATTGATTTTGGAAGGGATACTTCCAATGGTGTCGAAAGGGGTACTTTCAACTGGTTTCGAAGCTGTGCTTCCAAAGTTATATGTTAATACTTTAATACAATCGAAAGGTTTCGAAAGGAAAGTTTTGAAGTATTATAAAGGTAGGGGCCTAATGTTTTAAAAGATTTTAATTTCAAAGGTGGTCATCCTATAAATTCGAAAGCAAGGTTTCGAAGGTTTCGAATGGTTTTATAACCCAAACTCTGTTTTTAAAGGAGAAACCCATGGCTAAATTATAGGAGTTCTTATAATGGTTTTTGTGAAGAAGCTTTCCTTGATAAAATAACAGGTTAAAGGGATTAACCATGTTTTATATTAAACCTACAGGAGTGGTATTGCTATGTTATTATGTTCGCTTCTTTAAATATAAATATATTTACGATGTTTTGAATCTCATAACCGTATTTTGGGGGAAAAGACAGAAGAACCAGCTAGGTTGACCCAGTAGTGAATATAATTTAAGTTAACTCTTGAATGAGTATAATTACATCTAAGAGGTCAGGAAGACCAGAATATAGGATGCTAAAATATAAAAAAAAGATATTGGCATACGCCAATAGGTTCTCAGTAAGCCCAAGAAAACTATGTATATGAAGAGATATTTGCAGGGGCCAATAGATTCATAGTTAGACCATGAAAACTATGTACAAAGGAAGATGTCAGGAAGACAGGTTCACAATAATCCCATGAAAACTATGATTTGATACTGGCAGGAGCCTGCAGGTTTGTAGTTAGCCCATGAAAACTATATCTGGATTAAAATATTGACAGATGTCAATAGGTTCCTAGTTAACCCATGAAAACTAGAGTAAGAAGAAAGGATATTAGGGTCACCAATAGGTTCCTAGTCAACCCATGAAAACTTGGATAAGAGTGAAGATATTGGAGTTACCAATAGGTTCTTAGTGATCCCATGAAAACTATGTAACAGGACAGGGAGTTCTTAAATATATTACCAGTTATTAGTCGGCCCATGAAAACTAATAGGTTAATAGTAATCCTAGAAACAATAATTGAGACAGATAGTCAAAAATGAATTGGGATGGGTAATCCAGAATTGATTTATTTGTTTTGCAATCATATTATAGTATTTTGAAGTGTTTTAACATTTGTGGATGCAGGAGCATATTATATGGTTTTATGAAGGTTTTAAGATACTAGTGAGGGGAAAACCCGTTCCGCTAAGCGGCGTGGTCTCATTAGATATCTAAATGATTTGAGATGGTATATTATTATTCATACTAGGCTTTATGTCCGATTCGAAGTTTATGTTATCCCCTTAAACTCTTGGGTACTCAATCGATTTTGAGTATTTGAGAATTGAGATTTTTGGGACCTTTTAAGACGAATAAGCTTCCGCAGACAACCAGGAGGCATGATAACTATTTAAAGTTCCCTTTTATTCTTGATTCCACTATGTTGTTTGTAATGGCAAAGTTGTTATATTGCCAGTATACACTTTGATCATCCAAGGGGGCATCTTCATATGTCGCTCTTGGTGTATGTTGTAATAAATATATTTTCTCTGAACAAGATTTGCGAATATGGGATTATGTAATGAAGTGGAAATACTTTGATATGAAATGTGATTTTGTTTTAAGTTTAAAATTTATCCATTCATGTGTTACAGTGTATCAATGAATCTAACACAACTGTATTTGGTTGCGGAGGATTAATAACTATGAATGACTACAGCATCTATAGCCGTTAGTTCTAGACCTCCAAGTAGGGGGATGTTACAGGTATATAATGTAACAAAGCATTACTAATTTACATAATAAAAACATAGAAAATGTATGTTAATTTTCATACCTTTAGTTGAGTTGCTTCAAAATGATTTATGTACTTCGATAAAATTGAGAATAAGGGAGTATATACACTACAAGAAAACATGTTATTGATAACGCAATTTAACAGCGCATTGTTCTAAGCGTTATTATTTAGCTTTTTGACATGTTTTGTACTTTAGTAATTTGTACTGTAGCTATGTAACGCTGGTACAAAATTTTCGGCTCACTCCAAAAACACTTAGCCATTTTGTCTCCATCGCTTAACACTTTTCATCTCCCTCTAAAAACGAAGAAAGCCCTAATCCACGTTCTACTCTATTTCCGTCTCCTTTCATCTCCCTTGCTAAGTAGTTGAGAAGTAAACAATGTCAACAACCCTAATCTCCAATTTCTGACTTCAAATTCGCTACGGAACAAACTCGAAGGTATATTATCAAACGTGTTAACTTACAATCGATTTTGCTCTTCATCAATCTCTGAACTAATTGATTCTTCTTTATATAGGAAGAGTATACTGTAATTGACAAATTCTTGTTATTAAAGAACACATAGTGTCAAGAAAACTTTATTGTGTATAAGTCTTATTCTGCTGCTCAGGCGTGTCAAGTCCTTTTCGGCTGTTGAGACAAAATCCTGTTCTGCTGCTCAAGTCTCTTGTTCGGCTGTTCAAGGGTTGTATAGACCTATTCCTCCGGGTTAAGTGAGGGTTGTTGTGATAGTTTAAATTCCAGAAGGAGTCTGGGACTAGACGTAGAACAGAAAGTTCGAACCAGTATAAAAATTCCTGTTGTGCCTGTTTTATTTTTACTTATTTACATTGCTATAGTGTTTTAGTTTATTTCCGCACTAGTACAGTATAATTCCATATAGCACGATCCGCACTGTCTTTTCATTTGGTATCAGAGCCTGGTATTCTAGAGATCGTAACAACATCCTAGAATAAATGGCTACAAAGAGATCTAGTCAAGGCAATAAGAAGAGGAAAAGCAATAAAGAAGAATCAAAGAAGCAAACAAACAAATGCTTCATGGCAAAAGATAACGAGGTTAGTGATCTAACTTTTGATGATATGATAGAAATAAATTCAAAACTTCTAGACACTTTAAAAGTCTCAAAAGAAAATATAAGGAAGCTCTGGAAAATCAGAAGAAAGCAAAATTCGAAAGAGATATACTTAAAGATGAGAAGAGAATATTAGAAGAAGAACTCAAGAAAATTCAAGATTCAGACAATTCTCAACTCGCTCTATTAAGTCAAGAAATAGAAGCTCAAAAAGAAAAGAATGATGCTCTAGCTTCTGAGAATCATGAGTTAAAAACAAAAATTAAAATTGTTGAGTTAGATAACACTAGTCTCAAAACTAAGCTTGATGACATTACTAAAAATGTTTCCAATTTTTTAAAAAAGGGAGAGAAATTTATCCAGGATTATTGAAAATTCTCAACCTACTTCAAACAAGAAGGGATTAGGTTATGTTAAAAATTCAAAATCTCACAAAGATAAGAGTGGTTTAGGATATAATAAAACTGATCGTAGAAATAACACTAGATATGCTTTTAATATAGTAAAAATGATAGTGCTAAATTTGGAGTAAAGTCTAAATCCAATTTTTATAGAAATTCAAATACTGCTATGACCAATAATGTTTATAATTTCTCTAAAAGTACAAAATCATTGAATGGAAATATGAATAAATATTATCGAAGTATTTAGGTTCCTGTTAATTGAAAAAATAGAGAAAAATACATTAATGATTATTTTGATATGGTTATTAATAATGAAAATTATATTTATAAAGGTTCAACCACACCCAAATGGGTATGGTTTTCTAAGACCTAACCCCTCCGGACCCTAACATAGGAAAGTGGGTACCAACATTAATTATTATTTATTGCAAGTACTCGGAGAAACAAAAGGAAAATGGTAGATTTTAGAATTATAAAGAATGTTCCATACGTTTAATAGAATTACGTGCTTAGAATGAAATATGGACTTCAGCAAATATGGTAAAATCTATTTTATTTTTCCTTCATAATCAATAATGAGTTTATCTCATTATTTACAAGATATTTTATATAATTTATTATATCCCCTCATTCTTTTTGATAATGACAAAGGGGAGAAATTCATATGAATATTAATTGAGGGAGATATTATACTTAGGGGGAGATGTTATACTTAGGGAGAGCTTTAAACATATTTATATTATTTTTTATATAGAATGAATATTTTTTAAATTGTATAGTTGTCATCATCAAAAAGGGGGAGAATGTTACAACCTCAATTATTGGATTTTAATGCCAATAACCATACAATTATTCCAAAGAATCTCTAAGCTAATTTGCAGGTACATGAGCATAAAAAAGAGATAATCAAATACATTCAAAATGAAGATACACAATATAAAAAAGAATGAAAGTATATATATGGAGATACAAGAAGAGATATATACGATAGAGACAAGACGAAAGTGACAAACAAAGTATTATTAGTCATATAGTGTCATATCTAGAGTTTATAAATGTTAAAATCTTCTCCAAATAGTATACACACATATACATTCATATTTTAGATGAAAAATCAAGTTTTCAAAAATTGCATGGAGCGGGACTCGAACACGGGTCATTAATTCAGAAGGCAAGTGCTCTAACCATTTGAGCTATGGTAATTTTGTTATAAGCTAAATTCAGACGTCTAAAATACTTCATTCAGACGTCTGAATACTGAAACAAAATTGTGGTTCCATAATATTCAGACATCTGAATGAAAATATTCAAACGTCTGAATAAGGCCAAAAATATCCTATTCCCTTTCTGGCTTGAGCTCGTGCAATTTCAGAACTCCAAATTATTCAATTCAGAAGTCTGAATATTGTTTAGTGCAAATTCAGAAGTCTAAATTATTCAATTCAGAGGTCTGAATATTGTTTAGTGCAATTTCAGAAGCCTGAATTATTCAATTCAGAAGTCTGAATATCTACAACAGCTATATTTTCAAATAGGCACTTCCATTCGTGAAGAGATGCGTCCTTCATTTCAATAGATATGACCACATCTCTTCATGATAACTCTTCATTAACAAATGCACCTATTTATAATCTATATAAACACAAAGAATCATTCTTTTATCAACGAATTTAAATCTATTCTTACTCTACTCTCATATTCTTGATTCTAACACTCTTGTGCATTCAATTTCATTGTACAGCTTCCTTGTTCTTCCCATTTTCATATATATATATATATATATATATATATATATATATATCATAAAGGACAAGATTATAGGAAGAGTGTACTATAATTGACAAATTCGTGTTATTAAAGAACACATAGTGTCAAGAAAACTTTATTTTGTATAGTCCTATTCTGCTGCTCAGGCGTGTGAAGTCTTGAGGCGAAATCCTGTCCTGCTGCTCAGGTCCTTTGTTCGGCTGTAACGACCCGTAAAATTCAATGGTTTAAAATGTAGAAATTTGGTGAAGCAATTGTAATTAAACGTTAACAATATAATATTTATATGGCAATAAATTGAAATAATATAAATTGTCACACTTGGTTATAGGTTTAAAATAAGAAACCAATAGAAAGGTTGAATGTGTGAAATATTAATAAAAATATTAACTAAGATGGAATTCATTAATATAATAATGAATAGTGAAAATGGTTACATTGGTTTTAAAATAGTAAAGGAGTAAATAAAAGTAACTATTGAATAAACCAGTGAAATAGTTATAGATAAGTAATTATAATAAGTGTTGTTGATAATAAACGTACTTAAATAGTAATAAATTGAATATAATGAAACAAAGGCATTTATTGGATTAATTAATGAATTCATTGAAAAAAACATCAATGTCCTGTAGGTGATATATAATATTGTTGGAAGTGAAGACTTATTAAGTATGAAACCATGGAAGTAATTTTATTAAGAATATAATTAGTAATTAATATACAAACTTGGCAATTATAACTAAATAGTATGAAATAAAGCATGCATTTATGATATGAAATATGAGTCAATGTTAATTTCACCTATAAATGTCAATTTATTGAATAGCAGGGTTTTAAATCAAGTAACGAATTTGTCAAGGTTTCAATTGATAATTTATAAAATTTAATGTGAAATTAATTGCAGTTAAGTGACCTAATTGTGCAGTTAGGATAAATTGATTTGTCATAAAAGATTGTTAATTCCAGAGGATGTAACCAATGTTAATATAATTCATAATATAACAAGTTGGACCTATTGTAGTAAATGGAATTTAATATTCAATCATTTGAAATTAAGATAAATAGGGATATTAATGTAATATGATATAGACCATGATAATTGTACCGTAAATTGAAATTGATTAAATAGCTAAATCTGTGCATACCCAATTAATTGAAACAGATGGTAAAGTTTAAATTGATTGAAATCAGCAAATTGGAAATTTAAGTCAAGTTATAATAATTGATGAAATAATACGCAGTAAAATTTTAATTTGACATAATCAATGATAGGTAATAAATTTTATTTTAGTCAATTGTTAATAAGTTATGAATGGGAGTAGATTTGGCTTATTGTGATAACTATTAATTATTTACCTATGTATATAATTTAGTAAATTAGATCTAAATCCATTTCAATAAAACGTAATTAATCACTACGTTGATATAAATTTAGTTGACTTCTGGAAATATTAGGGAATTGGATTTTACAGTAATGTAAAATTTACCCATAAGATAATGATTGACTGAATTTAAAAGAATGGAAAGAAAAAAATTTAAGTTAATTGAAGTATAAAAAAATTCAATAATTGAATTAATGGCAATAAATGAAATTTAACACTAAATTATTATGTTAATAGAAAGTTAGATGGAATGTAAGAATATTATGGTAATAGTTTGCAAATTCAATGTAAAAATTTATCTGTTTAAGAATAGTGAATTGAATAGAATAAAAGGTGAATCTGATAGAAATTTGGAATTTATTAAAATTAATTTGGATTCAATTTATAATAAAGAGATTATTTTGAGCAAACGAAATAAAAACTATAATTGGAGAAATTAACACTACAATTGATAGAGTTATAACCATTAAGTATTAAAAGTTATGTTTCAAAGCTATGGTTTCAAGATATATATATATTTGAAAATATTATGATTTTGGGAAAGGGATATGTATAAAATAAAAATGATATCATACTGATTTGGATTTTAAGAATATAAATGATATCGTATTTTTCTGCTTTGAAAGAGATATTATATTCTGGTTTTAAAGTATAAATTATTTTGAAATAACTGCGGTGTTATAATAACATTTGGTTGTTGAAGAGACCGGGATCGGAAGTTGTTATACTCTCTGCCAACTCCGAAAACCACTTTAACAACCGTGTACGCGGTGGAGATTCCAGAATGAAGTAGGATGGTGGCGACGTTTCCTTTAAGGTAAATACGTGGACCCAACTCCCGTGAGTTGGCATAAGGTGGCTAAAACAGGAGCGATCGACGGGTTAATTGAGGTAGCACCTTTGATCGGACACTTCCCTTCGATACTATACTCTGACTTTGGATTGTTTCGGTGGCCACCTTCACTTTTGATTTCTTTGATTTGGGGGAGTTTGTCCGAGGTGGGCGGTAGCTGCGGCTACGCGTTACCACCTACCCGGAAGCGTAATTGGTATATCTACCCTGGCATTGCCTAGTTGTGTCGTGTCACCTACCCTATCGCGACTTGTACGAGTTTCTATTTGTGTCGTACCTATGGAGTGTCTTCTCGTAGTCTCCCGATCAGGAGCTATGCAGGCACTGTATAGACTATTGACATTATTTGTGTTAAGGGGAATATTGGGTCACTCCTTAACGCTATTTAAAAGTAAGTTTATATTACTAATAGACACTATTATAATAGCGAAATATACTACATAGTAAATAGTTTAACGGATCCTTAAGAGATGTAAATCCCGAGCATCTTTTGAGTTACTGCACTCATATTTATTTCTGTTGATTTAACTTACATAAGATCCTTTAGTTCTGACTCGAGTGTTTTGTTTTTTCAATTCGCTCGGGTCAGTCCGAGTATTTTAGGATTTCGAAGACTTTAGCCCTGGAGGACGAAGACGAAGATTTCTATTATTATTATTATTATTATTATTATTATTATTATTATTATTATTATTATTATTTATTACAGTCCACTATACTCATATTTTTCCGCTGCATTATTATTGGTATGTGTAACTCTGATATGTATTATATAAATATAATCAAATGTTTTTGTAAACAGCTTTATAAACTGTATATTTGATTATTATATTTTATCCTTCCGCTGTTAGATTCTATTTTGTTTTATCTCCTTCTCGTTTTTCTTATTTACCCCATAACAATCCGCCCTACCGTTTGGTTTTGAATTGGCACATGTGTCGATTTAAAGCGTGTGAAAAGGCGGGATGTTACAATGTGGTATCAAAGCTTTGGTTTAGCGATAAACCTTAGCTTTGTGGGGTTTGACTCTTTATTAATAGGGTAGTAATACCCTATGGGAGTCGCTGAGTGTGTGTGTATATATATATATATATATATATATATATATATATATATATATGAGAGTGTATTTGTTAGTGTTATAAAAAGGTTTTGATATTGTGTTAATTTGTTCCGTTTTGTATCTATAAACTCTGGTTGGTGCATGGGACGCTGTGACATCAATAGGGGTTTCTAAACACTTAATAGGACAGACCGACACAATATTTGTTTTGAATATAGGCGAATGAAATAATTTTGCCTACTATATTTTCTATATATAAAATAAATTTTATAATGATTATATTTGGTTGCAATATATATTGGTTGTCAGGTAACGAAATTATAAATAATAGTTGAAATAAGGTTTAGAATAAAATAAATAAATTTGGAAATTTTAGAACTTAAGATCCGGGGCTTTGGAAATTGCTTTCAAATGATTTTGGAATATGGTAATAATAGTATTAGAAGTATTTATATATATATATATATATATATATATATAAATATTTCAATATAATTTGAAAGAATTTTTTTAAAAGAAACTTTGAAAAGAAATAAATTTTGTGCTCCCATCTCTATCGCTGGAAAATAATTTCGGTGATGAGTGCACGCATCATCGACTTTCATTTTCGACTTTTGAAGTGGGAAGGCCACTGTAGTAGTTTTACTACAGATTTATTCTTGATAAACAGAAGTAAATTTTCAATTTGTTTTAAATATACTTGGATATAGATAAATTGTAAATATATTTATCTATTATTTTAAATAATTTGAAATTAAACCCGGTATTTAATTCTTAAGTTTCCATTTATTAATAGTTTAATTAATGTAGTGAAATAGAATTTAACTAATAATTGAAAACCTAAATAAAATAAGAGATTTAATGCTAGGTTATTAATGGTATTAAAGGTAATTTGAAATTGTAACTTATAAAACAAAGATGTAATTATTGAACCATTAATTAATTAAAAGAATTGAGAAAAAACTTGTATAATTTTCAATTACATTCTTAAAGGCATATATATAACTTACCAAAAGATATAAAAGTTTAAAATGTTAATAAGAAAATGTAATAGATATTATATAGGTAATTAACTTGAGGTAATGAAAATAATTAATGGAATTCTTTAATAAATAAGAATTGATGTGTAGTTGTATAAACTTAAGTATAATTGAATGCTACTAATTAAATATAATGGAAAGTAGGTATTGCAAGTAAGCAATTATAAACTTAAGTGAATAGGTGAAGTTAATTCTGAATAAAATAAGAATAAAAGGGTGAATGTTGGAAAAGAGAAATTTTGACTGTAAACTTAGCTTAATAAATTTACTTACTAAGAAATTCGATTGAATATGAATAAAATAAATATAAAAAAAAGAAATTAAACAACAAATGTAGGAATGAAATTAATATGGATAAACAAAATTTGTTGTTCAAATTGGTTGTTGTTTGTTTTGGTTTATAGTTGTTTGGGTAAGGATGCTTTAAAATTGTTAAGATGAATAAATAATCTATTTGGGTTCCATCAAGGACTATTGAGTGAAGATGCACTAAGTAATTATTTTCCATTCTGTGCAATTTAAAGTTTTGAACCCGAACAACTATTTGTTGTTTGATATGTATGATTGGTTGATTTGTGTTGATTTTATGTAATGCTTGATGTTGTATGGATTTGTTTGCTACTGATTGAAACAACGCTAAATATTTCATTCTATATAATTATTAACTCTTTTGGATTTTATAAGTGAAATACAGGCTATGGAAGCAATTGCTACTGCATTTGGTTTCATAATAAAGCATTATTGCCCGACAAATAGGTATGTTTTCAGATTACGGTTTATAGCGCTATTATATCTATATTTTTCCCGTTATGGGATACATATATTTTGGAAAATATATGTTGTATATTATATATTTTTGATATTATATTTTCTCCCGAGCCTCTCCGTACAATGGAGACTCTGCCAAAATTTTCCGTAAAATTTTGGATTTAGAAAATTTTAAAAGGTTTTTTCCAAATTTTATTTACTTGAATATAAAATGATTTAAGAATGATAAATTGATATATTTTGTTTAAATTAATTTTGTAAATTAATTTTTATAGATTTAATATTTAAATAAGATATATTGATTTCTTAATTCTTCTTTTCCCATCTTTTCCTTTTCGGGGACGAAAAGTTTTGAGTGGGGAAGAGTGTAATGACCCGTAAAATTCGATGGTTTAAAATGTAGAAATTTGGTGAAGAAATTGTAATTAAACGTTAACAATATAATATTTATATGGCAACAAATTGAAATAATATAAATTGTCATACTTGGTTATAGGTTTAAAATAAGAAACCAATAGAAAGGTTGAATGTGTGAAATATTAATAAATTATTAACTAGGATGGAATTCATTAATATAATAATGAATAGTGAAAATGGTTACATTTGGTTTTAAAATAGTAAAGGAGTAAATAAAAGTAACTGTTGAATAAACCAATAATATAGTTGTAGATAAGTAATTATAACAAGCGTTGTTGATAATAAACGTACTTAAATAGTAATAAATTGAATATATGGAAACAAAGGCATTTATTGGATTAATTAATGAATTCAAGGAAAAAAACATCAATGTCCGGTAGGTGATTTATAATATTGTTGGAAGTGAAGACTTATTAAGTATGAAACCGAGGAAGTAAATTTATTAAGAATATAATTAGTAATTAATATACAAACTTGGCAATTATAACTAAATAGTATGAAATAAAGCATGCATTTATGATATGAAATATAAGTCAATGTTAATTTCACCTATAAATGTCAATTTATTGAATAGCAGGGCTTTAAATCAAGTAACAGATTTGTTAAGGTTTCAATTGATAATTTATAAAATTTAATGTGAAATTAATTGCAGTTAAGTGACCTAATTGTGCAGTTAGGATAAATTGATTTGTCATAAAAGATTGTTAATTCCAGAGAATGTAACCAATTTTAATATAATTCATAATATAACAAGTTGGACATATTGTAGTAAATGGAATTTAATATTCAATCATTTGAAATTAAGATAAATAGGGATATTAATGCAATATGATATAGACCATGATAATTGTACCGTAAATTGAAATTGATAGTTAAATCTGTGCATACCCAATTAATTGAAACAGATGGTACAGTTTAAATTGATTGAAATCAGCAAATTGGAAATTTAAGTCAAGTTATAATAATTGATGAAATAATACGCGGTAAAATTTTAATTTGACATAATCGATTATAGGTAAGAAATTTTATTTTAGTCAATTGTTAATAAGTTATGAATGGGAGTAGATTTGGCTTATTGTGATAACTATTAATTGTTTACTTATGTATATAATTTAGTAAACTAGATCTAAATCCATTTCAATAAAACGTAATTAATCACTACGTTGATATAAATTTAGTTAACTTCTGGAAATATTAGGGAATTGGATTTTATAGTAATGTAAAATTTACACATAAGATAATGATTGACTGAATTTAAAAGAATGGAAAGAAAAAAATTTAAGTTAACTGAAGTATAAAAAAAATTCAATAATTGAATTAACGGCAATAAATGAAATTTAACACTAAATTATTACGTTAATAGAAAGTTAGATGGAATGTAAGAATATTATGGTAATAGTTTGCAAATTCAATGTAAAAATTTATCCGTTTAAGAATAGTGAATTGAATAGTATAAAAGGTGAATCTAATAGAATTTTGGAATTTATTAAAATTAATTTGGATTCAATTTATAATAAAGAGATTATTTTGAGTAAACGAAATAAAAACTATAATTGGAGAAATTAACACTGCAATAGATAGAGTTATAACTTTTAAATTACATATAAACTTGTTTAAATTTTTGTAAATGATTAAGAAATATAACAGTGATAAAAATTTCAATTATAAGATTGAAATTTAAAGATTGGATTTAATTAATTAATTTACTTATTTATTTAATTAATGTAAAAATAGCCATTTTGGCCACTGACTCAGATTTCAACGAAACAAGCTTCATCAGATCCGTAACGGTGAATTATTGTTGGATTTCAAGTTTCGTAGCAATCGGACTTGTCGTTTGATCGTACGGACTCGAAACGCCTTGAAATCAAAATTGAAATCAATTTGAAAATATTGTTTTAGCATAACTTCTCCATACGATGGAATTTGAACATAAAACCTTTTCCATTGTGTTTAGAATATTTTAAAGCTTCTATTTTGATATACGGGTTGACCCAATTTCGTTCCGGAGTCGAAACGGGCTTTTCGGGCCATAGATTGTTCAGCAAGTTTGTTTATCCGGTCCATCTACTCTATTACAACCCTACCTATAAATAGTCGGTTATAAACCCTAGCCTCCATCTATTCACATTTGTTTGTGTATACAATCTCCCAGCTCCTCCTCTTCCAATGGCTGCAAACACTAGATCCAAATACAATTCGAAAATCAAATCCAAAGCCAAAATTCAATCTCCTCAAACCATAGCAAATTGTATATGGATTTGAAGCTCTCGACAAGCGCAACCTAAATCTACAATTTGTTTTTGAAATCGAATCAAATTTTTTCAAGAAAACCCTAGTTTATTCTCGGCCATTCGTTGCGTCGAAATCATTTGTCGCCTGATTGGAAGTTGGTTTCTGGGTTTTGTGGAGGTTGAGGAGCGTAATTCATCGGCGTAATTCGTTTGAAGGTTCAACGGTCAGATCGGCGTCAATTTGTGGATTAGGGTTTTAAATTGAAACCGGCGGCTGTTCGTTTTGATGACGGCGCGACCTCTTGGGGGTGGAGCTGTCGTGGCGGTGAAGGAGGAGGTACGGCCGGCCATGAGGAAGGGAGAAGGGGCGGTGATTTTGGTCGAAGCGGCGTACATTGGCAATGGAAGGGGGTCAACTTCGGCGGCCATCCTGTGCTATTTGCGTTGTACTATACACATGAGGAAGGGCGCGCAAAAATTTATGATGACGTGGCATACGTTTTAGTTGTGTAAGTTTACTTTGTTTTGTTTTAAATTTAATTTCGTTTTCAAGCGATTTAACACGTGTAACTTTCTCTTACGATCTCCGTTTCACACACGATTTTTTTGTTAAGATTGTAACAAAATTCCGGACTTGATGACGCTGGTTTGGACAAATTCTGAAACCGTCAAAATTTTGGGTTTAAATTGGATTTAAATTCAATTTAAATTCAAAAGGTGAGTGTTTTAACCCACTCGCATCTTCTAAAATTTCTTATGTTTGTTAAATTGATTTATGATATGAGTAGAAATTCATTTATGACTGTTTGGCGTATTTTTATTCATCATCTCAATTAGATTGCATTTATTTAAACTAAATTGTTATTAATTTTATTTTAGCATATAAAATTGACGGTTAAATTTATTTATTATTACATATAAATTGCCAGTTAAACAATTATTAATTTATTTTAAATATAAATTGTTCGTTGATACCTGTTATATTTTATATGCTCTATATTGATATTTTGTTTAAACTGGATGATGATTTTAATAAATGGTTGATGGTTGATATCAGATGAATGGATGCTGAATTTTTATGGTTATAAATTGCAAGTTATTATGCATTTTCGTTTCATTTGGGGTTGCGGTTTGAAATGATATACAACCGTAATTTTTTTTAAATTGCGGATTGAAATGATAAATATCCGTATCACTTGACCATAGGATAGAAAATTATATACAGGCACCGCGGTATATAAATATATATATAAAAAATTGAAATGATTTTCTATGGTTTTGGAAAGAATACAGTTTAATAAATATTAAATTTTGATGTACATATAGTAAAAATTCTTGAATTTAGCTATGTATAAATTTGTTTCGAATTTTAAAATAAGCTAAATAGTGAAGTTGATTTCGTTTATATAATGTGGTTAAGAATACATTTGAAATTCTATTGTATATAGAGTTTATAATAACTCAAATAAAAGTAAGGTTGAAGATAAATGTGAATATGATTTGAATTAAAGTATTTAAGATTTTTCCTCGAAATTTTTTGTTTTGGAATGTAAATAAATTAAGATTTAATGGGTATGATCGTATAACTTGATTTTTGATTTGAGGATTTAAACGAATATCAAATTTATTTAAAGAATATTATCAAGTTAATTTAATTAAAAGGATATCCTGTTATTGAAGTTTAAGGGTTTTACCTGAATAATATTTGTTTAGTAAGTAAATATTTCAAATTTAAATAATAGGAATTGGATTTGATATATATTAAATTATCAAAGAATCCATTTTGAAATAGTGGAATATTTAAAGATTGAAATATATGAATTATAAAGTTTTGAAACGTAGAATATTTAAGCTTTGAAATATATGGGAATTAAAATGGTTTATACTGGAGGTTCAAATTGATATTGGGAATTTATTGTGAAATTTAAAGAAGCTTTTTTATTTTATAAAGTAATATAGTATTTGAACCATTAAGTATTAAAAGTTATGTTTCAAAGCTATGGTTTCAAGATATATATATATATTTGAAAATATTATGATTTTGGGAAAGGGATATGTATAAAATAAAAATGATATCATACTGATTTGGGTTTTAAGAATATAAATGATATCGTATTTTTCTGCTTTGAAAGAGATATTATATTCTGGTTTTAAAGTATAAATTATTTTGAAATAACTGCGGTGTTATAATAACATTTGGTTGTTGAAGAGACCGGGATCGGAAGTTGTTATACTCTCAGCCAACTCCGAAAACCACTTTAACAACCGTGTACGCGGTGGAGATTCCAGAATGAAGTAGGATGGTGGCGACGTTTCCTTTAAGGTAAATACGTGGACCCAACTCCCGTGAGTTGGCATAAGGTGGCTAAAACAGGAGCGATCGACGGGTTAATTGAGGTAGCACCTTTGATCAGACACTTCCCTTCGATACTATACTCTGACTTTGGATTGTTTCGGTGGCCACCTTCACTTTTGATTTCTTTGATTTGGGGGAGTTTGTCCGAGGTGGGCGGTAGCTGCGGCTACGCGTTACCACCGACCCGGAAGCGTAATTGGTATATCTACCCTGGCATTGCCTAGTTGTGTCGTGTCACCTACCCTATCGCGACTTGTACGAGTTTCTATTTGTGTCGTACCTATGGAGTGTCTTCTCGTAGTCTCCCGATCAGGAGCTATGCAGGCACTGTATAGACTATTGGCATTATTTGTGTTAAGGGGAATATTGGGTCACTCCTTAACGCTATTTAAAAGTAAGTTTATATTACTAATAGACACAATTATAATAGCGAAATATACTACATAGTAAATAGTTTAACGGATCCTTAAGAGATGTAAATCCCGAGCATCTTTTGAGTTACTGCACTCATATTTATTTCTGTTGATTTAACTTACATAAGATCCTTTAGTTCTGACTCGAGTGTTTTGTTTTTTCAATTCGCTCGGGTCAGCCCGAGTATTTTAGGATTTCGAAGACTTTAGCCCTGGAGGACGAAGACGAAGATTTCTATTATTATTATTATTATTTATTATAGTCCGCTACACTCATATTTTTCCGCTGCATTATTATTGGTATGTGTAACTCTGATATGTATTATATAAATATAATCAAATGTTTTTGTAAACAGCTTTATAAACTATATATTTGATTATTATATTTTATCATTCCGCTGTGAGATTCTGTTTTGTTTTATTTCCTTCTTGTTTTTCTTATTTACTCCATAACAATCCGCTCTTCCGTTTGGTTTTGAATTGGCACGTGTGTCGATTTAAAGCGTGCGAAAAGACGGGATGTTACATCGGCTGTTCAAGGGTTGTATAGACCCGTTCCTCTAGGTTAAGTGAGGGTTGTTGTGATAGTTGAAATTCCGGAAGGAGCCTAGGGCTGGACGTAAAACGAAAAGTTCGAACCAGTATAAAAATTCCTGGTGTGTTTGTTTTATTTTTACTTATTTACATTGCTATAGTATTTTAGTTTATTTCCGCACTAGTATAGTATAATTCCATATAGCACGATCCACGCTGTCTTTTCACTTACGATTGTTAGTTGAACCAGTTTGTTGAACCAATTTGTTGAGTTTGAATTGATAATTTAACCAATTTGTTGAATATGAATTCAAGGTTTAAGGAATTCATAATTTTGTTTAATTCATAATTGAACCAATTTGTTAACTAAATGATTGTTAGTTGAACCGGTTTGTTGAGTTTGAATACAAGGTTTAAGGAGTTCATAATTTTGTTTGCAGTTTGTTAACTAAATAATTGTTAGTTGAACCAGTTTGTTGAGTTTGAATTCAAGGTTTAAGAAATTCATAATTTTGTTTAATACTGTAAGAGCTCTCAAAGATATCGTTTTTGTCCTATATATTTTAATTTTTATGTTTTATTCTTAACCTTGGTATATTTTGTTATTGTAAATGATATCACTTTTACTGATATCGAACCTAGTATTAAGGTTAAAATCATTATTGCTGATTCTTAATTTCATTATAGCCATTTGTCCTCTGTTTTTTAGCTTATCAAGTTTGAACAGTTTTCAAGCATAATACATGGTCGAACTTTATTTATGAGTCTTTAATCATAATGTATATAAGTACATCATAGGTTGTAACCATCCAAGCTACAAGTATGGCATCTGCTTAATGGCATATTTTAAAGCTAGTGTTTAGATAAAAGTAGATCCATTTTCTAGCTGGAGTTGGTAAGCACAGTGACTTTGGGTTTTTATTGTTTAGTGTTTTTACAAGCTAGTATGGCATGTGGTCAATGGCCTTATTATATTACTGTTTTTGTTTCTAGTGTTTTACTGATAGACATGTTTTATGAAAGCCTAAAAACAATTCAAATGCATGCAAAGTTATGTTAATTAACCAGTATTCATGTTCCATCAGTAACGATATTGTTTCATCGGCAACAAAATTCATGTCTCGGTTTGTGATGTTCATAAAAATTCAATTACTAGGTTCATGACTCTATTTGAATTACACAGTTTTGAATTAAGTATATATGTAAAATTATAGGCTTAGATGTCTGAATGGCACGATGTCATATTGCATCCAATACTATTGGATAATTAGAAACTGAGACATCATTAGAAATTGGGACATCAGGCATTGTTTTACATAGGATTTTGGGCTGCACACATCAGGCATTCATGGACATAGTTAATAGATTATCGATTTTGATCAAGTTATGAAATCAGTAGCAAATTGAAACCGAGACTAACGTGAACGCATTTCAATTTACCTTACTTCTTAATCGAATATATCATCAATACTCATTTCAATCTATAATACATAATTAATAGAAAATTAATAAGTTATTTTAGTCTGAAGACAGCTACTATAATGACACTATATTGTATTCTCTTCCCTTTTGGAATATTGCTCTAGCTTGTCTTTGTTGTTAGATTGATGTTCTTCCTATATAATTCACAAAGTCCATGTGTATGTCAATTTGATGTTTGTTTTCTCTCAAAATATACAATTTTCATATTGTTTATTTATCAAATTTATGCACTTGGTATTGCTACTTTAGCAATATACATGTTATTTGAAAAAAAATTATTGCCATGATGATATATTTATATGCATCAAGGAATATGTATCAGATCATAGGAATGAAAGCCAATGTTGATTTTTGGCTATACAAAAAAGGCGATTTCTATAAGGTTTTAATTGTTAATTAATATTTAAATATCACCCAGTCTGAGCAAGAAATTAAATCGAGAAGATTTATTAAATTATGTGATATATTTAACAATGTGGACCCATGCAAATTCAGTGCATATGCATTATTGAAACCACCATGATGCTAGGATCACCAATGGTTGCAATATAATTATATTAGTAGATACAATGAAACAATAAGCCATGTAGTTGGGATCGTGCCATATTCCTTATATCTTTTAGAGTTTACAAGTCAGTATCTTTCATCACGTACTAACATTTTAACTCACTAATAATTTCAATACATGTTTCTTTATTTCAACAACTAGTCCCTTTATACACACACACATGTATATAATGTTGTATCCTTTAATTAGGCTTTAGATATTTTTCTTGAAACGTATTGGTTTAAACGGTTAAGCGACACATGGTATTTTCTTCTTCTCTAAGATCTTTTAAACGGTCATTTTTTCCACTGCACAGAAACGTTCTTTGTTTTCAAATTGAAAAAATATGGCCAATTTTTGTTACTAAGAATATGCATGTATATTAAACATGAATCAGGCATTTCAATCTATAATACATACATCAATGCATTCTCAAAGAAATGAGTATTGATGATATATTTGTCTATAGAAAACTATATTTTGTCATGTCTAAATTGATAATTTGTTCGTAACCATAATATTTTGTATTTAATTATTAATGCATATGCTTTGTATTCTAGAAATTTGCTTCTTTCCATATTATATATGC
Organism: Allium cepa; assembly: GCA_030765085.1. Taxonomy (NCBI): domain Eukaryota; kingdom Viridiplantae; phylum Streptophyta; class Magnoliopsida; order Asparagales; family Amaryllidaceae; genus Allium; species Allium cepa. Next base: position 1,028,154,411 of record CM060937.1, on the reverse strand, counting down.
CAATGGAAAAAGGTTGGGTTCATTTACACAGGTAAATAGATAATACAATATTTTAAATCATGTTTAATTTCAAAAATAAAAAATATTTGATATATATTAATATTATGCCATTTTAATATATTTTTCATTAAAGAGCAACTAAGGAGTACGAGCATGGGGCTAGGTGTTTTGTTGATGCTGCAAGGAGAAAGTTAAGAAACGTTGAGAAACTTTAATGCCCTTATGTAGATTGTTGGAATCTTAGTCGACATCATGATGACATTATCGTTGAACATTTGATTACAAGAGGGATGGATCTTAAGTACAAGAGCAGTAGATGGTATAATCACGGTGAACAAATCAATGTAGGCAACGAAATCAAGTTGGATAATACATATGACTTACTTAAAGCCATTCAGTATGAAGATGAAGATTTTTTTAATACTACTTTTTTCCGATGATAAAGAAAAGGAGGATGTGAAAAAGCAGGAGGAGGATTTAGTTAAAAATTTGGAAGATACAGAAACCTCCTTGTATCCTGATTCTATAGATCAAACTAAGCTATCTGCCATAACTGCTTTGTACAATCTAAAATGTGGGATTGGATTATCCGATAACGGTTTTGATAAGCTTTTGGCCTTGCTATAATTGTTGTTGCCAAAGAATAGTGAACTTCCTAACACTTCATATGATGTAAAAAAATTCCTTAAAGTATTCGACAATGGGATTCGAAAAGATCCATGCTTGAAAGAATGATTGTTGTCTTTTCATGAATGGTACAAAGATTTAGATGGTTGTCCAAAATGTAACTCTTCAAGATGGAAGATAAATGAAGACTCAAAGGAGATTATGCAAGGAGTTCCAGCTAAAGTGTTGAGATACTTTCCAATCATTCCAAGAATTAGGAGAATGTGTAGATCTCAAAAAATGGCGGCAGACCTAAGGTGGCATTTCAATAATAAAAGTAGCGATGAAAAAATGCGTCACCCTGTACATTCTACAACATGGAATGTAGTGGACGATAGGTTGAAATCATTTTCATCTAATCCATGCAATCTCAGACTTGATCTTGCTACAGATGGTGTCAATCCGTTTTGTTCGATGAGCAACAAATATAGTTGTTGGCCTATCATGCTTGTGATATATAATCTCTCACCTATGTTGTGTATGAAGAAGGAAAATATTATGCTAACATTACTAATTCTTGGTCCAAAGCAACCCGGAAACGATATTGATGTATACTTGGCGCCATTTATAGAAGACTTAAATCATTTGTAGAACAATGGAATTGATATTTATGATGCGTTTAGTAAAACCATTTCAATTTAAGAGCAATATTACTATGGACAATAAATGATTTTCCGGCCTACGGAAATCTTTCAGGATGTTGTGTGAAAAGCGAAAAAGCTTGTCCATTATGTGGTGTCAAAATGCATCATCGATGATTAAAACATAGTTGAAAGATTGTTTATATGGGACATAGAAGATTTCTAGATCCTTCACATCCATGGAGGAAACAAAAAACTTGGTTTGATAACACCATAGGGAAAGGCAACAAGCCTAGAATTTTAACTGGAAGAAACATTTCTATAATTTTGAAAGGCTTTCCAAATCTTTTTGGAAAAGATAAGAATAAAGAAATCAAAAAGTGGGAGATCAAGAAGATGTTAAATGTGAAGTTGAGTACGAAGATAACAAGTAAAAAGAGGAAGAGTAAACACAATAAAAAAGATGAAGATGATGAGTAAAATAAGTTGTCAAGGTGGAAAAAAAGATCAATCTTCTTTGATTTTCCATATTGGGAGGTTAGTATTTGAATTATACTTTTTTCTCATTGACCTAACAATAAAAAAATTATCTCATTGAACCGGTATATTATGGATATTTGTGGGAACTTCCCTTGCGGTATAATTTAGATGTAATGTATGTGAGTAAAATGTTGCTGAAAGCCTATTAGGCACAATGTTGCATGATAATAAATCGAAAGATGGTACTAATTCCATAAAGGATTGGGGAATTTGACAAAGTCTTTATGTGCAACCTCATGGAAATAGAACATATCTTCCACCAGTTTCGTATACATTGTCATTATCTGAAAAAAATTATTTTGTAAAAGATTATATGATATTAAGTGTCCTGATGGTTATTGTTCAAATTTCAAAAGATTTGTATCTTTAGAAGACTGCAAAGTTGGCGCTTTAAAGTCTCATGATTATCATGTTCTAATGCAGCAATTGCTATCCGGGATTACTGCCAAAGAAGTTCAGAACAACAATAATTCATCTATGTTATTTTTTCTATAAAATATGTCAACGTGTTCTTGAACGAGAGAAGTTGCGGCAACTAGATGATGAGATTATTGGAATTTTGTGCAAGCTTGAACGATATTTTCCACCATCTTTTTTTGTCATAATGATATATTTGACAATTCATCTTGGAAGAGAAACACAATTGTGTGGTCAGGTTCACTTTCATTGGATGTACCCATTCGAAAGATATATGAAAACACTTAAAGGTTATGTGAGGAATTATGCACGACCTGAAGGGTGTATTGCAGAATCTTATCTTGCAGAAGAGTCGATGAGACTTTTTACAGAATTTCTAAAAAAAGAAAGTACAAATCGAGGAGATATAAGTTCGAAACGAAGATTATGAGAACGATGTGATACTCAAAGGATGTCTAATTATGAAGACGAAGACAATTGAATTGTCATCTAATGAAAAAGATATTGCTCATTTGGCCGTGTTGATGAATATGGCTGTGGTGGAACCATTTTTAGAGTAAGTACATATTATATTTTGATTCTATTTTTTGGTGAAACTGCATCAATAAATATTACTTAACAAATTTTTTTGAAACCAGTATGCATTTGGAAGAGTTACAAAATTTAGATAAGTGCATGGAAAAAAATGCAACGTTGCTTTGGAAAAAACATACAGATAATTTCTCCGATTGGATTAAAAAGAAGGTTACTTTAATTTTAATTTATCCTCACATTGGCAAGAATTCATTTTTTTCGAAATTTATGTACACTGAGTTTTTTCGTAGATAACTATTCGCTCAAGGAATGATGAAATGTTAAAATGGATTGCCTTTGATCCGAGTTGTAGTGCATTGTCCTATAAAGGGTATGTAATTAACAGACAACGTTTACACACAAAAGATGTCGAGAGGGAAACTCAAAATAACGGGGTGACTTACGATGCGACTACCATGTGTAGGGCGAGTGCAAAAGATATTTCTCAAAGAGTTGATGTGGTCACTTATTATGGGATAGTGACTGACATAATCTTGTTAAACTATCATGTTTTTTATATTCCTGTATTTAAGTGTCATTGGGCAAATATAGGAAACGGGGTGAAGATCGAAGATGGATTCACCCTTGTCAATTTACATCAAAATCAAGCTTCATTTTTAAAATATCCATATATTCTTGCACCTCGAGCGAAATAAGTCTTTTATTCAAGAGAGAATGATCGTTCTAACCGGTATGTTGTAATGAAGGCACCACCAAGAGGTTTTCATGAATCAGAGACAGATGATCATGTTATGGAAGTTAGCTTTGTTAGGACAGATTATGAAGAAACTGATATGAATATTGATTTCATGGAGAATATTGGTTATGTTAGAGAATATTGTAAAGGCATATTTGAGTAGATTTTCAACTTATTTGCTTGTGAGGCTTGTTATGAGTGTTTGGCTTGTTTATTCTTGTTGTGAGTAGAATTTCAACTTCTCAAACTTCTTTATTAAGTTGATTGTCTGCATCATTTTGAATTTACTGAACTATAACAGATGTTTATTTTGTTTATGCTATTTTGTTAGTATATAGATATGACACTTAAAACTGATCTCACTTAACTCACACTTTCCCTTTATGTATCATTGCTAACAATCTTATTGGCTGATTATGTTCGTATTTTTCTTTCTGTTTCATTGAAATTGTTAAAGTATGATTGGTAGTATCGTTTTAAGATGTATTAATTTATTGATTTGTATTTTGTGGACTGGAATCACAAATATAACTCATATTGATCATGCAAATAAGATGTTTTATGTCTGGATTCTTAATAATAGTTGATTGGTAATTTTCTGTTTTACTTTTTAGTTATGAGCTATCAATTTGTTTATTAATTGTTACTTTGTTTTAACATGGAGGTATACGCTTTGTTGATTTTGGTATCAAGATAAATGAAATAGTAGAAATAAAGATAGAATAAACTACTTATAAATTGGATAACCGTGGTAAATATAATTGCAATACATTTCATTTTGTTTGTTAATTTGGTACCATAAATATCTTTGCATGACACGTAACTATAAGTGCAACTCTTTCAATATTTTTTTAAAAGGCACCAGACAAAGTGTTTGAAATATTGTGATAACAATAAATGTTTGATATTTTAAATTCTTTACTTTAAATTACTAAAATTTACCGACATGCTAGTGTCTAACTACTTGGATTTAATTTTTCTTCTTTTAGTTGTATTCACCATTGTTTTTGCAAGTTGTTGTACTGAATTATGCATGGATTCCGTAAGACTGACTTTTTTCCTTCATCGCATATAATAAGCCCATGCAAGTATACTCATCGATACCTTAATATTTATAATGTGCATCAACTAAAGTCATATTATGGATTGAAGGCTAAAAGACTCTAGTTTTAAGTTTTTTTATGCTCATTGCTGATGATGTCCCAGACTCCAAGAGATTTCTGTCTGAGGCATAAGTCAAAATGATTAAATATTTTTTGTATAGATGAATTGAACAAGTGCCAAGTTGATAGATTAACCTAAATTTACAGGCCATAAAAAAAGAGATTGTGGTCATAAAAGATATTTTCCTTTGATATATTTTCAGATTAAAACTTACAGAATAACTAAATTACAATTATGTTTCCGTACAGATGGATTGCATATATGTTTCAAAATAGATGCTATGGGTCTTCTTTACTATCTTTAGATGGAAGATATTGTACAAAAAGAGGATGGTGCTATATTGTTTGTTTCAAGCAATGCTATTCAAGATGTTATGTTCCAATGATAAAACCGGCTTTGATTTTTGTAAATTTAACTATAAAATCATTTTTTCCCCTTTCTTTTCTATGTAATTTGGTGCAAATGCATCTTGATTTTGAAACCAAAACACAAGTTACCAGCTATTAAAAATCTAATCATAGAAAGCTTCTACTTAGAATTATCAAAAATGTAATCATTCATTTTCAGCACATTCTTATGATTTCTAGTTATTTAAAGGAGAACAAATGAAAATACTGAAAAAGTGAACTCACAAACTAATGGAGAATATAAAAGAATTGTATTAAAAGTAACTTTGGGAATTACCAAAATCTTCCAAAATCTTTTTTCTAACCTGTTGAGACTTTTCCTGCCTGTTGAGACTTTTTTGAAATGTTTTAAATTGTCAAATTTATAGCAGTTAAAAAATATTTTCAATGACTTCTGTTACTTTACCATGTAAACCTTATATATTGATGTGAATATATTTCTCAATTCACTACCTAGTAATGAAGCTAAAATCACTAATCTATGGCCATTTAGGGTGATATGGTAATGTTCTCTTCCTAACATTGGCTAAGTGTTCTTGCTATTTTGTAATTGTTCATGGATCTTTGGATGAAGATTAGTAGTTATTATGAGCATGCCTCTTTATCCCATGATTAAAGTTGGCTAGATATTAAGATTTTTGAATGAATATTAGCGGTTATTGTGAGAAAGCTTCATCCCATGATTCAAGCTGGCCACACATGCTCTCAGACCTATATAATGTTTTCGGCTTACTTATTTATCATAGGTAAATATATGCCTATGTTAACATGGTCTCTTACAACATATTTTTAAATTTTGGTTTTCCTTAATGCATTTGTCAAGTTTCCAGATAATGATTTCACCATGATGTTGTGATGTTATTTATAACTCATTCATTTTGTTATGTTGTTTCTTGCTATCCTTATTTTAAGTTTAGTGTGATAATTGATCTTTGTCAAACTAACGTTTCACCATTCATAGTAAATAAAATACTTGCTGGAACTAAATCCATCAACTATATTGCGCATTCTACTACCCATATAACCAATTGTGTGCTGATTATACTTGTGCAGTTCATATTTTTATGTCATAATGGTAGACTGGTAAAGATCTAAAGCAAATATAAATCTGAAACAAGTTTATGTAAAAAAGAATGCAAACTTTTGTTGTGTATTTTTAATTAAGTCGATGAACTACTTCTTCATTTTTTTATGCGAATGACTTTATACATTTAACTTAGAATTAGAAAGTAGCATCCATGAGTTTCTCTCATTGCTATATGCTTAACTATACCTACTTCATGTAATCTCACATCTTTTTGTAACATGATCAATTTTTGTAACATAAAATGGGCAGGACAATGAAAAGGAGAAAGCATACTGAGAGGCAAAAAGAAGTCGAAGTGCCCAAATCTACACCCTACAAACGCATTGCAAGAGATGAGCAGTTTGAGGTAGACAATGAGATTCATAGCAATCCCAACCCACAAGAATTAGACAAATATCAGTTACAAAATGAATAAAAAAACAATGCTCAACTACAAGACAACTCATAAATAGATGAAGGCAATGCAATTCAATTGGAAGAAAAATCCGAAGGTGCAATGAATGGCGAGAGACATATGCGTGGTGGCAGTGCATGTCAAATATGGGGAAAAAAGTAGAGGGTCAACTGAAGCTAAAAGGCTTTCATTCAACTCTCTGAAGGTAATCGAAGTTGAATTTAATGGTGCCGGTGAACCAATAGGGGATGGTTCGATCAAGTTATCTTCCCTTTTAGGGTCGCTTGTACGAGAAGTGGTTCTGGTCATTAAATGATTGGAGGCACCTTAGTGATGATTTGAGATGTTTTATGGGAACAGGTGACATATCTTTCTTACCAACCTAATAAAATTTAGTGAATTCTTATGTCGGGTTTATCATCAAGTTTATTGTTAATTGAATTAGCTATATCAGCATAATATGAGTTTATGATACATTGTAATTTAATTGTTGTTATACCGACCATATTGGATTAGAATTTGTTGCATATAGATTTTTTCTCTCGTTATATCGAGATGCATATATGCTGCAGCTAAAATAAATCATCTGCCTATTATGCATGATTTAGATCATGACATCACATATATATAACATAAATGGAAAGAAGGAATGTCTGTAAAAAAAGCAAGAATGAACTTCCTTTGGCCTATTGTTAAAGTATGATTTTCTAGGGGTTCAATAGAGACACAACAAACGTCTAACAAGCAACTCATAATTCATCTTTAAAGTGGACTGAAATTAGTGTATCAGGTGTTCATTATGGTGGATCAAATAATTTAAAGTAGAAAAGGATAGTTCTTCCAATGGGATGCTTCTAAATTTTTTATGATAAATATCAGCTGTATTCTGATAGTAACATGCATTAGCTTTGTCTTGGATTTGTGTTTGAATTCTCAAAAAGTGACGATGTGTTACAGTTTATTAGTAGAGTAGTTTAGCTGGTAAAATGTAGTGCATTGTCCAGTAATTAGGCGCTGTTGTTGTTATGGAGTTGATAATTGTTTATCATCCTTCTTGTGAGATGGTTTTGCCAAGTGCATAGTTTCTTGGTTACCTTTTCATACATAGCATACACATTAGTTCAGTGATTCTGGATGTGGTCAGTGACTCACATTTCCTGATCGTATCATCCAAAGTATGATTTGGTAATATTAATGTGTCACTTGTAAATATTCATATAATTAGACGGCATAGTACTATTTTGAACTTTACCAACCTAGAGAAATAAGTGATGGCAGATTGAAGTATCTTGCGCGATTAATTTATTTTATTAACAATTTTTAATGACAAGTGAAAATTGTTGTCTAGGAGTAAGAAGTAATAGTAATACATACATAGGAGTTGAAGGTTATCAATAAGTTCATTCTTCGATGCACATACTTTTATATTTTATTTCATTTATTGTATTTTATTTGTTTGTTTTGTTTTGTTTTTTGCTTCACGATAAAATTCAATTTATTACTCAAGCACGTAAACAAAGCTATTCCTTTACATCTATTTCAAATAATTTATAATGGAGCAAATAAAAGCAAGACTGATTTACTACCTCTGTTGCTACAGATAAGTGGCCTTTCCTGCCAGTCTGGTCACCCTTCAACTTCGTCTATATAGAAACCAAATTGTAAATTTATAACAAATGTAGAAATTTCTGAATCATTACACAATAACTAGGTAATATATTTGAAAACACCATTTTCATTTTTAGAAGTCCATGATTTGTGGATAAAATTACGTTTATTGTTCTGCTAGATTATTTATGTAGCTATGGATAACCCATAAAACATTGAAGCAGTCTTTTTATTTTTAATATGCACCTTATAGTTATGTTTCTGCACATTGAATCCCAAAGGTTTAACAGTTAAATATTAATCATCATTTTAACTTGCAAATTTCATTATATGTAGATTGTTTGTGGATTATCACTTTGATCACTGTCTAGTTGTGTATCTGCAAATGATGATTATTCAAATACTACAATATTGTGTTCTTATGTCTAAGAATTTTGACACTTGTTTTGAAAAATGTTACAGGCGAGGTTTAAACTAGATGCAGATTGGCAAAAAACACTAATATTTAAGAAAATGGGAGGTATTTGGCGTGCTTCAAAATGTAGACTAATTCGCCAAATTGTTAAATCAAAGTCCATGGAGGAAAAGCTTCAGTTGAAGCAGGTAACATCAAAAGTATAAATGAGTGAAGAAATTTATAGAGTCAAAACAAGTTCGAAATTTCAAGTAATTTTTTTATTATTGTTGTTTATTTCTTTGTATGAAATATAAGAACATAAAGGATATAAATAATGTATTTAAATCACTTATTTTAGGTATTAAGCATGAAGAACAAAGCTATTAGAGATAAACAGTTGCCATATACATGCAGTCGTAAAGGTATGACTCGACTAGCTGAAGATAGGGTAAGAAAAAGAGTACTTTTATCCACTGTAATATTTGTGAACCTATTACTTAATACAATTTGTTATTTGATGTTCTTTTGAATGTAGAAAAAGTAAAATGGTGATTGTTCTTCTGTTAGTAGAAGTCAAGTTTGGATCAAATCTCGCACACGGAAAGATGGTGAACCAATGAATATGACAGTTGCAGATACTATAATAAGTTGATCAAAATTTGTTTTTCCTTCTAAAATTATGGTAAATTGCTTTTGACAAATAAGTTTACAAAAATTGATTTTGACTAACGTGATGGACGATGACATGATTTGGAGGCAAGATTCTAGTCTGTTCTAAGAGGAACGAAAACGTACAATAAAATGATTTTCCTACAAATTTTACTTGCATGACTTGTTGCAACTATTGTGTAATTTAAAGATAAAGCATTCCGGATTATAGAACGTATTATGAACCTAAATTCCCCAAGCTTTGTTTACACACCAAATTAATTGATCAACAACATACATAAGGTAAGTTTTTCTACACAGTTTGCACAAATTACGAAAAACTTGTACATTTTTTTAAAAGACGTTGACTTACCATGTTGACGAATATTTTTAATTTTCTATCCTTCAAAGTACGAATTATGCATGTTTAGAATCTCCATAACGTACCTCAAGTATATTTATAGTTTGAAGCTACATCAGTATTGTTTAGATAAAAAACAATAGTATGAAGTGCAAAAAATATGAATAAATGAACCACAAAGTTGATATCGAATTTATCAAAAAAATATGGATGTATAGTAAAGTGAGACTGAGCATCAATTACGGCTCTAGAAATGTGCACTATCATTGTTTGATTAGGCACTTACTTCCTCACACGATCCTTTAAGGTTAATTGCAAGAACCACATGTTACTGTTGTGAAACCTAAAATGTACATAATTTATGCATTGATTTGAACACGGATGTGATAAATACTTATAGTTGAAAGTATTCAAGGAAGTGATGTACACCACTTTTTCTCCATCAACAAAATGAAGATGAAAAGGTAACAAAGGGTGATATCCTAAAGCACAATTTCATCAGTGAAACATAATCAGAAATCATTTAATGTATTGTTTGTTTATGAATGGATAAACAAATTTTATTCTTATGAATATTCAATGCAATCATGGCATTTTACTTCTTTCAATTTCAGATACATCACTCTCTTAGTATATAAATGTATCACTATATAATCTATGCATTAACTTTTGTAGACAAAGATAAAACAAGTTGTAAGTGTTCCACAATCAAACTCGGCAATCAATTACAAAGAAGATGCACTTTCTCAAGTACTGGGACAAGATAGACCGGGTCGATTAAGAAAATGGGAAGGAATATGAACATCACTAGGGAAACTTTAGCACAAATTAAGGATAAGTAAACAATGCAACTTGAAAGAAAAGTTTCAGAGTTAGAGCAAAAATTTCTCGTGATGTTGAAAAATCAGGTTAAATATCTCTTGTTTATTGAGGATTGATGCCAATATTTGTTGTTGTTTGCATAATTGTATTCATGTTATTATAATTGAGCGTTGAAGGGTAAACTAATGTTATAACAATTTACGTTGCTGGTTTTGCAGGGTAGAGACAATTGGATAGAAGTAAACACACCTTATGTATGTTGTATTATTGGTTCCACATCATTTTTATTTTTATTTTTTCCAGTAAGAGATATATTATGCCTTTGATTAACTATAGTGTAAGTATGATAAAAGCCACCAAAAATGTGATTTATTGGATTGGCGAGAGAATGAAGAAATTGTTGCTAAAGGAAGAGTTGTTTCGAAGGATTCAAACAAGCTTTGTCAATAATATTCCTTTAGGATCGGATGCGATGATAATTCTAATAGACTTACCAACAAAGCTAGGTATGTTTTATGGAGGCCTACATCTAGTTTCACACTTATTGGGAAAACAAAGGATGATCTAGTGGTACAGCCAGCGAATAGAGTTGTTTTATGTCCAAGTGATCGCCCTGAAGAAGTAGACGACGTGGTAAACATTTACTTTTCGCAAATTGACATACTATTTTAAAATATTTAACTTTTACTAAACAAATATTTTTTGTCTTGAATAGAGTAAAAGCAGCAACTTAGAGTGCAAATGCAAGATTTATGATTGGGGAGGGAGCAAAGAGTTAGTGGCTGAAGGGCGATTACACTCGAGTGACTCAAATGAAATTATTAATGATCTTCCTCTTGGACCATGCGCCATGATTATTTAGATAGATAATCCAATAAGAAAAGATGTTTTTTATTGGAGGCCAACCCCTGCTATGATACGTGTTGAAGAAGCCGTCGGTAGGAAGATAGCATGGCCTGAGTCCCAAGTAGTTGTTGAGATGGTTAATATTCCAACATCTCCTACGCCTCGGACAATAGTGCAAACATTTATGGTACTTGATTTTTATGCACTGGCGTATCTTTTAAATTATGATTTTACAATGGTTAATCAATGTATTTTATCAACATAAACCAACAACATCATATCTTTTTTTCTTAATTTGAAGACGATAAATTCAGGAACGAACAATAGATGCAAGCTGATGGATTTATCAAAAAAGAAAAAAAAATAGTTGTTGTAGGACGTGTACAGTCAACTGATCCAAAAGCACAAGTCCATTTTAAACCACTAGGACCAAAAGCAGTTAAAGTTTGGGTAGAGACTATCAAAGAGCCATCCGCGGTACTATAGAGACAAACATCTGAACTACAATACATGGAAGATGTCATTGGTTCTATAACAGCTTGGCCTACTGCGCATGTTGAAATGACATGAATTTTCAGTAAGTATAATCTACTTCGCTTGTAAAAATTTTAGTTTTGCATCATCTTATAAAATCAGATCTCAGTAGTTATGCAATCAAAAAAAACTTTATTTCCATGTCTACGAGGAAGCTCTGAAGAACGTGGCTTGAGAATGAGATAAGGTTTAATGCTAGTAATTAATAAACAATAGCCTAATCCTATTTGTTGTTTATCGTATATGCGGCCAGTCGACTCTAAATATTTCAATGCTAATCTCCAACTGAAACAACATGATAGATTTTTTATATCTATTAAAATATATTTTGTCAGAGCATAAACTAGCTAGCCCTTTCTGTAATAAATGTTCCAAGATTTCATTAAACCAGAAAATATTACGATAAAACCATCAAAATACTTCAGATGTCATAAATCTATGAAAAAGAAAGGATACCTGCAGTCAAGATAACGGGGTTGAATACCAGAGCCTTGGCATGTGGTGCAGGTTAATGAACCTGCACCATTACAGTTCACACATTTTGATATTTCTATCTTCACAGGTCCTAAAACTACTGTAACGTTCCTTGATTCCGTGCAGAACCTGCATTGCTCTGTACAAATTACACTTTCTTTATTAAGATCTCCGTTTTTATTTTTATATCCGGCTTTTAATTAAGCTACTCAAGAATTTGTAGTATTGCTGAAAGTCTTACGAGCACCAGATCCACTACATGGGAAGGAAGCTTGTGTGTTCTCTCTTTTTGCAAAGTTTTGCATTAGCCAGGTTTATTTTATTTTATTTATTTATTTCAGTAACCTAATTTGATCAATTTGAAATTTAAAATTCAGAAGTTAGCAAATAATAGTATTTAATGATAAAGCATGTAAGATAGCATGGTATATGATATCAATATCGTTCCTTATCCTTTAGCGCATATGAACTTGATGGCTGATGCGAACGAATTATGACATCTAATTGACATATTTAGGTTGTGTCCAGTTGAGTTCATTGTATTTGGCTTGTATATGGAGGAAATTGCTAGTGAACATATTAGTTTTGAAATTAGTATAATAGGATGGAGTGATAGAGCATGGTATTTCATGCTGTTGGATCGGCCATCCTGATTAAACATTAGATAATCTGTCTTTCTTATCTGTAGTTTAAATTTCATGAAATAACAGTATACCGAATTCAAGAAGGAAAAAAGAGAAGAGAGAACAAAGAAAAAGAAATACAACTGGCAACAATATAACATTTCTTGTATAATAGAAACTGAAACAGGAGTCAATCTTGAAATTGAAATAGAGTTTTACACAAATTGGCGTGCCATTAATCGTTATGTTTCCATGTTTGTATTTACTTAAAGGAAAAAAAATCGAGTATTTGTTTTGATATAACTCCTATATCCTTAGCGCTTGAAAATTTAAATATGATAGATGGGCAACCATTGTCAGTACAACACCGCAAAGACCGATAGAATAGAAGATGTATTTTTTTGAAAGTAGAAACAAACTTAGATAATTTCCTACATTTTTTCTTTCACAATGGTAGAGTTACAGAAAGCACATAGATATAGACTATTCAAACACACAAATCAATAAATTAAGTTGGAAACATAGAAATAATTCTATACCTTTAGAAAATGAAACATAATAACTGGTAGGTGAAGAGGAAAGTTATACATAGAGATTTGATGTATTGTGAGCATGGCACTTTGAATTCATCAAGCTTTCTTCATTTCGTTGCTAATGTAAATATTTATCTTATTTGTAGGTGTGTGAAAGAAGAAGGATGCGAAAGTTGTGATCTTCTTTTTATTGCAAATAACGTAACTAAATATGTACTTTTTTTTTGTTTAACTTTGCTACTATTTTTTGGGGTGTGCTTAAACATTTGCTGCTACGTTTTAATTTATGTGGTTTAAGCTATAAGATATTATGTGTATGAATATTTGATATGTTTAATATAATTTGTTACATCTCTATATTTATTATCTTTTACGATTCTTGCGTTATTTAAATGATTTTATGTTTAAAATGATTATTATTGTGCATTTTGATATTGGTATTTAATACTGTAGCTTATGAATATGATGCAGAAAATATTTGAATTGTGAACCTAAACCACAGCACTTGAAAACCGCTATAAAATTTAATAGCACTGAATGACCGCTATTAAATCTGTCAGTATTAAAGATGCGTAACAGAAAAGGCGCTATGGTATTAGAAAAAGGCCTATAAAAGAACATATCATAACAGAATATAAGCGTTACCTTAGAAAATACAAAAAATATTGTGTGGCTAATAATGAATTTCATAGAATAAAAGTAGTGCTATTATCGTAATCAATAGCACAGAGTACGCCGCTATAAAATGTTTAAAATGGCGAACATTTTGCGCTATTATATTTGAAATTCTTATAGCGCTTATTATGAGCTATAAATTGTTCGCTGTTTTTAATAACATGTTGTTATACAGCGTTTATTAAACCGATAATAGGATTTAATAGTGTTTTTTGGTGCTATTTTAGAAAGCATAAAAAATATTTTATGGCTAATAACGAATTTCATAGCGGGAACATAGTGCTATTATAGTAATCAATAACACATAATTTGCCGCTATAAAATTGTTAAAATAGAGGATATATTGTGCTATGATAATTAAACATTTTATAGCGCTTTTTCTTCATTATAAATTATTCCCTATTTTTAATAACGTGTCATTACACAGCGTTTACTAAACCGCTATTATAGACTTTAATAGCGTTTTTTGACGCTATTGTAAGGTATTTTTGTTGTAGTGGTAATTATAAGTAATAAATGTTAAATAAAAGAAAATGCGATTATCAGTCTTTAAAGATTGGTTGATTTATCCAGAAAAATCTTGCATATCTATTCTAATGTAGCTTAACATGCTCTCTGAAGTTTAATCCCATTTACATTTGGACGGTTCTACCCTAGGAATAATTATAATAGACATCTGAGTTTGAATTCATCTAAATTAATTGTAGGGTGATTTTATCACCTGACTTATTTAGGTGACTATATGGAATAAGAATTTAATATTTAAAAAGACATATATATGGACATTTTAGGAATTCTACAGTCGGACTAAACAGTTGTGTTTCTATTCCAACTATTGATAAAGATAAAGATATTGAACAGAATACGATGAGAAATCATTTATTGCTTGGTTATAAAGTTGAAATCAATAAGGATGTTAATGATCAGAAATTTGTGGGGGAGAAAAAGCTTTGGCTGTAATCCTTAGATTGACCTGAACACTATTGAAGGATATAAACTTCCTTTAACATTATTGCACCACACATGATTGAAATAAGTGATACAGGTTTAGTCGAAACATGTTGAAGTCTCCTAAAGCCATAAAGCCCATCCTCTAGCTTAATTCAAAAATGTGGGTACTCTTCATTCGGATGCATTCAGATGTGCATGTCTCTAAATCCGTTTCCACATCATTTGATGCCTGCTAAAGGAACTTTGTTGACCTAACTCTCTTATTGCTACTTTACCTACCACTTACTCAAAATGAATTTTCACTGTGGCTCACGTTTTAGGTTTCCAACTTCAACGCTTTTGCTCCACTCACAACTCCATACTATCGTCATTGCATAATTCCAGCTAGCATGCAACTTCTTATCCTCACCCCGATCAACTCTATTGTATTCAAACCCCTGCTTTGTCACTCTTTGCTCTTGCTCTCTCTATCAACATCATTTTATTTCTACTACTCTTCTAAGGCTCTGCATATTTTCATATCACCTTCTAGCTTCGAGTCCATCTTTACTAGTCAAATCTAAATGCATCGACTAATTATTGTAGCAGATCTGAAAGCTTCTCCTTATATCTTTAAAGATGAGTGTATTTTCCCTGCCAATTTTCCTTTTTTTCCCTGTGAAATTTTTCTTGGTGAGTAATTTGCCATTTGTTGCAGGTAAAATGAAATTCTTTAAAGTGCAACTCATATTCTATTTCCTGAACAGCCATGCATTTATATGTACAAGTTCTCTAATTACATTAATTAAACAATAATACATTTATATGTATGAAAAAATGCAAATTCTATCATAAAATTTTATATTAGTTACAAAATATTGGTCAGTTAAATCATTTAGATAATGTGACGACCCAGAATTTTGGACATTTGAAATTGAAATATTTAATTGATTTTAAATATTTTAAAAGTTGATTATTAACTTGAATTTCAAATGTCACTATTTATTGAGCGACTAAATTATTAAATTAAATAATTGGAAATTGGGTAAATTGTTAAATCTGAGGTTTTAAGCCTGTTAAACATATTTTAAAGGTTATGAAATTTATATTGATCATACTGAAAGCGATAGAACTTTTAAAATTGAATTTAAAGATGGTTTGCTCAATTGTGAAAATATATAGTTTAAATTGACATTTAAAAATAGCCTTCCGAGGCACAGTCTCGAAATTCGACGAAACCATTTCCATTGGATCTGTAATATTATATTATTATCGGAATTCAAGTTTCGTAGTGTTTGGAGTTGTGATCGTATGATATATAAACGCGCTGACATCTATATCGAAAATTCAATATAATAATTAGGACCAAAAAGCTATCTTCTCCATACGATCGAATTAGGACTCGAAACCTTTTCCATTGTGTTCCTAATAGGGGTTTAATATCATAAATGTCTAGCGGCACACCTCAATACGAAGTCAAAATTTTGCGTGGTGATTCGAGATGATTCAAATTTAAATTTAAATAATATCTATATTTGTTGACTAGTCAAAAATTTATTCACATCAGCTTTCTTTTGTATCGCTATATCATTCTAACACCTGTACGAAAGAAATAACATTTCCTCCATTTGCCTATCACGCATAAAAATGTAGAACACGTAGCTATTATTAAAAAAAATGATAGATTATAATTGTCTAAAAATCGTAGCTTTTGTTCATTTTCACTTTTTTTAGGCTGTTCGATGAAAAGAATGGCCGCCCTCTTTTTCTTTTTCAACTCTCGTTCCAGTTAAAAAATGGGGGGGGGGCAAAATCGAATTCAATTTCGATGGCGATTCTCGGGCATTGTCGAAGTCGCAGCGATAGATATGAGGTCGCGACCGCGCGCATGCGCGTGAAGGGGCGACTGAGGGTTGATATGGCCGATCGAATTCAACTCAGAGAAAGGAAGAGAGCTGTCGCGACATCGCCGCGATTGGGAACTCGTGCTCGACATCGGCAAGTTTGAATTTGGGGTGTTTGGGTTGATTCAATGGTGTGCTGCGACATGGTTGGTGGCTGTGGGTCAAAGGCGACCGACTGGTGGTGCGGTGGAGGTTCGATCGATGTTTGGTTTTGAAGTCGAGATGTTCAAGCTCGATTTTCGAGCTTGCGATGGAAGTTGAGGGATTTAGGGTTCGTGCAAGGCACTGGTACGTGCGTGCTTGGGTTGCAAACAGATTATGTCTTCGGGGAAGCAAGAGTAGGCAGTGGCCATGCAAGGCTGAGGGCGGAGTCATGATCGAGGGTTTGTGCAATAGGTATAGTTCTATTTTAATTTTTATGTGTGTGTATATATATTAAATGCAGTTAGAAAATTATTTTTTCAGTAAGGTTAAATATATGTAGATTTTTCAATTTGAGGATATATTCAGGAAAAAATAATATTTACTGTAAGGCAAAAATTTATTCTGTTTTTAGTTTAACAATTATATATTTACATCTACATGCATATTTTAAATTAAGACGATAAATATATGTGTAGATAAGATTTTGGAAATATATGGGGATTTTAAATGTTTGAAGAGTTTATATAAAAACAAAATTTTAAAATCTATATATTATTTTATAAGTATATATCTATACGAAGTTTCAAATTCAAAAATGTATTTAGGGCGATTTATTTTATTTAATAAACTTATTTAACTATTTAGTTACTAAAGATAATTTATTAAAAAGAAAATTTGTTTAATATCAAATTATTAGTTAAAAAATAAATGATTAGTTTAAATTAAATTGTTAGTCAAATTAATTTATTAAATGGTAAATTATTGAGATTATCTCAGATGTTAATAAATCATATAACACTGTACAAGGTCTAAAAATGTGAAGAAAACAAGTCGGGTTTGGATCAGATTACAATTCAAAAATCAAAGGTGAGTTAATCTTACTCATTTGGAATTCAATTTAAATTCAAATAGTTAAATGTAAATTATTGGTTATTTGCTTGAATTGATAAGTTATTATCAGTTGGATGTGGTATATTATATATAGTAGTATATTTATATATTGGACTAACTGATTCCCATATTATATAGCGGACGAGACCCTATGCGCCCCGCATAATAGCGGATGACCCTTTATACCACGATATCCCGCCTTGTAGCAGGATTGGTATTTTCAAATTGTTATGCTAACATCTATGGATGCAGGGAAACAGGTTGGAGGGATCCAACTGTATTCCTCGAAATGTTAAATTTATTTTATATTCAGTAATGTGATTTATGTGATAATCTGTGATGGATTATATTGTTTATATTTGAAATTGAAATTGTTGAATGTTATGACTTGGTTGAATATATATTGGTATTTGAGAAAAATGAAATGAAAATATATGTAAAGTTTGAATTTTTAAAGGAAATAAAAAGGGAAATTTTTAAGTAAAATAATTATAGTGAATTTGGGTTAATTAAAGATTGAATGTGGAAAGGTATAAAGTTGATTTTTTTTTAAATTCTATTAAATAAATCCTGAGTGTGGAAACGAAAATAGAAATTTTAAATAAATGAAAATAAAGGAGTTTTGAGACTTAAGTGATATTTCCTAAATTTAAAGATTCTATTTTCAAAATTTGAATTTAAAATGATTTGGAAGAACTGAAAGGGTAGGATTTTGAATGAAGTATGAAGTGGATTTTTCAGTTTAAAAATAAGATTTTAAATCATAAATATAGAAGTAAATTTGGAATTAATGGGTTTTGAAATAAACAGTGGACAAGTAAAAAAATTATTTTAAAATGGAATTAATTTTGGAATCGATTTGGAAAATCGACTAAGGGTTGAAACTATGAATAAAGGAGAATGAGATTGTGAAATTTATAAACAAGGCTTATAAATAAAGTGCAATATTTATCGGAGGACAATTTGAAAGTAAAAATTCAAGACGGGAATTTATAAGGAAAGGGTGACTTGTTAAAAATAAATAGTGGTTTATTTATAAAGGCGGGGAAAGGAAAGTGTACTTCCCCGAAAAGCCAAGCATATTTTCAAAGAATGATTTCCAAGTATAAATTAGAGTTTTAAAGTGGTTTTATAAGAATGTTTTAGAGAAATTTTATTATTTTAAAATTTTGTTTTAGATTTTTAAAAGTAAATATTTAATTAAATTAATTATAGTAGTAATTATTTTAAAGGTTTAACTGGTATAATGATTTAAAAGATAATTACTTAATATTTATACCTTGTAGAATAACTTTTATTTTAAAATTAGCTTTGGCTTAAGTTTTACATTAGAAATTATTATAAATTTCATAACTAGTATTTTAGACAAAGTGTTTTAAATAGTCTTATTTTAAGTGTTTAAAGTATATATTTTTGGATAAAGTGATTTAAATTGTTTTAAAATCTAAAGTATTTAGACTTGATGATTTTTCAGTGGAAATAAAACAATTGGGTGGAAATTTATTCCGCGAGGGAAAAGTGTTTTGAAGACTATTATCAAAAGGGTTGAAGTGTAGAAAAATATCTTGTGAAGGTATTTTGAAACAAATAATTTGGGGAATTATTAATGCCTGATGGTTGTTTGTGAATGTTATTTGATAGTTAAATAATCGATCAATATTGGCTAATGCGCTGATCGTTGTGAAGAGACTGGGATCAGGATTAATTTCCTAAAAACCGCTTCGATCCGGCTTATACGTTTTCATGAGGAAGACAAGAGCTTGGAGTCGAAGATGGAGCAGTGAAGTGCAAGGGCTAATCGCTACTAATCCTGTGGGTGATTCCAAAATGGATATAGTAGGAATAATGCCTTCGGTTGAGCCCGGAACGAACTTGTATGGGGAAATGCTTTCAGAACATCGCTAAGAGGGTGATGAGCATTATAAGTAAATGTGTGCTAAAAAGGTAACGCATAGCCTTGAGCCTCATCAACCAGAAATGGCTAAAACTGGGAAGGTGCACACAAGGCTAAGTGGATAGCAACCAATTAGGGTAAGATCATCCCTGTCTAGAGGTCCCTTTTTTCGACTGCGTGGGTGGTTGCTGATCCCAACCGCGAGATGATCTTATTCCGACTATCCAGTAAAGGGTAGCTCCGGTCTTGTGCTGCAGGGGATCAGGGTGGATCCTCGGTACGGTGATCTAGACCACGTACTGTGACGGGCGGTACCCCAATGCCCTACCATTGAGGGGAATCCATTCTCCTTACGTTCCTTTACGGTTTAGTTTGTAGAGCCTGGTATTGCTGGAATTTAATAATGTAACAATTTTGGCTATTTGAATAAGTATTTATATATAGACACTGCTATAATATCAGAGGATTTTATAAGAAATGTGTTGGTCATCGTTAGGTAAAAACCGGCATGTTTATTTGTGGCGTGGTCTTACGAAATACCTTTGATTTCAAAGGATTTTGAAAACTTTAATAATCCAATTGAGTGTGTTTTCTCACTTTGGTTTTCCAAACTGACTCGGGTGGTATTTAACTATAATGCTTAGGTCAGACCGAGTATTATAGATACAGATTCTAGATAGACGGTTATGGAGCTCAGGAGACGAGCTGGATGGCGAGACGTAGCATACGTGCTTGATATATATTCCGTTGTTCAATGTAAGCTGTATATTCAGCTTTAGGAGGACAAGTTATTATAACTGTCCTGAATTGTGTTGTCGATTTGTGTTGTACTCTGATAATGTAATGTATAAACAGTTACAAATTCTTTTGCAATAAAAATCTATTGTTATCCATTATACATTATTCCGCTGCGTTTGTGAGATTCTGATATTGTTTTCCATTTCTTCTTCTACCTCTTTCTTCTTTAACCCTAATGATTCAGTTTTTTGGTATTCGATTGTTCGGCGTTTGATACAATGGGCGTATTGATGTCGATTTTCGAGCGTCGAAAAATCGGGTCGTTACATTTGGTATCAGAGCTGAAGGTTAAGCAAGAACCTTGACTCTGGTGGAGATTACTCGTTAAATAAAGTCCGTAGTACTCTAGAATGAGTTTGAGTGTATTAATAGATATGAGCGTGTATTTGTCAGTGAATATAAAAATTATTTTATATTGTATCGACTTATCAGTTGAGTGTTTATAAATTCTAGTCGGTGCAGTCCGGCCAACTATATCGATAGGGATTTCTAAACTCTTAAACAAGATAAACCGACATAGTATTATTTTAAAATAGGGTAAATGAAATAATTTTGCCCATATTATTTTGTATATAAAAGAAATAATTTTGTAAATTATTATAGTATATGGTTGCTCGGTTGTTAGGGAATGATAATATTAAATTATTATCATTACTATGTAGAAATTAAATAAGAAATTGGAAATCATAATTAAATCTAAGAAATAAATTCATATACAAATGAGATTGTAAATGTGAATTATAAATGTGATTTATAATTGAAAATGAAAAAAAATATTCCAGAGTAATGTTTATGAATTGGAAAGCTGTGGAATTTGGAATTTTGGGAAAAGTTTATATTCCTTTGGGCTTGAAAATGATTTTCAAAGGTTTTGGAAAAAAACAGTGATATTATTTCAGAAATATTTTGAACTGGATTTGATATCTGGTGAGATTTGGAATTTAAAAATATATGGAAAGGGTTTATGGAAAAAATAAAAGCACTGAACTCACTTCAGTCGCTGGAAAATAATTTCGATGATGACTGCAGCATCATCAAGATTCGTTTTCGAGTTTCCAAGAGAGGAATTGCTGCCAAATTATTTTAAATTGGACTGGTTTGCGAAACTGGTTTGGTTTTGAGATTCAAATAATAGTTGATTTGGATATATATGTTTTCAAATTTTATTTTGAATGGTTAAAACTCTGGAAGTTTATTTAATATATTATGGAAATATAAATGGGTTTGATAACTAGTAAAATTTGAGATTTTCTAGAATAGAAAATTTTACTTGAAGAAGAGTTAAATTAGAATAAGTATGAAAACAAAATAAGCTGGTGAAGTAAACCGAATAAATAAAGTAAAAAGATTAGTAAATGCAATATAATTAAATTTGAAAAACTTATATAAGCTTAAAATTTTGAATTAAATCAGAGTGTAATTAACTCTAAATAAGTAAAGGTGATTGTAAAGAAAGAGTCTAGGTGGACTAAGTGAAATGGTTACTTAAATAAAATTTATTAAGGTGGAAATAAATTTGTGAATGAATAAATGAATTTACAACTTCAAGTAAATGTGACAATAAAATAAGTTAGTAAAGCAAGTCAATTGAATGAAGTAAATTCAAGAGATTGTGTAAATAAGTTGAAAAACTTATTGAAACTTAAAATTTAGATTGAAACTAAATATTTGAATTTTGTTAAATAAAGCGAAACGGAAAATTTATCAAGTTGGACTTAATAAAGCAAAGTATTGAAATAAAATTAGTAAGTAAACAAATCAATTAAACTTGTAAATGGAATTGAAATTAAATATTGGGATTGTGTAAAGTAAAGTGAAATTATAGAATTAGTTCAAAGTGAACTAAAATAATAAAAGTTTGGAAGTAAAAATGGTTTGTGATAGGAATAAATTAGTAAGTGAAACTAACTAAAGAAAATTAAATATGGTTTGAGATGGATAGAATTCAATATTTAAATTCGAAGGTAAATTGAATTCAAATGGAATTGTAAGGGCAAAGTGAATAGAAATGGATATAAACTTCGGTAGCGAAGTAAAAATAAATACAAGAAGTGAATAAAATACTTATATTGAACTTAGAAGATGGATAGTGAAATTCTTAAGTAAAATTGGTATTGGCGATACTAAGTTAGAACTGGAAGAAGGTTTAATAAGGTGTGTCAGATGATAAGTGGATAGAAATCAAAATGAATGTGAATAAAAGAGAATTGATATAGCTAATAATCAAATGAGAAATACGTAGGATGTACGTATATTATTTATTCGCATAGCGATTTGATCCAGATTCGAGCGCAGAATTTTGGGGTAGTTATACCGATCCGAGTTGGGATTTTTCGCTCGATTTTCGACGGCGAACTCTAGATATGGATTTTTGATTGATTCTAGAAATTATTTATCATAGTAAATGGCTATGCAAGGAGAATGACAGTTTCTAATCAAGAAACCATATCTGAGTCCGCACTAGGAAGTCGGGTGGACGATACTAGTTCAGAAGTTAAATTGTATGATTGAGTGAGCGATCGAATTTGGTATTGCGTATGGATAATATATGTGCATCGTATGGACTTGAATGAAACAGATATTGAAACTTTTGTAAAGAAATGTATAAAATGATTTTGAATGTTGTAATTGGACATATTGCTTAGTAGGATATACATGTGTTTTAAAAGCAAAGGAAAATTGGTGTTTTGAATTCAGAAGATAAATTGAATTGCTTGACAAAATGGCATGTATGTAAATTTCTGTATCAAATTTGATATTTTCTAATATAGCCAGTTGAAATTTTGCTTTCTTTTTTTTGAATTTGGGTGCCCGCAGAGGCATTTTGTAGTTGTACCGATCTAGCCGCGCAAAGGAGATGCTGGCGAATTTTTTCGAAAATTTAGCGAGTTAGAAAATTTTGAGAAATTTTGATAATTTAAAGTTTGGTTTAAAATTTAAATTTGAATTGTTGGGTGAATAATATTTTTTGAAAATTATGATTGAATTTGTAAAGTTAGTAAGAGGGATAATGTGTCGTTAATATAAAAAGATTGTTTGGGAAGATGTTTAAAAACTTTTGGTGTTAGGAAAAAGATGGACGAGTTGTGGACCATTCCTCTTAGCTAGTAATTTCGGGGATGAAATTCTTTTAAGGAGGAGGAATGTGACGATCCAGAATTTTGGACATTTGAAATTGAAATATTTAATTGATTTTAAATATTTTAAAAGCTGATTATTGACTTGAATTTCAAATGTCGCTATTTATTGAGTGGTTAAATTATTAAATTAAATAATTGGAAATTGAGTAAATTGTTAAAGTTGAAGTTTTAAGCCTGTTAAAAATATTTTAAAGGTTTATGAAATTTATATTGATCATACTGAAAATGATAGAACTTTTAAAATTGAATTTAAAGGTGGTTTGCTCAGTTTTGAAAATATATTATTTAAATTGACATTTAAAAATAGCCTTCCGAGGCACAATCTTGGAATTCGACGAAACCAATTCGGATCAATAATATTGTATTATTACTGCATTTCAAGTTTCGTAGTGTTTGGAGTTGTTGTGTGATCGTACGATTATAAACGCGCTGAAATCTATATCGAAAATTCAATATAATAATTGGGTCCAAAAAGCTATTTTCTCCATATGATCGAATTAGGACTCGAAACCTTTTTCATTGTGTTCAGGGGTACGACAGTGTCAACACCTAGCGGTACACCTCGATACGAAGTAAAAATTTTGTGTGGTGATTTCGAGGCGATTCAAATTTAAATTTAATTCTAAATAACATCTATATTTGTTGACTAGTCAAAAATTTATTCACATCAGCTTTCTTTTGTATCACTATATCAATCCAACACCTGTATGAAGGAAACAACATTTCCTCCATTTGTTAAGAACACATAGAAATTTAAAACATGTAGCTGTTATTAAAAAAAGATAAATAATAACTATTTAAAAATCACGGCCTTTGTTCATTTTCACCTTTTTTAGGCTGTTTGATGAAAAGAATGGCCGTCCTCTTTTCCTTTTTAAATTCTCGTTCCAGTTAAAATAAAAAAGGAGGGCAAAATCAAATTCAATTTCGATGGTGATTCTCGGGCGTTGCCGAAGTCACGGCGATAGACATGA
Source organism: Allium cepa (assembly GCA_030765085.1). Classification (NCBI taxonomy): domain Eukaryota; kingdom Viridiplantae; phylum Streptophyta; class Magnoliopsida; order Asparagales; family Amaryllidaceae; genus Allium; species Allium cepa. Next base: position 1,028,129,689 of record CM060937.1, on the reverse strand, counting down.
GGTCGCGACTGCATGCATGCACGTGAAGGGGCGATTGAGGGTTGATATGGCCGATCGAATTCAACTCGGAGAAAGGAAGAGAGATGTCGCGACATCGCTGCGATTAGGAACTCGTGCTCGACATCGGCAAGTTCGAATTTGAGGTGTTTAGGTGGATTCAAGGGTATGCTGCGATATGGCTGGTGGTTGTGGGTCAAAAGCGATCGGCTGATGGTGCGGTGGAGGTTCGATCGACGTTTGGTTTTGAAGTCGAGATGTTCAAGCTCGATTTTTGAGCTGGCGATGGAAGTTGAGGGATTTATGGTTCGTGCAAGACATTGGTACGTGCGTGCTTGGGTTGCGAAAAGATTGTGTCTTCGGGGAAGCAGGAGTTGGCAGTGGCCACGCAAGGCCGAGGGTGGAGTTGGGATCGAGGGTTTAAGCAATAGGTATAGTTCTGTTTTAATTTTTATGTAAATACACACACACACACATATAGATTAAATATAGTTAGAAAATTATTTTTTCAATAAGTTTAAATTATGCAAAATTTTCAATTTGAGGATATATTCAGAAAAAATCAATATTTACTGTAAGGCAAAATTTTATTTTGTTTTTAATTTAACAAATATATATTTACATCCGCATTCATATTTTAAATTAAGACGTAAATATATGTGTAGATAATATTTTGGAAATATATGGGGATTTAAAATGTTTGAAGGGTTTATATAAGAACAAAATTTTAAAATCTATATATTATTTTATAAGTATATACCTATATGAAGTTTCAAAGATAAAAATGCATTTAGGGTGATTTATTTTATTTAATAAACTTACTTAACTATTAAGTTACTAAAGATAATTTATTAAAAGGAAACTTTGTTTAATATCAATTATTAGTTAAGAAAATAAATGATTAGTTTAAATTAAATTGTTGGTTAATTTAATTTATTAAATGGTAAACTATTGTAGATTATCTCAAATGTTAATAAATCATATAATGTTGTACAAGTTCTAAAAATGTGAAGAAAATAAGTCGGATTTGGATCAGATTGCAATTCAAAAATCAAAGGTGAGTTAATCTTACTCATTTGGAATTCCATTTAAATTTAAACAGTTAAATTTATATTATTGGTTATTTGCTTGAATTGATAATTTATTATCAGTTGGATGTGGTAAATTATGTACAGCAGTATATTTATATATTGGAGTGATTGGTTCCCGCATTATATAGCGGATGAGACCCTATGCACCCCGCATAATAGCGGATGACCCTTTATACCACGATATCCCATCTTGAAGCGGGATTGGTATTTTTACATTATTGTGCTAATATCTATGGATGCAGGGAAACAGGTTGGAGGGATCCAACTGGATTCCTCAAAATGTTGAATTTATTTTATATTCAGTAATGTGATTTATGTGACAATCTGTGATGGATTATATTGTTTATATTTGAAATTGAAATTATTAAATGCTGTGGCCTGGTTGAATATATATTGGTATTTTAGAAAAATGAAATGAAAATATATGTAAAGTTTGGATTTTAAAGGAAATAAAAAGGGAAATTTCTAAGTAAAATAATTATAGTGAATTTGGGTAAATTAAAGATTGAATTTGGAAAGGTATAAAGTTGATTTTTTTTACATTATATTAAACAAATCCTGAGTATCGAAACGAAAATAGAAATTTTAAATAAATGAAAATAAAAGAATTTTGAGACTTAAGTGATATTTCCTAAATTTGAAGATTCTATTTTCAAAATCTAAATTTAAAACTATTTGGAAGAATTAAAGGGTAGAATTTTGAATGAAGTATGAAGTGGATTTTTCAGTCTAAAAATAAGATTTTAAATCATAAATAAGAAGCAAATATGGAATTAACGGGTTTTGAAATAAACAGTGGATAAGTAAAGAAATTTATTTAAAATGGAATTAATTTTGGAATCGATTTGGAAAATCGACTAAGTGTTGAAATAATGAAAAAAGGAGAATGAGATTATGAAATTTATAAACCGGGCTTATAAATAAAGTGCAATATTTATTAGAGGATAATTTGGAAGTATAAATTCAGGACGGGGATTCATAAGGAAAGGGTGATTTGTTAAAAATAAATAGTGGTTTATTTTTGAAGGTGTGGAAAGGAAAGTGTATTTCCTTGAAAAGCCAAGCATATTTTCAAAGAAAGATTTCCAAGTATAAATTAGAGTTTTAAAGTGGTTTTAAAAGAATGTTTTAGAGAAATTTTATTATTTAAAAAAATTAGAAGTTTAAAAGTAAATATTTATTTGAGCTAATTATAGTAGTAATAATTTTAAAGGTTTAACTAGTATTATGATTTAAAAGATAATTATTTAATATTTATACCTTGTAGAATGACTTTTGTTTTAAAATTAGTTTTGGCTTAAGTTTTACATAAGGAATTATTATAAATTTCATAACAAGTGTTTTAAATAAAGTATTTTAAATAGTTTTATTTTAAGTGTTTAAAGTATATATTTTTGGATAAAGTGATTTAAATTGTTTTAAAATCTAAAATATTTAGACTTGGTGATTTTCAGTGGAAATAAAACAGTTGGGTGAAAATTTATTCCACGCGGGAAAAGTGTTTTGAAGACTATTTTCAAAATGGTTGAAGTGTAGAAAAATATCTTGTGAAGGTATTTTGAAATAAATAATTTGGAGAGTTATTAATGCACGATGATTGTTTGTGAATGTTATTTGATAGTTAAATAACCGACTATAATATTGGCAAATGCGTTGATCGTTTCGAAGAGACCGAGATCAGGATTAATTTCCTGAAAACCACTTCGACTCGGTTTGTATGTTTTTGTAAGAAAGACGAGAGCTTGGAGTCGAAGATGGAGCAGCGAAGTGCAAGGGCTAATCGCTATTAATCCTGAGGGTGATTCCAAAACGGATGTAGTAGTAATAGTGTCTTCGGTTCCGTTCGAACCCAAAACGGACTTGTATGGACAAATGCTTACAGAACATCGTCAGGAGGGCGATGAGCATTCTAAGTAAATGTGTGCTAAAAAGATAACACATAACCACGAGCCTCATCAAACAGGAATTGCAAAAACAGGGTAGGTGCACGCAAGGCTAAGTGGCTAGCAACTAATTATGGTAAGGTCATCCGTGTCCAGAGGTCCCTTTTTTCGGTTGTGTGGGCGGTTTCTGATCCCAACCATGGGGTGATCTTATTCGGACTATCCACTAAGGGTTAGCCCCGGTCTTGTGCTACAAGGGATCAGGGTGGATCCTCGATACGGTGATCTAGACCACGTAGTGTGATGGGCGGTACCCCAGTAGCCTTGCCATTGATGAAAATCCATTCTCCCTACGTACCTTTACGGTTTTGTTTGTAGAACCTAGTATTGCTGGAATTTAATAATGTAACAATTTGGGCTATTTGAATAAGTATTTGTATATAGACATTACTATAATATCAGAGGATTTTATAAGAAATGTTTTGGTTATCGTAAGGTAAAAACCCGGCATGTTTATTTGTGGCATAGTCTTACGAGATACCTTTGATTTCAAAGAATTTTGAAAACTTTAATAATCCAATTGAGTGTGTTTTCTCACTCTGGTTTTCCATACCGACTCGGTGTTATTTAACTATAATGCTCGGGTCAGACCGAGTATTATAGATATCGATTCTGGATGGATGGCTATGGAGGTTGGGAGACGAGCTGGATGGCGAGACGTAGCACATGTACCTGATATATATATTCCGTTGTTCAGTGTAAGCTGTATATTCAGCTTTAGGAGGACAAGTCATTATAACTGTCCTGAATTGTGTTGTCGATTTGTGTTGTACTTTGATAATGTAATGTGTAAACAGTTACAGATTCTTTTGCAATAAAAATCTGTTGTTATCTATTATATATTGTTCCGCTGCATTTGTGAGATTCTGATACTATTTTTTATTTCTTCTTCTACCTCCTTCTTCTTTAACCCTAATGATTCGGTTTTCTAGCATTCAATTGTTCGGCATTTGATACAATGGACACATTGATGTCAATTTTCGAAAGTCGAAAAATTGGGTCGTTACAAATAACATGCCAAACACTCAAAATGTTAACATGATATGCTAACATAGACGACAAATGAAAATAAATTCTTCTTGCACTTTTGGAAGCAAACTCATATATTGTTTCTTCATAGTTAAGCATCCAATTACTCATTTTTTGTTCAAATTATAGCTAGTTCATTTAATCTCTCTTAAGATGTAGATGTACAAAGATATTCAATTTCAATTTAGGAAAAGCTCTTTATGTTGATGCAACCATAATCAGAATAATCAATACAATTTGATAAATTACCCATACATTTAAAACTACTTATATTCAGATGTTTAATAAGAATCAAGAAAGTAAGAATGTCAATTGATGTAGCCACTTCTGATGGCAAAATTCTTTTGATTCTCGAGGATCATAAAATAATTCTTTATCATAAATATATTGCTCTTCATTATGCTTCAAAAAATCTTCTAGATTCATTCAATGATCATCAATTCCTCATCATCAACATTTTTAAATCTTAATGTAATCTTAACAATGCTCATTTTTATTGCAAAAGTATAAAGGAGCCATCAAGTCAGCATCATAGGCCTACATTGCACATGTCGATCGGTACCATCTCCATCTCAATAACATATCCACCTTCAAAATTCCAACATGTAAGAGTTGTCACCCCCTATTTCTTTAGATATAGGACCATGCCCACCATATCCTTTGGTTCGCGAATAGTGACACCATCCTCGTCATTTGGTGACCAAGTCCTTATAGGACAACACCACCTCCCGAAACCTCTTGATCGCCTATAGGACTCATCGATGCCTATCTTTGTTCGCCATTGAATTCCTAGACGAACAACCTCTCCGCCCGCTCTGTTTGTCGCGACTCGATGGATTTCTAGCAAAAGCCCCTGGTTGTTCCTTGTTGTTGGGTTTTTCATCATACGCCAACACCCCAAAGATGGATAGGAAAGCTTGAACCAGGGAGGTTTGCAAGTGGTTAATAAGATGATAACTGAAGGCTTTTTAGGTAAATGATTGAAGTTAGATGAAATTCGTAAGGATTAATACCATATTTTATGAATTATGACTAGTTGAGACTAGGTGCGGTAAGTAAAACTGGAAGTAAAGGCACTGAAAGTAATGACATCGAGAATTATAGTGGTTCAAGCTAAATTCCTACTTTAATTGTCCTTTCCTTTGTTAGAGCTCTAATTTATAGCCGAGAGATTGTTACAATGATGAGCTGGCCAAGTCTTCCATTAATAAGTTTTGGTATCAGCTCTAATATAGGAAAGTACAGTTATTACATCGTATCTAAATTATGCAAGGCCTAAGAAGATTCTTGATGCATGACAACTTTCGATCTCGGTCTCTTTAACAACCAAACGTTATTATAACACCGCGGTCATTTCCAAATTATTATACTTTCAAAACCAGAATATAATATCCATTTCAAAACTATATAAATTTGATATCATTTCTATTTCAAAACTCAAATCAATATGATATCATTTTTATAAAACCCAAATCATTATAATATCATTTTTATTTCAAAATATCCTTTTTCCAAAATCATAGCAAACTAAACACTTCAAATTATAACACTTTCAAATCATAATACTTTGAAACTTGACTTGGAAACATAACTTCCATCACTTAAATGGTTCAAATATTAAATTACTTTACGAAATAAAATAGCTTCTTAAATTTCACAAATCAATTCCAAATACACACTTGAACCCCCAAACAAACTGTTTCAATTTCCATATATTTCAAAGCTTTAAATATTCCACCATTTCGAAGCTAATTCTTTGATATTTCCATATATATCAAATCAAATTACTATTATTTAGATTTGGAATGTTTACTTAGTAAATCCAATATCATTTAAGTAAAACTTTTAAACTTCAAATAACTGGATATTCTTTCAATATATTTAACTTGGTATATACATTTAAATCAACTTGATATTGATTTAAATCACTCTAAACCAAAATCAAGTTATAAAACCATAGCCTTACAATCTCAAATTTTATTAAATTTCAAATCAATTTCATAATTATCTTCACACCTTATTCTCATTTAAGTCATTATAAACTCCAAAAATATAATTTAAATAAATACTTAACCATAAGGGGTTTTTAGGATAAAGGAAAAACTTAGAAAAAAATTTAGTTTCAGGGACAAAAAGTTTGTTTTTTAGGCTGAAGGACACTTTTTAGTGTAAATCACAGAATGATAGTTGTAACTATCATTTTCAGTTTACACTAAAAAGTGTCCTTCAGACTAAAAAGTAAACTTGTTGTCCCTTAGACTAATTTTTTTTGCAACTTCTTCCTTGTGCCTATTTACGTGTAACCATAATATATCTTAGTAAAATCAAACTTTATTATTAAACTTATTTTATATTTCCAAAAAATTTGCACATAGCTAAAAATCAAAAATAAAATAACCTTTATATAAAGAAATCAATATTTATATAACCCATACATTTCTTTACAAAACCATAGAAATCAGTTCAAAGTATTTTTACATATAGCCCACGGTGTATGTTTATAATTTTCTATCCTATGGTCAAGTGATACGTATATTTATCATTTCAGTCCGCAATTTAAAATAAAAATACGGTTATATGTCATTTCAAACCGTAATCCCGAATGAACTAAAAATCCATAACAACTTGCAGTTTAATATAAATACAACATCCATTCATCCAATATCAATCAATCAAACATTTATCACCATCATCATCCAATTTAATCAATAACATCAATATAGAACAGATAAATAAATAACAGGTATTTGCTGGCAGTATATATTCAATAATAAATTAAATAACAATTTAACTTGCAGTTTATATGCAATAATAAAGTAAATAATAATTTAACTCAATAAATTCAATTTAACTGAGATGATGAATAAAAATATGTCAAACAGTCATAATTTAATTTTTAATCACATCAAAAATCAATTTAACAAACATAAGAAATTTTAGAAGTCGTGAGTGGGTTAAAATACTCACCTTTTGAATTTAAATTGATTTTAAATCCAATTTAAACCCAAAATTTGAAAAGTTTCAAAATTCATCTGAACAAGCGCCTAAATGTCCAAAATATCAATACGAACCTAGCGGAGAAAACCGCGCGTGAATCAGAGTCCGTATGCAAAAGTTATTGCGGTTAGAAGTTACACAATTTAAAATTGAAATAAATAAAATAGATTAAGATAACGACACGCCACCTTCCTCTTGGCTCACGCGTAACCTACAAATAGTAAAACATGCATGCACGAAGAACTCAGACCCAATGCACACTTACCCCCCTTTGACCAAGGTCCAGCGCCACCACGAACGATGACACCCTAATCCACGCCGCCGATGAGCTCCATGACCCAGGCCGACCCAAACACGGCCACGCGCGCCCCCTCTGGTGGCTGGAACCACCTCCGCCGCGGCGACCTTTTACCCTAATTTTTGGCGAATTCCGAGCGACTTACACTGAGCGACGACCACTCTAGGACCTACTCAACACCATCTTCTCAACGCTACTACTCGATCGTCAAACGGTTGACGATCCACCATTGGATCAAAACCCTAGACTATGGACGGTTGAGGTTCAACTTGAATTTCTAGATAAACGATGTATCAAACTGAAAAATGAATCATAGAATGAGATGCGCTCTTCGATAGCTTTCCGATGATATAAAATATGATATGGTTTGTGGAGTTTGAAATTTTGATTTGGTTTTGGATTGCAATTGGATTTGGAAGAGAGAATTTGTTTGTCTGCCATTGAGGAGGAGAGACAGCTGAATTGTACGTATAGAAATGAGGAATAAGAAGGGTTGCTAGCGTTTATAGCAAGGTGTATATATATATATATGCAAAGCTGAAAAATAGAGGAACGAAACGGATTGATTTAGACCGTTGAATGATAAATGGCTCGAAATTCCCATTTCGACTCCGGAACGAAGTTGGGTCAACCCATGTATCAAAATAGATGTTTTTGAATATTTTATGCAATGGAACAGACTTCACGTCCAAATTCCATCTTTTGAAGAAGTTATGATAAAATCAAATTATTTCAAATTGATTTCAATTGATTTCAACTAAATTGATTTCTAGGCATTTCGAGTCTGTACGATCAAATGATAAGTCCGATCGTTACGAAACTTAAAATCCTACAATAATTTACTACTACGGATCCGATGAAACTGGTTTCATCGAAATCTGATTCAGTGGCCAAAATGGCTATTTTTCAGTTAATTAAATAAATTAATATTAAATTAAATTAAATCAATTTTCTCTTTAATTATTATTATTTCAATTTCTATCAATTCGGATTGCTTAAAAATTTACAATCCTTTATAACCAATTTTATATGGATTAAATGTTGCATATTCCACACTCTCATAGCTTTAAATTTCTATTTCAATTGTTTATAGATTATAAATTAAATTTCCAATAATTCAATGAAATTAGCTTTCCATCTATTTTCAATAAATTTCTTCTTATGGTATAATTATTTTGTTTCATATCTGTTACATTAATGTTACACAGTTTCATTTTAATTCTAATCATCGTAGTATTAAATTTCATTTGCTACAATATTTCCATTTATTATAAATTGAATTTCAATAAATTGGTTTGTTTCAATTCCAATCTTTTTATTAAGTTCATTACTACTCTATAACCTAGTTAACCTTTGTTTAACCTTTTATTACTTTACTATACTCTAATTTTACAACTCCTAAACATTGTATTACATTTCCCATTAAGGTTGCATTTATTTATTTTATTAAAAATTATTTCCACTTCCATCAACTAATTAAACAGGTAACTTATAATAATAGTTTACAAGCCAAAGGTTACACTTAAGTTTATTATACTTCAACCAATTATTACAATTACATACATAATGCCGAATTCATTCAATTACCATTAATTATGTACAAATTCCTTTATTTATACAACACTTACATTTATTTACTTATATTCAAATTTATAACCAAGTGCAACAATTTACACTATTTCATTATTGGGATTTCACTTCAACTCTCAATAACTAGGTTTTAATTACCATCGCTACACTTCATTTTAGCATTCATTTCATTATAAATTATAAAGTTTTTATTTCTTTTTAAATTTAATTACAAAAATCTTATTAAATTAACCAATTTAATTATCGAAGTTTGCGGGTCGTTACACTCTCCCCCACTCAAAACTTTTCGTCCTCGAAAAGGAAAAAAAGGGAAAGAAGGAATTGAGTAGACAATACATCTTATTCAAAAATATTAACTTTATAAACAAATAAATTTAAAAAATTAATTAATTTAAATAAAATATACCAATTTATAACCATTAAATCTTTTTATACTCAAATTTATGAAGTTTGAAAATACTTTTCAAAAAATTTCTAAGTCTAAAATTTACGGAAAATTTTGGCAGAGTCTCCTTTGTACGGAGAGGTTCAGGAGAAATTATAATATCAAATATAACAATATACAACATATATTTCCAAAATAATATATATCCCAACACGAAAAAAATAATATAATAACGCTATAAAACCGTAACCCGAGAATGTTTCATTTGTCGGGCAATCAATGCTTAATTATGAAACCAAAAGCAGTAGCAATTGCTTCCATAACCTGCATTTCACTTATATAATCTAAAAAGAGTTAATAATTATATAAAATGAAATATTTAAATTTGTTTCAACCACCAACAAACAAATAATACAAACAACAATCACTTGCAATCTATATACAATCATCAGACAAAATCAACACAAATCAATTATCTATTCATATCAACAAAACAAATAGTTGTTCGGGTTCAAAACTTTAAATTATACAGAATAAAGAATAAACTACTAAGCGCACCATTTACTCAACAGTCTTATATGAAACTAAACAGATTATTCCTACATCCAAATAATTTTAAAGTATCCTTGCCCAAACAACCATAAACCAACAAACAACAGTTTCAACCAATAGATCAAGTTCATACTTATTAATTTCGTTTCAGAATATTTGTTATTTGATTCCCTTTTCATTCATATAATGATTTATCTTTTAGTTTACATTTATTTCTTTCAATTTTTTTCGCATTACATTCATTCATTTCTAAACTTCATTTATTCATTGATCTATAGTATTCATATGCGATTCCATTTCTTAGCATATCAATACATTACTTAAGTTCATAATCACTTATTTATAATATTTACCTTTCTATTATATTAAATTAGAAGCATTTTCAATTATATTTGAGTTCATAACACTAGAGCATCAAATCTTATTTATTAAAGAATTTCATTGAAGTCTTTCATTACCTCAAGTTTTACTTGTACAATATCCATTACATTTTCTTATAAGCATTGGAACTTTTAATATTTGGTAAGTTATATTTATATATATATGCTTTTTAAGAATGCAATTGAAATTTGTACAAGTTTATCACATTCCTTTTAGTTAATTTAATGTTCGATAATCATATCTTTTGTTTTAGGCTACAGTTTCAGCTTTCTTTAAATTTCATTTATAACTTAGCATTAAATCTCTTATTTCCTTTAAAGGTTTCAATCGTTAGTTGATTTCACTTCACTACAACAATTGAAACTATTAATTAACGGAAAATTAAGAATTAAATATCGGGTTCCGTTTTAAATCATTTTTAAAATAATATATATGACCATATCTTTATATATCTATTAAATCATATTAAAATTCAAAAATCAAGATTTATTTATCAAATAATTGTGTAGTTATTACTACAATAGCCTTTCCACTTTGAAACTCGAAAATAAATGTCGATGATGTGTGCACTCATCACCGAAATTATTTTCCAACGACGGAGAGGGGAGTACATAAGTTATTCCTTTCAAAATTTCTTTAAAATAATTCTTTCAAATTATGTTGAAATATTTATATCAAAACATACTTCTAATAATATTATTATTATATTCCAAATCATTTGAAAGAAATTTCCAATACCCCGGAACTTAAATTCTAAATTTCCAGTTTATTCTCATTTATTTTCTTTCAATTTATTTTCCAATCAATACTTATAAATTTCACTACCTAACAATCAATATATTACAACCAAATATAACTTTTATAAAATTTGTTACTCTATATATAGAAAATAGAATAGGCAAAATTATTTCATTCATCTATATTCAAAACAAATATTGTGCCGGTCTGTTCTATTAAGTGTTTAGAAATCCCTATTGATGCCATAGCGTCCTATGCACCAACAGAATTTATAAATACAAAATGGAACAAATTAACACAATATCAAAACCTTTTTATAACACTAACAAATACGCTCTCTCATATATATACACTCAGCGACTCATCATAAGGTATTGCTACCCTATTAATAAAGAGTCAAACCCCACGAAGCTAAGGTTTATCGCTAAACCAAAGCTCTGATACCAAATGTAACATCCCACATTTTTGCACGCTTTAAATTGACGATAAACCACACATGTCAGACTTAAACCATACAGAAGGGCGGATTGTTATGGGGTAAATAAGAAAAAGCAGGGAAATAAAAAAAACAAAATAGAATCTTGCAGTAGAACGATAAAATATAATAATCAAATAAACAGTTCATGAAGCTGTTTTACAAAAACATTTGATTATACTTATACAATACATATCAGAGTAACACATACCAGAGAATAATCAATAACAATGCAACGAAACAATATGAAGCAGTGGAACAACATAGTATATAATAATAATAATATCTTCGTCCTTCAAAATAAAGTCTTCAAATCCTATAATGCTCAGACTGACTCGAGCGAATTGAAAAGACAAAACACTCGAGTCAGAACTAAAAGATCTTATGTAAGTTAAATCAACGGTGAATAATATGAGCGGAATGGCGTTAGATATGTTTACGGGATTTGACATCTCTTATCCAGTGTCTAACGTGAGTGCAGTAACTTAAGAGATGCTTGAGATTCACATCTCCTAAGGATCCGTTAAACTATTTACTATGTAGTAATATTTCGCTATTATAATAATGTCTATAGTAAAATAAACTTACTTTTAAATAGCATTATGGAGTGACCCAATATTCCCCTTAACATGTAATAGTACCAGTACTCCATCCAGTATCATAGTCCCTCCTGATCGAGAAGCCGCCAGAGGATACCACACGGGCTACGAGAGAAAACCAAACTCGTACAAGGCGCACTAGGGTAGGTGACACGGCACAACTAGGCAATGCCAGGGTAGATATACCAATTACGCTTCCGGACCGATGGTAACGCGTAGCAGCTACTACCGCCCACCTCGAACCACACCCCCAAAATCAAAAGGGCCTAAATCAATCACAAAGTAATAGAATGGTATCGAAGGAGTGTGTCCGATAAAAGGTGCTACCTTCTTAGCCCGTCGATCGCTCCTGTTTTAGCCACCTTATGTCGACTCACAGGAGTCGGGTCCACGTATATACCTCAAAGGAAATGCTGCCACCATCCTACTTCATTCTGGAATCTCCACCGCGTACACAGTTGTTAAAGTGGTTTTCGAAGTTGGCAGAGAGTATGCAACTTCCAATCCCGGTCTCTTTAACAACCAAACGTTATTATAACACCGCAGTCATTTCAAAATTATTATACTTTCAAAATTAGAATATAATATCCATTTCAAAACTATATAAATACGATATCATTTCTATTTCAAAACTCGGATCAATATGATATCATTTTTATAAAACCCAAATCATTATAATATCATTTTTATTTCAAAATATCCTTTTTCCAAAATCATAGCAAACCAAACACTTCAAATTATAACACTTTCAAATCATAATACTTTGAAACTCGAACTTGGAAACATAACTTTCATCACTTAAATGGTTCATATATTAAATTACTTTATGAAATAAAATAGCTTCTTAAATTTTACAAGTCAATTCCAAATACGGACTTGAACCCCAAACAAACGGTTTCAATTTCCATATATTTCAAAGCTTTAAATATCCCACCATTTCAAAGCTAATTCTATGATACTTTCGTATATATCAAATTAAATTACTATTATTATATTTGGAATGTTTACTTAATAAATCCAATATCACTTAAGTACAAATTTTAAACTTCAAATAACTGGATATTCTTTCAATATATATAAGTTGGTATATTCATTTAAATCAACTTGATATTCATTTAAACCAGTCTAAACCTAAATCAAGTTATAAAATCATACCCTTACAATCTCAAATTCTATTAAATTTCAAATCAATTTCATATTTATCTTCACACCTTATTCTCATTTAAGTCATTATAAACTCCAGAAATATAATTTAAATAAATACTTAACCATAATATATCTTAATAAAATCAAACTTTATTATTAAACTTATTTTATATTTCCAAACAAATTAACACATAGCTAAAAATCAAAAATAAAATAACCTTTATATAACATCTAAAACCAATATTTATATAACCCATATATTTCTTTACAAAACCATAGAAATCAGTTCAAAATATTTTATATATATAGACCACGGTGTCTGTATATAATTTTCTATCCTATGGTCAAGTGACACGGATATTTATCATTTCAATCCGCAATTTAAAATAAAAAATATGGCTATATGTCATTTCAAACCGCAATCCCGAATGAAATAAAAATCCATAACAACTTGCAATTTAATATAAAATACAACATCTATTCATTCAATATCAATCAATCAAACATTTATCACCATCATCATCCAATTCAATCAATAACATCAATATAGAATAGATAAATAAATAACAGGTATTTACTAGTAGTATATATTCAATGATAAACTAAATAACAATTTAACAATTTGTATGCAATAGTAAATTAAATAACAATTTAACTCAATAAATTCAATTTAACTGAGATGATGAGTAAAAATATGACAAACAGCCATAACTAAATTTTTAATCACATCAAAAATCAATTTAACAAACATAAGAAATTTTAGAAGTCGTGAATGGGTTAAAACACTCACCTTTTGAATTTGAATTGAATTTAAATCCAATTTATACCCAAAATTTGAACAGTTTCAGAATTTGTCCAAACTAGTGCCAAAATGTCCGGAATTCCAATATGAACCTAGTGGAGAAGACCGCGCATGAATCTGAGACCATATGCAAAAGCTATCGCGGTTAGAAGTTACACGATTTAAAATTGAAATAAATAAAATAGATTAAGATAACGACACGTCACCTTCCTCTTGGTTCACGCGTAACCTATGAACAACAAAACACGCAGGCACGGAGAACCTAGACCCAACGCAAGCTTACTCCCCTTTGACCAAAGTCCAACGCCACCACGAACGATGACACCCCAATCCACGCCGGCGATGAGCCCCACGACCCAGGCCGACCCAAACACGGCCACGCGCGCCCCCTCCGGTGGTTGGAACCACCTCCACCACGGTGACCTTTTACCCTAATTTCTGGCGAATTCCGAGCGACTTACACTGAGCGACGACCACCCTAGGACCTGCTCGACACCATCTTCCCAACGCTACTACCCGATCGTCAAACGTTTGACGAACCACCGTTGGATCAAAAACCTAGCCACGGACGGCTGAGGTTCAACTTGAATTTCTGGATAAACGATGCATTGAACTAAAAAACGAATCATGAAATTGAGATGCGCTCTTTGAGATCTTTCTGTTGATATAAAATATGATATGGTTTGTGGAGTTTGAAATTTTGATTTGGCTTTGGATTGCAATTGGATTTGGAAGAGAGAATTTGTTTGTCTGCCATTGAGGAGGAGAGACAGCTGAATTGTACATACAGAAATAAGGAATAAAAAGGGTTGCTAGGGTTTATAACAAGGTATATATATGCAAATCTGAAAAATAGAGGAACAGACCGGATTGATTTAGACCATTGAACGATAAATGGCCCGAAAAGCCCGTTTCGACTCCGGAACGAAATTGGGTCAACCCATATGTCAAAATAGATGTTTTAGAATATTTTAAACACAATGGAACATAATTCAAGTCCAAATTCCATTGTATGAAGAAGTTATGTTAAAATCAAATTATTTCAAATTGATTTCAATTGATTTCAATTAAATTGGTTTCTAGGCGTTTCGAGTACGTACGATCAAACGACAAGTCCGATCGTTACGAAACTTGAAATCCTACAATAATTTACTTTTATAGATCCGATGAAACTGGTTTCATCGAAATCCGGGTTTGAGGCCAAAATGACTATTTTTCAGTTAATTAAGTAAATTAATATTAAATTAAATTAAATCACTTTTCTCTTCAATTATTATTATTTCAATTTCTATCAATTCGGATTGCTTAGAAATTTACAATCCTTCATAACCAATTTTCATATGGATTAAATGTTGCATATTCCACACTCTCAAAGCTTTAAATTTCTATTTCAATAGTTTATAGATTATAAATTAAATTTCCATTAATTCAATGAAATTAGCTTTCCATCTATTTTCAATAAATTTCTTTTTATGGTATAATTATTTTGTTTCGTATCTATTACATTAATGTTACACAATTTCTTCTTAATTCTAATCATCGTAGTATTAAATTTCATTTTCTACAATAATTCCATTTATTATAAATTGAATTTCAATAAATCGGTTTGTTTCAATTCCAATCTTTTTATTAAGTTCATTACTGCTCTGTAACCTAGTTAACCTTTGTTTAACCTTTCATTACTTTA
Organism: Allium cepa; assembly: GCA_030765085.1. Lineage (NCBI taxonomy): Eukaryota > Viridiplantae > Streptophyta > Magnoliopsida > Asparagales > Amaryllidaceae > Allium > Allium cepa. Next base: position 1,028,113,979 of record CM060937.1, on the reverse strand, counting down.
ATATATTCTAATTTTACAAATCTTAAACATTGTATTACATTTTCCATTAAGGTAACATTTATTTATTTTATTAAAATTTATTTCCAATTCCATCAATTAATTAAACAGGTAAGTTATAATAATTGTTTACAAGCCAAAGGTTACACTTAAGTTATTATACTTCAACCAATTATTACAATTCCATACATAATGCCGAATTCGTTCAATTACCATTAATTATGTAAAAATTCCTTTATTTATACAACACTTACATTTATTTACTTATATTCAAATTTATAACCAAGTGCAACAATTTACACTATTTCATTATTGGGATTTCACTTCAGTTATCAATAATTAGTTTTTAATTACCATTGCTACACTTCATTTTAGCATTCATTTCATTATAAATTATAAAGTTTTTATTTCTTTCTAAATTTAATTACTAAAATCTTATTAAATTAACCAATTTAATTACCAAAATTTACGGGTCGTTACAAGTGCGTTCTCTTTTATCATGTATGGACAATTTGGTTTCTAACTCCGCAACTTTTGAAACTTTTTTTAAATAACTGCTTTGATCATGCAACTAAGTTTTCCCAAATCTTATTTTATTAGGAGGTATATAATACATTTTCCTCTTCTTTATTCATTTTACCCCTTGTCATAATCATTTTGCTACCATTACAGCCTGTAGAAAATTCGATAATTTCATTGCTTCTTTAGCAAAATCAATGAGTTTTGTATTATCATTTTCTTATATTCTTAATCGAAATGATTATCTTATATTTATATTGAACTACAGTTTTATTTTTATAGCTATTTTTTGTAGTGCTTGAGGTATATTTTCCGTGTATTTATTTTTAAGATTTATTAATAATTTGAATCCCTTATCTTGACGATTCTCATTCTTATCGTATTGATGATTGTTTAGTAGTAGTAATTTAGGAATAGACGAGTGGCTATTTTCTTCCTCAGATACTAAATTGATTAATGGACATTTCTTGAACCCATAATAGGATCACTATTATTACAAATTACTCTGGAAATGTATAACCTTTAAAATGTGTTTTATTTAGATTATAAGCTCAGGTTAAGTCTTCTTTTCGTAGTGATGCCTTGTTTGTAGTTTGAGTTATATATTTTATTTTGAAAGTTTTACCATAAGAATATGTCTGATTTTCCTTGTTTAGTTTGAGGATGAGGTTGTAAATTGGGCGAATGCTAGATGAAAAGTATGGATTAAGGATTAATCTTCCGTATGAGTATTAATGGAGATTAATAGAAGCTAGAAATTTTTGATAAATCGTGTATTTTGAACAAATTTTAATGTGTTGTTTAGTGTCAATTGATATAAATTAAAAAATTAGGATCTTAGGTGTACTTAAGAGTAAACAAGGAGATAAGACCACCTAAAATTAGCACATTGATGCTTAAATGTGATTGTGAACCTTAGATAATGCTTAACAAGTGCCTATATAAGTATTTAGATTCTTACATGAGGTTGTAAACCTTGTTTAGGCAGACCTAGGAAAATCACTAGGTGGTTTGCCTCGCCTAGCGCCTAGGCAGAGGCCTAAAAAGATTTTCACAATAGAGCTTTGACTAAGTTGTTAACACGTTTAATCTTCTTAGACAGAAAGATGAGTTCTCATGTAGACATATATGCTGACCATGATATGATTCTTGATAAGTTCAATGATGTTTGGCATACCCCTCCAAAAAGATATTTTCCATGGGTTGTAGAGTACTTATCAAATGAGATGTGTAACATCCCTAATTTCCGTTTAACATTTTCAAGATATTTAACTGAATGGATTAAATAGACTAATGTAAATAATTAAGGAAAATGAGATTTGGGTAATTAAGAAGGTCGATCCTTAATAAACTAAGTAAAATTGTTATAAAGACTAAACATATAAAGGAATGAATAAGAGGGGTAATTTAAGAATAGACTAAACCTTTTTCCTTAAACCTTCTCCCCTTATTTTCATTCTTACTTTTATCATTCATCACAAAACAACCAAAGGAAAGAAAAGTGAGGCCGTATATTAAACAAGCAATAGGAAGTCAAAATCTAAGGATTCAAAAGGAAGAAGCCTAGGGATTAAAAGCTACACCAAATCTCAACCCCGAATTTTGATTTAAAAGGTGAATAATAAGATTACATCTCTTTTATTGCTTTAAAATTTGAATATGGATAATACTTGAATTATTGCGTTGATTTATACCATGTTATAGTTGATTGTTATCGTTTGGATAGAACAATAAATTATACGATTTTTATGAAATTATTTAATTGGGTTTTAAGGGTAAAACCTAAATTTTTTGTCTTCAAATGATAAGAATTTTTGAAATGAATTTTTGAAGATAAGTTTTTTATTTCATAAATTTTTGATTTTATTTGAATATTTTATGATTTTCCTAAGGAGGAAATTGCTTAATTTCTGGTTTTAAATAATTAAAATGATTAAATATGTTTTTTGGCCTTGAAATTTTTATATGTTGAAGAGAAGGATATTCCATAATTCCTGTAAATTTTTGGGATATTTCCAAGCGTTTTCGATTTACTATGGATATATTATGCTAGATAAGCATATAAAAGATTAATTAATTAAGGGTATTAATTGATCGTTTTAAATACATTTTGGGGAACTCTAAAATCTCATGTGGTAGTTTTTCTCGAAGAAGAAAATGTAAAAGTTGTTTTTATTCAATCGAAATTGGGAAGGAGTTTGGATTTGGTAAAAGATTATTGCTTTGACTAGTAAGAAATCGGTTTTTAAATAAATTGCAGTGATGCATGCTGCCTTTGATTTCTCCGCATCTAAAATGATGCCATGCATAAGATCTCACCATCTTCGTAAGTAATAATGTCGATGAGATGGGAAGCATAGGGTAACTACGGAATGATTCCTACAATGTCAAAGTCGACATCATTGGCACCAATCATAGGCGATGTCATATCTTCGTAATTCATCGAAGTCGAATGCGTCTCTTCACTTATGTATTCAATGGATGGCACATACAATTGTTTTAAACCCCTTCTAAGTCACTTATATAAATGATAGAGGCACACATGCCTTGTTTTCGACTTATTAATGCCAAGAGACATGCATTTATGTTAACCAAAACTGTTTTTACAAGGAGTAAAAAGACCTATGTTTTAAATGAGTCGAAGACCCTATGTCTTCGGCAGATAGCCATATAACTTAATAAAAACGTTGAAGCTTTGTTTTAAATAGGTGGATAGCCTATAATTTATGAAAGTCGACAACGTCATCTTCGACATGATTTTATGCTTAAAAAAATTTAAGTATATTTTACATTGGGTGGTGGGTCGATGAGGCATAGCATGACATATTGTCGCCTATCTTCATTAAAGGCGGAGAGCTTTATGTTTTCAATTCCGATGATGCCATTGGGGATTCCAATGCTATTTTGATTATAGATGTTGACACCATCATTAGAGATACCAAAGTAGGTTGGTTTCGACTAAATATGTTATTGACTTCAACTTTAAACCCAGGGGATACCATTATTTGGCATGGATTATTTAGAGATACCAATATATGTCAGTTTGAACTGTTATAATTTTAAGGGGAGATAACCTAATTAGGGACGTCAATAGACATAGATTAATCGTGTGGGCAACATGAATTAAGATGCAACAAGTGGATAACATGAATTGAATGATGGGTTCATATTCATCATAGGAAAACTATGAGATGTGTGATGGATTGTCCACATCATATCGATGATGGATTATTTCTATAAGAATAATGAAGGGTTCATAGTCATCCTAGGAGAACTAGGGATGTGTGTTGGATAGTCCACTTCATTTTAAGTCAAATGGAATATGGGTGATAGATAGTCCATATCATTTTAAGTCAAATGGAACATGTATGATGGATAGTCCACAAATTTTAAATAATCAAACCATATGTGATGGGTTGTCGATATGGTAGGGGATGGGTAATCCAGGTAATAAATACATGTGAGATGTATAGTCCACATAATTTTAAATATGTTTAAATGTGAGGTAGGTGGTCCACATAATTATAAGATGGGTAGTCAGATTAAGATAAGACAGATGATCGGTAGAAATTATGACGGGTAGTCAATTGGGTAATCCAATATGTAGCGCATCATTATAAGTTCTATTTTCTCTGTTCTAACCATTGTGGTTGCAGGAGCATCGTATATGGTTGTTATGATTTGAAAAGATACTAGTGAGGGGAAAACCTGTTCTGCTCAGCTGCGTGGTCTCACTAGATATCTATTTTGTTCGAGATGGTTGGTTATTATTCACACCAAAGTGTTATTTGACCTGAATTTTTTGTTTTTCCCCTTAAACTATTGGGTAACTATATAAGTAGATCGAAAGCAAGGGCATTTAGGTTTTAGTTAAACGAATACGCTTCCAGAGACGTGTATGAGGCAATCTAACTATTAGGAGCCTTATCTATATCCGTTGTATAGTTTGGTTTTTCCTATTTGGATGTAATGGTAAAGTTGTATAATTACCCAGTATTTAGCTTTGATCAACCAATGGGGCATCTTCGTGTTTGCTTTTGGAGTATATTGTAATAATTATATTTTCTCCGAACATTGAATTACGAATGATATTACGTAATGAATATGAAATATCATTTGTGAAATGAAATGTGAAAATTTGTTATTAAACCATGTTTGAATTTTTTCGTATTCATGTGCTTCTGATTATTGGTATGGCTATCATAGCCACATTTTGTCGTCAAAAATTAATAACTATGGATGATTGTAGTATCTATAGCAGTTAGTTTTAGGTCCGGAATGGGATGTTACAAGTTTTTATCAGAGCATAGTTTTATGATTAAAAGAACTTTAACCTAAAGAGTTTTTGAAAACATAATCCTAATGAATTAGAGAATAAGATTGGGGTATGGGATAACGCTATACTAATGTACTTGTATTTGCTATATATAAGTATGTATTCTCCCATCTCCCTTAGATCGTTCTTTTAAATCTTAGTTACTAAGGCTTGTACGCGGATCTATGAGAAAGAAAGATATGGAGGCAGGAAATGGAAGGCTGAATCTAGATGGAGGAAGCATCACAATCAATGGAAAAGCTTGGCCCAACACCTGGAGAAACCAGGGTCGATAGGCAAATGCTAATCAAAAATGAAAAATTCAATACAGGTGCAAGAACCCCACCAGTAGATATATGGACTATTTATCAGTTTTTTGTTAATCTAATGTAAGCTGGAGCAGCTGCAAGAGTAGCTGGAGGAATTGTTGCTGATGTAGTAGGAGTTAATCCCGTAGCACCAGTTGGTAATAACTATGCTAAGCTAAGTCGAGATTACACCAGTTTGGGTGGAAAGCCTTTTCTGGGAACTGGAGATGCGATAGAAGTGTAAAACTGACCGTTGCATTGTTAGGGAAATTTTACTGATTTGGGATTGAATGATGAGAAGAAAAGAAGATTAGCTTCTAGATAATTACAAGGAGCTGCTTTGTTTTGGTGGAACGAGGTGACCATAGGGATACTAGAAGAGAATTTGACTTGGGTAGATTTTCAAAGGAGATTCAAGAAAAGGTTTTTGTTTGAAGTAGCCAAGTCAGCCTTGCTCGAGAAGTTTATGGAGTTGAGCAAAGGGGAAATGTCAGTGTTGGAATACTCTACAAAATTTGAAGCGAACTTATTATTGAGAAGGTATCAAGATGGATGTTGGACCATTCATCTCGAAGTGTATGAACTGTTAGTAGATAAAGGCAAAGTAGAAGAACTCTAGGGGACTGTTGCGACCGTTGAAAATTTTCGGGTGGAAATGGGAGCAGGTATCGATGGATTTTATTGACGAACTGCCAAGAACTCGAGTAGGGTATGATAGCATTTGGGTTGTGGTTGATCGATTGACCAAGAGTGCTAGGTTTATTTCTGTCAAGCCAAGTAGAATGACATCCAAGTTGGCAGAGTTGTATGTAAAGTAGAATGGCACCCGTTGTTCGCCAGTGTGTTTTGGAAGAGCTTCTAAGAGGCTTTAGAGACCAAGTTGCACCTCAGTACAGCTTTTCACCAGCAAACATAGGGGCAGATCGAAAGAGTAAATCATGTATTGGAAGATCTCTTGCGATCATGCATTATAGATTTTGGAGGATCATAGGATGAACATTTGTATTTCGTAGGGTTTGCATACAACAATAGTTATCAGTCTATTATTAGTGTGGCATCGAATGAAGCATTGTATGGCCGACCATGTAAAGCTCCTTTATGTTAGTGGGAAGCGGGAATAAAACTTATACTTGGGCCAGATTCGATTAGAGAGACATCAGAGAAGATTGAGGTCATTCGGCAATGAATGAAAGCTTCTTAGGATCGATAAAAAACTATGTGGATAAGAGATAAAAGGATTTAGATTTTTTTGTCAAAGATACAGTACTCGTGAAGGTTTCTCCTCTAAATAATTTAGTTCAATTCGGTAGAATGGAGAAGTTGGCACCAAGATTTGTAGGTCTTTTTCGATAGTTGAGAGGATTGGGAAGCTAACATATATGGTCAACTTACCTTAGAAAATTACGGGCGTGCAAAATATTTTCATGTCTCTTATCTACGGAAGTTTGTACATGACTTAGGCATGATGATTGCAACAGATCAGCTTGAAAAAGTTGAGATAGAACCAGAAGTTTCTAGATCTCGTAAGCCACTTCGTATTGTTAGGTATGACAAGAAACAGCTTAGGAGAAAGTCGATGAAGCTAATAAAGGTACAATATGGAGCGAAAGTGATAATGATTGTACTAGGAGACTAAGGAGAGCATACGGACTATGTGTTTGGAGCTCTTTCAGAAGTAAGATCCATCGTTTATCGTATCTACTTTCACCACTGTATATTATATTTGATATGATAGTATTCTGCACGCTAGGCTAAGTTCACATATTCTATTGATTGCATCATTGCTTTCTTGAGATATTTGGTGGTTTCTTATAATTGATAGGCATGTGAGATAACTATGGTTGTCATATTTTGGTTTATTTAGGGATTTCGGGGGTGAAATTTCTAATGGTGGGAGAATGTAACGACTCGTATTTTACATAGCGAAGGATCATAAAATATTTTTATTTATTCATATGAGGTCGTATGATTCTATAATTTTGAAATATGAATCTTAGAGAAATTTTACATGTCTATGAATTTTTTCTAAATTTCTACGTGACAAATTTTGACCTTGAAAATTTTGTTTGGGCTATGACTTTGTTAGGAGTCGGATTAGGGTCTCAAACAAGTTCCACTACTTTAGGATGATGGTTTCTCATTCCATGGTCATAACAGAAAATTGGATTATAGTTAAAAAGTTGTGTCTATTTTAAGTTTTAACGACTACTGCTTAGAATTAGTGTGCAATTAGTTAAGCCCATTAGTTTAATTTGAGAATCGCTATAAATAGATGCCTGGAGAGTCAAATTAAAACTTTTCCTCTCTACCAAATCAGATCTAAACTTCCATTAACCCTATATTCATCCAAATTACTCTCTAAGTCAAACTAAATTGAAAACTAGTGAATAGATCGTAGATTAGAAGATAGACATCATCGATTTGGTTGATTTGCATTACTTTTGATCACTGTCCATATTAGATCTACACTCAAATTGGTTGAATTTGGTAATTGCTAAGTGATTTATGACTTCTCACTATCCTATGCATTTTTATATGGTAGAATTATAGATTTTAACATGATTTTTGATCTAAAATCCTTTTCTAATGCTAATCACATGTTAACATATGTTTATGGCCTAAATCGATGATTTCTAATATGATTTGTAGAATTGGCATTGTTATTCACCTTATTCATACTTATATGTACATGATTTCTTAGATTTAGATTAGAATTTGTTTGATTGATATGATTCTATGGATGGCTTAGTTGAATGGATGTAATTGCATGTTATTTTATGTTGGTATGTTGTGCTTTGATGTTGTTTGCTAGTGTTTTGGATGTTTAGGAAGATAGGTTGGTGAATTTGAAAAATCAGACGCAAAGACGATTAGAATTGGACGAAACTTGGAGTAGAGACTCTGGAGTATGGAAAGAGCTTGGTATTCAAGTCGCAAGTCCTAATTCGCTAAGGAAACAAGTCTGTACCGACTTGTTGTTGTCGATACAGAGTTTTGTTTGTGTTGATACAATAAGTGGCAGTTGGCATAGTTGGATAAAGCATGGCTAGAGGGCTTGTGCATGGCTTAATGCAAGGAATCGGCTAGGTATGGATATGCTACTGAGTTGTTTTTCTTGAACTTGAAGTTGGTGCTTTGGATTGAGAAACGAGTTTTTTGGATAGATAGATCAGTGCCAAAGCATCTAGGCATAGAGTACTAGAAGCAAGGAAGGAGTGGAAAGAAACTTAGCCAATAATTGGCTAAAGGGATAGGTCGGCACCGACATGAAGAGCTCGGTACCGAGTTGTCCTATTAGTCCATTTAAGGTGAAACTTTTGGATGATGAAGTAGAAGTCCTGTAGATCATGCTGGATGTAATCACTCGTTCGCATTAAAGTTGGATGGCGATGTAATAGCATGACAAAAGATATGTATTTTTGGTTTGTGACTCGTGGTGGGAGTAGGTACCAAAGATAGCGGCTCGATAAAAGAGAGAGCCGTAAATGATGGACATGGTGGGTTCATGGATAATGGAAAGTAGATTGAGTAAGAGAAGGGCTCGAAACCTGAATGGAGCAAAGGATGGCTCAGATGTGAATGTGCTAAGGAATCATTGATGCTCGGAATGTTTTCTGTTGTACTTGAAGCAGGGATATTGTAAGTGGGGATGTCCATGCATCATTTAGGGATCTATATATCCAAGACCAGTTACTTTAGGTCTAATGTCTAACTTTGGGATACGAGACATGTATCAAGCTTTGGGTTGCATGATACGAGAGTACAACAAAAATTGGGATTTCCATTAGTCCCTAGCCGTAAGGAGGTCATACGAGTTATAATATATTCAAGGCACAGTAATGAATGATAGTGGGTATTTCTTGATGGATGTTATGGTTTCTTTCTTTAGTATGCTATTACTGGGGATATCATTTGGAGTAGGTACTGGAGGTAGGGATATCTCGACATCCACCATTCTACGTTGAATAGTACTTTATGATATTATAGAGTGGCGTATTATAGTGTTATACGCTAACTCTTTGGTTGTAGGAACAGGTCAGGCATGGTTCATGTACTCTTGCTCCTTACCATATTTACCTATATGTATTTTAAGATTCATTTACCACTCACACCAGACTATTGGATGGCTCAAGATTTCATGCTTTGCTTCATATTATCTTGGGTACTCTTAAATGAGGATACTAGATAACAGGTTTTGGTGACGCGGTAGTTATTCGAAGGACGAGATGGAAGGGGCTATTTTGTATTATATACATATATGTATTTCCATGCTTTCCACTGAGAAAGACTGTAGATCTCATGGAATGCTTGCTTATTTTTATTTGTTGAGACAATTTACTTTAATTGATCCTATTATATATACTCTATGACATTTGATGTATAACTCTGTTGATATTGTACTCTGATGAATAGTTCACAATGTTATTACTGTCTCTTCTATATTATATGTGATATTATATTTTATTATTGCCCCGTGAGATATACAACAGGTTATATGCTGCATTTGTTCATTTTAAACCTTGATGATCATCCTATATCGGCCTTGCACAACTGCAGTGCACTACTTAGTAATTATTTGTGCCGGTGGTATAGGGCAGTCATCAAAACTTGATTACCTAATTCTAATCCTAGACATTACCTTGCTAGATGTTGTACTAAGTTTAAAGGCTTAATTTGTTAGCCCTAACATGACTAATTTAGACCGAATAGGCTATTAAGCTCTGAAACCCTTGATGGAACCGGACTAACACGTGGCTTAATTAATGGGTAAATTTCAAAAAAAAATCCTTTAATGCATCTTTAATATTCCTATGAGGTCAAATCCACTTAGAACTTTTCTAAATTTTCTTTTAAATAAAATCAATATTTTATTCAACTTCATAAATAAAGTTTTACTTTGTATTATTTTGCAGTATATTTTTGATATGTGTATCAATACACATATGTCTGAGCGTATATACGATATAATAATGCATACATGGTTTAACATGCATGTGCATAGGTGGTGGGATTTACACCACAACAGACATGTTAGCCCTACATGCACCATATAATTTCAACTTAATTTTATCTTATTAAATAAGCATTATGAAATTTTAAAACATGTAATATGTGATTTACCTAACTATTTTTTTATTTGAATGTATGCTTTACATAAATAAATTTTATGAAATTTTAAAACATGTAATATAAGATTTAGGAAATTACTAGTTTACCTAAATCAGTAATAATAATATTTATTGAAAAATGAAGTAATAATTATTTTCCTTTTTTAGCTTATCGTGAGCATTGGCATAGCAAACATTTATGAAATGATTTTATTATTATTATTGTAGATGCAAATATATACATAACCAACCAATTTGTGACAGCATTTTAATATACAAGATTGAAAATATGATCTAACATCCTAAAATATAACACATAAATATGAAATATAAAAAATTAAAACATAGTTCTACCTTTCACCAAAGCCTTTGCATACATGTTGAATTGATCTTATTGAATTGGTTCATAAATCAAAAGGTGCCAGCTTCCGAATTGCTGACTACTGACCATCGAATAATGCTGAATCTGATGCAGTATGGAATTGGGAATATTGTGTGATGTTTTTGGGAAGCTGTAGCCAAATTTTATGATGTGGAGATGTCATTTTTAGAGAGAATGATTAGTAATGAAATGAAGTGGCAATGCTTTATTAAAGGGATAGAATTAATATATGATTAATGTCGTCATTAATCTCCTTTAACACTTGGCATTTCATTTCAAATTCAAAAAAAAGGTCCCCATTTTTTTTCATATGTCATGGCCAGTCACACTAAACCAAATAATGGCAAACTCTATGTGCTTGCTTAAGGACTTTAAACACATTTAAGTTTGTATAAAAATTCTAAATTTAAATCCAATTTAAATGCGCACTAATATTGTGTATCGTTTGGTTTATTTATAACTGTTATAAACACATTGTTTAATCATGTTCAATACATTAATCATAATTTTATAATTAATATTCCATAAATATTAATTAATTTATAACGATTATAAATTAATAAATCGGGTGGTAAAAGGAATATTTAACGTTTCGGTTGTGAGACTCTTAGGTGTAAATTTGGTTAGCGGTTAATATCTAACAATTAGAATGTTAATTTCCACATGTCCCTTAAGAGATAGTGTGACATTTTGGCCAATCATATCGTTTACTTGGTTTCGTTAAAATCCAATTTTATTTTTTTACATGTTACCTAGTAGTGACAATTATTTATGCTGATTATGTTCGTCAAAACAGTATAATTATGGACTTTTGGAATTTGGTAATGATCAAATTTTCAATATCGTCCATATATAACTTTATAGTCCAAATGTAAGTTCTTGGTTCAATAATAACAATTATTATTAACCGAACAACTCTGTCCAAAGTTTTTGACTTTGGGTACACTTCAGTTGACTGTAATACTAATCCCATATAACCGAGGAGACGAATTCTCATTTGAACGGTGTTTTAGTTCAAATACTTCTGCTCGATCCAACTATAGTCGTTCGATGAACCCTATGCAATGATTTAAGCATAACTAAAGCGAAGGTTTCATGTTAAAGATCAACAGTATTCCCAGATCATGAGAATAGTGCAAGTTAGTCGCTCCGATATTTTTTGTTTGAACTTAGTTATATTAACCAATAGAAAAGTATCGAGTGGGTCATTCCATAGTCATCCAACAACTATCAGTACGTAACACTTTGGTGCCCCCAGTAGCCATAAGTAATACATTACCTAATGAAGATTGCTATGTACTCCAGTCTCAACGGATGTACCTTATGGTTACAACTATTTGTAACCGATAGAATTAGAGGTATGTCCTATGGACAATTATGTAATTACACACACACACACACACACACATATATATATGTATGTATGTATATATATGTGTATATATAACTTGATAACCAATCTTTTTCGAAATAAAAGGTGTTTTCCTTCAGTAACTGCTATACAAGCACATCATTTATGGACTTTTTGACAAATATGCTTGTAAAATCTTATAACAAATATTTAACAGAAAAGAAACACATTTTACTTTGAACAAGATTGGTTATCATGTTAGATTTATGTAAAAATCACATACTTTTCCTTAGGGCATACCCTTAACTCTATTAATAAAGATATTACAGTAGAGAAAGCGATTTTTTTTAATTTATATGAATTTCATACTAAACATAATTATACTTTTTGCCATTAAACGCTTATACCTAGAATAATGTTAGAAAAAGCATTGACCCATGGACGTAGGACACCTTAAAATCTAAATCACATTAATTCTTATGTCCATTTCTCTTTTTCACTTTGTTTCTTTGTTTTCAATGCTAGATACTATTTAATTTTACTTGAATTGGCTATAAGTTGAAATCAACATTTTGACAAACAGTTAAAGTGCAACTACTTAATTGTGTAAGAGTTCAACATAATTACTACTCTTATGGAAAATTTAGTACCGCTTAAATTTGTTGATTCCCAATTGTGGAAGCATACAACACCGTAATTATTTCATAACTGAATTGGTGTTTTGAGACGAAAAATCTCACTAACACGTATCATCCTGAAAAGGCTATTAAAGGAATGGCAAGGAAGATTTCATCGTTGTATTCACGATCAAGGTTAATGAAATGGTTGAACCACCACATTGGTGGTTGTATTGATGGTGTACCTAATAACAATGATTCTTGAGTGGGAGTAGTCTTGATAACTCTAGAAGTATGAAACGTTAATTGATGGGACCAAGATTTCTAAGGAATTCAAAGTATGGACATTCCTAATGCTCAGTGATTGACGATTAATGATATACCAAGTGAAACAAGAATTTCAAGCTAAAGGCACATGACTTTCCTTATACTTATCAATGATGTTATACTATTGGATGAGCTTGACCATTACACAATCACTTGTATTACCAAAGAGGAAACTGCTAACACAAACTCTTTGGCCAAGATGGCTAGTCCCAAAGATGTGCTTTTACTGAGAATCATTCTAGTAGAGGTGTCATCATCCACAAACATTTAGATGTTTATTGTATCATGGAAGCTGAAGAAAATGGTGTTGTGGATGACACAGTTTAAGATTTTTTTTTTAAATGGGCCATGCCAAAGAGTAGGGATGAAGTGCGAAAGCTTTTACAAAAGGAGCTGCATTATATTACGCATGACATTTTCTTATATCAAAGAGGATTCCCAGCCACATGGGTAAGGTATATAGATATGGTTAAAGCAAAGAAAATTCCTATGGATGTCCATCAAGGAAATACCAGAGATCACACTAGGACAAAAACATAGCAAGAAAAGTACTGCACAATGGATACTTCTAACTCACAATTAATAATGATACACTAATATTTTTCAAAGATGTGATAGGTGTCAGCGATTCACTAAGATTCTGAAAGCCCCATTCAACGAGCATAATGTAGATGGTTAGCCCATGACATTTGCAACTTTAGGAATCGATGTAATTAGAGTTCTACCAATGGCACGTTGAGAAGCTAAATACACAATGTTATAGTGGACTACTTCACTCACTGGGTTGTCATGGAGCCAGTCACCACTATCACTTAAAACAAAGGTGATCAATTTTATAAAAGTTTTACGCATGTAATAACCCACAAATTCGAAACATTAAGTATTAATTAATTTTAAAGCTATAGTTTAAATTAAATTGATGATAAATGATAATTTTGAGCAGAATTAATCTTTTTGGGAATTTCGATAACTCTATTATGTTCAGAATGTTGGAGAAACAAGTTTCTATATGTAATATGTCATGTTTTGGACACAATGACCAAAAAGAGTATTTTTAGGCGTAGAATTGCATTAGCCCCAAAATATTTGAATTTTCATTATAAGCACGAGCTTTCCCAAGCTCTAACCATCACCATATCACACTCTCTTACATAATCCTGAAATTTCTCCTTAATTACTTTCTAGTGGGTGGAAATTTCTAACCATAAATTATTTAAAAAAAATCAAAGTGTTCAAATACCATCAAATTATATAACAAATTGATCATCTCGATGAGAAGAAAAGAGGTTAAGTGTTCATTCATGGCAAAGAGGTGCAATGTAGTCAAAATTCTTAGTCAACGCTCATGGCGGAGAAACTAATGATGACGATTTGGGGATTTTCCATTCCAACAGCAATCGATGCAATTGAAGTGATAGGAGCATAGATCTTGAATAATGGAGCATAATAGTGGGGCTAGTGTAGTCTATTGGTGGTCAAAGACAACTGGTTTGGATTTTAGGGTTCAAAAACCCTAAATTTTAACTAGCGCCTGGACAGATATATTACGATCGAAAGGGAAGGCAGCATATCATTTTGGTAAGGCTTACCAAGATGAAGCTAACGATGGTGGTTGCATAAGCTGTGGTGGTGTGGAGGTGAAGAAACCGACGGTCAAAATTCAGAGTCGGTCAAAATTGGTGGATAATTTATTAAATTCATATTTTTTTTATTTATCTTTTAAGTAATGTAGTGCCTCATCGTATAGAAACAAGATATACATTAAAAGATAGAAAAGTGTTTAACTAATATTTAATAACAAAGTAGAAAACTATAGTCTTAGCATAATGTTTAATTAAGGGATGATTTATGTATTACTGGCGCATTCTTTTGGTACATGAAAGAGGCACATGTAACGACCTGAAATTTTATCGCATTGATTTGTGAATATTTGATTTATTTTAAATATTCAATTTTTAGTTTTAATGATTAAATAACTCTCTTTTATTTTATAATTAATGATAGAAAATTCATTTTTGAATTCTGCTTACATAAACATGTAGTTTAACTAAAAATGTGACTGAAACACACTTTTCAGATATTCAGCTTTTTATCGAATGTCAAGTTGTAGAAAGTTGCAATACCCTTGCATGCACTCTAAAATAACATTTAATAGAGAAAGAATTTTTATTTTGAAAATTTAAGATAAGATAAATAGTAATGATAATGAGAATTAATAACTATCAAAATAAGTTTAAATAGAAAAACGGATATGAAATGATTTTAAGATTTCTTAAGTGAACAGTTGAATAAAAATCCTTGAATCGCTATAAAACCTAACATATTTTCATGTGGATGACATTTTGGTGGCTTGAAAAATGATGGTAAAGTAGAGAATTTTGGTTTAAGGGCATTTTGGTTATGATACACCTCTGCTTTTAATTTTAAATTTTCCTTATATATTTACTCTTCTCATTTTCATTCTTCAATTCATCTTCATACCTCTTGATATCAATTTGTTCATCTACTCCACATTTTAAATTTTGAAAAAAACCATATCTTTTTAACTCAAAAGCTTCTACTTCACTCAAGAGGATTTAGAAGGTTAAGCTTGGATTGTGAAAGGTGAGATATTCAAATCTTGTTTAAATAATTTTGTGAAAGGAATGTTGTGAGAATTTGTATGTAGCTTGGATTGTTATTTTCATTTGAATCTTATGTTTAATTAATTTTTAAAAAAAATTATATTTTTTATTGATATTTGCTTTAGAATAAAGGAATATGTTTACTGTAAGTACAAAGCATACACATGTAGACATTGTTCCGTATCTTCTTCTTTTCTTGTTCTTTGTGAATGAAGTAAAAAAACTTCCTACATCTCACCTTCAAAAATCAACATCTCCTTCCTCGTTTAAAATTAGCCAAAGGTTTTAACTGTAAAGTTTAAGTATTTGGTCTCTAGTTTTTTTTCTAAAAATAGTCGGAGGTTGTTTCGCGAGTGGTGCACGAGATATTAGTCGATTATAGTAAGTACCCAAGTGTTGTAAGTTTTTGTTGAGCATTAATCGACGAATGGATTATACAATCATGTTCGTACCAAAAAATCATGATTTTTAAAGCAAGTCATATGATTTTAGGACTTGGGTTGTGTCGTGGAGGTGAGTTGATCGGTTTTCGCTCATTTGGAAGTTTCCATCAATCTAAGGGTTTTGGGTCAAAGCAGTTGGAGCTAGAGTAGCCTAAGGTGATGGTGGAGCCACTACGGTGATCGCAAGACTTTTGGTCTCCGCTGGTCGCTAGATGAGCTCGAGTTAGGGTTTAGGAAATTTTGTTTTGGCGTTCGAATGTGGGGTCGCATGTGGCTTTGTCGGCTAGGTTTAGGGCTAGAGGTGAGGACGTGTGTGGGGGTTCCAGTAGTAGTAGTGGTAAGGATTGGAAGTGGGTTTGACGGCGGTGATATGGGGAGGAACATGACTGAGTTTGTTTTAATTTTAGGTCGAAGGGTCGAATTGGGTTCGAGACGACCGAAAGTGAAGGCGAGGTGGTGGCCGAGTCGAGTGAGGTGATTGGGATTTGTTAAGGTGGTCGGCACGGTGGCCGGAGGTTGGAGGCAGTGTACACGTTCATACACTATATGATTTTGGCTCCAGGCATTTTGAAATCGGAATTTTGATTTGAGAATAGGTTTGGGGAAGAAGTAGTGGGTTTGGGTATTGGTTATTGGGTCGAGTTGGGTTATGAAGTAGGAGGAGTTTTATAATAATATAGTTAATTAAAATTATTTAGTTTTAAATAGTTAACTTTGAAAATTTATAACTCACTCAATTTAGATCCATTTAACCCGTGGATTTTGACTCTCAATTCATATTGACTACTAGAACATTCAGTATAATTATATGAGAAATTTGATGCATGGAATTTAATTACGATTGGTAGTTAAATAATTACATTCCAGCATTGACATTCCTTTAGTGGAATAAAATACCATTCTGCTATATTTAAATGGAATAGATTATACCGGATGTCTATTTAGCAGAATAAATCCATTCTGCTACCTTATTAGTTTGGACTTTTAATTGTATGCCAGTTGACTTGGATAAATGATGTGTTATCTATAGATTGATAATTATGGATTTTATATACATATATGTTACTTATGTAAATATCAGTATTGACTTGGAATGTTGGACTGAAATTAAATGATAGCTTGTTTAAGAGTCATATGGTCGCTAAGCCTCTTTCCAAAATAAAGAATTGGATTTAAATTTAATTTAACTTAGTATTATTTTGAAAGTAAAGTGTTTTTGTATTTAAATGTTTAAAATAAATTAATTATTTGAATAATGATATTTTAAAATTAACTAATTATTTGAATAATAATATTTTGAGTTAATAAATTATTTAATAATGATGTTTAAAATTAATTAATCATTTATTAAAAGTGTTTAAGAATATTAATTAGTTTTAATAATAGTATTTAAGTTCGTTTAATTAATGTAAAAATGTGTTTAAAAAATAATATTGTTTTATAAAAGGTGTTTAAAGTTAATAAATTATTTTATAAAAAAGATATATTTTTTAAAAAAGGATTAAGAGAGTTTATAAATTGAAAAGAGATCTTGAAAATTAGAAAAGAAATTTGGTTTGTAAAACTTTTTTTAATGAATAATATATAGATATTTTGAAAAACCTATACTTAACGTTAAACTTCAAGATTGGGAAATTTCTACCTATCCCGAAGTGTAAGAATGTTGTTGAGTCAAGTTTCGAGATGTAATAATACCTCAACTTGAACGACTTCATTGTTATCTGAAGGATAGTTTAAGTTTGAAATCAAAGATTGATGTTCGATACATATATATAATATTATTCTATCTATGAAATGGGATCCATTATAAAATCAAGTTTATGAAAATAAATAAATAATCTTTCATAATTATAGTGGTATGGAGCCGGTTTTCCATACTTAACACCGAAAGATAAGTGGCTTGGGTTTATAGTGAAAATTGTTTTGAATGACATTGTTTTTGATCCATTGAATACAAATTTTGAAATGAGAAATCTTTCTTAAATGCCTTGTGAATATTCTTATACCATGGTACCAAATATATGGTAAAGCCTTTCAAGTATAAAAATTAAATCGTTTTTAAGAATATACTTACACTGGTGGGATAAGTATATGAATATTTTTGTAAATAGTGGAAGTGATTTAATTAATAAAGATTAATTAAAGAGATTTAGTGGATCCAATAAGAAATTAAATCTATATTGGATTGTTTGTTTGTTTGATAGTTAAATAATCGACTATGAAATCTGAACTAATTTTTAACTCAGGAAATATCTAGGAGTAACATGGAAATTTATACGGTACGATTATCTTCGGTGATGTTATACTGTACATATAAATTTGTGTATTCTTCTAGGATAAATGATAAGAAAATCCATCTGCTTAAATGGTTAGAAGGTGATCCCCAATCTAAGGTATTGTTTATTTACTTCCAAAAGAATCAAAATTGAGTTTACCAAAAACTACCAATTATCATTTTGGAGTGACCGGGATAGGATCAACATGGGTTATCCGAAAGCCACATCGAACCGGCTTAAGCATTCAAATTAAAGACATCTTGAAGATGATGAAATCGGAGACGGAGTTCTTTTAAGTGCAAAATTTGCTTGCGAATAATCCTAAGGATGTAGTAGAAGTAGCGTCTTCGACTTGTTTATATCCTGAACAACTTATATAGACGAATGCTCGCATTGCATTATCGTCTAGAGCGCAGTGTTAGCATTTCAAGTAGGATTTCTATATAGAAGATAAAATGTAGACTATAGCCTCACCAACCGGGAATGACTAAAACATGGGATATGCTTCATGGCTATGTAGGTCGCACCCATTAAGGTATTTGTCATCACCCAATCTAGATCGATATTTGTTGATGGTATATGTATGCTAGGGCCCGTATGGTTGTTGTAACAACCCAAAAAATTAGGGCAATATAATTAAGTAATTAATTAATTGAATAATAAAATAAGGTTGGCAAATTTTCAGAATTGAGCCATAGGAGTTGCACCATTGGGTCCGTGGTAATTTTCTGAGCAATTTCCATATATAACTTGTCGAAATCTGAGCTAGTATGAAGAAGTTACGAGAGAAATATGAAATCATAATATATAATTAAAAGGAAAAAGGCATAAGTCGACCCTTGCTGTGACGCCCCACCTCTATACCCACGCTAGCCAAGAACATTACGGTGAATGCTGTCGACTAGCACGGAGAATAAGGCTGTTGAGGAGCGACCATCCATGTAATTTCTTTACGCGAGCACCGATATGTCAGATAATATAACATGCATTCCATTTCAAGAGGAAATCCGACATACCGACACAAACTCAAAGCTACTAGACGGTGGCTATATAAATCCTTCGGAAAACAAATATAGAAATAAGCATAACACAAATCAGTCACAGACAATTCATATCACAAAGGCGGAATAAGATATGAATATTACACTAGAAAGTGTACATCAGAGTAGTGGTCTAAAAAGATCCACAATATCACAAAAAAAATAGTTACACGAACTACACAAAAGAATAAATATACATTAAGGAGTCTATATCTCAAATGTATACAACAAAATAACTACTAATCTAAGTAGTTAACCCAAAAGTAAAGGAGTTAATCCCGGATGAGAAGTCAAGCAGAAGCACCTGTAACATCTCGGTCCGACCCGAGTATTATTTAATAAGAAAATAATAAACGGATCAGTCTAACTATAAATATCAGATGAAACGATATAGAATAAGAGATATGACTAAACACATAATAATCACAATGGCAAGCTGTGATATATATATATATATATATACTTAGTTGATAATCATCAAGAGATTAATCAATGTCACCAAATCTACACAAGAATCAAAGAAACGTCATACTCCTTATTTCGTTCACCATACCATAAATATTGACGATAATATCAATGTCAATCACAAAAGTCAATGACACACAAATTCCAGAAGACTACACAAGAAATCCAGAAATCACTAAAGTCAATGACACACAAATTCCAGAAGACTACACAAGAAATCCAGAAATCACTAAAGTCAATGACACACAAATTCCAGAAGACTACACAAGAAATCCAGAAATCACTAAAGTCAATGACACACAAATTCACCAATGCACAAATATCGATAAGACTTATCAATGGAAATCACGAAAAATTGGTGAAACACAAATTCTAGAAATCTACACAAGAAATCCAGAAAGCACAAAAAAATAAGGAGGGAGGCCTATCACATGAACGGGAGCATGAAAACTCACCAACAGCTGTAACACATGAACGAGAAGCTATCTCATGGTAGCTAGCCATTAATTTGACACACGAATGGTCCGAAGACCTGACACACGAATGGTCCGAAGACCGTGGGTAGTTACCCCACAAATTTGACACACGAACGGGGTTTAGTATCCTACGCAGACAAAGAGACATCACACATTGCTAGTCTAAATCACAAAAATGATCGTCATGATCATCGAGAAGTGTCAATTACACTAAGCTAGTAAATATAAAAGTTTAGCTTCATGTCCCATAACCACTTGCTTAACTTAAACATTTACGAACAAACTGTAAATTTCCACTAGAAAATAGTCACAAGAGGTTCAATCGAACAAGTCCAAGAATTAACCGACAAAGTAAACGCAAGCGTTTCATACCACTTGTTTTACTAAGCCGTTTAATTAGATTTCTCATACGAGTGAGGTAAAGGTTTGTATATACTAATAGATTGGAAAACGTTTTTATAAACGAGTTTGGTATTAAAATAGTATTGAAATCGTTGAGAAAAGGGTTTTGATATTTACTACTAGTATAGAAAACCTTTATATTTTTAAAGTGACAAATCACGAAGAAGATTGTAAGAACAATCAATCACAAAAATTCACATACGAAGACGTGAATAAAATCCAACAAAATCGATAAAGGATCCATCGAAATGGATATTCAAAAATCCCAAAAAAAAGAGTCATCAAAGTCATAATAGATGATAACAACAAATAGGATTATCACGAATCGATTTAAAATGGAATTTCAATCCAAAAAGGCAAATTGGACTCAAACAGCAGGTTCAGTCGACTGAACAGAGATTTTCAGTCGACTGACCCTGTACCTGGAAATTTTCCAGGTTCAGGAAACTTTCTGTTTCCAGTTTCAATCGACTGTGCAGAGATTTTCAGTCGACTGAATCATGCCTGGAAACTCTCGGGTTTAGGTTCAGTCGACTGAACAGAGTTTTCAGTCGACTGAATCATGTCTGGGCTGTTTTTCAGCCTTATTCAAATAAAGAGCAAACTCTTTCAAAATGCAACCGGACGAACATTGGCTCTAAGGGTTTATGCCAATCGGCGACCCGGCCCTATATGCTCCTCGATGCATCACCAAAAACATGATCAAACATCCATAAAAGGATTTCACACAAATTTGACTTAAAAACCCAAAAATTGGAGTATTCACAAAATCAATCCAAGTCAAGAGCAAATGCACATGAAGAAGTGTTAGGAATTCATACCTAACATTCGAAGATAAATATAGTCGTAGATGTGAGATAAAAATCTCACCTTTTCACAAAATCGAACAAGAAGAAGCTTGAAAGCAAATGGAGAATCAACCTCTCTTCAACACAACCCAAATGAGCTTGAATCTAAGCTCAAAAACAAGAACATTCCCCAAATTAGGTTTAGGAATTTCTGAAATTGGAAAGAGAATAAGTTGGAGAAGAAGAAGAGAAGCTTACCAATGGGTTCTTCTTTAGTTTGGAGCTAGGAATCTGATTTGCAAGAGAAACTAGGGTTTTGGAGTTTTAATTTCGAATATCTCCCACCATTAAAGCTAAGAAAACTGAAAAGAGAAAGAAGTGAAGGAGAATGGGGAGAGTGGTTCAGTTTTGGAGTATAAGTTAACATAGGGCTGAGCTCAAAAACCAAACCCAAAGTAAAAAGTAGCAAAAATCAACTTTCTCCAAACATATCGAAGCTTATACTCAAAAAGGTCGCAAACGGCATTTTAAACTCAATGGGAGTGGTCCCGAGCCCTAATTCGACCGTATGCAAAAAGTAGCTTTTCGGACTAAAATCCGACTAACGATAAAATATTTAAATATAAAATCGATAAATATGCGGGTTGTTACAGACTCCCCTCCTTAAAGAAATTGCGTCCTCGCAATATTACAAGAAGAAGATATATAGTAACAACCATAAAAGCATATTCAACACAAAAGAAGTTTGAAATAAGAAGTTCACCTCAAAGAGCACGAGAAAGTGAGTTCGGATGTGTACGCTCGATGTACTCTCTAGATTCCCAAGAACAATCCTTATGATTTGAAGACCATTGAACTTTAACAAGCGGAACATCTTTATTTCGAAGTCGTTTGACTTCCGAAGCAATGATACGAAAAGGATGTTGCTCATAAGTTAAATTAGGCGAAACTTCAATCTCTTCCACAACACCGGGCTCAAGAATAGAATCGGAATCTCGAAGACATTTCCGAAGTTGAGAAACGTGAAACACGTCATGCATAGCAGAAAACTGAGCCGGTAATAAAAGGCGATAAGCCATGGAACCAATACGTTCGGTGATAGGAAATGGTCCAATATATCGAGGCGCAAGTTTTCCCGATCGACTGAAACGTACAACACCCTTCATAGGTGAAACACGAATGAACACAAGATCTCCCACAGAAAATTCTAACTTCCTTCTCCGGTTATCGGCATAGGATTTTTGTCTACTCTGGGCTTCTTTCATCCTATGACGAATAAGATCAATCTTTTCTATGGAATCACGAATCAAATCTGGACCTAAAGCCAGCCTCTCACCGGCCTCAAGCCAACAAGAAGGAGATCGGCATGGCCTTCCGTAGAGTGCCTCGAAAGGTGCCATACCAATACTAGATTGGAAGCTATTATTATAGGAAAATTCAACAAGTGAAATATGATCTTCCCAACTTCCACCAAAATCAAGAACACAAGAACGAAGAAGATCTTCAAGAGTTTGATTCACACGCTCGGTTTGTCCATCGGACTGGGGTTGATAAGCGGTGCTAAAATTAAGCTTCGTTCCCAAAGCTTTTTGAAGACTCTTCCAAAATCCACTAGTAAACAATGGATCACGATCACTAACAATAGAAGCAGGAACACCATGCAATTTAACAATTTCTTTGATAAATATTTTGGCCAAAAGAGGAACAGTTCGGTTAGACCGAACGGAAATAAAATGGGCGGATTTAGTAAGTCTATCAACAATTACCCATAAGCTATCATAACCCGATCGAGAACGGGGAAGGCCATCTATAAAATCCATGGAAATTTGATCCCACTTCCAAACTGGAATTTCTAAAGGTTGCAATAACCCTCCGGGCCTTTGATGTTCGGTCTTAACGAGTTGGCAAGTCATGCAACGTTTAACGAAGTTAGCGATGTCAAGTTTCATTCCCTCCCAATAATAAAGTCGCTTCATATCCGCGTACATTTTACTACTACCGGGATGAATAGTAAATTTAGAGTGATGAGAATCTTCTAAAATATCTTTACGAAGATCCCTATCATTTGGCACGATAAGTCTACCAAATTTCCGAATGCCGCCACGAGAATCGATATCAAAGTCTTTCAAACCTTCAATATCAATTTTATCCTTAATATTTTGGCCAAGAAGAACCAATTCAGTATCTAGCCTTTGAGCTTCAAGAATGCGGTCTAAAAGAGATGGATGAGCCTCAAGGCTACATAAAACAAATGATGAGCACAAATCGGAAACACGGTCTCGAATTTCGCAAGTGGATAAGATCTCGAGATCGTTCCATTCGGATATCATCATAGAAACAACAGCTTGTTGTTTACGGCTAAGAGCATTGGCGACACGATTACCCTTACCGGGAGTATAAAGAATATCAAGATCATATGGTGCAAGAAATTCGAGCCAACGCTGTTGACGCAAATTAAGTTCCTTTTGAGAGAATAAATATTTCAAAGACTTATGATCTGTGTAAAGAACAAATTTCTCTCCTAAGAGATAATGACGCCAAATCCGAAGAGCAAAAACAATAGCCGCGAGCTCTAAATCATGAGTGGCATATCTAGTCTCAGCAGGCTTTAATTGCCTAGAAGCATAAGCAATAACGCGTTCCTTTTGCATAAGAACGGCACCCAAACCAATGCGACTAGCATCGGTATAAACAACGAAATCTTGATTCCCATCGGGAATAACAAGAATAGGAGCATCAGAAAGAAGTTCTTTTAATTTCTGAAAAGAAGCTTCACATTTGTCCGACCAAATGTATTTAACACCTTTCTTCGTCAAGCTAGTGAGAGGCACGGAAATTTTAGAAAAGTCTTTAATAAAACGACGGTAATAGCCCGCCAATCCAAGAAAACTACGAATCTCTGTCACACTCTCCGGTCTCTTCCAATCTTGAATCGCTTCAATCTTTGAAGGATCCACGGAAATTCCGGATTCAGAAATAATGTGACCGAGAAACTTCACACGAGATTGCCAAAAGTGGCACTTAGAATATTTTGCCTTTAATTGATTACTCCTAAGAGTTTCCAACACAATCCGAAGATGTTTTTCATGCTCCTCCTCGGTTTTAGAATAAACAAGAATATCATCGATAAAGATGAGAACAAACTGGTCGAGAAAGTCTTTAAGAACTTGATTCATTAAGTCAACGAAATAAGCCGGGGCATTTGTTAACCCAAATGGCATAACAAGCCATTCATAAGATCCATACCGAGTACGGAACGATGTCAAAGGAATGCTATCCTCTGCAATACGAAGCTGATGAAAACCGGTAGCCAAGTCTAATTGTGAAAAGACTCTAGCACCACTAAGTTGATCGAATAGATCATCAATCCGAGGTAGAGGATATTTATTTTTGATAGTAAGATCATTAAGCTTGCGGTAGTCAACGCAAAGCCTAAGTGTACCATCGAATTTCTTCACAAAAATAGCTGAAGCTCCCCAAGGCGAGGAACTAGAGCGAATAAATTGCTTCGTTTCCAATTCAGATAATTATTTACGCATCTCCTCGTTTACTTTATTGGACATACGATAAGGAGGACGAGTGATAGGTTGAGCTTCCGGAATAAGATTAATTCTGAACTCAATTGCTCGCTTAGGTGGTAATCCTAAAACGGGCTCGAATACGTCGGAAAATTCACAAACGACGTGAATAAGAGAAATAATATCACCCTCATCATCATCATCATCATCACGAGGATTTAAAGAATATAAAGATGCAACCAAAGCAGAATCTGAATTTTTAAGAATAACAGAAACCTGATTAACAAATTGAGGATGTCGAAGATGAATAGTCCGCTCAGGACATAGGATATGAGCTTCATAATGGTTAAGCCAATCCATTCCCAAAATCATTCCAAAGCCTAAATAACGCATGACATGCAAATTGGCTCGGAAAGATAAATCACACAAAATAATCTCGACATCTTTACACAATAAACTGATTGTTGCGGATCCACCAACCGGATTCGCAATTCTCAAAGAAGTCATTAAACACAAAACATCCAAAGAAAAGGTATCAACAAGTTCTTTTGATATAAAAGAATGGGACGCACCCATATCAAAAAGAACTCGAATAGGATGATCACGAAACAAAATAATTCCATCTAAAATAGAATGAGAAATACCTTGGCCACGAGATGTGTTGCCAGGGGCTTGAGCAACATTTAACTTTCCCTCCCTCCTATTTTGAAGTTTGGGACACACATGCATAAAATGGTCCGGGCTTTTGCAATAGCGACAAGTACGAGGCTTTGAACACTTGTTCGCAAAATGGTCTTTCGAACCACAATTATAGCATTTCCCTTGAGTAGAGGAAAAGGTCTTTTCAGCAGGAGTTGCTTGCCTCCCTTTCTTATTGGGATAAGGACCTTTGAATTTGCTTGGCCTCTTCTTGTTGTTGAAGTTTGGTTTGGAACCCACCACTTCAACATTATTCTCCCTATCCGCCTCTTCAAGACGAAGAGCGATATCAACGAGTTGGTCGAAAGAAACTTCTAATTTTAGAAGTAATGGCTTCTTGAGACTTTTGTTTAAGCCATAAAAAAAACTCTGATTCTTCTTCAGAGGGGTGTTGATGTATTCAACCCCATATTTGGAAAGCGACTCGAAGGAGGCGACGTAATCAGTCACGGATGACTCACCTTGAACAAGGTCTATAAATCGTCGAGCCAATGTCACTTTCTCTGCTTCCGGTACAAATTTCAACTTGAAGCGTTCTCGGACTTTCTCCCAGGTGAGATCCGCTTCATTAATCTCAGAAATAAGAAGCTCGTACCAATCCAATGCTCTTTCTCGGAGCATACTAGAGGCCACCTGAACTCGGTGAAGGTCAATAAGATTCATGCGCGAAAAGATGCGATCGCATGTTCTTAGCCAAGCCTGTACTTCAATAACAGTTTCGGAACCTTTGAATGGCTCCCCACCCAAATTAGTGTAATCGCTACACAAGCGTGCAAATCCTGACTTTGGGTGAGTAGGTTCCGGGTTAGCTCCAGCTGCTTGAGCATTTGTTACCAAATCAAGAAGCTGTTGAGCAGTCATAAAAACTCCATCCTGGGGTGGAGTGCTAGATGGCACGGCTCTGGGGCGGCCAGGTCTAGACTTTTCTCTTCCTTTTGAAAGAAAGAAGAAGGAGAAAAGGTTATTCACCAAATTGAATATCAAGCAATCTTGATAGATAAACAAGGAATCATAAGGAAAATAGGATGAATCGGTACGAAGACTCGAATTAAATCCTAAAGCACGACTCCTAAGAAAGACTTAGGACGATGATCCTTGTTATAATATTCCATATTGTTTCGAAGTTTGGCTCTGATACCAAGCTGTGACGCCCCACCTCTATACCCACGCTAGCCAAGAACATTACGGTGAATGCTATCGACTAGCATGGAGAATAAGGCTATTGAGGAGCGACCATCCATGTAATTTCTTTGCGCGAGCACCGATATGTCAGATAATATAACACGCATTCCATTTCAAGAGGAAATCCGACATACCGACACAAACTCAAAGCTACTACACGGTGGCTATATAAATCCTTCGGAAAACAAATATAGAAATAAGCATAACACAAATCGGTCACAGACGATTCATATCACAAAGGCGGAATAAGATATGAATATTACACTAGAAAGTGTACATCAGAGTAGTGGTCTAAAAAGATCCATAATATCACAAAAAAATAGTTACTCGAACTACACAAAAGAATAAATATACATTAAGGAGTCTATATCTCAAATGTATACAACAAAATAACTACTAATCTAAGTAGTTAACCCAAAAGTAAAGGAGTTAATCCCGGATGAGAAGTCAAGCAGAAGCACCTGTAACATCTCGGTCTGACCCGAGTATTATTTAATAAGAAAATAATAAACGGATCAGTCTAACTATAAATATCAGATGAAACGATATAGAATAAGAGATACGACTAAACACATAATAATCACAATGCCAAGCTGTGATATATATATATATATATATATATATATATATATATATATATACTTAGTCGATAATCATCAAGAGATTAATCAATGTCACCAAATCTACACAAGAATCAAAGAAACGTCATACTCCTTATTTCATTCACCATACCATAAATATTGACGATAATATCAATGTCAATCACAAAAGTCAATGACACACAAATTCCAGAAGACTACACAAGAAATCCAGAAATCACTAAAGTCAATGACACACAAATTCCAGAAGACTACACAAGAAATCCAGAAATCACTAAAGTCAATGACACACAAATTCCAGAAGACTACACAAGAAATCCAGAAATCACTAAAGTCAATGACACACAAATTCACCAATGCACAAATATCGATAAGACTTATCAATGGAAATCATGAAAAATTGGTGAAACACAAATTCTAGAAATCTACACAAGAAATCCAGAAAGCACAAAAAAATAAGGGGGGAGGCCTATCACATGAACGGGAGCATGAAAACTCACCAACAGCTGTAACACATGAACGAGAAGCTATCTCATGGTAGCTAGCCATTAATTTGACACACGAATGGTCCGAAGACCTGACACACGAATGGTCCGAAGACCGTGGGTAGTTACCCCACAAATTTGACACACGAACGGGGTTTAGTCTCCCACGCAGACAAAGAGACATCGCACATTGCTAGTCTAAATCACAAAAATGATCGTCATGATCATCGAGAAGTGTCAATTACACTAAGCTAGTAAATATAAAAGTTTAGCTTCATGTCCCATAACCACTTGCTTAACTTAAACATTTACGAGCAAACAGTAAATCTCCACTAGAAAATTGTCACAAGAGGTTCAATCGAACAAGTCCAAGAATTAACCGACAAAGTAAACGCAAGCGTTTCATACCACTTGTTTTACTAAGCCGTTTAATTAGATTTCTCATACGAGTGAGGTAAAGGTTTGTATATACTAATAGATTGGAAAACGTTTTTATAAACGAGTTTGGTATTAAAATCGTTGAGAAAAGGGTTTTGATATTTAATACTAGTATAGAAAACCTTTATATTTTTAAAGTGACAAATCACGAAGAAGATTGTAAGAACAATCAATCACAAAAATTCACATACGAAGACGTGAATAAAATCCAACGAAATCGATAAAGGATCCATCGAAATGGATATTCAAAAAAAAAAAAAGAGTCATCAAAGTCATAATAGATGATAACAACAAATAGGATTATCACGAATCGATTTAAATTGGAATTTCAATCCAAAAAGGCAAATTGGACTCAAACAGCAGGTTCAGTCGACTGAACAGAGATTTTCAGTCGACTGACCCTGTACCTGGAAATTTTCCAGATTCAGGAAACTTTCTGTTTCCAGTTTCAGTCGACTGTGCAGAGATTTTCAGTCGACTGAATCATGCCTGGAAACTCTCGGGTTTCAGGTTCAGTCGACTGAACAGAGTTTTCAGTCGACTGAATCATGCCTGGGCTGTTTTTCAGCCTTATTCAAATGAAGAGCAAACTCTTCCAAAATGCAACCGGACGAACATTGGCTCTAAGGGTTTATGCCAATCGGCGACCCGACCTTATATGCTCCTCAATGCATCACCAAAAACATGATCAAACATCCATAAAAGGATTTCACACAAATTTGAATTAAAAACCCAAAAATTGGAGTATTCACAAAATCAATCCAAGTCAAGAGCAAATGCACATGAAGAAGTGTTAGGAATTCATACCTAACATTCAAAGATAAATATAGTCATAGATGTGAGATAAAAATCTCACCTTTTCACAAAATCGAACAAGAAGAAGCTTGAAAGCAAATGGAGAATCAACCTCTCTTCAACACAACCCAAATGAGCTTGAATCTAAGCTCAAAAACAAGAACATTCCCGAAATTAGGTTTAGGAATTTCTGAAATTGGGAAAAGAATAAGTTGGAGAAGAAGAAGAGAAGCTTACCAATGGGTTCTTCTTGAGTTTGGAGCTAGGAATTTGATTTGCAAGAGAAACTAGGGTTTTGGAGTTTTAATTTCCAATCTCTCCCACCATTAAAGCTAAGAAAACTGAAAAGAGAAAGAAGTGAGGGAGAATGGGGTGAGTGGTTCAGTTTTGGAGTATAAGTTAACATAGGGCTGAGCTCAAAAACCAAACCCAAAGTAAAAAGTAGCAAAAATCAACTTTCTCCAAACATATCGAAGTTTATACTCAAAAAGGTCGCAAACGGCATTTTAAACTCAATGGGAGTGGTCCCGAGCCCTAATTCGACCGTATGCAAAAAGTAGCTTTTCGGACTAAAATCGGACTAACGATAAAATATTTAAATAAAATATTTAAATATAAAATCGATAAATATGCGGGTTGTTACACTTGCTAGGGTCAAGTCGGCCCATAGGTTGACCCCGAATGAACACAGATCGACCCGCCTTTCTTCCTAGACGATTTTTCGTCCAGGTACGAGCCGAAGACTATAAATACGATTTTTGCGAAATTTCGTGCATCCATAGCCGCATCCGATGGTTCCTAGTGAGCCTATGACGTAGTTGCATCAGATTAAATCTTCAAATCCGATGTCTTGAGATCCCTAAGCCACACTATAAATAGAACCCTAGGCTTAGCTATTTTTCTTATTCGGATTTTTTCCTAATTGGGTTCATTGCCTGAGTCTGAACCCTAAAGAGAAAATTTCGGAGGAGGAAATCTTTATAATAAAATATTTTACGCCCTAGAAGTGGATCCAGGAAGACCACGGATTAGAGCTAAGGACCACAGGTGAGTGTTTTGTAATTATTTTAGATTTGTAAGCAATAATAATAATAGGGTTGTCAATAGTTGCAGTTTTTCTACAATTTTGAGACAGTTTTTATGTAAGTTTATTTACTGTCAGTTTTTAAGTAAATTTCAAAAGTCCTTTTCAGTCTATTTTTATTTTTCTATTTTATTAAGTTATTTACATCTATTTTAATTTGTAATTTGGCCTGTAAATGTTAGTTTCTTTTTATAGAAATTTAATCCTTTTTTACATGAATAAAATATTAAAAGGAGAAGAATTCTCAAATATCGATTAAAATAAAAAAACACTAAATTTATAGAAATCGGATGAAAAATGAGAAAACTAAAATAAAACAGAGATGGACTGAAATAAGCAAATTTTAGGTATTTGCAAGCATAATTATAACAAGTGGTTACAACTAAAAAGATAAAATAGAAGAGTAATAGTTGCAAGAACAATTATAACACGTAAGTTATAATTAGAAAGAAAGAAATAACAGAAGGGACTTATTATAAAACTTAGTTCTTGGATTAAGTTAATAAGCAAATATAGCAGTACCGGCCCGTATAAGTAGCATTCCCTTTCAGGTCTAGGACTGATGGTCTCACACGTGGATAAGGCTCAGCATGCTTATGCTGATTAGGATAAATAAGTGGTCAATAGATAAAGGCTCAAATTTGGGGATTTGGACAAGGGATGCAAAGTTAGAAGATTTGTTGGTTAGGATCAATACTGGCAGCATTCCCTTTCAGGTCGAGGACCGATGGCCTCACACGTGGGTGAGGCTAGGCATGCTTATGCTGATTAGGGTAAAAAAGGGTCAAATAGGAGGCGACAGTTAGTGTGTACTGGCGATGACCGAGCATGCGACATCGATTGGGGTAAATAATTCACTATTGCGTCCTAAGCGCTAAGAGGTGTCTTTTACTGTGGGACCAACATGATTGGCTCACAGTGGCACAAAAAAGATAGGAAAGACCTGTCAATGGGTAGGATTAGGATTTCAGCCTAATCAAGATTAGCATTTAAGAAAGGATTAGGGTTTCAGCCTAATCACAGCAGTTTAAGACAAGTGCAAACAATCAAAGCAAACGGTCAAACCGATTCAGAAACAGTATCTTATGCAAGTTTTATCTTTTCTATATTTTCCTTTTATGCTAAAACTATTTCTTAGTCTATTATATTTACCTTGCTTAGAAATGCTAGTAGTTACTTTCACTTACCAGACTTATTGTCTGACCCACTCCTCTATTTTCCTTTTCCCTTCATAGGCCAGCAGAGTTGAGGATAGTTGATTCATGTTGCTTGGAGATTCATTTCCAAAGTTTTCTCATTTTAGCTATATTCTTCTACTTTTCATCTTTTTCATTTGGCTCATGGCACTTGATTATTGTTATTTTAGTACTCTGATTTTGTGAGACTGAGATGTATTTTCATGAGACATAAGAGATTTTTGAGACATGTTATGTTTTTATGACTTACTTTGAAGTTTAATTCTGAATGATGAGTTTTATTTAAATATTTTCCACTGCTTTTACTTATTTGTCTGGTGAATCCTCGTCTCTGTGATGCTCTAGCTATACCTATAACGCACCATATCTTTTGATGTGCCCGTTTTGGAAATACTAAGGGTGTGGGGGTGTTTCATTTGGTATCAGAGCCTAAGGTTACAAGATTCTTAAAAACTTATTTTAAAAGTAAAGTATTTTTTAAAGGTAACATATCTTCAAACTAAAAATATTTTCTAGAAAGAAACTCTTATTATAGAAATAGTTTTCAAGTATAAGAGAATTTTTATAAAAATCCTCTCAAAGTCCAATTCAATCTTCTTTCGATTCTTTCGAGCCTAAATTTTATTTTCTTTGTATAGAATGGTGGACGCCCCAAATCTTCCAGAGGGTGTCAAGTCCTTGGCAGGTTCCGTAGATACCTCTAAGCTATGACACAAAAGGCATGGGCAAGTGCCCAATGCAGCACCGGTGGGTGGAGGTCCCGTTAATCCACCCACACAACCAATTTTTCTAAGCTATATAAGGACTTCGCCAATCTAGGAAGCAAGACGTTTTCTGGCATGGAGGATTTCATAGAGGCATGAACTTGGTTAAGGAATACGGAGTGGATATTTGGGCTATTAGGATTAGAGGATCATCAGAGAGTTCATCTTGCATCTTGAAAGCTAAAGGGAGAGACTTCTTACTTTGTGGGAGATTGTAGAGAAGGAGAGTAGAGACATTGCTTGGGTTGGATTTCGAGAAAGGTTTGAAAGAAAGTTCTTATCGAAAGCCAAGAAAATCGTATAGTTGGAGAAGTTCATTAGTCTGAAGTAGGGGAGTCTTTCAGTGAAAGAATATATAAATCAGTTTAATGAGTTATCGAAGTTCGGGATGGAGCTTGTTAATACATCACATAAGAAGGCCACTAAATCTGCTAAGGGTTTGAACCAGCCCCTCCAAGGGTTAACATTAACACATGTACCTATGGGAGCGACATATGAGTCACTTGTAGAAATGGCTCTTATTTCAGATGTTTCTAAGGAAGAAGAGGTTAAGGGGGTTCCTAAATCAGAAAACTCTAAATAGCAGTGATGGAAGAATAAGAAGGATAAGGATAAGATGAAAGGAGCTGGACCTCAAAAGGGACAGATCAAGAAGGGCGATAAATGTCATAATTGTGGATTGGTTGGGCATTACTCAAAGGACTGTAAGAAGGACACAATGAAGGGGAAATGTTACAACTGTGGGCAGCCTAGGCACCTTAGTAGAGCTTGTCCTCAGAGAACAGGGCAGAAAGCAAACACACCTATGGCGCAAGTATAGGCTTTGGATGCAACACCTTCTGGTAGTGGATCGGATCGGGGTAGGAAAGTCTCTATAGAAGGTTTGATCTCTATTTTGGATTTTCCTATTCAGACTCTTTTTGACTCCAGAGCATTGCATTCTTTCATTTCTTGTTCCTTGGTTGATTGTTTGCGCTTAGATATTTCTCTAGTCGTAGACCCTATAGTTGTTTCAAACCCCATAGGAGGATCGACACATTTATCCATGATTTGTACGGGTTTGAAAATTTTTATACTAAGCGTAGAGTTTGATTATGACGCCTATCTACTGGGATTTTCGAGATATGAGATGATTTTGGGGATGGAATTGTTATCCACTTATGAGGCGATACTGGACTACGAGAGGGGAGTCGTTAGGCTAGGGACATGTAGCTTATGGATTCTCGAGGTTTCTTGTGACCCACAGGGGTCAATCATATTGAGCTTTCTTTATTCCCTTGATTCATCACCAGCAGAGTTAGATTCAGTTCCAGTTGTTAGAGATTTCCCAGTCGTTTTTAAGGAGGTTAGGGGGTTGCCTCTTAAGAGAGAGATCGACTTTAGGATCTATCTTAATAAGAATGCTAAGCCAGTGGCATTGTCCATGAGACATATGTCTTTTAAGGAGAGGAAGGAGTTAAGTAAACAGGTTGTTGAGCTATTAGAGAAAGGCTTCAACAGACGGAGCATATCCGAGTGAGGGATGTCGAGTCGCCTTCACTGCAAAGGCAGAAGGTTCCCTTCGAATTTGTGTAGACTATAGAGAGTTGAATAAGCTCACAAAAAGAACAGTTACCTACTTCCTATGATAGACGATCTTTTAGATCAGTTTGTTAGCTCTTCAGTATTTTCTCAGCTTGCTTAGCCACTGGATTTCATCAGCTTAGGTTCACTGACGATAGCATCGATAAGACAACATTTAGGACACCTGAAGGATTCTTTGAGTGGTTGGTTATGTCGTTTGGGCTAACCAATGCCCCAGCCTATTTTGTAGACCTAATGAGCTATGTTTTTCAAGATGTCCTAAACAAGTTCGTTGCAGTGTTTATAGACGACATTCTGGTGTTTTTCAAGAGTATGAAAGAACATGTTATTCATCTTGAAGAGGTTCTTCGTACACTTCTTGTTCATTAGTTGATAGTAATATTCTCGAAGTGTCACTTTTGGCATGAGGAGGTGTTTCTGGGGGCAAGTAGTCTCAAGAGAGGGTTTAGCGGTGGATCCCGCTAAGGTAGTAGCAGTATAGGATTGGAAGGCCTCTAAGAATGTTACCAAAGCTAGAAGCTTCCTATGTTTGGCTGGTTATTATAGGAATTTTATCAGAGATTTGCTAAGATTTTTGCATCGCTTACTCAACTCACTAAGGAGAATGCGGCATTCATGTAGGATGTGGATTATGAAGTTTCCTTTATGATGCTAAAGAGGGCCCTTACTAGTGCACCATTGTTAGTTTTACCCGACGGAGCTAAGCCTTTTACAGTATATACTGATTAATGTGGGACTAGCCTTGGGTCAGTATTGATGCAGGTAGGGAGGATAGTATGCTATTGGAGTAGACAGTTGAGAACTTATGAGAAGAACTATCCCATCCATGATTTGGAGCTGGCTAATATTGTTTTCACGCTCAAGTCTTGGAGACATTACTTGCTAGGAGAGAGGTTCGAGCTTTTCATTGACCACAAATCATTGAAGTACCTATTCTCACAAAAGGATTTAAACTTGAGGCAGTAGCGTTGGATGGAGTTTCTGACTTCATATGACTTTGAGATGGTTGACACCCCTAGCAAAGGGAACATTGTTGCGGATGCGTTAAGTAGGAAGAGGACAAACCTTAGCCCAATGTTCGTGGAGTAGAAAAGCCTAGAGTTTATTTCCACCTTTAATTTTAAGCCCTACACGGACATTACTCCTGGATTATTAGTAGCACTTAAGGTTAATCCTACCCTTATAGATCAAATTGGATCAAGGCAGTGAGAGGATTTAGAGCTTATGGATATCCTGGATAGGATTAGCAGAGGAGAGTTATTTAGACATCTTGAACGTTATTCCATCAGTAGTAAAGAATGGCTAAGGAGAGATGGAAGACTTTATGTCCCCCGCATTGGTGATTTGATCTGTGCAGTTCTAGCAAAAGCACACCATTCTCGGATGACTATTCATCCGAGTGGTGATAAGATGAACAGGGACATGAAGAGAGTGTTTTATTGGAGTGGCATGAAGAAGGATGCAGTAGAGTTCATGGCTAAGTCTTTTGTGTGCCAAAGGGTAAGACGGAGCAGTAGAGGCCTGACGGATTGCTTCAACCATTGGAGGAACCAGAATGGAAATGGGATAGTATTTCGATGGACTTCATATATGCTTTACCCCGATCTAGAAAGGTGAATACCATTATTTGGGTGATTGTAGATCGTTTGACTGAGAGCGCACACTTCATTTTGGTCGAGAGTAAGAGGACATCACCTTATTTGGGATCCATATACATTCGTGAAATAGTCTGATTTCCCTCTATCATAGTGAGCGACAAAGACCCTACATTTACTAGGGAATTTTGGAGGAGCTTGCAAGAGGTTTTAGGGACACAACTTAGATTGAGTACGACCTATCACCCTTAAATGCATGGCCAAACAAAGAGAGTCAATAGAGTTCTTGAGGATTTGTTGAGGATGTGCATTCTTGATTTTGGAGGGACTTGGGGGGAGCACCTTTCTTTAGTGGAATTTGAATATAATAATAGTTTTCAGGCTAGCATGGGATGGTTTCGTTTGAAACCCTTTATGGAAGACCTTGCAAGTCGCCTTCATGTTGGTAGGAGTCTATGGAAAGATTGTGTGACACCCTAACTCCAGTTACCGAAATATCAGAGGGAGTTTACCGTCCGATAGCTCGGATCAATGGGTACTAAAGGAGCGATCGCTCATATACGCTACTCTGGATCAACTTGGATATGTTTATAATACCTGAACATCTCTGATGTGATACGTATCTCATCTCAACACAATGTAGTATACACGAGTTCGGGGAATTTGTATCTAAATCACATATCAAAGCACAATATATAATGGTTTCACAAAACAGAGGACCGAAAAGAAAGATATATACATATATTTATATATATATACATAGGTACAAATAGACGTCAGACTATCATCATATATCTATAATGAAGTCATCACGCATACTATACATAACTGCCTAAAAATGACGTCCTAATACATACAAATATATACAAAGGACATACGACATGACTATACAAAATCAAATTAGCATAGTTCAACAGACTCTAAATGTATCTCTCTAACATTTCTCCTCTATATGACTCAAACAATTCCTTTGAGGCATGTAGCAAGCGTACGTCCATGAAGCTCTAAATCTACAACTACCTTAAATTTATAGATTGTATGCTAGTTGTTGTCCATCTCAATGTCGTGCGAAATCATCTCAATGTCCATTTCAACTTCTGGTAAGCCCCTTCACATTTATCTGACCAGATAAATTTAACTTCTTTCTTCGTTAAATTAGTTAGTGGAGCAGTTGGAAAAATATTTTATGAATCTTCTATAATATCCTGCTAAACCCAAGAAACTTCTTATTTCAGTTATTGATTCGGGTCGCTTCCACTTTTGAATAGCTTCAACTTTAGCTGGGTCAACTGAAATTCCTTTCTCCGGACTATATGTCCTAAAAATTTCACTTTCTTCAGCTAAAGTGACATTTTGAAATTTTTGCTTTAAGTTGATGTTCTCTTAAAGTTTCTAACACCAATTTCAAACGAATCACAAGCTCTTCTTCTGTCTTTGAGTAGACGAGGATATCATCAATAAAAAATAGGACAAACTTGTCCAAATAACTTCCGAAAACTCTATTCATCAAAACAACAGCAGGAGCATTCGTTAATCTGGATGACATTACTAACCATTCCAAGGAACCATATCTAGTTCAAAATGCTGTTAGTGGAATACTGTCCTCTGCAACTCTTAGTTGACGAAAACCTATGGCTAGATCTAGTTGTGTAAAATCCTTTGCACCACTCAGTTGATCGAATAGATCATCAATCCTTGGCAGTGGATATCTATTCTTAATAGCAAGGTCACTCAATTTTCTATAATCTATATAGAGTCGAAGTGATCCATCTACCTTTTTAACGAATAAAGCCGATGCCCCCCAAGGAGAACTACTCCTTCTAATGAAATTCTTTGCTCAAGATCTTCTATTTGAGATCTTAGTTCTTCCATCTCACCGGGGCACATTCGATTAGGTGGTCTACTAAAAGGTTGAGTTCAGGTTTCAAATCTATCCCGAACTCAACTACTCGATGTGGTGGTAGACCAGTAATTGGTTCAAAGATATTTGAAAAATCTCTAACTACTGGAATCTGTCCTATTTCATCTTCTTTAGATTCCAAAGAAAATAAAGAATAACCTGAACTGGAATTTGCTCTTTCTAGAGCCATAAGGACTCGCTTGGGGTAATCGGGATGTTGGAGAATGATTGCTCGTTCTAAACAGTATAATTAAGCTTGATAGTGCTCGAGCCAATCCATTCCCAAAATAACTCCATAACTCAGCGAATCTATAATAAACAAATCACATGACAAAGAATACCCAGATAAGCAAATTACGACTCCACTACATTTTATCTCCAGGGTAACACATCCTCCAACAGGATTGGCCAACCTAAGAGAATTGTTAAGAAAAGAAACATCCAATTTTAACTTTTCTACTATTCCTTTCGATATAAATAAATGTGATGCACCTGTATCGAAAAGAATTCTAATATATAATCCATGCTATAAATAGTACCTTCTAAGACCGAAGCTTGTTTTCCCTTATCTGGTTTCATTGAACTGGACTATCTAGTGCGAACATTTTTCCTTGAGTCTGCTTCTTCGGTTTTGTGCATTTTCTCGCTATATGTCCCATTTCATTGCAATTATCGCATTTCTTTATAGGACCTTGACTTGTATTTCTACATTCATTGGCATAATGACCCGTCTTTCCATGCGAGTAACATTCCACTTGTGCTTTAGCTTGTTGCCTCTTATGGTCCTCTTGCTTAAATTGGAATGGTCGCTTATTCTTTTGAAATTTTGCATTCTTCTTCGAGAAGAATGGCCTCTTCCTTTGTTGCTGGCTTTTCTGAGTAGGTTGACTTTCAAAAACCGAATCCCGCTCTTATACCTTAGCAAATCTTAAAGCCATATCCACAATCTCCTTGAACGAAAATCTGAGTTGTGTAAGTAATTTATCTCTCCGTTCATTATTTAGACCAAGCACAAACTTCTCATTATATTCCAATGGGATGCTAGTGAGTGTTGGTCCATACTTTGATAGTGCATTAAATTCATTGACATACTCGGTTACAGATATTTTTTTTGAGTAAGATCAATAAATTTTCGAAGCAGTGCTCCCTCTACTTCAGGTAGAAAATGGGATTTGAAAATATCTTTAAATTCTTGCCCAGATATGTCTTCCTTCGGAGTTGCAGCAGTTATGGCTTCATACCAATCTAAGGCACCTCCTTGTAACTGTCGAGATGCTAACCTTCTCTTGTCCTGATCGGAGAGATTCAGATCTCCGAAGATTCTTTCGCATGTTCTTAGCAATGCATGAACTCCCATTATGCCCTCATTTCCCATGAATGGTTTACCAACTAGACATGAGTAGTCTTTGCAGAGCTTGGTAAACTCTAATCCGAGATTTTGATTATAGTTTCTGAGCATGCCCATATCTTGAACACGCTTCATGACTTCGACCCATAGATTAAATGTACATTTTGATTGCTTGATTGACATTTGATAACTCAACTTTCGAGCCTGTTCTGGGTCTACCTAGTCCTACATTTTCTAATAAAGAACATTAGTCATTTTATTATATAATAAAATTTCACTAATAATTACTATGTAACACAAAGACGTATCAGTATTATCCCAATGTCTTCCTTTTAAAACATTCATTAAAACTCATTTATCACCAATACGAGTTAATCTTAAATAAAACACAATACTATTTTGGGGATAAATGGTATATTGGTAAGTTAAATACAAAAGAATATGAACGAATTTAACCGATGAAGTAAATGAGATGAGGTGAGACAACTAGACACTAGAATCCATCCTAGCGGACAGATTTGAGGTCCCTCCCTGAGTCATGACGGCCTGGTCCCTCGTCATTTATTGTCCAAATGATCTATTGCACGGACACTACCATGGTGGCAGGCGCAGTGCAAACGGGAAAAGAGGAAGAATTGAGTGTAGTCCCATTGATGGATATGTGGTGAAACAAAGATGAAGATTACAGCACAACAGTTTGAGCGCCAACGGTGAACAGGAGAAGGTGCAACTAATAGATCTGTGGGGGCACCCACAACTTTTGATCGAAAGATATACGGATGAAAAAGCCCCCGATATCGGTTCGATACGGAGTCTAATAAGAGTGAATAACGAATTAGATTCACTAATAATTCCAAACCTCGTATATGAATAATTTGACAATGAAATGTCTATTAAATAATGAATGCAACTTATAAATGAATAGGTGTGATATCCTGGTTGATTAGAGTTGCGGCTATGATTCACTTTAAATAGTGCCATGATACGTGTATTTAAATTGAAATAATTTAATAGGATGTGAGCAGGTTTAGATTATAATGTGTGTGACATATTTATTTCTTTTAATATCACATATATAAACCGACTCCATAATTTATATGAATCATTGTTACACTAATATACTCATAGCTAGATTTATATCCTGACTCGAGGTTTTGTTTTTGACAACTCCTCTGGTCAGACCGAGGTTTTTCAGGATGACTGATTTCATACGACATTGAGATGGACAACAACTAGCATACAATATATAAATTTAAGGTAGTTGTAGATTTAGATCTTCATGGACATACGCTTGCTACATGCCTTAAAGGAACTGTTAGAGTCATCTGGAGGAAAAATGTTAGAGAGATACATTTACAGTACGTTGAACTATGCTAAGTTGATTCTGTATAGTCATGTCGTATGTCCTTTATATATATTTGTCTGTGTATGTAAATTATGTGTAGTATGCATGATGACTTGGTTGTAGATATATGGTGATAGTCTGATGTCTGTTAGTACCTATGTATATATATATATATATATATATATATATATATCTTTATCTTTCTTTTTGGTCCTCTATTTTGTGAAACCATTATATATTGTGTTCTAATATGTGATTTAGATACAAATTCCTTGAACTCGTGTATACTAAATTATGTCAAGATGAGATACGTATCACATCAGAGATGTTCAGGTATTTTAAATGTGTCCATGTTGATCAAGAGTAGTGTATACGAGCGATCGCTCCTTTAGTCCCCATTGATCCGAGCAATCGGACGGTAAACTCCCTTTGGTATTTCGTTCACTCAAGCTGGGGCGTCATAGCGAAAGCTAGTCAATTTGTTCGTCTCACTTTCCTCTACATATTTCCTTTTGGTTGCATGCTTAAAATCATCATAGATTTTGAGTTATTAATAATTAAATTTTTGAAACATAACTTTTTTATATAAAGTTTGCATGGATAGTGTTCATTATATTACAAAACAAGCATGCACTTTCAACTAAACAACTAAAGCAATCATATTCTTTATATTACAAAGTAGGCATGCATGTTCAACTAAAGCTGCTATGTTTTTTATATTACAAAGTAAGCATGCACGTCATTTTATGTTCACTATTTTATAAAGAAAGCATGCACGTTGATTTTTCATTATATTATAAAGAAAGCATGTATTGATTTTAAACTTGTTTAAATGATTGGTAAATTTATTCTATGTCTACAAAAGATATATGGAGAATAGTTACTCAAATAGGAATTCAAGATAGATTAAGCAAATGTTGAGCCTTTCTCAATAGTAAAACTTGCAGAGCAGCAAAACTGGTGAAGTATTAAAATGGACCATCAAGTCACGTTGTGTAAAACTTGTAGAGCAACAAAGATAACATATCATGGAATATGACTATTTCTTACTTTACACGACTAAGTAAAACATGAATATATTTATACTTTTCATGCTAACTTACAACTTATGTGTTATCACCCTTAGCAATATATACTTAGTTTATATATATCTTGCATATATAGGTTTGATGAGTATAAACAACTAAAAAAACGATTATATAAAAACAAACACACCTATGAATTGATGTGGAGGTATAAGTATTTAAATATATGTGCATGCATATTTGAACATAAGATGAACGCAAATTATATTATACGTATATATGTTTTTACAACTAGAAATGTAAACTATAAGTATTATTAAATGATTTACTCGGTAGAAATAAATAGAAAAAAGAATTATACTCACTGGCTTTTGATATATGGGCATATTTATCCACATGAGTGTTGTTTCACATTATGTACTCATTGGTATTTTAAATATATTCTTTAAATAAATGCATGTTTCACGTTACATACATTTGGAGAAAATTGAACGTGACTTTAATATTTTTCAACATGATACTATAATTGAACAAGATTCAACATTCACTACGGGGAATGAAGTGATGCAAACAATCAAAATGAAAAAAGCACATACAGTAGATGTTTAAGAGATAAAAGATAAGTACACCCACATTTTATTTGCACAGTCTGATAAAAAATGGAAATAAACATAACAATGTGAATTTGCTTGCGTTAGAAAAGAAGGGATGCAGTGATTATACAGTGTTACGCTGAATCTTTATGCCTAAGCAAGCAAATAGGTTAAAATAGAACCATGAAATGGATAAGTATGGAAACAATGGTCCAATTAAATTAAAGCCTTTTATTTTTATTTTCGATAAATAATTTTTATACCCCTCAAATATATGTTCACACCCTTAACCGTGATATTGCCTTACCGCAATTTGGTCACCGATTACAATTCCAATCGTGGCATTTTATTCCAAATTTTTTTTATATCCATAATGATTTTTATTTTATTTATTTACTAATTTAGTTTTAAACAAAATTTATTGCTATAGTAGCAGGATGTTACAGGTTGCTACTTTGTCTCGACATGGTTAGAAAGACTTCCGAAAAGATTAATTTGATTAGAAGAAGAATGAAGAGGCTCAAGATAGATAGAAATCCTATGCAGATAAGCGGAGGAGGGATATTGAGTTTGAGGTAGGAGATTTGGTTTTTATGTCTTCGCTAAGAAAGGTAACGAGGTTTGGATCAAGTGGAAACTTACTCCCAGATTCGTAGGACCGTTCCCCACTATGTAAAGGGTAAGGAAGATGGCGTATCAGATAAAGCTACCAGAGAGGCTCATGGGAGTTCATGATGCTTTTCATGTTTCGCACTTGAGAAAGTTCTTACATGATTTAGAAGAGGTAGTGGAACCTAGCCAACTTAATGAAGTTGAAGTGGAGGGAGAAGCATCGGTTCGTTGCATTCCTACCCAGATCGTTGGGGATGATATCAAGAAGCTTAGGAATAAGGAGGTCCCTTTGGTTAAGGTGCAATGGAGAGATAGTATTGTGGATGCTATGTGGGAGGCTGAGGAGAAAATACGTATCTCTTATCCACATCTCTTCGATGGTACGTTTTGAATTTCCTATTTCATCTTTAGTTTTGAATAGGTTCTTTCCTTTAGTATCTTTTGGGAGGGTTACTACAAGAAAATGACCTATCGATTACAAAAGGCAATAGCATTGAAATGTGTCTTGCTATAGTTAGCTACATAGTAGTCATTTAAATTAAAAACATTGCTTCTATTCATGCAATTATTAACTATTCACGCAATTATTAATGGAAATTACATTGCGGTCCTATTTTTGCCCTTCCCACTCTCTTATTCCTTTTCCCTCGTATCCCTCTTCGCACCCTTCACTTTTAAATTACCTAATTTATGACCACTCCTATTAATTTTAAAGTCCATAAACTACATTGAAGCCGCGATGCCACTTTTCTTCTCTCATCTAGCCGGCTGAAGCTCCAATTCTTCAAGTTTGCTGAAGCAGCTCCTTCGATGTCCAACTTCGACTGCTGTTAAGTATATTTTTTAACTTACTGCATGAACTGTCGTTTTTACTGTACATATGCGCACTTCATTTGTATTTCTTTAGGTGATCGATGGCCTTGTAGCTATAATAATCTCTTTTTGTTTAATTTCGTTCAATTTTTATCAATTCGACTCTCTTTTTTGTTTAATGTCGTTCGATTTTTATCAATTTGATTTGATTCTTACAAGCATTACTCCTAAATTAGGTTTTTACTTCAGTTCTAAAATGATTTCAGGTGACTGGAAATAATATTATATTTTGAATTGGATCGATCCAAATATCTTTCATTAATTATCTAAATTTTCAACTTAGAAGTTAACGAGTTACTCGATATGGATTCAAATATCTGGTTGGTTAGTTTCTTAGGCAATTTGTTTTTCTCTTTTCATATATCAGATTGCCTTTTAATACTGGGAATTTTTATTTTTACTATTGTTAAAGGAAATTTAACAAATTGCAAACTTAGTTGTTACAATTTTTTAGTTGTTACAAAGAAATGTATGTCGTATTTTCTTTTCAAATTATCTTACAAACTAAGTTATTAGTGTTTAAACGGTATGCAATTGTGGTTGCGACCCTTAAAACATGTAAATTTATATTAGGAGAGTTTGACAAAGTTGGTAAAGAGATTCTATTATTGATTTCTTGAAAAACCTTTTATGCTCACATTATACGATGCTTAAAGCATTATAATTACATGTTCTGCTAATTTCGGTGATCATGTTTTAGCGGGTTAAGTTTTGTTAGCGGGTATATGAGTTATTACAAATGAAACATATACAAATTATTTTATAAACAAAGAATGAGGGAAATGAATATGGGATAAAATCAGTACCTCTTATGTCATGAAATTTTAATGCTTAAATATCAAAGCAAGAAATTTCCGAAAGTAATCCACAAATGCTCGAGTCTGGGCTTCATCTCTTGCTTCGTAACTGTATTCGAGTTTTGGCTTCATCTCGAGTTATATTTGACTGTAGATTCTTCAATGTCTGTGTATTTATATGTACATGTGTTCTATATCATTTACATCAAGTGCAAGCTTTTTAAACTTTTGCAGTGAGTAGTTGGTGGTGTTTCTAGAATAAAACTAATCTCAGTTTCTAAACATTGTCCAGTTTCTAATTTAATATTCACAACACTTTTTATGTTTTCATTTTGCATATAAGTTACTTTTAAAAAATAGAATTTCCAATGATAGGATATTGGATTTCTAATGTTCTGAATAAAAAAATTCTTTACTTGAGTGTTACATGTACATATATAATTAACAAAATATATTCATTTGGTAAAATCGTTAGCTTAGTTCCCTTTTTTTAACAAATACCTTAGTTTAAGGGTTAAATAGAATTTACTTATTACAAAATGCATGTGTTACTCAACCTTATTCTATTACAGTGGGAAAATAGTCATCGCATCTTTGTGGTTAGACAAAACAAGTTTAGTATACGACTCTATAATGGAGAATAATGTTCAATAAATCCTAATTGTCATCACATCAACTGCCATTCAAATATTCAAAGAACTTAATATAACTAAATAGAATAAGC
This sequence comes from Allium cepa, assembly GCA_030765085.1. NCBI lineage: Eukaryota > Viridiplantae > Streptophyta > Magnoliopsida > Asparagales > Amaryllidaceae > Allium > Allium cepa. Next base: position 1,028,069,385 of record CM060937.1, on the reverse strand, counting down.
ATAATTACTCTTATTTAATTTGTTTGGTTCTAGGATCATTTAGCTTTGATTCCATGCTTGCAACGAAAGTATATCTTACCTTAGAATTCCACGGACCAAAGATATTTTCATAAGGTACGTGCATGAGTAACTGTTTTTCCTTCTACTACAATAACCATTAATAGTTAGCTTGAATCACATAGATTCCACCTGAATCACAAGGTTCCTCATCATCAATAATTGTTTTGTAAAATAATAACCCATCTAGTCAAAATTATGTGCTTATGGAGACACTTGAAACAACGATAGCTCACAACATGGATGATCACCAAAAGGTGACTGTTGGATAAGCCACCGTTATTTTATTACATTAATACAAAACTTATGTGTTAGCAGTACTAACCACTGTCATATGAAATCTGTCCACCTTAGTTGTATTAACTATTATTATATATAATTTGTTCACCTTTCATTAATTTATGGAAAAATATGTCCAATGGATGTTACCATTATGAACAGAACATCAACATGATGGAGCTATCCATATGATTTTTGTAAATTGTTCATAAGGAGGACATAAATTTTATTTGCTTAAAATTTCATAATTCACAAACACTTTTATTAATAGAAATGGACCACAAATCTTCATGCAAATTTTGTTTAACTAACTGAAATATTGTTTATGTTTGTCAAATATAGTGTTAATGTGAACATCAACATACAAGATGACACAATGTCGACAATTATCACTCCTTTTGACAAGGAAGCTCAAGCAATCATAGGCAGAAATGTAGATCAACTGCTTAAGATTCATCGAGACATGCACATACTACCTTTTGCAGCACATTATACCTCGGTAACATCACGCTTTTATCCTAATATCGTACATTGAACTCACACTACACAATTTATTCTTTTGTTCCAAGACATATACTCAATTTGTACAATTATTTAGTCATGCTTAACACGTACAAAATAAGTGCAGTAACATAGCTAGTCACTATTATCCAACTACCTTACAATTTTAAAAATATTGACTTTCAGGAAAAGGACCAACAAAGTTTAAAAACACTTTTGACAAACTTGTGGGGGTTGATGCAATCTCTGAGTTTGGGCTAACTAACTACAAAATAAATAATAATACCAAGTTCCTAACTACAAGAAGAGTGCCTACATATAAGTATTGTCCTTTCCAAAGCACGATACCAATGCTCATACACTCATGTACCCAAGTCTCTCGATTAAATTGTCTTTCAAAAGCTTAGACAAATTCCCGGAGTTTGAGTCAGAAAAGACAAAATGAAAGATGTTATTTAAGTTGAGTGCTTGTAATATCGGTTTAAGGAAGGAATTATAGAGAGACATACATTATTAGACTAAGTAATAATAATTTCCTATTTGATAAGACAAATTTAGTATTTATCGAAGTGTTCATGCAAGTCGTTTCCTAGTTTATAATTTCTATTATAGTTAGTGGTCCTAGTTTATAGTGACATTTGGTACTAATTATCTCTATATAATGAGAAAATTATATTCTAGTTGAAAAGAAAAAAAAATAAACAATCAATTTTCCATTTTTCTACTCTTTTATAATTTTGTTTTATAACAGCGGTATAGAGCTTTATGCTTGATTATTGGATTTTCTGCATGTTGAAGGTGATAGCATTAATGCTACTATCTGTCGAGATCTTTTATATGATTGCTAGTTGAAAGAAATTTAACCGAGTTAATTTTTTATAAAAGTTAACCAAGTTTGCAAAAATTGTCAAACTTCTACATAAAATAACTATGTTAAGCAATTTTTATTAAAATTAGAAATATGTGTAATAATTAAACACATTTGTAAAAACTAACTTAGGTTTACAAATTTTAAACTAAGTTAATTAAGTAAAAAGAAATAACTAAGTTTATAAAAATTAATTAAGTTTGTATAAATTAAGTAAGTTGACTAACAGTTTATAGAAATTATATAAATTTAACTAATTTTTATAAAATTTAGCTATGTTAACTAAGTTTGTAAAAATTTACTAAGTTAACCAAGTTTTATAAAAAGTAAATAATTTTCTAAAAATCAACTAAGTTTTATAAAACTTAAATAAATTTATAAAAATTAACTACAAGTTATATAGAATTTTAACCAAGTTAACTAAGTTTTATAAAAATTAAATAATTTTTTAAATATTAACAAAATTTAATAAAAATCAAATAAATTTATAGAAATGAACTAAGTTTTACAAAAATTTAATTAATTTTTATGAATATTAACCTAATTTATAAAAATGAGCTAATTTTTACAAAAGGTAATTAGGTTGAGCGCTTCAAATTTATAAATTTGTACATTTACAAATAAATGTGGTTTGACCCTAAATGAATGCACATACCAGGTTTGATCAGATATCTGAATGACCTAAATGAATGCACATACCAGGTTTGATCAGATCGCTTGAGAGCTTCAAATTCACATCATATATATGCATTCGACTAATGAAATGTCACATATTCGTAGTCATATGGATTTATTCTATTTCAATGGTTGATTTCTGTTTTTTAGCTTATAGGTTTCCATATACAGTCGGTTGTTTGCTAATCCTGTAACATCTACTTTTTGGTCAGTTTTGCAGTCTTAGACTTCTTTAAGGACTAATTTTAAACATCTGATACTTAAGTGCTCTCTCTAAAATGAATATAACATTTAATCTGAAAAAATATGACTTAATATTTATATCTAATTTAAAATTATTATTATGTAATAATTAATAACTTTAGGTTATTTTGTTTTTGTTTTATAGTTATATATGTTTAGACATTCAAAATATCCAAACATAATTATAGTCTAATGATTAATTAATAACATATGTGTATACATACACATGTATACAATAAATTTGTAATCAAGTAGTATACAATTAAATCTACAATAAAGGATTATATGTAACATTTAGATCTACAGTTAGGGATTAATAGATCTATAACAGAAGGGATTCAAAGCATATTAAATAATGGAACGAATTAAATATTTTTAGATACCTGTGTGTGTGACTAATTACAATCTGAAAAACATCTTTATAGTTAATTTGTTTAGATCCCTTATTGTAGATTCATCGACAACATATTTTATATCTATGATTTCGATTGTATTCGTTTTATACTATTGAAAATTTAATACGAGAAGATGTAATTTTAACTACCGAAATTATTAAAAAACGATAAAAAATGACCCTGTAGAATTTGAAATTTCTTTTAAATGGTGTAACAGCATGTTACCAATATGTTTCAGTTCAATTGCATATATATATATATATATATATATATTACATGTTTTTGCCAAATCAAGATCAATACAAAATTATGTGTGACAAAAGATTCTAAAATGTATTTTTTAAAATAAATACATATGGATGAGTACATTGTGTTTTGTAAACTTACAATTAAAATTACATACTTTTTATATGTTATTCGGATTTAGTGTTGCATGAAATCAGACATTGTAGAATACCCTATGTACTGTAAACTTGTAGATATTAGTGATAATTAATAGTTCATTCTCATAGCTACGTTTATATTTCTCTACTTGAATAAACATATGTAACCAAGGCTTGTGTTCGGGGCTCTCTTACCTATACAGCCATGTAGTTAACTATTAATTCTGAAAATTAGTGTCACTAAATTTGATAAAATCAACCTGTTATGTTTCAGGTGGAATATACCTTCAAGAAATACATCGTATACTTCGACCCGGAGGTTTCTGGGTACTTTCTAGCCCACCAGTAAATTATGAAAATGGATGGAGAGGAAGGAATATAACGATCGAAGAACAAAAATCAGATTTTGACAAACTGAAGAAATTGCTAGCCAGCATGTGCTTCACATTATACAAAAAGAAAGACGGCTTTGCATTCTGAAAAAAATCTTCAAATGATAGCTATTATGATCAGCTTGATTTATCTTCATATCCACCTAAATGTGATGGTAGCACCCATCCAGACTCTGCATGGTACTTTCCTTTAAGACCATGCATAACAATCCCTAGCCCAAACCACAAAAATATTAGCACTAAAAACTACTCCAAAATAACCAAACCGTTTGAACTTTGCGCCTGAGCATGTTTCAATGGTTCCTGGTGGGAACTCTAATGTGTTTAAACATGATAATGGTAAATGGAAAGTGAGAATTAAACATTACAAGTCAGTGCTTCCTGCTCTTGGAACTGATAAGATTCTTAACGTTATGGATATGAATACATTATTTAGAGGATTTGCTGCTACCTTTATAGTTCTCCTTTGTGGGTGATGAATATTGTCTCTTCTTATGGTCCAAACTCGCTTGGCGCAGTTTATGACAGAGGTTTAATTGGTACCCATCAAGATTGATAAGCAACTGAGTGTATGTTTTTGCACATAAAAGATTATAAAACCATCAATTTTATTGCAGGTCAATCTTTTAGGTAATGCATAGGTTAATTTTTTCATGCATGTAGTGTAAAAATCTATCATCTGTTCATCGTTTTGACACAACATAGGGTAGTGTACGGGTTTGATGGTTATATTGAGGCATAAAAAGATGCAAATGAGCTTGCTGATAAACGTTGGGAAACACACTGCTGATCGGTGGGTGCGAGCATGAAGATAGGAATTAAAATACCCATGAACCTTAGAACCTTAGTTTAAAGCGCCATAACACTTGTAACTGGAGTCACTGGTCCTTGAAATCTTCATGACATTTGATAGTCCTACATATTTTATTATGCTGGATTAAATGTATTTTAGCAGACAGGAATTAAAATTACCCCATTCAAACATAAATGTCTATCTGGTTTATGTTTCCCTTTGAGGCCAATGTAACTTCATTTCAATTGATCGAAACAAATCTAAGTGTGTAATTGCTATGCTGCAGGGCAGAACCATGTGGATGGGTACCATGGACTATCAATAAAAACTCAAACATATTTCTCAACAGCATTAGCAATGTGGGACATTGAATTCTACATAAAGGCCGATGATGATGTACGTGTGAGCATCGGTCTGTCAGTCAGTTGCCTTCCCTAATAACTATTTTCTCCAACTAAATTTGAAATGCCTTCCCTAATAACTATTTGCTCCAACTAAATTTAAAATTTTTATATAACCAAATGTATTTTTTTTCTTCAAATCAGCTACTTAGCATGCCACATTTCAAAACTTCGTGTTTATATTGGGTGGATGAAGTCTGGACCTGTTCTTTCAAAGCAGTACGATCGGAAAAACTTCACACGTTATTTTCTTCTTATACAAAACAATAATTTACAAATCATTATTCCTTTTTAAAAATGCAGGGGCGTCAAATATTATGAACCAGAACATTGGAAATTCAGACAAGTAGGAAACAAGTACTTCAGACATGCAACGGGACAATTGAATGCGATATCCAAAGATTTGGCTTAATATATATCAGTAAGTAGGTTAATGTTTTGTAGAATATGGTTCTTCTATTCTAGCTTCTTTTTTTGGAAAAAATAAATAAACAAAAATAAACTATAGATTGATGTGCTAATAGTTGATATTAATTGCTGTAGGTTTAAACAGTCCAAAAAAACCACCAAAATGCATTCCTGAATTCCATTAAAAAAAGTCTATGTAAAGGTAAAAAATAATCGATAAACTTTTGTTCTGGTCTTTAACCACAACTTGGTCCAATTCCTGCCTCGAATCCACATTATGTTTTTATGATTATTATTTTTGTCAATTAAGTTTAGTTTATTTTATTATACAGAAATTTACTTCACAAGTATGCCAACGAGGAAGTATATTTAGGTTCTTGGTTCATAGGTCTGGACATTGAGCACATCTATGAAAGGAGCCTATGTTATGGGACACCACTAGGTAATATTTGCTTACATTCCTGAATTCCTGAATTCCATTAAAAAAAAGTCTATGTAAAGGTCAAAAATAATCGATAAACTTCTGTTCTGGTCTACAACCACAACTTGGTTCAATGTGAATATGGCTTTCAGTTATGAAGCTTGTTTTTTGTTCATATGAAGAGAAGTTCAGTGCTTTGTACAGCAATGCACACAAATAAATACATTAAATAAAATATGACTATCAGTATGTTTCTTATCGTCATGGGAACCTATCTTCTAATTATACCGGTTTCGTCTCAAAAACTGTCATATTTATGTTTCCATAAGGAAGAAATCATTATAATATATATATATATATATATATATATATATATATATATGTCATTTTCACCGAATGAGTTCTTGAATCTTGACTTGTTTTGAGGACTGGCTCAAAGATGTCACAGCAGTAAGCCACAATGATCAATATTTTGAAAGGCCAGTTTTGGCCATGTTTAATTGAAGATTGTGAATGTAACAGCCAACAGATGCATTTTAGAGTTTGCACAGAAATGAGGCCAGTCATTACAACAAGTCATATATATAAGTTCAACTTAAACCGACGGCTTATAACATATTCCAAAGCAACATAGAATCGTATTTGCATTTGTCCAATTGGGCATATGGTCCTTTCACATTACAGTGACATTTCATTTACTATTACTGACCTTCATTTAAGTTCTTTTTTTTAATTTTATAGCATGTTGTATACTTTGTATTAGTCAATCGCCTACTGAAATAGTATGATGAATATTTAGTGTTTGTATTATTAATCCGATTAACTTTGTGCACACTTTTTTGATGAATTGATTCTCAAGCATTACTTTTTCTTTACAAGTAGATAGATGATTGTGATGTAGAAAAAGGTTGCAACGAGTTATGGATCAAAGTTATTTTTGCTGCTAGAACTAGTTTTTGGTTTTAATGTATGTACTACTCGCTTTTGTTTTATTATTGCTACTTGTTCTATATTTTGTTTTTGAACTATTGATGATAAACTATTTATGTTTGGTGTAAGTATATTGTGTATTTTAATTATTAAATTTCATATGTTGGTTATCAAATATGTGTCCATAATGTGGTATTGATACAATATGTTGATTTTAAAATGTGATATCTATATAATATGCTAAGTTTGAAATGTGGTATATATACACATTGTGGCGGATGTTTATGAAAATGGAATTAAAACATTCCACGGCATTTTTAAAATAGCCATGGAAACATTCCATAATGTTTTTAAAACGCTGTTGAAACATTCCACGGCGTTTTTAAAACGTCGTTGAGAGTTTTAACAGCGTTTTAAAAATGCCATTAAATTGTATCCAAAAACATAAAGCACGATTTATTGCAACAGGGAAACGCTGTAAATAAATATCACAACATTGAAAAAACCATATAAAATCTTATCTTAGAACGAAACAAATGCTAAGAATGATCTCTAACTCCGCTTAACCAAACGCTGTTAAATGATTGCATGACACCGGGGAAACGCTGTTAAAAAGAACATTTAACAACGTTTATTTCTTGTCATTGTATATCTCTGACATATAACTGCATGTCGATATACATCGTATGTAAAAATGCTGTTAATAGTTTTTATAGCGTTTTTAAAACGCTGTTAAAGGTCATGTCTGTTGTAGTAGGTAGATCTTAGGATTAAACCTACGGATGGTAGGACTGAGTGTAAACATATTACTAGAACATGTTGTGTTTGTTGGATGCAAGTGGTTGCAAGTGTTTGCTAGTGGTTGCTAATGGACGCATATACACACACTAGGCACTATTATCTCTTAGTGATTGGCCTAACTAGGTCACTAAAGCATATGCATATAGATGTGTGTGCAGTTGCATTTTTATTTCATGGTTGCTATGAATGGTTGATTATCATATGATTGTTTCATTTAGATGATGATTGTAGCATGCACGTAGAACTATCAGTTGTCATTAGGGAATTTGCATTCATTTGGATACATGGTGCGGACATGAGTGAGTAAAAAAGAGGTCGATTGAATCAGTAGACCGGTTAATCTTTTGCATTAGTTAGGGATATAGACACTACACTATTGCATATATCATAAATTGCATTAAAAAGCTCAAGGATAATGGATGCAATGGATGATGGTTGAATATGTGGTTGTGGAATTTGGATGAAAATATTTATTTCATTCTTCTATCCTTGGAGATTTCGAGTGAGAAATCCTTTAAGGAGGGGAGAATATAATAACCCAAAAAATCAGAGTAATAATAATTAATTAACAAATTAATCGAATAATAAAATAGGGTTAGAAAATTGTCAGAATTGAGCCATGGAAGTTGTACATGTGGTCTGCGGTAATTTTCTTACCAATTATTATATCTAACTTGTCGAAATCCGAGCAAGTATGAAGAAGTTACGAGAGAAATAAGAAATCAGAATATATAATTAAAAGGAAAAAAGGTAATAGGTCGACTCTTGCTAGGGTCAGGTCGACCCGCCTTTCTTCCTGGACGATTTTTCATCCAGGTACAAGCCGAAGACTATAATTCTGATTTTTGTGAAATCCTGTGCGTCCGTAGCTGCATCCAATGGTTCCTACTGAGCCTATGACATGGTTGCACCAGATTAAATCATCAAATCCAATGGCCTGATATCCCTCAGCCACACTATAAATAGAACCCTAGGCCTAGCTATTTTTCTTATTAAGATTTTCTCCAATTTGGGTTCATTGCCTGATGCTAAACCCTAAATAGAAAAAATTTCTAGGGAGGAAATTCTTTTAATAAAAATATTTTACGCCCTAGAAGTGCATCCAGAAAGGCCAAGGATTAGAGCTTAGGAAAACATGTGATTGTTTGTAATTATTTTAGATTTGTACGCAGTTTATAATAATATGGTTGTCAATAGTTGTAGTTTTCCTACAATTTTGAGACAGTTTTTATGTAAGTTTATTTACAGTCAGTTTTTAAGTAAATTTCAGAAGTTCTTTTCAGTCTATTTTTATTTAGTTATTTTATTCAGTTATTTGTTGTTATTTACATCTGTTTTAAGTTGGAATTTAGTATGTAAATGTTAGTTTCTTTTTATAGAAATTTAATCCTTTTTGACGCAAATAAAATATTAAAAAGATAAGAATTTGAAAATATGGATTAAAATAGAAAACACTAAATTTACAGAAATCAGATGAAAAATGAGAAGAACTGAAATAAAATAGAGATGGACTGAAATAGGCAAATTTGAGAAATTTGCAAGCAAAATTATAACAAGTGGTTATAACTAAAAAGAGAAAATAAAAGAGTAACAGTTGCAAGAACAATTATAACACCTAGTTTATAATTAGAAAGAAAGAAATAACAGAAGGGGCTTATTTTAAACTTAGATCTTGGCTTAAGTTAATAAGAAAATATAGCAGTAGTAGCCCGTAACGCCAACATCCCTTTCAGGTCTAGGACTGATGGTCTCACACGTAGGTGAGGCCGAGCATGCTTATGTTGATTAGGGTAAGCAGGTAGCCAATATATGAGGCTCAAATTTGAGGATTTGGGAAAGGGGCACAAAGTTAGAAGATTTGTTTATTATGACCAGTACCGGCAGCATTCCCTTTTAGGTCGAGGACCGATGGACTCACACATGGGTGAGGCCGGGCACGCTTATGCTGATTAGAGTAAATAAAGGATCAAATAGGGGGTAACAGTTAGTGTGTACCGACGATGACCGAGCGTGCGGCATCGATTAGGATAAATAATTCACTACTGCATCCTAAGCGCTAAGAGGTGTCTTTTGTTGTGGGACCAACAAAATTGGCTCACAGTGGCACAACAAAGATAGGAAAGGTCGATCAATGGGTAGGATTAGGATTTCATCCTAATCAAATTAGCAGTTGAGATAGGATTAGGATTTCAGCCTAATCACAGCAGTTTAAGACAAGTGCAAACAATCAAAGCAAACAGTCAAAATGAATCAGAAATAGTATTTTATGTGAGTTTTATCTTTTCTATATTTTCCTTTCATGCTAGAACTACTGCTTAGTCTATTATCTTTACCTTGCTTAGAATTGCTAATTATTACTTTCACTCACCAGACTTATTATCTGACTCACTCCTTTATCTTTCCTTTTCTCCCCATAGGCCAGCAGAGTTGAGGATAGTTGATTCAGGTTTCTTGGAGATTCATTTCCGGAGTTTTCTCATTTCATCTATATTCTTCTACTTTTCATCGTTTTCATTTGGCTCATGGCACTTGTGAGAGGGATTATTATTGTTATTTTAGTACTCTGATTTTGTGAGACTGAGATGTATTTTCATGAGACATAAGAGATTTTTGAGACATGTTATGTTTTTATGACTTATTTTGAAGTTTAATTCTGAATGATATATTATTATTTAAATGTTTTCCGCTGCTTTTACTTATTTGTCTTGTGAATCTTAGTCTCTGTGATGCTCTAGCTATACCTATAACGCACCACATCCTTTGGTGTGCCCTTTTTAGGGATACTAAAGGGTGTGGGGTGTTTCGGTTGTGGGTCATGATAGGAGTTGTGATATATTTGATATTATCTAGTAAGGGGTAGGCCAGTCCTGATTCGAAAGAGGTCCATATGAGGCCATTGCTACATTTTTTAGAGTTGTACTATGGTAGACGGTACCCCAGCAGCCTTGTCATTATATGAAATTAAGTGCCATATGGACTTGGTTGTGCCCAACTATGCCAAAACCTCATATGCAAGCATTTCAGCTATATTCACAATTTATTTTAAAACCCTAGACATTATTATATATCACTGCATATTCTATAAAAATGTTTTGGTTATCATAAGGTAAATTCCTCCATGTCTATGTGTGGCGTGGTCTTACGAGATACCTTTATTTTTAAATGGTTTTTATAAGATACAACAACCCTTGTGATTAGAGTTTCTTGCTCTGGTTTACCAGACTGATTCGGATGTTATTTTCTTATAATACTCGGGTTAGATCCAAGTATTTTTCCAAAGTTAGGTTTGGATGTTTTTGGAACTTCAAGTGACGAGCTGGATGCCTCCAAGATGTACTTATGTATTTTTATTTCTGTCGTATTTCCTTGGTTGTATTTATCAGCATTTGTAAGGACAGGTTGTTATAACTTTCCAAGCCGATGATAGATTAGATTCTGATGTTGTTTGGAAGTTTCTTTGTAAAGAAATTTTGAATATTATATATTACTCATTACGATGTAAGATTTTTTTTCTATCTTTACTCTTCACCCCAACAATTTGCCTTTTCTGCATTTAGTTACTCGATACGTAAATACCGTAAATGTACTAGTGTAGACTTCTGAGGATCGAAAATGTGGGTCGTCACACATAAAAAAGGGTATTTGAAAGGAGCTAGAAAGGAGAATGGTTAGTGAAAGAAGAATGTATTCTTGTGTTGTAAAATGAGAATTTGAAAGGGGTATTTATATTATTGTTTTGTTGTGAATAATTATTTTTGTTATTGTTTTATTTTGTTTTAACCATTTTTAAATAATATAGTATAATGAATACATATTATTTATAAATTATGAAATTCTATAAAAATAACATAAAAAGAAGATAAAATTTATTAAATACTAGCAGTTAAGATGTAACGACCTGGGATTTTAGACATCCTGAGTTGTGAATATTAATTTATAATATTAAATAATATTGTATCTTTATATACAATATTTCCATAAATTAATGATTAATAATCTTATGAAATTTTTCCAAATAAACATAATTTGAATTTTCAAGTATATATTAAATTTTAGATTGGTTTAAATGAAATTTATTATACATATTTTGTTTTGAAAAATATATGTGCAAATTGTTTTGGAAACATATATGCATTTTGTTTAGAGAATTTAAAATTATTAAAATCAAATAGTTATATATATATTAGAAACAATAAATCTACATATAATGAGAATAAAAATTTATGACATTAAATTAAATTGAGATGCATATAAAATTTGGATAAAATTCATAATGAAGTAAAAGTAAAAATTTTGGATTCTGGAATATGTATATATATGTTAACTAAATAGAAGTATTAAGATTTCTAAAATAATGATATATTGAATTAGAAAAGAGTAAATGATTAATGATAAGTTGAAAAGAAAATTTAAATTATTGACAAAATGTTATAAATAAATAGATGTGTATATGAATCAAGTAAATAATTGGAAAAGAAACTATATACACATTGAATAAAGAATTTTATAACAATTAATAAATTCAGTTGTATAACAACCACTTAATATAATAATAGGGGTGTATATAATTGAGAAACTATATACACCAAGATAACAAGTGTTTTAAAATATTTGTAGATAATATATGTCTATATTATAAATAAAATTTTGAATATGATTATATATATACATATAAGAAGGATTTAGCAATAATTTTATACTACTATGAAGTTTTATAACACAACGAGTATTTAATATTGAAAGTCATTCTATTTATAACATATGTATATGGGGTATTTAATATAGAATGTTACGTTTTGTTTAAAAACCCTTTGTATTCTTATAAAAACAAATAAGACAAGAAGTTATTTTAATTTATTGAGTTTTCGCCTTTATTTCATGGTACGAACGACAAATGCAAATTTTAATTGAGTCAAAAGCAAAGATAAAACTTTAGTTATTTTGTAGTCTTTGTTTGAATTAACACACACACACACATACACACACATATATATAAGATGAATAAATTAAGAAATGTTATTTCAATATAGTTTCTTATTTTTATTTTTAACAATACAAATATTACTGTGTCTAATAATGTGAATTATGAGCTGTTTAAATTTTGAATATATTTGCATACACTTTCAATAGTGTATGATTTACATTATTTTAAAAATATGATGAGAAGAAGGCTGTAAATTATTTATAGAAAGCAAGAAACTAAAAATAATAACGAGTAGCAGTTATTTATCTTATCAAAAGAAATAAGAAAGAATAATATAATAAATAAATATTAATTTAAATCAGTAAGCCGGAAAGAACTAAGATACCAATTTACTTACCTTTCAAATTTTCATTTCACCCTAAAGGCAAACACTTATTTCAACAATCAAGGAATATTACCATACTTAAAAACAATACATACATGTGTTTGTCCTTGTAATAAATTCTGTCAGCACATATATATACACTTGTCTTGGTTCAAATCTAAGTACAAATGCCTTGGTAAACCTATTAGTGTAAGTAAAGAGAAATAATTAAGAGGTTAGTAAAGCTATAACTGTAAGTAAAAGAAGAAAAGAAGCAACAAATAATCACGGCAGTAAATTGTCTGATGGAAGTAAGAAATATCTAACAAAATCTATAATTTCTTTCACAATCTTTTCAACAGAAGTAAAATCCAACTTGCAGACCAACAGGATGGCAACTTCAGCAAACATTTTTGTCTACTCTGCTCCCTGATCTCGATCTGCAGCTACCTCTATATAACTTAACCATTACAGGTTCAAGTTATTGAAAATTTTAAGCATAAATTCGAGAAAAAACTAAAGCTTGTTAATGTCTTAAGCAATTAAAGAATAAAAAGAGGAAAACAGTGTTCTGTTAACAAGAAGAAAACAGTGGGAGTATTTGCTATTCGAACTCAAAACTCAGGGATTTTGCGAAGTGTTTAAAAATTCGATTTCAACTCTTAGTCAAGATCTCTACTTCAAGTTTTGAAGCTTCTGGAATCGATGTTGAAGGTGAGAATCTAAGTTTTAAAAACCTGGAAATTTAAATTACTCTGTACTGTAAAAATATAGTGTTCAATCTGCCTTCAAAAAACTTAATCTTTCCACCTAAGCTATATTTCAGATTGATGTAAACTAGGAAATTGTTCATTTGCAAGTATAGTTTGTTGGAAAAATAAATTTGTGTGGAATTGGTTTGTGTAACTCGAGTAAGTACTGTTTTACAGTGGGAACTCAACTATTGTCAAAATTTAATGTTTTTAATTGTAGGATTTAAGTATGCAATCTCGATCCTTGTATGAAAATATGATTTTTAGTGGTTAATTCATAAATTTTAGTGATGATTATGTTGAGAAATCGAAAGATAAACAGTTTTCAATTAAAAATATTTTTCCGACAACGTAGACGAGGAGAGGTGACGAGGTCGGTTTTGATAGAAGTAGGCGATCATGGTGGAGGTTTCTACCGTGGCCATTTTTCAATTTTTGGTTGGGTTCGGTGGTGTGAAGCGAATTTAGGGTTTTAGTGGAGTTTTTGGAAGGGAGGAAACGGAGTCGACTATTGGATTGGGGTGGCGACCGTGTGCTTTGATTTTGGGAAGGAAGCAAGCAGGTTGGAGTGGCTTTCGATCATGATAAGCGGCATACCCGGTAGTGACCGATGGTGGTCACGGTGGGACGATATGTGGGAATAGGTTAGTTTGTTTGGTTACAGGAAGTGGTGCCGATGGTTGAATTTTTGTTCAGAGGGCCAGAGGACTTCGGCGAGGCAGTGGATGGTTTCTGGGAATGAAGTGTGATTTATCCAAGGTGTCACGGCAAGCAAATGTTGCTGATGTAGTTCGTACATGTGCACGCCGTGCACAGGGAAAATGCTCGGAGTCGTTCGATATGAAAGTGAATCTAGGTTTGAATTCCGGTGTGTGACGTGTTGCGTGTGCAGTAGAATTCGAATGCGACGCTGTGTCGATCGTAGTGGATGTTCCGGTGAGGCAAATGGAGTAAGGTGCTTGATGAAGTTTGTAATCTGGTGATAAGAAGTTGTGAAGAAGATGAATTGGAATTTACTGCTTTGTGCAGGGACTGGGCTCGGCCCATTTGAGATGTTTATATTAGTTGGGGGTTATGGGTCGTGTAGAAGTGTGTTACAACCTTGGGTTTAGTTTCTTTTGTAAACTGAAATTCATTAGTAATAAATGATCATAAGTAATGTAAAGGTAAATGACAATAGATTATCTCCCAGGCATGAAATCATAAAGTGGTCAGGGTGATTGTGGTAAACCAAACTTTTGTTTTAAAAAAATAAATAAATAAATAATATATATATAAAATGTTACTTATGTTTAAATAAAAGAAGAAAGTCTGGGAACAGGTTGATCGATTTTGAATTTAACTTAAGTTATTTTAATAAGCTACTTTATTACAAACTAGACAAGTTTTTAATAAGTAATTTATTTAACGAATTAACGACCCTTGAGTTTGTTTGTAAAAGAGAATAAGTATAAGTGAAATGATTAAGGAAATTAAATAAACATTACACTTTTTGAAATAACGCAATTTCTTAAGTAATTTTAACATAATTACATAATTTCCCATATAATAAAGTGTTATTAAGAGGTTTATTCCATCACTGGATCTTACGTCGTTGTACGATCTATTGTGTAGATTAAATAAGAAAATTAGCCTAACAGACATAATTAAAATACCGTTTGAATATGTGTGCCATTATAAAATTTTACACGGCTTATCTTTCAGGATGTACCAAACTGAAATATATGTGTTAATAATAGATTGTTTTTAAACTGATTGACATCCTGATAGCGGAAACTGACACCATTCCGTTGAATAGTAAAATTTAACACTTGTTGATTGTATAGGCCATCTATTTGATCTTATCTGTGTAGTTGTTTCTAGCATTGCTAAATTATGAACTGATATCCATACATGTACCAGTATTTCCCTGTTAATCATATTTGGAAATATATATCAATCTATGGAAGCTGATTGATGGAATATATGAAATTGTGAAATGTGAATGGTGAATTGATAAGTACCGTTGAGACTGATAAGCCTTATTCTGTTTTAATTGATTTTGAACCTAGTTTTGTTAAAAAGATAAATATGTTTAGAATGTATTGAAAGAATTAAATAATAATTTGAAAAAAAACAAACGTAGTTTATATATTATTATGAAAATCATTTTAAAGGGTATAATTTCTATAAGTATGTATTATTTAAATTATATCAAGTATTAAACTATTTTAAATTGGTTCCTTAAAAGATAATTTTTATTAAAATAATTTTCAATCTATAATATACACTTATGTTATATAGATGTTGTTTAATTAATATTTTAAAAAAATATCTTATAAAGAGTATTTAAATAAACTTGTGAATAATATTTGGAAACCTCATAAGTATGATTTATGGAATAAGCTTCCTTAGTAAATTTAAATCCGTTAGGATTTGAAATGTGAACAAGGCTTAATGGTTGCAATGGGAAATAACTTAGTTGTATTGATTGGTTATTTGATAGTTAAATAACCGACTATCAATATTGGACAATACGTTAATCGTTTCGAAGAGACCGGGATCGAGATTTATTTCTCGAAAACCACTTCGATCTGGTTCATACGTTTCGTGGGGAAACAAGTTCGAAGTCGAAGATGGAGCAGTGAAGTGCAAGGGCTAGTCGCTACTAATCCTGAGGATATTTCCAAAATAGATGTAGTAGGAATAGTGCCTTCGGTTCCGTTCGAACCCGGGCCAGGACTTGTATGGATGAATGCTTTCTGAACATCGTAAGGTGGACGATGAGCATTCTAAGGGATATGTTCTAAAAAGGTAATGCTTAACCTCAAGCCTCATCAACCAGGAATGGCTGAAAATCAGGGGTTATGCAGCAAGGCTTCGTGGGTGGCCCCCACTTGAGAGTAAGGTCATCCCTGTCTAGATTTCCCTTTTTATTCGGCTTAGTGATGCGGTTGTTGATCCCAACCGTGGGGTGATCTTATTCGGAACTGTCCAGTAAGGGATGGTTCCGGTCTTGTGTTGTAGGGGGTCGGGAGTGATCCTCGGTACAGTGATCTGGGCCATGTACCGTGACAGGTGGTACCCCAGTGCCTAGTCATTAGTTGGAAATCCATTCTCCCTACGCGCCTTTTACGAGTTTTGTTTGTATTACACACTCTGTGGCTAGTAGCTGGAATTTAATAATGTAACAATTTCGGCTATTTTAATAAGAATTCGTAAATAGACCTTATTATAATATCATAGAATTTTAATAAAAATGTTTTAGCTATCGTAAGGTAAAAACCCGACATGTTTATTTGTGGCGTGGTCTTACGAGATGCTTTTGTTTCAAAGGATTTTCTAACTTTAATAATCAAGTTAAATGTGTTTCTCACGCTGGTTTACCAGACTGACCCGGGCTTGGTGTTTCTCCTATATGCTCGGGTCAGACCGAGCATATGTATTCCAGGTTTAACTGGAAGAGTGGAAGATGTCCAGGAGAGGAGCTGGATCCGGAACGTATTCCTGTAGATGTTTATATTCAGTCTATTTGGTCGTGTGGTTATGATTGTAAGGACAGGATTGATATAACTGTCCGTGTTGTGTGGTTGTAACTCTGATGTAAACTTGTATATGATATATAAAGTAATAGTTTTGGTTTCATGTAAAGATTTGTTTATATTCTAATTTAGTTGATCCGCTGTGAGATTCTGATTTGTTCTCTTTTCTTCTATCTTCTTTCTATTTCTACCTTCTTTCTTTCTTTCATTATCCGTCTTTCCGAACGGTTCAGCTGACAAGAGTAGTTTAATTTCAGTTTTTAATCAGTACGGAAATATGGGTCGTGACTTTAGAATATAAATATAAATACAGTATTACCCTGTCCTGATTCTTTCTATTAGATATATCACAAGCCACCTAAGCTTTTAGGATCATCCAGCAGGCAACAGACAGATTTTTAGTATGCCTGATGAGCATTTAGAGTGTGCGTGGCTTCTCATTTCTCATATAAGTCATCCTCCTACCATGCAGTCATGTAACATCCTCCATGGAGGCTCAAAGCTAATGGCTATGGATGCTATTAATTCTCAATGACCAAATGCGGTAATGTTTGGTACATTAATATAACAAAAACACATGAATATGGAAAATTTTCAAAATCATAAAATAGATTTCTCATTCAACTTCAAATCATGTTTCAAATTCATCACATAATCCCAATTCATAACCCACGTTAGAAGAATATAATTATTAAAAAATACGCCAAGAGCGACATATGAAGATGCACCCTTGGATGATCAGAGTTTAAATATAGGCAATTTAACAAATTTGTCATTATAACCAAAACATAGCGGAATCAAACAGAGAAGAACTTTTAATAGCCTGCTTACCTCCTGCACGTCTCCCGAAGCTTATTCGTCTAAAGAAGAACATTAAACCTTAACTCTCAAGCTATTCAAAATCAACCGAGCACTCGAGAGTTTAAGGGGAAAATATAAACTTCAAGTCATAAAAAAAGTCTGGTATGAATAATAACCTACCATCTCGATTCATATAATTGTTTGGTGGTACCACACCGCTTAGTGGAACGGGTTTTCCCCTCACTAGTATCCTGACTCAATTTACAATAACCATGTACCTTACTTCTGCATCCATAATAATTAAGACATAACATAATAAAAATATCATGATGATATGCAAACATGCAATATATTATGGATTTTTCATCCTCATTAATTTGACTATTTGTCTCAGTTATAGTTTCTAGGGTCACTATTAACCTATTAGTTGTCATGAGCTAGCTAATAACATGTTCAAAGCTTATGGACTATCTGCTCGGTTTCATAGTTTTTCATGGATTTACTACGAACCTATTGGTATCTACAAATAACTTTGTCCAATTATCCATGGTAATATGAAAGATTTTTAAAATGGCGTCTAATTTTGGTATTTTTGGAAAAAGCTTTCCTTGCTAAGGATAATTGGTTAAAGGTATTAACCATATTTCATTTGAAAAATGATTACAAGGAAATTAAACCAGAGCTATTTATATTATTATGTTACGATCAATTATCATTTGTGCTTCTTCTGTGAACATATTCACTTCATAATCAACCCATAACTGTATTTTGGTGGTATTAAGGGCAGGATAACCAACTAGGTTGACCCAGTAGTGAATATAAATTGATAGAGTTGTATCCAAGAGGTCAGGTAGACCAGAACATAGGATGTCCAAAGACTGATGAAAGAGTTGTTTGTTTAGACAGGTTCATAGTAAACCCATGAAAACTATATATGGAAAAAGTTATTGGCATGGGCCAATAGGTTCTTAGTGACCCCATAAAAGCTATATCCGGATTAAATTGTTGATAGAGATTAATAAGTTCATAATTAACCCATGAAAACTATGATATGAGGGAAGTTATTGGAGAACCTAATAGGTTAATAGTTAACCCATGAAAACTGTTTTCCTTTGAAAATTGAGATTGGGTTTCTTATTTGAAAACTAAGGCTTTCGAAACCTTAGGCCATATCTTTTGAAACCATTAAATCATATCCTTCGAAAGTATTCAAACCTTCTTTTCAAAACACTTAAATATATGTCTTTTGCAACACTCAAAACATCCCTTTCGAAAGCATCAAAACCTTCATTTCGAAACCGATAAAACATTCATTTTGAAAAATGTTAAAGCTTATCTTTCAGAACCACTTAGTTCAAGTAGGGATTTATTGAAGCATAGCTTATAAACCATATGAAAGTATCTCTTTCAAAATCATTGGGTTTAACCTTAAGTATAACTTTCGGGTCAAAGTGAAGATAAATGAAAGTAACCCTTTTCGGAAACTTTAATCTCCAAGTAAAAGAATTTGGGGGAACATATGGCTTCGAAACCACCCTTTCAAAAGTAATGATCTTTAAGTAAAATAATTGGAGAAAAAGATAGCTTCGAAATGACCTTTCGAAATCATTGCCTTCAATATTTTTAATATAAGTGATTATAGGGACTCTTTCAAAAGCATTGGGTTGTGCCTTTTATATTAATAAAACAAAAGCTTACATTTCGAACTCATTGTTATAAGGCTATAAAGAAAAAGTGATCTTTAACCAATTCTAAACGTATGAAGATGACATCTAGGTTTCAACTGGGTTCAAAAGCAATTACCCTATCAAAAGCTACTTTTTAATACTTAACATGTGGCAACTCAATCAAAAGCTATTTAAAAGTAACTTCAACCCTTTCGAAAGCTTCTTAGAAAACAAGCGACAACTCAAACGCTTCATAAACATGTCTTTCGAAAGCTTCTTTAGGAACAAAGTAAGTGGCATCCCCTTTGAAAGAAAAATGAAGGCAAGTGGGTTGACTCGGAAGCCATTAAAAGTTGCATCAACCCCTTTGAAAGAAAAACAAAGGCAAGTGGGTTGATTTGAAAGCCATAAAAATGGCATCAACCCCTTCAAAAGCAAGCTTTCAACACCATACCCTTTCGCCTTTCTCCAATGCGCTACATACCAACTATTTGATATCAAGTGTATTGGTTTCGAATGGGTTCGAAAGGCTGACTGGGATGATTTCAGTAGCAAGCAAATGTAAGTGTCAAGTTTGTAGTTCAAAGCAAAACTGATTTATACCTCTAAAAGAAATTCCTTTACACCTAACTTGCCTTATTTGTCAAAATATGATCGATTGCCAAACCTTTATCCAAAATCATTCTCTAAGAATGCTGCTAAATTCAATTCATCAATTAATAATTAAATATATTTTAGTTATAAAGTCCTTCCCCTTAACAAAACAATTAAGACATTTAAGTTCCCAAACTTAATCAATTTAATTTTCATAGTAAATCACTTAAGAAAAATTCTCAAAAATCATCTTAATTCACTTTTAATATGTTTTCTAACATATATAAATTTCGGATCCAAAATACTTTATATAGTTACCTTAATTAACTTTAAATCCAAATTGCCTATTTCTTCCTTTCAAAATTCATAATAAATTATCCATCGCTTGGATTATTATGAAAATTTAAACTCATCCCCAAAATAATATTTTACATTACATATTAAATCCTCAAGGCATTCGAAACCCATTTTACATAATTTTAGCCTTAAAATCATATCAAACCTTTTACAAACATGCTTGCTCAAATCAAATATCGTATATAATCAAAGCATGTCATCATTTTATCCAAAAGGTTTTTTAAAATCTTAAACCCGAAATTAAGATTTTCACTAAAACATATATGAGATGGTTTAAATTATTATTCACCTTGTTTGGATAAGGAACCTGAGATTTGATATTGCTTAATTCTTCCTTGCTTGAATTCTCAACTTCTAGTTGATTTTGATCTCTTTTTTTCTACGGTTATGACCGACCTTAGTTCTCCTTGGCTTTTGTTTTTGATTTATGAACGTATGAAATGATAAATGAAGGATTTAGAGGTTACGGAATTATGGTATACGGCTACTTACCATAGTACCCTTGCCTTATTTTCTTAAGTGGTTAACTTATAAAACCATTTTTATAAACTCATTCTTATGATTTCATTTAGTTAAGGCATGACCTCTTATTTAGTTTTCAAATCTCAATCCCCTTGTCATTCCGGTCTGTGCATTATTCTGTTTAATTTATCTAATTAAATGTCCAAAATGATGTTATTTAAAATTAGGGGTGTTAAAAGTCATATATATAACAATGACATGTTCCATCTCCATGTCATGCAAAGAAACTTCACTTGTTTGACGTCTACAAGGAGCAGAAGTAGTAGAAGAGCGATGTGAGTGTGAAGTGCTGATCTTGGCAACGTCGTTCTTTGAGAAAGTCAGCATACATCTGAGTGTTCATCTAAACATCGGTAGGTGGAGCCTTTAAAACTATGAACTTGTAAGAGGTAGTTAGTATTCAAATATCACATTCAACTCTTTGAATTTTGAAGGCGAACAAACTTTGAAATTTTTATACTTCTTTCAGCCGTGTTACACCACATATCATCTCATCCAATGGCGTCATTTTCTCCGCATTCCATGGTTGATACGTTTATTTATCCATTTGGTAAAGTTATACCAGAGTGGACGGTTAACTGTGCAAATGGCTTGTAGCGCGAACTGCTCTAGCACTATTACTGTACACTGTTGTCGTTACTTATTCCTATAAATGAGTTTTGCGCAAGATAATATAGGTCAATTTACTTCCTGTTTGTTCTCTATGACAGTGCACTTTTATACGGTTGGACACTAAATGTGCCATTTTGATGTAATGTATATCACTGTTATCCAAATCCATGTCGATGTTTGTACCTTTGTTCTAAGTTCATCCATAACGTCTAATACTATATATTTTGACAAACTTATTTTAGTCGGATCTCAATTTATGTTTTGAATATCCATGTTGTTATTTGAGTATTATTAACTTCTCATGCATCCAATTGCATGCGTTTCAGTTTTAGTGTACAATTTACAGGCTTGGTATATCAATGGATCCTCAAATCCCATATGGTTCTTTTAACATCATCCAGCATCATCAAAATTTTATTATTTTGCGGGCCTCACTCTGCACATTTTTCGAAAAGTCATGAATTCAATAAATGCTTATCTACTCAACGTAGATTCTATGTAGTTATATTTATTGTTCCATTGATCTACATTTTACATTTCACAATTTGCTCAAAGTAGAAATCTGCACGTACGCATGGTTTTATGATAAATTTACAAAAATGACCTATACATAAGCTTTACAAAAGCAAACAAACAACTTCTACTGCTTATAATAAACAGAGTGTTCGTTCACAATTTATATACATTTTAGTCCACTTATTAACATTGGTGTGGTGGATAGGATCAATTTCCAAGATGTAACCATATGAAATAATAAATTAAATAGTTAATAAGCTATAATCCAATCTAAGTGTATAATCAAGAAATTAATTTAAGCATAAACTTGTATATATTTTAGTCCACTTATTGACAAGAAAACAAAGTCTAAAAAAGACAAACAAAATAAAGGTATGAAAGAAGATAATTAACAACTCATTCTAAGGACTTGTCATTTTTCAATCTGGCAGATAAGCTTCAATTCAGTTCCTCCTCTGGCAAGCAGGGCACTTGTATTTTTTGATACTCTCAGCTCTTGCAGGCGTGATTCTGACGCATTTTCCATGAAACCATTTTTCACAAACATCGCAACAGATCCAGAATTCATCATCTATTTCACTTTCACCACATGCACTGCACAGCGTCTCCGTTTGATCTTCATCCTCTTCTGCTTCTTCATTTTCTTCACGAGCTCGTTTTTGCTGCTTATGTCATATTAAATGAGTCAGTTAACTAAGGATTGATGCCTCAGTGTACACACATGTGCATGTATGTCTGCATTAGTGTACACGCATATGTATGTATGTACGTGCGCACACTCCAGCCGGTGCAGAAGGATCTTACTTCAACGGGTCTAAAAGAACAAGTTGTACACAATCTTACCTCATTATGGACAGAATGTTTCAAAACTTCCATGTGACATAGAAGTACCCAAAGTCTGTAAACTTGTGTGTATATGTGTGTGCATGTACGTGCGTGTAGACACACGGATGTGTAGGCCTGTCAACGGGTCAGGTTAGATCCGGGTATCTTAAAATATGGACTCGAGCCAAGTTACAATAATCAAACTCAAGCTTCGCTTGAACCCGCCGGATATTTCAAACCCAATACCCAGTCGGACCCGTCATGCTTTTTAAGTCCGTTAGGCAATGCCTCTATACCAACCTCGTACTATTTAGTCTAAAACCATACTTTAAACCAGCAGTTTTTGTAAAAATTGCACACATTAACATACAAATTGGATAGTAATGTAACCAAATTCAAAATAAAAGTAATGCAAAAACATCTACGTGCATACAAACAAAATTGTAAACAAATTACATATACTCATGTTTTGATATTACGAAAAACTAACAATCGGGTCGGACCCAAACTGAGCCGGGTTGTGATCAAACCGTACCTGACCCTGTAGTAACAGGATCAGGTCTGAGTCGAACTTGGGTAGTTAGAGCAATCCCATACCCAGACTAATAGGGCGGGTTGGGACCAAAGCCCATATCATTGACAAACCTATATGTACGTGTGCGCGCCCTCGACATTGTAATACGCTTGTACGCACGCGTACATATGCGTGCACACACTCTGACTTTGCAAAATAGCTCAAACACAAGAAAACTGGTGCAAAATCATGTTCTTGTTTTTTCTTTTACCTGTTTGGAGCCTGATTTGGAGCTGCTTTTGGAGCTGCTGTTAGGAGTTTTAGCCTTTTTCGGCTTCTTTGCCATTCCATTCACAACTTCGCTAATGGTTGGGAGATCATTGATCATCCGAAAGAGCTTGCTCCTACGTATACATATAATGCAAGTGAATATATATTTCAAAATAAAGGATGAAAAAGAATACTGCTTCAAGAAAATACAGTTGGGTTACAGAGGTAAAAGCCAGGGAAAAAATATACACAAGAAGAAGAAAAACATTGACCTAAATGTGTATAGTAGTTTTGAATGCAAAACATACATAAGAAAATGATATACTGACCTAAATTTACATAGTAGCTTTAAATGCAAATAAAATGAATGCTACGAAATTGGTTGTTTAAGAAGACTGTAGTTGAAGAAACACTCCAGGTTCACTTGATACGCAGATAACAGATACCCTTAGCATGCTAATCAAATCTGATTTACAGTTAGTTTTCTGTATCTGAATGTAACGCACTCACTCTGCACAATTGCAGTATGGGTCATCTTGTGCTAGAGCAATATATGTTGGTAACAAAATAGCCTAAATAGGTAATAGGTGGCTGCTGACCCGCAGCTATTAATTTGTATCAGATTTGGCATTGTTGAGAATTAACTAGCAAATAATATTATAGGTCCTACCAGACCATATTAGTTCATACGAACTAAGGTTCTGTATAACAGCTACCTGGTTTATAATGGTGGGAATTAATAATTCATATTCAATATTGGATATTGATGAAATTCTCATTTATCAATCGCATTTACTTATCATACTTCCAATTCAATATACACAACTATTTACACATCGAACCTTTACACATAAACATTATTACCGCAAATAAATTCTTATAAAAATATACAGGATTTTTGTTCCTTGCACCCACTTTAAAACTCTTTAGCATGTGAAATGTAGGTTTAAGTTTAAACAAATAAATTCCTTAATGATATCCAGCTTTCAACATTGGATTGTTCAGAAACAATGGATTGTCAGAAACATTGGATTGTTCCGAAATCTTTTCTAAAAGCCTCACATAGCTAGATGTTTTTAAAATGTTACTAGAATATTAAAATACATAAAACATATATTAACCTAGAAGGGGGTACCTTTAACGATTCCCTTGGTTGGTGATGTTAGACATGGATTAAACCCTACATCAAGTTAAATATTCAATTTAAAAGTACGGCATCTCTAGATTTATAAGAAATCCAACATGTTAACAATTTTAAAATATAATATTTATAAAAAAAATTGCGATAGTTTATTGATCTAGTCCTATTTCTGACACTGACACGCCACTGATATTAAACAAATCAGCAAGGTTGAGAACACCGATGAACATACAGTATTAGTATTGTCAACATCATATAACATAACAGAAATATTAATGGAGCAGACCAACAAATCTACTGCACAATTTAGTGAACAACACGCCTGCAATCATTAAGTACCACCAATAAAGAGGGATTATAACAGTAAATATCATATCTATGATTGCCGTGATTCATATTGTACAGATAGATGCAAAGTTTACAAGGTTTTCACCTGATAAACTATAGCATGAATTTGCTGAATTCAATGGGACTCACTTTTCATGGTCCCTGCTGAGTTTAAGGCAGCCATCGGTGAATGTTTACTCAGTGAAAATCTGGTAAACTTAACATTATTAATCTATACGTGTAGCAATATAATAGGATTAAACTATCTATTCTACAGGATTGATGAATACTTGAGATGGAAAATATCAAGACAGAAACTTCATAATTTCATGCAAATATGAAACTAAAGACCATGCTTAGCAATGAATTCCAAACAAACTATACAGATGTGACCATTAAGTACCACCAAAATTGCAGGAAGCAAACTTTGTAACAGTACCATTAGCTTGAAGCATACAAAAGGTATTGCACAACCTTTGATTTCCACATTTTTACATCTAAATAGCTTAAACATCGGAAAACATCTTGAAAACACCGCACACGTATGCACGACTATTATAGCATAGAAGAAGAAAAAACATAACACAACGCAGAGCAGGACATTAAAGCTGCAAAATAATAATTTGATACTGCTTTGAAGATGAAAATGGCATACCTGTCATCCCTGTCAAAACCAAATCGAGCAGCAAAATAGTAAGCTACAGCCAATAGCCATGTATCACTATGAACAGCAACAAGGTCAAGCCAGTCTTTTCTATCCATGCCATCGCGGGCAAAGTTTATTCCCAAAGCTGGCTCAGGGAGTTCGGGAGGAACTTCCTCGGCAGGTAAATTCACATCCCACGTCTCGTTAGGATACCCATAAAGGCACAAATTTTCCCTTTCTGTAATTAAGCGTTACGTCCGGAAAGTATAGCATAGAAAATAATAACACTCTAAGATATGACTTAAATTAACTGTCAGTACTGGCAAAAATAGAATTCTATAATTGATACCGTAAGTCTAGCTAGTAGTAATTTCAAGTCATCAACTCGTTACTTCGTACTACAACAGTATAAAGCAGTTATTCAATTACCAGAGTAAATATTAGATCAATCACCTTTCTATAATTTATAAAAAAATATGAAATATCTATAACAAATAAAAGCATAACCATGAATATGAGAAAACAATCATTTGTTGTGTTTTGCATGATAACCTGAAACAATTGTGTATAAAAGCCGACTCATTTCACTTATATTCAGTATAAGAGTGTGAACAGAATAATATGTGCATCCATTGCTAACTACAAAGAGACAGAACCAAATGCATAAGATTCATTTAACGTACAAGGTAGAAATAAATAATATTTCAAATCCAAAATCCAAAATGTGATTAAAACATACAACAATTTCAAAATTTGCAGAATTAGCTGTCTACTGTGCATTTATTTATGCTTTTGTTTACATCAGTTGTGCTTTCGTTATGAAACAAACAAATTTCTAGAGTATTTCATCTTACAGTTTTCATTCAAATACACGTATATGAGATACTTGTATAGCTAACTCGCAACAATAAGTTCAATAGTAAAGAAATACGAGTGCATCTATCATTTATGCAAATGATCCCAAGCATTTCGAAACAATCAACTAACATATTTCAAATACAATTGCTTCTCGATTAAATCGGATGAAAAAAGCAATTACAAATAACAGAATACGCCTAAATCAAACGATATAAATAATAAGGAAAAAGCTCACCTGGATCACAATCTTTAGTGAACTTATCAACCTCTGTACATAAGAAGAACTATTAATCTCATTAGAATCCACGATAAAAACAAAAAATGAAAACAACCAAATATTAGGGAAAATACCAATGGTGAGAGCTCGGACAATGGCGGATCGACGACCCCTGAAATCGTTAAACACGTCTTCAGGAGTGCGGGCGATATAAGGATGTTGCTCCATCTCCCGCCAAAATAATAATTAGGGTTTCGAAAGAATTTAATCTAAATTTTTGTGAATTTAAAGAGGAGAGAGTGGTTTTGGTTGCAAGATTTCTTCTTTTATAATGAGCGGAAACTAATCGTATTGCATAATTTGCATTTAGTGAGATAAACGGAAAGATTACTTGTCATTTTATCATTTTTGCGAAGGCAGGACCTGGTGTGCTCCTTTTTGGCACAGATAAACGAACATCCATCGCGTGTTCCGCTGACCTTAGTATAACAAAAAAATAAATGTGACCGCAAGGACAAATCTGGTGCTTTTAGTTGTACACAAGACCTATTATATCCATCTTCAATTGGATAATGATGATCAGCTAGGAAAGGAAAGGAACATTCCATTCTTTCTATTTTGTTCTTTACTGATTATTACATCATTTCTCTACCGATAGTTAGAGGTTCGTGATTACAAGCTCGAGTCTAACAAAGATATTTCGATATATTTTTATCTCTCAATATTTAGTTGTATTTTAAATAGCAGCAAAATAAAACTAGTATAACCGCACAACGGTAGAGAAACCGACCGTTGTGTTATTTGATATGAATGAAAAAAATATTTGTTAACTTTTTTTCCTTTATTAATAATTTGAAGAAAAATTAACTGCATTTAAAAGGAAAAACCTGAAAGTAATTGAAAATGTGTAGAATCGATTGTAATAAGTATTGTAAATGTAGGCCAACTGCATATTAAGGATCTGTCATCAATGTATTGTTATGAATCACCCACAGACATACACGTATATGTATCAAGAGAGATCGATATACTCTTGATTTTGAGCTTCTTTGTAGCTCTGTAACTCATTGTTTAATTTGAAAACCATGTTTAAGAGCAATGCTAAGGGCACCCAAAATTACAGAAGAATATAATAATTTATTTTAAAAATAAGTGCTTTAGTAGCTTATTTGCTTCAAGTACGTCATTAAGTGGATCTAGTGAGTTGAAGACCTTTTGAAGCACCAGCGTTAAGGCATGCATACATTCGGTAGAAAATGTGTAGAAAGCTATTATATAATACATAACAAAAATATGATCATGTGAGAAACATTAGTTCTTGAGCACAGATTCCATATTTACAGTTTGCCAAGTTTCAACACAAATATTGACACTATCCTGTAAAGACCCGTAAGTCCGTACTCTTTGAATAGACACTAATCTCCTTTGTTTAATTCAAGATGAACGAAAATACGAACCCTTAGGGGTTTTAAAAAGATTTTTAGAAAAGAAAAAGTAAGAAAGAAGAAGAGAGAAGATAGAGGGAAGAGGAAATAGAAAAGAGATAGAAAAACAGAACAGAGAATAGGACGGAACAGAAAACAACAGAACAATAACAGAATCTCACAATTCGCAGCGGAACAACATATAATAATAAATGAATAATCTTTAAACAAAGAACTATATCAGTTATTACATTTTATACATTACATTACATCATCTCATCAGAGTGTCATCCAGCTTGCCTCCAGCAACTCCAGAATATCCAGAATATCCTGATAAACCTTACTCTTGACTGCCCGTGTGGAAATTGGTGGGCACCCAGAGTTTAGGAAGGAAAACAATAAACTCCAAGTCAGTCATGTGACTGGTGTGAGAACTCAAAACAGTTTATTTATCTTTAAAATCAAAATAGAGGAATATTTTTATTTCAATTCGCAATGCTTTTAAAAATGAGACTACCATAAGGCCTCCCGCACACACACACAATGCAAACGCAGAATCGGAGGAGATTTCTCCTTATGATAGCCAAACATGCTTGATACGCATTAAAGTCAAATCAATTTTGATATTATTATTAGTGCATAGTGTATAAAACGATTTCGAAAGTAGAATATAAATCTTAGCCAGCATAGGTACCATTATATTATGCCTACTATAGCTACCTCCTGAGGAAGCAGGTTCTACAACTAAAACCGTACAAGTCACGTATTGTTTCTTTGGATTTCCAACAAATGGTCAGGCCAAGGAACTTCCCATTGCCACATGAGAAT
Source organism: Allium cepa (assembly GCA_030765085.1). NCBI lineage: Eukaryota > Viridiplantae > Streptophyta > Magnoliopsida > Asparagales > Amaryllidaceae > Allium > Allium cepa. The sequence continues at coordinate 1,028,040,158 of CM060937.1, read as the reverse complement.
GGCTCTGGAAAGACATCCCCGAGAACCAAACCGGAACTCTGCCAACACAAGGTCGGGTTACCCCTAACTGGGTAACTACTGACACGAGCACGCCATTCCCCGATCGTAAACGACCTTTCTCACGGGATCCCGAAAACCAACAACCACAAAGTAATAAATTCGTAGTAACCACATAGGTTAAATATCTGGGCTCCATACCATGATACAACCTCTATCCAGAAGGAAATGTACATACCCTAAAGGGTGCTACCCCTCATAACCTTGCCGCATCTTTCCTGTTTTGACCATTTCCGGGGTGTGAGGCTCGACGAAGTCACGTCCACAAAAACATACTTTATACAAAAGCCATGTTTTGGGTCAACAAATGATCAACACAATGATCACAAGGATAGACGATCAAATAAATGATCCTATCACAATAATCAACACAATGATCACAAGGATAGACGATCAAATAAATGATCCTATCACAATAATCAACACAATGATCATTTACAGCATCACTCAGCATATCACATTACCAAATTGGGAATATATCGCTGATAACCTCAACTATATAACCTCTGAGCTCGTACGTCTCAGAGAAGGGTGTTAAGCTAAAAGAATAAATTCTCCGCCACCAACAGAAATATATTTGAAAGAAATCGGCTTTATATCTCAACTTGTAATGTCAGACATACAATCCATACAAGTTTGTTCCGGGCTCGAACAAAACCGAAGGCACTTACAAAGAAGTCCTTGCAATCCGGGTATTCACAATCCCGATCGGATTCACCATCACATATGGAGAACTCTATACCGTAGCTACTCGGTGCAGAGTAAATCGACAGGTCATCCTATCGCTCTCGCAAATACCGGGTCTTCAACACCGATCTTCAATGCAATTCACAACGACGTATCACATATTCGGAATGGGTTATACGACCCCATGGTCCTTTCCCGGTTAACCCGAATAGTGAGCGCTTATTCAAAAATAAGTGTGGCAATCACATTCAAACAAATCATATCAAATACCCATTCAAAGGGAAATATTGATAGTCGGTTATTGAACTATCAATGGATATACACACATCACCAGATTCCAAATAATTTTCCAAATTATTTATTTTCCAAAATATCTTTACTAGATATATAATTTCACATTTCAAAAATAAATCAATATTTACTTTTAAACAAATTCTCCCTTTCATTCATAAATTCCATAGTGAATTTATAATCCAAAATATCTATGAATATTCGATTCCAATTATTCATTCCAATTTATCTTTAAAAAAAGATAAATCCTCAAAGTATTCACTTTATATTGGAAAAACATTTCCATACTTATTTAATAAGTAATTCACGAATTTTATTTATTTTCAACACTTGGAAAATATTCAATATACTTCAATCGAGATTAAGTATATATTTTTCATTCTTTAAGGAAATCACTCTCTTAACATATTTATTTGGGCCAAAACGAATGTTGCGTAAAACATCGTTACGACGACTCAAAAATCACTAGTATAGGGATTCGAAATTAAATAGATATATAAATCCCAATACTATGCAAAACATTTCCTTTCGGAAATCATTTACTATAACAACAGTGTTATAGTCCACCATTTCCTTCTATTTCTCGAAAACGTCTATTTCAACAATAGATGTTGAAATCTATGGTTTCGAATCTCAATACATTTAAAACATCGTTAGATCGTTTTAATTCCATTTAAAATATCACATTCTAAACATTTTCTTTAACATCTTATTCACTATTCAAAAACGTGAATATACTTCATTAACAATTTCATCCTTTTATTCATTTTAATTCAAAGGATTATTCACTATTCAAAAATGTGAATATAACTCCACTTATAGGTTTCAACAAATTTTCTTGTCAAAATAAGTCATTTGCGAATTTATAAAACAACGTTTATAAATTCCATTTCTATTTATTTATAAAAACTTCCTTTTTATAAATTCCTTTATTAACCTATTCCAGTTTATAACTTAATTATGAACTAAAAGTTCATATTATAAGTTAAATACTTATAAAACGATTATTTTACAAAATCGTTCCTCTAAAGACTTTCCAAACCATAAATCTTATAACTTATAAGATTCATTTATTTAACCAAATCTATTCTTCAAATAACTTCACAAATTTATAATTCTTACTATTTATAAATTTCATTTATAACTTCACCGTTTATAATTCTATAAATTTCATACTTTAATGAAATTCATTTTCACTTCATTCAAACACTTATAAAAACTCGTTTTATAATTTCAATATCTCAATTTATAAATATCCATTTATAAATCTCTTAATATAAATCAATTTATATTATTCTTTTTAAACGTCTTTAAAAACTTCATTCTTTTGATTCATAAAATAATTAAATTTTATAAATCCTATACTTAAACTGGTCATAATAAATTCAAAAATTCCGATTTAACTATTTTATAAAATCATCAGCATCATATTCTCAAAAATCAGTTTTTAACTATTTTTCTCAAAATCATAATTTTTATAACATTAAAAATTATAACGTTTATTTATTTAAAATGGATCAAATTCCAAAAATTATTTTATAAACGTATACGTTCAAAAATCACTTTGAAATCATTTTAAAATTCCAAATTCGGTCCAATGATGCTACACACCAAATAGTCAATCACGACAACAACGATATCATATATCGTATATGACAGTCAATCAAATATCAAAATATCTGAAATTAAATAAATACTGTTGAGGAATCCAGTTGGATCCCTCCAACCTGTTTTCCTGCATCCAAAAACATTAGCACAATACCAATTTCGTTCCAGTACGAAATTATCGCGGTATATGTTTTTAATAAATATTATCCGCTTAATAACGGCGCAATAGGGTCTCATCCGCTAAAAAATGCGGGGAATCAACAACTGCAATATATACATATGCCAATATATATATATTGATATTATTTATAATACCAATTTCACTGTTTATGAAATATTCGCGGTATATGTTTTTAATAAATAACATCCGCTTACTAACGGCGTATAATGTCTATTTTAACAATTAATAGATATCAATCAACATTCAAACATGCATTCAAATATTTTAAATCTAACTATTTAAAAATAAAATCGAAACTGATTCGATTGAGTGAGAAATTCTCACCTTGATTTTATTTCCGTTTTAGCGATTTATTTCGAATAAAATTAAACGGACGTTTAATTTTACCCAAAATTCTCACTAACTCCAAACGACTCCAAACCAACTCCATCGCGTAGTGCTCGTCCATACGATTCCAACGCAACTGAGTTTGCATTTTTTCGACCTCGTATGAAAAAGTTATGCAATTTACAAGTTTACTCGATTTTTAAAGCATATAAATTTACAAATTTTAATTAAATCTAAACCTAAACAGTTTCTGGCCATTGGATCCCACTGCCCCCTCATCATCACCGCTCCTTTCTTTCTTCCTCTTTCACGTTCCTCTACAGATAATACACGCGTAAGAACCCACCACAACGCCGACCTAGGGCTTGATTTTCCGACCACCACGAGCATCGATACCACATCACCCTGCCACCAAATGAAAGCCCTCAACAAGAGCCATACTCGGCCTCAATAGGGTGGAGCTCGGCCCCCTTATCTGCACGCAAATCAAAGTCGAACCCCTGGCCTTTGCAGCCAATTTGACGATGAACCATAGCTCCATTTACGATCTCACCCGTTGGATATGGAGTACTTGATGTGCTCTACGATTTCCTAGTTTGGAGTTTCTGATAAAAGTGAATGGATTTCGAGATTTGAGAGGGGGAAGAAGATGAAGTTTCGTCCATCCATGCCTAAAACTGGCGGCTAGGGTTTATACATTAGATTTTTTTTTTTTATTTATGAAGAAGATGGTGGGCTATTTATAGAAAAAATTCGAACACTATTCATCCGGAAATTCCGAACTCCGATTTAGGCGCCGAAACTGACTACCTAGGGTTTATCCCGCGTTCCGGACACAACGGAACAGGTTTCGGAAGCTAATTCGGAAGTATGTGCGAGTTATGGCTATAAACGCTCAATTTGAATTAAACCGATTTAAGCGATTTTCTAGGCGTTTTAATTTGTACAGGACAAACGGTAAATCCAATTGACTTGAAATTTGAAACCTTACAATAATATCACATTACGGATCCGATGAAACTGGTTTCGTCGAAATCCGAGACTTTTTGAAAAATGGCTATTTTGACTCGCCAAATTAAAATTAAAAATAAATCGATGCGTTTCGAGCTGCCACGATCAAACGATAGCTCCGATTGACACGAAATATGAAATCCGGTAATAACTAACTATTACGGATCCAATGGAACTGGTTTCGTTCAATTCTGAGACTGTTCAAAAATTGACTATTTTCACTAGTCGATTTTAATATTAAAATATTCAATTTTCACAAATTAACTTTTAATTCGATTTTAAAAGTTCTAAAATATCATTCTAACTCCCATATGATAAAATAAAATTTTACAAATCATTTTCAATCATATTTAACTCCATTTTCAATTATTTCCATAATTTAACGTATTAAATTATCGATTTAATAATCCAATTAAATTCAAAAATTCAGATAAAAATTTATTTGACTTATAAATTCACTTATTAATATTTAAAATTAATTAAATATTCAAATTTTAATTTCTAAAAATTCTGGGTCGTTACAATCTTCCCCCCTTAAAAGAATTTCGTCCTCGAAATTACAAGTAAGAAAAGTTATAGAATTTATTAATTTTCCATAAATTCATAGTTAAACTTCTTACAAATCTTTACTAAGTTTTCCAAATCATACTTAGTTATCTTTTCAAAAACAATTACTATTGTTTAACTTTCAATTCCAAAATCAAAGTTAAAATTTTCAAAATTTTCCAACTTTCTCAAATTTTTTCTAACGCCTTAAATTTTCGGAAAAATTCGCCATAGTCTCCTTTGCGCGGCTCGATCCAAAAAAAAAAATGACAGTATATATATCACAAATATACATCTCATCAAGTAATGAGGCATCCCGCAGGGAAAAAAGTATAAAAGTACGATATTTAATCCGAGATATGTACCTTATATTTTATTAGCAAGCAAATACGGCTAATATAGCGCGAAAGCGAGCTCCAAATACGAAACAAACGCGATCCGCACCTACTAATTACTTAACAAACAACATGAGAACATGCATATAGATAATAGTATCAATATACAACATATAGTAACATATCAACTATATATGTCACATAGCAAATGCAACTAAACAACAAATGCAAACATCAACCAACTACCATCCATAACCAACAAATATTCATTCATATTCTCATTCATATTTCATGAATGGGTTTTTCAATTTAAATCACATTTGATTTATTAACAGTGGATGTTCTTACTAACATTCATTTTCAATTAGTTTATGTTCACTAATTCATATTCAAGTTGGTTCACTTCCAAATTAAATTCAATTCTATTTTAAGATTCACTAACTTCCAATTGAATTTCAATTACTTTAGCCTCCAATTTCATTAAGTACTTAATGAATTACATATAATCAATCAACAATCATATATCAACCAATGTATATTAATTAAAACCAAATTCCTTTGCTTACAATTGGTTTAATTTAATTGGTTTTCATTCAATTATTCAACTTTCTAATAACATTAGATTTTAATGAATTAACACTTATATTCATTATTTCATTCCAATTTATTCACATTCAATTGTAACAGTTGAATTTTATTTATATAACTTAAGTTCACATTTGTAAATAAATTCAGATTTCAATTCTAAAGTAATTTCCATTTAACTTTAAATTCACTTTTATTTTACAACTCATATTCATAAACATTCATATAGTTTCACTTGTTATATATATAAGTTTATTTCACAATTGTAAATCACTTTAATTATAATTTAACTCTTATAATTCTTTTCACTTATACAATTATTCTTTAATTTAAATTATTCAAACAACCTAACAATCAACTTATATATTTTAATAATTCTGAAAAATTATTTCTTTATATATAAAATATACTCAAGGTAAAATTATTTTATTTACCCAATTTAAAACAATATTGTGCCGAATTGTTCTATTCAAGTGTTTAGAGATCCCTATCAACAACGTTAATTACTCGTATTAACCAGAATCTATATACCACTCAACAAACCAATCATCACAATATAAAACAATTTATATTCACTAACAAATACGCTCTCATAGCTATTATTACACTCAACTCAATCTAGAGTACTACTGACTCCATCTCTAATGAGTAATACCCAACAGAACCATGGTTGTCGCTTAACCATAAGCTCTGATACCAAATGTAAAGACCCGTAAGTCCGTACTCCTTGAATAGACACTAATCTCCTTTGTTTAATTCAAGATGAACGAAAATACGAACCCTTAGGGGTTTTAAAAAGATTTTTAGAAAAGAAAAAGTAAGAAAGAAGAAGAGAGAAGATAGAGGGAAGAGGAAATAGAAAAGAGATAGAAAAACAGAACAGAGAATAGGACGGAACAGAAAACAACAGAACAATAACAGAATCTCACAATTCGCAGCGGAACAACATATAATAATAAATGAATAATCTTTAAACAAAGAACTATATCAGTTATTACATTTTATACATTACATTACATCATCTCATCAGAGTGTACAACAATATACAACATCAAACAATGCAGCGGAAAAAGAAATACTATATAACTAGTAATACGTCATGTCATCCAGCTTGCCTCCAGCAACTCCAGAATATCCAGAATATCCTGATAAACCTTACTCTTGACTGCCCGTGTGGAAATTGGTGGGCACCCAGAGTTTAGGAAGGAAAACAATAAACTCCAAGTCAGTCATGTGACTGGTGTGAGAACTCAAAACAGTTTATTTATCTTTAAAATCAAAATAGAGGAATATTTTTATTTCAATTCGCAATGCTTTTAAAAATGAGACTACCATAAGGCCTCCCGCACACACACACAATGCAAACGCAGAATCGGAGGAGATTTCTCCTTATGATAGCCAAACATGCTTGATACGCATTAAAGTCAAATCAATTTTGATATTATTATTAGTGCATAGTGTATAAAATGATTTCGAAAGTAGAATATAAATCTTAGCCAGCATAGGTACCATTATATTATGCCTACTATAGCTACCTCCTGAGGAAGCAGGTTCTACAACTAAAACCGTACAAGTCACGTATTGTTTCTTTGGATTTCCAACAAATGGTCAGGCCAAGGAACTTCCCATTGCCACATGAGAATGCCTCTGGAAAGACATCCCCGAGAACCAAACCGGAACTCTGCCAACACAAGGCCGGGTTACCCCTAACTGGGTAACTACTGACACGAGCACGCCATTCCCCGATCGTAAACGACCTTTCTCACGGGATCCCGAAAACCAACAACCACAAAGTAATAAATTCGTAGTAACCACATAGGTTAAATATCTGGGCTCCATACCATGATACAACCTCTATCCAGAAGGAAATGTACATACCCTAAAGGGTGCTACCCCTCATAACCTTGCCGCATCTTTCCTGTTTTGACCATTTCCGGGGTGTGAGGCTCGACGAAGTCACGTCCACAAAAACATACTTTATACAAAAGCCATGCTTTGGGTCAACAAATGATCAACACAATGATCACAAGGATAGACGATCAAATAAATGATCCTATCACAATAATCAACACAATGATCATTTACAGCATCACTCAGCATATCACATTACCAAATTGGGAATATATCGCTGATAACCTCAACTATATAACCTCTGAGCTCGTACGTCTCAGAGAAGGGTGTTAAGCTAAAAGAATAAATTCTCCGCCACCAACAGAAATATATTTGAAAGAAATCGGCTTTATATCTCAACTTGTAATGTCAGACATACAATCCATACAAGTTTGTTCCGGGCTCGAACAAAACCGAAGGCACTTACAAAGAAGTCCTTGCAATCCGGGTATTCACAATCCCGATCGGATTCACCATCACATATGGAGAACTCTATACCGTAGCTACTCGGTGCAGAGTAAATCGACAGGTCATCCTATCGCTCTCGCAAATACCGGGTCTTCAACACCGATCTTCAATGCAATTCACAACGACGTATCACATATTCGGAATGGGTTATACGACCCCATGGTCCTTTCCCGGTTAACCCGAATAGTGAGCGCTTATTCAAAAATAAGTGTGGCATTCACATTCAAACAAATCATATCAAATACCCATTCAAAGGGAAATATTGATAGTCGGTTATTGAACTATCAATGGATATACACACATCACCAGATTCCAAATAATTTTCCAAATTATTTATTTTCCAAAATATCTTTACTAGATATATAATTTCACATTTCAAAAATAAATCAATATTTACTTTTAAACAAATTCTCCCTTTCATTCATAAATTCCATAGTGAATTTATAATCCAAAATATCTATGAATATTCGATTCCAATTATTCATTCCAATTTATCTTTAAAAAAAGATAAATCCTCAAAGTATTCACTTTATATTGGAAAAACATTTCCATACTTATTTAATAAGTAATTCACGAATTTTATTTATTTTCAACACTTGGAAAATATTCAATATACTTCAATCGAGATTAAGTATATATTTTTCATTCTTTAAGGAAATCACTCTCTTAACATATTTATTTGGGCCAAAACGAATGTTGCGTAAAACATCGTTACGACGACTCAAAAATCACTAGTATAGGGATTCGAAATTAAATAGATATATAAATCCCAATACTATGCAAAACATTTCCTTTCGGAAATCATTTACTATAACAACAGTGTTATAGTCCACCATTTCCTTCTATTTCTCGAAAACGTCTATTTCAACAATAGATGTTGAAATCTATGGTTTCGAATCTCAATACATTTAAAACATCGTTAGATCGTTTTAATTCCATTTAAAATATCACATTCTAAACATTTTCTTTAACATCTTATTCACTATTCAAAAACGTGAATATACTTCATTAACAATTTCATCCTTTTATTCATTTTAATTCAAAGGATTATTCACTATTCAAAAATGTGAATATAACTCCACTTATAGGTTTCAACAAATTTTCTTGTCAAAATAAGTCATTTGCGAATTTATAAAACAACGTTTATAAATTCCATTTCTATTTATTTATAAAAACTTCCTTTTTATAAATTCCTTTATTAACCTATTCCAGTTTATAACTTAATTATGAACTAAAAGTTCATATTATAAGTTAAATACTTATAAAACGATTATTTTACAAAATCGTTCCTCTAAAGACTTTCCAAACCATAAATCTTATAACTTATAAGATTCATTTATTTAACCAAATCTATTCTTCAAATAACTTCACAAATTTATAATTCTTACTATTTATAAATTTCATTTATAACTTCACCGTTTATAATTCTATAAATTTCATACTTTAATGAAATTCATTTTCACTTCATTCAAACACTTATAAAAACTCGTTTTATAATTTCAATATCTCAATTTATAAATATCCATTTATAAATCTCTTAATATAAATCAATTTATATTATTCTTTTTAAACGTCTTTAAAAACTTCATTCTTTTGATTCATAAAATAATTAAATTTTATAAATCCTATACTTAAACTGGTCATAATAAATTCAAAAATTCCGATTTAACTATTTTATAAAATCATCAGCATCATATTCTCAAAAATCAGTTTTTAACTATTTTTCTCAAAATCATAATTTTTATAACATTAAAAATTATAACGTTTATTTATTTAAAATGGATCAAATTCCAAAAATTATTTTATAAACGTATACTTTCAAAAATCACTTTGAAATCATTTTAAAATTCCAAATTCGGTCCAATGATGCTACACACCAAATAGTCAATCACGACAACAACGATATCATATATCGTATATGACAGTCAATCAAATATCAAAATATCTGAAATTAAATAAATACTGTTGAGGAATCCAGTTGGATCCCTCCAACCTGTTTTCCTGCATCCAAAAACATTAGCACAATACCAATTTCGTTCCAGTACGAAATTATCGCGGTATATGTTTTTAATAAATATTATCCGCTTAATAACGGCGCAATAGGGTCTCATCCGCTAAAAAATGCGGGGAATCAACAACTGCAATATATACATATGCCAATATATATATATTGATATTATTTATAATACCAATTTCACTGTTTATGAAATATTCGCGGTATATGTTTTTAATAAATAACATCCGCTTACTAACGGCGTATAATGTCTATTTTAACAATCAATAGATATCAATCAACATTCAAACATGCATTCAAATATTTTAAATCTAACTATTTAAAAATAAAATCGAAACTGATTCGATTGAGTGAGAAATTCTCACCTTGATTTTATTTCCGTTTTAGCGATTTATTTCGAATAAAATTAAACGGACGTTTAATTTTACCCAAAATTCTCACTAACTCCAAACGACTCCAAACCAACTCCATCGCGTAGTGCTCGTCCATACGATTCCAACGCAACTGAGTTTGCATTTTTTCGACCTCGTATGAAAAAGTTATGCAATTTACAAGTTTACTCGATTTTTAAAGCATATAAATTTACAAATTTTAATTAAATCTAAACCTAAACAGTTTCTGGCCATTGGATCCCACTGCCCCCTCATCATCACCGCTCCTTTCTTTCTTCCTCTTTCACGTTCCTCTACAGATAATACACGCGTAAGAACCCACCACAACGCCGACCTAGGGCTTGATTTTCCGACCACCACGAGCATCGATACCACATCACCCTGCCACCAAATGAAAGCCCTCAACAAGAGCCATACTCGGCCTCAATAGGGTGGAGCTCGGCCCCCTTATCTGCACGCAAATCAAAGTCGAACCCCTGGCCTTTGCAGCCAATTTGACGATGAACCATAGCTCCATTTACGATCTCACCCGTTGGATATGGAGTACTTGATGTGCTCTACGATTTCCTAGTTTGGAGTTTCTGATAAAAGTGAATGGATTTCGAGATTTGAGAGGGGGAAGAAGATGAAGTTTCGTCCATCCATGCCTAAAACTGGCGGCTAGGGTTTATACATTAGATTTTTTTTTTTTTATTTATGAAGAGGATGGTGGGCTATTTATAGAAAAAATTCGAACACTATTCATCCGGAAATTCCGAACTCCGATTTAGGCGCCGAAACTGACTACCTAGGGTTTATCCCGCGTTCCGGACACAACGGAACAGGTTTCGGAAGCTAATTCGGAAGTATGTGCGAGTTATGGCTATAAACGCTCAATTTGAATTAAACCGATTTAAGCGATTTTCTAGGCGTTTTAATTTGTACAGGACAAACGGTAAATCCAATTGACTTGAAATTTGAAACCTTACAATAATATCACATTACGGATCCGATGAAACTGGTTTCGTCGAAATCCGAGACTTTTTGAAAAATGGCTATTTTGACTCGCCAAATTAAAATTAAAAATAAATCGATGCGTTTCGAGCTGCCACGATCAAACGATAGCTCCGATTGACACGAAATTTGAAATCCGGTAATAACTAACTATTACGGATCCAATGGAACTGGTTTCGTTCAATTCTGAGACTGTTCAAAAATTGACTATTTTCACTAGTCGATTTTAATATTAAAATATTCAATTTTCACAAATTAACTTTTAATTCGATTTTAAAAGTTCTAAAATATCATTCTAACTCCCATATGATAAAATAAAATTTTACAAATCATTTTCAATCATATTTAACTCCATTTTCAATTATTTCCATAATTTAACGTATTAAATTATCGATTTAATAATCCAATTAAATTCAAAAATTCAGATAAAAATTTATTTGACTTATAAATTCACTTATTAATATTTAAAATTAATTAAATATTCAAATTTTAATTTCTAAAAATTCTGGGTCGTTACAATCTTCCCCCCTTAAAAGAATTTCGTCCTCGAAATTACAAGTAAGAAAAGTTATAGAATTTATTAATTTTCCATAAATTCATAGTTAAACTTCTTACAAATCTTTACTAAGTTTTCCAAATCATACTTAGTTATCTTTTCAAAAACAATTACTATTGTTTAACTTTCAATTCCAAAATCAAAGTTAAAATTTTCAAAATTTTCCAACTTTCTCAAATTTTTTCTAACGCCTTAAATTTTCGGAAAAATTCGCCATAGTCTCCTTTGCGCGGCTCGATCCGAAAAAAAAAATGACAGTATATATATCACAAATATACATCTCATCAAGTAATGAGGCATCCCGCAGGGAAAAAAGTATAAAAGTACGATATTTAATCCGAGATATGTACCTTATATTTTATTAGCAAGCAAATACGGCTAATATAGCGCGAAAGCGAGCTCCAAATACGAAACAAACGCGATCCGCACCTACTAATTACTTAACAAACAACATGAGAACATGCATATAGATAATAGTATCAATATACAACATATAGTAACATATCAACTATATATGTCACATAGCAAATGCAACTAAACAACAAATGCAAACATCAACCAACTACCATCCATAACCAACAAATATTCATTCATATTCTCATTCATATTTCATGAATGGGTTTTTCAATTTAAATCACATTTGATTTATTAACAGTGGATGTTCTTACTAACATTCATTTTCAATTAGTTTATGTTCACTAATTCATATTCAAGTTGGTTCACTTCCAAATTAAATTCAATTCTATTTTAAGATTCACTAACTTCCAATTGAATTTCAATTACTTTAGCCTCCAATTTCATTAAGTACTTAATGAATTACATATAATCAATCAACAATCATATATCAACCAATGTATATTAATTAAAACCAAATTCCTTTGCTTACAATTGGTTTAATTTAATTGGTTTTCATTCAATTATTCAACTTTCTAATAACATTAGATTTTAATGAATTAACACTTATATTCATTATTTCATTCCAATTTATTCACATTCAATTGTAACAGTTGAATTTTATTTATATAACTTAAGTTCACATTTGTAAATAAATTCAGATTTCAATTCTAAAGTAATTTCCATTTAACTTTAAATTCACTTTTATTTTACAACTCATATTCATAAACATTCATATAGTTTCACTTGTTATATATATAAGTTTATTTCACAATTGTAAATCACTTTAATTATAATTTAACTCTTATAATTCTTTTCACTTATACAATTATTCTTTAATTTAAATTATTCAAACAACCTAACAATCAACTTATATATTTTAATAATTCTGAAAAATTATTTCTTTATATATAAAATATACTCAAGGTAAAATTATTTTATTTACCCAATTTAAAACAATATTGTGCCGAATTGTTCTATTCAAGTGTTTAGAGATCCCTATCAACAACGTTAATTACTCGTATTAACCAGAATCTATATACCACTCAACAAACCAATCATCACAATATAAAACAATTTATATTCACTAACAAATACGCTCTCATAGCTATTATTACACTCAACTCAATCTAGAGTACTACTGACTCCATCTCTAATGAGTAATACCCAACAGAACCATGGTTGTCGCTTAACCATAAGCTCTGATACCAAATGTAAAGACCCGTAAGTCCGTACTCCTTGAATAGACACTAATCTCCTTTGTTTAATTCAAGATGAACGAAAATACGAACCCTTAGGGGTTTTAAAAAGATTTTTAGAAAAGAAAAAGTAAGAAAGAAGAAGAGAGAAGATAGAGGGAAGAGGAAATAGAAAAGAGATAGAAAAACAGAACAGAGAATAGGACGGAACAGAAAACAACAGAACAATAACAGAATCTCACAATTCGCAGCGGAACAACATATAATAATAAATGAATAATCTTTAAACAAAGAACTATATCAGTTATTACATTTTATACATTACATTACATCATCTCATCAGAGTGTACAACAATATACAACATCAAACAATGCAGCGGAAAAAGAAATACTATATAACTAGTAATACGTCATGTCATCCAGCTTGCCTCCAGCAACTCCAGAATATCCAGAATATCCTGATAAACCTTACTCTTGACTGCCCGTGTGGAAATTGGTGGGCACCCAGAGTTTAGGAAGGAAAACAATAAACTCCAAGTCAGTCATGTGACTGGTGTGAGAACTCAAAACAGTTTATTTATCTTTAAAATCAAAATAGAGGAATATTTTTATTTCAATTCGCAATGCTTTTAAAAATGAGACTACCATAAGGCCTCCCGCACACACACACAATGCAAACGCAGAATCGGAGGAGATTTCTCCTTATGATAGCCAAACATGCTTGATACGCATTAAAGTCAAATCAATTTTGATATTATTATTAGTGCATAGTGTATAAAATGATTTCGAAAGTAGAATATAAATCTTAGCCAGCATAGGTACCATTATATTATGCCTACTATAGCTACCTCCTGAGGAAGCAGGTTCTACAACTAAAACCGTACAAGTCACGTATTGTTTCTTTGGATTTCCAACAAATGGTCAGGCCAAGGAACTTCCCATTGCCACATGAGAATGCCTCTGGAAAGACATCCCCGAGAACCAAACCGGAACTCTGCCAACACAAGGCCGGGTTACCCCTAACTGGGTAACTACTGACACGAGCACGCCATTCCCCGATCGTAAACGACCTTTCTCACGGGATCCCGAAAACCAACAACCACAAAGTAATAAATTCGTAGTAACCACATAGGTTAAATATCTGGGCTCCATACCATGATACAACCTCTATCCAGAAGGAAATGTACATACCCTAAAGGGTGCTACCCCTCATAACCTTGCCGCATCTTTCCTGTTTTGACCATTTCCGGGGTGTGAGGCTCGACGAAGTCACGTCCACAAAAACATACTTTATACAAAAGCCATGCTTTGGGTCAACAAATGATCAACACAATGATCACAAGGATAGACGATCAAATAAATGATCCTATCACAATAATCAACACAATGATCATTTACAGCATCACTCAGCATATCACATTACCAAATTGGGAATATATCGCTGATAACCTCAACTATATAACCTCTGAGCTCGTACGTCTCAGAGAAGGGTGTTAAGCTAAAAGAATAAATTCTCCGCCACCAACAGAAATATATTTGAAAGAAATCGGCTTTATATCTCAACTTGTAATGTCAGACATACAATCCATACAAGTTTGTTCCGGGCTCGAACAAAACCGAAGGCACTTACAAAGAAGTCCTTGCAATCCGGGTATTCACAATCCCGATCGGATTCACCATCACATATGGAGAACTCTATACCGTAGCTACTCGGTGCAGAGTAAATCGACAGGTCATCCTATCGCTCTCGCAAATACCGGGTCTTCAACACCGATCTTCAATGCAATTCACAACGACGTATCACATATTCGGAATGGGTTATACGACCCCATGGTCCTTTCCCGGTTAACCCGAATAGTGAGCGCTTATTCAAAAATAAGTGTGGCATTCACATTCAAACAAATCATATCAAATACCCATTCAAAGGGAAATATTGATAGTCGGTTATTGAACTATCAATGGATATACACACATCACCAGATTCCAAATAATTTTCCAAATTATTTATTTTCCAAAATATCTTTACTAGATATATAATTTCACATTTCAAAAATAAATCAATATTTACTTTTAAACAAATTCTCCCTTTCATTCATAAATTCCATAGTGAATTTATAATCCAAAATATCTATGAATATTCGATTCCAATTATTCATTCCAATTTATCTTTAAAAAAAGATAAATCCTCAAAGTATTCACTTTATATTGGAAAAACATTTCCATACTTATTTAATAAGTAATTCACGAATTTTATTTATTTTCAACACTTGGAAAATATTCAATATACTTCAATCGAGATTAAGTATATATTTTTCATTCTTTAAGGAAATCACTCTCTTAACATATTTATTTGGGCCAAAACGAATGTTGCGTAAAACATCGTTACGACGACTCAAAAATCACTAGTATAGGGATTCGAAATTAAATAGATATATAAATCCCAATACTATGCAAAACATTTCCTTTCGGAAATCATTTACTATAACAACAGTGTTATAGTCCACCATTTCCTTCTATTTCTCGAAAACGTCTATTTCAACAATAGATGTTGAAATCTATGGTTTCGAATCTCAATACATTTAAAACATCGTTAGATCGTTTTAATTCCATTTAAAATATCACATTCTAAACATTTTCTTTAACATCTTATTCACTATTCAAAAACGTGAATATACTTCATTAACAATTTCATCCTTTTATTCATTTTAATTCAAAGGATTATTCACTATTCAAAAATGTGAATATAACTCCACTTATAGGTTTCAACAAATTTTCTTGTCAAAATAAGTCATTTGCGAATTTATAAAACAACGTTTATAAATTCCATTTCTATTTATTTATAAAAACTTCCTTTTTATAAATTCCTTTATTAACCTATTCCAGTTTATAACTTAATTATGAACTAAAAGTTCATATTATAAGTTAAATACTTATAAAACGATTATTTTACAAAATCGTTCCTCTAAAGACTTTCCAAACCATAAATCTTATAACTTATAAGATTCATTTATTTAACCAAATCTATTCTTCAAATAACTTCACAAATTTATAATTCTTACTATTTATAAATTTCATTTATAACTTCACCGTTTATAATTCTATAAATTTCATACTTTAATGAAATTCATTTTCACTTCATTCAAACACTTATAAAAACTCGTTTTATAATTTCAATATCTCAATTTATAAATATCCATTTATAAATCTCTTAATATAAATCAATTTATATTATTCTTTTTAAACGTCTTTAAAAACTTCATTCTTTTGATTCATAAAATAATTAAATTTTATAAATCCTATACTTAAACTGGTCATAATAAATTCAAAAATTCCGATTTAACTATTTTATAAAATCATCAGCATCATATTCTCAAAAATCAGTTTTTAACTATTTTTCTCAAAATCATAATTTTTATAACATTAAAAATTATAACGTTTATTTATTTAAAATGGATCAAATTCCAAAAATTATTTTATAAACGTATACTTTCAAAAATCACTTTGAAATCATTTTAAAATTCCAAATTCGGTCCAATGATGCTACACACCAAATAGTCAATCACGACAACAACGATATCATATATCGTATATGACAGTCAATCAAATATCAAAATATCTGAAATTAAATAAATACTGTTGAGGAATCCAGTTGGATCCCTCCAACCTGTTTTCCTGCATCCAAAAACATTAGCACAATACCAATTTCGTTCCAGTACGAAATTATCGCGGTATATGTTTTTAATAAATATTATCCGCTTAATAACGGCGCAATAGGGTCTCATCCGCTAAAAAATGCGGGGAATCAACAACTGCAATATATACATATGCCAATATATATATATTGATATTATTTATAATACCAATTTCACTGTTTATGAAATATTCGCGGTATATGTTTTTAATAAATAACATCCGCTTACTAACGGCGTATAATGTCTATTTTAACAATCAATAGATATCAATCAACATTCAAACATGCATTCAAATATTTTAAATCTAACTATTTAAAAATAAAATCGAAACTGATTCGATTGAGTGAGAAATTCTCACCTTGATTTTATTTCCGTTTTAGCGATTTATTTCGAATAAAATTAAACGGACGTTTAATTTTACCCAAAATTCTCACTAACTCCAAACGACTCCAAACCAACTCCATCGCGTAGTGCTCGTCCATACGATTCCAACGCAACCGAGTTTGCATTTTTTCGACCTCGTATGAAAAAGTTATGCAATTTACAAGTTTACTCGATTTTTAAAGCATATAAATTTACAAATTTTAATTAAATCTAAACCTAAACAGTTTCTGGCCATTGGATCCCACTGCCCCCTCATCATCACCGCTCCTTTCTTTCTTCCTCTTTCACGTTCCTCTACAGATAATACACGCGTAAGAACCCACCACAACGCCGACCTAGGGCTTGATTTTCCGACCACCACGAGCATCGATACCACATCACCCTGCCACCAAATGAAAGCCCTCAACAAGAGCCATACTCGGCCTCAATAGGGTGGAGCTCGGCCCCCTTATCTGCACGCAAATCAAAGTCGAACCCCTGGCCTTTGCAGCCAATTTGACGATGAACCATAGCTCCATTTACGATCTCACCCGTTGGATATGGAGTACTTGATGTGCTCTACGATTTCCTAGTTTGGAGTTTCTGATAAAAGTGAATGGATTTCGAGATTTGAGAGGGGGAAGAAGATGAAGTTTCGGCCATCCATGCCTAAAACTGGCGGCTAGGGTTTATACATTAGATTTTTATTTTATTTTTATTTATGAAGAGGATGGTGGGCTATTTATAGAAAAAATTCGAACACTATTCATCCGGAAATTCCGAACTCCGATTTAGGCGCCGAAACTGACGTACCTAGGGTTTATCCCGCGTTCCGGACACAATGGAACAGGTTTCGGAAGCTAATTCGGAAGTATGTGCGAGTTATGGCTATAAACGCTCAATTTGAATTAAACCGATTTAAGCGATTTTCTAGGCGTTTTAATTTGTACAGGACAAACGGTAAATCCAATTGACTTGAAATTTGAAACCTTACAATAATATCACATTACGGATCCGATGAAACTGGTTTATCGCCAAATTAAAATTAAAAATAAATCGATGCGTTTCGAGCTGCCACGATCAAACGATAGCTCCGATTGACACGAAATTTGAAATCCGGTAATAACTAACTATTACGGATCCAATGAAACTGGTTTCGTTCAATTCTGAGACTGTTCAAAAATTGACTATTTTCACTAGTCGATTTTAATATTAAAATATTCAATTTTCACAAATTAACTTTTAATTCGATTTTAAAAGTTCTAAAATATCATTCTAACTCCCATATGATAAAATAAAATTTTACAAATCATTTTCAATCATATTTAACTCCATTTTCAATTATTTCCATAATTTAACGTATTAAATTATCGATTTAATAATCCAATTAAATTCAAAAATTCAGATAAAAATTTATTTGACTTATAAATTCACTAATTCATATTTAAAATTAATTAAATATTCAAATTTTAATTTCTAAAAATTCTGGGTCGTTACATATCCTGTCAAATATTTGATATCTTTGCTTATAAAATACTATACTGAAGACCAAACTTGTTGAAAAACTTTTCCTCTGCCAAGCACAATTGTATGTATCGTGGGCATCCAGATCAAAGGTGTATAAAATTAGTTATAGGTCCACGTAAATTCATAAAAGAACAACGGCTAGTACCCTAAATGTATGAAACCATACCTTGAACTTATATCAAATAAAATTCGTACTATGCATATGGGTTAATTGGTTCTTTTTTTTACTAAAAGAATGGTCCCCTTAGCGAGCAGAGTAATCGAAATTTTATTAAATTAATAAACTATGAACCATCAAGAAGTCTAATAGGTGACATGACAATTGTTGATAAAAATGATTTAAAGCATAAGATCAAAGTCTAGATGATCTATACAATGTAGAAACATATTATAGTCTATTCTATAACAAGCCACATTACTACTGTCCACGTATATGTACACAAATAATTACTTAAATCGAAGAGATTTGCATTCAACGGAGCATATAAAGTGATGAACCAAAGGTGGAGCTGGAATGAGCATATGAAGCTGTGGAGCAACACAAGCATGTCTTAATGGAGTGCAAGCATGATGTATCAGCAGGGTAGAACTCTGAATAGGCATAAGACAAAGTGCAAGCATGAGTAGAAGTCCGACCGTAACCTGCTACAAAATGATTCCAAAACTATTCTGCTACTGATGCGCCGAGTGAAGGCAGAATCTAATGGCAAAACAGGTAGCATTAAGTGAGTATAAAGAATATAAGTAGACTGCGATAATGAATCCTTGACGGAGTTGTTGTGCTAAAGAGATTAGACGAATCTAATCGAGCTGAACTGAAGTGCTGAGGCCGATCAACGTACTCGCATGCTAACTTAGAAGAGAAGGCTGGCAGGCGAGAACAATTTGAATGCAGATCAAGCTAAACCCGGAGATTCGGAGTGTAATATCCATTGAGTTAAATTATATTGAATAATATGATTAAAAATTACGCTAGGCTTCACCATGGTGAATGTTTTATGTATAAAGTCATCTATAGTCATTTGTCAAAAACACTACATTATGTATAAATTTTGTTCACATGAGTACCACAGACGAATATGTAGTGGAGGTACAAAACTTCCTACGTGATCGAAAATAAGCTGAAACTGAAATAGTAATAAACAATCTCAAAATATAATTACCAAAAATAACATATCTACACATATCAGTGCGTAAACTAAAACTTAATCAAGAATATAATTTGAAAATTGAAGTTGACTAAAATGAAGTTCTTGCTTTGATCGGAAAGTTTCAATATGTGTTTATAATGAGGCTTTTTGGCCATTCCAAGAACTCTACGTAGGAAAATTATTTACTAATTTAGCATAAACAAAAATTAAAGAAAAAAGTTAAATTGAGTATAAGTCTGGAAACATTGATCATAAAGTACACAACAAAATATGAGCAATGATGAATTTTAAATTCAGAATAATGCCATGGTATTTGAGCACATACAATCCAAATGCAGCCATGATAATGATTATAAACCAATGATGCAAAAGTAAAATGCATAAAAATATTTTATATGTACATTTTGGATAAGAATAAAAAGGCCATTCTAACTAAAATGGAGACTGACTATACAATTTTTTTTGAAACATTTAGTGGCTTTCAAAAATTGATAAACTTATTTCTAATATTTACCATTAATTCAAAGCATCCCAAAAAACTTAAAAATAAATTATAAGATGATTTCATGGCTAGCAAACCTAGCAGCAGCTCTAGCAGCTATGCTAGCTCTTTCTGCAGATTCAGCAGCAACTTGGGCAGCAGAAGTAGCATTCTGGAATTCCATATTATAAGTAGTCTGATTTCTAGAAGAAAAATCAACATTCCCCAAGTTTGAGTAATTGACTTCACCACCTAGAATATATATATTTCCAATGTTTTTTCAGCCCCCAATTTCATGTATATGAAATTTTGAGATAAAAAGTAGTATGCTATGTACCTGAAGTTTTTTGATTCTTTCGAAATTTGAGGAATATTGCTCGATACATTTGCTTGAGTAGGATAAGGAGCAGGAGAGGGATTTACGGTATGTTGTTCAGTATGATACTTTGTAGCACCAGCAAAACTAGTTGGCCCATTCCATGGACACACTACCAAATGAATACTTGTAATTTGCATTAGCATTTGTGTAAACAATAACATTGCTACTTCCAACGATTTTACCAGTAAGTCCTCATGAGGCTTCTGAAGCAGATCTTCAAATGATTTTGAGTCTCATTTGACATAATGATATTCCGCATTGGCTTTTAATATCTTGATCTTTGTCTCTATATCTAGTGCTCTCGTGGATAATTTTTCTATAACCTACCCCAAAAAAAGAAAAAAAAAATGTTCACAAAAAGTATCTTCTCGGTGAAATGATGTAATGTTTGTATAAATTAAACAAGAAACTTAGAAGGCGGCTCACTCCACAATCAGGACGAATTTCAAGAGCTGCATTAGTGAACTCCTTTCCATATTTTGCTGCATAGTGTTTGTGAATTTCCATGAGTTCAGGTATGTCTGAACATCTCGGTGATGCAAAAATTACAATGGCTACTGTTTCTTTAAGATCAATGGGATAATGTCTGGAAATTAGTTCACATACAGAATGCATTATTCAGTTAAGGCTCAAAAATTTCAAAAAAAATGCTTGTGATGTAGCATTGCAACTGTTAGTTTAAATTTAGGAATAGTAACAGATGAGAGGAAAGAGTCCAAAATGAATACGATGGATACATAGATATCTACTTAGCATTAGCTTGTTGATAATTCAACATGCTACACAAACAAGGGCTCACAAAATTCAACCCCATAAAGTGAACCCTAATGTTTCAGAGGGCACAACATCACAGTAAGAATGCTAAGCAGCGATTTTGGAGACCATAATGTTTTAAGAGGGGTTATAAAGGGTATTTGAAAATACGTTGTCAAATCCATCCACACGGTCTTATACCGAACAAGGTTAAGAGATAAAAAAGTAGGCATGCAAGTTTAAGAGACTATGCATAACAAAGATCATCTACATATTTTGTGATTCGATAATAGGTATACGTGCTGCAAGAAGTTCATAGAATAGTTTAATAAGTTCATATGCTGTCGATGTTTTCTCTTTCCGTATCACATTTTCAACCTGAAAACAAATACACAAACATTTAGGTACCAATTAAAAACAAAGTTGCTTTTCTTTTTATTAGATGAGTATTCTGATTTTATAAAGCTCATAAGTCAAAAATAAATTCGTACGATATTATTTAGTTATCCATACTATTTTTCTTTCAAATAAATTCTAAAATACCATCACAAGTCGTCTGTTCTTTTGTCCAACATAACTTTTCATAAACTTCTACAAAAACATAACTTTTTCTTGGCAAATCACAATTTTATTATTACTTCTTTTTAATATTTTTTGCAACTGTAATCATTTTGTAATAATGTGTACCATTCAAACCAAACACAGTCAACTAACTTAACAGATAGTACCATATCAATGTATGTAATGTTTGGATCCAATGAACCGAGATTCACTTGTTCGAATAAAACAGAAATATCATATAAACTCAACAATTGCAATTAAAACAATAAAAAACAAATTTACATGATGTGACTACTTTAATTCGTGGACATTATGGCTTTTTGATGATTCTGAACCATGCCAAGATCAAGTATAACTCAATTAAGGCCACAGCAATTTGTTTCTTACTGTAACAAGCTTTTCTTTATATTTGTAATTGTGCATATGCTTAAGCCATAGAACAACTGAATTCGTGAATTGTCTCTCCTCAAAACAATATTTTTAAAGATCCATGTATGATGGTTAGCTTTTATGTAAAGAATTTTTGATCGGCATGGATTGAAAGCAGAAATTTGAATAATATCAACAGCCTTTTCTATCTCTATGGAACATTCAACAATAAACTGCAAACAACCCTTATGTATTAAAACTAAAACTATAACGTACCATGGTCTGTAGCTTATTCATAGAGGAACAACACAACTGTACCAATCCAAAAAATTGAATTTTAGATCAGGGGAGGCTCGAGAGAAGGAGCATGGTCGAACAACCAGGGGTGGCTCGAGAGGAAAAGCATGGTCGAACGAGCAAGGGAGACTCGAGAGGAGGAGCGTGGTCGAACAATCTGCCGGGGGTAAAAGTTGAAGTGGATGCTGGATTAGGGTTTTATTTTGCTTTAAGGAGAAATTTTTGGAGATCCCAAATAAGAACAGAAAAATGGAAGAAGAATAGGATAAAGGAGAATAGGTTCTCCAGTTGAATCACGAAAAATCGAGGGAGGGGAAACATAGGGGAAAGAAAAAAGAGAAACAGAAGCATTATTATTTAGGCTAGTGATAGTAAGCAAACCTCTTTAATGGTCGGTTTGAATATTTGAAACGTTCTTATTACTTCTCTTTTTTAATTATTTAACATTCAAGTCTCTCGTAGTTTTACATTTCTATTCAAAGCATTATATTTACATTAACATTCAAGTCGTCTCAACTAAAACTAATTAAATTGAGTTTTATATAAATGAAACCAACGTACTTAATATTTATTCATAAAATAGAAATTATATTATATAAAAATAATTTTACCTACTTTTTGCAATATCATCATGCACGGGTTATACATTAGGTAATCAATATCGTTATTTTCACCTGAATTATTCGCTATTTATTATTATTATTATTGAGAAAATGTTATCATGTGCCTTAAGAGCACATTAATATTGGTTAAATTATCCAAATAACCCTTCCGAAATTCCACATATTTTTATGTTATAAAGATAAAATAGATGTTCGAAATTAATATTTTTGTCTTTTAGCACATAAATATCATCCTTAAATGTGCTATTAAGACACACATTAACAAAACCATCATTATTATTATTTTGTGAGTTAAATGGTTATTTAATTAGTAATTGTTGGTTTTATTTATTATGTTTCCTATGTTATTACTGTGCATCAATTTCATTTAAAGAATTAATAAAAGACATCTGAATTTTTGATGAAAAATTTATATTGCTATTAATAATTATATTGGTCCCAAAAGCTGTCTCAGAATATATAAAGATCGCTTCTCTATTTGGACTAAAAATATTCCAAGATTAAGACGTTCTTCTGCCTATTCTGTATTTAAGAGATCATCTTTGGAACATTTTTAAAGTCTAATAAGTTTACAAAAAGGAAAAAAAAAACGCAAAAGGATCTCTATCATCAGGTCTGATAAAACTATTAAAGATTAGTATTAATGCTTTTGCTTAAAGACATTTCACTTTAGAACTGTAAGATTTAAATTGCATTGCTATGTTATTTTGGATTTGCGGATTCTGGATTGATTGTGTTCTAAATGCAAAACATGTTACGATCTTATTCATATATTTCATTTTGTATCGAAGCAGTCATAACTTCATATAAGGTGTGATTACAAAATTGATTTTTAATGGTTCATATAAAAGCTATACAGATTCAACTAATTTATGTATTAATATTTCTTATAATTTTGGACGAAAGATTTAAAAGGAGAATTTTTTCTCCTTTATGTATGAGCATAAATGTTAATCAATCTATTTTTCATGGCGACGGATCATGACAAAGAGTTTTGATATGTCTATATATGTTGCATTTTGAATTTGCTATTATTATCTATGGTTTATTGTATATTTATTTTTACAAATAATTTAAACCATATAACGTTATTCCTAATAATTGGTTGTTATCAATTTTTGTCAACTTTGAGTTGTAAACGCCACTTTATTAAAATAAAATTTGTGATTTAAATCACAATTATGTTTTACGTTTAATGAATTATGGACGGTAATTTCACGAACTTTAATTGGTTTTGTTTGTTTCTGCCCAACGGTTTCTACATTTAATAAATTATGAATGGTAATTTTACCAATACTATAATTGCGATTATGATTTATTAAGTAAAATAATTTGTTTTAATGGTTCAGTTTGTTTCTGCCCAACGGTGATACAAATTAATTTTCATGAACGTACGTTTTTACATTTAATAGATTATGAATGATAATTTAACCAACTTTAATTACCAATATGATTTACTAAGCGAATTTATTCATTTTAACAATTCAATTTATTTCCGCCCAACGGTAATATGAATTGAATTTTATGCAAATAACTGTTATGATAGGACTGAAATATAATTTGACATTTTATTATTTATTTCGGCATAATTGTTGTTAGTCCCTCTATATACATTTGATTTAATTTTGTTATGTCATTTGTGTATTTATAGTTGATAATAGTAAACATTTCATTTTTTCTGAGTCTAATGCAATATTGAATAATGTTCATACCAAAATCTTAGGAACAGTACCATTGAACGAAACTAATTTTCCCACTTGGAAAGAGCAAACTGAGATTTATCTTGGTGTTTTGGATATTGAGCAAGTCTACTAATATAGCGACAAGTACCGATGAAAGACTAATTTTGCAAAGTGGGAGCGATCTAACCACATGTCTCTCACGATTATAAAAGTAATATTAATTACAGTTGCTATAAAAGGAAGTATTCCTGAGAAGGATGACATAAATAATATTTTCACTGCAAAATAATATTTGGCTTCTATTCAAGAGTAGTTTAAAAGCACTTTTATGGCTAATGCAACTACTCTCATAATGAAAATGTTCACCGGCAACTATAATGAGACAAGCGGTGTACGTGAACATATCATGATAATAAATGATGTGGACGAAAATTAAATGACATGGATATAGTTATTTCTAAAGGGTTTTTTAGTTCATTTTATTATGACTTCTCTTCCTGCATAATTTGGTCCTTTCAGGATCAATTAGAATTTGCAAAAAGATAAGCGAAAAATAAGCAAATTAATTGTTATGTGTGTTGAAAAAAATGAAAGGATTAAGGCTGAGAAACCGAACTATGCACACATCGTTGTTCAAAGTCCAAAACCGAAAAATAAGGGCAATGGTAAAGGTAAAATAAAATGAATATGACTACCGGTATTAACAAGACTAGTATTTCTAGTACAAAACCCGTATTACTCCTTACGGTCATCACTGCGAGAAGTGTGGATACGTGAGGAAGGACCGTGTAAAGTTTAAAAATTGACCCACTAAAAGTGGTAATGATTTAAATTTTATGATTTTTGGGATCTTTTTAGTTGATGTTGCCTTAACGTGGTCGGTTGACACTAGTGCCCTTATGCATATTACGAACTTACCATGGGGATTTCATTCCATGAGGATGCTTCAAAGTGGAGAAATGAAACTTAAAGTTGGTAACGGATTAGAGATCGAAGCTGTTGGAACTTTTCATTTAATTTTGAAGAGTGGGTTTATTCTTGATTTACATGATGTAGTTTACACTCCTGGTGCGGTTAGGAATTTAATTTCTTTTTTTGGACTTGATGCATGTGGTTTTACATTTTAGTTTGGAAATAATGAGTTGAAACTATATCAAAACTCTAAGTCCGTTGGTTAAGGATTATTATATGTCAATCTACATAAATTATGTTTGGACTCTTCTTTTTATGAGTCTTTGTTATCTATGAATATTACCAGTATTAATCATAAATGTGGAGTCAATAGAATCGTAATGTTGGGAATTCTTACAAAATATGGCATCGTACGTTGGGTTATATTTCAAGTGATAGAATGCAACGTCTCATTAGAAATAAAATTCTTCCAGCATTAGATTTTTGTGATTTTAACAACTGCGTAGAATGTGTTAAAAGAAAACTTGTCAAGGCTATTAGTATTTCAAGTAATATCGTTTAATATTACAAAAAATGAGGTTTTTTAAGAGCAGCCTGATGTGACTATTACCTTGAGCTAACACTGACACGTCGTTCTTATAAAAAAAATTGAGAATCTAAATTGAATAATTGATGCGCAAAGTCTTGGCACAAAGCAACAAACACATGGTTGAAATAAATTAGAACAATATACAATATTAGTCACAAAATCACAAATCACAACGGAATAGTATACATCATATAACATAACAAAATATGAGTTTACAAAATATCAGGCCGAGACTCTACAAGGTACAGGAAGTCGTAGATATTTGGATTTTATGCTAGTACTGGAGTATAGTATTTGGAAAATAAGAAATGAGCTAGTTGAATTGGGGAACTATTATAAATTTTCATACTGATATATGTGATCCTTTCCTACTTCAGGTATTAACGGGCATAAATTGTTTATTACCTTAATTGATGATCATTCTCACTATGATTATGTGTATATGATTAACGAAAAATCAAAAGCACTGGATAAATTCAAAATTATTAGGCCTGAAGATAAGAATCAAAATAACCTTAAAATTAAATAGTGCTATCAGATAGAGATAGTGAATATTATGGTAGACACACCGACTTTAGTCAAAGTCCAAGCTCATTTACTTTATTTCTTCAAGAAAAGGTATTGTTCATCAGTACTCTATATCGGGAGATCTTTGACGGAATGGAGTTGATGAAAGATGCAATCGTACACTAATGGATATGCAATACCACGTTGCTGGAATTTTTTGTCGATAGAAGCTTTAAAAATAGCGCCACACATTCTAGAGGGTTCCTCGTAAATCTATTTCAAAAACACATTATAAAGTGCGGACTAGTAGAAAATTGCAATTAGGGTACTTGTGGTGTATGGAATGTCTTGCTGAACTAGAAGTCTATAATCTGCAAGTAAAGAAACTTTATTCCAGAACTATTAGTTGTTACTTATTGGTTATCCAAAAAGATCCAAAGGTTTTAAATTCATTGTCCATCGCATACCACTAGATTAGTAGAGACTTGACATGCTGTATTTTTTAAAGATGGCAACATAACGGTGTAATGTAAATAGAATAGTAAACCTCAAAGAAAATTAGACTTATATTCCAATTCCGATAATTCGAGAGGTTACAAATTCTATACCTCTTGTTCAAGTGGCTAATGAAGAAACTCGTGTTTATGATGTTCCTAATGTTATTGAAGCTCTTATGCTGCCGTAGAAACCCTTACGAAGATCATAAAGAGAGAAAAGATCTGTCACACCTGATGATTATACCGTATATCTAACTAAGGAAGGATGTGATATAGATAATGGAGATGATCCTATCTCATTCAAACAAGATGAGTGATAAATCATCTAAATGGTTAGAAGCCATGAATAACGAGATAAAATCCATGAAATTAATGAAGTTCGGGATCATTTTGAGTTACCTGTCTAGGTTAAACCTATAGGCTATAAATAGGTCTATAAAACTAAAACCGACTCCAAAGGTAACATTGAAAGATTTAAGACTGAATTAGTTGCTAAAGGTTTTACATAGCAAGAAGCTGTGCATTTTGATAATACATTTTCCCTATCTCAATGAATGATTTGTTAGGAATTGCCTTAGCCCTCGTAGCTCATTATGATTTAGAACCACATCAAATGGATATGAAAACTGCATTTCTAAATGGTAACTCACATGAAGAAGTTTTTATGAAACAACCTGAAGGGTTTGTTGGAGAAGTCAAGAAGCATATGACATATAGGTTAACTCGTTCAATATATGGATTAAAAAAGCTTCATGATAGTGGTATCCTAAGTTTGATGAGGTTATAACCGAATTTAGGTTTAAAAAAAAGCAACAGTTTAATGCATATACCTCAAGATTAATGAGAGTAAATTTATCTTTCTTATTTTGTACATGGATGATACTTTATTAGCAAGTAGTGATTTAGACATGTTATACAAGACAAAAAGTTTTTTATCGATCAAATTTGAAATGAAGGATCTTGGTGATGTCTTTTATGTTATAGGAATTGAAATTTACCGAGATCGGTCTTATGAGATCTTAGGCTTATCTCAAAAAGCATATATTGAGAAAATGCTTAAAAGATATAATATGTATAATTGCTCTCCTATTGTTGCTTTTATTGCCAAGGGTGAAAAATTCGGCAAGTTTCAATGTCCTAAAAATAAAATAAAATGTGCTCAAATGAAACAAATGCCTTATCTTTTGGTAGCATGGAACCTTATATATGCTCATGTCCTGATATTACATTTGTGGTTGGTATGCTTGGCCGATATCAAACTAACCTAAGAATGGAACATTGGAAAGCCGCCAAGAAAGTTTTATGCTATTGGCAATGACAAAAGATTATATGTTTATTTACAAGAGGTTAAATAACCTTGAAGTCATTGGTTATTCTGGTTCAGGTTTTTCTAGATGTGTCGACAATAAGAAATCCACATCAGGTTATATGTTTATGCTTGTAGGAGGACCAATTTCATGAAAGATTGCTAAGCAGCCTATAAAGGAATCTTCCACTATGCAAGTAGAATTTATGGCATGTTATCAAGCTACTCGTCAAGCGGTTTTCTTAAATAATTTTATGCCAGGACTTCAAGTAATTGACGGTATTGTGAGGCCACTCACCTTATTTTGTGATAAAGAAGCTGTTGTTTTCTTCTATAGAAATAACAATCAAATGGTGCGTCTAAGTGAATTGACATCAAATATTTTGTTGTTAGAGACAATATCAAAGATGGTACTATTATGAAACATCATATTAATATAAGAGTTATGTTATCTGATTCTCTAACAAAAGCGCTTCCACCCACTCTTTACAGAGAGCATGTTGTAGGCATGGGTTTAATTAATGTATTATAATTTTGATGTTACAAACTATATATATGTATAATGTTACGTGTTATACCCATTCTTACCATGAGTGACGACAAAAATGTGTATAATGGTTTTTTAATTTTGTAAAAGGCACTTAGCAACTTTGGGATTCAAATAGAATTAGCCATAAACTAATTTTGTAATTTGAAAATAGTGTTCCATTTTAGAGCAACCTCATTATGAAGAGAGTTCCTAAAATGTGTATGTGTGCGTATTAAAATTAAAGTTTTGAATTTTAAACTTTATTTATGGACCAAATTAAATTTAATAAAATAAATATTCTTGGCGGCGGTTATAACAGTAAAAAGATTTATTTATTTTAAAATTTGAGTTTTGAAACTATTTTATATTAAAAGCCAAAATTAAATAATTATATATAATATATACACATAATTTATTTAATACAATTTATGTTGCAAAATAACTGATACATACATACATACATACATATATATCATACTTACATGTATATAATATAAATATTATTTATAAAATTTTACATAGTCAAATTTTTTTTTATTAGTACAAATATAATCTAACATGATATGCTTAGTGACATTATATTAAGATCATTTTACTTTCACATTGATACCATATTGACCATATGAAACAACAGTCAATTTTCCTCTTGGACCTATGTGATAGTTAATATACATTTATGTTGTTGCGATAATCATAGTATGAATATGAATATCACATAATATTAAAATATGAAATTAAATCAATAAATTTTAGTTATTCATTGTAACAACCAGGAATTTGGGTCAATTGATGGTGAAATATGTTATTGATTTAAATAGTAAAATGTTGGGTCAAAGAGCAAAATAATTCAAAATTTCCAAATATAGGAATTTAAATTAAAGTTAACATCTGGAATTCAAATATTGGGATTGTTTAAAATATTTTAATTCATGAATTTATATTTAAACAATGTTATTAACAACTGGATTTATAATTGAATATTAATTCAATTAATTTAATGGGCTTATTTAACTCATTTTAATATAATAAATAGTAACGATAAATTTACCTAGTGTTAACATTTTGAATAAATAATCAGAAAATTTATTTTTATATTTATGACTCAATTTTTACTGACGTGTTCATTTATTTATTTGGTTTTTCCGTAATTTTTATTTTGATAAAATATTTAAATAATTCATTTGACTTTTTGTCGCCAAATAACAGTATATTTGTGATTTTTCAGAATTCAATCCAGTGAATATTATTATTGTTTTGGAATCACATTGTCGTTCTAAGTGTGGCCATATATTTGTTTTGTTGATTTGGAGTCCATACGCGAATGAAAAGCAGTGCAGCGGGATATCGAAAAATTGGAATTATAACCCCAACTTGAGACATCTAGTACACAGCGCTCACAATTGTGTATTCCCTTATCCACTCGTTTTCTTGTTTGCCTTGTTCTTCTTACTTAAAAACAAAGCAAGCCGGCAATTTTAAAATCAAAATAAAAGGAAATAAAATCCAAAAAATATAGAGATCAGATTTTTGAGCTCAAAATGGGTAGCCCTTCCATTCCATACCTGTAGATAGTCTGTGTTCATCATTAGGATACACGATAGTGATTTGGCATGAGTGTATTGATCTAGGATTGGTGATTTTTGGGATGTGGTCGTCGATATGCAGATTGATGGTTATGTTTGGATTCACGGTGACTTAGAGCTTCGTCATCGAGTTTTTTGGGTAGTCCGGACGACTTTTGAATAGGGGTGTCGTCGTGATAGTGGATCGGGTTATTGAAGTCGCGGTTCACTCAGGGATTTCAAACTTATTACGTTGGGGATGGATGGATAGAGATCGAGGAGGGGAGTTCATGTAACAACCCAGTATTTTGTGATTATTTCTATTTGTTTATTTTAATTATTTAAATTAAAACTCCTGATTAAAAAAATTATTATATTTATTGAAATGTATAAATTTTGTTATTTTAAATATAAATTTTGATTTTTATGTGAATTATAATTTCAAACCTGAATAAATTGAATATTTTCAGAAAAGTGGATTTTTAGTCAATCTGGTCAAACTTTGACTTTTAAATTTAAAATTTAAATATTTTAATTCTTGGATTTTATATTTTATTATGAAAATAAATTTAATTTCAAGAATACTGCTTTTCGTTTCGTTGAAATCCGATTTATATTGTGAAAGTTATGTTTTTTACAATATTGTGTGTAAATTGATTTATTTAACAATATTTTTTATTTTAAATTATATAAATAATATTTTTATTTGTCATATCTTATTCTAATTTGTGTATATATGTGTACTATGTCATGTTATATATATATTTTATTTAAAAAAAACATTTTTAAAGTATAGTAGTTATATTTCCAAAACTAGTTATATTTTGTTTTCAATTTCCAAAACTAGTATACATATAATTAACTATATTCTTACATTTTTCTATTTTTTTCTAAAATTTGGTTATTCAATTAATTGTAACTTTATATGGTATATATTTTTATTTTAAAATATTTTTAAAGCGATGTTATAATTTTCCAAAGCTTATTGTATTTTATTTTCAATTTCTAAAACCTAGTTTCTATTTTTGAGCTATTTTCCTAATTAATTTATATTTTTTAAAATTTATTTATTTATTTCTTTTCATACATTATTTTGTTGTATTTTTATTTTATTTACTTACAATTTTGATTTGTTTAAAAATGAAAAAAGAAATAAAGAATTATGAAGAGTTTTTGACCTTTTATATGCTTTAGACTTTTCACCTTCTTTACCCTTTCAAATCAACTCTATTAGGAACTGAGTTGATGATGTTTTGATGACAACAACCTTATATAGTTATTATACTTTACTTTATAAAATATATACTAACATTTATATATATATATATATGTATATGTATATAGGAAGTATATGCAGGTATTATCGAAGACTGATCAGTATAAAGACTCAAGCATCAAGATGAAGATTAGAGATTCAAGATTCAAGACTCTAGATAATCCAGATTTCAAGATCTCAAGATAAGTGTCTAGTATTTTGTTAAAACTTCATAATAGCACTCTCAACTTTCTTCCAATTTTCTTTTGGGATGGAACCCAATTTCTATCGAAACCAGTGGCTTACAAACCCATGACAAGTAGCTTACAAACCTACGACAAGTGGCTTACAAACCCACGAAAATCAAAATCATTTAAACTACTTTGTACAAGTTCTCGAGTCCTATGGAGGAGCTCCGTAGGAAGGTTCTTGCAATTTCAGTTTGAATAGATTTTTCAAAATGTTTTTAAATCTGTTTTCAAAATGTTTTAGCTTTCAAAATCATGTTTTCAAAAATATTTTCAAACTTTGTTTTAGCCTTGAAATATTCCTCTATTCTGGTTTTAAAAACTTTTTTAAAACAAAAAAACTTATTGTGATTTTAAATATTACTTATATAATTGACGGTCTATACAATTATATATATATATATATATATATATTTAAAATAATGTTTTATATTCATTCTCTATCTCAAAATATTGTTTAAACACTTTACTTTGCTTCAGAGAAGTTTCAACTTGTTTTAAATTCAATTGTCTTTACAAAACAACATCTCTATAATTTTGAACTAAGGGATGTCGACATAAGGGGATACCCCATGTTGACATGGTGACAGTTGGATTCAAAATTCAATTTTCAAAAGAAGTGTCCATTCGTTCGAAAACCTTTCGCCAATGGTTATGACTGTTGTGCATCTATATAAAGGCTTCCAAAACGAATTTTTTTAACAACTACTTTCTTATTTTCTTCACTCTTCTTCTCCACCATTCCATATCCATAAAACTTCATATTTTCAAGATCGTGCCATCATTCTGCCAAATTCTCAATAGGAAATCATTTAGATACTTTCTCTATTTGATTCTCCATCATTCTACTAAAGATCAAAGTGCTATTCAGAGTTATAGGATTAATTTGTATTCAAAAAGTCCATAGAGTCTATCCATTCAAAAGGATTGTTATTAAGAAGTATAAGGGTGATCTTGTGTCCCGAAAATCAAGAGAGTTTACCCCAAACTCATAGATAGGAGGGTTCCTCGAGGCCTTAGAAATTGAGGTTTGTAATTTGGATATTGGCTTATAAAAATCTGTACAAGGATATTGCCTTGGTGCAGGACTGGATGTAGGAGGATTTCGAACCAGTATAAAATCCGGTGTGTTCTTTCCTTTTACTTGCTTTACTTTACTATTTGCATTTGTTATATGTTCTGTGATCATTCTGTGTTAGAATTCTGTTTAGATTTGTGTTGAAAGTTTTAATTTAGTCATATAGTTCATATATTCTTTAAAACACTATTCACCCCCCCTCTAGTGTTATTTCTGCCTTAAGATCCTTAATCCACATCCCCAACAATTGGTACCAGAGCATTGGTTTTCATGTTTTCATAATCTGAAATTTGAAAAGTTTTAATGGCACAACACACTAGTAATGTCACTCCTGTCACTACTACGTCTGTCAACACAAGTACTAACACTAGTTCATTTGTAGAAGGTCAGTCTACTGTCAGACCACCACTTTTTAATGGCAGTAATTATGCATATTGGGCATGTAGGATGAAAATTTATTTACAATCCATAAGTTTAGATACTTGGAATATGACACAAATTGAATATGTTGAACCAACTACAAATTTTGCCCAGTGGACTACTGAGCAAAAGACAGTTGCACAAAACCATTCTAAGGCTATGAATATACTATTTTGTTCACTAGATAGGAATGAGTTTAATAGAGTCTCTGTTTGTAAGTCTGCATTTGAAATCTGGAAAACTTTGCAAGTAACTCATGAAGGAACAAGCAAAGTTAAACAGACTAAAATTTCCATATTAACTAACCAGTTTCAATTGTTTAAAATGCATGAAAATGAGTCTATTTTCGACGTGTATTGTCAATTTCAAGACATTGTACACTTATTGATTGCTTTAGGAAAGGGTTTCTCAGAAGAAGATCAAGTCAGAAAAATACTCAATTCACTCACTCCAGAATGGGATCAAAAGACACTTACTATTGAAGAGGCAAATGATGTTAGTCAAACGAAGATCGAAGAGTTAATCGGTAATCTAATGTTTTATGAAGTTCAACTACAAGGGAGAAATGAATCTAAGGCAACGGAAAGGAAATCGATCGCATTCAAAGCAACAACTGAAGATTCAGAACAAGAGAGTGATGAAGAAATTGCTTTCATGACCAGAAATTTCAGGAAATTTCTGAAGTATAGAAAGATGAATAACTTTAAAAGAAATGATCAAAGAAATTCCAGAAATACTTCGGAGAACTACAACTACAACAATAATGGTGATAGATGCTATAACTGCAACAAAACAGGGCACTACAAGATGGATTGTCCATATCCAGACAAACAGACATTTCAACCAAACAACGAGCAACCAAAGAAAAGAAAGAAGACATATGCAGCAACTCTTGACGATTCAGATTCATCGAGTGATGACGAGAAGAAAACTGATAATTCAAATCTATGCTTCACGGCTATCCTCGAATCAGAAGACGATCGGAGTTTGGATCTAAAAATAGGAACAGACATGTTATATGGCTTTTGACGAATCAACACCCAATGGACAAACTGCGCAAATTGAGAAAGATAAATGGATACTTGATAGTGGCTTTTCAAGGCACATGACTGGAAATCCCGAGATACTCAAAAACATTACTTATCAAGATGGTGGATTAGTCGATTTTGGTGACAACTTTAAAGGATATGTGGTTGGCATCGGCAATGTCGGTAACTCTAAAACTTTACTCATTTCTGATGTTTTATCAGTTAGGAACTTAAAACATAATCTGCTTAGTATAAGTCAACTTTGCGATAAAGGTTTTAAAATTAACTTTGGAAAAGATAAACGTCACATTGAAGATGATAAGTCTAATATAATTTTTGAAGGTATTAGGAAGAAAAATATGTATATCCTTAGTATGAAAATTTCAAATGATAACCTATGTCTTTTGGCTAATACAAGTGACCCTTGGATTTGGCATAAAAGATTTGGCCATTTGAATTTCAAATTATTATCTAGGCTATCAAAACTTGACTTAGTTAGAGGTCTACCCAAGTTAAACTTTAAAGTAGATAGTAATTGTGATGCTTGTCAATTAGGAAAACTTAAGAAAAGTTCATTTAAATTAAAAGATACTATTTCTACCTCTAGTCCTCTAGAATTACTTCATTAGATTTATTTGGTCCATCTCAAGTTCAATTCATTAACCATAGTAAATATGTTTTTGTTATAGTAGATGATTATTCAAGATATACTTGGATAATCTTTTTAAAACATAAAAGTGATGCTTTTGAAATATTTAAAACTTTTCTAAAAGAATTCAAAAACAACATTCTTTCAAAATTAAAACTATTCGAAGTGATCATGGTGGTGAATTTGAAAATGAAAATTTTGAGAATTTCTGTACTCAGAAGGGAATTACTCACAACTTTTCATTTCCAAGAACTCCACAACAAAACGGAGTAGTAGAACGTAAGAATAGAACAATTCAAGAGTGTGCTCGTACAATGCTTTCTGATAGTAATTTACCTAAATATTTTTGGGCTGAAGCAGTTGCTACAGCTTGTTATATATTAAATAGAATTTTAGTTAGACCATTAACAAATAAAACTCCATATGAATTACTTTATAATAAGAAACCTATAGTTGCTTATTTCAAAGTCTTTGGGAGTAAATGTTTTATACTTAATACAAAAGATAATTTAGATAAATTTGAACCAAAAGCTGATAAAGGATTCTTTATTGGTTATTCTAATAGAAGCAAAGCATTTAGAGTTTTTAATTTAAAAACTAATACTATTGAAGAAACTATGCATGTATCTTTTGATGAAAGTCTTAAAGATATTGTACAAATAGATGATGAAGAAGATTTTATAAATTTAAATCAATCTAATGAAACTATTAGTGAAATAAGTCAATCTAATAAGAGATTTAAAATATCAAAAGATCATCCTATAGAAAATGTTTTAGGAAACATTGGATCTGTAGTAAGAACTAGAAATCAATTAAGTAGTATGAGTAATGTAGCCTTTATATCAACAATTGAACCTAAAAATCCAAAGGAAGCATCGTCTGATGATTCATGGATTCTTACTATGCAAGAAGAATTGAATCAATTTACCAGAAATGATGTATGGGAACTTGTTCCTAAACCTGAGGATAAGAGTATAATTGGAACTAAATGGGTTTATAAAAATAAAATGAATGAACACGGTGAGGTCGTAAGAAATAAAGCTCGTTTAGTCACGCAAGGTTATTGTCAAGAAGGAGGAATTGACTATGATGAAACCTTTGCCCCCGTAGCAAGATTAGAAGCTATAAGAATTCTACTTGCTTTCGCTAATTATAATAATTTCAAATATATCAAATGGATGTTAAAAGTGCTTTTCTAAATGGTTTTGTAAAAGAAGATGTTTATGTTGAACAACCTCCACTTTTTGAAGATAATAAATTTCCAAACCATGTGTACAAGTTAAAGAAAGCTCTATATGGTCTAAAACTAGCTTCTAGAGCCTGGTATGAAAGACTAAGATCTTATTTACTTCAATCTGGTTTTGAAATTGGTAAAGTAGATACAACACTCTTTATTAAAAGAAATAATCAAGATATTCAACTGGTTCAAATATATGTAGATGATATAATCTTTGGATCAACTAATAACATAATGAATAAAGAATTTTCTGATATAATGACTAAAGAATTTGAAATGAGTCACATGGGAGAATTAAGTTTCTTCTTAGGGCTTCAAATTAAACAACTAGAAAATGGAATCTTCACAAGTCAAGAAAAATATGCTAAAGACTTAATCAATAAATTTGGTTTAAGCACCTCTAGTGGGAAACCAACTCCAATGTCTACAAATATAGGTTTAAGTAAAGAAGATAAATCAAAAGATATTGATCAAAATTTATATAGGGGTATGATTGGTTCGCTACTTTATATAACGGCGAGTCATCCTGATATTATGCATAGTGTTTGTCTCTATGCAAGATACCAATCACAACCTAAAGAAACTCACTTAAAAGCTATTAAAAGAATTTTAAGATATGTAAAATATACTTTAGATTATGGTTTATTTTATCCTAAAAATAATACTTTTGATTTAATATCATATAGTGATGCTGATTATGCTGGTTGTAAATCAGACCGAAAAAGTACAAGTGGAACTTGTCACTTTCTAGGACATTCACTGGTTTCCTGGTTCAGCAAGAAACAAAATACTGTTTCCTTGTCAACAACTGAAGCAGAGTATATATCTGCTGCTCTGGCCTGTTCACAAGTCATATATATGCAACAAACTTTAAAAGATTTTGGAATTAACATAAGTAAATCACCAATATATTGTGATAATACTAGTGCAATAAATCTATCTAAAAATCCAACTCATCATGCTAGAACTAAAAATTATTGATATAAGACATCATTTTCTTAGAGATAATATAACTAAAAAAATAATAACTCTAGATTATATAAATACTGAAAAACAAATTGCTGATATATTAACTAAACCGTTAACCGAACAAAATTTTACTAAATTTAGAAGAGAATTAGGTATTTGTTCAAAATATGAAATATAAAATAATATAATATAATAATCAATAAAAATTCAAAATAAAAATTACACTTTTTCTGAAAGACATGTCGACATGCCCCATCCCCTGATGTCGACATACCCAACAAAAATTTGAAAATAGAATTTCCCTCCAAAGTTAGTTATTTGGTTATTTATCTATTTATTTCATTTTCTCTCCTCTTTCTTCACCATATTCTCTGTAAATAACTTCTGAAATAATAAAATAATGGCCTCCTCTTCTACTAATGAACCCACTTCACCCACATCTCCTCATTCTGGTCCATTTCAACGATCTATGCATGCTCGAGTGATCGAATTGCAAGAGAAGAAGAAAGGTATCCTTCAATTGTTGACTGAAATTCAAGTAAGTCAACTTAGGATGGCTAGAGAACAACAAAGGCAAGGGAATATTATTAGGAATGTACAAAAATTCCTTATGGATAACTGTATAAATCCTATTAATATTGAAGACTCTTCCCAAGCCATGGAATCAGAGGAAGAAGAACCTATGGAAGAGCCACAAGAAGACCAAGAGGAAGATCAACCTTTTCCTCAACCCGAAGTCCCTATAAATATGGACGAGAGCGTTATTTGCGTTGGTGAGATCTTTGTTGATACTAATGGAAACATAATTGAACAACGTGGAAACTTTTGTCTCCACTACCCAATTGTTCGATTCATAAGTCTCCTATAGTTAAGGATCGCCATTAAAGTGTACTTTCTTTTTTATTCTTCGTTTTACATTGTTCTGTTTGTTCTTGTTTATGTATGTTCTTATATATGTCGTAATAACAAAAATGTGTTCACTTATACTCATTGTTTCATGCTTGTTCTATACATATTATTTTTTCATACTGATCATTCTTGAATTCTTAAGTAGTTAATAGTTTTTGTTGATGACAAAGGGGGAGAAAATTATAAAAATATGTGCTTGGTGTAAGGGGGAGTCATGGAATAAAGGGGAGTTGTAGTTTTAAGAAGAAATCACGGAGTAAGAGGGAGTTATGGTATGGTAAGAATATTTTATAAATAAAGGTTGTCATCATCAAAAAGGGGGAGATTGTTAGGAACCGAGTTGATGATGTTTTGATGACAACAACCTTATATAGTTATTTTACTTTACTTTATAAAATATATACTAACATTTCTATATATATATATATATATGTATATAGGAAGTATATGCAGGTATTATCGAAGACTGATCAGTATAAAGACTCAAGCATCAAGACGAAGATTAGAGATTCAAGATTCAAGACTTTAGAGAATCAAGATTCAAGATCTCAAGATAAGTGTCTAGAATTTTGTTAAAACTTCATAATAGCACTCTCATCTTTCTTCCAATTTTCTTTTCGGATGGAACCCAATTTCTATCGAAACCAGTGGCTTACAAACCCACGACAAGTAGCTTACAAACCTACGACAAGTGTCTTACAAACCCACGAAAATCAAAATCATTTAAACTACTTTGTACAAGTTCTCGAGTCCTATGGAGGATCTCTGTAGGAAGGTTCTTGCAATTTCAGTTTGAATAGATTTTTCAAAATGTTTTTAAATCTGTTTTCAAAATGTTTTAGCTTTCAAAATCATGTTTTCAAAAATGTTTTCAAACTTTGTTTTAGCCTTGAAATATTCCTCTGTTTTTAAAAACTTATATTTTTAAAACATCAAAACTTATTCTGATTTTAAATATTACTTATATAATTGACGGGCTATATCAATTATATATATATTTAAAATAATGTTTTATATTCATTCTCTATCTCAAAATATTGTTTAAACACTTTATTTTGCTTCAGAGAAGTTTCAACTTGTTTTAAATTCAAATGCTTTTACAAAACAACATCTCTACAATTTTGAACTGAGGGATGTCGACATATGGGGATACCCCATGTCGACATGGTGACAGTTGGATTCAAAATTCAAATTTCAAAAGAAGTGTCCATTCGTTCAAAAACCTTTTGCCAATGGTTATGACTGTTGTGCATCTATATAAAGGCTTCCAAAACGAATTTTTTAACAACTACTTTCTTATTTTCTTCACTCTTTCTTCTCCACCATTCCATATCCATAAAACTTCATATTTTCAAGATCGTGCCATCATTCTGCCAAATTCTCAATAGGAAATCATTTAGATACTCTCTCTATTTGATTCTCCATCATTCTACTAAAGATCAAAGTGCTATTCAGAGTTATAGGATTAATTTGTATTCAAAAAGTCCATAGAGTCTATCCATTCAAAAGGATTGTTATTAAGAAGTATAAGGGTGATCTTGTGTCTCGAAAATCAAGAGAGTTTACCCCAGACTCGGAGATAGGAGGGTTCCTCAAGGCCTTATAAATTGAGGGTTGTAATTTGGATATTGGCTTATAAAATTCTGTACAAGGATATTGCCTTGGTGTAGGACTGGATGTAGGAGGATTCCGAACCAATATAAAATCCGGTGTGTTCTTTCCTTTTACTTGCTTTACTTTACTATTTGCATTTGTTATATGTTCTGTGATCATTCTGTGTTGGAATTCTGTTTAGATTTGTGTTGAAAGTTTTAATTTAGTCATATAGTTCATATATTCTTTAAAACACTATTCACCCCCCTCTAGTGTTATTTCTGCCTTAAGATCCTTAATCCGCATCCCCAACAAACTCATGCAATTAATTTTGGCTGACCATATATCATTCCTTCAGCCGATTAACCCCCTTCATTTTCACGCAAAAAATAGTTTCTCAACCCTAAAAACAATCGGCCATCACTTGAAGAAAGTTTGGTAAAAATTTCTGTTCTTTTTTTCACTCTTTTACTTGTTTTTGTATGATCTTTGCTCTTGCATCTCTTCTTGTAGTTCGGCCCTTCCTCCTCCAGCACCATGGCCGCCTCTACCACAACCAACCATCATCTCCTCCTTTCCACTGAACTTCCATATCCATGGCCATCTTTGATGCAAGATCCATACAAAAATGCAAGCAACACTTCCTATATATGCATAACCGAGCTCCTATGGCCTTCACCACTTCACCACACCCCTTGGCCACATCTTGCATCACTTCCACCAGCACCTATCTGACCCAAAGCCACTTCCACACCATCCCCTAGCCTCCAGCAGGTCTGGCCGTGCCACATAAGGCCATAGTCGTGACTTGTTGTTTCATAAAAATGCACCTTTGCCTTGTGTTTATACATTTATGCCATTAATCACTCAAACAACTTTCATACCTTCATTACCCTTGCTAGGCCGACCATACTTGACCCATACCTGACCAAATACACCCCATGGCAGTGCATTATCATCCTATAGGCGAAGCATGAGATTTGTGGAAGCAAGTGCAAGTGTTTAATTAATTGTTGTTCCTTAACTCTAGCTTGTTTAATGTCATATTTTGGGTTGAAATTCTTGTTATATATATTGTTTTGTTTCATATGCATAAGACAACTACTTTTGTTCTCCCACACTTGCATCGTAGTCATGCTTTCGTGCCTTTTTGGATCTTAGTTTGTGTGTTTGGTTGTTATCTCCAGCTTGTAGAGGTGAGTATTTCTCACCAGACATTCCGTGCTTATATAAGTAGTAAATTGACACCCTGTGAATCTAAAGATATTATTATTATCATGTTATCATATTATATTCACCCTATTTATACACATATCATATCATATGCTACTGTTTTTCATGCTATTCTATTTATTTATATCAGTTTGTCACACTGCAAGTTCCGTGTAGATTAGAATCACTATAGGTTGAAATGATACATACCCGAATAGACTTTAGAATATGGAAAAATCGTTATGTGCTGAAATGATAGGCCTGAACGATTTTTAATTATTTTCATTTTACTTGGGACTACGGGTTTGAAATGATAAAACCCGGGTTTCTTTGTAAATTACGGATTGAAATGGTATAATATTCGTATCACTTTACTTAGGGTAGAAAATTTTATACAGACCCGTGGTTAATATATGTTTTTCTAAATTTTTTAAAGTATTTTGGAAATGTAAATATTATAATATTTTGATTTAAACTTAATTGAAATGATTTTATAAAGTATTATCGATTTTATAAAAATTTATAAGTGAAATAAATTAATGGTAAAGTTAGAAATTTGAAATATAAGTTACTTTGGAAATTATGATTTGGTTTTAAATAGGATTTAAATTAAGTAGGAAAATATGATAATTAGATTTAAAATTTGATGTAAAATGAATTTAAAAATGATTTTTATAAAGTGGTTAATGATTTTTGTATAAATTAAAATGTGAAATAAATGAATATTTAAGTTGAATTTTGAAATATAACTTAAATTGAAAATTTGTGAATTTTGTTTAAAATTGAATTTTAAGTTAAGTAAATAAAATGGTAAACAAGTTATATTTGAAAATTTAAACTTAAGTGTTAAATTAAAAATTTAATATAAAGAATTGAAATTTAATGCTTGAATTATATAAGTAAATTATTATTAAATTTTGATTTTTGAATGAAAATTCCACTTTATAAAATCATAAATAAAAGGGTATTTAAATGATTGTTTTAAAAGTGAAAATATATGATTTTATAAGTTTAAAATTGTTTAAATAAAAAATCTAATTATTTATGGAATTATATGGAATATTTAAAAGTATAAAATACCAATTTTAAATTTTAACCACGGGATGTATTTAATTTGTAGCTTAACGGATCCTTAGAGGATGGGCGACCCAAGCATCCTTTAAGTTATTATACATTACTACTACAGTTCACTTAAGTTGGTTTACATTATATAAGTATATATGTCCCGACTCGAGTATTTTGTGTTTTACTTTAGGCTTGGGTCAGCCTGAGTATTTACAACTTAGCTTTGGATTTTTTTCGGGAGCTAGGAATCGTTGGAGATTCTGCATGTCTAATTATCTATTCCCTTTCAGTTTCAGTTGTTCTATCTAGCTCTAGTATTTATAACCATCTATGTATTTGAGATTTCTATTTTATAAGTTTTTTTGCAGACTGATATTATGTACTATGTTTTTTTGAGACTTTGTTATAGTAGCTTCATGAACTACTATGGTATTTGAATTTCCGCTGCGAGTTATTCTGATATTTCTGTGTCTGTGATTCTGTGATTGTATTTCATTTGCTCCAAATTTATTTACAATGCGGTATTTTGAGCAATTCAAGTTCGGCATGTGTGGATGCGATTGGCTGAAAATATCGGGTTGTTGCAGTTGGTATTAGGGCATTGATTTTACGCAAACCATAGCCTACGGAGCAAAAACTCATTAGAGATAGGGTAGAAATACCCTAGAATGAGTGAAATCAATCTCAGAATCCTTTCTTTGTGAGAGAACATATTTTTGAAGTATAAAATGATTTCCAAATGATTTTTAAAGGAGTTTCAAAAATTATTTTGGTATAAAATTTTTCTTATTTTGAAACCCAAGATTTTCTAAACTTCATTCCTTCTGTATCCACCTTGTTAGAAATCTCTTGGTTAGGATTCTTATCGATTAGGATTCCTTGAACTTTGGAATGCTCCCACGTGTTCTGAAATCCAATCTTGTCCCTATTTTTATCCTTTTTTATTTTTGTGTATTTCATAACGCCACTGACCTCTATAAAGATCGGTGGTTCCGTAAATCTTTGAATGATTGGTAAAGGGGCGAAACTCCTTTACAATTGGCATTGATTAACCGGAGATTTTTGTATCCTCGATTTACGATGCTATCTACCTTCTGCAATATCTGGATTCTATCTCTGGCGATCGAATGTTGATTTGCCTTAGATTTTCGAATTGATTATATTCATGAAATCACGGTTATCGGTTAAGGTCGTCCACGATTTATAAAGGCTTATCCATCTTCTATTTGGTAATTAAATTATCTTGTCTTCGTTCGAGCTTATCTTCGAACCAGAATTCTATTTGATTAGAGTCCTGTAAATTTGAATCTCTGTTTGTTTGAAATCTATCCTTGAATCATTCTTTGGAAATTTGTATCTGGTTGTATTTTGGAATTTGTGCATACATCGAAATTATTATTTTGATAAGGATGACCCTATTTTGTATATAAAAGTGAAATGTTTTCAATAAGGATTATATACCTTTTAAAACGAGAAATTTGAAGTTTCGAAAGGATTTGAAATTTTAAAAATTTATAAGAATTTAACTTATATAAAATGATTTATAACCGAAGGGTTTTGAATTTGAATTTCGAGGAATCGAACTCCGATGTTTTGAAATCGATTTTAGGATTTTGGAAAAAATATAATAATAATATGATTTAAAGATATTTCTCCGAATAAAAACGTTTCAAATGTATTCGAACTAATCCCAATGATTTCGAAGTGATTTCAAAGAAGTTTCAAGAAAATAATAGTCCATAACCTACTTATGTAGCTGGAAAATAAATTTTGATGATGAATGCATGCATCATCGACATTGATTTTCGAGTTTCTGAGCAGGGGAGAGGCCACTCTAGTAGCTTTGTTATGCGAGTGATTTTGTGAAATCAATTTTGATTTCAGATTTTTAAGGTTTGATATT
Source organism: Allium cepa (assembly GCA_030765085.1). Classification (NCBI taxonomy): domain Eukaryota; kingdom Viridiplantae; phylum Streptophyta; class Magnoliopsida; order Asparagales; family Amaryllidaceae; genus Allium; species Allium cepa. The sequence continues at coordinate 1,027,995,279 of CM060937.1, read as the reverse complement.
CGAAAGATATATGTGTATATATATATTTGAAATGATTTAAAGTAAGCCGGTGTTCAGTCTTGGAGATTCAAATTTGTTTTGGTATAATCCTATCTTTTGGAATTGGTTTACTGATTTGTTGGTGATTTCCAACTCTTGAATTGAAAATATGATTTCTTCGACTATTTTGAAGATTCGAGCACTTCTAAATCAAGGTTAACTTTTCAAGGCTAAGAAATTTTGAAAGGTATAAGGTATTTGATAAAGAATATAAGTGTAGTTTTGTATGATTAAAGTATAAAGCAATATGATTTATATAAGTTTGAAACTGTTTGTCGAGTGAAATAAATAAGACTATTTCGAATTATACTAGTATGAAATATAGATTTGAAATGTTTTGAATAAAGTATATATATGGAATAATAATCTTTCCAATGGTGAATAGGATTTTCCATATAGAAATAAATAGTTTGAAGGCTTTAAAAAGGGTGGTTTTAAACTTAGTAATCATTTTAGATATTTTGATGATTGAAATGGTTTGGAAATGACTTAATCATTATTTTGATAAAGAATGTGAATGTGAAATGATAATTGATTTTGATAAATGAATAATTGAAGTTTATATTAGTATGAAAAGATATTTGGTTTACTTGTAATTTGAGTTTATTTAAAACTAATGGATTTATGAAATAAATATTTCAAAAACTAAGTAATAATGAAGTAAAATTTGAGATATGTGAAATTATAAAATTTAGTTTTGAAATATGGTATATTTAAGCTTTGAAATATATTTAAGATTGAATAGTTTATTTTAGGATCAAATCTATATTTGAAATTTGATAATATTAGAAATGGTTTTGTTGGAAAACTAAATTGAATTGAAACTGATGGTTTGAATTGAATTAAAATTGGAAATTTTAGATTTGGATTTAATGTATGATTTCGAAATGTTATGATTTTCAAAGTGAAATGATTACAAGTATTTTAGTTTCGAAAGATTTATAACTTTAAAAGTATTAGGATTTTTGAAAGTGAATATATGTTTGAAACGGAAATGAATTTGTTTGATCTAAATTTTGTTGATTTGGAAATTCAGATTATATTCTAAATCTATTGTTTTAAGAAACTTTGAAACTGAGTATATATAATTTGAAAGAAATGATTTGGTGAAATCATATATGATTTTGAAACTAAATTGATATTGAATGGAATTGAAATTTGAGAACCTTATTTTATAAAAAACTTGATTTGGGAGTTATCGAACTTATATAAAATTGATTTGTATAAGTATGAAGTTGATTTGAAACTGTTGATTTGAAAAGGTGCTCAATTTGGAAAGAGAAATCTTATGTAATCGAAGTCTATATATGTATGATTTGATATAATATTGATTTTGGAAAGTATTTGATTTGGAAATGAAATCTTATATATAATGGACTTTATATAAGTATGATATTTGAAAGTGATTTTGAAAGGTACTATATGATACATATTTTTGAAGTAAAGATATGGAAAGTGCCTTCTGCTTGATATTCGCTTTGTGGGCACACTGTGGATTCATTATATCGATATTATTCTCTCTGATTTGGGTTTTTCGGATATGATACTCGAGTGTCCATCGAATTCCATGGCGATCTCCATGTCTTACGATCGCGACTGCATAGCGTAATTCGCTTGGCTGAGATGGCCTAGGGGTACGGATGTTTCCTGAGGGATCGAGGTGTAACCATTGTGTATCCTGCAATCTATGTAGGTTGTATTAGTAGCGAAATCCGCTGGCTGAGATAGCTTAAGGGTACGGATGTTTCCTGGGGGATCAGGCGTAACCATTATGTATCTGCGATCTACTAGTCATCATGGCATAATTCGCAGGCTGAGATAGCTTACAGGTACAGATGTTTCCTGGGGGATCCAGACATAACCATTGTGTATCTGCGATCCATGGTTAGAAAAATGTTTGGTTTGGTTGTTTTCTTTGGATTGTACTTTCCATATCTGTTTTTAAAGGTTTTCCAGTATTTTCACTAGGTGTTGAAACAAGTCTACTAAGTACCCAGAGAATTCTAGCTTTGCGCTTAATCAACGCATAGCTAGAGTCTGCGGGAACAAAAGTAAACTTGTTAAGACATCGAATTATAAATGTATTTTGATAAAGTATTATATGAAGGATATTTTGATCATTTATGTTACTTTTCTAAATAATTTAAAATGTTTTAAGTATTGTTTACTTTGAACTATTAAATTTGAATCAAATGACTATTTATCATATTAAATGTTTATTATAAATATAAAATTGAAATTTATGTGGTTATAAAATAATGGTTCATCCTTGACTTTCAACCTACTTTCCCTTCTAGCTATTTTTACCTTCTTTATAACAACCTGATATTTTCAACCATTCGCATCCACACATGTCGGACTTGAATTGCTCAAAATATCGCATTGTAAATAAATTTGGAACAAATGAAATACAATCACAGAATCATAGACACGGAAATATCAGAATAACTCGCAGCGGAAATTAAAATACCATAGTAGTTCATGAAGCTATTATAACAAACTCTCAAAACATAATAAATAATATCAGTTTGAAAAAAAACATATACAATAGAGATCTCAAATACATAGCAGTTTATAAATACCAGAGCTGAAATAGAACAACTGAAAGGGAACAGATAACTTGACAAGCAGAATCTCCTACGATTCCTACCTCCAGGAAAGAAAACCAAAGCTAAGCTGTAAATACTCAGGCTGACCCGAGCGTAAAGTAAAACACAAAACACTCGAGTCAGGACATATATACTTATATAATGTAAATCAACTCAAGTGAACTGTAGTAGAAATGCACAATAACTTAAAGGATGCTTGGGATGGCCCATCCTTTAAGGATCAGTTAAGCTATTAAATACATCCCGTGGTTAAAATTTAAAAATAGTAGTTTATACTTCGAAATCAAATATCATTTCAAAATTCAATATCATTTAGAAATCTATTTCAAAATATCATATCTTTCAAAACCTCATTCAGTTATTTAAAATACCATTTCAACACATATTTCAAAATAGTTTATATTTCAAAACAAATTACTTCATTTTAAATCAAAAAAATGAAGTTAGTATGTTTAATAATTAAATTATTAAATTTCCAAAATTTTAATCTTTCAAAATTCATTTATTCACTTAAATTTAATAAAACAATGAGAATTCAACTTTCGCGGCATTTAGAAAAATGCTACGGAAAGTTACTTTTAAAACACTTCAATTTAACAAAAGTCAGCATACAAAATGTTGTAATAGGGTTACATTAATTCAAATAAAGCCTTAGTTAAATTCAACAATTATAGCACTTACAAAGTGCTATAATAGCTTTTAATTCAATTCAGCCCTTTAGTTAATTTATATTAACTACAACATTTACAAATGTTGTAATGTCCTCTACTTTAGAAATAATAGCATTTCAAAATGTTGTTAACTAACTTCAAATATTCAATATAATTTCACAAAAAATTATATTTTTATTTAAATCATTTTTAACTTATAAAATCACATATTTTCACTTTTAAAACAATCATTCAAATACCCTTATATTCATGATTTTATAAAGTTAAATTTCCATTCAAAAATCAATATTTAATAATAATTCACTTATTAAATTCCAACATTCGATTTTAAATTCATTAATTTAAAATTTTAACTTAACACTTAAGTTTATTTTTTCACGTATAACTTATTTTCATTTTATTTACTTACTTCAAAAATTCACTTTCAAACAAAATTCATAAATTCCAATTTAAGTTATATTTCCAAATTTCAACTTAAATATTCATTCATTTCACATTTTAACTTTATTAAAAAATCATTAATATATTATAAAATCAATTTAAATTCATTTTAATCCAAATTATCATAAATTTATCATATTTCCAGATTTAATTTAAATTCCATTTATCACCAAATTATAATTTCCAAAATAACTTACATTTCGGATTTTCTAACTTTACCATTGATTTATTTCACTTATAAATTTTCAGAAAATCAATAATACTTTACAAAAATAATTTTTAATTAATTTTAAATCAAAATATTATAATATTTACATTTCTAAAATATTTTAATTTTTTTAGAAAAACATATTTTAACTACGGGTCTGTATTTCATTTTCTAGCCTAGGTAAAGTGATACAGATAATATATCATTTCAATCCGTAATTTACAAAGAAAACCTGGGTTTTATCATTTCAAACCCGCAGTCCCAAGTAAAATGAAATAATTGAAAATCGTTCAGGCCTATCATTTCAGCCCATAACGATTTTTCCATATTCTAAAGCTCATTCGGGTATGTATCATTTCAACACATAGTGATTCTAATCTAAAGGGAACTTGCAGTGTGATAAACTGATATAAATAACAAAATAACATTATATAACAGTAACAGATGTTATAACAGGTGTTTAAACATGGGTGAACATCATATGGTCATAATATAGCAGATATAATATGGTGATGCATTTTACAGATTCAAATGTGATCGATTTACTAGTTATATAAGTATAAAACTGTCTGGTGAGAATAACTCACTGGTATAAGCTGGAGACGACAATTGAAACACACAAACTGAGACCTTCGAAGGCACAAAAGCACGAATAAGATTTGAGATTGGGAGAGACAAAGATTATCACCTTGAATACATTCAAACAAACAAAACAATCAACATAAGTTTTCAACCCGAATATAATAAAACAATGTTAGAAATGAATGCACAAAACATCACCAAAGTATTTGCACTTGCTTCAACCACTTGTGCTTCAGTCTAGGGTCAGAAACACATGGCTATGCATGAGTTAGGATATGGTCTTTGGGTTCACATAGGTCGGCCTAGCATAGATTTAATGATGGTGCAAAGGTATGGCATGAAACTACACAGAACAAGGCAACACAACATGGTTCAAAGTAAACAAAGGCTCAGCCAAAGCAATCATGGGCACGGCCAGGTCTAGTGGGGTTAGGGGATGATGTAGCAGATGGTGCAAGTCAGGTTTGAGATGGTGGTGGTGGTGTAGGTGGCGGCCAAGGGGAGTTAGAGGTGGTGGAAGACTATGGTGTGCTTGGCTATGTACATTTAGGTGGAGTTTGGTTCATTTTTGTGATGGATCATCAAGTAAGGGTTGCTCGGCTTGGCAATGGGATTGGAGAGGAGGTGGTGGAGGCTGGTTCAGGTGGTGGAGGAGGTGGCCAAGCTGATGGAGTGGTGGGGCCGAACCTAAAGATGAAGGCAAGTGCAAATTAAAAAGAACAAAACAATGAAAAACGAAAAGAAAAGAAAGAGAAGCTTAACAATTTTTCTCAAGGATGAGGCCAAATTTTTTTCAGGTTGAGAAGAAAAATTTTGTGCCTGAATGCAGAGGAAGTGGTTGGCTGAAAGAATGGAGTTAAGGCAGAAAAGTTGAAGAGGTGTTGGTTGAAATGAAGATGTGTGAATACAAAAGGTCAAAGAATAACAAAAGTCACAAAACTCTTCAATTTACCACATTTTCTTTTGAAATTTTAAATAACTGAAAAATGCATATAAATTCAGATAAAAACATGAAAATATAGTAAATAAACAAAAATAAATAAATAAGTATTAATTATATATAATTAAATTAAGAAAAACAGCAAAAATTGCAAACTAGTCTTGAAAATTTGAAAATAAATGAAATGAACTTTGGAAAAATTTTATGTACTTGAAAAATATTTATAAATAAAGATGAAAACCCAAAAATAAAATGCATGTATAAAATAAATAAATATAATTAAATTAAGAAAATAGCTTAAAAATAGAAACTAGGTTATAAAAATTGAAGATAAATACACTAACCTTTGAAAAATTAAAACATCACTTTAAAAATGTTATAAAATAAAAATATATACCTAACATGTCATATAATACATATTAGAACATAATATGACAAATAAAAATATTATTTATATAAATTAAAATAGACACTTATATTGAATAAATCAATTTACATGCAATATTGTAAAAAACACAACTTTTACAATATAAATCAGATTTCAACGAAACGAAAAGCGGTATTTTTGAAATTTAATATATTTTCATAATAAAAGATAAAACTCAAATATTTAAATTTTAAATCTAAAAGTCAAAATTTGACCAGATTTACCAAAAATCCACTTTTCTGGAAATATCATATTTATTCAGGTTTGAAATTATAATTCACACAAAATCAAAATATACTTTTAAAATAACAAAATTTATTCATTTTAGTAAACAAAATAAAGTTTTTAAATCAGGAGTTCAAATTTAAATAATTAATATAAACAATTAAAATAATCACAAAATAGTGGGTTGTTACACACTCTCCCACTCAATTCTTTTCGTCCTCGAAAAGAACGAAAAAGGAAAATAAGGAAAAGCACGATAGACAAAAAATAATACCTGGAAAAACAATTTCGGATTCGAAGCAAAAATGCTCTCCTCCGTTTCCCAGGTACAATCTCGATCATCAGTACCATTCGTACTTCAATCAAACTGACAGATTTCCTTCTTAGCCGCTTCGTACCTCTGTCGACAATACGAAGTGCCTTACTCTCGACAGTCAGATTAGGCTCAATATCCCAACCATCAAGAGCAGAAGGCTGAACAAAAGAGACAGGTTAAGAAGATACTAGGGAAGATGTGAGACATGGAATACATCATGCACTCCAGAAAGTTTCTCGGACAAATCTAAACGATAAGCCAAAGAACCGATTCTTTCCACAATGCGGAAAGGACCCTCGAAGAGGAAGAAGGTAGGAGTAGCTACAAAGAAAAATAGATTAGAAGATAAGGATGAACTATTTTAAAACCATATACATTTAAATTTAAAAAAATTATATTTAAAATATTTTAAACATTTTATAATATGATGAATAGTCATTTGATTCAAATCTGATAGTTCGAAGTAAACAATATTTTAAAGCATTTTAAATTATTTAAGAAAGTAAAATAAATGATCAAAATATCCTTTATACAATACTTTATCAACATACTTCTATAACTCGATGTCTTACAAGTTTACTTTCATTCCTGTTGACTCTGGCCATGCGTTGATCAGGCGCAAAGCTAGAATTCTCCAGGTGCTTAGTAGACTTGTTTCAACACCCAGTGAAAATACTCGAAAACCTTTTAAAAACAGATATGGAAAGTACAATCCAAACAAATCAACCAAACCAAACATTTTTCTAACCATGGATCGCAGATACACAATGGTTACGCCTGGATCCCGCAGGAAACAATCTGTATCTGTAAGCTTTCTCAGCCCTGCGAGTTACGCCATGATGACTAGTAGAGTGTAGGATACACAATGGTTATGCCTGGATCCCCTAGAAAACAATCCGTACCCCTAGGCCGTCTCAGCTAGGCAGTTTCGCTACTAATGTGACCTACATAGATTGCAGGATACACAATGGTTACGCCTGGATCTCCCAGGAAACAATCCGTACCCCTAGGTCATCTCAGCCAGGAAGTTGCGCTATGCTGTCGCACTCGTAGGACCGTGGAGATCGCCATGGAATTCGATGGACACTCGAGTATCATATCCGAAAAACCCAAATCAAAGAGAATAATATCGTTAGAATGAATCCACAGTATGGCCACAAAGTGGATATCAAGCAGAAGGCACTTTCCATATTTTTACTTTGAAAATATGTATCATATAGTACCTTTCAAAATCGCTTTCAAATATCATACTTATATTAAGTCCGTTATATGTAAGATTTCATTTCAAATCGAATACTTTACAAATCAATAGTATATCAAATCATACTAATATAGACTTCGATTTTATAAGATTTCAATTTACAAATTTAGTATCTTTACAAATCAATAGTTTTCAAAACACTTCATACTTGCACAAATCAATTTTATATAAGTTCGATAACTCCCAAATCAATTAAATAAACAAGGTTCTCAATTTCAAACCATTTCACTATGAATTCAGTTTCAAAATCATATATGATTTTGCCAAATCATTTCCTCCTAAATACATATATTCAGTTTCAAAGTTTCTTAAAACAATAAACTTAGAAAATAATCCAAATTTCCAAATCAACAAAATTTAGGTCAAACAAATTCATTTCCATTTCAAACATATATCCACTTTCAAAAATCATAAGACTTTCAAAGTTATAAATCTTTCGAAACCAAAATACGTGAAGTCATTACACTTTGAAAATCATAACCTATTGGATCATACATTTGAAATCATAAAACATTCCTTTAATTCTTTACATTTCATGAATTTATTCAATTAAACCCAAATCTAAAATTTTCAATTTTAATTCAATTCAAACCATCAGTTTCAATTCAATTTAGTTTTTCAACAAAACCTTCAAACTATTTATTTCTATATGAAAAATCCAATTTATCATTAGAAAGATTATTATTCTACATATACTTTACTCAAAACATTTCAAATCTATATTTCATACCAGTATAATTCAACATAGTCTTATTTATTTCACTCAACAAACAGTTTCAAACTTATATAAATCATATTACTTTATACACTAATCATACCAAACTAAACTTATATTCTTTATCAAATACCTTATACCTTTCAACATTTCTTAGCCTTGAAAAGCTAACCTTGACTTGGAAGTGCTCGAACCTTCAAAATAGTCGAAGAAATCATATTTTCAATCCAAGAGTTGTAAATCACCAACAAATCAGTAAACCAATTCCAAAAGGTAGGGTTATACCAAAACAAATTTGAATCTCGAGGACTGAACACCGGCTTACTTTGAATTATTTCAAATATATATATATATATATATATATACACACACATATATATCTTTCGAATATCAAACCATACATCGAAATCTGAAATCAAAATTTGGTTTCACAAAAATCACTCGCATAACAACGCTACTAGAGTGGCCTCTCCCCCACTCAGAAACTTGAAAATCAATGTCGATGATGCACACATTCATCACCAAAATTATTTTCCAACGACATAAGTAGGTTCTGTATTTTTTAGTTTCTTGAAACTTCTTTGAAATCTCTTTGAACATTGGAATTCATTCGAATACATTTGAAACATTTCTTATTCGGAAAATATCTTTAAATCATATTATTATTATATGTTCTCCAAAATCTTAAAACCGATTTCAAAACACCGGAGTTCGATTCCTCGAAATTCAAATTTAAAACCCTTCAATTATAAATCATTTTTTTAAAGCCAACTTCTTAAAATTTTCAAAATTTCAAATCTTTTCAAAGTTTCAAATTTCCATTTTCTAAAGATAAAAATCCTTATTGAAAACATTTCACTTTTATATATAAAATAAGATCGTCCTTATCAAAATAATAATCTCGATGTTTGGACACTTTCAAAATACAACCAAACACAAATTTCCAAAGAATGATTCAAGGTTAGATTTCAAACAAACAGAGATTCGAATTTAGAGAAATTCTAATCAGATAGAATTCTGGTTCGAAGATAAGCTCGAACAAAGATGAGATAGTTTTATTACCAAATAGAAGATGGATAAGCCTATATAAATCGCCGGAGGCCTTAACCGGGACAACCGTGAATTGAGGAATATAATTAATTCGAAAATCTAAGGAAAATCGACATTCAATCGCCAGAAATAGATCCTGGCATAGCAAAAGGTAGATAGCATCGTAAACCGAGGATATAGAAATCTCCGTTGAATCAATGTCAATTGTAAAGGAGTTTCTCCCCTTTACAAATCATTCAAAGATTGGCGGAATCACCAATCTTTAGAGAGGTCATTCCAAAGTGGAGTTATGGAATGCCCCAAAATCAAAAGGATAAAATAGGTAAGACAAGACTGGATTTCTGAACAAGTGGGAGCGTTCCAAAGTTTAAGGAATCCTAATCGATAAGAATCCTAGCAAAGAGATTTCTAACAAGGTGGATACCGAAGGGATGAAGGTTTGAAAATCTTGGTTTCAAAATAAGAAATTTTTATACCAAAATAATCTTTGAAAATCCTTTAAAATCATTTGGAAATTATTTTATACTTCGAAAATACGTTCTCTCACAAAGAAAGGATTCTGAGTTGATTTCACTCATTCTAGGGTATTTCTACCCTATCTCTAACGAGTTTTTGCTCCGCAAGCTATGGTTTGCCTAAAACCAAAGCTCTGATACCAACTGTAATAACCAAATATTTTCAGCCACTCGCATCCACACATGCCGGACTTGAATTGCTCAAAATACCGCATTGTAAATAAATTTGGAGCAAATGAAATACAATCACAAAATCACAGACATAGAAATATCAGAATAACTCGCAGCGGAAATTAAAATACCATAGTAGTTCATGAAGGTACTATAACAAACTCTCAAAACATAATACATAATATCAGTCTGGAAAAAAATATACAATAGAGATCTCAAATACATAGCAGTTTATGAATACCAGAGCTGAAATAGAACAATTGAAACTGAAAGGGAACAGATAACTAGACAAGCAGAATCTCCAACGATTCCTAGCACCAGGAAAGAAATTCAAAGCTAAGCTCTAAATACTCAAGCTGACCCGAGCGTAAAGTAAAACACAAAACACTCGAGTCAGGACATATATACTTATATAATGTAAACCAACTCAAGTGAACTGTAGTAGAAATGCACAATAACTTAAATGATGCTTGGGATGGCCCATCCTTTAAGGATCAGTTAAGCTATTAAATACATCCCGTGGTTAAAATTTCAAAATGGTAGTTTATACTTCGAAATCAAATATCATATCAAAATTCAATATCATTTAGAAATCCATTTCAAAATATCATATCTTTCAAAACCTCATTCAGTTATTTAAAATACCATTTCAACACACATTTCAAAATAGTTTATATTTCAAAACAAATCACTTCATTTTAAATCAAAAAAATGATGTTATTATATTTAATAATTAAGTTATTGAATTTTCAAAATTTTAATCTTTCAAAATTCATCTATTCACTTAAATTTAATAAAACAACGAAAATTCAACTTTTGCAGCATGTACAAAAATGCTACTGAAAGTTACTTTTAAAACACTTCAATTTAACAAAAGTCAGCATACAAAATGATGTAATAGGGTTACATTAATTCAAATAAAACCTTAGTTAAATTCAATAATTATAGCACTTACAAAGTGCTATAATAGCCTTTAATTCAATTTAGCCCTTTAGTTCATTGATATTAACTATAGAATTTACAAATGCTGTAATATCATTTACTTTAGAAATAATAGCATTTCAAAATGCTGTTAATTAATTTCAAATATTCAATATAATTTCACAAACAATTATATTTTTATTTAAATCATTTTTAAATTATAAAATCACATATTTTCACTTTTAAAACAATCATTCAAATACCCTTATATTCATGATTTTACAAAGTTAAATTTCCATTCAAAAATAAATATTTAATAATAATTCACTTATTAAATTCCAACATTCGATTTTAAATTCATTAAATTAAATTTTTAACTTAACATTTAAGTTTATATTTTCAAATATAAATTATTTTCATTTTATTTACTTACTTCAAAAATTCACATTTAAACAAAATTCATAAATTCCAATTTAAGTTATATTTCCAAATTTCAACTTAAATATTCATTCATTTCACATTTTAACTTTATTCAAAAATAATTAATATATTATAAAATCATTTTAAATTCATTTTAATCCAAATTATCATAAATTTATCATATTTCCAGATTTAATTTAAATTCCATTTATCACAAAATTATAATTTCCAAAATAACTTACATTTAAGATTTTCTAACTTTACCATTAATTTATTTCACTTATAAATTTTCAGAAAATAAATAATACTTTTCAAAAATCATTTTTAATTAAGTTTAAATCAAAATATTATAATATTTACATTTCTAAAATATTTTAATTCTTTTAGAAAAACATATTTTAACTACGGGTCTGTATTTCATTTTCTAGCCTAGGTAAAGTGATACGAATAATATATCATTTCAATCCGTAATTTACAAAGAAAACCCCGGTTTTATGATTTCAAACCCATAGTCCCAAGTAAAATGAAATAATTGAAAATCGTTCAGGCCTATCATTTCAGCGCATTTTCCCCTATTCTAAAGTCCGTTCGGGTATGTACCATTTCAACCCATAGTGATTCTAATCTAAAGGGAACTTGCAGTGTGATAAACTGATATAAATAACAGAATAACATTATATAACAGTCACAGATGTTATAACAGGTGTTTAAACATGGATGAACACCATATGGTCATAATATAGCAGATATAATATGGTGATGTTTTTTACAGATTCAAATGTGATCATTTACTAGTTATGTAAGTATAAAACTGTCTGGTGAGAATAGCTCACTGGTATAGCTGGAGACAACAACTGAAACACACAAACTGAGATCTTCGAAGGCACAAAAGCACGAATAAGATTTGAGATTGGGAGAGCCAAAGATTAATCACCTTGAATACATTCAAACAAACAAAACAATCTACATAAGTTTTCAACCCGAATATAATAAAACAATGTTAGAAATGAATGCACAAAACATCACCAAAGTATTTGCACTTGCTTCAACCACTTTTGCTTCAGTTTAGGGTCAGAAACACACGGCTAAGCATGAGTTAGGATCTGGTCTTTGGGTTCATATGGGTCGGCCTAGCATAGATTTAGTGATGGTGCAAAGGTATGGCATGAGACTACACAAAACATGGCAACACAACATAGTTCAAAGCATACAAAGGCTCAGCCAAAGCAATCATTGGCACGACCAGGTCTGGTCGGGTTAGGGGATGACGTGGAAGAGGGTGCAGGTCGGGTTTGAGATGGTGGTGGTGGTGTACATGGCGGCCAAGGGGAGTTAGAGGTGGTGGAAGACTATGGTGTGCTTGGCTATGTACATTTAGGTGGAGTTTGGTGCATTTTTGTGATGGATCATCAACCAAGGGTGGCTCGGCTTGGCTATGGGGTTGGAGAGGAGGTGGTGGAGGCTGGTTCAGGTGGTGGAGGAGGCGGCCAAGCTGATGGAGTGGTGGGGCCGAACCTAAAGATGAAGGCAAGTGCAAATTAAAAAGAACAAAACAATGAAAAATGAAAAGAAAACGAAGTTTCCCAATTTTTCTCAAGGATGAGGCCAAAATTATTTTCAGGTTGAGAAGAAAAATTTTGTGCATAAATGAAAAGTAAGTGGTCGGCTGAAAGAATGGAGTTAAGGTGGGAAAATTGAAGAGGTGTTGGTTGAAATGAAGAGGTGTGAATACAAAAGGTCAAAGAATTACAAAAGTCACAAAACTCTTCAATTTAGCACATTTTCTATTAAAATTTTAAATAACTGAAAAACGCATATAAATTCAAATAAAAACACGAAAATATAGTAAATAAACAAAAATAAATAAATAAATATTAATTATATATAATTAAATTAAGAAAAACAGCAAAAATTACAAACTAGTCTTGAAAATTTGAAAATAAACGAATGAACTTTGGAAATTTTTTATGTACTTAAAAAATGTTTATAAATAAAGATAAAAAAACAAAAATAAAATGCATGCATAAAATAAATAAATTTTAAATAAATATAATTAAATTAAGAAAATAGCTTAAAAATAGAAACTAGGTTATAAAAATTAAAGATTAAATACACTAAGCTTTGAAAAATTATAACATCACTTTAAAAATGTTTTAAAATAAAAATATATACCTAACATGTCATATAACACATATTAGAACATATATGACAAATAAAAATACTATTTATATTAATTAAAATAGACAATTATATTAAATAAATCAATTTACATACAATATTGTAAAAAGCACAACTTTCACAATATAAATCGGATTTCAACGAAACGAAAAGCAGTATTCTTAAAATTTAATATATTTTCATAATAAAAGATAAAATTCAAAAATTTAAATTTTAAATTTAAAAGTCAAAGTTTGACCAGATTGACCAAAAATGCACTTTTCTGGAAATATCCTATTTATTCAGGTTTGAAATTATAATTCATACAAAATCAAAATATACTTTTAAAATAACAAAATTTATTCATTTTAATAAATAAAATAAAGTTTTTAAATCAGGAGTTTCAATTTAAATAATTAAAATAAACAATTAAAATAATCGCAAAATACTGGGTTGTTACATCTTCCTCTTTGAGGGTCCTTTCTACATTGTGGAAAGAGTTGTTTCTTTGGATTATCGTTTGGATTTGCCCGAGAAACTTTCTGGATTGCATGATGTATTTCATGTCTCTCATCTTCGCTGGTATCTTCATGATTCATCTCTTTTGTTCATCCTTCTCCTCTCGATAGTTTAGATATTGAGCCTAATCTGACTGTCGAGAGTAGACCACTTCGTATTGTCAGCAGAGGTACGAAGCAACTAAGAAGGAAATCTGCTAGTCTGGTCAAAGTACTGTGTAAGTAACGATAATCGAGATTGTACCTGGGAAACAGAGGGGAGCATTCGTGTTTCGAACCTGGAATTATTTTTCTAGGTACTGTTTGCTTTTTCTATCTTGCTTTTCCTTATTTTCCTTGTTCGTTCTTTTCGAGGACGAAAAGATTTGAGTGAGGGAGAGTGTAACATCCCAGTATTCTATGATTATTTCTATTTGTTTATTTTATTTATTTAAATCAAAACTCCTGATTTAAAAACTTATATTATATTTATTAAAATGTATAAATTTTGTTATTTTAAATATAAATTTTGATTTTTGTGTGAATTATAATTTCAAACCTGAATAAATTGAATATTTCCAAAAAAGTGGATTTTTTGTCAATCTGGTTAAACTTTGACTTTTAAATTTTAAATTTAAATATTTGAATTCTTGAATTTTATCTTTTATTATGAAAATAAATTTAATTTCAAGAATACTGCTTTTCGTTTCGTTGAAATTCGATTTATATTGTGAAAGTTATGCTTTTTACAATATTGTGTGTAAATTGATTTATTTAACAATATTGTTTATTTTAAATTATGTAAATAATATTTTTATTTGTCATATCTTATTCCAATTTGTGTATATATGTGTACTATGTTTGTTATATATATAATTTATTAAAAAAAACATTTTTGAAGTATAGTAGTTATTTTTCCAAAACTAGTTATATTTTGTTTGCAATTTCCAAAACTAGTATACATATGATTAACTATATTCTTATATTTTTCTATTTTTTTTCTAAAATTTGGTTATTCAATTCATTTTCACTTTATCTGGTATATATTATTATTTTAAAACATTTTCAAAGTGATGTTATAATTTTCCAAAGCTTATTGTAATTTATTTTTCAATTTCTAAAACCTAGTTTCTATTTTTGAGCTATTTTCCTAATTAATTTATATTTTTCTAAAATTTATTTATTTACATCTTTTCATACATTTTTTTTTATTTACTTACAATTTTCATTTGTTTAAAAATGCAAAAAGAAATAAAGAAATGTGTAGAGTTTTTGACCTTTTATATGCCTTAGACTTTTCACCTTCTTTACCCTTTCAAATTCAATCAACTCATGCAATTAATTTTGGATGACCACATCTCATTCCTTCAATCGATTACCCCCTTCATTTTCATGTAAAAAAATATTTTCTCAGCCCTAAAAACAATCGGCCATCACTTGAAGAAAGTTTGATAAAAATTTATATTCTCTTTTTCACCCTTTTACTTATTTATATATGATCTCTGCACTTGCATCTCTTCTTGTAGTTCGGCCCTTCCTCCTACAGCACCATGGCCGCCTCTACCACCACCACAACCAGCCACCATCTCCTCCTTTCCACTGACCTTCCATAGCCATGGCCATCCTTGATGCAAGATCCACACAAAAATGCAAGCAACACTTCCTATATATGCATAGCCGAGCTCCTATGGCCTTCACCACTTCACCACACCCCTTGGCCACCTCTTGCATCACTTCCACCAGCACCTACCTGACCCAAACCCACTACCACACCATCCCCTAGCCTCCAGCAGCTCTGGCCATGTGGCATAAGGCAATATTCTTGTTGTTTCATAAAAATGCACCTTTGCCTTGTGTTTGTACATTTATGCCATTAGTCACTCAAACAACTTCCATACCTTCACTACCTTTGCTAGGCCGACCATACTTGACCCATACCTGACCAAATACACCCCATGGCAGTGCCTTATCATCCTATAGTCCGAGCGTGAGATTTGTGAAAGCAAGTGCAAGTGTTTGATTAATTGTTGTTTCTTAACTCTAGCTTGTTTAATGTCATATTTTGGGTTGAAATTCATGTTATATGTATTGTTTTGTTTCATATGCATAAGACAACTACTTTTTCTCTCCCACACTTGAATCGTAGTCGTGCTTTCGTACCTTTGTGGATCTTAGTTTGTGTGTTTGGTTGTTATCTCCAGCTTGTAGAGGTGAGTATTTCTCACCAGACATTCCGTACTTATATAAGTAGTAAATTGACACCCTGTGAATCTGTAGATATTATTATTATTATTATTATTATTATTATTATTATTATGTTATAACTGCTTATGCTATGATCATATGATGTTCACCCTATTTATACACGTGTTATATCATCTGTTATTGTTTATTATGCTATTCGGTTTATTTATATCAGTTTATCACACAGCAAGTTCCCTGTAGATTAGAATCACTATGGGTTGAAATGATACATACCCGAACGGACTTTAGAATAGAAAAAAATCGTTATGGTCTGAAATGATAAGCCTGAACAATTTTTCATTATTTCATTTTACTTGGGACTACGGGATTGAAATGATAAAACCCGGGTTTTCTTTGTAAATTATGGATCGAAATGATATAATATCCGTATCACTTTACCTAGGGTAGAAAATTTTATACAGACCCATGGTTATATATGTTCTTCTAAATTTTTTAAAGTATTTTGGAAATGTAAACATTATAATATTTTGATTTAAACTTAATTAAAATGATTTTATAAAGTATTATTGATTTTCTAAAAATTTATAAGTGAAATAAATTAATGGTAAAGTTAGAAATTTGAAATATAAGTTACTTTGGAAATTATGATTTGGCTTTAAATAGGATTTGAATTAAGTAGGAAAATATGATAATTAGATTTAAAATTTGATGTAAAATGAATTTAAAAATGATTTTTATAAAGTGGTTAATGATTTTTGTATAAATTAAAATGTGAAATAAATGAATATTTAAGTTGAATTTTGAAATATAACTTAAATTGAAAATTTGTGAATTTTGTTTAAAAATGAATTTTAATTTAAGTAAATAAAATGGTAAATAAGTTATATTTGAAAATTTAAACTTAAGTGTTAAGTTAAAAATTTAATATAAAGAATTGAAATTTAATGCTTGAATTATATAAGTAAATTATTATTAAATTTTGATTTTTGAATGAAAATTTCACTTTATAAAATCATAAATATAAGGGTATTTAAATGATTGTTTTAAAAGTGAAAATATATGATTTTATAAGTTTAAAATGGTTTAAATAAATTTTTTTAAATATTTATGAAATTATATTGAATATTTGGATTTTAATTAATTGCACTTTTGAAATGCTATTAATGTAAAGGATATTGCAGCATTTTGTAAATGCTGTAGTTGATATAAATGAACGAAATGGCTAGAATTGAACAAAGGTATTACGTCACTTTTTAAGTTCTGTAGTTGCTGGACTTAACTAAAGTTTATTTGAAACTAAATTAAACCTATTAGAGCATTTTAAATGCTGTCTTTTGTTAAATGAATTGTTTTAAACCATAACTTTCTGTAGCATCTTGTAAGTGCTACGAAAGTTGAATTTATACTGTTTTGATAAATTCAAAAGAATAAATGAACTTTGAAAAGGCTAAATTTTTGAGAATTTGATATTTGCTTATTAAATATAATAACTTCATATTTAAATGATTTAAATGGAATATTTAAACGATTTAAATGGAATATTTAAATGGTTTAAATGGAGATATTTGGTTTGAAATATAAACCATTTTAAAATGTGATTTGAAATGATATTTAAATTAAATAAAAATGAATGTGGTTTTGGAAAGATATGATATTTTGATATTTCGAAATGAATTTAAAATGATATTGATTTTTTTAAGTGATAGTTGATTTAGAAGTATAAAATACCCTTTTTAAATTTTAACCACGGGATGTATTTAATTTATAGTTTAACTTATCCTTAAAGGATGGGCGATCCCAAGCATCCTTTAAGTTATTGTACATTACTATTACAATTTACTTGAGTTGGTTTACATTATATAAGTATATATGTCCTGACTCGAGTGTTTTGTGTTTTACTTTGTACTCGGGTCAGCCTGAGTATTTACAGCTTAGCTTTGGATTTCTTTTCTGGAGCTAGGAATCGCTGGAGATTCTGCTTGTCTAGTTATCTATTCCCTTTCAGTTTTAGTTGTTCTATTTAGCTCTGGTATTTATAAATTCTATGTATTTGAGATATCTATTGTATATGTTTTTTTCCCAGACTGATATTATGTATTATGTTTTTTTTGAGAGTTTGTTATAGTAGCTTCATGAACTACTATGGTATTTTAATTTCCGCTGCGAATTATTCTGATATTTCTGTGTCTGTGATTGTATTTCACTTGATCCAAATTTATTTACAATGCGGTATTTTGGGAAATTCAAATTCGGCATGTGCGGATGCGAATGGCTGAAAATATCGGGTTGTTACAGTGCATTGATGTCGGATTTAGATTTCATTGATGGAAGGCAGAGTATTGGGTGGTCAAAGCATCGACAATGGTGAAATTGGATACTATAATGTCACGAATTCAAGGGTTAGATTATACTTTGTATCATTGGTATGGGAGGTTAGAGTTCGAGACGAGGAGGTGAATAGTGACAGCGGCATGGATTATCATGGAGTGGAGGGGGGGTAGTGGATGGTCAAAGAAGTCGGCATTGAGACGACCTGACTTTCTCACCACAGAAAATCGCATCGTCTTGAAGAAAGAAAGGGAAAGAAAAGAGAAAAGAAAGAAGAGAAGGAAGAAACAACATCAGAATCTCAACAGCGGAACGAATAAATTATATTAATAACATAAATATTACATAGTTTACAATCATTATCAGAGTTATACAGAGGACACATCTCATACTAGACAGTTATAAACATCTGTCTAGTTATATAACTCAATGCAATACAAGAGAACTACTCAGAGAAACCAACACTGCGGAAAACTATTTATCTACACGCAGAAGCCTCCTGCTCCAATTCTCCTCCAAAATTCGTCAAAGCTAACTTGAATCCTTTGGCTACTCGTAAAAAATTTGAGTACCCAAGAGTTTAAGAAAAATAGAATAAACTCCGGGTCAGACATGGGTCTGGTGTGAGTAAACGGTTAAAGTTGCTTAACTTTTAAAAACCTTTCGAAAGAAAGGTATCACGTAAGACTTCCCACACATAAACATGGAAAAGTTTTTACCTTACGCTAACCAAAACATTTGATAGGAAATCCAGTGATATTATAATAGGGTCTAGGGTTTTCAAAATAAAATACAGAAATAGCTGGAATGCTTGCATCTCACGTTCCAACATAGTTGGGCACAATCAAAACCGTACTGGCACTTATTGGAGTTTGGATTCCATACAATGGAAGGGCTACTGGGGTACCACCCGTCACAGTACGGGGCCTAGATCAACGTACCGAGGACCACTCCCGATCCCCTACAACACAAGGCCGGACCCATCCCTTACTGGACAGTTCCGAACAGGACAACCCCGTAGTTGTGGCCAACAACTGCCCACACAGCCGAATATAATAAAGGACTTCTAGACAGGGGTAAATCTTGCTTTCAAGTGGGGGCTACCCACGAAGCCTTGCTGCACCTCCCATGTTTTAGCCATTCCCGATTGATGAGGCTTGAGGCTACGATTACCTTTAAAGAGCACATCTCTTAGAATGCTCATCGTCCACCTGACGATGTTCTGAAAGCATTCAATCCATACAAGTTCGTTCCGGGTTCGAACGAAACCGAAGGCATTATCTCGTTACACTCATTTTGGAATCACCCTCATAGTTAACGACGATAACCCTTGCACTCTGAATCTTCATCTTCACTTGATTCACGACCTATCGTTAATTTGGATCGATGTGGTTTTCGGATATCCAAATATGGAAACCCGATCCCGGTCTCATCGAAATCCAAAACGCCATCTTTTAGGTCCAAGTTGTTTTAAAGTTTAAAACAATTCAATTCTATTATCTATATACACACAGATAGATAATTCACAATATCGCAATAGAAAATCTACATTATTATCACCATAGATAATTCATGTTATCATCACAAATAGATAACTCATACTATCATCTCAATTCAACCAAACATCCATATCATATATCACACATATCTCATCAGAGATATCAAACAACCAAACCACTCAATATAAATCAGCCATCCATAAACACTGATCTATTACTTCAACTTTAATTAATTTAAAATGAATTAAATTAATTACCTTTATCACCATAAATCTTGCTTACTTATCCATTAATTAAACCAATTAATTAATCATCATCTTAATTAATCACCCTTGATTAATTACCCCTTAATTACATTAAGTAATTACCTTAATTAATTACAAATTAATTAAACCATTAAGTAATTAACCTTAATTACTTTATTAATTAATTATAATTAATTACATTAATCCTTAATTAATTACAATTAATTACCTTATAATAACTTATTATAGATTAATTAATCTTAATTAATTAATCCTTAATTATTCTCATTAATTACATTAATTAATGAACCTTAGTTAATTACTTCCATTAATTAATTAATTACATTATTCCTTAATTAATTATATTCATTAATCAAGCTTAAATTAATTAAATCAACTTTAAGCATTAATAAATTACTCTTAATTGCTTTTATAAATCCTTTGATTTATTATGCCAAGTAATAAATCCTTAATTACTTTACCAAGTAATTATCCTTTTAAATTACTTCCGATTAAGTGATTTCCCTTATCTCAATTACCTCCAGTAATTTTATTCATCAATTACTTACCTTAAGTAATTACTCTTATCAAATCCTATTAAGTAAGCATACTTAATCAATTACCAAATGATTTCCTTAATTAATCAACCCATTTGATTAATCCAAATTAATCACACTTATTTGATTAATTATAATTGAGTAATTCATTCCTTAATTATCCCTTTTTAAATAAAGTAATTAATCTTTAATTATAGATTAATTAATACTTAATTATTAATTAATAACCTTAATTATCAATTAATAAAAATTAATTAATCCTTAATGAATCAATTAATTAATTCTATTTAATAATTAATTAACTCTTAATATTAGTTCAATAAACCTTAATTAATTATAGATTAATTATTTCTTAATTATAAATTAAGAAAACTTAATTATTAATTAATAAAACTTAATTACAAATTAAATACCTTTTTAAATAAATTAATCTCTAATTACTAATTAATCAACCTTAATTACTTAATTAATTACTCTTTAATCATTAATTAATTATCTCTAATTATCTGGTTAATTAAACTTAATTATAAATTAATTAACCTCTAATTAATTAACTTATAACCCTTAATTATTAATTTAAAATTAATTAAATCAATTAGTAATGCTTAATTAATTCCTTATATAAAATTTTAAATCATTATTAATTAAATTAATCAATCATATCTAATTAATTTAATTAATTTCAAGATAAATAAACCTCTTAATCTTAAGATAAAAATTATTTTATAAATACCTTAATTTCTATTTATATTTTCAAACCATTATAACTTTATAATTAACTCTACTTAAACAAATCAATAATTAAGTTTAAAATAATCATAAACTTGATAGTTTAGTGTTATCAAAGCATAATAACCTTAAACATTTACCACAGAATGATTTAAGCCAAATTAAATTTAGATTTTAAAACTTATCTTTTTAAAGTTCCATTTTCACTTAAGTTTTTAAAAATAACTTTAATTTTATTTAACCATATTTAACTATACAATTTTTAAACTTCTTGATAAAATGTTAAAGAAACACTTATTTTTATAAAAACCAAATAGTATTCAATAACAACAAGATTTATTATTCAAGTCAAAACTTTCTTTACTTAAATTTGAAACTTGTTTTATGAAATTTGAAATTTTTAAAATTTTTCTTTAATCAATCAGTTGGTTGCACTCGAGTATCACTCGAATTCCACTTCAGGTTCATTTCTACTTAAATTTGAAAGGATAGTTTAAATTTACATTTTAAAAATCCTGAAGCAACACACCCTGTTTCAGGTTTTAAAACCTTACAGACGACTCGAGTTCACACTCGAGTCTTTCTTCCAAAAATCCGAGTCTATCTTCGAGTAACCGATTTCAACTCACCACCCAGCCAATCTGACACACTTCCCCTCCCTGTGCATATGCACCGTCACCGGAGTCGTCTTCCATCGCCGACGAACCTACCAACATATCGAACGTCACCGCGGAAACCACCTCTGGTCATCAAAACACCTTCGCTCGCCTCAAATCAGAATCGAGCTTCCCCAGTGAAACTGGAAACACAGCCATGTCCCAAAACCACCTCGACGTCACAACTCCGACCATTTGACGATGAGCAACCTCGGCCAAACCAACTCCGTTCATCCATGAACCCTCCTCTAAAACCTTATCGAACTCGATCACCTTTAGAAGTGACAATGATCTTTTTTCCCAAACCGACAAAATTTAGGTTTAAAACCCAAATCTCCCTACCGCCGTCGCTACGGCAATCATCCAATGTCGTCACCATTTTGCCCTACTTCCTGACCCTACCTCCACCTCCACCAAAAATTCCGATCACCATCAACTTCGAGGTAACCAGAAATTGACCAGAAACAAAGTTTCAGATAATACCCAAATTCCCAAAATTCACAATCAACACTTCACTAAAAATTGAGATTTTTTTTGACTTAAAAATCCTATCTTCCTAAGTGGATTCATGCTATAACCCTGAAACAATGTTTCGCAGAGTTTGATTTTTTCATGTTTTAAAGATTCCCACTGTTTTTCCCATTATCCCAGATACACTTTCAAATGTTTAACTCAAATTTATTTTTAAGTTTGAATTTACAAATAAACAAACATTTACTGTTTGTAAATCAAGTTACTACAAGGATTAAAAGAAGAGAAATTGGAATTTTTAACTAATTTTAATCTCTGTAATATGAAACAGAGAAGGCATGACTTCAGTCCAAACATGCACACACATGAATATATTCACATACACAGATAATACATTTATAGATAAACATGCAAGCATTAACTATTATAGAAATCTAACTAGCAACATATCAGATATCACTTAGAAAGTTTAAGTAGATGTTTACTCACCGATTAAAGAGGCAGAGTGTTAAAGAAAATTTTGATTAGGGCCTGAAAAACAAACTGGAACTTAAAGATGTTCTGGAAATCCTTGTTGATGATTTAGTTTGCAAACTTGAAGTTGTTCCTTGCTTTGAAGTTTGTTACAGGGTGACTTGCTCGAGTTTTGAAAACAATGTTGCAGACATGGCAATTGCAGAGCTTTAGTTGCTGGATTGACATTTGCATGCATTTGTTACATGCCTAAATTCATTTCTGGCTTCAGAAATGAACTTAGCTTCTTTGATTACAGGTTTGAACATTACAGGCTTGCTTGAACTTTCAAAAAAACAGAATGTTGCAGGCTTGCAGTTTTGAAGTTCCAGATTTTTGACAACAGAAGGTTTCAGTATTTTTAAAGTGCTTTAATAATCTTAGATGTGATTTGTTTTGAGGGGATTACAGGGTTTGATATTCCAGGATTTTGAAAAATGATTTACAAGTTTGAGCATTGATTTGAGAAGAATGTTTACAGGTTTTGGAAATGAGTTGCAGGGTTTTTAGCTTGAGATGATTGCAGACATAAAAATGATTTCATGGTAATTTGATAAATGGTTAAGGCTGCATTTTGTTTCAGAGGAGATTTCATATTTTTCTCTTTGATTTGTTTCAGAGGGAATAAGTTACAGATTTTAAACAACGAATCCCAGGTTTGAATTGAGAAAAGTTCTTGCATCAAAATGAAAAGATAAAGAAGGAAAAAAATAAAAGAGAGAGGAGATGAGTGTCTTATTATAGGATTGAATTAAAATTAATTTACATTAAAGAAAATGGAAAAATAATTCATGCCACTTGTTATCACACTTACATTTTGTAACGACCCCACTTCCTACTCCCAGGAAGAAGCATCGTTAATAAAAAAGAAAAGGGTGAGAAAATAGAAAAGATGGAGAAGAAAGAACAACAACATCAGAATCTCACAGCAGAACGAATAAAATATATTAATCACATAAGTATTTACATAATATATACATCAATCAGAGCTATACAGATAATACATCACATACTAGACAGTTATAAACACCTGTCTAGTTAATACAACTCAATACAATACAACTCAAACAACATGACTCAGAGATACCCACAGCGGAAATTATATATATATATATCTATAACGCTGAAGCCTCCTGCTCCATTGCTCCTCCAGAATTCGTCAAAGCTAAACCTGAGTCCCTTGGCTACCCGTAAAAATTTGGGTACCCGAGAGTTTATGAAAAAACAAAAATAAACTTCGGGTCAGACATGGGTCTGGTATGAGTAACAGGTTAAAGTTGCTTAATTTTGAAAAAATCCTTTGAAAAGAAAGGTATCACGTAAGACTTCCCACACATAAACATGGAAAAGTTTTTACCTTACGCTAACCAAAACATTTGATAGGAAATTCTGTGATATTATAATAGGTCTAGGGTTTTCAAGTAAATAGAAAATAGCCGAAATTGTTACATCTATTAAATTCCAGCTACTAGCCACAAAAGTGGGTAATACAATCAAAACCGTTGGCACTTATTGGATTATGGATTCCATACAATGGCAGGGCTACTGGGGTACCGCCCGTCACAGTACGTGGCCTAGATCAACGTACCGAGGATTGCTCCCTTCATCCCCTGCAACACAAGGCCGGAACCATTCCTTACTGAACAGTCCCGAACAAGATAAACCCCGCAGTTGGCTGCAGACCAACCGCCCACTAAGCCGAATAAAAAGGGACATCTAGACAAGGGAATATCCTTGTCCTGCTTGGGCATGACCCACCTAACCTTGCTGCACCTCCCCTGCTTTAGCCATTCCCGGTTGATGAGGCTTGAGGTTACGATTAACTTTATAGGACATATTTCTTAGAATGCTCATCGTCCGCCTGACGATGTGTTGAAAGCATTCAATCCATACAAGTTCGTTCCGGGTTCGAACGAAACCGAAAGCATTATCTCGTTACACTCATTTTGGAATTACCCTCAGAGTTAACGACGATAACCCTTGCATTCTGAACCTTCATCTTCACTTCAGATTCACGACCTATCGTTAATTTGGAAACGATGTGGTTTTCGGATATTCCTAATGCGGAAAACCGATCCCGGTCTCATCGAAATCCAAAGCGTGTCTTTTAAGGCCAAGTTGTCTATTTAGTCTTAACAGTGAATTCAATATTATCAATGTACACAGATAGACAATTCACATCTCATAATAGATAATCACATCATCATCATAAACAGATAATTAATATCATCATCCAAACAGATAGTTAAATATTATCATACTTAAAGCATACATCCATGTCACATAGATATTAACCATCTCATATCTGAGATCACAATCAAACAATGAAATATCAATATCATCCATCAGCAATGGTTTATGAATCACAAGCTATAATTAATTTAAAATGAATTAAATTAACTACTTCCATTTTAATTAATTTAAAATAAATTAAATTAATTACTCATTCCATAAATCCTGCTCTCACAATCATTCATTAATTATAAATCAATTTAATTAACCATTCTCTAATTACAAGAATAAATTAGTCTTTAATAAATTCCTTAAATGAATTATTCTAAATCATTTATAGCAGATTAACATTTAATTACTTACCCATTAATTATTCCTTAATTTACAATTCTTAATTTACATCATTAATTATATTAATTAATGATCTCCAATTTATATTAAATTACTTATTTATAATAATTAAGTGATTAATCTTTACTTAAACACAATTATTAATCACCCCTTGATTAATAACAAACCAGTAATTAACTACTCTCAATTACTTATTAACAAATTAATCATTCCATGATTAATTATTCCCATAAATCACTCCTTTGATTTATTACAAAAGAGATTACTCACATTACTTCATTTACAAATAATCTTGAACGAATCTCATCAAGTAATTATCATCTAAATACTATTCTGAGTAATTATGCTCCATTAATTACACTTATATTGATTTATTTCCATTTAATTATCTTGTTGATTTATTATTCTCAAATAAATCAATTTCTCTAATTCCCATCATTAATTTATATTAATTTATGATTTCTAATTTCATTTTCATTTGTTAATTATATTAAGAATACACACCTTCAATACACAAATATTAATCCTCTTGATTAATATATACAGTAATTAATCATTCATAATTAATTACTTCTCAATAACACTCTTAATTAATCCCCTGATTAATTTTAAGTAATTATATTCCAATTACACCTATTAACAACATCACCCAATTCATTACATCCCGTAATTATCCTTCAGTTACTTCTCTAATTCAGTTCCAAAATATCAGTTAATTAAACTAAATTAATTAACTCAAATTAAATCAATGTACTCAATTTATAAGTAATTAATTTCTTAATTACTTTTCAATAAATAATTTATAATTAAACTATTGAATTAATTAATCTAATTAATTTATTACAAAATCAATCATATTAATTAATTATAACATAATCTGGTTAATGAACTTCATTAATAATTATTTAATTATTTCCTTCAAACATAATCAACTTATATTAATTATTATAAATTATAAGTTAATTAACCATTATTCATTTAAAAATCTAATCTATAGTTCTAAATCACATATTAGTAAATTAATTCATTAATTAACTTTAATTACTACTTTTACACTATAATTTCTAGTTTAATTAATTTCAATCATTGATTATTCTTACTTAACCAACATTAACCTAAGTTGTAAACTCTGGCATATAAACTCTAAGTCTTCATTACTTAAAGTAGATTATCTTATTATTGATTAATTTCACTTTCAGTATGTATAAAACATTGGTTTCAAATTACTTCTTAAACAAATTTTAATTTTTTCCTTAATAAAGTTTTAAAACTACATTTCAAACCCTTCTTAAACTCACATGTTTTAAAAGCATATTTAATATCTAAAACTTATCAATCTTATCTAGAAATTTAAGTTCTAATTTCAATTTGGTTATTATCTTTGTTTAAATCTTCCTTAACAATATATATTTCATTATTGATTTCAATTCATTCAAATATTTAGCACTTTTTAAATTAATAAAATAATTTAGATTATGAAACGTAATTACTTACAACTATATTTCAAAACTATCTTAAATTCACCATTTAAACTTGTTTAAAACTGGGTTTGACTTTGTTTTTAAATTTAAAACAAAGGTTTCAAAAAAAACTGTTGAAACCTGTTAAAACAGTTTCAGGTTTACAACCTGTACACTAAAAACCCGAGCACCCCTCCCTATTTCTTCGAGTAAAACGCGTGTTTCCCCGATTAAAAACTCAAGCTGCTTCGAGTTTTTCCCCCTTGCACATATCTTTTCCTCCTTCCTGTCTTCCCAATTGAAACAAGATCAAGCCCAACAAAAACATCGCGCAAAGCTCGTGTTGACCCCGAAGTAACTCACGTTCGAACTCCTGTACATCTTCTTCCCCAACTACCCACACAACCCAGTCCATCAACGTGCCTGTGCACGTGCACCATCCCTCTGGCCATCGCCGGCCATCCACTACAACTGCTTCCCATCGGCGATCACCTCCATATGTCGTCACGACCATCCAAACCCACTGCATCACCTCATATCAAAATTTGAGTTGCCTGAAGCACAACAGTTTACCACTCGACCCTGAAAACCTCGCCGCACACCAAACTCCGACCACTGGAGCACCACCACTTTCGGCTACAGCCCCCACTACCTTCCCTCTACCTATTCCCAAGCCCACGTTGAACTCGATCGCCTCTGGTCACCGAACGAGACCAAATACCCAACCAAGCAAAAACTAGGTTTAAAAATTTGAAACCCATGCCGATGCTTCCACCACCATTTTCTCATCCATCCCCTATTTTTCCCAATTCCACGGCACAGTCCTCTACCTCCAGACCGAAGCTCAACCCCCCATATCCACTTGATCGACCATGGAAACTCTAAATACCCAAAACATTGAAACAATAACTGCTCTCCTAAAACACCACTAAAAATTATGATTTATCCTTTAAAAATCAAGTTATAGTTCACTGATTTACTTTGTGTACCTGAATTTGTAAATTTAGCAATTTGAAATTTGACAAATTTGTAGTTTAGTTCAGTTTTTCTTAATTTCCAGAGATGTTGTTAAACTGTTTAGGCTTGAACAAATTTTTAAACTTAATTTACCTAGTAACAGACAACTTTTGTTTTAATACTAAATTTAAATATCGAGTAAATCAATTGTAAATGATTATTTAAATCAAAATCTATGTTTAAAACCCAAAACAGAGAACATATGTGATTAACAGCCTGCACACAAATGCTAATCATTATTCACAGAACATCCATATATATAAAGATACAAACAATAAGCATTCATCTATATAAACAACAATCTTATACTTTAAATTTATTAAAAAGTTGTTGTTACTCACTTGAAACAGAAAAGAACAGAGCCTTATTTTCTTTTCAACAAGCTTGCAATTTACAGTTTGAACTCCTCTTTGATTTCTCAGTAGAACGGAATTTTGATTGTTGTTTACCTGAAGCTTTGTTGAGTTTGAAATAGTTTTTGATTCAGATTCTTAGCTTACTTTCGAATTTAAAATGAAAAAGGCAGAGATGTATATATATCAAAACGTTGCAGACAGGTTTATTATTATGTCTCATGATATTATGACAATATAAGATATAATCTTGTTTGTACAGTTTTGTTCCAGAGATGTTTTCTTTAATGGTGGCTGATATAAATGCTTAGTGTACTAAAAGATTTTTTTCATTAATTAGTTTTTGTTTGTTATCTTAAGGATATTTAACCATGTCTTCCTAAGCAAGCTTCACAAATATATGCAGTTGTGTTATTTATTACTGTCATTTGCTTCATTCAAGTAGGCCTGCCCACTTTATTGTCATTTATTTCTAAATATTATTATGTTTCAACAACTAAAATAAAACATAGCAATCTAGTTTAACCTGCACACATTGTTGTTACTCAATACTTTTAAACATATACATATATTTATATACTGCAATTCAGTTTTTATGTTAGCTTACAACTTAAAAAAAATTTGATTTTGTTTCTAGTTTTAAATGTTGACTAGTTATTACATTTTGAAGTGTATGTGACTTGTTATTGTAAATTGTAAATGTTTGTGAATGTTATATAAATTTATCCCATATGATTTATTACTTATTTAACTTATTATATACCGTATGTTAACTTCTAATTTATAGCTTTATGTATATTTTCTTTTATTTCTATGTTTGTTGTTTGAAACTAAATGACTTAATAGTTGTTATGCTATTATATTTTAACCTGTGTACTTACTTATATTTCTATATGCATATTTTAATTTTATTTATTTTATAAAAACATATTTATCACTTTGAAATGATAGATAGAATAGATTATCTGTTTATTATAAACTACATATTTATTAGTGTATGTTAATGTATTGATTTACAAAATTATATATATAACTCATATATATTTTTAAATTCATATTTTAAAGCAAACTATACTAAAAAGAAAAGTAAACAAATCTTTTGTTAATAAATTAAATTTAAACTTAAGTTAAAATAAGTTTTCAAACTATTTATTTATTTATTTAGCTTTGAAAAGTTTATATTAAATAAAACATAACTCTAATTCACTAAAATATATACATTAGTATTTAAAACATAATTTATTAATTAAATTTTAAAACAAATACATTTATTTACAATGTATACAAATATATACATATATAAATAGAAAACAAACAATTAATTTCTAACAGATAAAATTTACCAATTGAATACTTATTAAAAGAAAAGTATCAATTCAGATTTAATTAATAAAAATATATCCAATCAATTTAATATTAAATGCAGATTATTAATTGATATTGCTAGAAAATTCCGGGTCGTCACACATTTGTCACCTATAATAACTAATTAGTTAACACATGTATATTAGCATGCATAAGAATTCAACACATGTAATTATTTGTTTCTATTTGTTTTTAAAATTATTTAAAAGCTTTTTAAATTGAATTTCCAATTTGATGAATATATTTTAAATGCCTTTCTAAATATATACATATAACCTTTTAAAAGAAATAGAATGAAAACCCATTAGATTTTAAATAAAATCACATGAAAATTTATTAAATTCATTTTTAAATGTTAATATAACTTTTGTATTTATTTATTAGTAAATAAACACTTTCTAAATTTCTATAATAAATTTCTTTAAAGAGATTAATATAAAACAAATCTTATTTTTACATAAAAACTTTATCCATATTTTTATATCCAAACTATATTATTATTTTAATATATATATATATATATATATATATATATTCCCTTAAATTTAAATTCAAAGTCAGTTTAAAATTCAAATCTAAAGTCAATTCAAATAAATATGGATAACAATTTCAAACAAACTCATTATTATTTATAAATAACTTATTATATTTCAAAATTGATTTAAATACATAGATATATATATTTAAACACACTTAATAATTTTGAAAACAATAAGTTAATTTAGAATTTATTTACACAATCAAAATAATTATGCTTATTTAAAATCAATCTAAAATCATAATTTTAAACATCACATTTTTAATTGTTTGGCTATTTATATTTGAAAATAACAATTATATCAAATTTAAACAATTTAATTATGAGATTATCACATTTTTAAATTCCTGGAAATTCCGGGATATTACAGGCATGGTGGAGGGTAAAAATTTGGAAACGAGCGGGATTAAATTGTAGACGAAGGACTACATTATAATATGGTAATTAGTTATTAAACAAAAGTAATTAATATATGTTTTAATAATCGATAACTTATAATGTGTATAACTTTCTCATAGAAGGTCCAAATTGAATGTGGGACGTAGTTAACGCTTAGGAATTGGATTCATGGAAGTTAGAGCTATTGGAATTTCGTGCTAAACGCTGTTCGACTTTAGACGGAACCAGAACGTGAAAATGAAAACTAAAAATCTGGTGAGTTAAACTCGCCTTTTTGGTTAGTCAACAATATATATAGTCGATAAAAATTGTTAATTGGATGTTTGGATAAATTACTATTTTATCGATTGGTTTGGTTTTATTCCCGCCCCCAGATCAGATGACCTTTTATATATGCATGTCTGATAGTAGATGACCCTTATTATATATTTACGTATTATTTGTGATGTAGTGGGGACAGGTTGGAGGGATCCAACAAGATTCCTCACCAATGTTGATGTTACTTACATGTATATGAGCTAATATATATGAACTGTGATGTAGGGGAATAGGTTGGAGGGATCCAACAGGATTCCTCACCATTGTTGAAATATTTTCTATAATATTCCTACTATATGAATTTTTGAAAATCATACCTGATTGTTGACACTTTGGGTTATGACATTGTTATTGCTCAAACTTAAAATCTATAGTGATAAAAAATCAATATCGATATTGGTTGGGTAGGTATTACCCTCAAATTAGTATATTAGAAATATTATAAATTGCCATTTGAGTTGGATTGGTTTTTGAGACAGAAAATAATTTTGAATATGAAATCGGGTTTCGAATTTTTTTTAAAGGATTTAACTTTTATTTTACTTCAATATTTTTATCTGTTCTTTCTGAGTTATGTATTTATATTTAATATTGTTTTAAGGTCGTTTATATTTAATATTTTCATAAAGATTCCCTATTTATATTTAATATTGTTTTAAGGTTATTTATAAAATATTTTATACTTTGAAAGGTTAATTATTTAAATAACTAATATGGCTCAAAACTAATAATGTTAATTTAAATATTGTTTTGAAAGTAAATTGTATTATTTATGATAACATTAAAAATTAATGATTAGCGTTTATTAATAATGTGTTTGAAATTTTTAATTACTATTTTAAGATGTTTTAAAATTTAAAATTATTATTTATTTACAATGTTTATTATTATTAATTATTATTATATAATTATGTTTAAAGTAAATGATTAGAATTTATTTATAAATATTTTCAGATTTATAAACAGACTTGAGTTTTATATATGGAGTTTTATAACATGGTTTGGAAACTTAAAGGAAGATTAGTTAAGGATGAAAGGAGTTTTATAAATGGTTTAGACATTTATAAAAGGATTTAGAAAGGGGTTTATAGATCTATATAAGAAGTCTTATAACTAGTTTATGGATTTTTAAAGAGTTTATAAATGATTTGTGAAATATTTTAGAAACTTTTATAAATGGTTTTCGAGATTTATAAAATGGTTATAAATGGGTCTAGAAATTCATAAAGGAAATATAAATGGTTTTAGAATTGTGTTAAGGAAAATTTCCTCTGTTTTTGTGAATATAGTTACACCGTTGAGATAAGTATAAGGATTTTTTTTCCAAGTATTGAAATGTAGGTTTTGTGGGTAAAGCTTTGTAAAGTTATTTTATACAAGCATTTATAAGGTGATTTTAATCAATGGAAAGATTTATTAAAGAGGCTTGTGGTTTCTTCTCTGCTTAACCATTGTTGGTTTTCCCTATGAAATAAATCCCTGATTTTAATGTTTGTTTATGCAATAGATAAATAACCGACCGCAAAACGTAACTTTGGAAATATCTAGGAGAAACACACGGGTTATATAGCATAGTCATCTCCGATGATGTTGTATATGCGTATAAACTTATTTCGTTCTTCTACAACAAACAATAAGGAAATGCATCCACTAACGGTTAGGAGGTGGTCTTCGCTCTTATATTTGATTGTTTATCTCCTAAAGAACAAGGGTAGAGTTTAACGAAAATTATTGAAAGTTGTTTTAAAGAAACTGGGATGGGATATGTTACCCGAAAACTATTTCAATCCTACTCAAGCATTTCAAAGTGAAAACATCTTGAAGATGATAGATTTAAAGACGGAGCTCTTTGAAGTGCAAGGGCTACATGCTACTAATCTTGAGGGCGATTCCCAAAATGGATATGGGAGAAGTGGTGCCTTCAATTTCGTTCAGTCCTAGAATGAAGTTGTATGGATGAATGCTGGCATTGCATTATTGCTTAGAGGGTAATGTTAGCATTCAAGTGAGGACTGCTACATAAAATGTAAAATATAGCCTCAAGCATCATAAACTGGAATGGCTAAAATAGGGAAGATGCGGCAGGGCTAAGTGGGTCGCTTCCAAGTACGGTATGATCATCTCTATCTAGAATCGATATTATCTCTCATTTGTATGCTTCAGGTCCATTAACTAAGGGGTGATCATATTCAGTACTTCTAGTCAAATGGTAGGCCAATTCTATGTTGGAAGAGAATCCCGATGAGGTTCTCGGTGTTATTTATCTAAAGATGCACTGTGATGGGCGGTATCCCATTAACATAGTCATTGTATGAAATCCATTCTTCAATACGAGCCTTTACGGTTTTAGTTGTATACCTATTATGCTGGAATTTAACAAATGTAACAATTTCGGCTGTGATTAATAAGTATTCCTATTTTAGACACTATAATAATATCAGAGAATTTCATATGAAATTGTTTGGTTGTCTAAGGTAAAAACTCGTCCATGTTTATGTGCGACGCGGTCTTACGAGATACTGTTGATTTCAAAGGCTTTTTGTAACTTAAAAATCCAGTTGGGTGTGTTTTCTCACATTAGTTTCTCAAACTGACTCGGGTGTTATTTTATTATAATGCTTGGGTCATACCGAGCATATTAACAGCTTAATTTGGATGCTTTGGAGCTTCAGGAATCAAGTTGGAGGCCCAGAGACGTATTCATATACATGGTTATTTTTCCGCTGCATTCATTGTTGTATTTATTAGCAATTGTAAGGGCATGTTATTATAACTGTCCAGCTGAAATAGGTTAGTATACTCTGATAGTTGTATGTATATTACATTTTTCATTGTGTAAAGATTTGTTATATATCATAGATTATTCATTCCACCGTGAGATTCTATGTTGATTAGTTTTCCTCCTGTTTTCTTTCTTCTTCATTTCCCTAACAATATGTCTTTTCAGCACTTCGATGTTCGATACGTTAATACCGTGGGCATATTAGCGCCGACTTCTAAGGATCGAAAAGGCAGATCTTTACATTCATAAATATTATTTTAAATATTAAATATAAATAAATATTTAAATTAAATTAACTGAATTAAAACATCACCGAAGCGCTTTTATTAATCAAATAACAAATATGATTTAGTATAAACATAATATTATCTACCCGTAATACAACTACTAAATTATCTTATGTTAGTTAAATTGAATTTATGATGTAATTAGAAATTTATTGATTGTTGTTTGGTATGTAAAATTTTCATTCTGGTTAATTTTGATTTTTATTGCATTTAATCATCGTTTAATTTAATATTGAATTTTAAATTGTTAATTTAATACCTGTATTGATTATCAAATATTTATTGATGTTTATTGATTGATTTGGATGATGGCTGTGATGGATGTTTGATTGTTGATATTGGATGACTGAATGTTGTATTTTATATATTATAACACTGCAAGTTCCTTATGGGTTGAAATGATACATACCCAAATGATATATAGATTAGAAAAAAATCGTTATGGGTTAAATTGATAACTCAAGCAATTTTATGGATTTTTATTTAATTCGGAATTGCGGTTTGAAATAATATATAACCATAAAAATTTATTTGCGGATTAAAATGATAAATATCTGTATCACTTGACCCTAGGGTAGAGAACTATATACGGACACCGAGTTGGTTAAATTAAACGATTTTTGAATCTTTAAATTTTGAATTTAGTTAACTGATAGAAATTGCTTTATGTAAACTGAATTATTTTCGATAATCCAAGCGGTAATGCTGAAATTGGAATTGATTTGATGGATTGTTCAAAGGATTAATTGCAATTTCAAAGTCGAAGTGTTAAATGTAAATGAATTTATCGAAATTGAGTAATTTAAATGTTTGGATATAACTTTGAAATCTATCTCAGACTGATTTAAAATATTTTAATCAATTGAAACTATTTTAATTTATTTTAAATCTATTATAACCTATTTAATGCAACTTAATCTAAATTGGCTATTTTAGACTAATTAAATTTATTTAATCTATTTGAAATCTACTTAATATAATTTAAATCTATTTAAATCATTTTAAAACTAATTAAACGATTTTGAATCCATTTAAACTATTTTAAAACTATATAAACTATTTATATTTATCTAAACTATTTTCTAAAATTTCAGACTGTGTAAAATTGAAGTATTTATATTTAAATCCTTGATGATGATATAACCTAAATTGGAATTTGGAATTGATACCTTTTGTGAAATAACATATTTGAGTGAATAAAATGATTTGAAATGAAAGAAATAATTAACATAACTTGTCAATAATTTCAGAGTGAAATGTGAATTTCAAAAGTGAATATAATTTGAAAGCGAATATGATTTTGAAGGTGAATATAGTTTGAAAGTGAATATGATTTCGAAAGAGATATGATTTGAAAATGAATATGATATTTTGATATAATTTGTGAATCGACTTTTTGAAAGGTAAAAGAACCATCCGGTGTGAAATAAGCGTTTAGTTGTTAAAGAGACCGGGATCGGATATTGTCATACTCTCGGCCAATATCGAAAACCACTTTAACAACTGTGCATGTGGTGGAGATTACATATATGAAGCAGGATGTTTGGGGAACGTTCCTGTATGTGGTATTGACGGGACCTTGACTCCCGTGAGTCAGCTTAGATGTGAATAAAACATGAGCTATACCTAGGCCAAGTGAGATTATTCCTCCGACTGGACATGCTTCTCCGATACCATATTATGACTTTGTGATAATTTGGTGGCCACCTCTTGATTTTTGATTTGGGAGTGTTTTCTGAGGTGGGCGGTAGTAGCTGCTATGCGTTACCACCGGCCCAATTCTTTAATTAGTAAATCTACCCTGGCATTGCCTCGAGTGTCGTGTTCACATGCCCTAGCGCACCTTCTACGAGTTTGGTTTGTACCATACCTATGGAGTGCCCTCTAATAGCCCTCCAGTTTACGGAGAAATTACGGTACTGTATAGACTATGTAAATATATAAAAATATGTTAAGCGGGATATGGGTAACGCCTTAACGCTATTTTAATACTTTAATTTACTGTAGACACTATTATATAGCGTATTGTACTACATAGTAGATAGTTTAATGGATCCTTAGGAGGTGGTAATACCGAACATCTCTTAAGTTATCACACTCACATTAGACACTGGATATGAGATATCAAACCCCATAAACATCTCTGATGTCGTTCCACTCATATTTATTTACTATTGATTTAACTTACATAAGATCTTTTAGTTCCGACTCGAGTGTTTTGTCTTTTCAAATCGCTCGGGTCAGCCTGAGCATTTCAGTGTTGAAGGCCTCATTTCTAGAGGGCGAAGACGAAGATTTATATTATTATTATTTATTATATTTATTCCACTACATTATGTTGTTCCGCTGCATCTCTTTATTTATTTATTCCTGTTTATGTAACTCTGATTTTTTGTTGTAAAGAATAATCAAAATGTATCTGTAAAACAGCTTCATGAACTATTATTTGATTATTGTATTTTGTCATTCCACCGCGAGATTCCATATTTGTTTTATTTCTTTCTCTCATTCTTATTTACCCCATAACAATCTGCCCATTTGAATGGTTTGAGTCTGGCATGTATGTCTGCTTAAAATGTCAAAAAAGGCAGGTTGTTACAGTTGGTATCAGAGTAAGGTTTAGCGATAACCTTAGCTTTGTGGGGTCTGACTCACATAAATAGGGTTGTAATACCCTAGAATGAGTCGCTGAGTGAATATATATGAGAAAGCGTAATTGCTAGTGTTATAAAAGGGTTTTTGTATTGTGTTAATTTGTTCTATTTTGTGTTTATAAATTATCGCCGGTACATTGGACGCTATGGCATCTATAGGAATTTCCGAACACTTAATGGGGCAGACTGACACAATACTTGTTTTGAAATATAAGTAAATGAAATAATTTTGCCTATTTTATATTTTTGTATATAAAATAATAAATTTTACAAATGATATAGTTGGATGTAATATGTTGTTTCTTAGGTAGAAAATTTTACAAATATTGATTGTAAAATGAGATTTACAAGTAAAGTAAATGTAAATTGGAAGTTTAGAACTAAAGTTCTCGGATTTTGAAATTTCTTTCAAAAGATTTTGGAATATAATATTAGTATTATTTAGAAGTATTTCCTGATATAAATATTTCAAGATGATTTGAAAGAAATGTTTTAAAAGGAATTTTGGAATGAAATAAGTTTGTACTCCACTCTATATCTTTGGAAAATAATTTCGATGATGAGTGCACGCATCATCGGCTTCATTTTCGAGTTTCAAAGTGGAAAGACGGTTGTAGTAATTTTACTGCAAAATTATTTCGATAAAATAATCTTGATTTTGAATTCTGGATATGATTTGATATATTTAAAAGATATGGTTGTATATATTATTTTAAAATAATTGAAATGAACCCGGTTGTTTGGTTCTTAAGCTTCTATAAATTAGAAATTAAAATTATTATAATGAATGGAATTTTGACTATATTAATAATTAAAAACTTCTAAGATGAAAATAAGAAATTTGATGTTAAAATGGTAATGAAATAGGCAAGAAACTGAAAATTTGAAAACTGTAAATAAAAAGGAAATGAAAATTAGAAATGGTAACTATTGAACCTTTTTGTTAACTAAATAAATAAGAGAAACTTGGGTAATATTCAATTGCATTCTAAAAGACATATCTATATAACTTACCAAATTTTTTTAAAAATTGAAATGTTAATAAGGATATGTAATAGAATATTATACATGTAAAACTTGGGAAAATGTAAGCGGTCATTGGAATTACTTCTATAAATAAGAATTCTAATGCTATCGATTGGTATAAACTAAAGTTCATAGTTTGAAATGCTACTAATTAAATGTAATAGAAGTGAATAATGTAAGAAAAGTGATTACAAACTTAGGTAACATTTTAAGCTATTTATAATTAGATTAATGGTAAAGGTGAAGATTGTAAGTAAATAATTATAAAATTGAATTAATGTTGAAGCCATTTATAATAAAATGGATACCATGTAGATTGAATGACTATAACTTCAGATTCCATTGAAATTACTTAGAAATGGAGTTAATATTCAATTATACTATATACTGGAGAATGAATATGGAAAAGAGATAATCTATAAATGGTGAATTAAAATGGTAAAGAAACTTACCTAATAATGTATAATCCAATAATAATTGAAATAAAAATAACTTATTTAAGCAATGAATGTAAAGTAATGAAATGAAAGAAAATGGCATTGTATGAAAAAGGAGAAATGAACTTTTGTAAGTAATAATGAATGTAAATTTATAAAAATAAACATTTTGTGAACGAGAAAATAAAAGTAAATGATGAAGAAAAATAAATCAACTAAATTGTAAATGTGAAATAAACTGAAATAAAATGCATACAATTCTTCAATAATGAATTCATTTATTATCCAAACAATTGAAATGGATATAACTTATGTAAGTAGTAAATTAATGAATTAAGCCTTACATGAATGATGAAAATTAAAATTTTGTAAATAATGAACGTGAATTAAAGAAAATCATTGTATGGAAAAAAATGAAATGAACAATAAATGATGTGAAAAGGATAAATAGAGTAAATTTAAAAATGTGTTGGATTCTTTGTTTGTTGGGCTTATGGATTGGCTGGGAAAGGATACTTCTACTTTGTATAGAGATCTATAAATAACCTATAAAGTTGTATCTACGACTGTTGAGTGTATGTTTTACTTCATAGTCTATTTATCATTTTATATTATTAGAAGTTTTGAACCCGAACAAACCATTTGTTTCGGTTGCTATGGAT
Source organism: Allium cepa (assembly GCA_030765085.1). Taxonomy (NCBI): domain Eukaryota; kingdom Viridiplantae; phylum Streptophyta; class Magnoliopsida; order Asparagales; family Amaryllidaceae; genus Allium; species Allium cepa. The sequence continues at coordinate 1,027,956,030 of CM060937.1, read as the reverse complement.
GGATGATTTGCTCTCTTTGTTGAAAACGATGTTTGTGCTATTGTTTGCAATGACTATTGTTATATTTTGATGTTTTGTTTGTTATTAATTGAAATAACTAAATCATTTCTCTTTTACATAATTATTAACTCTTTTGGGTTATATAGGTGAAATACAAGTTATGGAAGCAATTACTACTGCTTTTGGTTTCATAAAATAAGCATTTTTTGCCCGACAAATAGGTACGTTCTCAGATTACGGTTTTCTAGCAATATTATATTGTTTTTCCCGTGGTTTCGGATATTATATTTTGAAATATATGATATGTATTGTTATTATTTATATTACTAATTCTCCTAGACATCTCCGTACAAAGGAGATTCTATCGAAATTTTCCGTAAATTTTGGACTTAGAAAATTTTGTGAAATATTTTCCAACCTTTTGTTAACCTGAGTATAAAGGATTTAATTGTTGTAAATTTATATATTTAATTGAAATTATTTAATTATGTAAATTAATTTTTTATAAATTTAATATTTTGAATACGATATATTGATTATGTAGATTCCTTCTTTTCCCTTCTTTTCCTTTTTGGGGATGAAAGTTTTGAGTGGGGGAAAGTCTAACGACCCGTAATTTTCGATAATTAATTTTTTTTAAATTAATAAAGTTGTATGATTTAATGTTGGAATAAAAAAAATTGTGCTTTAGCAACAAGAATATAAATGGAATAAAATGCAATAGGATTAATTTAAGGTAAATGATAACTGCTTTAAATGTAATTCCAACTAATTAGATGATTAAAAGGTTAAAATTGGTATAGATTGTAAATGAATCAATTGTGATAACATATCTTAATTGATAACTGGATCAAAAGAGAAATTAATAATTTAATTGTTGTACTAATCAACGAAATAAGGTGTGATTAATTGTAATTGATAAAATAGTGTTGTATTAGTAGTTATAACAATTATTTGTAAATAATAAACTTACAAATGTTTTTAAATATAGAAATGGTGACAATTTTTACGTGTTAGAAATTTATTTAAACCAATTGCAATTGCATGTAATTAAATGTTACATTAAGGCGAGTTAAGACAAAATCCGTAAATTGTGAATGTTATAAAAGGAATAGAAATGTTAATTATATTCATAAGGTAATTATTGATTTAATAAAAGAATGAAACCAAGATAAATTAGTTAATTGGAGTTTCAAATTTAAATTAATGTGAAAAATCGAAAAAGTTCAATATAATTGAAATATAGTAGTTAACACAAATAAAAGATGGGATATGTAGCATATTTGTGTAATAAGATATAAACAAATGTTAACTATGTCTATAGAGTGATAATTGATTGAATATAAAGATTGTAATCAAATTAAATCAATTTATTAGGATTAAATCATAATTAGTGGATTAATTGCAGTTGAAATTGAACACTGAAATTAGCGTAATGCTTAACATCGAATTGATATGTAAAATTGTTTTAAATTTTTGTAAATGGCCAAGTAATCAAAATTGATGAAAATTGTTGGTTATCAAATTTGAATTAAAAAGCAATTAATTAATTTAATATTAATTTATTTAATTAACGTGAAAATAGCCATTCTGGAAACTGACTATGATTTCGACGAAACTAGTTCCATCGGATCCGTAACAGTGAATTATTATAGGATTTCAAGTTTCGTAGCGACCGGACTTGTCGTTCGATCGTACGGGCTCGAAACGCCTAGAAATCAATCTAATTGAAACCAATTTGGAATAAAATAATTTTCAAGCTAACTTCTTTATACGATGGAATTAGGACTTGAAACCTGTTCTATTGAATTTAAAAATATCGAAAACATCTATTTCGATATATGGTACGACCCACTTTCCTTTCGGAAGCGAAACAGGCTTTTCGGGTCGTTTATCCTTCCAATCCAAATCGATCTGGTATTTTCTTTTCTATTTCAGCTATACCTATAAATAGCTCGTTATAAACCATAGTTATTCATCATATTCTCATTTTAGTACATAAAATTTCATCTATCTACTCTACCTTCTCAATGGCATAATCAAATCCAATTACAAAACCCCAATTCTCAAATTGCTAATTCAGTTTCAAATTCAACTTCAAAGTCAAATCCCTCCAAACCCTATCAAATTATATATCAATTTAAAGCCCTCGACGAGCGTAATTCACTGCAATGGTTTGTTTCTCAAATCGGATCATCATTTGTCTAGAAATCGATTAATTAATCTCGTTCGTTCATTACGTTTCGATCAAGTCGACCGATAATCGAATCGTTTGTTTCTCGAATCAATTGTTAGATCAGCGGCAAAAAATTCATTAGGGTTTAATAACCCTGGCGGCGGCTGCTCTTTTTCCCATGTTTGAGAAGGGAGGTCGATCGCAGTGGGATCGTGGTTGACTAGAGAGGTCAGCCAAGGTAGCGGAGGCGATCGGGGATGTCAGATGGATGGCCATGGTGAAGTTTGTTCGGTCATATTTGTGAACTGCTAGGGATTTAACGCGTAATCGTTGTAGAGGTGCTGACGTATTTCTGTTGTGAGGGTAATCTTTTATTTTATTTTATTTTAAATCGTATAATTTCTAATGTCAATAACTTTTGCATTTGAACCCGGATTTGGATGCGGTTTCTTCCGTTGCCATAGTATCGAAATTCCGGACATTTTGATGCTTTTTTGGATGAAATCTGAGACTATTCAAATTTTAGGCCTAAATTGGATTTAAATTCGATTTAAAATCAAAGGTGAGTGTTTTTAACCTACTCACAACCACTAAATTATCTTATGTTAGTTAAATTAAATTTATGATGTGATTAGAAATTTATTGATTGCTGTTTGGTATGTTAAATTGTCATTCTGGTTAAATTTGGCTTTTATTGCATTTAATCATCGTCTAATTTAATGTTGAATTTTAATTGTCAATTTAATGCCTGTATTGATTATCAGTTCTTTATTGATGTTTAATGATTGATTTGGATGATGACTGTGATGGATGTTTGATTGTTGATATTGGATGACTGAATGTTGTATTTTATATGTTATAACACTGCAAGTTCCTTATGGGTTGAAATGGTACTTACCTGAATGATATATAGATTAGGTAAAAATCATTATGGGTTGAAATGATAAACTCGAGTGATTTTATGGAATTTTATTTAATTGGGGATTGCGGTTTGAGATGATATATAACCGTTAAAATTTAATTTTGCCGATTGAAATGATAAATATATTTATCACTTAACCCTAGGGTAGAGAATTATATACGGACACCAGATTGGTTAAATTAAATGATTTTTGAATCTTTAAATTTTGAATTCAGTTAACTGATATTTTGAAATAGAAATTTCTTTGTATAAACTCAAGTATTTTCGATAATCCAAGCGTTAATGCTGAAATTGGAATTGATTTAATGGATTATTCAAAGGATTTAAATTGGAATTTCAAAGTCGAAGTGTTAAAATAAATGAATTTATCGGAATTGAGTTATTTAAATATTTGGATATAAACTTGAAATCTATCTCAGACTAATTTAAACTATTTAAATCAATTTAAATTATTTTAAATTATTTTAAATCTATTTAAACCCTTTTAATCCAACTTAATCTAATTTGACTATTCAAACTAATTAAATTTATTTAATCTATTTGAAATCTACTTAATATAACTTAAATCAATTTAATCTATTTAAATCATTTTAAAACTAATTAAACTATTTTAAATCTATTGAAACTATTTTAAAACTATATAAACTATTTATATTTATCTAAACTATTTTCTAAAATTTCAGGCTGGTAAAGTTGAAGTATTTATATTTAAATCCTTGATGATGATACAACGTAAGTTGAAATTTGGAATTGATACCTTTTGTGAAATAACATATTTGAGTGAATAAAATGATTTGAAATGAAAGTAATAATTAACATAACTTATCGATAATTCCAGAATGAAATGTGAAATTCGAAAGTGAATATGATTTTAAAGCGAACATGATTTTAAAGGTGAATATAGTTTGAAAGTGAATATAGTTTGAAAGTGAATATGATTGCAAAAGAGATATGATTTGAAATTGAGTATGATATTTTGATATAAACTGTGAATTGACTTTTTGAAAGGTAAAAGAACCATCCGGTGTGAAATAAGCATTTGGTTGTTAAAGAGACCGAGATCAGATATTGTCATACTCTCTGCCAATATCGAAAACCACTTTAACAACTGCGCACATGGTGGAGATTCCAAAAATGAAGTAGGATGGTTTGGTGAACGATTCCTATATGAGGTATTGACGTGACCCTGACTCCCGTGAGTCATCTTGGATGTGACTAAAATAGGAGCTAGATATGAGCCAAGTGAGGTCATTCCTCCGATCGGACATGCTTCTTCGATACCATATTGACTTTGTGATGATTTGGTGGCCACCCCTTGATTTTTGATTTGGGAGTGTGTTTCGAGGTGGGCGGTAGTAGCTTCTATGCGCTACCACCAGCTCGGTTCTGCAATTGGTAAATCTATTATGGCATTGCCTCGAGTCTGTGTTCATATGCACTAACACGCCTTCTATTAGTTTGGTCTGTACCATACCTATGGAATGCCCTTTGATAGCTCTCCAGTTTACGGAGGAATTACGGTACTGTATAGACTATGAGAATATATAAAAATGTGTTAAGGGGGATATAGGTAACGCCTTAACACTATTTTAATACTTTACTTTACTGTAGACACTATTATAATAGTGTATTGTACTACATTGTAGATAGTTTAACAGATCCTTAGGAGGTGCTAATCTCGAACATCTCTTAAGTTATTGCACTCACGTTAGACGCTGGATATGAGATGTTAAACCTCATAAACATTTCTGACGCCGTACCACTCATATTTATTTACCGTTGATTTAACTTACATAAGATCTTTTAGTTTTGACTACATTGTTTATCTTTTCAATTCGCTCGAGTCAGCCTGAGCATTTCATGGTTGAAGACCTCATTTCTGGAGGATGAAGACGAAGATTTGTACTATTATTATTTATTATATTTATTCCACTACATCATATTGCTCCGCTGCATCTATTTATTTATTTATTCTTGTTTATGCAACTCTGATGTTGTGTTGCAAAGAATAATCAAAATGTATTTATAAAACAGCTTTGAGCTGTTATTTGATTATATATTTTGTCATTCCGCTGTGGGATTCTGTATTTGTTTTATTTCTTTCACTTTTTCTTATTTACCCCATAACAATCTACCCATTTGAATGGTTTGAGTCTTGCATGTTTGTATGCTTAAAACGTCCAAAAAGGCAGGTCGTTACATTAGATGTATATAAAGATATGCAGTAACATTAGTTATACTCGATATATTAAACTTCATTAAATGGTCAATAATAATATAGAAAGTTAATTTTGAATTCTGAATTTAAACTAATAATGCTCTCTATCATTAATAATATAAATGCAGTACCCTATATATTTGTGGTTGTTGTGCACCCTAAGCCATAGAATATCTAAGGTGATTGATATATTATCTACAGATATGTAAGAATGTTTATGTAACTTTTTAAAGCATCCTTAAGGGTTATATAACTCTCCTTATGATATCATGAAATGATGAATTTAGAGTACCTAATATACTTTATGATTCGTTGAGCATCCTCATAGCCATAAAGATGATTATGAGTATAGTTGAACGTATGTTAGGAGTTATATATGAGATATAACTAGTAAAGTGTTACTTACCATTTATGGAGACTATAATTTGTTGAGCACCTACAATGCATAGGAACATGATAAATGGATCATTTTAGGGTCTTTTGAGAGATTAGAATTCAGTGAAAGCCTTATTAGATAAATATAATAAACAATTCTATACATGTAATTTTATCTAATTTACTTAAATGAATCAGGATAGATCGATTGATAAAAATGAAGCTTTTTTTCAAAAAGAACATACTTACAAGCACAAATTATAAATGCTAGCTAAGAAACATTAAGACAACACTCATTTATGAAAAGCTCAGATATGTTGTTACTAATGAGCCGTTAGCTAAACCAAATAAGGATGCCACATCCGAAGTAGCTAAGTCTTACAAGGATTGGTTAATGGATTGTGAACTAGCTTACTACTATGCGTTGTCCACTATGAGTGTCGAGCTCCAAAGGCAGCAAGAAAACATGAATATTCATGAAGGATTCAGACACATATAAAAGTTATACTATGACCACCTCCCTCCACCTACGGTACCTAAAGAAACTAATATCTGATATCATAAGTATACCACATTGGTACAATGCCGATGGAGGGAAGCAGTCAAGTGTAAAGTATAGTAACTAGTGAAGAACCCATAGAACATCTCACAGTGAATAAACAAAAAATAATAACAATACAGATGTAAAAACAAGCGAGACAACAACATAATCAAATGAACTAAAATATTATATCAAAGTTAGGTAGGTTCATCATATCATGTAAAGCATGGAAATAGAGTTTACACATCTGAATCAAATAAACTCTTAAGATGATTGTCTCTAATATGAAAAAAAGTGCTACCATGGCTCCATAGCACTACACAATGAAATTTATGCAATAACGTCTTAAAATATAGATATATAAGAAAGCATCAACCTCCTATACGTCCTCTGCACAGCCTCATGCGCTATCTTATACCTATCTATCAATCTACTTATTTATATCAAAAATGATAAGAAGCAATTTAAATAACCTCGGATTAGAAAAAAGTATGGCATGACCAATCCATAATCTTGAAATAAATATAATAGTAAAAACCTTAATGAAAAACATATGATATGGAGAATCATACATGGCATGTCCTTGCATCCATCAAGTTAGCAAATAACACGATATATGCTAATTATCATCATATTGCCATGCTATCACACTAAGTATTGATAGTAGTACGGCATGGCCTCGAAGAATTATGTAATTTATTACGTATATCTAACTTGATAACCAATCTTGTCCAAAATATTTCTTCTATACGCTTGTAATATGACGATTTAATTAATTAAGTAATTAATTTATATGTTAAATAGAAAATCTTTAAATGGTATGTTATGTGGTATTAATTACAATGTGTTGTAATTGTGAGAAATACATCACAATAAAATAACATATTATTTTAAATATTCCTAGTCAAGATGTTTCAAGACATGATGTCGATATACCTGTTGAGACTAGAGTGCATAACACCCTCCAAATATTGGACGGTGCATTACTCATGACTGCTAGGGTGAACCAATGGGTTACGTATTGATGGTTATTGGATATCTATGGAATGATTCTCGAGCATTTTATATTGGTTAATATAACTAAGGTCAAACAAAGAGCTTGACGTAATGATGATGTATAGTTCCCTCAACTTGAGGATGCTATGGAACTTCAATGTGGACACTCCGTTTTGATTATAGTTAAATCATGGCATGGTATCCATTGAATGACTATAGTTGGTTTGAGTCCAAGCACAAAAAGTAAAACACTATTTACTAAAGAATTTGTCTTCTCAATTATATGAGGTTAATATCACGGTCAACAGTAGTCAACTAAAATTCAAGGACTTTATCCAAAGTGGTATAGTTAATAGTAATTGTTAATATTGAACCAAGGATTTTGTATGTCGTCTAATCAAGTTGAATGTGGATGATATTGAAATGTTGACCAAAACTCCATAAGTCCTAATGTAACATAGTGTTCACGAAGAGAATTGGTGTAAATAATCGTTCCTAAAATGTACTGCGTATAACAGTAAAATTGGATTTTACTAAAAAGTTGTGTAAGTAATAAATTCAGTCAAAATTTAACACCACTAGCTAAGGTGATGTATGAATGTTAATATTCGAATTGTTCGATATTAAACGATGAATGAATTTATACCTTTGAGCCGCACAACTATAGTGATGAATACTCTGAAAAACCTCATAATTAAATTAAATTATATAATTAAATTAATTAATATTTATGAAATATTAAGTATGAAATTTTACTCGATTCATTTGAACACTATATTTATTAAAGTGCATATATATAAAAGATATATATATATATATATATATATGATATCGATACACAATATCGATAGAATATTTAATTGGATTGATATAATTAATTGCTAAGTGGTTTGGAAAAAAATAATTGAGGCTTATATGTCTCTTTTATGGCCAGCTATTCATGGTGAGGTTGGTAGAGATTTCAAATGTGATTTGAAATTCCAAAAAAGCAATTTAAGAAAGGAAATAAATCTTCATCCTTTAATCTTCTTTATGATTAACTTAAATCTCATTTATGAATGATTTTGTAACGACCCGGAATTTTGGGCAATATAAATTTAATAATCTGTATTAATAATTTAACTGGTTTGATAATTTTCTTTATAATTTTAATTTAAAAATTGGCTAATTTATTCTTTTTATGGTTAATAAATTTTTAATCTGATAATTGTAATTTATACCTTTCTGACAATTTAAATTTGATAAGAATTGTTTTTCAAAGCTAATCAGATTTTATTCTGTTTATAATATATACATTTGATATATATTGTGAATAGAAGAACTTTTGTTTTAAATTAAAGATTGGAGTTTCAAATTGTAACATATATGTACGTATATGCTATAATTTGATATTGTTTTGAAATTTAATTTTAATCCATTAATAATTTATATATGAATGAATTGTAATCTGAAGCTTTGTTTTAAAATTTAATACTTTTCAAAAAGTTAATTTAAAGTTTAATTCAATTTGTTTTCAAATATAAGATGGATATTTATTTTAATATGATAGTTTATAAAGAAATTTATCAATGTTTTATTTTTGTTTTCTTTAAAGTGTTTAATTTGAAATGGTTATAAATGTATATGTATAAATATATTAGATTTTTAAAATACAAGTATAAAGATTCATTTATATTATAATTAGTTTTCTAAAATTTTCTTTAAAGGATTAAATTTATATTCACATGTAAGTATTAATTAATAAAGTAAATTAAATATGTTAGTTTATGTTAACATTTGAATTAAATGAAAATTTATTAATATATATATATATATATATACACACACATAAGAAAAACATATGTAACTATGTTAGTTATCTTAACTACACTTGTAAAGAAATTAAATACAATTTAATGACAAATTTTGGCAAAATGACCAAGTGGCAACATATTATTTTTAAATTTTAATAAATGTTTTAAAGAAGAAAACTAATTCTCTCAAGACTTTCATTTCTTTACTTTCACTTCTCAACAAAAATTTATGGCAACCTGAAAACTTTTTAAAATCTGTAATTTCAAAATCTTGCAAGAGAATAAAACTTGAATTCAAATATAGATCTTCAACTTCAATCTGCAACTCCAAAAGCTTCAACCTACAATAAAGTTGAAACTGAAATTCATATGAAATCTGCAACCTTCATATTAAATCTGCATATTCAAATGAAGAATCAGTTTCAACAGCATCGAATTGTTAAGCATACAAGGATTTCAAACATGCAAGTGTTTAACAGCAAAGTCTGGAAATTTCAAAGCCAGGAAAGAAAAATAAAACCTGTTCTCTGCCCTGCAAATTATAAGGTGAGTAAACCTTTTAAAAACAGCTTTTATCATAGTATACTTGAATTTATTGTTGCATGTGATAAATTTGGCTTGGTAAATGGATATTTGTTTAAATGAGTACTGTCATATATGCATGTTAGTGGTAGAGATTGCCTGAGAGTAGAAAAACCTGTATAATATCTATCTCTGTTTTTTTTAATCTCAGAGGTTGATTTTGTAAGAAAATCCAAAATCTCTCAAACGAATTGATATTAGACATTGTTATATAAATGGAATTTGTAGGTTAATGTTTGATAGTAATTTTAAAATTTGTTTCATAATTATAAAAGCAACATATGATTATAATTAAGGTGATTAACAGTAAAATTAAAAATTCTGATAAAAACCAACTATCTTAAAATCCAATTTGAATTACACGAATGTAATAATGATGGGAAATTATGATTTTAGATGATACTTCCTTAATTTTTTTGTTGGATAATTTATGAGAATTTTAGGTTTGAAGGTTTTGGGGTTTTTGGCAATTGCCGTTGATCGGCATGATGATTGGGGTTGAATTCCAGTCGTAGCTTGATTTTGAGTTGTAGATTTTAGGAAAAATGCAAGGTAATTTTTCAGTTGAGTAATTTGATGGGAATTGCAGAGAGTAGGGTTTAGTTTGGTTTTGGTTTCGGTTCAACTGTAGATGGTTTCGCGACGAAGAAGGGTGGGATTTTGGTGTTCGCGCATAGGGGAAAATGAAGTTCGAGTCGTGACGCGTTGATGGTGAGGACGGCAGGGTTGGTCGACGTTAGGGTGATGGCGGTGGAGGGTTCAGGGTCGTGATGTTCTGCTGTTCTTTCGAGCAAGAGGGTAAATTTTCGATTCGTGTTAGGATTTGTGAATTGGGTCGGTCGAGAGGCACATCGTGGTCATTGGTGACTTGGTGATGGCCAGAGAAAGGCTCGATGTCGATGGGTTTGCCATGCAGTATACACGCGTGCACGATTTGTGCACTGAAGAACGAGTTTGGGGAAGACGTGGTTTTCTCGGAGGGAGGTTTGCGTGCGACTCGAGGGTGACTCGAAGCAGTTTGGGTTTGGAAGATTAGGGGAAAACTCGGAGAGGCGCTCGTGTTTTCTTCGAGTATGACTCGAAGCAGGGGAGGTGGCTCGTTTGCTTCAGGGTAGGATCGAGTTGTGTAGGTGATCCACTCGAGTATTGTTGGGTTCGCGAGTTTCTGGTTGTTCTGGAATAGTAGGTTGCTGTTTTTAAAACCTGTTAAGGAAATATAGGTTGCAAACTTAACTTGAATTTGAATAATTGAAGGTAAGCTCTAAAATTATAACAAGTCTGATAAAAGAAACAAGTGGATAAAGTTAAAACCTGTTGTTTTAATCAAGCTTTAAAATGTAAATTGAAACTTACTTCCAAATTTAAAAGTTAAGATGATTTCTATGAAAGTAGTTTAACATAATTAAAGTTTGAATTTTAATATAAAAAAATGCTTTGATTGAATCAAAAGTTTTTAGTAATATCTTAAACTAAGTTTTCAAAATTATATTGAAAATGAAAGTTTAAATTAGAAAATTTAATTGTTTTAGATTTTAAATTGGATTTCTAAATGCCTTATTTTCAAATAAGATTATTATGATTTCGAAATCCAAATGGGATAAGTTGATTAAGCTGTTAAAATTTGATTTATTTCAAATAACTTATGTATAAAGATAAATAATGTTAAATTATTTTGATATGGATTTAAGAATACTTAATTAAATTTGATTTGTAATTTAGTAAAGAATTAATTAAGATTAATGTTTTCTTAATTAATTAAGGATTTTTAAAAATATTAGAGTTAGTTAATTAATTGTTTAATTAATTTTAAATAAATAGTTAATTAATTATGTATTTATTTATTTTTAATAATCACTTAATTATGATTAATTAAGTGGAATTACTTAATAAAGTAATTAATGATTAATTGTTGAATGTAATTAAGGAAGTTAATTACTTATGGAAGTAATTAATAGTAATTTCTCATGGAAGTAATTAATGGGAGTAATTAAGTTGGAGGTGATTAATGGATAATCACTTAATGTTATCAATTGAGAAATTGATTAATTTAATTATTTTAAAGATAATTAATTATGAAGTAATTAATTAAAGAATTAAGAATTATTTAATGATGAAGTTAATTGTTTGTTAAGTGATTAATTAAGGAAGTAATTAAGACTTATTAATGTAAGTAATTAAGAGTTAATTACTTAATTATTTTAGATAATTAATTAATGTAATTAATTAATTTATGAATGTGACTAATTTAAGATTAATCACTAAGGGTAATTAATTAAAAAGTAATTAATTAATTAAGTAGTTAAACAAGGGTTAATTATTAATTTAAATTGGTTAATAATTACTTAATGAAGTAATTAAAGATTAATTACTTGAATTAATTAATCAAGCATTAATATAATTAAATTAGAAATTAATTAATTGAGAAGTTAATTAATTAAGATAAGTAATTACAAATTGTTAATTACTGATTATGATTAATGAGTTGATTAATTGTAAGTTAATTAGTTAATTAAAGTAATTATTAATTAATAAGGATCATTAATTAATGTGATTAAGGATACTAATCAAGGTTGATTAATATAAGTGATTAATTTAAATGTGATTAATTAATTGTAATTAATTAAGAATTAATGTAATTAATTATAGTTAATTAATTAATTAATGATCATTAATTATTGTAATCAATGATAGTAATTAAGGATTAATTACGATATATGGTTAAGGATAATTACTTGAATGTAATTAAATATAATTAATCAAGGAAGATTAATTAAGGAAAATCATTAGAGATTATTAATTTATTTTATTTAGAATAATAAATTAATGAAGAAGGATTATGGTAATTCAATTGATTAAGAAATAATCAATTCTGTTATGGATGTTTGATTAATATGGGTTGATTGATTAATATTGATTAATTGATTGATATTGGATGATTGGTTGATATTGGATGTTTGATATTGGTTGATACTTGTTGATATTGGATATCTTTGTTATATGATATGCTGCTTTGTGAAGATGAATATTGATATGAATTATCTATTGTGATAATATGATTCATCTATCTGTTTACATATCATCCTGAGATATAAGTTTAAATTGTTTAAACCCTTAAGTACAACTTGGACATTAAAATGGCGTTTGATTTCGGTGAGACCGGGATCGGATTTCCATATTTGGAATCCGAAAACCACATCGATTCCAATTAAACGTTAGGTTGTGTATCCAAGTGGAGCAAGTGAAGACTCGAGGTGTAAGGGCTATACGTCAGTATAACTCTGTGGGTGATTCCGTAATGAGTTGACGGAATAGTGCTTATAGATTCGAGATGGTGAATCAGAGTGCAAGGGCTATGGTCGTTAACTCTGAGGGTAATTCCAAAACGAGTGCAAAGAGATAGTGCCTTCGGTTTCGTTCGAACCCAGAACGAACTTGTATGGATTGAATGCTTTCAGAACATCGTCAGGTGGATGATGAGCATTCTAAGATAGATGTGTTCTATAAAGGTAATCGTAACCTCAAGCCTCATCAACCGGGAACGGCTAAAACATGGGAGGTGCAGCAAGGCTTCGTGGGTAGCTCCCACTTGAGAGCGAGATTTACCCCTGTCTAGAGGTCCCTTTCTATTTCGGCTTAGTGTGTAGTTGGTCGCGCCAACTACGGGGTGGTCTTGTTCGGGACTGTCCAGTAAGGGATGGTTCCGGCCTTGTGTTGCAGGGGAGTTAGGGTGGCTCCTCGGTACGTTGATCTAGGCCACGTGTTGTGATGGGCGGTACCCCAGTAGCCCTGCCATTGATGTAAACTCATTCTTCCTACGAGACCCTACTGTTTTGATTGTATTACCCACTTTTGTGGCTAGTAGCTGGAATTTAATGAATGTAACAATTTCGGCTATTTCTTATTTACTTGAAAACCCTAGACACTATTATAATATCACTGGATTTCCTATCAAATGTTTTGGTTAGCATAAGGTAAAAACTTTCCATGTTTATGTGTGGGAAGTCTTACGTGATACCTTTTCTTTTCAAAGGTTTTTCTAAAGTTAAGCAACTTTAAACCATTTACTCACACCAGACCCCTGTCTGACCCGAGTGTTTATTTTCTGTTTTATTAAACTTTTGGGTACTCATATTATGTATGAGTAGTCAAGTGATTCAGGTTTGCTTGACGAACTTTTGGAGGAGATATGGAGCAGGAGGCTTCCACGTGTAGATATATTATGATTCCGCTGTGTTTGTTTGTATCTGTTTCTGTTGTACTTGAATTGTATAGTTAGACAGAAGTTTATAACTGTCTATTATCTGTTGTTTAAGTTGTGTACTCTGATGTAATGAGATACTATGTAATATTTTATGTCAATTATTATATTTTATTCGTTCCGCTGTGAGTTCTCTGATGTTGTTGTTTCTTTCTTTCTCTTTCTTTTCTTTTTCTATCCCTTTCTTTCTTCAAGATGATGCGATTTTCTGGGAGTAGAAAGTCGGGTCGTCTCAGATTTTTACCATTTTCTCTTTATTTCTATTTTTCTAACGAAAATATAAAGAGGGAGGAGTGAGGATTTGATGAGATTTAATAAGGAATTAAATAGGGAATATTTTAAAGGAGAGAATTAAAAGGTTTCAATATTTCCTTTGAAAATTATTTTCTTTTATTCATTACTGTTAAATTTAAATTTCAAAACAAATTGGTTATATTTTATCTCTATGCGCACACACATAGATCCATTATATATATAGTTTTAAATTAAAACCTTCGACAATAAAGGCACATGTAAAGTGGAGATGTGTTTGTTGTAGTGTAAATCTCAGCACCTTTGTATGGTCAAATTAATTGTGTACACTTCTCATCTGTAACACATGCACTTTACATGAACAAGTGTATTTGATACACTTACAAACTAAAACCTAATGTTAAAGGTATTTTTTTACAAATTAAATAAAATAAAATTTAAAATATTTTTAATAGGATCTAAAATTCATTTAGACTTCAAAGACCCAATTAAGTTCTAAAATGGAATTTTGAAATTCACCAATTTAACCTACTTCCGCCTGGCTCGTTCCTTCGATGGTATTAGAGTCCAAATGGTATATTTGTCCAAACTAGCTATATTGTTGCTAACTGATTAAAGACTGCTCGTTTAATAGGGCATCTAGAATGGTAATATCGAAGGTCTGGTTATAGTAATCAAGTACCCTGCTCTACCTAGCTACTAGCCTGGCCCGAAGGATGAAGTAAGCCCATAGGTTATCCCTAATATAAAGACCCAAATAAGTTTTGAGGCTTGGCTTAATTTTTAATTTTTATTTAAAAAATTTAATATATATTTTAAATTTAAATGTTAAGTTTAAAATATAAAAGTTAATTTTTATAAAAGTTATAATGCATTCAAATTTTTTAAAATTGTTTTGAGAAATTAAATGGTTAATTTTGAAAATTTAAACTTAAATAATACGATTAGTTAAATTAAATTAGATAACTAATTAAATTTTAGTTGATTATTATATACATTACGTGTATAACTATAATTATTGTAGTTATTTATTTATTTTAAATTATTTATGATAAATTAAATTAAAATTTCAAGTTATTAAAATATGTAACTAAATTATTACTTCAATAAAATTTATTCAATAAAATTAATTAAAAATTAATTAATTAAAATGTATACATTAATTGATATGTACACATAAACAAACTATAGTTTATACAGTTGATTAACTATCTTAAGTAGTTTAGGATGAGTTATATAAAATTATAGAAATTTTATATAAAATAAATTTAATTAATCAAACGTGATTTAATTCATCAAAATAAATAACTGAATAATATTAAGTTAATAAGATACATCTATATATTATATAAATAATTAAAATTATAGAAGTTATAAATATGTTAATGCTTATATTACTATGCATGTATAAATTTAAGTTGAACTAGAACCCAAATTTGATTTTAGGTATAAGTACATATGTATAGTACGTATATTGTGATTTCGGATCTATCTAACACTTGAATTACGAGAGTATTCTATAAGAGATATATTATTCCCTAAATCGATATCACTTGATACATATGTCTATTGAAGATTATGAATCCTTTACATATAAGCTTCCATCTACCATCTATATATTAATAGATTACTTGCAGACTCTTTAATTATAGATATTCCTTAAGCTAGAGATGTTTTGTGTAGTACTATTACTATATTGACTAGATGATGTAAGGTATATGCATGTATTTGTTGATATTCCTCAAGGTACGTGCATTATACTTAGGTCGTCGTGAAATGGTGCATACGAGTGAATAATCTCTTCCGATTTTTTAGTATTCTTCAAGGTAAAGATGAGATTAAGACAAAGGCTATGGGATAGGAGTTGTATTTGATATAATCAATACAGTATTGTCCATCGCTTATGGGCTTATGATTTGTTAATATTACTAAAGATTAGAATCTTAAGATAAGTAATTCCTAACTCCCACTAAAGAAACCGAAAGTTTTTTTATATTTTTCTTATGGTTTAAAGAAACAAAGAAATCTAGTGGGAGCCTTTCTAGAAAAATGAAATAGTAACTTTTAACCTTTCTAATATTGTAAAAACATCTAGTACATAAATTTAAAATAATCTACGTTAGTAAATTTGCATAACTGGTAAAATTGATAAAATATTTATCAATTAAGATATGCAAATGAAACAAATCAAAGATTGATAACAAAGTATAAAATATACATACCTTTAAATTGTTTAAATGTGGTCGCTTCAAGACCCATATAAGAGCCAATTTGCACAACTACGAAAACATTCACGCCTCGGCCGCTTAACTATTTATTTGTACAAGACCATGTATTATGTTCTATGAGTGTCCAATTTTAATAACATAATAAGAATATAGGTACCTAATCCATATTCAATCACATAGAAATGTTATATGGTGAACCATCATAGTTTGTAAGACATGAAACTTCAATGAAATTTGTTATGAAACTTCAATGAAATTTGTTCGTTGGAAATATGCAAATAAATCATAATGCAAAATCATGCATTCAATATGATTGATTTCAATAAGGATCTCCTTTAAATGGTTTGATCATCTTGGAAAGCAAAGAAAATGTACGAGAGTGGATGTAATTAGGCACAATATGGATGATGAGAGTGAATGGTCACATATGCTTCATAAAGAGACTTTGGAAATGGGAATTGTATAAAATACTAAATGATATTTAATATGGAATGAGAAATGTAATTTCTATTCCAATCGTGTTATGGTATAGAATTTTTTTTCCTATATAGGTTATTTGCATGAGTTTAAGATATTTCATCAAAAACAATTGACTGTAAACTAGTTACAGTAAATAAAAAATAATACATAATAAGTATTTCAGTGAAACTTTTATTTCAGATGCTATTATTGTAGTGAAAAAAATGTTAGGGGCATACCATATAATACTTATTAATGGATGCATTAAGATGCGAAAAATTACTTTCGCAAATATACTAATATTATTTATGAAATAAGAACTGTTTTAAATATTGACTAAAAATAAGTGTTGTTTTCTTAAGAATATTTTATATATTAATGATGAAATAAATCTATTAGAATTTTAGTATTGGTTGCATTAGCTACATAGCGCATAAGCATCTAAATTTTTAACAATTACTTTTATGATCATGGACTAAGCCATATCATGGAGGAACAATTCTTTAAATCATTTGGTTATGAATCATATGGTACAAATGAATTATAGTTCAAAAGATTAAAGGCAAAGCACTTATTTAGAGGGAGTGACAAAAGAGTTGGTGAACTCTTCAGATTGATACATAGAGATGTATGTAGTCAAAACTCTAATGATACCAAAATGGATCCGCCTACTTTATTTAATTCACAGTTGAACTATCAGAAAAACGAGCATGTATATTTGATACATAATCAATGTATTTATGATCAATTCATTGAATGCAGGACGAAAGTAGAAAAACATAACATGTAAGGAAATAAAATAATTCAATTTGATCGAATAAGTAAGTATATTGAAATATTTCCCAATGTACTTAAAATGGATTTGATTCTATATTATAAGTCATTTCTCCCGAAGGTACATAATGATGTATCAATAAGGAGCTATCAAACTTTATTGGACAAAGAACGATTGATGATGAGTGAAGTTGGATTAACTTCATTATGTTAGATCATGTACTTAAGAGTAAGTACATAAGGTTAAAATTAATTTCATCTGAAGCATAGTTTATGGTATCAACAAGATAAGTGTAACGACCCATATTTTCGATAATAAAAAATATTCAATTAAATAAGATTTTTGGAATTTAATACTGGGAGAAAATTAAAATTCATGATTTATAAATGGAATTTTTTATTAAAATTAATTTGAATAATTTTGATTGAATGAAATTGACAATTGTTTGATGTGATTTCAATCAATTGTAATGGTAAAGCTAATTGGGAATGTAATCGTAGAGCTTAAATTGGAAATAATTGTAATTAAATAAGGAATGAATTAAGTGCTGTATTAATGGTGAAATAATATGTATTTAACTGAGACTAGTTAATATGGAATATGAAATCTATTTTGGTAAGCAATTTATAACCCTGGGTTGTAAGCAATAAGTTAATAGGTATTGTTTGCACCAAAATTGGTCACAACACTCTTTGGGAGTCGTTGAAGAGATAATAATGAAGGATGTAAATTGAAAATGAGTATTATCTAACAAAAACTCCAATCAACAGTAATGTAAATGCATAGACAAGCGATTTATAGTGGTTCGGCGTGTTGCCTACGTCCACTGTGAAGTTTTTTGTAGTTTTATTGATTCTGTTTCAATGATTACAAGTTGTTATAGCAATCAACAACGAGTTACAACTGGAAATTCGAAATCAATCAGCAAGAATATGATGTATGATGATGGAGATCTCGATTCGGCAGAGTCTGGGTGCTTCAAAATCCAAAGATCCTTTTTCCGTTGGCTCTGGGGCTCTATTTATAGGCGTAGGAGGCTGAGATCACGCCCAAATCTCAGGAGACTTTTTCTGGCACGTGAGTGGGCCTACGCGACCAACCTCAGGAAGTTTCGAGTCGATATGTGATCGATACAAAGTCATTTCATATCGATCAAGATGATGTCCAATTGAGCTGAAATTTGGTGGAGACATTCCTTAGCATGTGTGCAAGCTTCTATGAAAATTTCATGGCATTTGGATCAGTGGATCACGAGATATCATCGATACGAATTGAGCATTCTCGAGTGGCTGTTTGGTTCGAATCCATCTCTTCGCATTGATGGTTTCGAATCGATGGTGGCACGCGCCTTTGTGATGACGTGGAGCGCAAACTTCAACTCGATCCGGTCTTCACTCCAAGTTGACCGCATCGACTCCATATACTTCGGCTTGTTCGTATCGAGGGATGACACGTCACCAAGGCTAATTGACTCGATGGATTCGAATGATGCCTTATTCATGGATACGAACTGCAACTGTTGGTGGATACAAATCACTGATGGATACGAAGCAGAGTAACCTGATGGATACGAAGTGCTTTAACAAGATGGATTCGAAGAGATGCTTCCATGATGGATACGAAGAAGACATTGGACGATCATTATGAAGTGCATCATCTACTGATGGGTACGAAGTCCATCGATACGAACTCGATAGATTCGAACATGGCCAATCCTGATCGATACGAAGTCATGGGAGTTGACCGATACGAAGTAGGTGATCTGCCGATGGATTCGAATGAGACCGAGTCGAACCGAGGTACTTTGATGGATTCGAAGTTGATCGATACGAAAGTGATCGATTCGAACCAGAGTTCGGTGATGGATACGAAATCACCCATAGTGATGGATACGAAATCTGGGCTTTTCCCTTCAAATTGAATCGATCATAACTTGAGCATATGAACTCGGATTGACTTGAAATTTGAGATGCTGACTTCTATGATCTTTCTTATCATGTCCTATCAATTGTAGCTCAATCTGGACTCGGACAAAATTCAGCGATATCCATAGTGAAGCAAAGTATGACCAATCTCTGAGACGAACTGTCTTTTTTTCGATCGATCTTTTGGTATCACGGCTTTTTCAAAAAGCGGAATAACATTTGCCCCCCAAAGTACGTCTTGTGGAAACATGACGTGCTTCGAAAAGCTGCAATTTCTCTTTGAACAATCATTGCTCTTTTGTCGAAGGTTGTAACCTTGCGTTGATATGATTGATTGCTGGAGAATAGTGCTTGGCTGTTGGTTGTTGTAATCGTAACAAGATAAGTATTCGATCCTTGTGAATGTTTAAAATCAAATATTAGTCCGACATATATGCACATATGTTAATTTGACTCTCGTTAACCTTGTGTGTCCACGAGTCGTTGTCAGTTTTGTTTGTTATTGAATTTCGTATCGATTCTCTCCTGAACCGATTTGGAATTCGAGTTGAAACAACGCTTGATGGTTGTTTTTGACTATCCTCTTGTATCAATCCTCCCCTGAATCGATGTAAAAGGTTGAAAAGTAGTTTTTCATATCGATGTGAGTCGAAATGATGGATACGAAATGATAGTTCGCATTGATGAGCTTAGGTGGATACGAAACATCCGTTTGTATCGATGAGTTTGGATGGATATGAAATATCTGTTCGTATCGATCAGAAATGATGGATACGAAATTACTGTTCGTATCGATATGTTTTGACGGATACGAAATTGTTGTTCGTATCGATATGCAGTGGATGGAGTTGTGAACTTGTTGATGTGAGCGAGGGCTTCGAGTCGATGTGCTCACTGTCCGTTTCGCATCGATGGAATTCAATGTCTTCAACACAGCCTTAGTTGTGTACTTCGTATCGATGAAGTATGAGGATAACTTCGCATCGATAAGGCCTCAGGCATATGGATTCGAACGGAGCTTTCGAACCGATCCGTGTTTTGACGGGTTGCGACCGGTTAAGTTGACTGGGAGGCGAATCGACTCGGTTCTTCTATGGCTTCATATAAATACTTCGCACTTGGCCATTTTTTCACTTTTGACTTTTACTGTTGCCTTTTGCTTTCGTATCGATAGAGAGCCCAAGAGAAAGAACTGTTTAGCCTTCGAATCGATTCAGTCCTTCAATCCTCCAAAATTAAACATTAAAATCAGATAATTAATGGATAGAATCATGTTTAGAACAATGAAACTCGAAATGTCAATCCATCCTTCTTGCTTTTATGATCGGCTTCGATGAATTTAAGATCTGGGCGAGTGAGAGCAAGATTGGTGATTGAGCACGGCCATGGAGTTAAGGCCTTTTTGGAGAAGAAGGAGTTGTGGAGTTTTCGAATCGAAGGAGATTATGTGATTTCGTATCAATCAAAAATATGAGAGCGGCGATCGATGCGAAGCCAATGTTCTCAGATCGATGCGAAATGGTGCGCCCTTGATCGATACGAAACGCATCGTTTCGAACTGGATCGACACGAAACGTATCGAGTCGAACCTGATCGATACGAAACGTATCGAGTCGAACATGATCGACACAAAACGTATCGATTCGAACATGATCGATACGAAACGTATAGTTTCGAACATGATCGATACGAAATGTATCGATTCGATCATGGTCGATGATATATCTTTAACTCGATACGAATTTGAACAGCAGCGACCGATTCTAAGTTGAAATTAGACGAATTTAGAGAACTTTTGCACATTAGAATACTTGACTCCAACGAGTTTCTGCCTTTCATGACTGAACTTGACCGTAGAACTGCATATTGGACTTCCTTTCGAAGCTCGTTGATGGAACCGTAAATTAACTAAAATATAACGACTTCAACTTGGATCGACCGCTTGCGCCTGGATGGCACGGTTGTGACGGTCAGCGATGACGGTCATTTCCGGTTTGATTTTCAGAGTTTTGTTGTTCATACATTTCAGTTTATCCTATAGAATTTGCTCAGGTAATGCACAGCACTGCACGACACATTCATGCACTTTACACCGGGGAATGCACAGGCTTTTTAGCATCTAATGATGATTTCTCGTGAGTTATCTAGTTATGGAAACTTCGAGTTCGCAGCCGCAAGAAACTCAGAGTTCAGTCCCTCCCGTGCTTGAAGTACCGGAGATTGAGATTGAAGTTATCGGTCCAGCTCCAGACGAGTTACCAGACGCTTCCTTTATTAGTAACCCATCAGACTCTGGTCCGTCCAACATTTCGGAAGATATGCTAGAAAGAATATGCTTAAGGCATGGTTTCTCGATGGATGACGTATTACTGCCGAGGCCAAATGATAGACCACACAATCCACCGGAGGGATATACCGCATTCAATCGTCATGCGTGCGCAGCCGGGACACTCCCTCCGTTTAACCAGTATATAGGAGAAGTGTTGTCATTTTTTAGGATCGCCCCATCTCAGCTGCATCCGAACGGATATGCGTCACTCAATAGCTTGTTCATTGCATTTATGGAGTATCTCCATCGACCGCCACTCCCGATTGAGATCAAATACTTGTTTAGCTTCAAGAGTCGGGCCGATATTCCATCTTTCACATTCCTGGAGGCGGTAAAAAATTGCCAAGTGATCACAAGGGCTTGGACTAGATTGAGCTACTTCTTGACGGAATGGTTTTATGTTAGGTGCCCCCCAGGGTTCGCTTGGCGATGGCTATTTAGACGTGAGTATTGCTATTTTTTTGGGTAGTTGATAAGACTGATGTATTTGAAGTCGAACTCACATCTTTTTTCCTTTTCAGCCGTAATTCAGCGATCCGAAGGTGAGCGTTTCAAGGAGATAGTTCGGGTTTTTCAAGAAATCCCAAGTGAGGAGAGGAATATCGAGTTGCTATTGACAGACATGAATCTCAGAATCCTTGGGTTGATTGAGCAGAGACAAAGCATAATGCTTGACGGTGTCTTAAGAAACGCCTCGAAAGAACGAGTCAAACGAAGAAAACCTAAAGTTGTCATAATTAAGGAGGATGACTCTGAGAGAACTCATACTCATGAGGAGCCATTGGGCGAATCTGTGGATGCAGTCCATGATATCGAAGAGCAAAGAAAAGGCAAGGCAGCCGTTGTTGAGTCACCTAAAAGGGAAGATGGAAATCAGTTGTTACGGCTCGACCCGCCTCGGAGATTTCTCCCCCAAGAACTGAGAATCTTTATGAAGGACCCGCCGATATTCCAATTCCGGACGATGTGTCCTTTCAGCATGATGCCGGATTGGACGAACGTTCAGAAGCCTTAGTTTTGAGCGAGTCTTTGCCCACTAGTGCGGTTGACACATCTGGTTGGTCGGGGGGTTGCATCCACATTCACACTTCACGGCACTACACGATTTCTAAGTGTAATATGTTCACTATGAGAGATTACTAATTTTGCTTTATGTTTTTGCTTCGCAGATACTATGTCTGGTAGAGGTTCGATGCTTGGTAGCCTTCGTAAGAAACGCCAGATTTCTTCATATTGTGAATCATATAGGAGGGAAGGAGATAGAGACTATGACTATGGCTGCTCGAGTCATGAGCGCTCTGACAGAGACAAAGATTATAGGCGTCGGTCTCGCACGCCACCTCCTTGAGCTCCCGCACCACCTCCGGTTCATGTTTCGAGGCCTCTAGAAACTTCATGGCCTAAGCCGTCTTCTCAAACATCGAGGTCCGATACTTATCGCAGAACGAAGATCGCGGCCTCCCCGTCAACAGAGCAGACATTGACGAAGCCGTCGGGATAAGGAGCAGTTAGGCTTGCTCTGCTGAGGAAAGAATTTCCTGAATTTTTTTTTTTGACGGGTTCGTTTTTCCCCCGCATCTAAAAAGGATACCGTCGACAGTTGCACCTATGATGCATGACTATCTCTCAGACATATTCTTCCAGTATCAAGAATGGTCAAAAACCACAAAGAAAGCGTCAAAGGTGGCCTTTGATCGAGCGGCTACGATTGAGAAGTTGGAAAAGGAACTTGGTCAAAAGGACCGAATTATTCAAGCGCTCGGCAGTGAGGCCGAGTCTTCTCGAAAATCAGAGATTGAAGCTCTTAGAAAAGCCGATGAAGCTGAGGCAGCAATGGATGGGATGAAGCGTGAGCATTACGCTACGGTGGAGGACATGGGCCATCGAAATACCATCGTAACTGCCGAGCGGGATGCGGCCTTGAAAGAGCTAAACGAGCTCAAGGCCAAAGTTGTAGAGATTATGAAGGAGAGGGACACCGCTAACATTTCCGCACAGGAAGCGTGTGATCAGGCGGTGGAATTTCGGAGAGAAAGAGATGCGGCCTTGGAGAAGGTCCGCGAGACGGAAGCCGAAGTCGATGAGAAAGTTCGTCAAGCAGAGATTAAGCTAGAGACAGAGATAGAAGAGCTTCTCATTACTTATAATGCTAATGTGCTGAGGCACAGAAATCTGACGTGGCTTGACGATTATCCGACACATTTGTCCAACTCCTGGAATTATTAGTCGAAGAAGAGAAAGCATCACAGCCAGGGGAAGTTTTTGATGAGTTCGAGTTGGAGAACCGTATATTAACTGATGATGAGAAGAATGTTCTCCACAATTTCATGATCTCTCATGCTAGAGAGAGGCTGGGTACCCAACACTTGGAAGTTGGTGAGGGGTCTGGCGTTGCGCATCCAGCTACAAGTTCAGAGATGATTTCTTCATCTGGATCGAAGCCGATGCCAGCGACTGAGCCGCAGTTGGTCCCAGGCTATGACCCTGAGCAGCCACACTTATCTCCCATAAGGGAGCATTCTTCTGAAGCTGTTCAGTCAGCCACGAGTCAAGTTGAGGAAGGTACTCTGCACAAATCTACTGTGTGTCTGAACTGAAGTATTTGTATTGAAGCGTGTTCTAACAACTTCTTTTCTTTCTATCTAGTGAGCAAAGTTACATTGACAGCGCCTCCTGTAGTCTAAGAGCCACATCAAGAACAGGAGGCCATTATTACCGAAGAGATCGCCACGACGACAACCGCACCGACCGAGGTGACACAGGGGGGTTCAATCACTTTCGACGAACAGATGATGAATGAACTCTTGAGCCAGCATACTGACCCCTTTGTTGACATGCCATTTGTTCTCGGCGCGTTCCCGCCTGTTTATATTGTATCATTGCAGTCCACCGCTGCCTACCATGAATCTCGCGCAGCTCGTGAGGCTGAGATACTTGCTCAAATTGATGCAGAGATGGAAGCGGCAGCACACGGCGGTAATTCTGAGTGTGTTACTACGGCGGTTGGCCCCACTCCTCTTGCAGTGACATCTTCTGGGGACACGCTTGTCGGAACCAGCGTGCCCATTCCTCCCCCGGGGGTAGACCCGACTCCTCCAGAAGAGAATATTCCTTTAAGTTCAAGTTCGGAGGAATATATCGATATCATGCCTTCGTCAGAGGAAGAACCGCCAAAGGGTACGGGGTCGAAGCGGAAGACTGTTAGTGGTTCCAGTGGTTCCTCGTTGAAGGGAAAACCGAAGAAGAAAAAATAGACGATCCCCTCTGGTGCATTTTTGGCGGTTAAGAAGGCACTTTTATTTTTCTTTCGTAGGCTATGTATAGATGCAGGCTTGGCCCCCTGCTGGTAGGAATTTTTTGGAAGAACTTGTACATGAATCTTCACATACAGTTAGTTGAAATAAAAATTCAATGTCTTTGCTTTAATTCTCATTTCTTTTGTGCTTAATTATTTGCAGTGTTTGGCTTTCAGTCCGGTCTACTTGTGGTGTTTTTACCGTCAAGTAGAGTTTGTTTTATTTGCCAAGTCTGAAAATCTTGGTCACATGGTGTGATTGATGAATAAGTTGAACTTCGGCCATTGTCTCACTTCGGTTAGTGATTAACACTTAAGTTTTTTGCCCCCAGTCTCGGGGAACAACATTTGTATTTCGGTGGTCGATCGCACTTATTGCAAATCTTAAGCACATGTCCGCACTCTGGGGACTTAGGATAATTTGTGATCGATAATCTGGTTCGCCCTCTGGGAATTTGAGAGTTATCGACGTTTGTAATACAATTCACACTCCAGGAACTTTGACTTGGTATTTGTACTCTAATTCACACTCTGGGAATTTGGAGTCGACATTTATATTTTGGTTCGCGCTCCGAGAACCTGGAATTGATGTTTATACTCCACTTCACGCTCTGGGAACTTGGAGTTAGTATTGATCTTTCGGATCGCACTCCGGGAACTTTGACTTGGTATTTGTGCTCCAATTCACACTCTGGGAATTTGGAGATAGCATGCATTTTTGGGTTCGCACTTCGGGAACCTGTAATTTTATACTCCAATTCATGCTCTGGGAATTTGGAGTTAGCATTGATGTTTTGGTTCGCACTCCGGGGACCTGGTATTGATGTTATACTCCAATTCACGCTTTGAGCAACTGGAGTTGGCATTTATGTGTCGGTTCGCACTCCGGAAACCTGGAATAGATGTTTATACTCCAATTCACACTCTGGGAACTTGGAGCCAGTCGATAGATGGTTAGTCACATCTATTTGGGCTTTTTAGGAATTCGTTCACACTCTGGGAACGATGGATTTATACTCCGGTTCGCACTCTGGGAACCTAGAGTCCGTTCACACTCTGGGAATGATTTATTTGATGTTTATACTCCAATTCACACTCTGGGAATTTGGAGTCCATTCGCACTCTGGGAACGATTTATTTGATGTTATACTCAAATTCGCAGTCTGGGAATTTGGAGTCCGTTTACACTCTGGGAACGATTTATTTGATGTTTATACTCCAATTCGCACTCTGGGAATTTGGAGTCCGTTCGCACTCTGGAAACGATTTATTTGATGTTTATACTCTAATTCGCACTCTGGGAATTTGGAGTCCGTTCGCACTCTAGGAACGATTTACTTGATGTTTATACTCCAATTCGCACTTTGGGAATTTGGAGTCCGTTCACACTCTGGGAACGATTTATTTGATGTTTATACTCCAATTCACACCATGGAAATTCGGAGTTAGCTGTAGGACTGTCGTGTGTTGGTCTAGTTAAGCCTTTGATGTGATGGCTTGCCCACGAGCTGAGGTTTCACTTTGTGAGTGGCCAGTCGTATCACAGTCACTCGCTATTTGAATAAATTCCATTGTTTGATGGAACTTAGCTCTTCGTGCGTCGTGATTGTTGAATGTTGTATTTGGTGAATCACAGCTCTAGCTTAAAGAGAAAGTAATTTATTGCTGGAACGGAAAAATATGGAAAAGTCAGCGCCTTATTACAATTCAAACTTCAGAATGTAAAGGAAATTGCAAAGTATTCATAGATTGAATGAGCCTGTCTCGTGTAACAGTGACGAAGATCTTCATCGCTCCAGGCTCCTGAAAAGGTCGGTCCGCCCTGATGGCGTTTATTACCAATCTTCCACGGGGACAAGTGGAGTCCTCCTCTCTCGGTCGATCAAGATCATTGTTTTGATTTGATGGGCAAGCTTCTCTAGGCTGTGGTGCCCGCACAAACTGTTCCAACTTCCCTTCTCTGATTAATTTTTCAATGAGATCTTATAAGTGATGACATTCGTTCGTATTGTGCCTGTAGCTTTCATGGAACCTGCAAAATTTTCCCATCTGGATTTGCCTCTCTGACGACGGTTTTGGTGCAGGTTTTTGATACTGAATTGTATTATAGGTTTGTAAATACAAGTTCTCCAGTGAAGTATTCAAAGGAGTATAACTATCAAACATAGGATTCTTGCGCTGTGGGCCATGATTTTGATCTCGTTTTCTAGTTTGATTCACGCTCTCTCTTCGCCGCGTTTGTTTGTTTTTAACTTTAACTGAACTTTTCCGGAGCTCTCACCAGACTGTTTGATTGTGACATTGCTTTAGATCCCTTCTATGCTTGGCCCTGCATCAGTCTGCTTCCTAGACTGTTTCGCGTCTTCCCTTCTCAGGAATTGAGCCGCTTTGGCATGGAAACGGTCCAATGATACAGGTGGTTTTCCAGCTAACCAGTTGCCAAACTCCGAATCAGGGTCGATCCCCTTAATCAACGCCATAAGGATGGAGTTATTGTTCGGATTGCTGATCTCTGCACATGCAGTATGGAATCTCTCTAAGTAGCGTCTGAGTGTCTCTCCAGGGGCTTGAGTGACGCTAGACAGAGTGTTGACATCTTTTGGGCTTGCGACGTGCATGCGGAATTTTTCAACAAATTTTGTGGCCAACTGGTAGAATGAAGAGATGGATCGAGGTGGTAGTCGAGTGAACCACATGGTAGCAATGCCCCCTAAGGATATGGGAAAACTGCGACACTTCACTGCATCGTTAGCTCTGGCAGCGGTCATCGACCATTCATATTTCAGAATATGTTGGTTGGGGTCGGAGTTTCCCTCGTACATGAGTAAAGTTGGCATCCTGAATCGCCGTGGGTGTTCAGCAGTAAGAATATCGTCCGTAAAAGGAGTGTGACTTCGAGAAATTCCCCAATCGTCATTGGTGAGGCCCTGGCTCTCACGGATCATCTGACGTATCATGGTCGGAAGATCCGGCATTTGTATGTTTTGTGCGGCTTGTGCCGGAATGCGATTGAATCCCACATCTTGGAGTTGGACCGGATGTTGTTGGCGGTTCAAATATTGCCTTCTTGGCTCGTAGTCCTCTGGGACGTACAGTTCAGGGGTACGCCCATGCTGGCGACTGTCCGGGTTTGACTGACTTAGGGCATCGACCCTTGGTTCATCCGCGGCATTCGTGGCGCGGTATTTTGCGGTGCAATGAGGAATGGCACCTCCTCGGGAGGAGGGCCTGGTTTGGAAACTGGTAGATGGACCAACTCTCAGTTGTCCAATAGTCATTGCTGGTTGATTTCCAGCAGTTTGTATGTGACTCCCATCTAGCCGGGGTCGTGGAGATTGATTATGGTAATCAGAAGAGGAGAAACTTTCGCTGGAGGACTGAGAAGTATGGTCTCTCTTGGATCTCTTTCGCTTCTGGCGATCCAGTTGGTTGATCAGCTCGGCGTTAGCGCGTAGCTGTTCCGTTAGTTGTTGCAGACTCTGGGTCAACTCTTGGAGTAGCAACTGGAACTCTTGCCTAGTAACCAGACCCGATGGTTCTGAGTGTCCAATGGCATCTTGGTTAGAGGGAGGTAGTGGCGCAGGATTCTGTCTATCCTGGTCCTCTTGATTGATAGCGTTAGAGGTGGTCCTTGTGCTAACCATCTTGAAAGTTGAATTCCTTTCCTAGAATTTATGCAAATCTGAATAGAGAGGAAGGAACTTGGATTTGTGATCTGGATCTCTCTCTTAGATTTATTAAATCTGGTATCGATGACAGATCCACATAGCAGGAGAAAATCTAAGTTCAATTCTCAGTGAAAGCACCAAAGTGTTTGCACCAAAATTGGTCACAACACTCTTCGGGAGTCGTTGAAGAGATAAAAATGAAGGATGTTGTAACGACCCGATATTTTCAACCATTCGCATCCGCACATGTCGGACTTGAATTGTTCAAAATACCGCGTTGTAAATAAAATTTGGCAAATCTCAAAATATACAGTAAATAATTAATCACAGAATCACAGACACAGAATCAGAATACTCGCGGCGGAATTTAAAAATACTTAGTGGTTCATGAAGCCACCATAAATAGTCTCAATCAAATAAAAATTACATAGTCTTTAATCCAAATATAGTTTTAAATCATCAGTAGAACAATCCAAATGTCCACTAGTCTTGATTTCATAAATTTAGATAAAGAACTGGAAGGGACGTTTGCCAGCAGCTTGAAAGCGATCTACAGAAATCCTAGCTCCGGGATGAAAACTGAACTGCAACTCAGGCTGACCCGAGCGTAAAATAAAACATAAACACTCGAGTCAGGACATACATACTTATATAGTGTAAGCTAATTCAAGTGTACTGTAATATAGAGCAAGTAACTTAAAGGATGCTTGGGACCACCCATCCTCTAAGAATCCGTTAAACTATTTACTATGTAGTAATATTCGCTATTATAATAATGTCTATTAGTAAAATAAACTTACTTTTAAATAACGTTAAGGCTTTACATTTTCCACCTTAACACGTAATATATTCCCATAGTCTATACAGTACCGTAATCTCCTCCGCACTGGGCGTCGTCAGAGGGCACTTCATAGGTATGGTACAAAACCAAAATCGTATAAGGCGCGCTAGGGTAGGTGACACGGCACAATTAGGCAATGGCAGGGTAGATATACCAATTAAGCTTCCGGACCGATGGAAACGCGTAGCCGCAGCTACCGCCCACCTCGAACAACACTCCCAAATCAAAGGTGCGCACCAAACAATCACAAAAGCAATAGAATGGCATACGAAGAAGTGCGTCCGATCAGAGGTGCTACCTCATTAATCCGTCAATCGCTCCTGTTTTAGCCACCTTATGCCAACTCACGGGAGTCGGGTCCACGTATTTACCTCAAGAAAACGTCACCACCATCCTACTTCATTCTGGAATCTCCACCGCGTACACGGTTGTCAAAGTGGTTTTCGGTATCGACAGAGAGTATGCCAGATATCCGATCCCGGTCTCTTTAACAACCAAACGTTATTATAACCCGTGGTTACAACTTTTAAAAAAAAATGGGATTTATACTTTAAAAATAAAAATAAATTTCAAATACATTTCAATATCATAATATCCTTTCAAACATCATTTATTTAAACATCAGTCATTTCATTTAATATAAAATACCATTTAAATCTATTCAATTTATTTAGCAATTAATTGCCTTTCAACTCACATTTAAAAGTTAAATTCTTCCAATTAAAACCATTTAAAGTCAATTCCTTATTCTTATTTATTCATATTATATTCCAAAATTTAAGCCTTTTTTTCCAAAGATTATTTCCATAAATTTTATTAAAACAATCAAAATTCAGTTTCCGTAGCACTTATAAAATGCTACCTAAAGTTATAGGTTAAAACAGTCTATTTACAAAAGACAGCATTTAAGTGCTGTAATTTATTAACTTAACCATTAAGTTTTAAATTCCCAAAATAAAAATTAATATCAATTATTTTACTTAACTAAAATCTCACTTTTAACAAAATTTCAGAATTTTCCAAAATAAGTTGTACTCCAAAATTTTACATAAACATTCATTTATTTAACATTTGACTCATTCAAAAATCATTATAAATAAAAAAAATCCTTCAAATACATTTAAACCAGAAAATTATAAACTTTCTATTTAAAAATATTTTTATTAAAACATTTCATAAAAATATTATATAAACCACGGGTCTGTATATAGTTTTCTAGCCTAGGTCAAGTGATACGGATATATATCATTTTAATCCGCAATTTACAAAAACCCCGGGTTCTATCATTTCAAACCCGCAATCCCAAGTTAAATATTTAAAATTAAACAATTAAATAAATAAATGAATGAATAATTATCGTACAGGCCTATCATTTCAGCCTATAACGATCTCAAATTTACAGGGAACTTGCAGTGATGATTTAACGGTAAATAAGCATTAAATAGTATAACTGCAATAATATAAAATAAATAAACAACTGATGATGTGTCAATTAATAATGAGGTTTAACATCATACGCTTATATCACAGGCAGATAAAATTTAAATAAAAGTTTACAATTACACTTGTGATAAATTCACAGATATATAGGTATGTTTGTCTGGTGAGAAATACTCACCTGAATGCTGCAGAAAGTTTGATTTCCAACGATGGTAACACTTGACAAAAAGAAAACGCACAGAAGCACGATCAAACTGATGCAGAGGCTACGACCAGATTTATATTTTGAAAAGGGAACGAATCAAAACTAAGAAAATTTTTAACCCGAAATTCTCAAAACAAAAGGAAACGAATGAAAATAAATTCGCCCCATAGGCTCGACTACTCCACCACACGGTTAGACTAAGTTCTCAAGGCTCGGTTCAAAATTTTGCCCGTTACTTACTTTCACCCCTTTTTATTTCTACAAGTGGCAGAAACACTAATAATTTAAATCTAATTCTCGGCATCATAAGAGAATTTTATGCGCATAACGTTGATAATACATATACACTCACAATACTAATTATATGAACACTTCTTCACTAGTACAAAACCCTCCTACAGCCGATTCTTGTATTTGCTTATTCAATTATTATTATTAATTATTTTCGTTCTCTAACTACTGTTGCAATCTAGTTTGGACACTTATGACCCACATGCATACTTTTTCCTCCATTCATATTTTTTTTTATTCTACTCTATTATATTTTGGGTAAAGTTTAAATTTTATTTATAAAATAAATTGGTCAAATTCACTACTGAAAATCTTGAAGGATGGCTAGATGACATAAAACCTTAGTTATCAGTTTATGAAAAAATTTCGTGCAATTTTATTTGGAGGAGAGGCTGACATCAGTGGTAAAGGAGGAGGGCAGGGATATAGTGGTGAAGGAGGAGCCATAGCCTAAGGTGGTGGAGTTTTAAGCCTTTGCGTGAACAAAAAAAAGAGAAAAAAACGGAAATAAAGAAGAAGAAAGCAAAGGAGGAAGAAGGAAAAATATAAACATAGGCCGTACCTGATGCTGCATGCGAGAAGAAGCTGAGATCAAATGAAAAATTATGTGAGGCTTGAACTTATAGGAGAATATTGGGTTGCTTGTATGCAAGGAAATGGTGAATGAGATCAGGGAACAAATATATGCAGAGGTTATTGATTTTTCCAGAGGAGATTTTTTTTTCCGTGAATTAAGTGTAGATAAATGGTAAGGTAGGATAAATTTCGAAGCTAAAATGCACATTCTTTTTGATTTCTTCTCAGAGAATATTTGCGTGATTTAAGGTGAACAAAAGTAGGAAGGAAATAAATTTTTAAATTAACTGCACGGTGGCTTGGATTTACACAAAGAAACAGACAGGAATATTAGGCAACATTTGTACACGTTTCTTTTCTCCTTTAAAAATTTTGGAAATAATTACGTTTATTAAAAAGAAGAAACGGTAAAGTTTTGGCAAAGATTTTATGACAAATTTAAACAGATATTGAATGCGTTGATAAATTTTTGGCAAAGATAAAATTTTGATTTGAACGTGTAAAAGAAGGAAGCTGCATGATTTTCCTTTGATTTTTTAGAAATCTCGTTCTACAGGTGAGGAAATAAATTTCATTCATTGATTGCAAACGTTTCCAGTGGCAAGCTGTAACGACCCGTATTTTTAGCTATTTTAATTAGAAAATTTAAGGTGATTATTGAAGGAAAATGATTATTAATGTAATTTGTTGAATAATTTAATATTTGAAATTATTTGAATAATTGGATAACGGGTTTAATATGATTAAAAATGATTTGTAAAATTCTATTTTATTATATTAAAGTTAGAGTGATGTTGTAGAACTTTTAAAATCGAATTAAAAGCAAATTTGTGAAAATTGAATATTTTAATATTTAATTGACGAGTTATAATAGCAATTTTTCAAACAGTCTCGGATTTCGACGAAACTTGTTTCATCGGATCCGTAATAGTAAATTATAGTAGGATTTCAATTTTCGTAGCAATTGGACTTGTCGTTTGGCCGTGCGAGCTTGAAACGCGTAGAAATTTAATTTCGAATTTAATTAAAATAATTGACTTCGAAAAGCTATCTTCCAGATATGATCGAATTAGGCCTTGAAACTAGTTCCATTGCGTCTGGAATGGGGGTAAAACCTTATAAACGCCTGGCGGCACGTCTCGATTGGAGTTCGGATGATTTTGGACCTACCTATATAAATACGCACGCAAACCGAGACAGTTTTATTATTATTTTAATCCAGAAACCCTAATTCTAAATCATGGCCGCCACCTATTCCATGGCCAGAAATTGCCGATCTTCTTTCCTTAATATCTCTCAATCCGTTCGACGAAATCAAAAAATTCCAAAAGCAAAAGTGTAAATCTCGACGAGCTCTTCAAATCCATACGGTTGATGTATGCTAATTTTTCATGGATTCGTCCATATCTGACTTGGAAGTGTGTACGTATTTCCTTGGATTGCGTGCAAACGACGGCGAATGACGGGATGAAACTTGGCGCGTAGGTGGCTCTGGTGAAGGGCTTCGTGGTGGCGCTAGCTGATCGTTCTGGAAGTCGACGAGGTGGTCATGAAAATTGCTTGAAGATCGGCGGCTAATGGGTTTGCATACGTGAATTTCACGTTGGGGAAGAAGCGCCGGAATCACGGAGATGAGAGCTGCGCTGCAGTGCAGATCCGAAAGTGTTTGGAGCTCATTAAAATTTTATGTTAAATCGAACGTCGTTCGATTTGATTTAAAATCGTAAAATCAAGGTGAGTGTTTTATAACGCTCACAACGTACTGAATATCTTTATGCTAGTTAAATTTGACATTATGCATAGTTATGATTTTTATTTGTTGTTGTTTGATAAAATTTAATTATCATATTGATTGTCATTTGAATTCACCGTTAAAAAAATTAAATTGACAGTTAAATTTAAATTAAAATTGAATTGCGATTAAATTACCTGACATTGATAAATATGAAATTGCCGTGAATTGTATTGCCTATTGGATGATGTATTTCAATGGATGTTATTGGTTGATATTTAAATGTTTGGATGTTTATTTGTTTATATATATCCTGCTATGCATACATATGACACTGTGATTGATTTAAATGATATATTCATCCCTGACATTTAATTGAAATAACTAATCACTTGGCCATATGTTAGAAAATTATATACGGACACCGAGTTGGATAAATTAAATGATTTTAAAAGTTGTTTTGAAATTATTTAAATGAATTGATTTTAAGAATAAAATCCAATTTATGGAAATTGAATTATTTTGAATTGGAGCTCGAAATGTTAGAATTTAAACCTGGTAAACGAAATTATTAAATAAAATCGAAGTTTAGATTTAAATTGAAAATTGAAATACGGTGTAAATTTTTGAAAGTTGATTTGTTTTAAAAGATTGGACTTTTAATCGAAATCTGAATATTTCTAAGAAAATTGATATGAAATGATATCTCAAGTTTGAGTTTGGAATTGAAAATTTATTTGAAATTTAGATTTAAATTAATTTGGAATTGAATTGAAATTTAAAGAAATTTGTGAATTGAAATCGAAATTTACGTGGAATAGAAATTTATTCAAGTTGAAATTGGAATAAATCGATTAAATCGAAATGGAATTTGGATTTGATTTGGATAGGAAATTTGGGAAGTTGACCGGTTTGACTTTGGAATTATTTATCAAATAATTTTGATTTTTTCCAAACTATTTTATATATAAACCATTTTATATTCAAATTATTTTCGATTAAACTATTTAAATATTTTCTATTAAACTATTTTGAATTATTTAACTATTTTAAACTATTTAAACTATTTTCTGAAATTCAAACTGGTTAAAGAGACGGAAATGTTTATATTTAAACCTTTGGTTTAAATACGAACTAGGTTAAAGTAGAGATTATAACCTAAATTGAATTCGAATCAAATTTTGAAGTGAAATTGATTTATCGGACAAAATTGATAATTTTGAATATATGATGATTTTGAAATGGATTTGATTTTAAAGCGAATATGATATTTTGTTATCAATCATGAATCAATTTGAAATATAAAAGAGCCATCGGTGCAATAATACGTAGTTATTAAAGAGACCGAGATCGGATATGGACATACTCTCTATCGATACCGAAAACCACTTTAATAACTATTATACGCGGAGTGTTGATCCAGAATGAAGTGGATGGTTTGGTGAACGCGTTGACTGAAGAAAGAGAACGATATTGGATGACCCCTGACATGACTAAAACAGGAGCCGCGCCGGGCCATTGAGGTTCGCCACCTCTAGCGGACACACTTCTTCGATACCATATCTATTACATTTGTGATTTGATTTGGGTGCACCCCTTGATTTGGGAGTGTTGTTTCGCGGTGTTGAGGTAGTAGCTGCTATGCTCAAAATCAGTCCGGATCACGCAACTACTAGTATCCTAGTTGGTATCGCCTCATGTACCTTGTCATACTGATTATCCTATTCGCGACCACTACGTTTTGGTTTGTACCTTGAGTATATGGATTGCCCTCTGGTGACTTCCGTTTTTGGGGAAACTACGGTCTTGTATATGCTTTTGGGAATATAAAATGTGTTAAGGGGGATTATGGTAACGCCTTAACGCTATTTTGATACTTTATATTACTGATAGACATTATCTACTTAGCGTACATTACTACCTAGTAGATAGTTTAACGGATCCTTGAAAGGTGGAAAATCCCGTAACATCTCTTAAGTTATTGCACGCACGTTGACACTGGATATGAGATGTCAAACCCCGTAAACATCTCTGACGCCGTCACACTCATATTTATTTACAATTGATTTAACTTTCATATGGATATTTTAGTCCTGACTCGAGTGTTTTGTCTTTTCATTACGCTCGGGTCAGTCCTGAG
This sequence comes from Allium cepa, assembly GCA_030765085.1. Classification (NCBI taxonomy): domain Eukaryota; kingdom Viridiplantae; phylum Streptophyta; class Magnoliopsida; order Asparagales; family Amaryllidaceae; genus Allium; species Allium cepa. Next base: position 1,027,920,013 of record CM060937.1, on the reverse strand, counting down.
TTTTCAGATTTTTGAAGATCTATTCTGGAGGACGAAGACGAAGATTTGGTATACTATTACTATTATTATCTGTGCATCATGTTGTCTGCTGCATTATTTATTTGTTCTGTTGTATATGTATAACTCTGATAAATGTTGTATAAATAATTGTCTAAGTATAGTAAACAGCTTCATGAACTGTTTATTTGACTATTATATTTTATCGTTCCGCTGCGAGATTCTGTGTTGTTTCATTTTCTTTATTTCTTTTCTTTTCTTAATTACCCCAATAACCATCTGCCTTTTTTTAATGGTTTGGAACCGGCATGTGTATTTGATCGTCGGTTTAAACTGTCCAAAAAGGCGGGTCGTTACAGTTGGTATCAGAGCTTTGGTTTAGCGATAAACCTTGGCTCTAGTGGGGAATAACTCATTGAAATAGAGGTAAACTATATGAATGAGTTGAGTGTATATGAGAGAGCGTACTTGTTATTTGATATGAAATGGTTTTATATTGTGTTAATTTGTTCCGTTGAGTATTTATGAATTCTGGTCGATACTTGGGACGCCAAGGCGTCGATAGGAATTTCTAAACACTCGAATAGGACAAACCAATACAATATCATTTTGGAATATATTTTATATAAAAGAATTATTTGAATATTTATTCATTTTGATTGAATTGATTGTTAGGAGATGATAATATTAGATTATTATCGTTATTGTTTGATCAGTCAATATTTACAACAATTGATTAAATAACAATGGATTTAGGAAAATGAAATCTTGTAAACACAATTGATAATGAATATAAATGAATTTTAACTTGGATTTGGGAATTTAAATTCCGGTGTTTGAGATTGACTTACAAGAATTTGAAAAATATAATATAAGCATTATATGATAGTATAATTGAGTTGAAATTGTTTTCGAAGGATTTTTTTTATATGATAAGTGTTATATTCCCTTCTCTTGACGCTAGAAAATGATTTCGATGATGTGTGCACGCATCATTGGCGTTTATTTTCGAGAGTCTGAGTGGGGGAGACCACTTAATAGCTTGTCTAAACCTTGTTTTGGCTCAAATTTTATTTTGTTTTGCATTCTCTATAGTATGATTTGATATATAAATTATATAAGTATATATTATTTCAAACCTTGATTTGAAATGAAACCGGGATTGGAATTCTTAAGTTCTTTAATAATTAATGATTTTCTTTTTATGATTGAAATGAATTTAGACTTGAATCATTAAGGAACTTATGAATTGTGAAATGAGAAATGAACCTAAGAGCTAAGTGAAAATATCAATTGAAGTAGAAATCCTTAGAATTAGGAAATTATGAACTTAAAATAAAATTGAAACTGTAAAACTCGCATAGTATTAAATTTCATTCTATAGCTTAGATATAACTTACCAAAATACTTAAGAAGTTCAAAAATGTTATATGAATTGTTAATTGGATAATATACAAGTATAGGTTTGAATAATGAAATATGCATTTAATTAATGGTTTGCAAATATAAATAAAATTGTTAGTAAATAATTGGAATTTAAATTAACATTTAAAGGTGATTCACAATTATGTTAATATAAAATGAAAATACTATATGTGAATGTAAATGTGAAATTAAATTATAGTGAAATTTAAGTAATGACTTAAGAATTGATAAATTGAAAATTCAACTTTAAATGAAAAGAAGTTGTATGTTGTTTAACTACATTCTATTTGCATAACTATAACTTACCAAATACTTAAAGGGTTTAAAATGCTAATAAGGATAAGTAGAGAAATAATATACCAGTGTGAGAGTGAAAAATAAAATGTAAAGATCTATTGATAGTTGTAAATATAAAAGAAATTTAAGCTGTAAAATGAATGATACATGTATAAGTGAATGAATAAAATTTAAACTTAACGAAATATAAAATTGGTAAATGGAAACTAATTAAATTTGAATATAACTAAATGTCAATAAACTTGGAAGTGTATGAAATTAAAATTGACTTGGAAATGTATAATTGATTTAGTGTAGATTTTGGATGGATGTTAATGTTTGATATGCATTGGTTGTTAGATGGATGATAATTGATTAAGTAGAATTCATTAGTGTTAATGGAATTGAATAAACGGAATAAAATTTTAAATAATTAAATTCAAATTGGGAGCAAATTGACTTGAATTAAAAATGTGAATGAAACAAACTTGAATAAATCGGAAACAAATTGAATGTAAACCTATTGCATGGATGAATAAGAAAATAGATGACTTTGTGTTTATGATTGTTCTTTAGAAAATTTGAAGTTTTGATGTTTTGTACTTTGAAATAATAAAAGCAAATTTTTGGAAGAAAAAAAAATCCAACATTGTCCAATATATGCTGAAACGAAAACAACCATAACTTTTAAATGGCTGAACGGAATTCGACGATTTTGGACTTTTCAGAAATATTAGAAATTATAGCACAACTTTTATTTAGATAACTTGAGAAAATTCCTTCGTCTGCTTGGTTAAAAACTTGAATGTTACTCGCTGTCCTGTGTAAAAATAAGTAAAATCAGTAGTATACACCCTTAGTATTTTCGCCATATCTTTTTACTGGTTTATCGGATTTTGATGATCTTGCACTTTCTGGAAATCTAAGAACTTAAGCTAAAACTTTTGTTTTAAGTGTTTTGTGTTTTAATATCGTTTAGAAGGTCGAAAACGTGGGTGAACGTCGCTGACCTGCGCAATTCATTGCCCAGCCTGAGGCGTATCCTCTAAGTAAAACGGCCGTAACTTTTGAATGTATGGTCCGAATTCGATGATTTTGGACATTCCGGAAAGCTTGAAATGAATACAATAACTTTTGTTTAGATTCTGTTGCCAAATTTTATAGTTTAGGTGACCTAAAACTGAGATTTGTTTGCTGTCCTGAAATTGGAATCTCGGTTTTGAAGCTAAATAGGTTATATATATGTTGTGTAGGCTAAATATATCGATCTATCTTTATATGCATGGTTCTAACTTAGTTATTGAGCATTTTAGTAGGTAGCAAAGGGGTTGCGCTTCGTTGTAGAGCTCGCTTCTTGCTAAATACAAAATGTAAGTAAACTGCTAATAAATGCTAAATAAAAGGTACGCTTATGATTTTATATGGTATTGGTGATATATATATGTTGTTTCCCCAGATATGGGATGCCTCATCATTGAGATGAGATGTATATTTGATATATATTGGTTATATTTGTGTTATATATTGAATTGTAAAAAATTTCGATCGAGCCGCGCAAAGGAGACCCTGCCGAAATTTTCCGTGAATCCGGGTGTTAGAAATTTTTTCAAGTTTTTAAATTTTATAACTTGTTTTGATAACTAACTTTTAAATTTAGAAAGCCGTTCGGAGTAACATTGTGGAAGCGTAGTTATGACTTTATAAATGGAATTTCATTGTTTTATAAGTTGGTAACTTTGAATAAAATATATCTAATGTTGAATTCTATACTTAGTTCCTTTTCCCTTCTTTTCCTTTTCGGGGACGAAAAGTTTTGAGTGGGGGAGAGTGTAACGACCCGTATTTTTAGCTATTTTAATTAGAAAATTTAAGGTGATTATTGAAGGAAAATGATTATTAATGTAATTTGTTGAATAATTTAATATTTGAAATTATTTGAATAATTGGATAACGGGTTTAATATGATTAAAAATGATTTGTAAAATTCTATTTTATCATATTAAAGTTAGAGTGATGTTGTAGAACTTTTAAAATCGAATTAAAAGTAAATTTGTGAAAATTGAATATTTTAATATTTAATTGACGAGTTAAAATAGCCATTTTTCAAACAGTCTCGGATTTCGACGAAACTTGTTTCATCGGATCCGTAATAGTAAATTATGGTAGGATTTCAATTTTCGTAGCAATTGGACCTGTCGTTTGGCCGTGCGAGCTTGAAACGCGTAGAAATTTAATTTCAAATTTAATTAAAATAATCGACTTCGAAAAGCTATCTTCCAGATATGATCGAATTAGGCCTTGAAACTAGTTCCATTGCGTCCGGAATGGGGGTAAAACCTTATAAACGCCTGGCGGCACGTCTCGATTGGAGTTCGGATGATTTTGGACCTACCTATATAAATACGCACGCAAACCGAGACAGTTTTATTATTATTTTAATCTAGAAACCCTAATTCTAAATCATGGCCGCCACCTATTCATGGCCAGAAATTGCCGATCTTCTTTCCTTAATATCTCTCAATCCGTTCGACGAAATCGAAAAATTCCAAAAGCAAAAGTGTAAATCTCGACGAGCTCTTCAAATCCATACGGTTGATGTATGCTAATTTTTCATGGATTCGTCCAGATCTGACTTGGAAGTGTGTACGTATTTGCTTGGATTGCGTGCAAACGACGGCGAATGGCGGGATGAAACTTGGCGCGTAGGTGGCTCTAGTGAAGGGCTTCGTGGTGGCGCTAGCTGATCGTTCTGTAAGTCGACGAGGTGGTCATGAAAAGTGTTTGAAGATCGGCGGCTAATGGGTTTGCATACGTGAATTTCACGTTGGGGAAGAAGCGCCGGAATCACGGAGATGAGAGCTGCGCTGCAGTGCAGATCCGAAAGTGTTTGGAGCTCATTAAAATTTTATGTTAAATCGAACGTCGTTCGATTTGATTTAAAATCGTAAAATCAAGGTGAGTGTTTTATAACGCTCACAACGTACTGAATATCTTTATGCTAGTTAAATTTGACATTATGCATAGTTATGATTTTTATTTGTTGTTGTTTGATAAAATTTAATTATCATATTGATTGTCATTTGAATTCACCGTTAAAAAAATTAAATTGACAGTTAAATTTAAATTAAAATTGAATTGCGATTAAATTACCTGACATTGATAAATATGAAATTGCCGTGAATTGTATTGCCTATTGGATGATGTATTTCGATGGATGTTATTGGTTGATATTTAAATGTTTGGATGTTTATTTGTTTATATATATCCTGCTATGCATACATATGACACTGTGATTGATTTAAATGATATATTCATCCCTGACATTTAATTGAAATAACTAATCACTTGGCCATAGGTTAGAAAATTATATACGGACACCGGTTGGATAAATTAAATGATTTTAAAAGTTGTTTTGAAATTATTTAAATGAATTGATTTTAAGAATAAAATCCAATTTATGGAAATTGAATTATTTTGAATTGGAGCTCGAAATGTTAGAATTTAAACTTGGTAAACGAAATTATTAAATAAAATCGAAGTTTAGATTTAAATTGAAAATTGAAATACGGTGTAAATTTTTGAAAGTTGATTTGTTTTAAAAGATTGGACTTTTAATCGAACTCTGAATATTTCTAAGAAAATTGATATGAAATGATATTTCAAGTTTGAGTTTGGAATTGAAAATTTATTTGAAATCTAGATTTAAATTAATTTGGAATTGAATTGAAATTTAAAGAAATTTGTGAATTGAAATCGAAATTTACGTGGAATAGAAATTTATTCAAGTTGAAATTGGAATAAATCGATTAAATCGAAATGGAATTTGGATTTGATTTGGATAGGAAATTTGGGAAGTTGACCGGTTTGACTTTGGAATTATTTATCAAATAATTTTGATTTTTTCCAAACTATTTTATATATAAACCATTTTATATTCAAATTATTTTCGATTAAACTATTTAAATATTTTCTATTAAACTATTTTGAATTATTTAACTATTTTAAACTATTTAAACTATTTTCTTAAATTCAAACTGGTTAAAGAGACGGAAATGTTTATATTTAAACCTTTGGTTTAAATACGAACTAGGTTAAAATAGAGATTATAACCTAAATTGAATTCGAATCAAATTTTGAAGTGAAATTGATTTATCGGACAAAATTGATAATTTTGAATATATGATGATTTTGAAATGGATTTGATTTTAAAGCGAATATGATATTTTGTTATCAATCATGAATCAATTTGAAATATAAAAGAGCCATCGGTGCAATAATACGTAGTTATTAAAGAGACCGGGATTGGATATGGACATACTCTCTATCGATACCGAAAACCACTTTAATAACTATTATACGCGGAGTGTTGATCCAGAATGAAGTGGATGGTTTGGTGAACGCGTTGACTGAAGAAAGAGAACGATATTGGATGACCCCTGACATGACTAAAACAGGAGCCGCGCCGGGCCATTGAGGTTCGCCACCTCTAGCGGACACACTTCTTCGATACCATATCTATTACATTTGTGATTTGATTTGGGTGCACCCCTTGATTTGGGAGTGTTGTTTCGCGGTGTTGAGGTAGTAGCTGCTATGCTCAACATCAGTCCGGATCACGCAACTACTAGTATCCTAGTTGGTATCGCCTCATGTACCTTGTCATACTGATTATCCTATTCGCGACCACTACGTTTTGGTTTGTACCTTGAGTATATGGATTGCCCTCTGGTGACTTCCGGTTTTGGGGAAACTACGGTCTTGTATATGCTTTTGGGAATATAAAATGTGTTAAGGGGGATTATGGTAACGCCTTAACGCTATTTTGATACTTTATATTACTGATAGACATTATCTACTTAGCGTACATTACTACCTAGTAGATAGTTTAACGGATCCTTGAAAGGTGGAAAATCCCGTAACATCTCTTAAGTTATTGCACGCACGTTGACACTGGATATGAGATGTCAAACCCCGTAAACATCTCTGACGCCGTCACACTCATATTTATTTACAATTGATTTAACTTTCATATGGATATTTTAGTCCTGACTCGAGTGTTTTGTCTTTTCATTACGCCCGGGTCAGTCCTGAGTTTTCAGATTTTTGAAGATCTATTCTGGAGGACGAAGATGAAGATTTGGTATACTATTACTATTATTATCTGTGCATCATGTTGTCTGCTGCATTATTTATTTGTTCTGTTGTATATGTATAACTCTGATAAATGTTGTATAAATAATTGTCTAAGTATAGTAAACAGCTTCATGAACTGTTTATTTGACTATTATATTTTATCGTTCCGCTGCGAGATTCTGTGTTGTTTCATTTCTTTTATTTCTTTTCTTTTCTTAATTACCCCAATAACCATCTGCCTTTTTTTAATGGTTTGGAACCGGCATGTGTATTTGATCGTCGGTTTAAACTGTCCAAAAAGGCGGGTCGTTACACAAGCGTTTTATTTTGTAAATGCATTCTTACGTGCACGAATTTAGGAAGAGGAAAAACAAATATCTAGGAAATATTTGCTCTTGCTTTAAATAAGAAGTAAATGTGACTGGGGTGGAGAAACAGCAAGAATTTATTGTTGAGAATGGTAAAAGGAAATCACAGACTATATACCTATTAACCAAATGAAGTTGTACATGGATTTGAAATTTTTATAATCAGCATTGATTTATAAAGAAACGGCAAAGTTTTACTAGACAAAGATTTATACCAAATTTAAAGCAAATTGAATGCGTTGGTTTTTATTATCAATACGTTTTCCTATATACGTTATTTATACCATTAAATATCGTACCCTCTTAAATGGGAAATTATCAGTTTATTAATATGCTATAAATTCTTAACATTTATTATTAAATTAAAAAGATAAAACTTTGGTTACATCTCTCTCTGATTCTTATTACCATTAAAAGGCGATTTATTATCCAAATGGACCAAATATTACAAATTTTTAAAGCAAGTATATAATCCAATTTTTTTTTTATTAAAATTCGCATTTAGAGTTATCCTTAAACAAAGTGAAACTTTCATTTATTATTTAGAATTTTGGAAATGATTTGATCAAATTAAAATATATATAAATTGGGAAGTAAATTTTACTGGAAAGAGAAAAATAACGTAAGAAATATGGGTAAAGAGAAAAACGCATATGAAATAGGCGAGCAGATAGGAGAATGGATACTGCGCATGACTGAGATTTAGGAGAAAATTGTGTTTTGAAAAATGCAAGAAATAAATTTTGTTGAATGGCAAAAATCTATGGAAATCAACTTTTTAAAGCAATGCATTGAATTAGAAGCAACATACTTGATTTGAACGCTAGACAATTCCTTCCCTCTAAAACACATGCCACTGATAAATTTACTCATTTACAACTAAGGTCATATTTTTAAGAATGTGTACCATAGCCATAATATTTTATGCCCAAAATATACCGAAATAACAGATTAAAATTCTATACGTTTTCTTATATATATATATATATATATATATATATATACGGTATTTATTCCCTCAATTTACGCGCCCTTTAAATGCGTAATTACCCAGTTCATTTATACACTATAAAAATTTAAAACTTACTACTTAAATGGAATAAAATTTGTTTACATTTTTTTTCTTCTGATCTATTTACCATTGACAAAGAAATGTATTATTCAAAATATTACTTAACTTTAAAAGGTAGATAATTCATTTTATAGCTAAGGTAAAAATTATTGTGTTGTTTTAACAGTCCAGAAAAATAGAAAATTGGCGAACGTTTATAAAATTGAACAAAGAAAAGTGTTGATTCTTAGAGTAAAGAAACGGAAAAGAATATTTGATTTGAACGTTATTGAAAAATCAATGGCTTTTATTTATTAAATAAGTGGAGTCAACGGAAAGAAAATTTATTCCTTTCCCACTTAAAATGCATGTATACTGATTTATTTGATTATTTATATCCAAGGTAATAAATTTAGACGCGTGAAAAACCGATGCAAAACACGCGCCCAGTTTCATAATAAAAGTGACGCTTTTTAAATTTACGCGTTCTCTTATGTAGTAAATATACGTTAAAAATATTCCATCAATAACACGCATTTTAAACGCGTAATTAAATAGTTTATTTATACACTAATTTTTTTTTTCAAATCTTATTTCTTAATCAAAACTTGATTTTCTAGAAATTAAGTTATTTACCATCTTTGACAAAAAACCCAAATTTCCAATTAAAGTTAATTCTTAACCACGTCAAAATTGCAGAGATCTTATTATTTAATTAAAAATTTGGTCAATTGTTTTTTTTTATAATCACTTTAAAATTTAGATTTTTATATAATAAACCCCAAAGTTTTAAAAATACAAGTGAAAAATACTTGTTAAAAATTTGGGCTGTTACACTCTCCCCCACTCAGAACTTTTCGTCCCCGAAAAGGAAGAAGGTAGGGAATAGAAACAACCTGAAAGAAAACTAAATTGAAAATTAAATTAGAATCATTAATCTAAACAATAAAAATTCAATTTCAAATTAATCATTGATTTCATCTATTTATACTTAAAATTTAACATATATTTATTTACATATTTACTTGTATAATATCCCTACACTTATAAAATCATCTTCTTCTTTTTTTCCAAATTTTACACAAGGTATTATAACATTCTAATTTAAAATGTTTAATTTTAATCCAAATTTGAAATGGTAATTTAACTTAATTGTTAAAGTAAATTTACCATTTCCCAAAATAAACTAAATTCCCCATTTAGTTTCTTCTATATTAAATTTATTTCTCTCAATATATTTTTCTCATCTATGTCAAATATGTTTACACTTATTACAACTGTTTAGATTTATTCTTAGTTCCTTAACATCAATATATTTACCATTACCCTTTTATTTTATTTACCTCTGTTAATCTTTTTATAACTAGAATTTAAGTGTATAACATTTGTTATAACCACTCAAATTTTATTTGTAAATCTTTTTATATTGTATATTATCCAATTACATTGTTAACTTCTGAAAATCAAAGTAAGTCATATTGAAATGAAGTTGATTATTATACAAATAAAACTTTCAAATTCAATTATCTCAAGTTGGAATTATTTATTCAAAATTTGATTTTTTTTTTAATTTTTTTTCCTCAAGATAAAATTTAATAATTAAATTTCTAATTCCCTTCAACCCATTTAGAGATAAATAAATATATGTACATAATATGTCAAATCAAATTTAAATCATATATATTTATATATTATAAATCAAGTCATATTTAGAGATTCAAATCAATTAAATTCTCAAGGTAACACTATAGCAAGACTACAGAATGGTCTTTTCACTTCGAAACTCGAAAATGAATGTCGATGATGTTGCTGTCATCACCGAAATTATTTCCTAGTGACAAGGAGAAGAGCACTGATTTTTAAACCTTCAAAAATTTTTAGAAACAAATTTTTATTCGAAAATATTTTAAATAATATCTCCCTTTAAAATTTTAAACACAAGGTTTGAAACCATCGAAAATTGAATTCTCAAGTTCTGGTTTTAAATTCATTTCTGTTTCCAAATTAATTTATAACCATTTCTTTATATTCAATTATTTATATTAGACAAAACACATGGTCTATAAAACCATAAATAAAATCAAAACTATTATCTCTTGACAACTAGTTAAATTAATTATAAAATTCTGAAAATTATACTTATATAGAATATTAGATTTTTCCCAAATATAGGAATAAATTTTTCAAACAAGGATAGAGATTCAAATTTGAAGGACTCAAATCAAAGAGAATTTTGATTTAAAGATAAGTTGGAATCAGAAGATCCGATGATTAAATAACAGAATAAGGAACCAGATAAGTTTATATAAATCGCGGGAAACCTTTACCTGGTCAACCGTGACTTAAAGAGTCAGATCGAATATAGATTTACCATTCGATCCGAAGAGATAGAGTTCGGAATAACCAAAGATACTAGCATCTAAACCGAGGTTAAATATAAATCTCTTGTGAATCAATGCTAATTGTAAAGGAGTTTCACCCCTTTATTAGAATATTGGCGAGACCGCCAATTCACTATAAAGATCATCCGAAATGGAGTTATGGGATACTCCAGAAATCGAAAGAAGATGAATAGTGAGGGACACGAATGAACTTTGGAACCACAGGGAACGTTCCAAAATTCAAAGGAAATCGAATCAAAAGGAAGAGATTCAAGCTCGAATGAAAGTGATTCTGTAAATCAAATTTACCATACATTCTAAGTTTTGCCTAGAGCCAAAGCTCTGATACCAAATGTAACGACCCGATATTTTCAACCATTGCCAGCAGCTTGAAAGCGATTGATTCGAACCAGAGTTCGGTGATGGATACGAAATCACCCATAGTGATGGATACGAAATCTGGGTTTTTCCCTTCAAAATGAATCGATCATAACTTGAACGTATGAACTCGGATTGACTTGAAATTTGAGATGCTGACTTCTATGATCTTTCTTGTCATGTCCTATCAATTGTAGCTCAATCTGGACTCGGACAAAATTCAGCGATATCCATAGTGAAGCAAAGTATGACCAATCTCTGAGACGAATTGTCCTTTGTTTTCGATCGATCTTTTGGTATCACGGCTTTGCCAAAAAGTGGAATAACAGGTATGAACTACTAATGTACAACAATTGTTTTATTCTCACCTCATTATTTAATCCGTTGAAATTAAATTTGTATGAAATTAATGCAATTGATATATTGCAATTAATATGGTAAAAGACACTAACTGAAGAATAATGAATGTAATAAGATGGAAACTTATGTTAAATGAATGCATAAGGTATTTAAACGAAATTCTATGTATCGACAGTGTTTATAATTAATAACTAGAGTTGAATAATAAATGTTGAATTATTTAAATGAAAATAAAATAATTACCGATAACTGAATTCATTTGAAAATATTTGATTATTAATGATATTTATTGGTAATTAATTATTTAAAAGTAATATTGGAATTACATAAATAATTGAATTCTGTAGTTAATATGAAAGAAATGATTTCAAAAGTTAATATAAATTTATTTAAATGAGAATGATGATTGTTAAATTTTAAAACTTAATTTATAGTGATTAAATTAATTTCTGGAAATTACTAGTTTTAATTAACGTGTAAAAAGAGCCATTTTGGCCACTGTCTCGGATTTCGACGAAACTAGTTTCATTGGATCCATAATAGTAAATTATTATAGGATTTCAAGTTTCGTAGCGATCAGACTTGTTGTTTGGCCGTGCGAGCTTGAAACGCGTAGAAATTAATTTATGGGATTTAATTAAAATAATTTGAGTTTCAATGCTATCCTCTGAATACACTCGAATTAGGCCTCAAGGCTAGTTCCACTACGTTTGGAATGAGGGCAAAACATTAAGGATGCCTGTTAACATGCCTCGATTGGAGTTCGGGCTGTTTGGACCTAACTATATAAATACGGCGCGCAGAATGGGACTAATACTATTAAAATATTCCTGAAACCTTAAACTTTCTATGACCGCAATCTCCCACTTTTTCAATGGCCGAAAATGACCAACCTGCTTCCTTCGATTTCTCTTTATCCATGCAACAGATTCAAAAACTTCCAAAAGTAAAGTCATAGATGAAATCTACACATCCAACGGCTGAATCGTGCTATTATGTCTTAGGGTTCGCCAAAATTCATGCTCAAAGCTCGTGCATGTTTTGGGTTATCGGGTATGAATAATAGCGACGTAGTCGATGGTGCTTGCGAAGGAGGTGAACAGCGTCTAGGTGCATGTCGTGGTGGAGGCTAATGGTGGTCCGGTCTTCTCAAGAGGAGCGCGCATGTTGTAGATGTTGCGTGTGTTAATGGGTCACGGCTGTAGCATCGAAGGAGAGAGATGGTATGTTCTTCTTCTTTTTTATTTTATTTTATTGTGTTAATTAAAATTTTAATTATCGATGTTTAAAATTGTTTAACGTTTTGTTACGAGCTCTGACTGATGCGTGGTTTCTTCCGTTTGGATCGTATCAAAATTTGAAACAACATGGAACTGGTTTGGTTGAATTTGGAGACTGTTCAAACTTTTTGAGCTTTTACTGGATTTTAAATCGACTATAAATCAAAGGTGTGTGATTTAACACACTCATATAGTACTAAAACTTCTTATGTTAGGTGAATTAAATTTATGATGTGATAAGAATTTTATTGATTGTTGTTTGGTGGTTTAATTTGACATTTTAATTAAAATTGAATTTTATTGGATTAAATTTCCATTTAAATTAATATTGAATTGAATTACTAGTTAAATATCTGATATCGATAACTAGCTAAATTGTTTTGATTTATTGGCTGATTTAGATCTTGACTGTGATGGATGTCTATTTATTGACATATTGGCCGATTGGATGTTTATTTATTTATTTGTATCCCTATTATCACTCTGTATATTAATTGTAAGCATATAAATACATTTAGAATAAAATAAGAAATAGGTTGTAATGATGTATACCTATGACATTTTTATTTGGATTGAAATGATATATATCCATCCGTGTAATTAAAATTGAAATAACCGATCACTTGACCATTGGGTAGAAAATTATATACAGATGTCGAATTGGTTAAATTAAATGATTTTAAAAATATTGAATTTGGATTTTTGATCAAGTAAAATTGTTTAAAAAATATATTTTGGATTTATAAGAATTAAATTATTTTCTAATTCAAGCTTTGAAATGTTGAAACTGAAATTGGTTAAAAAGAAACATTTTAGAGAATTGAATTGGAAATGTGAAGTTATAACTGATAGTCGATTTTAATTCGTAAAATTGAATTATTTTTAAGATTTTATCTTAAAATCGAACGATTAGGTTAATTTGGTTTAAGTGATTTAAATTAGTAAATTGAAATTGGACATGAAATTGATGTTAAATGAAATGGTTTAAATTAAGCATCGGATTGAAATTTTAATCATTGAATTGGATTGTTGAATTGAATTTGAAGTTAAAAATGAATGTTTTGAAAATTGAAGTCAATTCGAATTGAAATTGAAATCAAGCGGATTTGAGTCTAAATTGAAATTTAGTCAATTGGGTTGAAAGATTGGAGACTGAATTTATTGATTTGAAAAGAGTTGTGAAATGGAGGGAAATAGTTTGATTTAATACTATTTTCATAATAAATTATTTTAATATAAACTATCAAATTTTATCCTTTTTAATATCAAATTATTTAAATTTTTCCAAACTCTTTTACCATATAACCATTTTCAATACCCAAATCATTTTATACTAAACTATTTTAAAACTTTAAAGTACTTAAACCTATTCCATCTATTTCTAGAATTTTCAAACTATGCAAAGTCAGAATGTTTGTAATTAAATTGTTGATTTAAATTCGAACGTGTTTAAATGAGGCTATAACCTAAGTTAGAATTTGAAATGATATTCTCAAGTGACAATGATATATTTTGAGTAAATATAATGATTTTGAATGGGAGGATATTTTGAATTGAATATGATATTTTGATATCAAATATGAATCAATTTCGAAGTGTAAAAGAACCAACTAGTGTGAAAAATGACGTTTGGTTGTTGAAGAGACCGGGGTCTCTTATTGGCATTCTCTCTACCAATATTGGAACCACTTTAACAACTGTGTATGTGGTAGATAATCCAGAATGAAGTGGTTGAATTGGAGGCGTTTTCTAGATTTGAAGAAAGAGAACGACGATGGATGACCCTAGCACTTGTGCCGTTTTGAAATGACTAAAACAGGACGACTTGTCTAGGCCAAGTGGGCTAGCTACCCTTAGCGGACACACCTCTTCGTATTACTATATTGATTTTGGTTCGATGGGTGCACCTTGATATGATTTGATTTTGGGGGTGTTGGATGCGGTGGGCGGTCGTGGCTACGATGCGTTATGACCAACCCTACGACCTGAACTGATAGTATCCTACCTTGTACATTTCCTCATGTGCCTTGCCATACTTTTATCCTTATTAGTGACCACTACGATTTAGTTTTAGTATGGTACCTATAGGGGACTCACTGGCTACCAATGTTATAGGTTGTGTTACATAACATGCATAGACTACCTGGTTAAAATTTTGTTAAGGTGGATCAATGTAAAGTCTTAACGCTATTTTAATATTTTAAATTACTGATAGACACCACATATATGGAGTATTTTACTACATATATATAGTTTAACGGATCCTTATGACATGGAAAATCCCGTAACATCTCTTAAGTTATTGCACGCACATGTACACCTGATAGGAGATGTAAAACCCCGTAAACATCTCAAAAGCTATTGCACACATATTTACTTATTGTTGATTTAACTTACATAAGAACTTTTAGTTCTGACTCGAGTATTTTGTCTTTTCATTACGCTTGGGTCAGCTTGTGCTTTTTAGTGTTTGAAAATTGTAATTCTGGAGGACAAAGACAGAGTTTATTGTATTATTGGTAATTTTGTAGGATCTAGATTAACCCTAGAGGGGGGGGGGGTGAATAGGGTTATAGCAAATTTTCTCGATTTAAACACAGAAATAAACTACAGAAATAAATATGCAGTAAAGTAAATCACACACAAAATTTACCCAGCTTCGGCAACCCCTGCCTACTGCTGCATTCACATATTTCTATTAGAATTAAACAGTATCACGCTTACAAACACTCTACTAGACTCGCAGACATTTGCTCTCGCTCACACACACTCTACTAGACTCGCACACCCTGCTCGCAAACATTTGCTCCCGCTCACAAACACTCTACTAGACTCGCACACCTTGCTCCGCCTATAGAGTTTCGCTTACTCGCAAACTTTGCTTCCCGCCTATAGAGCTTCGTTTACTCGCAAACTCTGCTCCCGCCTACAATAGAATTTTGCAAACTCGCACACCCTGCTCACTGAACTAATTCTAACTAGACAGTCTGACACTACCTAAACCCTAGGTGGTGATTTACAAAGTTTTGATTCGGAAAATAAAAACGATAATTAAAAGACAACAGAAAATAACCCTTAACCCTAGTTAACAAAATAATAAAGCCTAATTTAAAAAAAAACTTAAACCCTCTTTTATAATACTATAACAAGGCCGGCCCCTTTATCTTTCAACCGATCCACTATCTTCCCTTATTTGACCCGGTCCACTTTTGCTTGTAAAAATGTCGGCCTTGCTCTTGTTTCTTTGTTCGATGAATTAGGGCTTCGTTCCCTTGTGGCAATTAGGGCTCTTCAATTTAAGCCGCCGCTCTTGATTGCTGGTTGGTTGCCTTGTCGATCACTTGCTTGGAGTCGCGCTCGGCTGCTTCTCTGATGGTTGACTATTGCTCGTTTGCAGTTGCTTGATCGAGTTCGTTGTTTGTGAATTCGGTATGTACTGTTTCCTTTTGCTTTTCTAAGTTGATACTCGAACTCGATGATTTAATTTGCCAGTGATGATTGGGTTATATATGCGTTCGAATTCCTTGAATTACGTTCGTCTAAATATATTTGAATTTGTCAATAGTCGTTCGATCTTGTATTGATGCTTGGGATTGATCTGACTTTGTCAATTTCGTATTTTTTGATACTTTCTTCTCACGGCTTGGTTGACACTGTTTTGATTTGTGACTTGGTCGATTCCTTGATTCACACGGCATTAAAACTTTCCTTTTAATTTTTTGATACTTTGACTATTTCAAAGAATGCGTACATGAATTTTTCAACTTGTTTATCATCTTAATTGTCACAGCTTCAGCCATCTTTGCGTTCCTCCACTGTAGCATTGATTTCGTGATTTAAACTATAGCTTGTTTACTGTTTTTCGACTTCACTGAGAACTGTAATCTCTGGCCATCTTCTGATCGGTTTAACATGAACTTCGAATTAGCATTGCATTCGTGGAAATGTTGCAGTTAATTTGTGGTGTTGCCACTGTGCATATTCATGATGCTGTGTTGTGACCTTTCTTTCTCTGGCACACTTGTCTTGATGCACTGTACTTGTTTCAGTAGTTAGTTCGAAGCTGTCGTAGCTGTTGCACTGCATCACCACTGTTCTTAGCATTTGTACATATGAATGTGCTCACTGTTGTATTACAGTACACTGCATATTCTTCGTTTGGTCTACTTGCATTGTTCCACGTATACTTTGAGTTCTTGCAGTTGATTTGGTTGTTCCCTGTACTTGTGCACTGTTGTGTCTGGTTCTTTGAGTTCTTGATTGTCACAGCTCTATATAGTTTGGAACTGTGTCATGGTGATGCATTCTTGAGTCTTGGATATCTTGCATGATTTACTTGCATTGTGGCATTGTGTTCTGGTCATTTGCACTTGCAGTTGGTTCATTTGCTCTTAGTATACTTCACATGCACAGTTTTTAACTTAAGTTGCATCTGTGCATATATATTGATGCTGCAGTCTTCAATGTACTGGTGACATGTGCATTGCTTCATGTTGCCTTCAGTAGCTTCACTGTTGCATTTGTATCACTGTTTCATTGTACTGTTTCATGCATGCTCGACATTGTGACTTGAGCTTTGTATATGAACTGTGTTGTCTTCATGCCTGACTTGATGTTTGTAACTTGTGGTTTCATGCTTCATGTATGTACTCTGTTCATATATTCTTGGTGACATTTCTTTGGTCTGCACCGCTTGTTGATGTTTGGTCTGTGTAGTTGCAGTATTCATTATGCATTGATGCAGTGCTGTCATGTTGTTTTCAGTAGTCTTGGCCATGTTGGTTCGAATTGCACTTGCTCTTTTGTACTACTTCACCATGTCACTTGAGGCTCTGCAGTTGGTTTATGATCTTCATTGTGAACATTACTTGGGCATTTTGTATGTTTCATTTTGATCCACTTTGTCATTGCATATCTATATATGCTTGACCTCTGTTGCATGCTTGCTGTATTCATTGTAGTGTATGTTGTACTTTGATCTAGTTGTGTAGTTTGCCACTGTTGGTTTTGCTGTGGTCTTCAAGCATGTTGCTGCCTGGTCTGACCTGATCTGCATACATGATTGTTGCAGTCCGTTTTGACGTTGGTCTTCATTTCATTCATGTCATGTTGCCTTGTGTTGAATCCAGTTTTAAAACTCGGGTTTGACCTTGTGCTCGTGTTGCGATTTTCAATGTTATTGCACGTGAGTTGAACCCGGTTTTTCATTTGGGTTTGACCTGTGCTCGCCTGTCCCTGTAAATCAATCAAGTGTATATATCGACGTGCACGGCCTTGTGGCATATACAGTGATACACTGTGTATGTCACAAGTTGTTCGTGTATGATGAATTCAAATTTAAATGATGACGAACAACCTAAATAACTGAGGCAAATCATATTTTCAAAAATCATATTTCATTTTATATTGCAAAAATATTTCTTTTTCAATTTTACTGCGTTTGAGAATATTTTTGCAGATTACTCGGATGCTGGAATCTGACTGGAATGCAGTTGAAGACAAAATACGAGTGTGAGTGATATGTAGTGAGGTTATAAATGTAAATGTGAAATGTGATGTGCTTGTACTAAAAAATGTATATGTATAGTGAGAGCATGAAATTGTACTATTTAAAATTGTAACAAATATTAGTTTGAATAAAATATCTGTTTGAATTGAAATTCTGTGTCATTTAATTTTATTCAGCAAATATTTATTTATTCTATGAAAAATAAAATAGTACATTAACAAATACATTTAAACGAATGTATATATGTTTATTATCATCAAACAAAAATCATATAAGCACAAAGCGCATATTCAACAAATTTTCCATTGCATCATTATTTGGTATGTTTTTGATTGTACTTTGATTATGTTGTAAAAATTGTGTAATCAAATGTATATTGTAAAATAGCTTCATGAACTGTTTATTCGATTATTATATTTTGTCATTCCACTTCGAGATTCTGTGTTTTCTTTTTCTTCTTTTCTCTTATTTTTCTTATTAACCCCCACTGATAATCTGCTCTTTTGAATAGTTTGAGTTAGACATGTATGGTTTATTGTCAATTCAAATCGTCCAAAAGGTGGGTCGTCATAGTTGGTATCAGAGCTTTGGTTTATGGATGTTAGCATGTTCGAGGTTAACTCGTTAGAGATATGGTTATTAATACCCTATAATTGTTTGAGAGTATACAGATGAGAGAGCATATTTGTTAGTGATATAAAAATATTTGTATTGTGTTACTTTATTTGTTGAGTATTTATGAATTATGGTCGGTGCATAGGACACTATGGCATCAATAGGGATTTCTAAACACTTGATAGAGCAGACCGACACAATATTATTTTTGAAATATAGGTAAATGAAATAATTTTACCTAGTATTATATTTCGTATATAAAAGAATAATTTTTATAAATGGATATAGTTGTATGTGATATGTTTGTTTGTTAGGATGTGAAATCTTATAAATATTGGTTGCAAAATAGGGTTTACAAATAAAATGAATTTAAATGGAAATTTAAGAACTTAAATGTTGGTGTTTTGAAATTGGTTTCGAAGGTTTAGAAAGAACACAAAAAAATATTAGTATTACTTGGAAGTATTTTCGGATAGTAATATTTTCAAAAGAGATTTGAAAGAAACGTTTTAAAAGAATTTTAAAAGGAAATAAGTTTTGTACTCTCCTCTTCTGTCATTGGAAAATGATTTCGGTGATGATCGCAACATTGTCGACGTTCATTTTCATGTTTCAAAGTGGGAAGACCACTAAAGTAGCTTTGATACCCATTTGTCTTGATAAACAAGATTTGATGTTAATTTCCTAAGTATGATTTGGTATATACAAAGGTATATATTATTTCAAAGTGATTTGAAATGAACCCGGTATTTATTTCTTAAGTTTTCTATCAATTAGGGATTTCAATTTTTGTAATGAAATGAAATCTTGAATATTTTAATAAGTTGGAAACATTCAAATTGAATTTTGAAGTAAAATGTTAATTGTTTATTAAAAATATAATAAAATGGAGATGCATAATTTGTAAATTAAAAGATAATGAAAATTAAGAAGATGTAACTATTGAACATTTTTGTTAACTAAATGAATAAGATAAATTTGTATAACACTCTATTACATTCTACAAACATATATAAAACTTACCAGAATTTTTTTTGCAAAGTTGTAATGTTAAATATGAATATATAATAGAATATTATACAAGTACAAGAATAATAACAAAAATGCTTCAAAGTGAACATATATTTATAGATAAAAGAATTAAGAGTTAAAAGAAATATATAAACTTAAGTTAATATTTTGAAATGCTTAATGATTACATTGAATAGTAAAAGTGAATACTATATAAACTAAATGATTATAACTTTAGAAAATATTGAAATGATTCAGAAACAGATTTA
The DNA here is from genome assembly GCA_030765085.1 of Allium cepa. Lineage (NCBI taxonomy): Eukaryota > Viridiplantae > Streptophyta > Magnoliopsida > Asparagales > Amaryllidaceae > Allium > Allium cepa. Next base: position 1,027,899,960 of record CM060937.1, on the reverse strand, counting down.
ATATTCGGTAATACTATATATGAATGGAAAAGACAATGTATGAATGAATAAAAATAAATAAAGGGTAAATAATGTGAATTAAAAAGCAGAATAACTTAAGTATGGATTGATTCACAAATGAATATTAATAGTAAATGGAAGTCAGGTTATATATAATAATAAATGTGAGTTAAACTGCAAGAAACTTATGCAATACTTTAAGAATTTATTCATTCATGATTTTAACTATTTAATGAGAAATAATTATGTAATTATATGAATACAAATTAATAAAAGATGACCATGTATGAATGAGTGAAAATAAATGAAAAATAAATAATGGAAAAAAGAAACCAATAGAATAAACTTAAATAATATTTAAATTTCATTGTTGTTTGGCTTATGGGATGTGTTTGGGAAATGATACTTCAATTTGTTTAAGGTTGTATGAATAATCTATTGAGTAATTATCCAAGGCTGTTGAGCATAAGGTACACTTGGTAGTTTATTTATCACCCTTGTATGATGAAAAGTTTCTAAAGCTGGACAAACCATTAGTTTTGGTTGCTATGGTTGTGTGATGAATTCTTTTGTTACATATGATGGTTGTACTGCTTTTGTTTGCATATGTTTATTATATATTGCGTTGCCTGTATTATTAATTGAAGTAACTAAATGTTACTCCTTTTACATAATTTTAAACTCTTTTGGGATTATATAATAGCTGTCGATTTTGGTTTCATAAATAAAGTTTGTTTGCCCGATAAATAGATACGTTTTCGGATTATGGTTTTGAAAGGCTTATTTTATTGTTTTCCTATGGTTTGGGATGCTTTTTAATGGGAATATGATACACACACACGTGTGTATATATATATATATTGTAATTATTATTATTATTATTCTGGACCTAACCATGCAAAGGAGACCATGCTGAAATTTTTCATAAATTGAGGACATTTGGAAATTTTTGTAATAGTTGAGCTATTTTGAATTTTATCAAGCTTAAATATATAAGTAAATTAATTAATTTCTTGATTCCTTCTTGTTCCTTCTCGGGGACGAAAAGTTTTGAGTATGGAAGATCGTAACGATGCGTACTTTCATAATTAAAAATATTCAATTAAATAAGGTTTTTGGAATTTAATATTGGGAGAAAATTAAAATTCATGTTTATAAATGGATTTTTTTATTAAAATGTAATTTAATAATGTTGATTGAATGAAATTGACAATTATTTAATGTGATTTCAATTAATTGTAATGGTAAAGCTAATTGGGAATGTAATCATTGAGCTTAAATTGAAAATAATTGTAAATCAATAAGGAATGAACTAAATGTTGTATTAATGGTGAAATAGTACGTATTTAATTGAGACTGGTTAATATAGAATTTGGAGTCAGTTTTGGTAAGCAATTTATAACCTCGGGTTGTAAACAATAAGTTAATAGGTATAAACTATTAAGTATAACAATTGTTTTATTCTCATCGTATTATTTAATCCGTTGAAATTAAATTGGTAATTAATGGAATTAATGAAATTAAAATACTAAATTAATATGGTAAAAGATGTTAACTGTAGAATAATGAACGTCATAACATAGAAACCTATGTTGTATGAATTCATAAGGTATTGAAATGAAATTCTATGTATTGACTGTGCTTATAATCAATAACTGGAGTTGAATAATAAAGGTTGAATTATTTAAATAAAAATAAAATAATTATTGATAACTGAATTCATTTGAAAATTAATGATTATTAATGAAATTTATTGGTAATTGATTGTTTAAAAGTAATTTTGGAATTACTTAAATAATTGATTTCTATAGTAAATATGAATGAAATGATTTTAAAAGTTGATTTAAATTTTATTTAATAGAGAATGAAGATTGTTAAATTTTAAAATTGAATTTAGAGTGATAAAATTGATTTTGGAAATTACTAGTTTTAATTAACGTGTGAAGATAGTCATTTTGGCAACTATCTCAGATTTTGACGAAAGTTTCATCGGATCCGTAATAGTAAATTATTGTAGGATTTCAAGTTTCGTACCGATCGGACTTGTCATTTGGACATGCGAGCTTGAAACGCATAGAAATTAATTTTAAGGATTTAATTAAATAATATGATTTTGCAATGCTATCTTCGAAATACAATCGAATAGGCCTCGAGACGAGTTCCTTTGCGTTCAGAATGAGGGTAAAACATTAAGAATGCCTCTAAGCATGCCTCGATTGGAGTTCGGCCTATTTTGGACCTAATTATATAAATACGGCATGTAAAACGAGACTAATACTATTAAAATATTCTTGAAACCCTGAACTTTTTCTGGCCACCATCTCCCTCTTTTTCAATGGCCGAAAATGACCAACCTTCTTCCTTCGATTTCTCTTCATCCACGCAATGAATTCAAAAATTTCCAAAAGCAAATTCGTAGTCTCGATAAGATCTACACATCGAACGGTTAAATCGTGCTATTACATCTCAGATTCGCCAAAATCGATGCTTAAAGCTCGCGCACGTTTTGAGTTATTGGGTGCGAGCAGCGGCGCAGTCAATGGTGCTGGCGGCGGAGGTGGAGAGCGTCTAGGCGCACGTCATGGTGGAGGCCGATGTTGGTCGAGTCTTCTTGAGGGGCGCGCGCACATTGTGGATGTTGCGTGTGTTAATGGGTCACTGCTGTAACATCGAACAAGAGAGACGGTACGTTCTTCTTCGTTTATTTTATTTTACTGAATTATGTTAATTATATTTTTAATTATCGATGTCTAGAATTGTATAACTTTTTGTTATGAGCTCCGATTGAAGTGCAGTTTATTCTGTTAGGATCGTATCGAAATTTTGGAGAACATGGAACTTGTTCGGTTGAATTTGGAGACTGATCAAATTTTGGGCTTCTATTGGATTTTAAATCGAATATAAATCAAAGGTGGATGATTTAACCCATTCACGCAATACTGAACATTCTTATGTTAGTTGAATTAAATTTGTGATGCGATAAGAATTTTATTGATTATTGTTTGGTGGTTTACTTTGACATTTTAATTAAAACTAAATTTTATTGGATTAAATTGCATTTAAATTAATATTGAATTGAATTGCTTGTTATACCTGATATTGATAACTAGCTAAATTGTTGTGATTTATTGAGTGATTTACATGTTGAATGTGATGGATGTCTATTTGTTGACAAATTGGATGACTGGATGTTTATTTTTTTTTATCCCTGTTATCACTCTATATATTAATTGTAAGCATATAACTATTATTTAAATTATTTCCAATAAATTAAGATATAGATCGAAATGATATATACCTATGACACTTTGATTTGGATTGAAATGATATATATTCATCCCTATAATTAAAATTGAAATAACTGATCACTTGGCCGTAGGATAGAAAATTATATACGGACGGTGGATGGTTAATTTAAATGATTTATAAATCTTGAATTTGGAGTTTTGATGAAGTAATATTGTTTAAAAGAAATAAATTTTGGATTTATATGAGTTGAATTATTTTCTAATTCAAGCTTTGTAATGTTGAAACTGAAATTGGTTAAAAGGAAATTGTTTTAAAGAATTGAATTGGAAATGCGAAGTTATAATTGATATTTGAACTTAATTCAGAAAATTGAATTATTTTAAAGGTTTGTATCTTAAAATTGAACAATTAGGTTAATTTGACTTAAGTTATTTAAATTAGTAAATCGAAATTGAATTTGAAATTGATGTTAATTGAAATGGTTTAAATTAAGCATTCGATTGAAATTTAAATCATTGAATTGGATTATTGAATTGAATTTGAAGCTAGAAATGAATGTTTTGAAAATTGAAGTTAATTCAAATTGAAATTGAAATCAAGCTGATTTGAAGCTAAATTGAAATTTAGTCAATTGGGTTAAAAGATTGGAGATTAAATTTGTTGATTTGAAAAGATTTGTGGAATGGAGGGAGACATTTTGATTTAATGCTATTTTCATAATAAATTATTTTAATATAAACCGTTAAATTCCATCCTTTTTAATATTCAAATTATTTATATTTTTCCAAATTATTTTACTATATAAACCATTTTCAATACTCAAATCATTTTATACTAAAATATTTTTATAGCAATCCGGATTTTTCGACGGTTAATTATGGATATTTAAATGGTTTTAAATATTGATTTGGAATATAAATCGGTTGTGTATATAAAGATTTGTGGTAGCAATTACAGAATGAATTCAGAATTTTAAATATACCGATTTATCGAAATACAAAAATAGTGAATAATAGGAAAATTTGTGTTGAATATGAAACGAAACGATTTCTAATGCCGATATAAATTCTACTAAAATGTTAGTTTAGTTAGTAAGATTTTAAAACTAGAATTTCAAGCGATTTCGCAAAATTTTGAAATCGTCTATTTAAATCAATGCGTTAAAAATAGCAATCCGATGCACAGTCTCGGAATTCGATGAAACTAGTTTCATTGGTCCGTAATAGTGTATCATTATCGGATTTCAAGTTTCGTAGCCTTTGGAATTATCGTTAAGCCGTATGGGATGCAAATGCGTTGAAAATAATATCGAAATTCGATACAAAAAGCTATCTCCTCTATACGATAGAACTAGGACTCAAAATCTTTTCCACTGCGTTTGGAATAGGGGTATAACATTATGAATGCCTAGTGGCACGCCTCGATAAGGTTTCGAGATTTTAACTTGCGTAAATCGAAACGATTTAAAATTTAAGTAAATAATTATCTAGTCAATCTTCTTTTCAACTGTAATTCCATCCCTTCACTGTGCATTGACCCTTTCAAACACTCAACATCTTCCCTCTTTTTTTTAAGCCCCACCTTATTCAAAATTAAATATGAGAAGAAAGAAAACAAAGTAAATTGGCCTGTCAAAAATAAACCGCCTTCCCCAAAATCTAAATTCCCATTTACGTGATGGATTATCACGCGGCAAGAGTAAATGTGGCTTAGGAAGGCTTGGGCTTCACATTGGTACGAGCGTCTTGGAGTTCGACGTCGTTGGTGGTGAGTTGTTCACTAGGGCAGAGGGAAGTTGCTGTAGGCGAAACTTTGGGTTCGTGGTCGGATTCTGGAGGAGGTAGGTATTGAGGGCGGTGGCATTGAGTAGCTCTAGGACGTGGCTAACTTCAAGGGGGTCGCGGTGGCATACGAAAGTCAGAGGCGTCCAGAAAAGGACTGCGACGGCTACCGTGTTTTGTCTGAATTCATCGTCATCAGGCGACTAGAGGAGGCGGGGCAAGTGTCAATCAAATCGCCTTGGCAAAGGGAGGCTGCGGTCGAGTTGCAACGGCAGCACGATGCCTATAGCGTTAGTGGTGAGATGATGAAGGTGACGGCTAGTGGTGTTCGAGCATTGATTTTTGGTTGTGTTGTTAGCGGGCCATGCTATGAATATTAAGGTTATTTTATTTTAAAATTTGTGATTGAATTAATTTAATTATATTTTAATTCATGTAATTTTGTAAATCATGTGACGTTTTCATACGAGGTCGAAATCGGACAAAACAAATTATGTTGCACTCGTGGCATTGAATACTACACTTTGAAATTAGTTTGAAATTTTTCGGAGTTAGCTAGGAATTTTGATAATTGAAAATCTGGATGTTCGACAAATTAAAAAATCAAGCTGAGTAAATCTCACTCTTTTTGGATTGATCAATTTTAATTTTAAATAGTTAAAATTAATTCTGGATGTTTGGTTGAATTGATTATCTATTGAATGATATTACATAATATATACATATAGTGGTATATATTTACACTAGTATTTGGAGTGATATTCCCACACATTGTAGTGGAAGAGACCCTATGCGCCAAGCATAATAGCGAATGACCATATATACCGCGTTATCCCCCTTGATGTAGGATGGACTATTTTTATGTTGTATTAACATTTGTGTGGATGCAGGAAAACAGATTGGAGGGATCCAACTGGATTCCACAAAATGTTGAATTTAATTTCATAAATTGTGAATATGGATTATGTAGAATAATCTATCATAGATTATTGTAGTGATTGAAATTATCGGATACTATTATAGCACTGACCTGAAGTTTGATATTTTAAATACCATAAATATTTTTTAAAAATTGAATGAATTAAAAGGAATTTTTGATATAAAAATATTTACACTGGAATTAGGGTTATTTTAAAGAAATTGAGTTAGAAAATATATTTGAATTTGGGTTATACTTAACTATTGTGAATTATTAAATGGAGATTTTAAAAATGAATTATATAAGAGAATTTATAAATGATATTATGGACATATAAAAAAGAGTTGAATTCAATATTAAAAATAGATTCCCAAAAAAATAAAAGTAAATGGAATTATTAAAGGAATGGATTTAAAAATGAAATTTTATAAACGAGATTAGTTTTATAAGAAAAGTGGAACTCAGTGGAGTTAGAAAATTTATAAAACAATGGTTATGAATAAGGGAAATCGATATCCGATGTTAGATTGGGAATATAAATTTAAAGGGAGTGTTTATATTAGAATATGGAAATAAGATGAGAAAAATAGTGAATACTATTTTTTAAAAGTGAAAATGGTTAAGGAGATCTAAATGGAAATTATTTGATTCGAGAGGACATTATAAATTGAATTGGTTATTGAGGTTTTAAAAATATATTTTAATTCTAAGAAGTTAAGCTCTATTTTTAAAGGAAAAATTATTATTTAAAACTGTGAAATTTTAAGCTAATTAGGATTAAAATACTTCGGTAAGTAGATTATCAATATTGCATTTATTTTAGTAAATTCTAACTTTTAAAATCATCTTTGAAAATTTATTTGTTTGTCTAAAATGGTATACTAATGTTTGTAAAAGTGTTTTCAATATTTTAACTACTTGAATATGTTTATAAAAAATATTATTCTTTTAAATACTTATTATATATATAGAGAGAGAGTTTTGAAGTGAATAAAAATTTTATTATAAATTCTCTCGAGATTCGTAAATGGAGCTTATAAATGGATTTGATTTTGAGGAGAGGAAATTTATTAGTTATTCTGGAGACTTTGGGATAAGTTATGAAATATTCTCCGAGGAGTTAATATTGAGGTGTTTTGGGAAATAAGATTTATATTATTTTCCTAAGTACAAAATGGAAATTTGAAAATATTTTTAAGTGTCGAGATGGTTTGAAAATATCCTGTTATGGATTTAAGCATTTGAAATTGTTTTCAAATATTGGAATATAGAAAGGGATTTAAATATATATCTTAGTAAAGATATTTGAAATAAATGTTTAAAGAATTATAAAGTAGGGCCTAGTGTCTACCTATGCATGTTTTATTGATAGTTAAATAACCGTCTATCAATATTGGCCAATTTCGGTAATCGCTTCGAAGAGACCGGGGTCGGGTTTAATTATCGTAAAACCACTTCGATCTGGTTTGAATGTTACGAATAGATAACGTGAAGATAGTGAAGATGGTGATCTAGTTTGCCCAGACCCAGGACAACTTGTATGGACAAATGCTATCAGAACATCATCATTGGAGGACGATGAGCATTCTAAGTAGAATTGTTCCTTGAAAGGTAATGCTTATCCTCAAGCCTCATCAACCGAGAATGACTAAAATAGGGGAGTTGCAGCAAGGCCAAGTGGGCCGCACCTAACTAGGGTATGTTATCACATTTGTAGATATCCTTGGAAACCTATGTAACAACCCAAAATTTTTAATAAATATTTGTATTCTTTTTATTTAAACTTTGGTGTTTAATTATTTAAAAAATGAATTTTGGAAATTTTCCTCAATTGCTTATAAATCATTTGCCCAACTTTTATTAAATATAAACAATTTATGGAATTTTAGATTTGGGTTAAATTTTGACTCTAGTTGAAACTTTAAAATCTAAATTCTAACTTCCAATCTTTTATTTAAACTGTATATATTTACAACATTTGTTCCATTTTTTTCATTTATTTTGGATATGTACTTTGTAAATTAAGTAATAAACAATGTTGTAAAATGCAACTAATCTATATGTTTTATTGTATATGTTCTACATCTGTTTTCTAAGTTAAGTAATAAACGAATCAAAGGGATATGTAACAAATCAATTCGTAAATCAAGCAATAAGCAAAGTTGTAAATAGAAATTTATTTATACATTTTCTTTGATACATTCTATATCCATTTCTTATTTATTTCTCTGATGATTATATATACGGTAAGTTATTTATTGAATTATTTCGTTGGCATATATTTTATTAAATAAATAGGAAACAAATAAATATAAGATACATTACTTTTCTATTAATTTTGGGCGTACGTTTCAAGTTATTTCTTGCCTTTATTATACACACCTCTTTGATTCTTTTCCTTGGCCGTTCAAAAATTGTTGCCGTGCATTACAAAAAATAAAATAACCCTAGCCTCCTGTTTGCCTTGCAATTAACATATAATATTTCATCTCATTCTACTTTTCCTTTTGCTTCTCTTGATTTAATAGGAATAAAATCCTTAAATTTCTCTAGCGTTTCAATTATTTATTCCCTGCCGTTCTTTCCACTTTATCAACGTGAAACTTCTCTGTTAAGTACAAACTCACATACAAATATCTTACCGCATATCATTTGATTCTCATCTTCTCGAGTGAAGCTTCCTCCTGTAGGTAATGGCCTTCTCTCTCATTTTTTTCTTTTTATTCTTTCTTTGTTTTTCTTTCATTTCTTTTGTTTGCTCCACCATGTGCTCGGCCTATCCACCTTTCATGATCGGCCTGCACCCCTCCACCACCACCAGTACGGCCTCCTTCCAGATGTCCAGATCTGGACGAGAAATTCATGTGCAATTCACCACAAACTCATAGCATAGCCTAACCGATTTCCCTATATCTCCTACACCATCAAGTGAATCAGCAGCCGCCACCACCACAGCCACCTCCTCCAGCCTATGACGCCACCTCTGACCTTAGCCGCACCTCTAGGCGATGATGGTCTAACTAGACCGAGCCCATGCAACAGGCCGGGACTCCTTATGCTTAGGACCAAACCAATAAACCCAATTCCATTCACCACTTTGCTGTTGAAAATCACAACCTAAATTCTTCAACTTCCCATTGCAATATGAACATTTCAGACCTTGAATCTAGTTATGGCCGAGTTATATGGGATGTTGGTTGAGTCGTGTGGTTAAGGGGCTGAGCCACTTGTGTTCAAGTCATTTTATTTCACCTGTTTATCCATTTTTTCTTTATTCATATTATTGTATTCTTATGTGAATTAGCATACTTAGGTTTGATTTATTTTTGTTTCAAGATTTGAATCTGGTTGTCGCATCCTCTAAAATCTGCCTCCTTGCACTCTTCGGTGTGTAGATATTGTTATTTTGAATCAAATCTCTAGAATTGAAGAGGTGAGTAGTCACGCTTGACATTCATACTTATAGAATTGTAAATTAATAGCAAGTGAAATTGTAGAATTGTTATATCATGTTATACTTGCCTGTGATATGAATTTTATGATGTAAAACACTGTTATAAACCTGTCACATCGTCCGCTATGTTATATGCTGTTATATTGTTTACTTATTTATGTTTGTCACACTACAAGTTCCCTGTAGAGTAGAATCTATGTGGGTTGAAATGATACATACCTGAACATACTTTAGAATAAGGAAAAATCGTTATGGGCTGGAATGATAGGCCTGAGTAATTTTATTTATTTTATTTAACTTGGGATTGCGGGTTTGAAATGATAGAACCCGGATTTTTCTTTGTAAATTACGGATTGAAATGATATATTATCCGTATCACTTGACCCGGATTATACGGGCCCGTGGTTATTGTATATATATTTTTCTGGAAATTTTAAGTATTTTTAAAATTGTATATTATAATATTTTGATATAAATTGAATTAAAAATGATTTTTTTGTAAAGTATTATTGATTTTCTACAAGTTAAATATGTTAATAAATGAATGGTTAAGTTGAAATTTGAAGTTTAAATTGATTTTGAAATTTGCCATTTTGTTTAAAAATAGAGTTTAAGTTAAGTAAATAAAATATGATAATTGGATATAAATTTGAATCTAAAGTGAGTTAATAAAGTGTTATCGAGTTTTCTATGAATTAAAAATGGTTGGATAAATGTATGTTTAAAAGTGTAATTTGAGACATAATTCGACTTGAAAATATGAAATTTGGTTTGAAATAAAAGTTAAGTTAAGAAAATAAAATGGAAATGTAGTTTAATGTATGAAATGGTAAATTAAATTTAAGTGTAAAGTAAATGCAAAGGGATAGAAAATTTTACATTGACTTAAATAAGTGAAGCATTGAAAATTTGATATTGATTAGTGAAATTTTACTTTATAAAAGTCATAAGTTAAAGGGTATTTAATTGAACATTTTCGAGTAGAAAAATATGCTTTTTATAAGTTAAATATGTTTAAATTGAAATTTAATCGTTGCGGAAATTTTATTGAAGTCTGAAAATTTAATTAAAAGCACTTCAAGAATGCTATCATTTCTCAAGTTAACTTAAAAATTGTTGTAAAGGATATTACAGCACTTTGTAAGTGTTGTAGTTGATGCAAATGAACTAAAGGCTAAAATTAAATAAGGGTTATTGCGGTACTTGGTAAGTGTTGTGGTCGCGGAATGAAAAGTAAAATCTGAAATTAATAAAAGGCTACAGTAGCACTTGATAAGTGCTGCAGTTGGCTGAAATGAGATTTTTCCGTGAAAAGCTGAAATTACAATGTTTATAGTTTCACTGAATAAATGAACTCAAAAAAGGCTAACATTTTGAGAATTGAATATGTGATTTGTAAGTATAATAACTTTTCTTTTAGATAGTTTAAAATGAAGTATTTTGATTGAAATATAAACTATTTCTGAAATTTATAACCATGGGTAATAATAACATTGGTGGCTAAAGAGACTGGGATCGAATATGAGCATACTCTATGTCGATATCGAAAACCACTTTAACAACCGTGCCCGCGGTGGAAATTTCAGAATGAAGTAGGATGGTGACGACGTTCTATTGAGGTATATACAAGGACCCGACTCCCGTGAGTTGGCATAAGGTGGCTAAAACAGGAGCGATTCCAGGCCAGTGAGGTAGCCCCTCTTATCGGACACACTTCTTCGTATGCCATTCTATTACCTTGTGATTGTTTGGTGCACACCTTTGATTTTAGGACTGTGGCTCGGGTGGGCGGTGGTAGTAGCTACGCGTCACCACCCGTCCGGATAGTAATTGGTATATCTATCCTGGCATTGCCTAGTTGTGCCGTGTCACCTACCATAGCGGGCCTTGTACGAGTTTGGTTTTCTCCAGTAGCCCATGGAGCATCCTCTGGTGGCTTCTCGATCAGGAGGGACTATGATACTGGATGGACTACTAGGACTATTGCGTGTTAAGGAGAATATTGGGTCACTCCTTAATGCTATTTAAAAGTAAGTTTATTTCACTAATAGACACTATTATAATAGCGAAATATTACTACATAGTAAATAGTTTAACGGATCCTTAGAGGATGGGCGGTCCCAAGCATCGTTTAAGTTACTCATACTTTATATTATAGTTCACTTGAGTTAGTTTACACTGTATAAGTATGTATGTCTTGACTCCAGTGTTTGTGTTTATTTCTTACGCTCGGGTCAGCCTGAGTATCAGTTTGGACTTCATTTCCTGGAGCTAGGACCGCTGGAGATCATCTTTAACGAGCTGCTATCTATTTTCTATTCAGTCTTTTATCTTAGCCTATGTAATTGAGATAAATAAATTTGGGATTTTCTGTGGTTGTTTCAAACTATATTGGTTTTAAGACTATGTATTTGTACTTATTTTGAGACTATGCTGATAGTGGCTTCATGAACCACTATGGTATTTTATTTCCGCTGCGAGTATTCTGATTTCTGTGTCTGTGATTCCGTGATCTTGATTTCATTTGCTCCAATTTTTTTACAATCTATTGTTTTGAACTATTCAAGCTTGACATGTTTTAATTTATTGTCGAATTTGAATGGTGCAAAATAGTGGGTCGTTACATCTGGTATCAGAGCTTTAGTTTTAAGCAAACTATAGCCTGCGGAGCAAAAACTCATTAAAGATAGGGTAGAAATACCCTAGAATGAGTGAAGTCAATCTTAGAATCCTTTCTTTGTGAGAGAACGTATTTTAAAGTATAGAATGATTTTTAAAGGATTTTCAAAAAAGTATTTTGATATAAAATTTCTTATTTGAAATCAAATTTTTTCGACTACTTCTTTTCCTTTCTCCATCTTATGTAATTAGGTCCTTTGTTGAATGCCTTTTCTAGTTGAGCTTTGTCTTATCTAATCTATCTTGGTCTCTATTTTTCCTCTGTCCTTAAATTCATTCTTGATTTATCTGAACGAATCGAGGAAATGCTAAAGGTAAGGGATGTGGTACCACCCAAGCTCCTGCACCCGCTGCCCCAGTTAGGTTCACTAAGCTTTGCAAGGAATACACTGAGCTTGGTGGCACCAAGTTCACAGGATCTGAAATCATAATTGAAGCTCAATAGTGGTTGAGAGATTTGGAGAAAATCCTCTCCGGCCTTGAGAACATGAATGCTCAGCAGCGTCAGTTGGCAGCTTGGCAATTGAAAGGAGCAGCTTTGGATTTGTGGCTGTCTGTTACCGCTCACACCGCTGAGGCTGACATTTCTTGGGAATAATTTAGGTATCTTCTTTTGTTGTTCAAGTTTGGTTCGGTTTCCTCCCTTTTGAAATCTGTCTTATATCTCTTATCGTGCTTTAGGGATGCTTTTCTTGTGAAATGGATGCTCGAAGCAGGGAAGTCTCAGTTGTATCGGGAATTAATGGATTTGAAGCAAGGTGATATGTCTTTGCCGAATATGAGAGGAAATTCAATGAGCTATCGCAGTATGGCCTTAATCTGATAGACACTCCTCTCAAGAAAAATGAGAAGTTTATTGCTGGTGCACGTCTCGAGTACAATGATCGCCTCATCACCCACGTGCATGGTCCTTTCACCTCTTTGATGGACATGGCCATTAGATATGAGAATCCTACCTCTAAGGATTCTCCAACTGCCCGTTCTGCTCCATCTCAGTCTTCTTCTGGCAGTTCCAAGAAGAGAAAGCCCAACTTCCACCATCGGAGGAACCAGAATAAGTCCCCGGGGTTGGGATCATCTTCTTCATCTCAGAGGCAGCCGATGGACCTATCGGCCATTACTTGCTACCGATGTGATCAAAAGGGACTTTATGCTAATAGTTGTCCTACCTTAGGTGTTGCTATTGCTCCTCCAGCCCTGTTGGCCGGGCGTGACCTCTGCCACATTTGTCTACAACCTGGACATTTCAAGAAGGACTGCCCTACTCAGAAGAAGGGTAAGGCATCAGGTATTTTTGTTGTGACTTCTGCATCTTCTCCAGCCCCACTTCCTGCACCTGCATCTGTACCTACATCTGCTCCGGCTCCTAGTGATGACCAAGGTACACTTCAGGGAACTTTTACTTTGTTTAAATCTCTTGTTTGTGTTTTATTCGATATTGTAGCTTCCCATAGCTTTATTTCGTTGGATCTTTGTAATAAATTTTAGCATCTCCTTTCTTCCGAGTTTGCTTCTGTACCTTTATGTGTTTCAATTCCTATTGGGGGTCCTGCAAATCTTAGTAGAATTTGTAAGCGAGTGAAGCTTCTCTATTTTGAGCACTGTTTCACTGGTGATTTTTATGTTTTGGGTTTTGATGCTTTTGATCTTCTACTTGGGGGTGATTGGTTAAATAGGCATAATGCCCATATCTCTTATAGTTCTCGAAATGTTTCTCTTGAGGGTGACTTTGGAAATTCTCTGGAGATTCAGTGTAGTTTGCCCTAGGATTTTGCTGGCAGCTTTATTTATTCTCTTGATGCATCTCCTGGTGATATTCATTCGACCCCTGTAGTCAAACTCTATCCCGTCACTTCGTTACCTCCTAAGCGGGAAATTGATTTCCATATCGATCTTATTCCTGAAGCTCGACCTGTAGTTCTTCCACCTAGAAGGATGGCACCCCATGAGAAGGTTGAGTTAAGGAAGCAAATTCAAGACTTGTACTCTAAAGGTCTGATCAGACCTAGCTTTTCAGAATGGGGAGCAGCAATGGTTTTCGTCACCAAGTCTGATAGTTCTCTTCAGATGTGTATTGATTATAGGGAGCTGAATATGCTCACTATGAAAAACAAATATCCTATGCCTCGCATTAATGATATGTTTGATCATCTCTATGGAGCTACTATTTTCTCTCAGCTTGATCTTGCCACAGGTTTCCACCAGCTTAGAGTTACGGAGGAAAGCATTCCTAGGACTGCTTTCCATACTGAGAATGGCTTCTATGAATGGTTACTCATGCCTTTTGGCTTAACTAACGCTCCTGATTTCTTTGTTGATTTGATGAATCATGTCTTTCGTGATGTGCTTAATAAGTTTGTTGTAGTCTTTGTTGATGATATCCTTTTCTTCTCCAAGACAAGAGATGAGCATGAGTTGCATTTGAAATATGTTCTAGAAACTCTTCGAAATCATCAGTTGAAGGCTAAATTCTCTAAATGCCATTTCTAGGAAGAAAAAGTCCGATTTCTTGGGTATATTTTTTCTAGTGATGGAGTTTCTGTTGATCCAGTCAAGATCGCTGCGATCAATGTAAGTCCTTCCTTTCTTCTCCTCCCTTAATTTGATTACTCTATCTTTTATAGGGTCCTTAGAACCCTATTCTATTACAGGATTGGGAAACTCCTAGGACTCCAACGGATATTCGCAGTTTTCTACGCCTTGCCGGTTACTATCGGAGATTCATTTGGAACTTTGCTCGGATTTCTACACCTCTCACTGCTTTAACTCGAAAGAATGCTAGGTTTATTGGGGATGATAAGTGTAAAGCTGCATTCATTGAGTCGAAGCTTAAGCTTAATTCCGCACCAGTGCTTACCGTTTCAAATGGAAATGAGGATTAACGGTATACACTGATGCTTGTCGCGAGGGTTTGGGAGATGTATTGATGCAAGATGGGAAGGTGATTGCTTATGCTAGTCGCTAGCTGAAGACCCATAAGGCTAATTATGCAGCTCATGATTTAGAATTGCTTTCCATAGTCTTTGCTTTGAAGCTTTGGAGGCATCATCTCTTAGGTGCTAAGTTTGAGCTCTTTACTGATCATCAGTCTTTGAAGTACATCTTCACCCAGAAAGATTTGAATCAAAGACAAGTTCGGTGGCTTGAGTTTCTTGCTTCTTATGATCTTGACATTAACTATACTCCTGGGAAAGCTAATGTTGTGGCAGATGCTTTGAGTAGAAAGAAGGCCTATTGTGTCAGCTTGTTGTTTCTTCTCCTTTTTTGGATTGTATCATGGCTATGCAGGATGAGGATGTGATGCTTAGAAGTATGAAGGAGAATGTCCATAGCAGAGGTGGCAGTAATTCTGACGGTAGTGGAGCTAAAATTGATGATAGAGGGATTTTGAGGATTAATAATCGGATTTGTGTCCTGAATGTTGATGGTTTGAGGCAGAAGTTACTTCGGGAACATCATCAATCTAGACTTTCCATTCATCCTGATGTGGCGAAGATGTATCAGGATATGAAGAAGCTTTAGTGATGGAGGGGTATGAAGCGTGATCTCTCTATCGTTGTTAGTAGGTGTGCAACTTGTCAGCAAGTCAAGGCGGATCATCAGAAGACCATTGGTTTATTGCAGCCTCTTGAGATTCCCAATTGGAAGTGGAAGCAAGTTTCTATGGATTTCATTGATGGGTTACCGAGATCTAGGAGGGGAAATGAGAGCATCTCGGTTATTGTGCATAGACTGACGAAGTCCGCTCATTTTATTCCGGAAAAGCTTCGAGCTTATCTGAGATTACATTAGGGAGATTGTTCGACTTCATGGGATTCCTCTTAGTTTTGTTTGTGATCGTGATCCTATCTTTACTAGTCTGTTTTGGAAGGCTTTTCAAGAATCTTTAGGTACTCGTCTGAGTCTGAGCACCGCTTACCATCCGCAGACCGATGGTCAAATGGAGAGAGTAAATCAGATTCTAGAGGATCTTCTTCGTGCTTGTATTTTGGATTATGGAGGATCTTGGGAAGATCATCTCCATCCTTTTGAATTCACCTATAACAATAGTTATCAGGACTCCAATCCTCTGTTCTTATCTTATCTTAATCCTCTATCTGTCTCATTTTATCTTTTGTTCAGGCTAGTCTTAAGATGTCTCTGTTTGTTGCTCTTTATGGGCGACCTTGTAGATCTCCATCTTCCTGGATTGAATTCGGTAATCGTTTGGTTCTTGATCCTGAGATGATTTTGAAAGCTTCGGAGAAAGTTGAGGAGATTAAGAGGATGTTAAGGATTGCTTAGGATAGGAAGAAGAAGTACGTTGATCGTCATAGAAGGAGGTTGGAGTTTGCAGTCGATGATCTGTTTTTCCTTAAGGTCTCTCCCTTAAGGAATGTGGTTCAGTTTGGGCGTAGAGGGAAGCTTGCTTCTAGGTTCATCTGTCCTTTCCGCATCTTGGAAAGGGTTGGGTCTCTTGCATATCGGCTGGATTTGCCACAGAAGTTCCCTGGAGTACATAATGTATTCCACGTATCACACCTTCATCGCTGTCTGCATGATCTATTTCTTATTATCCAGCCTTCTGCTCTTGATAGTTTGAATATTGAGCCTAATCTGACCGTCGGGAGGAAGCCACTTCGTATCGTCAATCGAGGTACGAAGCAGCTAAGAAGGAAATCTATCAACCTGGTCAAAGTGCAGTGAAGCACTGATGAACAGGATTGCACCTGGGAGACGGAGGAGAGAATACGTGCTTCGAATCCAGAATTGTTTGCTTCAGGTACTTTTGCTCTACTATCTTATCTTTCTTTGTTTTCTCTTCTTTCGTTCCTTTTCGAGGACGAAAAGTTTTGAGTGGGGGAGAGTGTAACAATCCAAAAATTTTAATAAATATTTTAATTCATATTTAAAACTTTGTTGTTTAATTATTTAAAAATTGAATTTTGAAATTTTTCCTGAATTGGTTATAAATCATTTGCCCAATTTTATTAAATATAAACAATTTATGGAATTTAGATTTGGGTTAAATTTTGACTCTAATTGAAACTTTAAAATTTAAATTCTAACTTCCAATCTTTTATTTAAACTGTATATATTTACAACATTTGTTCATTTTTTTCCATTTAATTTGGATATATACTTTGTAAATTAAGTAATAAACAATGTCGTAAAAAGCAACTAATCTATATGTTTGGTTGCATATGTTCTATATCCGTTTTCTCAGTTAAGTAATAAACGAATCAAAGGGATATGTAACAAATCAATTTGTAAATCAAGTAATAAGCAAAGTTGTAAATAGAAATTTCTTTATATGTTTTATTTGATACGTTCTATATCTGTTTCTTATTTATTTCTCTGATGATTATGTATACGGTATGTTATTTATTGAATTATTTCGTTGGCATATATTTTATTAAATAAATAGGAAACAAATAAATATAAGATACGTTACTTTGCTATTAATTTTGGGCATATGTTTCAAGTTATTTCTTGCCTTTACTATACACACCTCTTTGATTCTTTTGATTAGCCATTCAAAAATTGTTGCCGTGCATTACAAAAAAAAAAATTAAAATCCTAGCCGCCTATTTGCCTTGCAATTCACATATAATATTTAATCTCATTCTACTTTTCCTTTTGCTTCTCTTGATTTAATACGAATAAAATCCATAAATTTCTCTAGTGTTTCAATTATTTATTACCTGCCATTCTTTCCACTTTACTAACGTGAAACTTCTCTGTTAAGTACAAACTCACGTACAAATATCTTACCGCATATCATTTGATTCTCATCTTCTCAGGTGAAGCTTCCTCTTGTAGGTAATGGCTTTCTCTTTTTTTTTTCTTTCTCTTCTTTCTTAGTTTTTCTTTTATTTTTTTTCTGCTCCACCAAGTACTTGGCCTATCCACCTTTCACGACCGGTCTGCACCCCTCCACCACCACCAATACGGCCTCCCCCGTGATGTCTAGATCTGGCCGAGAAATTCATGTGTAGTTCACCACAAACCCATAGCATAGCCTAACCGATTTCCCTATATCTCCTACACCATCAAGTGAAGCCGCAGCCGCCACCACCGCAGCCACCTCCTCCAGCCTACGATGCTACCTCTGACCTTATCCGCACCTCTAAGCGATGATGGTCTGACTAGACCGAGCCCATTCAATAGGCCGAGACTCCTTATGCTTAGGACCAAACCAATGAACCCAATTCCATTCACCACTTTGCTGTTGAGAATCACAGCCTAAATTCTTCAACTTCCCGCTGCCTTGCGAACATTTCAGACCTTTAATCTGGTTATGGCCGAGTTATATGGGATGTTGGTTGAGTCGTGTGGTGAAGGGGCTGAGCTACTTGTGTTCAAGTCATTTTATTTCACATGTTTATCCATTTTTGCTTTATTCACATTGTTGTATTCTTATGTGAATTAGCATACTTAGTTTTGATTTATTTTTGTTTCAAGATTTGAATCTGGTTATCGTGTCCTCTAAAATCTTATCGTGCCTCCTTACGCTCTTCGTTGTGTGGATATTGTTATTTTGAATCAAATCTCTAGAGTCGAAGAGGTGAGTATTCACGCTTGACATTCATACTTACAGAATTGTAAATTGATAGCAAGTGAAATTGTAGAATTGTTATATCATGTTATACTTTCCTGTGATATAAATTTTATGATGTAAAACCCTGTTATAAACCTATCACATCATCCGCTATGTTATATGCTGTTATACTGTTTACTTATTTCTATTTATCACACTGCAAGTTCCCTATAGAGTAGAATCAGTTATGGATTGAAATGATACATACCCGAATGGACTTTAGAATAAGGAAAAATCGTTATAGGCTGAAATTATAGGCCTGAGCGATTTTTATTTATTTTATTTAACTTGGGATTGTGAGTTTGAAATGATAGAACCCCGATTTTTCTTTGTAAATCATGGATTGAAATGATATATTATCCGTATCACTCGACCTAGGTTAGAAAATATTATACAGACCAGTGGTTATTGTATATATATTTTTCTGGAAATTTAGTGTTTTTAAAATTGTATATTATAATATTTTGATATAAATTGAATTAAAAATGATTTTTTTATAAAGTATTAGTGATTTTCTACAAATGTTAATAAATGAATGGTTTAGTTGAAATTTGAAGTATAAATTTATTTTTAAATTTGCGATTTTGTTTAAAAATAGAGTTTAAGTTAAGTAAATAAAATACGATAATTGGATATAATAAAGTGTTATTGAGTTTTCTATGAATTAAAAATGGTTGGATAAATGTATTTTTAAAAGTGTAATTTGAGATAATTCGACTTGGAAATATGAAATTTGGTTTAAAATAAAAGTTAAGTTAAGAAAATAAAATGGAAATGTAGTTTAATGTATGAAATGGTAAATTAAATTTAAGTGTAAAGTAAATGCAAAGGAATAGAAAATTTTACATTGACTTTAATAAGTGAAGCATTGAAAATTTGATATTGATTGGTGAAATTTTACTTTATAAAAATCATAAGTTAAAGGGTATTTAAATGAACATTTTCGAGTAAAAAAATATGATTTTTATAAGTTAAATCTGCTTAAATTGAAATTTAATCGTTGAGGAAATTTTATTGAAATCTGAAAATTTAATTAATAGCACTTCAGGAATGCTATCATTTCTGAAGTTAACTTAAAAACTGTTGTAAAGATATTACAACACTTTGTAAATGCTGTAGTTAATGCAAATGAACTAAAGGCCAAAATTAAATAAGGTTTATTGCAGCATTAGGTAAAGTGCTGCGGTCGCGGAACGAAAACTAAAATCTGAAACTAATAAAAGGCTATAGTAGCACTTGATAAGTGTTGTAGTTGGCTGAAATGAGATTTTTCCGTGAAAAGCTGAAATTTCAAAGTTTATAGTTTTACCGAATAAATGAACTCGGAAAAGGCTAAACTTTTGGGAATTGAATATTTGATTTATAAGTATAATAACTTCACTTTTAGATAGTTTAAAATGAAGTATTTTGATTGAAATATAAACTACTTTTGAAATTTATAACCACGGGTAATAATAATGTTGGTGGTTAAAGAGACTGGGATCAGATATGGCATACTCTCTGTCGATACCGAAAAACACTTTAACAACCGTGTCCGCGGTGGAGATTCCAGAATGAAGTAGGATGGTGGCGACGTTCTTTGAGGTATATATGTGGAACCGACTCCCGTGAGTTGACATAGGTGGCTAAAACAGGAGCGATTACGGGCCAATGAGGTAGCCCTTCTTATCAGGCACACTCCTTCGTATGCCATTCTATTACCTTGTGATTGTTTGGTGCGCACCTTTGATTTTGGGAGTATGGCTCGAGGTGGGCGGTAGTAGCAGCTACACGTCACCACCAGTCCGGGTAGTAATTGGTATATCTACCCTGGCATTGCGTAGTTGTAACGACCCAGAATTTCTGTCATTTGAAATTCGTATATTTAATTGATTTTAAATATTAACAAGTAAAATTTGTAAGTCGAATAAATTTTATTTCGAATATCTAGATTTAATTGGATAATTAAATCGATAATTTAATATATGAAATTACAGAAATAATTGGAAATTGGGTTTCATGTAATTAAAATTGATTTGTAAAGTTGTATTAAGTCATATTGGAGTTAGAATGATGTTATAGAACTTTTAAAATTGAATTAAAAGCTATTTGTGGAAATTGAATATTTTAATATTTAATTGACGAGTAAAAATAGTCATTTTTCAAATAGTCTCGGATTTTGACGAAACCTATTTCATTGGATCCATAATGTTAAATTATTATAAGATTTTAAATTTTGTGTAAATTGGATTTACGCTTTGTCCGGGGCAAGCTAAAACGCGTAGAAATCGGTTTAGGTGAATTTTAAATTCAAAATAGTCGATTTGAAAACCTATCTTCCAAATATGATCGAATTGGCTCCCGATATATATTCCATTGCGTTCTGAATAGAGGTAAAACATTATAAACACCCGGCGGCACGCTTCGTTTGGAGTTCGGAAAAATTTCGGGTGAATAGTGCGCGAATATTTTCAATATAAGGCCCCCTATTTTCACATTTTCAACCAAACCCTAGTTTCTAAACCCTAGCCGCCAGTTTTATTTTAATGGCCGAAAATTTCGATTTTTCTCCTCTTAATCTCTCTCAATCCATATACAATTAGATGAAATGTTCAACTACAAACTTCTAGAGCTCGATGAGAGCTACAAATCCATACGGCTACGATCGAATTTCGAGCCTCGGATCGATGGTAATTTGCATTCAAGCACTGTGCGTTCAATCGCGTTTTTCAAGGAGTATACGTGACCGAGCTTCAAGGCATTTAGGGCGGATGCGTGTCGTGGCTAGGGCTTCCGAATGGAGGTCGCTGATCGCCGTGAAGTCGAGTATATAGGTAGCGATATTCAGGGTTGTAGGCGGCTATAATGGGTTTCTTGCGTACGTGAAAGAACAAAGGGGAGAAGAAAAGGAAGGGGTGGCCAGATCTGGTGGGAAGGAAATCAACGGCTAGGGTGCAAGGGTTTGAAAAATATAAAATAAAATTTGTGAAATTAATTATATTAAAATTCGTATAAACTTTAAAAAGCTGTAACTTGTTCATACGAGGTTGAAAAATGACGAAACGACTTGCATTAGATTCGTATTGTCGAATACTACGCGATGGAGCTGGATTGGAGTTGATTGGAGCTAGTGAGAATTTTGGGTAAAATTAAACGCACGTTTAATTTTATTCGGAATAAAATGCTGAAACCGTTATTGGAAGCAAGGTGAGAACATCTCACTCAATCGAATTTGTTTCGATTTAAATTTTAAATAGTTAATTTAAAATTGCTTGATTGTGTGATTGAATGATAAATTGCTATCTATTGTATTAAAATAGACCATATACGTCGCATATTAAGCGAAGGTTATTTATTACACACATATACCGCGATATTCCACCTTGAAGTGGAATTGGTATTATATATGTACTTGGAGTTAATTTCCCGCATTATATAGCGGATGAGACCCTATTGCGCCGCATAATAGCGGATGATATTTTATATCATATAAACCCATGTACCGTGATATCCCGTCTTGAAACGGGATTGGTATTGTGCTAACATCTGTGGATGCAGAGAAACAGGTTGGAGGGATCCAACTGAATTTCTCAAATAATTGAATTTGTTTCAATGTTGTGTGTTGATTATTTATAATCTCTGTGTGATTATCTTTGTGATTGAAATCGTTGAAGGCTAAAAATTTAGCCGAATAAAATTTTGGTATCATTAGATACCAGAAGTAAATAAAAATTTGATTTTTGAAAATTCAGGTTGAAAGTTTATATTAAAATTTATTTTTGAGAATTGGGGAAATTTAAAAGAAGGAATTCTAAAATAATAAAGTTTTATTTTTAATCTTATTGAATAAAATTTCAAAATATGGGAAACGCTTTAATAAATGGATTTCGGGTAATATTATTCAAAGGTTGATGAATTTATTCAAAATGCGAATTTTAAAGAGTTTGAAAAATAAAAGAATTTGTTTCTTTAAAAGGATTTTTTTTAAGGAAATAAATTTAGAAATCCATTTGGGAATTGATTTTAGTGATTGAAAATAAATCTTTTGAAAATCCGTTTGGAAATTTATTTGGTGTTTTGAAAAGAACTTAGAATCAATTTGAAAATTGATTTGGGTTTAGTAGAACTTGATTTCAATTTGAGATTTGAATGAAATTCACTTAGTGTTTAATTTCTTGGAAAACAATATGGAATTTGATTTGGTTGTTTTTGAAATCAATTGAAAATTTTAATTGTTGTTGAAAGTGAATATTTGAAATCGATTTGAAAATCATATTATCAGTGAATATTTGAAAATTTAAATTCACCATGGAATTTATAAAGGAAAGGGAAATATGTTTAAAAAAAATAAACATTGATTTATTTTTGAAGTGTGGAAATAAATTTACGGATTTGGAAAGTAAATTTAAAGTAAATCGGTAAGGATTTATTTAATTGGTTTAAATGAACCATTTTGAAATGAAAGTGTATTCTCCTTGGAAAGCCGAATAAAATTTCTGAATAGCTTTGAAAGATATACACACACACACACACACACACACACACACACACAGATATATATATATATATATAATTCTAGAAATGGCTTTGAAAAGGATACTTAGGAGAGATTAACTTCTTAAATTAATTTAAATCCTTTAAGTAAAGATTTATTAAGTTGATATAGAAATGATTATTTCTAAGCTTTAATCAATAATTGTTTTAGAAAATAGTTATTTAAAATAGTTATACTCTGTCTACTAATTTTATTTTGAAAATTAGTTTGGACTTAAGTTATATGTAATGTTGGTATAATATTTTTATAAGTAATATTTTAAGTAAAGTGTTCAAAGAAAAATAGTTTTATTTCAAAGCGTTTTCCTGATATATTTTGGATAAGTGTTATAAATTATTTTAAAGTATTTGAATTCGGCAGATTTCTGGTGAAAATGAATAAATATTTGGAAGTGTTTCCGCGTAAGGAAAATGATTTGAAATTTTTTTCAAAAGTTGTAAAGGTGAAAAGTGATTTGAAATTTGTTTTCAAATGGTTGAAGTGTGGAAAAATTTATGTTGTAAAGATATTTTTGGAAAATAAATAATTTGGGAAATTATTTGGAATCTGGTGATGTTGTGCATATCTATTGATAGTTAAATAACCAACTATCAATATTTACCTTTAAATGGGTATTTGTTGTGATTTGCTTGGATTTGAATGCTACACTTATTTTAAAATAAGCGCTCGTTATTCGATTTAGCCGGGAGAGGACCTTTGGGTCATAAATCATATTCTGAATAGTGATACGTCGTAATGGATAGCATTTGAAGACCAGTGTTGGAGACCGGATTTTTTCAAAAACGGAAGGATTACCGTCGAATATCTCCACATCGATTAAACTTCGATATAGAGATTTTATCACCCTTTGTGATGGGAATTTCGGACGTGATTAGTGCATATCCGGATTGCAAGGGCTTCTTTGGAAGTGCCTTCGGTTCCGTTCGATCCCGGAACGGACTTGTATGGATGTGTGTCTGACGTTACAATTTGAGATGTAAAGCTGGTTTCTATCAAATACATTTCTGTTGGTGGCGGATAATTTATTCTTTTAGCTTAACACCCTTTTCTGAGACGTACGAGCTCAGAGGTTATGTAGTTGATGGTTACTAGTGATACATTCCTAATTTGGTAATGTGACATACGAAGTGCTGCTGATCATTTGCTGATCGAAGCATGGCTTTTGTGAAAAACATAGCTTTGTGGACGAGACTTCGTCGGACCTCACACCCCGGAATGGTCAAAACAGGAAGAATGCAGCAAGGTTTCAGGGGGTAGCGCCCCTTAGGGTATGTTCATTTCCTTCTGGATAGAGGTGGTATCATGGTATGGAGCCCAGATACTTAACTTATGTTGTTGCTGCAAAATTATTACTTTATGGTTGTTGGTATTGAGTATCCTCGGATAAAGGTTGTTTACAACCCGGGGATGGCATACTCGTGTCAGTAGTTACCTACTTTTGTAGAGGTAACCCGACCTTGTGTTGGCAGAATCCGGTTAGGTTCTCGGGGCGTCCCGCCAGAGGCGTTCCCATGTGGCCCAGAAAGTTCCTTAGCCTGACCACTTGTTGGAAAATCCAAAGAAACAATACGAGCCTTGTACGGTTTTAGTTGTAGAACCTGCCATTTAATATGGTAGCTATAGTAGGCATACTATAATGGTACCTATGCTGGCTAAGATTAATATTATGTTTTCGAAAAGTTTTCTACACTATGCACTAATAATAATAAAAATCAAATGATTTTGCGTAGTAAGCATCTTTGACTATCATAAGGAGAAATCTCCTCCAATTCTGCGTTTGCATTGTGTGTGTGGCGGGAGGCCTTATGGTAGTTACATTTTCTAAAAACATTGTGGATCTATTTTAAAATATTTCTTTGTTTGTTTTTTTTAAAAAGATAAACTGCTTTAAGTTCTCACACCAGTCTCATGACTGATCTGGAGTTTATTATTCCCTTCCTAAACTCTAGGTGCCCATCATTTTCTATACGGGCAGCCTAGAGTCAGGTTATTAGGTCATTCTGGATTCTCAGGAGGCTGTGGAGCAGCAGGCGAGCTGGATGGCGAGACGTATCACTTGCAAGGACATGTTTATATAACTGTCCATTATTGTGTTGTGTTGAATATTGACTCTGGTAATGTAATGTGATGTAATGTAATAACGGATATAGTTCTTTGTTTTAAAGATATTCATTTATCTATTATATGTTGTTCCGCTGCGATTGTGAGATTCTGATATTGTTTCTGTTGCTTCTTCTTTCTTTCTTCTTCTTTAACCCTAACAATTCGGTTTTCCGGCCTTCGATTGCTCGGCAATTGATACAATGGATGTATTTATGTCAATTTTCGAAAGTCGAAAATCTCGAAACGTTGCAGTAGTTGTGCCATGTCACCTACCATAGCGAGCCTTGTACGAGTTCGGTTTTCTCCCGTAGCCCGTGGAGTATCCTTTGGTGGCTTACCGATCAGGAGGGACTATGATACTGGATGGACTACTAGTACTATTACGTGTTAAGGGGAATATTGGGTCACTCCTTAATGCTATTTAAAAGTAAGTTTATTTTACTAATAGACACTATTATAATAGCGAAATATTACTACATGGTAAATAGTTTAACAGATCCTTAGAGGATGGGCGGTCCCAAGCATCCTTTAAGTTACTCGTACTTTATATTATAGCTCACTTGAGTTAGTTTACACTGTATAAGTATGTATGTCTTGACTCAAGTGTTTGTGTTTATTTCTTACACTCGGGTCAGCCTGAGTATAAGTTTGGACTTCATTTCCTAGAGCTAGGACCGTGGGAGATCATCTTTATCGAGCTGCTATCTATTTTCTGTTCAGTCTTTTATCTTAGCCTTTGTAATTGAGACAAATGAATTTGGGATTTTCTGTGATTGTTTCAAACTGTATTGGTTTTAAGACTATGTAATTTCTACTTATTTTGAGACCATGTTGATAGTGGCTTCATGAACCATTATGGTATTTTATTTCCGCTGCGAGTATTCTAATTTCTGTGTCTGTGATTCTGTAATTTTGATTTCAACTGCTTCAATTTTTATTACAATATATTGTTTTGAACTATTCAATTTTGACAAGTTTTAATTTATTGTCGAATTTGAATGGTGCAAAATAGTGGGTCGTTACAACCTATATACTATGGATATGGTTGTGCATGAAAGAAGGAGTGCTCGATTTTAAGGGTGGGAATACCCAGGGTGATAACATATTCGGTCTATCCAGGTTAGGGGAAGACCGGTCTTGTGTAGCAGGGGATCCCGACGAGGTCCTCGGTACATTGTTCTAGAGGTATATTGTGATGGGTGGTACCCCAATAGCCTAGTTTGTATATGTGATCCATTCTCCAATACAAGCCTTTACGGTTTTGTTTGTAGAGCCTAGTATGTTGGAATTTAATTAAAGTAAAAAAATTCGGCTATTTGAACAAATATTTAAATTTAGATACTATTATAATATCATTGGATTTTCTGTAAAATATTTTGGTTATCGTAAGGTAAAAATTTATCGTGTTTATGTGTTACGTGGTCATACGAGATGCCTTTGTTTGTCAAAGGATTTTAAAGGTTAATAATCCACATTGAGTGCATTTTCTCACGCAGGTTTTTCTAGACCGACTCGGGTGTTATTTTAGTATAATGCTCGGACCAGACCGAGTATTACAGATTCAGGTTCGAATGCTATGGAGATCAGGAGATGAGCCAGAGGAGTTCAGACCTATATCACGTACTTGGTTATTTCCGCTGTGTGTGAGCTATGTATATCAACACAGGTGATTATAACCATCCGGATTGATGAATTGATTTTTGTGCTCAAATGATTGTAAGTATAAACAGTTACAGATTCTTTTTGTATAAAAATCTATGATTATATATATTATATTTTGTTCGCTGCATTTGTGAGATTTTGTGTTTGTTGTTATATTTTCTTCTACCTTTTTCTTCTTTACCCCTAAAGATTCGTATTTCCGTTCAATTTGAGTTGAACTGATGTGAATTATGGTCGACCCAAAGGGGTATGGATTTGCGGGCCTTTGCAATTTTAAAAATTTAAACTATTTAAACTATTTTAAACTATTTAAACCTATTCTATCTATTTCTAAAAGTTTCAAATTATGCAAAGTTGGAATGTTTACATTTAAATTCGAATGTTGTTAAATGAGGTTATAACCTAACTTAGAATTTGAAATGATATTTTCAAGTGAAAATGATATATTTATGATGATTTTGAAACGAAGGATATTTTGAATTGAATATGATACATTGATATCAAATATGAATCGGTTTCGAAATGTAAAAGAACCAACCGATGTGAAAAATGACGTTTGGTTGTTAAAGAGACCAGGACCTCTTATTGGCATGCTCTCTGTCAGTATTGGAACCACATTAAAAACTATGTACATGGTGGATGATCCAGAATGAAGTGGTTGAATTGGAGGCGTTTGCTGGATTTGAAGAAAGAGAACGATGATGGATGACCCCGACACTTGTAATTTGAAATGACTAAAACAGGATGGCTTGTCAGGGCCAAGTGGGCCAGCTACTAAAACAGGATGGCTTATCAGGGCCAAGTGGGATAGCTAACCCTAGTGGCTCACCTCTTCGTATTACTATATTGATGTTGGCTCGATCGATGCACCTTGATTTAATTTTATTTTGGGGGTGTTAGACGCAGTGGGCGGTCATGGTTATGATGCGTTACCGCTGCCCTATGACCCGAACTGGTAGTATCCTACCTTGGGTGTTGCCTCATGTGCCTTATCATACTTTTATCCTTATTCACGACCACTTTGATTTTGTTTTACTATGGTACCTATAGCAACTCACTGGCCACCGATGTTACTGGTTGTGTTACAGAACCTGCATAGGCTACTTGCTTAAAAATGTGTTAAGGGGGATTAATGTAATGCCTTAATGCTATTTTAATACTTTACATTACAGATAGACACTATATGTATAGCGTATTTTACTACATATAGATAGTTTAGCGGATCCTTAGAAGATGGAAAATCCCGTAACATCTGTTAAGTTATTACACGCACGTGTACACCTGATAGGAGATGTAAAACCCCATAAACATCTCTAAAGCTATTACGTTCATACTTACTTATTGTTGATTTAACTTACATAATAATTTTTAGTTCTGACTCGAGTGGTTTGCCTTCTCATTACGCTCGGGTCGGCCTGAGCTTTTCAGTGTTTGAAGACTTTAATTCTATAGGACGAAGACGGAGTTTGGTATACTATATTATTAGTAATTTACCGCTACACCATTATTTGGTATGTTTGTGATTGTACTCCGATTATATTGTAAAAATTTTGTAATCAAATGTATATTGTAAAACGACTTTGTGATCTATTTATTTGTTTATTATATTTTGTCATTCCGCTGCAAGATTCTATGTTTTTTTCTTCTTTTCTCTTATTTTTCGTATTAAACCCCATTGATAATCTACTCTTTTGAATGGTTTGAGTTATACATGTATGGTTTATTGTCGATTTAAACCGTCCAAAAGGTGGGTCGTAACAATAAGAGTTTATAAGAAACTCTTACATATCATAGGTCAAGGAGTTGATAGGTTGTGTGAGTCGAGAGGTCACACATATTACCTATCCATTTGGGATCTTGTGTGGACCGCCTAAAATGAGTTTGGGACTGATCGATATTGACTGACCAATGTGATGAACATAATTTCATAAACCAAAAACACTTAATCAGTTTTATACTTACATAAAAGAGCATTAAGATGTTTATTTGCACCTATTATATTGCACTGAAAATCAATTGTTGTTTCAAAAATTGTCATCTTCATGATGAAAGACTTTCTTTTAGGACTTACTGGTAATAAAATAGATTTGGATACGATCGGAAGGTAAAATTAATCACAAAGGATGAATGATATTGACTAAGCCTAAACTAACATAATTAATTAAAATGTCGATAAGAAATCTCGCACATTAAAGACAAGCTACAGTTTTTTTATCGATATCGAGAAAATAATTTTCTTTGTTGTCAATCGGCCATTAAGAGTATTGACTTCACCATAGTCATAATGCGCAATATGGAATGGATTTTTAGTACACTATCAAAATATAATTTTGATAGTTGTATCGATGAAATATGATCCATCGACTATAAAAGTTTCTTTGAGAAAAAGACCGATGAAGTTAGGATATGATAAGCTATGTTGATATAATAACATCATTGGTTTCAATTGTTGAACTTAACATAACAGATCCGTCATCCAACGTACTTAAGTTAAATCAAATTTTACTTGTAAAATTAATGCTCAATATGATTTTGAGTTTTGATATATGTTTGTTGAAACTGAAATTCTAAATAGTGATTTAGAATATGTTGTTTGCGCTTAATATCCAAAATGTCTCGAAGTCAATATGAGCGATTCGTAGTTTTTGGAGTATTAGATATGATCTAAGAAATGATATAAAAGTATCATTAGATAAGCATTAGAGTTAAGTAGGTATTTTGATAGAGAAATCAAATAGTTTGAATTTTAGTCAAAATGTAGAGGAAGTATGTGCCGGTAAGAAAGAACTTTAATATGTACTGAAATATCTCTAAAACTATAAGCATGTAACAAGTTTATTATTGTTAACGATGTAGTCGTGGTAAAATCATGTTAATTTTGTTGTTTAATTCTCGATATTGGATTTGAAATTGACGCCTTTTATAATCAATATAAAAGGTGTTGGGATTATCCCAAAAACGATATACACAAACAACATATTAAAATATTTAATGTGGAGCATGTAAGATGGATTCCTTATGCATTGGCAACAGGAATCATCATAAATGATGTATTATCTATAATTTTGCATTATTCTTATGTATTAGGTACACAAAGCAAGTATCAATTCCAAAATAAGATTACTACATGAAAATCAAGAGTGTTCTCAATTATTGACGAAATACTATAGAATTATTTGTATAAACAATAACTCCTTACGAAGAGTGCATAGACTCAAACTTCATGAGTGATACTGAGTATGTTGTGTCAATCCTAAGTTCATGTTCAATCTTAAGTTAAGGACCTTGAATTGGCAATGTTCCGAAAAAAGATTGTGGTTGGTTCAAACAAAAACAAAAGGCTAAGTACAACACTTTGAATAGCATCGGAACAGAAGAATTATAAATAAATGCACAAATCTATAACTAAGCTAGAGTGATTCTAAATGTTGAGAATCCCATTGTTATAAGATAATAATGTTACGATACAGTTCGAAAAAGAATCTAAAGTTCGCCAAATCAAAAGACATGCTTCAAAAGGTTCCACATGATAAATGCACTTTATCGGCATCATAAAGAGTTTATAGACAAAGTAGATAGTTAAGTTAAAATAGCATACTCATTCACTAAGGGACTAGCCTGATTAATATTGAGAAAATCGATCAAAGTAGTTTGGACAAGATTCCATAATTGACCCCAAGTGCAAGTGGGAGATTAATAGAGTTAGAGTTTGATCTTATTACAATTACGTAATTGTTACATATATCTAACTTGATAAACAATCTTATTCAAAATAAAAGCTGTTTCTTTATATTATATATACTTATTATATTGTGATATAATTAATTGAGTAATTAATTTAAATTATGTTAAATAGAAACTCCATAAAGGATATGCTATGTGATAGTAATTACAATCTATTGAACGTTAGAACTGAGCCATCCCACAGAAGAAGGTATGGATGAATTTCAAATTTTTTTATCCTATGGAATCTTTATTTGGCCTATAAAGTCTAGTTTATTTAGAACATTTCTAAAGTTGATTTAAATAAAATATTATATTTCATTTGAATTTATAAATTGTCGATGGAAATTTTTTTAATTTATTTTTAATTTATATATAAATATACATATGTGCATGTGTGTGCAAGTGTAACATAATATTCCGGGTATAACATGCCTGTATATGGATGTTGGGTTTTACATTGCAACGGACATGCTAGCTCACGTATATGTGTTGTATGTTATCCAAATATGCGTATATATTTATACTTATTATATATAAAAAATCTAGTGTGAATATGAGTGTATATATATATGTATATGTATAAGTACGTATATTATGAGAAAAATATATAAATATAATATGTGAATATTAGGCTCAGGTCCTTAAAATCAAACTTAATACATGAAAATTCCTCCCCAAAAAGATTGTAAATTAGGTCCCTAGAATTAAGTATTGAATAATTGCATGCATTTATTCAATTATTCGGTGTATAATTACAGACATTTAAGCAATTATATCCGAAAATGCATAATGTCTGCAATTTTTCGGCGAACAATTGCAGAAATGTCTGCAATTTTTGGATATAATTGCATAAATGTCTGCAATTATTCATTGTGCATATGTATACATTTATTCAGTAATTGAATTCTATGGGCCTAATTTATATACAAGGATGTTTGGTATATTTTAAAACTTAATAGGGACTTTAGCCAAACTGTCTCTAAATATATATGTAAAATATTATAGTGTTAAATATTAAATAAACACATGTGTTTGTATACAAATGCAAGATATAAGTTTAATTTTTCTAATATGTATGCATTTATATGTATATATATGTATGTATTAAAGTAAAATAATTTCATATATGTAACAACTGGTATATATAAATATAATAATTAATGTAAATATGATTTTGAATAGTTCATATAAATATATATAAATTACAAAACTTAAATATTACATATGTATTTACATTCCAAATCGAATACATAGCAGCTCTAAATTTGTTTATAATTCTATTATATGTATACACTATGAATTAATTAGTTAAATAAAAATAAATAAATGATAGAAAATATTTGAATAATAATTATTTCAAATTTTATACTTCAAAAAATAAAGAATGATATTATATAGATTACTAAAAAAATTAAAAAATTTCTAAGTCAAAATTTTATTTTTTATTAACTAAATACTTTCGACCGAATTTAAAAAAGATTTTTCTAAAATATAAAAGTTGATTAAAAAAATATGCATTTTTGATCGAGAGCTTCAATGATGAAAATTTAAATTAAATTATGGAATTAATTCGTATGATGATTAAATAATAATAAAAAATAGTAAATAATTACAAAAAATTTATTTTCTATCATTAAAAATCGTAATAAATGTAGATATACAGTTGAAAAATATTAATTCAGTTATTTATGTGAAATAGTTGTATAGTTTAATACAAATGATATAAATTAATCAATTAACTTATCAATATATGTATAGATTAATTAATAAAATATTAATTTATGCTATATAATGATTTAGCTGTGTGTATTGGATCCTTAATGAAAAAATTGCTTTTTTATAATTTTATATTTTATAAACATATACACATAACCAATCAATATGAGATAACATCAATACATATAAAAATCTAACATAACTAACAATACAATAATCACAACACATATATGTATGAAAAATATACTGTTATATAGAGGTTATGTATCATATATACATATGTGTAACATATATATGTGTGTGTGTGTAACATATATATATATATATACACACGTACCTATATAACTGAACACTTACCTAAAACCTATGCCATTAAGCCCACCTTGTAATGATGAGTTCTCCACTTTTGAAAACTTCTCGATTCTACAGATTGCACCTGAATTGCGGACCCTTTTGCTATCAAAGAGCTGTTTATTTGAATTGATTTAATTTAAGTTTTGTTGGAGCTTTTAGAAGGTGTAAGTCGGCTAAGATGAAGGAGATAGAGCCAAATAGCTGTTATAAAGTTAAGGTTAGTGTTCCTTTTATAATTGTTGAATCGGAGAGAAAGTAGATAACATCACATACCATTTCTCACTAAATCTCTACTATCCATCACCAACCATTTTACCCTATTTTGGCCAACCCCTACATATAATGTTTGCTGTCGAAATTATTCTTCAACTTCGTGGGTTAGTATCTGATTCAAGCCTAAGTAAATATATATTAATTAAATCCAAATTAATTCCTTATCGACATCTCATATCGATCGGTATATTTATAACTATTCAACTATATATACAACAATATTTATTTCTCAAATAAAATTCAAATTTTATAATTAATATCTCATAAATATTAATTAATTTATAACAATTATAAATTAATTAAATCGTTTGGCCTTAAGAGAATACATCATTTCGGTTGTGTGCGGGTGTAAATTCGGTCAGCAATTAACATCGAATTATTTGAATGTTAATGTCAACACATTACTTAGCATGTGGTGTGACATTTCGACGAAATTTGTTTCTTATTTAGTTTTGGTAAAATCCAGTTTCACTTTATAATGCAATACCCAGTTATGACATTTATTGAAACCAATTCTCTTCATCAAAACTATATCAGTTTGGAGTTATGGAATTTTGCAATGGTCAAAATTCTAACATTTTCCATATTCAACTCTATAGTCTAAGCAGAAAGTCTTTGGTTCAGTAATAACAATTATTTAATCGAACTGCTCTAGCCAGAGACCTTGACGTTAAGTTGACTTGAGTTGACCATGATAATAAACCTATATAACTGAGAAGACAAATCCTCTCTTGAATAGTTCTTCACTTCTAATACCTCCAGTTGACCCAACTATTGTCACTCGAGGGACATCATGCCATGATTTGATTATAATCAATGTCGAGCTTTCATATTGAAGACTCACAACATTCTCAAGTCGAGAGAACTATGTAAATCACATTGATATTTTTTGTTTGACCTTAGTTATATTAATCAAAAAAAAACTATCAAGTGATCATTCATAGTTATCCAATAACTATTAGCTCGTAACCTCTTCTGTAATAACCCTGTTTTGGAGATTACCTATTTATATTAAATTACAATGGATGTTATAATTTAATATTGTAAATTTTAATATAATTGGAAATTTTAAATTTGTTATTTGGGATAAACAATGAATTTTGTAAATAAAATGGGAGAAATAAAGTTTGGAACTTTATTTTATTTATTGGGAATAAATATGGGATTAAATATTGATTGGATAAGTATTTGGTTTAAATAAACTGAAATATTGGGTATTTATTAGTTGGAGCCAATAAATTAATTAGGTGATGTATTTCAACGTTAATTTTTTGAAATAAATCTAAAGTAATGAAAATCAAGTTTTAAAAACTTTATTTTGATTATCTGAGAAGAAAATGACCTGTTGTTGATTTTATTTGAGTTATGCAATAGTGTTGTAAGTTATTGCTAATTTTAAAGCTTTTATTGAATTTAAAAGGGGGGAAATGAAGTAAATCCATATTTTATTAATATAAAAGATGAAATATGGTTTAAAAATAGTATTTTGATGATAAGATAAAATTGGAATGATTTATTATAATTTATTTGTCAAGAAAATAGTTTTTTTGCAGGTTATTGCATTACAAATGATATTTTACACTAAATTAATGTAAATTGTGTAATGTAGTCAAAAATAGGGTTTTATTGTTAAAAATAACTTTTTATAATAAAATAAATTTAATTTTTGTTACAATAAATTTTTTATTTCATAACAATTAGATGTATACATTTTTGTTTGGTTTTTAAAATAAAGTAAAGTGTGTATATGTTGATAATATATGATAAAAATTTACATTACTTATATTTTCTTTAAGCATTTTGGTTTTGGGCTTAATAGGGTTAGAAATGAGATCCAAGGCCCATTATCGAGAGGTTTCTGGTGAGAAAAGAAACACGGTACGTAGTTTTCATTTTCTCACCTTCCCCAAATCAACTTTCCCTAAAAACAAAAGAAAATAATGGGTCCTCTTCAGTAAAAATCAATTTCAACTCATTTTACCTGCAAAATAAAGAAGAAATCCACTTATATCAAGAATAGACAAGGTAATCACAACCAATACCTAAATAAATTTCACTTAAATTCTTAGAACTTGAAATGATCTTGTCTATAACAAATTTTCTTTGTTATGCAAATTTTTTTCCAGCTATTTCAGGTGCTTAGGGGTTCAATTCATCACCAAAGATCATAACTTGCAACCAAATTCGCTGCTAAATCTTTAAGGTGAGTGCAAATTCACAAATTTGCTAGCTGAAAATGAATTTTGCCATAACCTTTTCATTTTTTATCCAAATTCAATAATTTTAGATGTTTCGGAAAGCATAGAATTTGTTCTAAAAGTTTCATGTTTCGAGGTTTTTGAAATTTTGTAGTTTTGTTGATCAAAACTGTGTTTGATTGTTGCTATCCCGAGATCAAAATGACAGCATACTGAAATTAAGACCTCTGAACTATTTTAACCATAACCTTTTCATTTGTCATCCAAATTCAATAATGTTAGATGTTTGTAAAAGCTTAAAATTTGTTCCAAAAGTTTCATGTTTTGAGGTTTTTGAAATTATGAAGTTATGTTGATCAAAACTGCGTTAGATTATTGCGATCCCGAGATCAAAATGACAGCATATTGAAATTTAGATATCTGAACTGTTTTAACCATAACATTTTCATTTCTTAAATTCAATAATCTTAGATGTTCTGGAAAGCTTAGAATTTGTTCTAAAAGTTTCATGTTTTGAGGTTTTTGAAATTTGGAAGTTATGTTGATCAAAACCGCGTTCGATTGTTGCTATCCCGAGATCAAAATGACAGCATATTAAAATTTAGACCTCTGAACTGTTTTAACCATAACGTTTTCATTTGTTGTCAAAATTAAATAATCTTAGATGTTCCCGAAAGCTTAGAATTTATCTAAAAGTTTTATGTTTTGAGTTTTCTAAAATTTTGAAGTTATTTTGGTCAAAACTGTGTTTGATTGTTGCTATCCTAAAACCAAAACGACAGCAACAATGATTGTTGATCTAAGAATTGTTTTAGCCAATACTTGACGTGTTGAGAGGTTCGAGATCTCCTATTATAGGAGTGATAATCGATGAGAACTGTTTATAGATGTTGCTTTACTCGCCGATGAGATGAGGCAAGTCTTGAGATGAGATTTTCCCCTCACGGAAATTATGGTTTATGAAAAACTAATATGAGATTTATTTGCACTTGCCGATAATACGAGGCAAGATATATGAGCATTATGAGATTTTGAGGTTTGAGATTTTATTTTTATGATGTGAAGTAAACTAGCAGTTAGTAAACCGTTTAGTGTGAACGTGTGGTGTGGGACGCACGCTAACACTTTTCGGGTTCCTTTTCGAGAGTTTTTGTCACATCCACGAGTATGCCAGTGCTATAGACTTATGGATCATCTGAGTTATGTGACTTCGGTCACCATGTGTTATGTGACTTCAGTCACCATGAGTTATGCAACTTTGGTCACCACGAGTTATGTGACATCGGTCACCATGAGTATGACCTTCAGGTCCACAATTAGGTACCTAAGTTATAAATAGCACTGGACAAGAGTTTAGGGAGTGCAACATTGCTTCAGCTTTGCAATCAGGGATTGGCCAATCCGGAGTTTTCTTATTTTTTTGAGTTTTATACGATTTCCCCATTTTGAGATATTTTTGTTACATCGATAGCCTAGTGCTACATGAGATGTTAAATATGGTGATTTCGTTTTTTAGGATATTTTAACTTTATCTTGAGTTCCATGAGATCCATATTGGAATTTGATGAGTTTCTCCTATGACTTTCATATGATTCCTTGCATTTGAGTTGAATGCCATTAAGTATGGATTTCTTATGTTCAATTAAACCTATTCATGCAACAATCCTTGGTGAGCATATACCATGCATTGAGATTATACTCTACTTGTACCCTTCCTTTATAGTTAAAGGGAGAATTCCCTTAAGCATTTATATTCCTCTTATCTTATACTAATATCAAGTTTTAGCTAGTCCGACCCATGTATTTATTACTCTGGTCAGACCGAGTTGCAGGTTAGGTAGTTGGACTCTTAGCTTGCTTTACCTTTTGGACTTCACCATCGACTTGGGATATGGCTAGTTTTTGTGTAATAGCCTTTCTGTTGGGAACTTATAATGTATATATTATTTTGTGGGGAATGTATGTATATGTTGTGGTTGTATACCACTAGTGGCATGTTGTATTACATTTGATGTATGTATTCATATGTATCGTTTCTGTGTTGTTGTTCTGTGACTTCTAATTGATATAGTTATTATGCTTTGTTTCTGAATCGATCCTGTAGCACCATAGTAGGGTGTTAGATAGGAATTAAGTATGTCTAACACATGAGATGAATTGAAAAAAAAGGAGTATAAATATCGACGTACTTAGCACTTATCTAATGCAAGACTATGATGGTCGCCCTTAACCAGACATATTCTCTGCGTTAGCAGACAGAATTACTATGTAATTCTCTTTGCTAATGCGGTCTCAGGGTAGGACGTCATAGCTTGGTATCAGAGCTGGACTTAGAACAAAAATGTAATAAACACCGAACAGTATACACGATTATCATACATCAAGTATAATACAAGTGTAAACATCATCCCCAATCGTAAACAAACCTGACTTTGCCCTTACCTTTTAATTACTTTGGGGTTAGATAGTAAGGAATATATTTAGGAATGTTAATTCTGAATCCCATAGTATTCTTTATTTAATGCATTTGAATTGCTAATTTCTACCCCTGTGAATAATCCTATCTTATCTTATCTTTCAACAATGTCTGGAAGAGGTAGAAGTCGCACTTCGAAGGCGAGACCGTCTAATGGTTCTTGTGCTGAAGGTGTTTATTTATCAACCTACTAGATTCTTGAGCTTATTAGAAGCACTTAGCCTCTTGCCCCAGCTCAGTCCTCTCCTCCGCACAAATCCACAGTTGCACGCATGTGCAGCGACTTCACCCACTTTGGAGGCAAGACGTTCAAAGGCTCCGAGACAGTTCTTGAGGTTCAGGCATGGCTCCGTACTTGCGAGCGCATCTTCACTCGCATGGAGATATCCGATCATCATCGAGTTCTTGTGGCATCGAGTATGCTACAAGAATGGCTTTAGACTAGTATGAGCTCCTTATTGCAGAGATGGATGAGTCCAGCCTCACTTGGAAGCATTTTAGAGACCGTTTTGAGCTCAAGTTCGTGACAAAATCCGAGAAGGCTTTTCTTACCCGTCAGTTCCTCGATTTGAAGCAGGGAAAATCCTCCATATCTGATTATGTTTCATCCTTCGAGTCTCTATCTAAGTATGCGCTTGAGTTCATCAGCACCCTATACAAGAAGAATCTTAGGTTTGTATCTGGACTTAAGAAGTATTTGAAGAAATCTCTCATGCTTCAGCTTAAGCTCTCATTCGAGGAGCTTGTGGATTCGGCGCTTCACCTCGAAGCCGTCGAAAAGGAAAAGGATAGTAGCGATGAGGTCGAGGTTCGAAAGAACCCACACAAGAAGAAATTCCCTTTCCAGAGATCCAAGTCCTTTCCTTCTAAGAAGAAGAAAAGCAAGTTAATTCTAGTTCTCATCCTCATGGCACACCTCATTCAGCAAAGTTCTTAGCCTTCTTCAATTGTGATTCTCGAGACCATCTAGCTTGCGAGTGTCCTCATCCTTGCAAGTGTCTCTATTGCAAACAAGAGGGACACATGATTTCTACTTGCCTTAAGAAGAAGGATGCTCGTTCTGGTAATCTGAATGTGGCAAAGGCTTCTGGTAGTGCTTCTCAGTCTCGAGGTATATCTCCCACTATTATGGAGGGTTCTATATTGTTCCATGATCGTTCTATTAGAGTGCTCTTCGATACAGGTGCGTCGCATTCATTCGTATCGAAGGAACTCGTTAATGCTTTGCAATTAGATGTTTCTTACTTGATTACTTCGTTAAGGATTGCGAATCCTATCGAGGGATCCGGAACCCTTAGTATGCTTTGTGATGATGTTGAGATTGATATTTGTGGGTTTTCTTTCCGTGCGAATCTGCACGTGGTTCCTTCTCTTTGTTTTGATATGATATTGGGTATGGACTGGCTAGTTCGATACGACGCCAGGATTCTATATTTAGAGAGAGTCTACATCTTCGACATCCCGACTCTCCTGCTCAGTTGTCTCTTATACTTCGGGACATCGATGGCAATTCCGCATCAACCTTATTCCAGGCGCACAGCCAGTTAGTCATCCTCCCACGAGGATGTCTACCAAAGAGAACGAGGAAGTCAAGAAGCAACTCCTAGAGGTTGAAACCAAGCATTTCATTCGATCTAGTTCCTTACCATGGGGAGCCGCAGTGGTATTTGTGAGGAAGTCCGATGGGACTCTTAGGCTATGCGTCGATTACACAAGCTTAATGAGTTAAGCATCAAGAACCGCTATCCATTACCTAGGATCGGCGATATGTACGATCAGTTATGTGGCGCTAAGGTCTTCTCATAGCTTGACCTTGCCAAGGTATTTCATCAGCTCCGAGCTGCGGAAGATAGCATTCCACTTACAGCTTTCTGCACTCGCTATGGTTCATATGAGTGGCTCGTCATGCCATTCGGTTTAATGAATGCCCATGCTTATTTCGTCGACCTTATGAATCGAGTATTCCGGGAATACCTCGATAAGTGCGTTCTTGTATTCATCGACGACATTCTTGTATATTCTAAGTCCGAAGCGGACCATGCTGGACATCTTAGAATTGTTTTGAGTACACTTCGACAACATCAACTCAAAGCAAAACTTTCTAAGTGTGATTTTTGGTTAAAGCAAGTTAAGTTCTTGGGCCACGTTGTTTCTTTCGAAGGCATTTCGGTCGATCCTTCTAAGATCGAAGCCATCAGAAATTGGAAGAGGCCTGAGAATGTTTATGAGATTCGTAGCTTTCTAGGCTTGGTGGGTTATTACCGCCGCTTCAACAAAGACTTTTCCCATATTGTGCTTCCATTGACTAGCCTTACGAAGAAAGGTGTTTGCTATATATGATCAAATAAGTGTGAGGCTTCCTTTTAGAAATTGAAGGAGTTTCTCACTAATGCTCATGTTCTTGTGGTTCCCGAAGGGAATCAGGATCTTATTTTCTATACCGATGCCAGTCATAGTTGCCTCGATGCTGTTCTTATGCAGAAGGATAGGGTACTTGCCTACGCTTCAAGGCAATTACGTCCGAACGAGGTTCAGTACACTACCCATGGTTTAGAGCTTGCCGCCATTGTCTTTGCTTAAAATGTGGCGTCATTATTTGTTAGGAAAGCACTTTACTCTCTTCACCGATCACAAGTCTCTCAAATATTTGTTCACCCAGAAGAAGCTCAACATGGACAGCAGTGTTGGCTTGAGTTTCTAGATTCATTTGATTTCGATGTTCAGTATACCCCTAGCAAGGGGAATCGAGTAGATGATGCTTTGAGTCGCAAGCATTCAGCTATTGTTTCCATGATGATTGCAGAATGGAAAATACTTTAGACTTTTTCATGGCTGATATTTGTGATCATGCTTCCACATCCAACTCTCCTATTCTATTATATAGCATGGAAGCTCGCCCTCTCAGCAGAAAGACTTCGATATATCTACTCTTATTTAGAAGTGTAAGTCTGAATCCCATGATGATATTGAGATAAGAGATTTCAACATCGATATTCATGGGTGTCTTCGAAAGAAGGACCGTCTAGTCATGCCTCCTATTCCAGAACTTAGGCAGGACATTCTAGCTGAATGTCACCGTTCTATGTATATTATCGATCCACGCAGCAGTAAGATGTATGCTGATACTCGCCGCTTGTATTGTTGGAAAGGCATGAAGCGTGATGTAGCAAGTTATGTGAGTAATTGCATGACTTGTCGGCTTATTAAGGCCGAGCATCAGCGACCCAGTGGTCTTCTTCAGCCTTTAGAGGTTCCATTGTGGAAGTGGGACCAAGTTTATATGGATTTCATCTATGGCTTACCTTTTCGAGGTCAGGCCATAGAGTATTTGGGTTGTTGTGGACCGTCTCACTAAGTCCGCACGTTTTATTCCTATTAGATTGAATAGGATGACATCTCTTTTATCGAAGCTTTATATTAAGGAGATCGTGCGATTGCACATTGTCCCTTCATCTATCGTATGTGATCGTGATCCTTTTTCACGAGTCACTTCTGAAAGAGTCTCCAGCAAGCTTTGGGAGCAAAGCTTAACCTCAGCACAGCTTATCACCCACAGTCTGATGGACAGATTGAACGGGTGAACCGTATTTTGGAAGACTTGCTTCGTGCTTGTATCTTGGATTTTGGTGGTAGCTGGGAGGATCGTCTTCCTCTAGTTGAGTTTGCTTGTAATAATAGCTACCAATCTTCTATCGGCATAGCACCTTTTGAAGCCTTATATGGAAGGACGTGTCGTTCTCCATATTGTTGGCTTGAGTCAGGGGAAAAGCTTATTTTAGGCCTCGAATCTATTCGAGAATCATCTGAGAAGATCCATCTTATTCGTGAGAGAATGAAAGAGGCACAGAGCCGCTAGAAATCCTACGCGGACAACCGTAGAAGGCCTCTTGAATTCTCAGTGGGCGACCTTGTTCATATTAATTTAATCAACCACCAACGAATTAAATTAATTACTTTAATTACTATTAAATCTAACTTAACCATTAATTAATTACAAATAAATTAATTAATCATCCCTTAATTATCATCTTCATTAATCATCCTTGATTAATTATTCTTCAATTACATTAAGTAATTAGCCTTTAATTAATTACACAAATTAATTATCCCTTAACCATTAATTAACCCTTAATTATTCTTATTAATTAATTACATTAATTAATGATCCTTAATTAATTATTCTTTAATTAATTACATTTAACAAGTAATCTTTGATTAATTACATTTAACAAGT
This sequence comes from Allium cepa, assembly GCA_030765085.1. Taxonomy (NCBI): domain Eukaryota; kingdom Viridiplantae; phylum Streptophyta; class Magnoliopsida; order Asparagales; family Amaryllidaceae; genus Allium; species Allium cepa. The sequence goes on along the minus strand of CM060937.1, from coordinate 1,027,858,022 downwards.
AATCTTTAATTAATCACATTCATTAATCAACCTTAATTAATCACATTCAATAATTAACAATCCTTAATTACTTAATTAACTTCTTAATTAATTATATTAATAAATCCTTTAATTAATTACCCTGAGTAATTAATCCTTAATTACTTCAATTAAGTAATTATCCTTCAATTACTTTCCATTAAGTAATTCCCCTTTTATTAATTACATCCAGTAACCCATTAATTACTTACACTAAGTAATCACACATTACTAATTACATCAAGTAATTATACTGAATCAATCATCAAATTGTTATCTTTAATTAATTAATGTAGTTAATTAACTTAAATTAATCACATTAACTTAATTAAGTACATTGAATAATTAATCCCTTTTATTACTTCCATTAATTAATTACTTTTTAATTAATTACCTTTAATTACTTTGATCAATTAACCCTTAATTATTCAAGAAATTAACTATCGTTAATTAATAAAACCAATTATCTTAAATTAATTACATTAATTAATCAACTCATAATTACAAGTTAATGATCTTTAAATTACATTCATTAACTATCCTACTAATTTACTAAGTAATTATCCTTTGATTATCAACATTAATTAATTAACCTTTATTAATTCATTAGGTGATTAACCTTTAATTAATTATACTAATTGATTATTCCAAATAAATCAAAAATCTTGATTATTTAAAGATAATTTCTTTATCTTATCACTCACCTAAATCTTATTAAATAAATACTTGAAATTGATTTATAAAAATCAAATGAGATCTTTTTGATTGATTTAAAATCTAATACACCTCTTAATTATTTCTTAATTTCAACGTTTATTGAAAATACTTAGGAATTTATTTACAAAATAACCTAACATATAATTTCTTTTAAAACAAAACAAATTTAAATATTACTTTATCATTTAAATCTTTAAAAACTTGTTTAAAATTTGTTTAAACATTTTTCTTGGAAAACAAATTCATTTTAAATATACTTCAAATCCTTAAACCTGTTTAAAACATTTTGTTTTTATAAAACCTTATTTTTCTCATAGCTAGGTTACGAAATTTATTTTGAAAACCCATCCATACACTTTAAAACATATTCAAGCTTTATACTAAAATCTGGAAACCATTTTAATTTGCAAATAGTAAACCTAAGCCTAACACTAGTGATCCCCGTGATCACACTCGAGAAACTTGCTTTCATAAAAACTTCGAGACACACCCACTATCGTTTCGAGTTCGACCCAAGATCACTGCATCTTCCTAACCCAACGATCATCTTCAGATACACAAACATGCATGGTGCACTTGCACGGCGACTTCACGTCGCTCCGACCAACTACGATGGCTCCAACACATCGCCGTCGTCTCCCACAGCCCCTCCGACCACCCATATCTGAAGATAACATCGTAAAACGAAATCGAACAGTTCAGACAAACCTGGAAACTACAACGTCGATGGAAAATCCCAATCACCGATGAACCAGACTTCGAGGACCCTCGCCTATCACACTGAAGCATCGCCTCGTCTACCAGCATCAATTCCCTTATCGTGATTCATTCCAATGCACTGACGACGATGGGACCATTCCGATTATCAAACTCAACAAACAGCACCTCAAAACCCTATCTCGCCGTCCCCTAGCCACCACGACATATTACAAAACTCCGACCAATTTTCCAAAGATCAACAACCCTAAATCCACCCTCGATATCAACCCCAAGCTTCATCTCGACATAGATCGTCAGTAATTGCCGATAATCCCGAAACTGGACAACTCAGGATATCTCATCAATTTCCTATCTAAAAATCATGATATTCACATCATAATTCATCATTTTGATCAACATTTCAGATTATATATTCAAAGATTGAAATTAGCATGATCAATTTTAACCCATTTTTGATTCCTACTGTTATTTATAAAATTTTAAAGTAAAAATTCCACATATACACTTGAATTTATTTTTAAACGTTATATTGATATAATCATTTCATCTTTAAAGATTTTGGACTAAAATTGAATATTTGTGAAGAAATTGAATTAATTTGGTTTGTTTTTTTGAATTTGTGTTCACAACAGAGTTTAGTAACATACAGATATGTTCACAGACATATAATATAACTCAAACCATATTCAGTTAAATCATCATGCAAACAACTTCCTATATATAGATTCATCACATGCATTATGCATATAGATTTAAAATGTTTTTTTAAAAAGAAGTTTACTCACCCATTTCTGAAACAGAGGACCAGAGTTTAGCTTTTGAATATGAAACTGGAAACTGATTGTTGCTCTGGAACAAATTTTAATCTGTAGCTTGAATTTGTTTTGATTATTTGAATCACATTGAAACTGAACTGTTGAACTGATCTTTACATTTGGTCTGGAGTTGAATCTGCTACCAGGTTTGATTCAGCTTCTATTTCCAGATTGATTTACAGGTTTTCGTTCTTTAGTTTTTGATCTTTTATTTTTCTCTGACTTTTGTTTTAGGTGGGAAAGGAAGAAGAGTTGAGAATTTTTGAGCTGAAGAACAAGTAACCAGGTTTCTTTCATTTAAAACATATTGTTTTTTAATATAATTTAAATTAAAAGAATTCATAATGCCACTTGTTTTATTTAGTTACACTTGTTAAGGTATTTAAGAGTAGAGTAACACTTGCTAATGTATTTATTTTCCTTCTTACAAATGTCACAAATTTGTGTATTTATGTAGAAACCCTTAACTTCATTTTTTATTTATAATTTATGTTTTAAACCTTTTCTTTAATTTATTTATAAATTATGTTTAAACCCTTGTTTATAATTTATTTACAAATTCATGTACATATTATTTACTAACTATATTTATTTTCAAGTATATAAAAGAAATGTAATTTAAATCTTTAATTAAATCTCATTTTACATATTTACAAACCAACCTTACATATATATGTGTGTATCAAAGCTTCTTATTCATTTATATATATATATATATACACACACATTATACATACATTTCAATTATTTGTACATACACAACTTTTAAAGAAAAATGATTTGAAAATAATTTTATATTAAATAAATAATCACATATAAACATATATATATTAGTTTCTTAAAGTATAAAGCTTTTAAATTCAATCGTAACTTCCAAATTACAAAATATGTTTTAAAATTTTGAAAACATGTTTTTATTTGTTAAATTCAAACTAAAACTTCCTATTCACAATATATATACAGTATAATACATTATAAATATAAAATATTTTAATATTAGCCTTGAAAATTATTGTATTGAATTTTTAAACATAACTTCAAATCACAATATATACATACATATTACAATTTGTAAACATATCTTTTAGTAAATTAAAACGAAAGACTTCCTATTTACAATATATATACACCAATATATACACACCAATATATATACATTATAAATAGAAAATAATTATATTAGCTTTAAAAAGATAAAATTTATCAATTAAATATTTATAAAAGAAGATTATTAAACTAATTTAAATATTTATTAATAAAGATTATCAAATTGTTATTGCCTAAAATTTCAGGTCATAACATTCCTCCCCACTTAAAAGAATTTCGTCCCTAAAATTTAAAAGCGAAGATAATTTAATAACTTATCTAAGGTTTTTATATTCAATCAGCAAACATACATATCAGCCAGATACCAACAATCATAGCAACCAATTTATTCTAACAAACAAATCTAACTAACTATCCTGACACAAATCAGGATGGACCTTCCTAACACTATCCAGAGTTTCCTAGGTACAAACACTAGGATACTCGCTCTACTGAATCTAAATTAGCTACACTACTTAGATCCTGAGCTCCTTCTCATCTAGATCTATAAAAATAAATAGGATATCAGACCACAGGCAAGTCCTGCTCAATTACCAAATCCTCATGAACTGCAGATTTCACAACTAGTGATGAATCATACACGTACTCCCTTAGAGATACGTGAAACACCATGTGAATCCCAGCCATCTAAACTGGAAATTAATCCTGTAGACCATACACTTATTTTTTCGAAGATCCAATATACTCGGAGCTAGCTTTCTAGTCTTACCAAATCTTATTACTCCATTGATTGGAGAAACCTAAATCAAAACCATATCTCCAACTTCGAATTCCAAATTTTATCATCTCTTTTCCATAAATTTCTTTTGACGATCCTGGGCTACCTACATCCTTCCCTGAACTAGAACAATCTTCACAGACGACTCTTGAAACAATCTGGACCAAGAACAAGATGGTCTCCGGATTCTACTTAACAAGAATAGTCCTCTCAAGATCTACTGAATAATCCAAAACACAAACTCTACTCCACAAGCACTAGTAGACTTCAAACTTACTTCTCCTATTCGGAAAAGAAAAACAGGTGCACTTGCCATTATGGCCTTAGATTTCGAAAAACTTCCTGTAGAAACCCTCTAATCCAAAACCCATGTGAACTTCCATAGGAGTCTACGGTTGCTTCCACTCAAGAACAGCTGCCACCTTGCTTTCGCTGCGCAACTCTGATTTGGAGTAGATGAGAATGCCGTCGATGAACACGAGCACAAACTTGATCCATATCCCGAAAATATGGTTTATCAGATCCATCAAGTCTTAGTGACCTATCCGACTTAGTCACAAACACCTCAGCAGAACCCCTGCTAGAAAACTAGATCTGATCAATCCTTTTCCAAGAATTCTGAGATGCTACCTCAACTCTTCTCTCTCTAGGAGCCATCCTTCTACTAGGTTGAACCATCGGTATCGCTTCTGGAACCAAGCCGATACGGAACTAAACCTTCCGATGCGGGTAAACCTCTGACTTCCTCGAAGACGTCCGAAAAATTTCTGATAACCTTGATAACTCCTATCTCCTCTTGAGATGCCTCAATGCCAAGCAAAAGATACTTAGGCAAAATATCGAATTATCGCAAGTCACTTTTGCGATCTTACCCAGTTCAGTTTTCAAAGATACTGTTCTCTCTTCACATATTAGAACAGCTTAAACTTGACTAACCCATCCAAAAGATCTTCGATCCTCAAAGCCATATCAACCAATTCCATAAAGAGCTTTCAATGTGGCATACATCTTCTCAAGAAACTCGGCCTCAAAACCAAATACAAATTCCCTGCTAAACTTAGTCTCATCTCCGATATAGACAACTTCCTTGCTAGAGATCCAGATAACTTCTACACTGACGAGTCTTCCATACGGTAAGCATCAACTGCTCCTCAAATACTTCCTTATCTTGCTCCAAGAGAAAACACCTCGGGAACATCCATGCTTACTGCGTCTCACCACGCAGCTATTCCTTCTGAAGTTGTCAAAATGCCATCACTCGCTTCTGCTCATCCGAACGATCCAAACTCTTGAAAATCCACTCACCCGAGCGCAACCAAGCTCATACTTCAATGATGGATTATGATCCTTGAAAAGTCTTCCCTCCAAGATTGATGAAATCTTTACACCGTGCCTCAAAGCTCACTCGAGGCAGTATTAGGTCTACAGCCTCAGCAGATACTCTTCCAACCTCAACATATCGGACTCCTTCCATTAGTGGCAGTCATGCTACACTCACCACTGCCCTATTACCTTTAGAACTCATGTTGGAAAACCCGAACAGGTAACCCAAAAGATTAGGTAGATATATATACACACACACACACAAGTACGCTCTCTCAAGAAAGATATCACTCTAAAGCCTAGGTATTCACTCAACCTGGAGATCTGATACCACTTTGTAACGACCCGCCTTTCATTCCTTAGAAAGACGCATCATTATTAAGAAAGAAAGGTATAGAAAAAAGAGAGATAGAGAAGAAAGAACTAAACAATGTCAGAATCTCATAGTGGAATGAATAAAATATATTACATCACATAAGATATAACATAGTATCATATACATCAGAGTTACACAGCTTATACATCACAAAATAGATAGTTATAAAGGTCTGTCGACCATACAACTCAAGTACAATACAGACATCAACATAGAGATACAGACACAGCAGAACCATTATATCGACATGTTGAAGCCTCCTACTCCAAACCACCTCCATAATTCGTCAATGCTAACCTGAATCCCTTGGCTACTCGTAAAAATTTGAGTACCCAAGGGTTTAATAAAACAGAAAATAAATTCCGGTTCAGACATAGATCTGCTGTGAGTGAACGGGTTAAAGTTGCTTAACTTTGAAAAACAAAAGGTATCTCGTAAGACTTCCCGCACATAAACACGGAAAAGTTTTTACCTTACGATAACCAGTGATATTATAATACTGTCTAGGGTTTCAAGTAAAATAGAGAAATAGCTGGAATGCTTACATCTCACATTCCAACATATTTGGGCACAATCAAAAAGTACAACACTTATTAGAGATTGGATTCCATACAATGGCAGGGCTACTGGGGTATCGCCCACCACAGTACGTGGCCTAAATCACCGTACCAATGATCCACCCTAAATCCCCTGGAACACAAGGCCGAAACCATCCCTTACTGGACAGTCCTGAACATGACAACCCTGCAGTTGGCCGCGAACCAAATGCCCACTAAGCCGAATAAAAGGGACCTCTAGACAGGGGAAATCTCGTCCTACTTGAGCGCGACCCACTTAGCCTTGCTACACCTCCCTTGTTTTAGCTATTCTCGGCTGATGAGGCTTGAGGCTATGATTACCTTTTTAGAACACATCTCTTAGAATGCTCAGCGTCCTCCAGTGACGATGTTCTGAAAGCATTCAATGCATACAAGTTGGTTCTGGGTTCGAACCTCAGAGTTAACGGCAATATCCCTTGCACTCTGAGTTTTCATCTCGAACTTCACTTGAGATTCGCGACCTATCGTTAAATTTGGATCAATGTGGTTTTCGGATATCCAAATTTGGAAATCCAATCCCGGTCTCACCAAAATCCAAAACGCCGTCTTTTAAGGCCAAGTTGTTTTAAGTTAAAACAATTTAATTTATTATCTATATTCACACAGATAGATAATTCACATATCAAAGATAGATAATCGATATCATCACAATTCAACTAAAGCATCTCATATCACTGATCAGTACACATCCCATATCAGAGATATCAAACAATCCAAGGCATTCCATATCATTCAATCATTCATAATCAAAGATTAATTAGCCACATCATCCCTAATTAATTTATTTAACCACCAACGAATTAAATTAATTACTTTAATTACTATTAAATCTTACTTAACCATTAATTAATTACAAAAATAATAATTAATCATCCCTTAATCATCATCTTAATTAATCATTCTTGATTAATTATTCTTCAATTACATTAAGTAATTAGCCTTTAATTAATTACACAAATTAATTATCCCTTAACCATTAATTAACCCTTAATTATTCTCATTAATTAATTATTAATTAATTACATTAATTAATGATCCTTAATTAATTACTTTCATTAATTAATTATTCTTTAATTAATTACAATTAACAAGTAATCTTTAATTAATCGCATTCATTGATCTACTTTAATTAATCACATTCAGTAATTAACTATCCTTAATTACTTAATTAACTTCTTAATTAATTATATTAATAAATCCTTTAATTAATTACCCTGAGTAATTAATCATCAATTACTTCCATTAAGTAATTATCCTTCAGTTACTTTCCATTAAGTAATTCCCCTTTTATTAATTACATCCAGTAATTACCCATTAATTACTTACACTAAGTAATTACACTATTAATTACATTAAGTAATTATACTTGATCAATCGTCAAATGATTGTCTTTAATTAATTAATCTAGTTAATTAACTTAAATTAATCACATTAATTTAATTAAGTACATTGAGTAATTAATCCCTTTAATTACTTCCATTAATTAATTACTTTTTAATTAATTACCTTTAATTACTTAGATCAATTACCCTTAATTAATCAAGAAATTAACTATCCTTGATTAATTAAACCAATTATCTTAAATTAATTACATTAATTAATCAACTCATAATTACAATTTAATAATCTTTAAATTACATTCACTAACTATCCTACTAATTTACCAAGTAATTATCCTTTGATTATCAACATTAATTAATTAACCTTTATTAATTCATTAGGTGATTAACCTTTAACTAATTACACTAATTAATTATTCCTAATAAATCAAAAATCTTGATTATTTAAAGATAATTTCTTCATCTTATCACTCACCTAAATCTTATTAAATTAAATACTTGAAATCGATTTATAAAAATCAATGAGATCTTTTTGATTGATTTAAAATCTAATACACCAATCTTAATTATTTCTTAATTTCAACATTTATTGAAAATAGTTAGGAATTTATTGCAAAATAACCTAACATATAATTTCTTTTATAACAAAACAAATTTAAATATTACTTTATCATTTAAACCATTAAAACTTGTTTAAACATTTTGCTTGGAAAACTAATTCATTTTAAATATACTTTAAATCCTTAAACTTGTTTAAAACATTTTGTCTTTTATAAAACTTTATTTTGTTCAAAACCAGGTTACAAAATTTATTTTGAAAACCCATCCATAAACTTTAAAACTTATTCAAGCTTTATACTAAAATCTGGAAACCATTTTAATTCGCAAATAGAAAACCCGACCCTAACACTAGTGATCCCCGAGATCACACTCGAGAAACTCGCTGTCATAAAAACTTCAAGACACACCCACTATCGTTCCGAATTCGTCCCGAGATCACCGCATCTTCCTAAACCCAATGATCAACTTCAGATACACAAACGTGCACAGTGCACTTGCACGGCGACTTCGCTCGAACCAACTACGATGGCTCCAACATATCGCCGTCATCTTCCACAGATAACATCGTAAAATGAAATCGGGCAATTCAAACCAACCTGGAAAATACAACGTCGATGGAAAATCCCAATAACCGATGAACTAGACTTCGAGGACCCTCGCCTATCACAGCGAAGCATCGCCTTGTCTACCAGCGTCGATTCCCTTATCGCGATTCGTTCCAATGCACTAACGACCATGGGACCATTCCGATCATTAAACTCAACAAATAGCCCCTCAAAACCCTATCCCGCCGTCCCTTGGCCTCCACAACATATTACAAAAGCTCCGACCAATTTCCAGAGATTAACAACCCTAAAGCCACCCTCGATATCAACCCCAAGCTTCATCTCGACATAGATCGTCGGTAATTGCCGATAATCTTAAAACTGAACAACTCAAGATATCTCATCAATTTCCTATTTAAAAATCATGATATTCACCTCATAATTCATCATTTTGCTTAACATTTCAAATTATATATTCAAATATTGAAATTAGCATGATCAATTTTAACCCATTTTTTATTCCTACTGTTATTTATAAATTTTTAAAGTAAAAATTCCACATATACACTTGAATTTATTTTTAAAAATAATGTTATACTGATACAATCATTTCATCTTCGTAGATTTTGGACTAAAATTGAATATTTGTGAAGTAATTGAATTAATTCGGTTTGTTTTTTTGAATCTGTGTTCACAGTAGATTTTAGTAACATACATATATGTTCACAAATATATAATATATCTCAAACCATATTCAGTTAAATCATCATGCAAACAACTTCTTATATATAGATTCACCACATGAATTATGTATATAGATTTAAACTATTTTTTAAAAAAAAAAGTTTACTCTCCCATTTCTGAAACAGAGGACCAGAGTTTAGCTTTTGAATATGAAACTGAAAACGGATATTTGCTCTGGAACAAATTTTAATCTGTAGCTTCAATTTGTTTTGATTATTTGAATCAGATTGAAACTGAACTTTTTGATGTTGAACTGATCTTTGTATTTGGTCTGGAATTAAATCTACTACCAGGTTTGATTCAGCTTCTGTTTCCAGATTGATTTCCAGGTTTTCATTCTTTTGTTTTTGATCTTTTATTTTTCTCTAACTTTTGTTTTAGTTGGGAAAGGAAGAAGAGTTGAGAAAGTTTTGAGCTGAAGAATAAGTAACCAGGTTTCTTTCTTTTAAAACATATCCTTTTTTTATATAATTTAAATTAAAAGAATTCATAATGCCACTTGTTTTATTTAATTACACTTGTTAAGGTATGTTAAGGGTAGATTAACACTTGTTAATGTATTTATGTTCCTTCTTACAAATGTCATAAATTTTTGTATTTATGTAAAAACCCTTAACTTCATTTTTTATTTATAATTTATGTTTTAAACCTTTTCTTTAATTTATTTATAAATTATATTTATACTCTTGTTTATAATTTACTTACAAATTCATGTATATATTATTTACTAACTATATTTATTTTCAAGTATATAAAAGAAATGTATTTTAAACCTTTAATTAAATCTCATTTTACATATTTACAAACCAGCCTTGCGTATATATGTGCATCAAAGCTTCTTATTCATTTTTTCTTTTTTATATATATACATTATACATACATTTCAATTATTTGTACTTACACAACTTTTAAAGAAAAATAATTTGAAAATAATTTTATATTAAATAAATAATCACACATATATATATATGAGTTTCTTAAAGTATAAAGCTTTTAAATTCAATCATAACTTCCAAATTACAAAATATATTTTGAAATTTTGAAAACATGTTTTATTTGTTAAATTCAAACCAAAACCTCCTATTCACAATATATATGCAGTACATATACATTATAAATAGAAAACATTTTAATATTAGCCTTTGAAAATTATTATATAGAATTTTTAAACATAACTTCAAATCACAATATTACATATATATATATATGAAAACATATCTTTTATTAAATTAAAAACAAAGACTTCCTATTTACAATATATATACATTATAAATAGAAAATACTTTTATCAGCTTTAAAAAGATAAAATTTATCAATTAAATATTTATAAAGAAGATTATTAAACCAATTAAATACTTATTAATAAAGATTATCAAATTGTTATTGCCCAAAATTCCAGGCCATCACAATTTGTTTTGAGCTAATAAATTATAGGTGATGTATTTCAACGTTAAATTGTTGAAATAAATCTAAAGTAATGAAAATTAAGTTTTAAAAACTTTGTTTTGATAATTTGAGAAGAAAATGATCAATTGTTGATTTTATTTGAGTTATGCAATAGTGTTGCAAGTTATTGCTTATACTAAAGCTTTTATTGTATTTAAAAAGGGGGAAAATGAAGTAAATCTGTATTTTATTAATATAAAAGATGGAATATGGTTTAAAAATAGTATTTCGATGATAAGATAAATTGGAATATTTATTGTAATTTATTTGTCAAGATAATAGTTTTTGTACAAGCTATTGCATTAAAAATGATGTTTTACACTAAAATAGTGCAAATTGTGTAATGTAATCGAAAATAGGGTCTTATGGTTAAAAATAACTTTTTATAATAAAATAAATTTAATTTTTGTTACAATAACAATTTTATTTCATAACAGTTAGATGTATACATTTTTGTTTGGTTTTTAAAATAAAGTAAAGTGTGTATATGTTCATAGTATAAGATAAAAATGTACATTTCTTATATTTTCTCTAAGCATTTTGGTTTTGGGCTTAATAGGGGTAGAAATGGGATCCAAAGCCCATTATCTAGAGGTTTCTGGTGAGGAAAGAAACACAGTACGTAGTTTTCATTTTCTCATCTTCCCCAAATCAACTTTCCCAAAAAACAAAAGAAAACAATGGTTCCTCTTCACTAAAAATCAATTTCAACTCATTTTAGCTGCAAATTAAAGAAGAAATCCACTTATATCAAGAATAGAAAAGGTAATCACAACCAATACCTAAAGAAATTTCATCTAAATTCTTAGAATTTGAAATGATCTTGTCTATAACAAATTTTCTTTGCTGTGCATGTCTTGTTTCAGCTATTTCAAGTGCTTAGGACTTCAATTCATAACTAAAGATCATAATTTGCAGCCAAATTCGCTGCTAAATCTTTAAGATGAGTGCAAACTCACAAATTTGCTAGCTGAAAATGAATTTTGCCATAACTTTTTTATTTGTTATCCAAATTAAATAATTTTACGTGTTCCAAAAAGCTTAGAGTTTGTTCTTAAAGTTTTAAGTTTTGAGGTTTTGAAATTTTGAAGTTATGTTGATCAAAACTGCGTTTGATTATTGCTATCCCGAGATAAAAATGACAGCATATTGAAATTTAGACCTCTGAACTGGTTTAACCATAACCTTTTCATTTGTTATCTAAATTCAATAATATTAGATGTTCCGGAAGGCTTAGAATTTTTTATAAAAGTTTACTGTTTTGAGGTTTTTGAATATTTGAAGTTATGTTGATCAAAACAGCGTTTGATTGTTGCTATCCTGAGATCAAAATGACAGCATATTGAAATTTAGACCTCTAAACTGTTTTAACCATAACTTTTCATTTTTATCCAAATTCAATAATCTTAGATGTTCTAGAAAGCTTAGAATTTGTTCTAAAAGTTTCGTGTTTTAAGGTTTTTGAAAATTTGAAGTTATGTTGATCAAAACTGAGTTTGATTGTTGCTAGATCAAAATGATAGCATATTGAAATTTAGACCTCTAAACTATTTTAACCATAAATTTTTCATTTGTTATCCAGATTCAATAATCTTAGATGTTCTAAAAATATAAGAATTTATTCTAAAAGTTTTATGTTTTGAGTTTTCTAAAATTCTGAAGTTAGTTTGGTCAAAACTGTGTTTGATTGTTGCTATCCCGAGATTAAAATGACAGCAACAATGATTGTTGATCTTAGAATTGTTTTAGCCAATATTTGACGAGTTGAGAGGTTCGAGATCTCCTATTATAGTACCAATAATCGATGAGAACTGCTTATAGATGTTGTTTTACTCGTCGATGAGATGAGGCGAATCTTGAGATGAGATTTTCCCCTTACAGGAATTATGGTTTATGAGAAACTACTATGAGATTTATTTTCACTTTCCGATGATACGAGGCAAGATATATGAGTATTCTGAGATTTTGAGGTTTGAGATTTTATTTTTATGATGTGGAGTAAACTAGCGGTTAGTAAACCGTTTAGTGCGAACGTGTGGTATGAGATGCACACTAACACTTTTCGGGTTCCTTTCGAGAGTTTTTGACACATCCATGAGTATGCCAGTGCTATAGACCTTCGGGTCATCCGAGTTAAGCGACTTCGATCAACACGAGTTAAGCGACTTCGGTCACCACGAGTTATGCAACTTCGGTCACCACGAGTTATGTGACAGCGGTCACCATGAGTATGACCTTCGAGTCCACGAGTTTGGTACCTAAATTATAAATAGCACTGGACAAGAGTTTAGCACGTGCAGCAATGCTTCAGCTTTGCAATCAGGGATCTGGCCAATCCGTTGTTTTCTGAGTTTTATACAATTTCCCCATTTTGAGATATTTTTGTTACATCGATGCTTAGTCCTACATAAGATGTTATATATGGTGATTTCGTTTTTTATGATATTTTAACTTTATCTTGAGTTCCATGAGATTCATATTGGAACTTTGATGAGTTTCTCTTATGACTTTCATATGATTCCTTACATTTGAGTTGAATGCCATTAAGTATGGATTCCTTATGTTGAATTAAATCTATTCATGTAACAACCCTTTGTGAACATATACCATGCATTGAGATTATAGTATACTCATGCACTTCCTTTGTAGTTAAAGGAAGAATTCCCTTAAGCACTTATATTCCTCTTATCTTACACTAATGTCAAGTTTTAGTTAGCCTGACCTATGTATTTATTACTCGGGTCGGACCGAGTTGCAGGTTAGGTAGTTCGACTCTTAGCTTGCTTTACCTTTTGGACTTCACCATCGACTTAGGATATGGCATTGTTTTTGTATGGTAGCATTTCTATTGGGAACTTGTGATGTATATATTCTTTTGTGGGGAATGTATGTATATGTTGTGGTTGTATACCGCTAGTGGCGTGTTGTATTACATTTGATGATGTAATCATATGTATCGTTTCTATGTTACAGTTTTGTGACTTGTAATCGATATACTTAATATGTTTTTTTTTATGAATCAATCCTATAGCCACCATTGTAGGGTGTTACATAGGAATTAAGTATGTCAAATACTCAAGACGAACTGAAAAAAAAGGAGTATAAATATCGACGTACTTTGCTCTTATCTAATGCAAGACTATGATGGTCACCCTTAACCAGCCCTATTCTCTGCATTAGCAGACATGATTACTATGTAATTCTCTTTGTTAATGTGGGTCTCAGGGTGGGCGTCACATCTTGGTGCCCACAGTGGTAATAAATAATGCACTACCCAACATTTAGAGAGCATTACATACTCTAGTCTCAACGGATACATCAATATCCAGTCTTGATGCATCCTGACTAGGAACATTTAAAATTGTAATTTCATTTTCATTGTGATAAATTACTCACGATTACAACACTTTTAACTACTATCATAAAAATGCACCGTTTATGGATTTTCTATTAATTATATTTTTAATTAAATTAATCAATATAACATATAATATCAAGTATTAAAAAGAAAGAAAACACCTTTTTTCAAACATGATTGGTTCTCAGGCATGATATATGTAATAAATTATATAATTGCTTCTAGGGCGTACCCTTAAGTCTATCGATCTCTCATTTGCACTAGGGATCAATTTTGCAATCTAATTCAAACTTTTTTAATCAGCATTCTCAAAACTAATTGAGTCAGTCCCTCAGTGAATGGGTATGCTATTATGTTTTAATTATCTACTCTGTTAACTCTTTCCAATGCTAATAAGCTACCTTTATCATGTGGAACAATTCAAAGTACGTATCTTGATTTCTAGTGAGCATTGAGTTCTGTTATGAACTATGTCGTGTCATTTTTATCATATAACAATGTTATTGGATTCTCAACATTTGAAATTACATTCGGATGAATTATAAATTTGAGAATTTATTACATATACACATTGTTTTATTGTGGCATTATTCAAGTCAATGAATTAACCATAATCTTTTCAGTTTGGAACATTTCAAGTAAAGATTCTGAACTTGAATTTAATATTGCATATTATACTCAACATCAATTAAGAAGTTTGAATCCGAACGCTGCTCCATAAGTAGTTCGTTGTTTTTGTAAACAATTCTCTAGTATATCATAAATACACGAGAACACTCCAAACTACCATTTAGTGGTATCGATTTGGATTTAGTATTTTCTTCATGCATCAAATATACAAACAAATTATGATACCGTAGACATCATAACATGTATGATAATTCCTACTGCCTATGCATAAAGAATCCATCTAACATGTTCCCTATTAAACATTTTAATAAAATGTCCTTGCATATCATTTTGGGACATTCCCTATATCTTTTATACTTTCTAAAAAAGAAATCATTTACAAATCCAAACTGAGTATTAAAACAACTAAAATCGATTTTAACACAAGTACATTGTTAAAAAATTAGCAATGTGTTGTTTACTTATTGTTTAGAAATATCAATGTATATTTTAACATTCTTTCTTATAAACACACGCTTCCTCTGCACTTTGATAGAAAATAAAACTATTTGATACTTTTATCAAAATACTTATTCAACTTTGATGCTTATAAAATGAAACTTTCGTATCATTTATTGGATTATATACGAAAACGCACAACCTCTATATTGCTCCCCCTGACTTCAAGACACTTTAGCTGGTATATGCAAATAGTCTACTCTATATCATTACTTAGAATTTTCTTTTTCATCAATATGTACCTAATCACAAAGTCTTACAAAGCGATAATTTAGTGAGTAAATTCGAATGAACTGGAGCATAAAGAATGGTGATTCTATTACGTCAATTTCAACAATTGAAACTTATGGTAATATTCCTATCAATGCGGCTCACTATTTTCTAACAACATTTATCTTTCTCATAAGGACAGATATATGGCCAATGGATAGTATCCCTTTTGGGTACATTTACCAAATCATATTTTTGATAATGTATTTGGAATATATTTCATATCTGTGCATTATACCATATCATGGAGTCAACACTTTTAATGGTTTAATTAAACAACCGAGGATTATATATATTTTCGACATGGATAAGAAACTCATTGTTTTTCTTCAATATGCGAGAATACTTATTATATAATCTAACGTAATGTATTCATGTAGGTAAGTTAATCTTCATTTCATCTCATGTAATCAGCTTTATCTTTGGATCGTATCTAATTTCATTTTACTACCAATAATTTCTCAAAGAAATTCCTTCACTATGAAGTTAGTACTTCCTAACAGTGGTATAGATATTCATAAACATTTTATGGGTTTTATTATTTATAAAACTAATTTTTTAGTTATAAAACTTATGTTCAAAAAATAAATATGTTATCCAATGACAGTCTTCCGAAACTTATTTTGGGGAGATTCATACATGATCCCTTACGAACGATTATTACATGTAGAGTTTCGATTTGCACAACCTGCTAACTTCTTGACCTAGGATATGTTGGGATTTCTTATAACCCTTATCTTATATGATTTTGTACAATATTATTTATATGAAATAATATTAACCTTGTGTACTACTCTTAAGCACGTGTCCTTATAGAAAGAAATTAACTCAGTTTCACTCATAATTAACCTTACTTTGTCTAACAAAGTTAGATTGCTCCTTATCGATACATCATTATATATTACAGGGAGAGGTGACTTTTGAAATTGAATCTTTATTCATTTTTTGGTATGTTCACAACCTTTTCCAATAATATACTCACGCATTCAATCAAATCGAATCATTTCTATCGCATGTTACATTATTTACTTCCATTTTATATTCTATGAGCTTATCTTACACTTATACAAGCATATAAAATATACATCTCCATGTCTATGATGACTCATTGGTAAATATGACGAAGTATGAGGAAATATTTTGGTATTCATAGACTTACGATTGCATGCATCTATATGCATGCAATCCAAAAAGTTCATTAACCCCTATGGTGCTTCCACTAAATGGGTGCATAGCCCTTTAACTATATGAGATATAATTGACTAGTATCATATGATTTATAATCATGTAATAAAAATTATTTCTCAAAACTATGGCTTGGTCTATAATTCCAAAACAATTGTAAATAATTGAGATACTTCGTTATTTTCATTTGCATCATATTTGTTGTAACTTATACCAGATTATAGTTTTATTTCATATTGAATGTTCATAATATTCACACTGAAATATAATTTCATTTAACATCTAAAAATTGTCTATTTCATAAATAATATTAGGTATGTTTTATGAAAATAATTTTTCTAACTTAAGCAATAATAAGACCTGCACTGCGTACTCCCACTATTTCCCTTATTGCTGTAATAGCATACTGAATTCAGAGGTTCATTATCCACTTAATTAGACTATTTATTTTATTTATTGCAACTAGTTTATAGTAAAGATTTTTTTGATCAAATATATATCTTGAACTCAAAGAAATAATCTCATAGAAAATAATTTTTTATATGAAAACACATTTCGGAATAGAAACTATAAGTATCAAGTATTAATATTGCAATTCTCGTCTATGTTTCTTTATGAAGCAGAAGTGACTATTCACTTTATTCTTCCCAACTGTACCTTAAATCACATCTACTCTTGTACATTCATTTTTCTTTCTAAATAGTCAAACCATTCAAAAGAATACCCTTACTACAATATCACAACAAATTCTTTACAAGGATGCATTTGATCATCCGCAATATTTAAGGACACCAAATATGGTGCAACTTATATACAAATCATTGAATATTCGATCTTATAGTACTGTTTATTTGGCTGTTTCTAATGAACTAATTTCATTAAAGTATAGTACATTACGAACTATGAATATTCCTCATATAACATTTATACACGATGGCATATGAATCGAATATCCATAATCTTGTATAGCTTTTAGAGCTTGAAACTCATCGAATGCAATATACAATCTCGACTAAATAAATGTGTAAGCGTCCAAATTACGAATGTATTTAGTAGTTGTAAAATTAGATGTTTGCATGGGTATTAAAACATTAACATGCAAGAAACATTTATTAGTAAGTACATGTTATATTTTTATTTGTCAATATTTGACTCAAATCATTTGTATATTTTAATTGATAAACGTTTTATCAATCGTATCAAATGCTGTAACAAACCGGATTTTCGATCCACAAAAATCGACATCAATATGTCCACTGTATAGAATACCGAGCAATCGAGTGTCGGATACACCAGTTCATTAGGGATGAAGAAGGAAGACGTAAAAAATAAAAACATTGAAACTCACAATCGCAGCGGAAAGAAATATAATATATAATAACAGATTTTTATACAAAAGAAGATGTAATTTTTATACTTACAATCATCATACTACATCAATCTGTGCATCAATCTGGACAGTTGTAATAACTTGTCCTCAAACAGCAGAAATGTAAACTAAGTATGGAGTTACGTCTCTATCATCCAGCTTGTCTCCTGAGCTCCACCGCATCCTATCCTGAATCTATATATTCGGTCTTACCCGAGTATTATAATAAAATAACACCCGAATCAGTTTGAAAAACTTGTGCGAGAAAACACACTCAATTGAATTATTAACTTTTATCAAAATCCTTCAGAAACAAAGGTATTTCGTAAGGCCACGTCATACATAAACACGACGGGTTTTTACCGTACTACAACCAAAACAATTTTTATCAAAACCATCTGATATTATAATAGTGTCTATAGAAAGTAAATAGAAAATAGTTGAAATGCTTGCATCTCACGTTTCAGCATAGTTGGGCACAATCAAAACCGTATGGCGCTTGTTGGAGAGTGGACTCGGACAATGACTAAGCACTGGAGTACCACCTATCATGGTACACTTCTAGAAAAATATACCGAGGACCTCTCCAGGATCCCTTACAACACAAAGTCGGTCCTGTCCTTAACTTGGATAGAACCGAATATGTTATTACATCGGGTGTTCCCACCCTTACTGAGAGCTCCTTTTCCATGCACCACCATATCCGTAATTTATAATATATCCCAGGGTATCTAGAAAGGTGATAACATACTATAACTAGATGTGATCCACTTAGCCTTGCTGCATCTCTCATGATTTTCAGTCATTTCGATTGATGGGGCTTGAGGCACGATTACCTTTCAAGAACAATTTCACTTAGAATGCTCATCGTCCTCAAATAACGATGTTCTAATAGCATTCGTCCATACAAGTTGTCCTGAGTCGGGACAAACCGAACCACCTACGTCACTATCTACACGATATCTATTCGTGACGCTCAAATCGGATCGAATTGGTTTTCATATAACTAAATCAGATCCCGATCTCTTCGTAACGATCAACGAAATTGGCTAATATTTGATAATTGGTTATCTAACTATCAAATAACATCCACAAGCAGTCACTAGGCCCATATTATAATTTTCTTCCAAAATATTTATTTCAAAATACCTTTATAAAGGTATATATTCAAATTCCTTTTCATATTCCAATATTTGAAAACAATTTCAAATACTTAAATCCATAGCAGGACATTTCGAAACCATTTCAATAATTAGAAATACTTCCAAATTTCCATTTTAAATACTTAGGAAAACATTTTAAGTCTTGTTTTCCAAAATAATGTCAAATATCAACGCTTCAGAGAATATTTTGTAACTTATCTTGTAAGTTTCCGGAATCATTAATTAAATTCTCTTCGACAATTTCCAAAACCCAGTATATTTATTTATAACCCCATTCAATAATTTATAACTTTTTTTATGAATTCAGATTTCATTTTCGAAGTTCCCGTATTCAACATTTTGAAATTCCATTTCTTCCAAATCCCTGATACAATTCCTCTCCTCAAAATCATATCCATTTATTAGCCCCATTTACGAATCTCGAGAGAATTTATAAATAAAATTTTCAATCATTTCAAAATTATATATATATAATAAGTATTCAAAAGAATAATTATTTATTTTAAAAACAAGTTTAAGTGGTCATTTAAAAATATCAAAACCATTTTATAGACATCAGTAAAATCAATTTCAAAGCTGATTTTAAAATTAAAATTTATTAAAATAAATATTAAGTATTTGAGAAATTTGCTTTTTGATGTACTTTAATTCTACTAGTTCAAAATTTCATAGTTTGATATATAACATTTTCCTTTTAAAAACAAACTAAAATACTTAAAATTAAAGATATTTCTTAAAAAAATTCAAATAGCAAATTCAATTTATGAATCTTCTCAATTTACAACCCATCGATTCCATTCTAGAATCCTATCCATTTCCACTTTTCAAAAGTAGTATCCACCATTTTTTTTCCAACCCTATTTCCATATTCTAATATAAATTCACACTATGAATTTTATATTTACAAATTTTCATCTGTTATCGATTTCTTTATTTATAAACATCGTTTATAAATTTATAACTTCTCTGAGTTTCACTTTTTATTAAAATAATCTCATTTATAAAATTCCATTTTATAAATTCAATTCCTTATAAATTCTATTCATTTCTGCCAATCAATTTTTAATTTCGATTTGAACTTCTTTCCGTATTTTCCAGAAATATCATTTAAAAATCCATCATTTCCTTTATATCATTTATTTAAAATCTCTATTTAAAATATTTTTATGAATGGTTAAATACAAACCAAAATCAATTATTGTTTTTATCCAAATCAATTTCTTAAAATAATCAAAATTTCCAAATGAATATTTTTATATTCAAAATCTACTTTTAAATCTTTTCAAATTCCAATAATTATAACTATGATATTAAAAATACCTAAAGTTATGCCAGTGCTACTATAACATCCAATAATTCACATCACAACAATAATCTATAACAGATTATTCTAACACACCAAAAATTATTATATATGAAAACAATCAATATAAATCTGAGGAATCCAATTAGATTTCTCGAACCTGTTTTTCCTGCATCCGCAGATGTTAATACAACATAAAAATATCAATCCCACTTCGAGGGGGATATCGTGGTATATAGAGTCATCCGCTATTATACGGGACGCATAGGGTCTCATCCACTCCAATAGGGGTGTTTATATCCAACTACTAATATATATACTAATATATCTATACTATAATGCAAAACCTTGGTCAAACCGGTCAAAGTGAAGCCTTTTTGGCACTTCCAAAAACACCCTTATGGATATCAAAGTTATAACATCACTCAAATACATTTTAGTCATTGTCCCCACCCGCATACTAATTGCACACGACTCCACGTTCACATTTTCCCATCAGTTATCACTTTCGAACAACTGCAACCAAGACAATTCCTCCTCATCTCTCATCTCTCATCTCTCATCTTCTACCACGTTACTTATATTTTATTCATCTTATCGGAACTCGAAAGCACCACTTACTATCGAACTTGAATCGAAGGCAAAGCAGACTTTTGCGCCAACATCCCAACGGAGTTGATAATGTCAAACGATAAACCTTTGCGAATCATTTGGGGCAGAATCGAGCATATTCAAGCAAAGGTTCGTTAGATTCCGGTGAAGCAATGCAATAAACAGCAAAAAAATTAGGCATCTAAGTCAGTTCACCGACGTCACATCAACAATTGAACAACCCAGGTATAAAACGTTAAAATTTTAAATTTTTACCTTTTAGAAAGAGTATTTATTTTCTAATCAGGTTTGTAGTTTCCTGTTAAATTCATTGTGTAGTTTTGAAATTGCAACAAAGATACAGTGAATTTGTTTAGAAATGTATTTTATTCCTAATTTGTTTGGGCTTGGAAAATTTATGGAAATAATGTAAAAAAAATCTGTTGAAGATGTCTTTCAAATGATTTGGTGTTAAAATTTTATTTTATGCATCACTAATTTCAAGGTTTTCTACAAAAAAAAGCAGAAGTTGATGCTAATTGTGGATTGTTTCGTTGTAGCTTCCCGTCTTAGGTTTAGTCCACATTAAGATTACATGGTTGCAACTGCAACGCATAATTAGGTGGTATTACATTGTAAATAATACATTTCCTCTTCTTATATGTTAAGCATTTGTGAACCAAAATACCAGTCATTAACTTTTCTTTAGTTCATGTTTCTGTTTGTATATTATTTTATTGGTTTAAATTCAACCGTATTTGTCTGATACTCCATTAGCAAGATGAGTATTAGCAAGAACTTAAAGCTTGCTTAAAAGTTAAAACTGTCAAAAACAATCAAACTATGTGTGAGAACATTAATGCTCATCGACCTACCATAGCAGTACCAGTGATTTTGTTCTATAAATCATAACTTCTTCATAAATACTATTCAACTTTTGGCCCTAAAATGAGACAAGCCGTAGGAACCCAGAACCTATATTAAAATATAAAAAAACAGTCAAAAGTAAAATGCAAAAATTAGTTCTTATCCACCAACTACCCTTGCTTTTTATTAATACATTTTCCTATTTTATAATTATATAGGTGACCATATTTGTCTGATACTCCATTAGCAAGATGAGTATTAATGCATATTTTAGTAAGGAATGATTAAACATAGTTCTATCAATTAGTTCTCTCTTTATTATTGATGGTTATTTGATGCATTCATTATGTTTGTGATAATGCTAGAGCTAACGCTTATGAATATTTGTTCTTTTAGTGCAAATTTAAACTATTACTTGGCACAATTTGTTTTATCTACTATGTTTGCTTTCTTAAGTTATTAATATTCTGAATTTTATTATAATTCAAAGTAATTGGTAAGACTTTATAGAGTTTAGAAACCATGTGCAATTTGTTGTCTCCCAAAGTTGTAGTTTGCTGTAGTTTCTTTATGTACTAACTTGGTAATATTTTGTTCTATAAGATTATGTTATGTGAAATATTTTTTTCAAATTTGTAATCTTTAGCATGATAGTTAGTTCATACCTAAGATTTATTCTTTAGATAAATAATATAAGGCAAAAAATAGTGATAATAATCTGTAATTTCAGTTTACTACATTTTAATGAAAAAAAAGACTTATATTAGTTGTATGCAGCTAACCCTGTATTTAAAATTGGATACTGACTTATTTTAAAGGTTATGTTTGTCAATCTATTTGCCCACTTGCCCATGTCATCCACGTCTGTCTATCCTGTAGTACTCTCATCTTCTACTTTTTCCCAAACTACTCCCCTTTCACTTTCCCGTACTGCCTTATATTCCTAACAAGTGTTTGCCCCCCTCCACTTTCTCCAGTCGATCCATATTGTTCATTCAATTTAGTTCCCCGATAACCCCATATTTTTTACTCCACCAAAAATTGTAACGTAATTCCAAATCCTTACAGACGGCAGATAAAATACTATTGCTAGGGTTTTCCCATTTTGGGGGCAGTTGGGGTAGTACAATAGGCGACTACAATGTTTTTTGAAAGCTGCGAACACAGGTATTTCTTCATTTTAGGTATGTGGTTGCAAAATTCAGTAGGTGTAGATATGCATTATGTAGCTTTCTCAATTTAAAATCATATGAATTAAACGATGCAGTAAGTGCCCTTTTGCAACTCACTTCCCCCCTCCCTTTCAAAATGGCGACTGGAAAGTCCAAAGCTAAGCAATATTTTCAAAAATATGAACATAGAGTCAAGGACAACTAATCGTTGTTATCTAAATTAACCAAAAAACTATATTACAGTCCAAACCTGAAATTAGTAAAAGTGATTTCAAGATCTTTGTTTATAAGATTGTTAAAATATCAGCAGTAATGTGTCTAGGTTTGCGAAACTGAAGTAAGCTTGAAAAAAAAAAGCACTATATCCATTTTGGCCAACTTGACATCTACGATTTACCTACTCATTTTTGTTGATGCAAGTGGTTATCTTATTTTTTAGCTAATTGCTTTTGATCTAATAACTTGGCATTTGACTACTGTTGCTGGAAAACCGTTGAAAAATATTTCATGATTTAAATGCACTGAATTATGTACAAGCTTGGAACATAAATATGTGATGCTTTGCAAGAATTAGATGTATACACTACATAGACAGATCAGAATGTAACAAGTATTTTTTTTTCACCTATTAGAACCGATTCTCCATGTTTCGTGTGTATCAATTCTCTAATTCTAAATCTAAAGTTTGGGATCGCCATCAACTATTTTAACATTGACTACAGTGTACGCGACAACTAAGGATAAACTAGCAGGGGTAGTTTAAGACCGGTTAGCGCTCAGTCATTTTGCTTGACATGTAGCCGTTAAAGTTCATGAATCGTCTTATTCCTTGCTTTTTCAAAGGTAAGATTTTAGTAAATACGTTGTCTTAGAAATGGATTAAATTCGAGTAATTGGTTGTCTTTGCATCTCTAAAATAGTAAGTTGTGGGAAGTAGTGGAACTATAATTTTTTTTCCATTTGTTTGATGCTAAAATGCTATTTAAATAGCAATTTTTCATCTTCTGTTTTCTCTTTGTTCTGAGCATATTTCCACCTTTTAAAACTTAACTAAGCCAAATTGTTTGGAATTTCATGCTGGAATGGTTGCTGTAGTTTAACTAAAGGTTATGACATCCAAAGAGAAGTTGATGATTACGATGACAGTTATTTATTGACGCTATGTTCTTTAGTAGATGTGAGGTAAATATATGGAACAATTTATAAATTTATTAGTGCACATAAAGCAAGTCGTCAGAATTTCTAATCACAGCGGTATGATGATATAGCGAGAAATGCCATTTGACCATGGCTGGAGAAGGTGTATACAATTTACTATATACCTATTATTCATTGCTTCGGTTTAGTATCAATTTAAGTATTAATCTATTATTAACATGTACTTTGTGCCTTTATTGTAACACATTATTTTCCATCAAATCAACTTTCAGTGAAGCAATCGGCCAGTGGATATAAAGTGCAGTATGGTCCTAGGGAAGAAGATAACCGTGACAATGAATCTTTAATGGAATTTAATGAGGATGAGATATTCCAAGAAGGAAGAGAAGACATGAGAAGAATGATAGGGCATCATGAGCCAACTTTGAAGAATAAATAGCAGATGAACATGAGTCTTTTAAATTTGAGTTCTCTTTATGTTGACTGAAATTACAATATACTTACGTAATTCCTTATATATTTCTCTTCTCTGGAACAATAACTACCACCTAATGAGTAACAAATTTATATTTTTTTCCCTTTTTTGTAAAAAAAAAACTCATATATTGTGTAATCTGGGTAAGTGGTTGAAAAATATACCGAGCTTAAAGGAATCAGTTGATCTATTATTTAGTAAATGGTCTTCTTAGCTATTTCAATATGTTTTATCATGTTTGTCCTAAACTGACTGAATTGCCACCGTTCTACCATCCTTGCTATTTTCTTGCTGTAGATGTATCATTCTATTACCTGTTTTTAAAATATTTTTTTCCATTAGTTGAGGGTCACTATGCAGTATTAACAATAGTTATTTTCATAGGCAGGAACTAAAACCGGTATGTACAACAGTGAATAAACAGTAGATTCACAGGATACAAAATTCATTGCCGAAAATCATGCCTTAAGATATCAAGTATTAGATCGAAGAACTATTTAGTCGCCTTAGTATTAAATCTCATAAATAAAACCAGATGAACTTTTATGACATACGCTATCAGTTAATCAAAATGGCAAATAAAGTCTAGAAAAGTGACTTTTGATTATTGAGTAAAAAGAATAAATAACATTGACCATCATCCATATTTTGCAGGGATTCTATCTTACATTAGTGATATCTTTCTAGATAAATTAATGCTATGTGAATTTTTAACTGAACGATATTTAATAGTGGAGCTCTAAGGATTCTATAATATGTGCACTTATGTTTAACCAGATCAATTTCAAGCTGAGTTGAATTAAGTTATCCAATTTGGTAGCCAATAGGTGACATATATCCATCCTCTTAATTATAATTGTTTAGACGATAAATTTGCTAGAGGTTTAAATTAATTATGATTAGAATTTTATTTTAACATTATTTAGTTTTCTCATAATTTGAAATTTTCTATAACGCATGGATGTAAAAATATTGTCATGTGAGATTTCTAAACTAAACAATATTGTCATGTGAGATTTTAAAACTAAAAAATAAGTACAAACCATTGTCGGTTACATCATATAGCCATTATAACATTTTTATTTTGGCTAAATTATGCAATATATGCTGATCTCCTGCTGAAAAAAAAGGAGGAGAGGAAACCTGTTATTACATATACGTGTGTGCGCACGCGCGCGCGTGCGTGTATATATATCACTATCATAATTGTAGCAAAGATAAAAAATTTCCACTTCCTTCTTGACACACGTCCAACGGACGTGCCATCATACTCATATGTGTGTGTGTGTATATATATATATATATATATATATATATATATATATATATATATATATATATATATATATATATAACATCCAAACTAATAATAATTTATAAATTCAACCGGTCAACGGAATTAATTTTAACTATTTAAATTTGAACTCGGTAATCCAAATGAGTGAAAATTTTTCAACTTGATTTTCGAATCTGTTAATCGTTCCAATCCTAGGTTTATTCCATTTCATAGTGTTTTTGTTGCTAAACGTGACTCCTTCTTTTCCAAAACTTTTGGACCTCGCACGAATAAATTTATGATGTATATAAGTTAATGATGATTTTTTTCTGTAAATAAACTAATTACCCATTTGTCAAAATGAATTTAAAATTAATCACATTATATAATTTTAATTAAAAACTAAAATACCTTGCTATAATCTGAGTCGTTCATTTCCTAGATGGAGATATCTCGGCCCTCCCATTTCTCTTCCCTCTCTCACGCGTTCTAGGATCGAATGCGTGCATGAAAAAAAACCATCACCACCCTTTCTCTTCCTTACACACATGCAGCTGAGCCTCATCGCGTCCATCCCCTTCAACCTTTGACTGCATCAGTTTCAAACGCCATCATAGCCTCACAGCAACCCTCCCCCATCGAACCCCTAACATATGCCGCTCCTATGCTCCTATCTCCCCTTTGCCAAACCAAAATGCGACCCATGAACGAATTGGCCTTGCAAACGCCGCTGCCCTCCTATGCTACCGCCCACCATCGCGCATCGCCCCTTCGCCGAATACAGCCACTCCTTGTCGCACCCCATCGCTCAGCCTTGCTCGCGATTTTAACTCGTGGTTCCTCTTCTATGTTTTTTTCAAACGAATTTGATTTCATGAATTCGAATTCCAGAAGAAGCAAGAAAAGTAACGCGATTTATATTTTTTTTGAATTGCTTTCGTTCGACTATATTTTTATTTCGCTGTGTTAAAAATAGAGGAAGAAGAAACGAAGCCGCGATTTTGTTTCTGATTTTTTTGAATTGAAAGAAAAAGGAACTGTGTCGAAAATAAAGGAAGAAGGAACGAAGTCGCGATTTCGTTTCTGATTTTTTTGAATTGAAAGAAAAGGGAACAGGGACACGGGATTTAAAAGGACAAAAGGGGGTTTCTTCATATGTGATAGGTGGTGTGTTTGAAAAGGTGTACTGGCTGAGTGAAAGAAGAGACAGCCCAGTCAATTCAAAGAATTTTTTCAAAATCTCCCAATTTAATTAACAGGAAATTATTGTCAAGGACAAAATTTCACAGCTTTTTAGCCTTAAGGACAAACCTTCAATATTTTATCCTGAAGGACAACTTTTTGTAGGTATCAGTTTTTAGTTATTGATAGCAGTTTTTAGGTATCAGTTTGTAGTTAACGGTAGCAGTTTTTAGGTATCAGTTTTTAGCTCGGTATCAGTTTTGTTGTCCTTGTGAATAATTTTAGAAAGTGTTTGTCCTTATAAATAATTTTTAGAAGAATCTTTGTCCTTGTGGTAAAAATATTGAGGTTGTGTCCTTGAGGCAAAAAACATATAAATTTTTGTCCTTTAAATTAATTGCCCCTTTAATTAATTCAAAATTCTGATCCTCTATTGAGGCATGCCGTTAGGCATTTATAATATTATACCATATTCTGAACGTAATGGAACAAGTTTGAGTTCTAATTCGATCGTATGGAGAAAATAGCTTTTTGGACCCAATTATTATAATAAATTTTGATACTAACTTCAACGCGTTTCTATCCCATACGATCAAAGGATAACTCCAAAAACTATGAGATTTGAAATCCAATGGAATAGGTTTCGTCGAAATTCAAGCCTGTGCCCCGGATCGCTATTTACGTGCGTCGATTAAATTGACGATTTCAAAAATTAATGAAATCACTTGAATTCCCAGCTTTAAAATCTTACTAACTAAATTATAGTTCCAAATCCAATATTTAAAAACCATTTAAATATTCAAGATTAACCATCGAAAAATCCGAGTCATTACATTCCTTCTCCATAAAATAATTTCATCCCCGAAATTGCTAAGGTAAGATGAATGATTCAAACTCATTAACCTATTCAAAATCCCCTTAGTTAAAACTTGATATTCATTTTTCTAAACCCTTTATTTCATTCCAACATTTAGCTTCCACTTCTGATTTCAAACCCTTTCTTTCAATTTCAATTCAAAAATCAACCTATTTAAGTTAACAAAAAAGTTTCAAAATTTTTCTAACAATCAAAATTTCCGAAATTTTTTGACAGAGTCTCCTTTGTACGGAGGACCATTTGCAATATGACAAGAGAGATAAATATATATACATAGACCCACACGGTCGAATATCAATATTTATAATTTTTGCGATATTTAATCCGAAAACGTAACTTATATTAGCGTTTTTAAGCAAGCGGCTCATTTAATATGCAATTTGCGTGATCAAACTCTAGCCAATGGTCTTCTGGTACCTATACTTACTCAATTAAACCACGTAAGTACCAAAAATACGAAGTTCACTAAAATTTCATTTATTTAACTAGTTAAACACAATATTTCATAACCGAATATGTTAACATGTATTTGAAAGCAATTATATGGTTTCGATACTCATTTAAGTACTTTCAGTCCATTCATATATCCTTCCATTCAATTGGAAATGATTTACAACCAAATTTACTTGCATTAAATTAAAATTTAAAACCAAACCAGTTCATATTCAATCCAAATTGATTTTAAAATCAATTTATTCACTCTCTATTAATTCATAGAATTTCATTTACTTTTGTCTACATCGAATGACAATATTTCCATGCAAATTTTACGATATTCATAACCATTTCAGTTTATAGCTATTTTAAATTGATTCCAATCAATTTATTTACATTTCATTCATATTCACATTCATTATATTCAAATTCATTTTATTAAGCTCGGAATCATTCAACGCTATTTACTTATGAATTATTTCATAGTTTTATTTGAGCTGAGCTTCCATCCAAATATTAACTTAAGTTAATTTGTTTATTTTCAATCTATTCAACCATATAACTTAAGTTCATTACTCTTGCAACCAAATCCCATTTTCATTTTTAGATTAATTCTCATTCAATCAAATTTCATTCCATTTTAGTAATTAATTTAATTAGTTCATTCATCCAATCCACTTCAAATTTTAACTCCATACTTGAGTTCATTCTTAAATTCATTTACACGATATCGAAGACCATATTCAATTTATTTGCACTTAAATTAAATTTATTTATAACTTAAGTCGTCACTATTTCAATTTATTTCTATCCTATTCGAAAACATTTCAAATATAATTAATTCTCTTACTCTTTAAGTTGAACTTCATTTATAACTCAAGTTCCACATTCCAATTTATTCAATTCCATTCATCCCAAGTCCCATTTCAATATCTGATTTACTATTTAAGTCTTTTAATTGGTTTGCTTTTTTTTTATTCTCATAATTGGATTTTTATTTCAAAAATCGTTCTGTTTTATCCACTTGACTTCACATTCACTTTATACTTCAAGTTTGGACTTTAATTCCTCCACCAAAATGCCATATTATTTTTATTTTGGTTTTACCATTCCATTTTTGCGATTTATAAATTTTACATCTTATTTTTCTCATTTTCATAAATTGTACACTTGAGTACATTAACATTTTATTCTTAACTCACGATCATACATTATTTTATAGCCTAAATACATTCTTATTCTATTAATTCAAATTTTACAAGCTACACGAACTCATTTATTCATAATTACCTATTTAATTCACTTCTACGATTCAAATCTAATTCATTTTTCATTTAACTTAACTGAAGTTAAATTCTAATTTCAAATTTTTCCACACTTCCTTACTTGTATTTATTTCTTCCATTCACCTATTCATTTTCAATTCATTTAATTAGTTCACTTCACCAATATATTTCATTTTACTTTGCTTGAGTTTACTTACCACTTTATTAATTTATCCCATTAAATTCATTCAAATACCATCAATTAAAATTCTAAAATTCTATTCATTCAACTAAACTTAAGTCGAATTCCATATAATTTTATACCCCAATCCAAATCGATACCATTTCCAATCCAATTTCATTTAACTTAGCTCAAGTTAAATTTTATTCATTTTAACTTACTCAAGTTAAAATTTATTTCAAAATTCGATTTCCATATTTTTCTTTAAAGTCATTCACCATTTATAAGTTCATAACTTATTTTCTAATATTTCTACAACATTTAATAAGGATTTCAAAATTCAAATACCCGGTATTTATTTCAAATCACTTTGAAATCAAATATATACATATATATTCTTTTTGATCTAACAAAACACTTCCTTCGAATTTCAAAATCAACCTGATTTTATCCAAAACAATTCCTTTTAGAATTTTCAATCAAAACTTGTTTGCTCAAAAACTCTAAAATATCAATTATGGTAGCAATCCATCACTTAGAAACTCGAAAATGAACACCGATGATGCCACGATCATCATCGGAATTATTTTTCAGCGACTATAGTGAGTTCAGTGCTATATCACTTCTAAAATCCATTTAAAACAATTTAATTTTAAAAATATTCCAAATAATATTATATTATTCATTTCAAAATACTTTGGACAACATTTCCAAAAGTCTCCAGGTCTTAATTTTATAATTTTCGGTTTGAATCAATTTCGAGCTTTTACACATTTGTATTGTACACCTGGATTTTTCGGCGTTTGATTTGGGATATTTAAATGGTTTAAATATTAGATTTAAAATTTTAATTGAGTTAATAAGTTTTTAAAACTAAAAAAATTCAAACGATTTCATAAAATTTTGAAATCATCGATTTAATCGACGCGTTAAAATAGCGATCCGGGACACGGTCTCGGAATTCGATGTAACTAGTACCATCGGATTTGTAATAATGTATTATTATCGCATTTCAAATTTCGTAACATTTGAATTTACCTTTTGGTCATGCGATCTAAAAACGCCTAGAAATAATTTAATTTAATTTAATTTAAATAGTTGATTTAAAAAGCTATCTTCCACGTACGATCGAATTAATCCCCGAAACTCATTCCATTGGGTT
The DNA here is from genome assembly GCA_030765085.1 of Allium cepa. Taxonomy (NCBI): domain Eukaryota; kingdom Viridiplantae; phylum Streptophyta; class Magnoliopsida; order Asparagales; family Amaryllidaceae; genus Allium; species Allium cepa. Next base: position 1,027,826,576 of record CM060937.1, on the reverse strand, counting down.
TGGAATAGTGGTGTAATATTATAAATGCTAGGAAGCACACTTTCTTAGGAGTTTGGGATTTTAAGATGCCCTAAGCGAGATATTTTGGAAAAAAATTATAATATATTTTAATTGAAATGATCAAAATCCCTAACTTCATACGCATGCCTCTTTCTTCCATTTATAATCACGTGCCTCTTCCTTCTCAAAAGTGACAGTTCGAATTATAAAAATCAAAATCGCGACTTCCTCCCAAATCCACCCAGTTCGAATTCGCATAAAAATAATATCCCGATCAATATCACGATGACAAGCAGTGAGGGTAGAGAACGCGTGACGATGGCAGACGACATGGAGTTAGCACGTTGTCGAGCACGAGACGTAGGGCCGGTAACATTCACATGGAGGGGGAATGTTGCTATGTTAGAACAAGGATTAGGATTTGGGTATGGAAGCTATCGTACTCGGTGGTGGTCGCAATTGATGGTGAGGCGTTCAGGCAGAAGCGCGTGCTTATGGGGGAAGGTAGCACGCAAATTGAAGACGTGCGATGGAGGCTTGGTGGGCGGCAAAAGGGCTTACGTTTCTGGGTGGTGCGATGTCAGGGACAGCGCGAGGCTTGGCCGTGTGGTGCTAAGGCAAGTGGTAGGCGATTGTCGTCGGGATTGGGGTTTTCGTGAGTTATTACTACAGCACTCGAAGGAAGGTGTGACGATGGTGAGGGTTTCTCGTGGGCGAGGCGGTAGAGGAGGTAATTTTATTTAAAGTACAAATTTTGAATTTAAGTTAACTATTAATTAAATATTCAAGTTCATTAATCCATATTGAATTTTTACGAGGTCCAAAAATCGTGAGATACAATCCAAAATTTATTTAGAGATTTTTGAAGTCAGCTGGATTCTAAAAAATTTAAATTTTAGATATTCGGCAAATTAAAAATTAAGGTGGAAAATTTTCACTCATTTAGATTACTAGAATTTATTTTAAATAGTTAAAATAAATTATTAAATGTTGATTGAATTTATAAATTATTATATGTTGGATGTTATATAGTAGTATATATATATTAGTAGTTGGATTGATATTCCTGCATATTTTAGCAGATGAGACCCTATGCGTCCCGCATAATAGCGGATGACCCTATATACCATGATATCCCCCTCGAAGTGGGATTGGTATTTTTAAATTGTGTTAACATCTGTGGATATAGGGAAATAGGCTAAAAGGATCCAAATGGATTCCTAAAAAATGTTGACTTTAATTTCATATATAATGATATGCGATGTGTTAGAATAATATGTTATAGATTATTGTCGTGATTTGAATAATTGGATGCTATAGTAGCACTGGCCTGAATTTTGGTATTTTAAGTACCATAAATATTATTTTTGAATTTGAAAGAATTAAATGGGTTTTAGATATAAAAATATTTATATTGGAATTTGGATTATTTTAAAGGGAATCGAGTTGGATAAAATAATAATTTGATTTTTTTATGCCTGTACTTAACAATTCAAAAAATATTTTTAATAGAGATTTTAAATAATTTATATAAGGAATTTTTAACTAATGGATTTTAAAAGGATATTTCTAAAAATATGGATAAGAAGTTTTACATCGATATTAAAAATGGATTTGAAAAATCAATGGGATTTACTAAGGAATGGATTTATAAAATGAGATTTTATAAATGGAATTTTATAAATGAGATTAGTTTATAAAAAGTGAAACTCAAAGGTGATATAAATTTATAAACGATGTTATAAATAAAGGAAATCGATATCAGATGATAATTTAGGAATATAAAATTCATAGGATGAATTTATATTAGGATATGAAAATAGGCTTGAGGGAAAATAGTGGATTTTATTTTTGAAAAGTTGAAATGGTTAAGGAGATCAGAATGAAAGAGTATGTTGGGAATCAAGAGAAATTTATAAATTTAATTGGTTACTAAGATTTTAAAAATATATTTGTAATTTTAAGAAGTTAAATTGTTATTTTTTTTTAAAAAGGGAAAATTTATTTATCTAGTTATGAATATTTAAGCTGTTAGTAGTGAAATAATCACTTAAATGTGTTTAAAAAAATCAAAAAAAAATTATCATTCTTTAAAAATACTTATTATATAGATATAGAGTTTTGGAAATGATTTTAAATTATTTATAAACTCTCTCGAGATGTGGAAACTAGTATGATTTTTAGAAGTGTAAATGGATAGACGAGATTATAAGTGAGTGTAATCGACTTTGGAAAGTGTAAAGGAATTAACGTAAATTCCAGAAATGTTGGAGATAGGAGAAGAAAAACTCCTAAGTATTGATATTAGAAATGATTTCAAGAAAATGGATTATAATACTTTCCTAAGTGAGAAAATGGAAGGTTTTTGGAAACACTTAGAGACGAAGATTTATGTCGAGATATTTTCTAAATAATAGATTATAAATCGAAGTTGGAAATGTTCACTAAGTGTTAAATTGTGGTATGGGTGGAAACATAATGTTATGGAAGCAAGTATTCGGAAATGTTTTCAAGTATTGATAAATTTGAAAGAGATTTAAATATATATCTTTGTAAAGATGTTTTGGAATGATTGTTTTAAAGAATTATAAACAATGGACTAGTGACTGCATATGGATGTTAATTGGTAGTTAAATGGTTGTGCATGAAAAAGGGAGCGAACGATTTTTTTCGAGGGTAGGAAGGGTAATAACATATTCGATTCTATCCAGGTTAAGGGCAGGCTGATCTTGTGTAGCAGGGGATTCCGGTGAGGTCCTCGATACATTTTTCTAGAGGTGTACTATGATGGATGGTACCCCAGTAGCCCAGTCATTGTATGGAATCCATTCTCCAATACGAGCCTTTACGGTTTTGTTTGTAGAGCATAGTATGCTGAAATTTAACTAATGTAACAATTTCGTCTATTTGCATAAGTATTTGTATTTAGACACTATTTTAATATCATTGGACTTTCTATATAAAAAAATTGGTTATCATAAGGGAAAATCCCATCGTATTTATGTGTGATGCGGTCTTCTGAGATACCTTTGTTTTTCAAAGGATATTGATAACTCTAATAATTCAAATCGAGTGTGTTTTTGTAACAGCCCGCAGATCCGTACCTCTTGAGTTAACATTATTCTACCTAAATCAACTCAAGTTGTACAGAAATACGAACCATTTGGGTGTTAAAGAAGAAGAGGTAGAAGAAGAAAATAGAAATCAACAACAAAATCTAACCATCGCAGTGGAATAAAATATAATAGGTAATAAGTGGTCTTTACTCAAAAATCAAATATCTCTGTTTGTATATTACATCATCAGAGTACATCAATCACAGTTAAACATCAATGTCATACAATGGATACACAACAACTCAACACAGCAGAATATACATATATAAACAAGTACGGAAGTACGTATCGTCATCTTGCTCGTCTCCTGAGCTCCACGGCATCAAAACCTGTATCCTATAATACTCGGTCTGACCCGAGCATTACAGTTAAATAACACCCGAGTCAGTCTGGAATACCAGCGTGAGAAAATCACACCCAACTGATTATTAAAGTTTCAAAAATCCTTTGAAAACAAAAGCATCTCGTAAGACCACGCCGTAAATAAACATGTCGGTTTTTACCTTACGATAGCTAAAACAATTTTTATAGAAATCCTCTGATATTATAATAGGGTCTACATACAAATACTTATAAAATAGCCGAAATTGTTACATTATTAAATTCCATCTACTAGCCATAAAGTGGGTAATACAAACAAAACTCGTACAAGGTCGTAGGGAGAATGGATTTCCAACTAATGACTAGGCACCGGGGTACCACCTGCCACAGTTCGGGGCCTAGATCACCGTACTGAGGAGTACCCCCGCTCTCCTGCAACACAAGACCGGGACTACCCCTTATTGGATAATCCCGAGTGAGATCACCCCGCGGTTGGGATCAGCAACCGCCAACTAAGCCGAAATAAAAAGGGACATCTAGACTGGAATGACCTCACCCTGCTTGGGTGCTACCCACCTAGCCTTGCTGCATAAACCCTGATTTTCAGTCATTCCCATTTGATGAGGTTGAGGCTAAGCGTTACCTTTATAGAACATATCCCTTAGAATGCCCATCATCCACCTGACGATGTTTCGCAAGCATTCATCCATACAAGTCCGTCTCGGGTTCGAACGGAACCGAAGGCACTATTCATACTACATCCATTTTGGAAATATCCTCAGGATTAGTAGCGACTAGCCCTTGAACTTTACTGCTCCATCTTCGAATCCAAAACTCGTTTTCGACGAAACCTACAAACCAGATCGAAGTGGTTTTCGAGAAATAAATCTCGATCCCGGTCTCTTCGAAACGATCAATGTATTTGGCCAATATTGATAGTCGGTGATTTAACTACCAATTAATATTCACAAACAACCATCAACCTATAAATAATTTCCCAAATTATTTATTTATCTCAAAATATCCTTACAAGATATATTTTCACTTTCAAACCCCTTTGAAAACAGTTTTCAAACCATCTTCCTTTTTCTCAGAATAAATTCCGAATATTTCCATTTCCACTGGAATCACCAAGCACAAGATTTTAGATTTTGAAATAATTCCAAAACACCTTATTGTAAAATATGTTTAACATTTAATTTAGAAAATTTAACTTTAGTACTTAATTTAAAATAATACTTTAAACAAAATACCAAATCATTCTTTAAATAATTATTACGATAATAGATTAAACAAAAATACTTACTTTGGAATTTACCTTTAAACACTTAAGTTAAAACTACTTCAATAATTTACTAAAAATACATACTATATAAACATTTGAAAATAAAGTTACTTAATAAAATATAAAACTAGATTTCTACCTTTTTTATAAAAATAAACAAAATACTAAGTTACTCCTTTAAAAATTACTGCTAAAATGGATTAAAAGAAAATACTTATTTTAGACTTTAAATATTAGAAATAATAAATTTTACAAAACTTGCTTTCTTTAAAAACAACTTTAAAACATTTAATTTACATTTAAAAATTTACTTTTAAAAACATGTACTTGGCTATCCAAAGAAAATTCCAACTTCAATCACTTAAATCAATTTTCCCAAATTGATTTCCAATTTATTTTATTTGAAATAAATTCTTTTACTTATCAGTTCATCTCCAAATTCAGTAGTTATGGACTTTATTATTATTATTATTTTTCAATTTCTTCTTTACTCTTTCAATAATTCAAATCTTAAATTCTAAATAAATGTTTGTTCTTTTTAATTAATAATGCTGCAAGTTAAAATTCATTAACTTTCTGTTTATTCAAATTTTCCTTTCCATTCCCAGGATTCATTTATTAGAATTTTAAAGTCACTTTATTTCTTTTCCAAGTCATTCTTAAATTTATTCTATAATTATTTTACTTGCAATTTCACTTCTTTTATTTTCATTTCCAAAATCAAATTTATATTTTTGGTAATTCATTATACCCAATTATATCAACCAAGCCATAGCATTCAGTACTTCCACATAATTCATTATAGAATATCAAATAATCAGAATAGAGAATATTAAATAATTTAAATAAAAGTTGAGGGGTCCAGTTGGATCCCTCCAACCTGTTTTTTCTGCATCCACAAACGTTAGCATCACATAATATACCAATTTCAAATTATACTATACTATATCACATCAATCAATTCAACCAAACAATCAATTATTTAAATTTAATCGTTTAAATTTAAATTTAACTGAGTGAGATTAACTCACCTTCAATTTTGTTTGGCAATCTGACCCTACCCGGCTTGCTTCTACCAGATTTTGACCTTGTACAACAACCATACGATTTATTACACTTTGAAATAAATTGAACAGTTTATTTCCATTTTACAAATTTTCTTTAAGTGACTAAGAACAAATTAATTTCCATAATTCATTATTTAAACTAATCTTTCTCATAATAAATTCTTAATTTAAAAATCTGTTCTTATATAAACTTCCAATCCTTCTAAAATTCATATTCTTCTCAAACTCCATCTACATATGTTTATAAGAATTAATCTATAGTATGCAAAATTTATCTTTATACAATTCCTTATGTCTTTCCAGAGTTCTTAAAAAATTCTGTTTAACTTAATATACTAAAATAGGTGGATATTTATATATATTATCAGGTTTTTCTGCATATACAAATATTTATTAAACTCTAATAAAAATCTCTTTCTAACCTATATACGTTAATTTTAAAAACAAAATTTGTTTTAAATTTTACTACAAAATTTATATTTTTTTGTTCATGTACCTGTTCATATATATATATGTAATCAAAATTAATCTGAAATGAATAAATCGTCAATACTTACTACCTTATGATTGAAACCCTAAACCACTCTCGAGGCCGTCAACGAACGTGACGCCCACCTGACGACTGCGACCATCTCACGCATCGGCGAGCTCGTGAACCCCCAAAATCGCATGCTCCATCGCCTCCAACCCGAGCCTAAATCGTGCAGAGCTCCAAATCTCTAACACCATGATCTCTCAAATCCTCATCAAATACAAGCTCTTCTTCGAATTCTTCCCAAGATTTGGACTTTAAAGTCCGAAAATCTGCATTGGGGTTCCAACGCTCTTTCATTGCGATTAAAACCTTGTCGATAAATGAATTGTAATGAGGAGTTAGGGTTAGGATGGGGAACGTAAGGACGAGTTTAATAACGGAAGAGAGAGAGACTGATGTTTGAAAAAGGAAAGTGAGAAAATGATAACAAGGATGGAGTTTGTTGCCATGGCTCTTCCTTGTTTCTTACAAAGGACTAGATGAGTGTGATGCTGCATTGGACAAAGAGTATTTTTTATTTTGTCAGAGTTAAAATGCTCGGCTGTAGAATAACGTGAAAAGGAAAAGATATTTTGCGAGATGGCGTATGGGAGAAGGAATAAAAAGTTGACCAAATATATGAAGATTTATATACTCAATTAACGTTAAATTTGCGACATAAGCTACAACACGTTTATATACTGTACGGTCACATAGCAACTCCAAGAGCTACGAAATTTGAAATCTGATAACAATTCAATATTACGGACTCAATGGAACTGGTTTCGTCGAATTCCGAGACTGCGCCTCGGAAGACTATTTTTAAATATCAATTTAAACGATAATAAATTTCAAAACTTAACAAACCATCCTTAAATTTGATTTCAACACTTCTATTCTCTTCAATATTATCAATAGAAATTTTATAAGCCTTCAAATTATTTTTAATAGGCTTAAAATCTCAGATTTCATATTTTTATTCAATTCCAAACTATTTAATTCAATAATTTAATTATCAAATAAATTGTGATATTTGAATTCAAGTTAAAATTACTCTATTGAATATTTAAAATCAATTAAATATTCCGATTTTAAATGCTCAAAAATTCCGGGCTGTCACAGTTTTCTCATACTGGTTTTCCAAACTGACTCGGGCGTTATTTTATTATAATGCTCGGGTCGGATCGATTATTACAGATTCATGTTAGAATGCTATGGAGCTCAGGAGACGAGTTGGAGGATTTCAAAAGTATCTCCATACTTGGTTTATATTTTCGTTGTATGAGGACAAGTTATATTAACTGTCCAAATTGATGTATTGATTGTTGTACTTTGATGATTGTAAATATAAAACAGTTATATATTCTTTGCATAAAGATCCGTTATTATATATTATATTTTGTTCCGCTGCGATTGTGAGATTCTGTATTGTTATTTTTGTTTCTCCTTCTACCTTTTCATCTCCACCCCAAAAAATCCTCCTTTTGTGCAATTTGAGTTGGCTTGTGCGGTTATATTGTCAGCTTAGACTGTATAGAAAAGTGGGTTGTTACATGTATAATTCATGCTTATACAATTTTAATTTTGTTTTTATAAACCATTTTCAATTTTATAACTTTCTTTTGATTATATACTATTATCAACCAAACACACCAAATATACCATAATGTTTTCTTGAAAATTATTTCTTTCGTATCAAAATACAGTTTGGGTAAAATTATTTCATTTAGCCGCTTCGAAACAATACTGTGTCGGTTTACCTGTTCAAGTGTTTAGAAACTCCTATCGATTTTTTTGCATCGGACTACTCGACCAGCATTTATATACCACTCAATAGATTAATCAACACAATATAAAACATTTTGTATTCACTAACAAATACGCGCTCATACTTATTAATACACTCAAACTCATACTGACCCTATCTCTAATGAGTAATCCCCACCAAAGCCAAGCTTCTCTCTTGACCTTTAGGTTCGATACCAACTGTAACGAACCGGATTTTTGATCCTCGAAATTCGACATCAATACGTCCACTGTATAGAATACCGAGCAATCGAGTGTCTGAAACACCAGTTCATTAGGGGTGAAGAAGAAAGAGATAGAAAAAAGAAGAAGAACGGTATAGAAACTCACAATCGTAGCGGAAAAAATATAATATATAATAATAGAATTTTATACAAAGGAATCTATAACTTTTATATTTACAATCATCATAGTACATCAATCAATACATCAATCTGGACAGTTATAATAACTCGTCCTCACATAGCGGAAATATAAACCAAGTATGAAGATACATCTCTGTCACTAGCTCGTCTCCTGAGCTCCATCGCATCCTATCCTGAATCGGTATACTCGGTCTGACTCGAGCATTATAATAAAATAACACCCGGGTCAGTCTGGAAAATCAACGTGAGAAACATACTTGATTGAATTATTAACTTTTATCAAAATCCTTTGGAAATAAAGGTATATTGTAAGACCACGTTGCACATAAACATGATGGATTTTTACCTTACGATAACCAAACAATTTTTATCAAAACCATCTGATATTATAATAGTGTGTACAGAAATTAAATAGAAAATAGCTGAAATGCTTGCATGTCACGTTTTAGAATAATTGGGCATAATCAAAACCATAAGACGCTTATTGGAGAATGGATTCCATACAACGACTAGGCATTGGGTATCACCTATCACGGTACACTTCAAGAAAAATATACCGAGGACCTCGCCGAGATCCACTACAATACAAGACCAGCCCTATCCCAAACCAAGATAGAACCGAATATGTTAGCACCCCGGGTGTTCCCACCCTTATCTTGAGCTCCTTTTCCATGCACCACTGTATCCATAATTTATAATATATCCGAGGGCATCTAGAAAGGTGATAACATACCCGAATTGGGTGCGACCCACTTAGCCTTGATGCATATCCCTTAATTTTCAGTCATTCCAATTGATGAGGCTTGAGGCTATGATTACCTTTCAAGAACAACTTCACATAGAATGTTCATCATTCTCAAATGACGATGTTCTGATAGCATTCATCCATACAAGTTGTCCTAGGTCTGGACAAACCCAACCACCGTCTTTACTATCTTCATGATATCCATTCGTAATGCTCAAATCGGATCGAAGTGGTTTTCGGATAATTAAATCTGATCTCGGTCTCTTTGAAACGATCAACAAAATTAGACAATATTTGATAGTCGGTTATTTAACTATCAAATAATATCCATAAGAAGTCGCTAGGCTCATATTATAATTTTCTTCCAAAATATTCATTTCAAAGTACCTTTATAAAGTTATATTCAAATTCCTTTCCATGTTCCAATATTTGAAAACAATTTCAAATACTTAAATCCATACAGGATATTTCCAAACCGTTTCAACACTTAGAAATATTTCCAAATTTCCATTTTAAATACTTAGGAAAGAATTATAAGTCTGATTTCCAAAATCATTTCATATATCAACGCTTCAGAGAATATTTCGTAACTTATCTCATAAGTCTTCGGAATCATTAATAAATTCCATTTAATAGTTTTTAAAACCCAGTATATTTATTTATAACCCCATTTCAACAATTTATAACTCCTTTTATGAATTCATATTTCATTTTTGAAGTTCTCATATTCAACATTTTGGAATTCCATTTCCCCCAAATCCCTTATAATATTCCTCTCCTTAAAATCATATCCATTTATAAGCCCCATTTATGAATCTCGAGAGAATTTATAAATAGAAGTTTCAATTACTTCAAAACTCTATATATATAATAAGTATTCAAAAGAATAATAATTTATCTTTACAATAAGTTCAATTAGTCATTTAAAAATATCGATAACCTTTTTATAAACATCAATAAAATCAAATTTCATAGCTGATTTTTAAATTAGAACATGTTAAATTAAATATTAAGTATTTGTAAAATTCACTTTTCGATGTACTTTAATTCTACTAGTTTAAAATTTCATAGTTTGATATATGACATTTTCCTTTAATAAACAAACTTAAAATTTTAAAATTAAAGATTTTTTTTTAAAATTCAAATAACCAATTCAATTTATAAATCCTCTCGATTTACAACCAATCGATTCCATTCCAGCATCCTATCCATTTCTACTTTTCAAAAATAGTATCCCCTATTTTTTTCGAACCCTATTTCCATATTCTAATATAAATTCACTCTATGAATTTTATATTCCCAAATTTTCATCTGTTATCGATTTTCTTTATTTTTAAACATCATTTGTAAATTTATAACTTCTCCGAGTTTCACTTTTTATAAATATATTATCATTTATAAAATTCCATTTTATAAATTCAATTCCCTATGAATTCTATTCATTTCTGCCAATCTATTTTTTCTCGATTTCAACTTCTTTCCATATTTTCACGAAATATCATTTAAAAATCCATCATTTAAAATTTCTTTCTGTAGTTTATTTAAAATCTCTATTTAAAATATTTTTGCAAATAGTTAAATACAAACCAAAATCAATTAATTTTTTTATCCAAATCAATTTTTAAAATAATCCAAATTTCCATATGAATATTTTTATATTCAAAATCTCCTTTCAAATCTTTTCAAATTTCAAAAATAATATCTATGATATTTAAAATACTTAAAGTTAGGCCAGTGTTACTATAGCATTTAATAATTCACATCACAACAATAATCTATAACAGATTATTCTAACACATCATAAATTATTATATAAGAAAACAATCAATATAAATTTGAGGAATCCAGTTGAATCCCTCCAAACTGTTTTCCCTGCATCCACAGATGTTAATACAAAAAAATATCAATCCCACTTCGAGGGGATATCGCGATATATAAGGTTATCCGCTATTATACGGGGTACGTAGCGTCTTATCCGCTCCAATAGGCGGATATATATCTAACTACTAATATATATAATACTATATATACAACAACCAAATTGATAATAATTTATAATTCAATCAGTCATCGAAATTAATTTTAACTATTTAAATTTGAATTCAGTAAACCAAATGAGTGAGAATTTCTCACCTTGACATTCGAATCCGCAATCGTTCCAATCCAAGGTTTATTGCATTTCATAGTGTTTTTGTTGCTACGATCCAACGTGACTCGTTTTTTTCCGAAATTTTGGGCCTCGCACGAATAAACTTACGACGTATATAAGTTAATGATTTTTTTTCTTACTATAATTAAAATAATTACCCATTTATTAAAATGAATCTAAAATTAATCATCTTATATAATTTTAATCTAAAATAAAATACCTTGCTATAATCTGAGTCGTTCATTTCCTGGATGGAGATATCTCGGCCCCCCTTTCTCTTCCCTCTCTCATGCGTTCCAGGATCGAATGCATACAAGAAAAAAACCATCACGACCCTTTCTCTTCCTCACACACGTACAGCCGAGCCTCGTCACGTCCATCCCCTTCGTCATTCAACTGCACCAGTTCTAAAAGCCGCCGCAGCCTCACGACGACCCTCCCCCATCGAACCCCTGACATATGCCGATCCTATCTCCCTTTTTCCGAACCAAATGCGACCCATGAACGACGTCAGCCTCGCAAACGCCACCGCCCTCCTATGCTACCGCCCACCATAGCGCGTCACCTTTTCACCGAACACACCTACCCATTGCCGCGCTCCATCGCTCGGCCTTGCTCGCTATTTTAACTTGCACTTCCTCATCTCTTTATTTCAAATGAATTTGGTTTCATGAATTCGAATTCCAGATGAAGCAAGAGAAGTAATGCGATTTTTTTTTTGAATTGCTTTCGTTCGACTCTTTTTTTTTGCTATGTTAAAAATAGAGGAAGAAGGAACGAAGTCGCGATTTCGTGTCTGATTTTTTTGAATTGAAAGAAAAGGGAATAGGGACGTGCGATTTAAAAGGGTGAAACGGGGTTTCTTCGTACGTGATAAGTGGTGTGTTTGAAAAGGTATAGTGACCGAGTGAAAGAAGAGACGGCCTAGTCCAATCAAATAAAAAAATTCTTTTTAAAATCTCAACTTAAGTAACCAAAATTTCGAACCCTTATGGAGGCGTGCTGCTAGACGTTTATAATGTAATACCCCTATTCCACACATAATTGAACAAGTTTGGAGTCCTAATTCGATCGTATGGAGAAGATAGATTTTTGGACCCAATTATTATGTTAAATTTCGATATTAACTTCAACGTGTTTCTATCCCGTACGATCAAATGATAAATCCAAACGCTACGAAATTTAAAATCTGATAATAACACATTATTATGGATCAAGTAGAACTGGTTTCGTCGAAATCCGAGATTGTGCCTCAGATCGCTATTTAAACGCATCGATTAAATTGACGATTTCAAAAATTAATTAAATCACTTGAATTCCCAATTTTAAAATCTTACTAACTAAATTATAATTCCAAATCCAATATTTAAAACCATTTAATATTCAAGATTAACCGTCGATAAATCCAGGTCGTTACAAATGCATAAATTTATCATTGCAGATTATTATAACATTATATAGCATATGTTCATACAATATTAGAAATGTTAAATGTTATCATTTCATTTTTCTAATAAGGCCTCCACTAGTCTTTTATGTTTCACCAAACATAAGCGAAATATAGAAGTCTTACGACTTCACTGCTGAGTGTTAGGACTCGTAAGCCTTAGGATTCTGACCTGAAGGAAAGCTCAACGAATCATAGGCCCGCATACGATGGAATTGGTTGTATCACATACCATTCCTAACCTATGGTTCCTAGTCCTAATCTCGCCTTTACCTTGAGGAAAGCTCAACAAGTAAAGTGATACTATTCACTTGGACCAATCATTTCTCAACGGCCTGAGTACATACCTTAGGAAAAGCTCAACAAATATGAGCAATTATCTTACCTCGTCTATTCAATATATTAATGCAACTACACACAACATCCCTAGCTTAAGAAATGCTCTACAACTAAAGAGTATGCGAGTAATCTATTAATATATAAATGATAGAGGACGACTTTATATTTAGGATGCATAATCTTCAATATATTATATTGAGTGATATTGACTTATGAAATATTATATTTCTTATGAAATGCCCCAGCGATTCATGTATTGGGCACATTTGAAATCATGGTTATACAATGCGTGTGTATTTATCCCTTAAGTTTGTTTAGGGTTTCTTCAATGTTCCATATTCAGTCTGTACATTCATATTATATAAGTTTTATTATTGTATAACTTTTATATTTCACACTATTTATATAATAATCTTATGTATAATATTATATTAACTAAATAATTTTTAATTAATTAACATTTTAATTAATTTTATATTATTTTAACATAAAATTTATATTAAATATTAATTACATGTTATAACCTTTATAGCATAACACATATATATTATATATGTGTATATTCATTTAATTAATTAACCTTTAATTAATTTACATAATTAATTAACCTTTAATAAATTTAAATAATTAATTAACCTTTAATTAATTTATATAATTAATTAATTTTTAAATTAATTAAAAATATAATTAAATTATATTAATTTTAAAAGTCTGTTCATATACATACATGCATATATACTTATGTTATTTTAAACATTTTAACATATCATAACATATATCAATATATATAATAAATGCATATAAATTTTATTAGTTAACTTCTTTAATTAATTTATTTTATAAATCCAATTAATAAATTTTTAAATTTTGAGACTAATACATATATATTTTTAACCATTTGGAAAAAAAATTATATTATAGTTCTATAATATATTTATATTTTATTTTAAATTTAAAATCTTATATTTTAATTTACAGACAATTTTGAAAATTTATGCTATAACATTTTTCTTATTTTAAATTTCTTTTAATTTTAATTTTAATTTTTTTTTGAAATTAGCCCAAGGCCCAATTCAAGTTGGGCATCTTCTATTAGGGGCATCTTTTTAGGCTTACATATCTGTTCGAGCCAGGCTGGTAGCTAGATAAGGTAGAGTCCTCGATTATCTAAACTCAATCCTTCGACACTACCTTTATTAGACACCCTACTAACTAGGTTGTGAGCTTAATTGATGTCCCTAACATGACTAATTAGACCCTATATGTTATTGGACTCTGAGATTATTGTTGGAACTAAGCCAGCCGTAGAGGAAGCTCTGAGTAAGTTTCAATTTTTTTTACCCTATATGATATTTATTGGGTCTAGAAAGTCTAATTTATTTAGAACATTTCAAAATTTAATTTAAACAAAATCATATATCTATACTATAATATTATTACTCAGTTGGATTTCAAAAGCACACGGGCCTCCTTAATATTTTAGGAAATGAACAGTCATGTTTTTAATTTTTTCTATTCCAAACTTTGAAATGTGATAACTTTTTCTACATTAATTGGATTTAAGAATCGATTTCACTATTAAATCTCAAATTTAATATGTTTTCCAATGATATCCATTGTTGATAGCTAAAAATAAAATTTTTAAAATCATAGTTTTTCGGATCATTCATATTATTAAAGTTATTAAATCTATTTGACTTTATTTCTTTTAACTAATCTATGTCATTGATTGTTTTGAAAATTTCCAACCTCTAATTCTACTTTCACAAATTGCAGCCAAGTCTGGTGAAATCCAACATTATCAAAATACAGCAACAATGTTAGATAAAATTACAAATGGACTATAATATTATTAGTCAGTTGGATTTCAAGAGTACACAAGCCTCCTTTATATTTTGGGAAATGAACAGTCACGTTTTTAATTTCTTTCTATTCCAAACTTTGAAATGTGATAACTTTTCTTAAATTAACTCGATTTAAGAATTGATTTCACTATTAAATCTCAAATTTAATTTGCTTTCCAATGATATTCATTGTTGATAGCTAAAAATAATTTTTTTTAAATCATAGTTTTTCGGATTATTCACATTATTAAAGTTATTAAACCTATTTGACTTTATTTCTTTTAACTAATCTATGTCATTGATTGTTTTGAAAATTTCTAACCTCTGATTCTACTTTCACAAATTGCAGTCAAGTCTGGTGAAATCCAACATTATCAAAATACGGTAACAATGTTAGATGGAATTAGAAATAGAACCAGAAAGCTCAAAAGCATTAAATATAATTATATGCTTTTTATTATATTGAATTTGCTTTGACTGTAAAACAAATACAACGATATTCTTCACATTAAAATAAATATTGTTGAATAATGGCTTTTAGTTCCAAAACTTCAGACATAAAATATGTATGCTTTAGATTTAGCATACTTTTCATAGGAATTGTTCAAAACAGAAATAAATCTCTTTATCCTTTAATCTTATCATTCTACAATAATATGATGCTGCATAATGTGTTCTTGGACATAGTCAGTTATGGGATCATCATCAACACTTGCGTTCTCATGAATCATGTCAACGTTGCTTTTGGCATTTCTGAATCAATGGTCAAGTGTAAACCAAATGTTGTTATCTGCACTGCTCTTATAGATAGTTATTACTGAAGAAGCAAATAGAATAACCGACATCGAGTATTAAAGGAAATGATTGATAAAGGTATCTCACCAAATTAAGTTACATATAATACAGCTGATGCACACAATAAATTTATATGTGTATAATTTATATGTGTACCGTGTGGAAATTTTATCTATGAAATCATTTTTGCTCGATATTTTGCAATTGTTTATCAAGTACAGTACTATCTGCATTATTGTTTTCAAAGATTTATACACAAGTTTTAGACAAAATGCAAACTTATTTGAAAATTGATAAAAAAGATCGTTATTTCTTAATCAATGAACCATATAAATCATTTAAACATGTTATGAGGATAAGAGGTTGAGTGCGGTCCGTATGCGAAGCACGGGTTCGCACTAGTTTCATTTCAATTATAAGTTGTTGATGGAATTTTTTTTGTAAGGCCAGCGGGATTGAGTAGGTCCTTTTCACTTTATTTATAACAAATAAGAAAGGATCTTATATGCATAAATAATAATACTAGGGATAAATAAAGAAATGAAGAAAAAATTAAAAGCACACATGAAACTGAAAAGGCTAAAAAGAATGGGAGAAAAAAACGACCGATTAGGCCCATTTCTGCATGGTGCCCCTGTCAAAATGCATAGGAGAAATACGCAGTAGATTTTTAACCTCATGATATATTAAGTAGTATATCTCCATTACCTTCTTTGATTTAGCATTGAAGATTCTTTTATTTCTCTCTCTCCACACCTCATGAACAAATGCTTCGAGAATCATTAGAAGTGCATACAAAGAGGACTGCTTCTATCTGGTAGACTTGTAGATATTCATACATTCTTGGATTATCGAAACCATCTTTAAGCTTTATTTTCCTCCATATAAAGTTTGTGAAGGGGCAGCTAAAAAAGAGATGTCGATTGTCTTCAGGTTTGCATTTGCAGAAAACATAAGATATGCCAATGTGGATACCCTTTTTTACCAAGTTTGCAAGGGTGTGTATTGCATTCCCAAACACTTTCCAAAGCATGAGGTTCAGAATTTCTGGTGTTGAGGAGTTCCAAATTCTCTTATGCCATGGAAATTTCATAACCTCGGATGTGTTAGCCAGCAGACTTTAAACAGTGTCAATTGAGTGAGTCTTCATTCCAAAAGACCATAAGTATGTGACCTAGCAGCACAGGTATAGTTCAGGTCAGTTATTGAATTCCGTAGTTGAACAACATTGTAGCAGCTGGAGCGAGGGAGACATATCATGTTGTTTCTTATAAAAATGACGGCTTTTGCATTCATTGAGATTCCACTCGCCATCTGCTCCTCATGAGTTACTGATTGTTTGAGTATTAAACCATGTATTAACCAAGGAATAGACCAGAATGTAGCATTACTTTCCTGGTTGAGGATATTTTTTGTATGAGGGAGAAGTTTTTTCCTGACGTTCAAAATGACCTTCCAAACCCAACTCTGAGCCTATTTTGGTTTTATAAGCCATAAATCCTCATGTTTTAGACTAATTAGTGCACCAAGCAATCCATAATGAATCAGATCTATTGATTAAATTGTCAAGGTTCTTTGAGAAACCACCAGCATTAAACAGTTTGGGATTTTTAATTCCAAAGTCCTCCCTAATCCTTAGGCATTTCCAATTTTGAGTAAATAGTAGATTGAGGCTTCCTGTTATAAATTGAACCCTGTCTATAGGAATCTAAACATAGCCGCCCTGATCATGGTGACAAGTTTAGAGGGAAAGAGGAATGTTCTACCCCAATAGGCAGTCATTGAGAAATGAGAGATTTAACTATTATTAGCCTTCCTCGTTGTGTGAGGTGCTTATTTTTCCATCTATTCATAACATTAGTTATTTTTTCATACAAAGAATACATTGAGTGATAGATATCCTTTTAGTTGCAAGTGGTATCCCTAAATAGGACATGTCATCTTAAAGGGGAAGCATGTTGTTGGTTAAGCACTGATGAACAAGATGAGGGGGCAACCCTGCAATGAGAATGTGAGATTTCTGAGTGTTTATGTGGAGGCTAGTGAATTGAGAAAAGGCTTTCAGAGTGCCCATTATTGTCTGAAGGAAGCTCTCCATTGGCTTAGTAAAGATAATTAGATCATCGGCAAAGGCAAGAGAGGTTATCAGAGGTGACTTACATTTAGGGTGGAGAATAAAATTATTTTTCCCATCCTGCATTTTAAAGGATATAGTAAGGGTTTCCATAATCATGATGAAAAAGTAGGCTGATATTGGGTCCCCTTGTCTCAAACCCTGCTTTCCTTCAAAATATCCAAATTATGAGCATTGAAAACCAGAGTATATTCAGTGGTTATGCACAATGTTATCCATTCTATGAATTTGGATGGAAAATTCCTCTCGATCATAATACATATTAGCGAAGACCATTGAACAAAATCAAATGCTTTTCTGATATCTATCTTCATCATAGCACGTGGTGATATATTTGGAGAGGAATATCCATTGAGAAGTTCATGAGTTAGAAGAACATTGTCAAGTATGTTTCTGTTTGGGAGAAAAGTTAGCTGATTTGTGGAGATTATGGAGCTGAGAACATGTTTGAGTCTAGAGGTAAGAATTCGAGAAATGCATTTATATATTATATTATAGCATGCAATAAATCTAAATTGTGTGACATCGATTGGATTATCCACCTTGGTAATAAGGGCTAGGTTGGTAGAGTTTATTGAGCTAAGCAGCTTTGTCTTGTCAAAGAAATTATGTACTGCCTTTAGGACCACGGTTGAAATAATTGGCCAGCAGTGAATAAAAAGGGTTGCATTGAACCCATCAGGCCTGCCACATGTAGACCTTTTCATTATGAATACATAGTTTTTATATCATTATTAGTAACTGGATTGGTTAGAAAGTCTTTCATGTCAAGAGTGAGGCAGGGAAGGGTGATGGATGAGATGAAAGTGTCATCTGAGACAGTTTCGGTGACGCTACCTAATATAGCGGTGTAGTATTTAATGAAAACATCATCAACGGTTATGGGTTTAGAATGAGTAACACCTTCAGTATCCTTTATCAGGTGTATACAAGATTTTGTTTCCTTGATCTTGAGGGAGGAGGATAGTATTTAGTGTTTCTATCTCGATGCATAGCCCGAATTTCCCTTGATTTTTGCATTATCATGTAGGCTTCAATGGTTAAGGTTCCATTAAGATTGGAGACAAGGACAACTTCTTACTGATAAAGAGCAGGATCATATGAAGTGCGCATAATTCAGTGCCGAACATTTTCAAGTTGTATTCTAATGTCCATTGAGAGTTTTTTTCCATCACCAAACTTGCCTTTTGGCCATATTATGAGAGCAGCTTTGATGATTTTAAATTTTTGCTGAAGTACAAGCATAGGGTTGCCATATGTCTTTACTCCGAGTTGACCGCGTCGACTCCATATATCTCGCATTGTTCGTATCGAGGAATGACACGTCACCCAGGTTTGTTGACTCGAAGGCGAAGTATGCGTGCCACGTCATTACGAGATCACGTGAGGCGATCGAGTCGAAGGGATCGATTCGAAGTGATGGATTCGAACCAAACAGCCACCGAAGAAGTCCATTTCGCATCAGCATTTCTCCCAATCCACTGATCCAAATGCAATGAAATTTTCACAAAAGAATACCTACGTGCCAAGGAGTGTTCCCACCAAATTTCAGCTCGATTGGACATAATCTTGATCGATACGAAATGATTTCATATCGATCACAGATCGACTCGAAACTTTCTGGAATTGGTCGTGTGGGCCCCCTCTCGTGCCAGAGCGAATCTCCCGAGGTGAGGTTTTAGAAGCTTTTTGAGACGATAAGAGGTCAAGTTTGTTTCAGAAATGGAGATGACCTGAAAAAAGGATGAATCTTTTATCTAAAATCAAAAAAATTTAAGTTTACATGTTTGGTAATGACAGCATCTCCAGAGGTGAGGATAAGAGGGCAATGGTCATATAGGAGAGGAGAGACATTGGGATACGGATTTGAAGGGATGGCCAAAAAGTGATAGATTGGAAATTAGAGAACCCTCGATCAATCTTGGTTAGTAGTTAGACCAGGTTTACTCTTATTTTTCTAAGTGAATGGAGATCTCATTGTATGGTACTTCAATAAAGGAAGCATTATTCAAAATTTCATTAAGGGGAGTTTGCTCTTTAAGGGATATAGGGTTTTTTTCATGCTTACGTGTAGAAAGGAAGAAGGGTGTATGGTTTTAGAAGCTTTTTGAGACAATAAGAGGTCAATTTTGTTTCAGAAATGGAGATGAGTGAGACATTGTATTCATGTATAAAAAATTTAATTTTCTTAAGCTTAGATAGCTTATGAGCACCTCTTACATTCCATGCTGCTATGTTGTGCAGCATAATGATCCACGTGTTTGTTTGCTAGAATTTATAGTCCTAAGAGAAGGGGGTGAGTTGTTTTTGTTGGAATTCCTAGTGTAAATGAAATACACTTGTCCCACATCGCCAAATTTGCAAAGACATTCCAATATATATATGGCTTTGCAATGAAGGTGTTGGGGCCTAGGGGCACCCAAATGTATGCTTCGTTGTCTCCAAACGCTACGAAATTTAAAATCTGATAATAACACATTATTATGGATCAAGTAGAACTGGTTTCGTCGAAATCCGAGATTGTGCCTCGGATCGCTATTTAAACACATCGATTAAATTGACGATTTCAAAAATTAATGAAATCACTTGAATTCCCAATTTTAAAATCTTACTAACTAAATTATAATTCCTAATCCAATATTTAAAACCATTTAAATATTCAAGATTAACCGTCGATAAATCCGGGTCGTTACAAATGCATAAATTTATCATTGCAGATTACTATAACATTATATAGCATATGTTCATACAATATTAGAAATGTTAAATGTTATCATTTCATTTTTCTAATAAGGTCTCCACTAGTCTTTTATGTTTCACCAAACCTAAGCGAAATATAGAAGTCTTACGACTTCACTGCTGAGTGTTAGGACTCGTAAGCCTTAGGATTCTGACCTGAAGGAAAGCTCAACGAATCATAGGCCCGCATACGATGGAATTGGTTGTATCACATACAATTCCTAACCTATGGTTCCTAGTCCTAATCTCGCCTTTACCTTGAGGAAAGCTCAACAAGTAAAGTGATACTATTCACTTGGACCAATCATTTCTCGACGGCCTGAGTACATACCTTAGGAAAAGCTCAACAAATATGAGCAATTATCTTACCTCGTCTATTCAATATATTAATGCAACTACACACAACATCCCTAGCTTAAGAAAAGCTCTACAACTAAAGAGTATGCGAGTAATCTATTAATATATAAATGATAGAGAACGACTTTATATTTAGGATGCATAATCTTCAATATATTATATTGAGTAATATCGACTTATGAAATATTATATTTTTTATGAAATGCCCCAGCGATTCATGTGTTGGGCACATTTGAAATCATGGTTATACAATGCGTGTGTATTTATCCGTTAAGTTTGTTTAGGGTTTCTCCAATGTTCCATATTCAGTCTGTACATTCATATTA
The DNA here is from genome assembly GCA_030765085.1 of Allium cepa. Taxonomy (NCBI): domain Eukaryota; kingdom Viridiplantae; phylum Streptophyta; class Magnoliopsida; order Asparagales; family Amaryllidaceae; genus Allium; species Allium cepa. The sequence continues at coordinate 1,027,805,227 of CM060937.1, read as the reverse complement.
TATAAGTTTTATTATTGTATAACTTTTGTATTTCATTCTATTTATATAATAATCTTATGTATAATATTATATTAACTAAATAATTTTTAATTAGTTAACATTTTAATTAATTTTATATTATTTTAACATAAAATTTATATTAAATATTAATTACATGTTATAACCTTTATAGCATGACACATATATATTATATATGTGTATATTCATTTAATTAATTAACCTTTAATTAATTTACATAATTAATTAACCTTTAATAAATTTACATAATTAATTAACCTTTAATTAATTTATATAATTAATTAATTTTTAAATTAATTAAAAAATATAATTAAATTATATTAATTTTAAAAGTCAATTCATATACATACATGCATATATACTTATGTTATTTTAAACATTTTAAAATATCATAACATATATCAATATATATAAAACATGCATATAAATTTTATTAGTTAACTTCTTTAATTAATTTATTTTATAAATCCAATTAATAAATTTTTAAATTTTGAGACTAATACATATATATTTTTAACCATTTGGAAAAAAAATTATATTATAGTTTTATAATATATTTATATGTTATTTTAAATTTAAAATCTTATATTTTAATTTACAAACAATTTTGAAAATTTATATTATAACAATTTTCTTATTTTAAATTTCTTTTATTTTTAATTTTTTTTTTGAAATTAGCCCAAGGCCCAATTCAAGTTGGGCATCTTCTATTAGGGGGAACTTTTTAGGCTTACATATCTGTTCGAGCCAGGCTGGTAGCCAGATAGGGTAGAGTACTCGATTATCTAAACTCAATCCTTCGACACTACCTTTATTAGACACCCTATTAACTAGGTTGTGAGCTTAATTGATGTCCCTAACATTGCTAATTAGACCCTATATGTTATTGGACTCTGAGATTATTGTTGGAACTAAGCTAGCCGTAGAGGAAGCTCTGAGTAAGTTTTAATTCTTTTTACCCTATAGGATATTTATTGGGTCTAGAAAGTCTAATTTATTTAGAACATTTCAAAATTTAATTTAAACAAAATCATATATCTATACTATAATATTATTAGTCAGTTGGATTTCAAGAGCACACGGGCCTCCTTGATATTTTGGGAAATGAACAGTCATGTTTTTAGTTTTTTCTATTCCAAACTTTGAAATGTGATAACTTTTTCTACATTAATTGGATTTAAGAATTGATTTCACTATTAAATCTCAAATTTAATATGTTTTCCAATGATATCCATTGTTGATAGATAAAAATAAAATTTTTAAAATCATAGTTTTTCGGATTATTCATATTATTAAAGTTATTAAATCTATTTGACTTTATTTCTTTTAACTAATCTATGTCATTGATTGTTTTGAAAATTTCCAACCTCTAATTCTACTTTCACAAATTGCAGCCAAGTCTGGTGAAATGCAACATTATCAAAATACAGCAACAATGTTAGATAAAATTAAAAATGGACTACAATATTATTAGTCAGTTGGATTCCAAGAGCACACAGGCCTCCTTTATACTTTGGGAAATGAACAGTCACGTTTTTAATTTCTTTCTATTTCAAAATTTGAAATGTGATAACTTTTCTTAAATTAACTCGATTTAAGAATTGATTTCACTATTAAATCTCAAATTTAATATGCTTTTCAATGATATCCATTGTTGATAGCTAAAAATAATTTTTTTTTAAATCATAGTTTTTCGGATTATTCATATTATTAAAGTTATTAAACCTATTTGACTTTATTTCTTTTAACTAATCAATGTCATTGATTGTTTTGAAAATTTCTAGCCTCTGATTCTACTTTCACAAATTGCAGTCAAGTTTGGTGAAATCCAACATTATCAAAATACGGCAACAATGTTAGATGGAATTAGAAATGGAACCAGAAAGCTCAAAAGCATTAAATATAATTATATGCTTTTTATTATATTGAATTTGCTTTGACTGTAAAACAAATACAACGATATTCTTCACATTAAAATAAATATTATTGAATAATGGTTTTTAGTTCCAAAACTTCAGACATAAAATATGTATGCTTTAGATTTAGCATACTTTTCACCGGAATTGTTCAAAACAGAAATAAATCTCTTTATCCTTTAATCTTATCATTCTACAATAATATGATGCTGCATAATGTGTTCTTGGACATAGTCAGTTATGGGATCATCATCAACACTTGCGTTCTCATGAATCATGTCAACGTTGCTTTTGGCATTTCTGAATCAATGGTCAAGTGTAAACCAAATGTTGTTATCTGCACTGCTCTTATAGATAGTTATTACTGAAGCAGCAAATGGAATAACCGACATCGAGTATTAAAGAAAATGATTGATAAAGGTATCTCACCAAATAAAGTTACATATAATACAACTGATGCACGCAATAAATTTATATGTGTATTGTGTGGAAATTTTATCTATGAAATCATTTTTGCTCGATATTTTGCAATTGTTTATCAAGCACAGTACTATCTGCATTATTGTTTTCAAAGATTTATACACAAGTTTTAGACAAAATGCAAACTTATTTGAAAATTGATAAAAAAAGATCACTATTTCTTAATCAATGAACCATATAAATCATTTAAACATGTTATGATGATAAGAGGTTGAGTGCGGTCCGTATGCAAAGCACGGGTTCGCACTAGTTTCATTTCAATTATAAGTTGTTGATGGAATTTTTTTTGTAAGGCCAGCGGGATTGTGTAGGTCCCTTTCACTTTATTTATAACAAATAAGAAAGGATCTTATATGCATAAATAATAATACTAGGGATAAATAAAGAAATGAAGAAAAAATTAAAAGCACACATGAAACTGAAAAGGCTAAAAAGAATGGGAGAAAAAAATGACCGATTAGGCCCATTTATGCGTGGTGCCCCTGTCAAAATGCATAGGAGAAATACGCAGTAGATTTTTAACCTCATGATATATTAAGTAGTATATCTCCATTACCTTCTTTGATTTAGCATTGAAGATTCTTTTATTTCTCTCTCTCCACACCTCATGAACAAATGCTTCGAGAATCATTAGAAGTGCATACGAAGAGGACTGCTTCTATCTGGTAGACTTGTAGATATTCATACATTCTTGGATTATCGAAACCATTTTTAAGCTTTATTTTCCTCCATATAAAGTTTGTGAGGGGGCAGCTAAAAAAGAGATGTCGATTGTCTTCAGGTTTGCATTTGCAGAAAACATAAGATATGCCAATGTGGATACCCTTTTTTTACCAAGTTTGCAAGGGTGTGTATTGCATTCCCAAACACTTTCCAAAGCATGAGGTTCAGAATTTCTGGTGTTGAGGAGTTCCAAATTCTCTTATGCCATGGAAATTTCATAACCTCGGATGTGTTAGCCAGCAGACTTTAAACAGTGTCAATTGAGTGAGTCTTCATTCCAAAAGACCATAAGTATGTGACCTAGCAGCACAAGTATAGTTCAGGTCAGTTTTTGAATTCCGTAGTTGAACAACATTGTAGCAGCTGGAGCGAGGGAGACATATCATGTTGTTTCTTATAAAAATGACGGCTTTTGCATTCATTGAGATTCCACTTGCCATCTGCTCCTCATTGAGAGTTTTTTTCCATCACCAAACTTGCCTTTTGGCCATATTATGAGAGCAGCTTTGATGATTTTAAATTTTTGCTGAAGTACAAGCATAAGGTTTCCATATGTCTTTACTCCGAGTTGACCGCGTCGACTCCATATATCTCGCATTGTTCGTATCGAGGAATGACACGTCACCCAGGTTTGTTGGCTCGAAGGCGAAGTATGTGTGCCACGTCATTACGAGATCACGTGAGGCGATCGAGTCGAAGGGATCGATTCGAAGTGATGGATTCGAACCAAACAGCCACCGAAGAAGTCCATTTCTCATCAGCATTTCTCCCAATCCACTGATCCAAATGCAATGAAATTTTCACAGAAGAATACCTACGTGCCAAGGAGTGTTCCCACCAAATTTCAGCTCGATTGGACATAATCTTGATCGATACGAAATGATTTCATATCGATCACAGATCGACTTGAAACTTTCTGGAATTAGTCGTGTGGGCCCCCTCTCGTGCCAGAGCGAATCTCCCGAGGTGAGGTTTTAGAAGCTTTTTGAGACAATGAGAGGTCAAGTTTGTTTCAGAAATGGAGATGACCTGAAAAAAGGATGAATCTTTTATCTAAAATCAAAAAATTTCAAGTTTACATGTTTGGTAATGGCAGCATCTCCAGAGGTGAGGATAAGAGGGCAATGGTCATATAGGAGAGGCATTGGGATACAGATTTGAAGGGATGGCCAAAAAGTGATAGATTGGAAATTAGAGAACCCTCGATCAATCTTGGTTAGTAGTTAGACCATGTTTACTCTTATTTTTCTAAGTGAATGGAGATCTCATTGTATGGTACTTCAATAAAGGAAGCATTATTCAAAATTTCATTAAGGGGAGTTAGCTCTTTAAGGGATATAGGGTTTTTTCATGCTTACGTGTAGAAAGGAAGAAGGGTGTATGGTTTTAGAAGCTTTCTGAGACAATGAGAGGTCAAGTTTGTTTCAGAAATGGAGATGAGTGAGACATTGTATTCATGTATAAAAAATTTAATTTTCTTAAGTTTAGATAGCTTATGAGCACCTCTTACATTCCATGCTGCTATGTTGTGCAGCATAATGATCCACGTGTTTGTTTGCTAGAATTTATAGTCCTAAGAGAAGGGGGTGAGTTTTTTTTGTTGGAATCCCTAGTGTAAATGAAATACGCTTGTCCCACATCGCCAAATTTGCAAAGTCATTCCAATATATATATGGTTTTGCAATGAAGGTGTTGGGGCCTAGGGGCACCCAAATGTATGCTTCGTTGTGAGGAGGGAGATCATGCGTCTCCACCACATGCGCGCACCGCCGCCGTCCGACCGAACCAGGCTGGTTTGGATCTAATATGATACTCGTATTTTTACTGCAACTGGACCGGGATTTTTAACAGTTGCAGGCTATACGAACGGATGCGGATTGCTGAGGAGGTGAGACTTCTTAAGCAAGCGGGTTGAATAGGGGCGAGCAGTAGCGGATGCGACCCGTTAGAAGCAAACAGGTGCGAGCCGATTGAAGTGGACGCGGGCGAACAGATGCGGCGCAAGAGGGTGCGACCCGACTGAAGAGGCGCGGGCGAAACAGTACCAGGCGGCACGAGCGGGTGCGAAACAGTACCGTTGGACGCAGTAGCGGGCGGGTGCGACCCGTTAACAAAAAGCAGCGACGAAAAGGCAACGGACGCGACTGTTTGAAGGGATGCAGACAAAACTATAAATAGGACAGAATGCTGATCACATTCTCGATCCAATTCAGTTTTGTTTTTCCTCTGCTTCTTTTCTCTACCGCTCTATATATATCACCGAGTTGACATACTCATTACAATCTCGTGCAGATTTCGTCTGTTGTATCTTGGGAGAATTTTGAAATAAAATTCTTAAGGAAATCGTTACGACGAGCCTCAGACATAATCCAGTTAGAATTCTAGTTTGTTTGTATATTTATATACATTATTCTATATTCTATATGTTATTTTGGTTATACTATTTGTTCAAAATAGTTGTTGTAACTTATTTACAACATTTATACTGTTATAGTGATTTATACAGAATTCCAGTGTAGTGGAAATCTGAGTTATAAACTTGTGCGACGAGTTTAAAATTGATTATTCTCTCTTTTGGTATACTAGGCGTATAACATCTTAAGAATTTTACTGCTTTATACTAAAACAGAGATTGCAACAATTGACAACATGAAAATGGATAAGCCCACCTTTTCAGCGGTTATTTCTGAATGCAATTTGGTTCAGAACCCTAACCAATGGTGGGTTGACACAGGAGCTACTCGTCATGTTTGCTCTGAAAAATCCATGTTCTCAACATACCAGAAATTCGATCAAAAAGAAAAACTCTACATGGGTAATTCTGCAGTTTCCATGATCGAAGGCAGTGGCACAGTTATCCTCAAGTTCACTTCTGGAAAAACTGTCAAATTGAATGACGTGCTTCACGTTCCAGACATACGCAAGAATCTGATCTCCGGCTAAGTGCTATCAAAGTAAGGATTCAAAATTGTATTCGAATCAGACAACATGGTTCTGTTCAAAGCTGGAATGTATATCGGAAGGGGTTATTTATGTGATGGCCTATTTAAGGCAAACGTAGCCGTTATCAGTAATAAATCTATGTATTTTGATTGTGCTATTAATAAAATTGAAGTTTCTTACTTGCTTGAGCATGAAATTTTACTATGGCACGATAGATTAGGACACATAAACTTCCGAAAAATGAAGAAATTATTAAACTTGGGATTGATTCCAAATTTCCAAGTAGATAAGAACTACAAATGTGGGACATGTGTAGAAGCAAAAATGGTTAAAAAACCATTTCCATCTGTTGATAGAAGCACCGAACCACTAGGTTTGGTTCACATAGATTTATATGATTTTAAATCATTACCTACAAGAGGTGGGAAAAAGTATTTCATTATTTTTATTGACGATTATACGCGATATTGCTATGTATGTCTTTTAAAGAGTAAAGATGAAGCAATAACAGCGTTTATAAAATACAAGGCTGAGGTAGAAAATCAGTTAAATAAAAAGATCAAGATACTAAGATCTGATCGAGGTGGAGAATATGAATCACCATTTGAACAGTTCTGTGCCGAAAATGGTATAATTCATCAAACAACAGCTTCATATTCACCACAACAAAATGGTGTAGCCGAGAGGAAGAACAGAACGTTAAAAGACATGATTACTGCCATGCTTTTAACTTCTGGTCTACCGACAAACTTGTGGGGGGAAGCCTTAAATATGTCTAATCACATTTTAAACAAAGTTCCTCACAATAAAACGGGAACAATTCCATATGAGATATGGAAAGGACACAAACTAAGCTTTAAATACCTCAAAGTATGGGGTTGCTTGGCAAAAGTTCCAGTTCCGCCTCCCAAGAGAGTCAAACTTGGACCAAAAACAGTAGATTGTTATTATCTTGGGCCAGCCCAAAATAGTAGTGCCTACAGATTTTTGGTATTCAAGTCTGATATAACTGATATTCATGTAAATACAATCATGGAATCAAGAGATGCCTCATTCTTTGAAGATGTGTTTCCACACAAAAGGAATGAAGGAAATAATGTCCCAAAAAGGACAAGGGAAGAATCGAACGATTCGCATGAAGATGAAACTCATCATGAAATTGAGGATGCTGAACCAAGAAGAAGCGTAAGGGCTAGAACTTCCAAAACATTGGTTCGGACTTTTTTACATATGTATTAGAGCACGAACCTCAAACGTATAAGGAAGCAATGTCATCTTCTGAGTCCTCATGTTGGAAAGAAGCAATCCAAAGTGAGATTGATTCAATTCTAAGTAATAAAACTTGGAAAATTGTTGATATTCCACCAGGAATAAAATCAATTGGCTGCAAATGGATTTTCAAAAAGAAAATGAAAGCAGATGGCTCTATCGACAAGTATAAAGCCAGATTAGTAGCCAAAGGATATCGTCAAAAAGAAGGAGTAGACTTTTTTGATACATATTCGCCGGTAACACGAATAACCTCTATAAGAATGCTAATAGCAATTGCGTCCATCTATAATCTAGAGATTCATCAGATGGGTGTAAAAATAGCATTTTTAAATGGAAATCTCGATGAGGAGATTTACATGGAGCAACCTGAGGGATTTATTTCCAAAGGAAATGAAAACAAAGTCTGTAGATTAGTCAAATCATTATACGGACTAAAACAAGCTCCAAAGAAATGGCACGCAAAATTTGATAGTGTCATGATGAGAAATGGTTTTCGTATAAATGAATGTGACAAATGTGTTTATTACAAACAACTTGGACAATCATATGTGATGATCTGTCTATATGTGGACGATATGCTAATATTCGGCCCAAATACTCAGGTAATTGAGACCATAAAGAAAATGTTGATCAACAATTTCGACATGAAAAACTTGGGTGTTGCCTTGAGTTATCTCAATCACATTATGTAGAAAAAGTAATTGAAAGATTTCAAAATTTTGGAATTAAAGGAGTAAATACATCTTTTAATCCATCAGAAGTACTGCATAAAAACACTAATGAGAGTGTAATGCAACTGGAATATTCTCGTGTAATAGGATGTCTCATGTATCTCATGAATTGCATAAGACCAGATATAGCTTATGCAGTAAGTCGCTTGAGCAGGTATACAAGCAATCTAGGGAAGGAACACTGGAAAGCACTAATGAGAGTGCTTGGATATTTAAAAAATACCACTAACTATTCCTTACATTATGAAAAATATCCTGCCGTCTTAGAAGGATATAGTGATGCAAACTGGATTGCAGATTCAGAGGAATCAAAATCAAAGAGTGGTTATGTCTTTACCCTAGCAGGGGCAGCAGTGTCATGGAAATCTACTAAACAAACATGCATAGCTCGATCCACTATGGAATCAGAGTTCATTGCATTAGATAAAGCATGCAAAGAAGCAGAATGGCTTTGTCACTTTTTAGAAGATATTCCATTCTGGCTTAAACCTGTACCGGCCATATGTATACACTGTGATAACCAAGCTGCGCTAAGTAGAGCGCACAACTTTGTGTATAATGGAAAGTCACGACATATTCATCGACGCCATAACACAGTTAGGCATTTACTCTCAAATGGAATAATTTCCATATATTATGTGAGAACAAATGATAACCTAGCGGATCCATTTACTAAAGGTTTATCAAGAGAGAAAATTAACTGCGCATCGAGGGGAATGGGTTTAAAAGCCTAAACCAACAAGAATTACCTTATACGGAAACCTATCCTAGCGACTGGAGATCCCACGGACTAGGATCAATAGGCAAACCAGTTATGAGTAACTCAAGAAGTAATGCATTTGTCTGGACTTGGTCCAACTCCATTCCTATGGTGCACAATATAAGTGCATGCCTACAGAGGTATTTAAAGGTTAAAACTATGTTTTTTAATGATGACCATATCTTGGAAATAACAAGTGAGGTATATGTAGGATACTCTTAATGGTTGCGATCACATATGTTAGTGTGAGCTGGGTCGGCTCTATGAGAATATTAAAAGGCTTTTATTCTCTAAAACACTCGCAGAACCAAAAATTGTTCAGGACCAAAATGAACACAACCAAGAGATTGGATGAGAAGGGAATCAATGCTTCGTAAAGCTTATTGTCTGGATACACAATAAAGGCCGACGGTTCAAGATGAAATAATTCACCGATTAGCCAAATAGATCCGATAAGTTTTAACTAGGGAAAGTTCAAAGTGAAATATCTACTTATCCACGATAAAGCACTATTCCATATGTACTCTGTGATATTTCGCTTTGCGTGGGGGAAAAGTATATTATCATTTATGTGGGGGATTGTTGGAATTCCTAGTGTAAATGAAATACACTTGTCCCACATCGCCAAATTTGCAAAGCCATTCCAATATATATATGGCTTTGCAATGAAGGTGTTGGGGCCTAGGGGCACCCAAATGTATGCTTCGTTGTGAGGAGGAAGATCATGCATCTCCATCACACACGCGCGCGCGCCGCCGCCGTCCGACCGAACCGAACCGGGCCGGGTTTGGGCTAATATGATACTCGTATTTTTACTGCAACTGGACCGGGCTTTTTAACAGTTGCAGGCTATACGAATGGACGCGGATTGCTGAGGAAGTGCGACTTCTGAAGCGAGCGGGTTGAGTAGGCGCGAGCAGTAGTGGATGCGACCCGTTAGAAGCAAACAGGTGCGAGCCGATTGAAGCGGACGCGGGCGAACAGATGCGGAGCAAGTGGGTGCGACCCGACTGAAGAGGCACGGGTGAAACAGTACCAGGCAGTACGAGTGGGTGCGAAACAGTACCGTTGGACGCAGTAGCGGGCGGGTGCGACCCGTTAACCAACAGCAGCGACCAAAAGGCAACGGACGCGACTGTTTGAAGGGATGCGGACAAAACTATAAATAGGACAGAATACTGATCACATTCTCGATCCAATTCAGTTTTTTTTCCTCTGCTTCTTTTCTCTACCGCTCTATATATATCACAGAGTTGACATACTCATTACAATCTCGTGCAGATTTCGTCTGTTGTATCTTGAGAGAATTTTGAAATAAAATTCTTAAGGAAATCGTTACGACGATCCTCAGACATAATCCGGTTAGAATTCTAGTCTGTTTGTATATTTATATACATTATTCTATATTCTATCCGTTATTCTGGTTATACTATTTGTTCAAAATAGTATGATGTTGTTGTTGTAACTTATTTACAACATTCATACTGTTATAGTGATTTATACAGAATTCCAGTGTAGTGGAAATCTGAGTTATAAACTTATGCGACGAGTTTATAATTGATTATTCTCTGTTTTGGTATACTAGACGTATAACAGTTTTATGCGCACAACCTTACTTATTTATCATTTTCATAATCAGTATCAAATGGGGATGAGGGTTGTTTTTGAGGCTTTTCTTGTCTTTTGAGGATCTCCGACCTTTTTTCTTTCTAGAAGGGATTGGAATGGTAAGTTTTCTCTTGTTGGAGATATGTTTGTTTTTAATTTTCTTTGTGGCAGAGTTCAAAGGGAGGAGAAGTGGTTGATATGACATTTGGGGAAGGAAAGGATGGTTCAGAGACTGAATTGTGTAGTAATGAAGAGATTCAATTATTTTAGATATTCTGAAAATAAATATTCATTCCTTTCTAATTTTTAAAAGAGGTGAGGATACTTGGTTGTGATTGTGCATGTTATATGCATGTTGTGAGTTAGGAAGTGTAGGTTGCAAGATTGATTAGGAACTGTGAATAAGCAAAGTTTTAGGATTGGTTTCAGAGTGGATGGAAGGGCTGGAAGTGAGATTTGATTTGATATGTGAATGTGAAGAGTGTGGCTTTGGTGTTACAGATGGTAGGGAGGAGTCAATTTCAGGTCTGAAGGATTGTGATTGGTTAGGTTTCATGTTTGTGCAGTGTACATTTTGAGGAGTGATTTAGATACAGTTTGGTGCACCAGGCCCACTGGTTTTGAAAGTGAAAATTTGGTAGTGTTTAGACAAGCACCAACAGTTTCATTTTGTGATGGGCATAAACTTGCAAGCACTTGTATAGACAGTCTCATGCATGTTATCATAAACTGGTATTTCATGTGGTTCATTTACTTCATTTGAGTTTTCCACTGCATTGGTTTTGTAACAACCTGTGTTTTTAACTATTTTGAATTATTAGATTTAATGTGATTTTTGAATAAAAATGGTTAGAAACAAAAATTTAATGATTTGTTAATGTAATTTATTGGATATGAACAAATTTTAAATAAAAAAATTCAATAAGATAAAAGATGATAATTTATATTAAAATGTAAATTAAATGATATTGAATTGTAACTAATTGATAACAAATATTGAAATAATCAAAGTTAAGTTAACAATATATCGAATGAATATTTATTAAAAGTAAAAGCATAAGTTTATTTAAATAAAATTGTATTTTTTATAAGAATAAATTTTAGAAATAAGAAAACATCTATTTGGTAAGAAATGAATAACTTTTGTTGTATACAATAATTGCGTTGATGTTGAATTACTGTAAAATGGAAGTGGTTGTTTTATTATTTGAATTCATTTTACAAGTTAATTTCATAAATTAAATAACCTATATTTCAAAAATAATGATTTATTTGATAATTAAATTGTTAAATTTAATATTCGAAATTGTTTAAATAACCAAATCTTGAATTTAATATGAATGAAAATGATTTCGAAAGTTGATTAGAATTCTATTTAAATTTGAATGGAGTGAACTTTTAAAATTAGATTTAAAAGTGATTAAATTGAATTTAGAAATTACTTGTTTTAATTAACGTGTAAAAATAGTCTTTTTGGTCATTGTCTCGGATTTCGATGAAACTAGGTACACCAGATTCGTAATAGTGAATTATTATAGGATTCTAAGTTTCATAGCGATCAGGCTTATTACTTAGTCGTGCGAGCTTGAAACCTGAAGAAATTATTTTTAGAACTTTAATTAGTATAATTCGATTTTGAAAAGCTATCTTCTGAATATGATGGAATTGACTTTCGATATATGTTCCATTGTGTTCAGAATAAAGGTATAATTTGGAGTATGAAAATTTCACGGATAAATAGTAATTTGGAAAATTCTCTATAAATAGCCATCAATCTTCCTTTCATTTTCTAGACACTAACTTAAAAACCCAGCGGTCATTTCTCAAACCCTCCATCCAATGGCCATCGTCGATCAGAGCCTCTAGAGGCGAAAATAGACAATGACTTTAACTAGGGAAATATAGAAAGCATCGAAACAAGCTTAACCAATGGTCGGATCGCCGTCACTCGACGTGTGATGGCCAAAAATGGCTCGTGTTCATCAACAGCTTTGGATTCAACTGTGGGAAAAGCATAAGAAGAAGAAGAAGAAAGGTGATGGTCCTTAGAAGCGAATTAAAAAGGGAGTAAGAGCCACAATTTTGGAAATGTTGGACATATAGCCAAGGTTTGCAGCAAGGATAAGATGAAGGGTAAGTACTATGTTTGCGGGCATCCCAGTCATATAAGTAGGAGTTGTCTCCAGAGAGCTGGTCAGGGGGCGAGTGCGCCATTTGCACAGATTCAGGCATTAGACGCAACACCTACTAGTCGCATTTTAGATCGAGGTAGGTAAGTTACAGTTGAAGGTTTGATTTCTATATCAGATTTTCCCATTCGAACTTTATTCGATTTTGGAGCATCACATTCGTTTATCTCTAGTTCTCTAGTAGATTGTTTGCACTTGGACATATCATTAGTAGTAGATCCCATTATTGCTTCAAACCCTATAGGAGGATTCACACATTTATCTATGGTTTGTAGGGGTTTGAAAATCTTTATTCTAGGCGTAGAATTTGACTACGACGCCTATGTTTTGGGATTCTCAGGGTATGGGATGATCTTTGGGATGGATTGGCTATCCACATATGGAGCAATCTTAGACTGCAAGAGGAGAGTCGTTAGATTTGAGACTTGTCGTGGTAGGACTCTAGAGGTATCTTGCGACCCACAAAGGATCGGTCATGTTGAGTTTTCTCTATTCATTCGATTCATCTTCATCAAAGTTGCATTCGGTTCCTATAGTCGGAGATTTTGCAAACGTCTTTAAGGAGGTTAGGGGTCTGCTCCCTAAGAGAGAGATTGACTTCAGAATTTATTTGACCGAGGATGTCAAGCCAGTAGCATTACCTGTGAAGCACATGGCACCTAGGAGAAGAAAGAATTGAGCAAGCAGATCCATGAGCTTTTGGAGATGGGATTCATAAGAAGGACATATCGGAGTGCAGAGTGCCAGTCGTCTTCGCCACTAAGGCGGATGGTTCTCTCCGGCTTTGCATGGACTATAGGTAATTAAATAAGCTCATGAAGAAGAACCGATATCTGCTCCTTAGGATTAATGGTCTTTTTTACCAGTTGGTAGGATCTTTGGTTTTCTCTTAACTTATTCTAGCCAAGGGATTCCATCAGCTTAGAGTCACTGATGACAGCATAGATAAGACTGCCTTTAGGACATCAGAAGGATTCTTTAAGTGGTTGGTTATACCTTTTGGGCTAACCAATGCTCCAGCTTATTTCGTTGATTTGATGAGCCGCGTCTTTAGGGACGTCCTAAATAAGTTTATGGTTGTATTCGTGGATGATATCTTAGTATTTTCCAAGAAAATGGAGGAGCATGTTGTTCATTTGGAAGAAGTTCTTCGCACACTTCATAGTCGTATTTTGAGAGCTAAGTTTTCGAAGTGTCATTTTTGGAGAGAGGAAGTTTGTTTCCTGGGGCACATAGTCTCAAAGGAAGGTTTGGCTGTTAACTTCGCCAAGGTTATTGCAGTGCAGGATTGGAAGGCCCCAAGAACGTTACCGTGGTTAGGAGCTTCCTAGGATTGGCTGGCTACTATAAGAAGTTCATTAGAGACTTTGCCAATATTTCGGCACCACTCATGCGCCTTACTAAGAAGAATAAAGTTTTCGTGTGGGGCGTGGATTGTGAGGATTCCTCCACGAAGCTTAAGAGAGCCCTTACTAGTGCACCAGTGTTAGTTTTACCCGATGGAGCTAAGCCTTTCACTGTATACACTGATGCATGTGGAACGGGTCTGGGAACGGTGTTGACGCAAGAAGGGAGGGTAGTGTGTTATTGTAGTAGGCAGTTGAGGACGCATGAGAAGAGCTAACCTACCCATGATTTGGAGTTGGCTGCCATAGTTTTTGCACTTAAGTCTTGGAGGCACTATTTGCTTGGAGAGAGGTTTGAGCTTTTTACCTACCATAAGTCTTTGAAGTACATATTCTCGTAGAAGGACTTGAACTTGAGGCAACAGAGGTGGATGGATTTTTTAACCTCGTATGATTTTGAGATGGATTATAACCCTGGCAAGGGTAATGTGGTTGCAGATGCATTGAGTAGAAAGAAAGCAACCCTTAGTCCTTTATTCGTAGAGTGGAGGAACTTGGAGTTTATTAAGCCCACTACGGACATTACTCCTAGATTGTTGGCGACATTAGAGGCGAGGCCTACCCTTATGGATCAAATTGGCTTGAGATAGTGGGAGGATTCGAAACACATGGACATTATGGATAGGATTAGTTGAAGAGAGGCCTCTAGGCATCTCCAACATTATTCCATAGATAGTAGGGGGTGGCTTAGGAGAGATGGGAGGCTTTGTGTTCCATGCGCTAATGACTTGTTGAAAGAAGTTTTGAAAGAGGCACACCATTTTTGTATGACAATTCATCCGGGTGGTAACAAAATGTATTGGGATATGAAGAGGATGTTCTATTGGGGTGGAATGAGAAGGACGTGGCGGAATTCATAGCTAAGTGTTTCATATGCCAAAGGGTAAAGGCAGAGTAGCAGGAGCCCGGTGAATTACTTCAGCTCTTAGATGTGCCGGAGTGGAAATGGGACAGCATTTCTATGGATTTCATTGATGTTTTATCCCGTTCTAGGAAGAGAAACGATAGCATTTGGGTATTATTGATAGATTGACCAAGAGTTCCCACTTCAACCCAGTTAAGAGTAAGCGTACGGCTTCATATTTGGCATCCTCGTATATTCGAGAGATAGTCCATCTACACGGAGTTCCTTCTAGTGTTGTTAGTAGTAGAGATCTCATTTTCACTAGTGAGTTTTGGAGAAGCTTATAGGAGGTGTTAGGGAGTCAAATTAGGTTGAGTACAGCCTATCATGCCCAGACAGATGGCCAACGGAGAGGATCGATAGGGTGCTCGAGGATTTGCTGCGGATGTGCATTTTGGACTTTGGAGGAACTTGGGAGGAGCATTTTCCATTGGTTTAGTTTATGTACAATAATAGTTACCAAAAAAATATAGGAATGACACCATTTGAAGCTTTATATGGGAGACCTTGCAAGTCCCCATCATGTTAGGTAGAGTCTACATAGAAGTTACTACTTGGACTCAATATGATTAGGGAGACCTCTAAGAGGGTGGACTTGATTCGGCAAAGGATGAACACGGCTCAAGATGGACAGAAGTCATATGCGAACAAGCGGAGGAGAGACTTAGAATTTGAGGTTGGAGACTTAGTTTTTATCAAAGTATCCCCGCTTAGGAAGGTGGTAAGGTTCGAATCAAATGGAATGTTAGCTCCTAGATTTGTTGGACCATTTCCTATCAAGAGAGAGTTGAGAAGATGGCTTACCGAGTAAGGTTACCTGATAGGCTCACAGGAGTGCACGACGTTTTCCATGTTTCACATTTGCGAAAGTGCTTACATGACTCTATGGAGGATGTAGAGCCTAGTCAATTGGAGGAGGTGGAGGTAGAAAGGGAAGCTTCTGTTTGTCATATCCCACGAAGATTATTGGAAGAG
The DNA here is from genome assembly GCA_030765085.1 of Allium cepa. NCBI lineage: Eukaryota > Viridiplantae > Streptophyta > Magnoliopsida > Asparagales > Amaryllidaceae > Allium > Allium cepa. Next base: position 1,027,789,302 of record CM060937.1, on the reverse strand, counting down.
ACATCAAGCGACTAAGGAATAAGGATGTTCCACAGGTAAAGGTGCAATGGGGAGATGATGTTGCAAACGCCACTTGAAAGGCAGAAGAAAAGATTCGTACTTGTTATCCTCATCTTTGATAGTAAATTTTAGAATTCCTTTTTCCACCTTTATATTTGAATAGGTTCTTTCCTTTATTATCCTTTGGAAGGGTAGATCTTAGGATTTAACCTATGGATAGTAGAATTTGATGTAAACATGCTAATAGAACATGTTATGAATGATGTATGCTGGTGGTTGCAAGTGTTTTCTAGTGGATGCTAATGGATGTACATAGGTACATTAGGCACTATTATTCCTTAAGGATCGGCCTAATTAGGACACTAGAGCATATGCATATGGATGTGTGTGCATTTTCACTTTATTTCCATGGTTGCCATAAACGGATGTTTATCACATGATTATTGCATTTGGATGATGGTTGTTATAGCATATAGAACTATCAGTTATCATTAGGAATTTTTTGCATTCATTAGATACATGGCACATACATGATTGCACAAAAGGAGGTAAGCTGAATCAGCTGACCACCTAATCTTTTGCATTAGTTAGGGTCATTTACAATACACTAATTGCATAAGTATCATAAACTTCATTAGAAAACTTAAGGACATAGGATGAATGGTTGATGATTGAGTAGTTGGTGGTAGAACTTGGATGAAAACATTTAGTCATTCTTTTATCCTTGGAGATTTCGGGAAGAAATTCTTTAAGGAGAGGAAAATGTAACAACCAAAAATTTAATCCATAATAATTAATTAGATAATAAAATAACTTTGTGAAATTATCAGAATTAGGCCACGGAAGTTGCACCATTGTGTCCGTGGTAATTTTATGGTCAATTTCCATATGTAGAATGTCAAAATCTGAGCTAATATGACCAAGTTATAAAATAAATAAAATAAGCAGAAAATGACGATATATATATATATATATATATATATATATATATATATATATATATATGCGCAGGTCGACTGGTCGGTCGACCTAGGCATCAGGCGGTCGACCGCTCGGTCGACCCGCCTCTTCTATTTACGAACGAACGAACGTTCCAGAGCCTCAAACTGACATGTTTTGCATTCTTCTGACCAATCTGGTCCATCTATTTTTGCATCTGATGGCTCCTATTTGGCTTATGATGTGGTTTCATCCTATTCAATTCCCAAATTCAATGGTCCGATATCCACTTCTGCTCCTATAAATAGACCCCTAGACCTAACACTTTTTCTCATTCTAGGTTTTCTTCAGTTGGGTTCACCTTTCTAGGAAGGACCCTAAACGGTTCCAAAGGAGAAAATCGTTATAAATTAAGTTATTTTACAACTCCAAGTGGATGCAGGAAGATCTTGGGACCGAAGGTGAGTGATTGTAATTATTTTAAGATTTCTTTAAGTAATTTAAATTAATAGGGTTTCCAATAGTTGTAGTTTTACTACGATTTTGGAATAGCCTTTTTATCAGTTTTAGATCTATTTTTCAGTATATTCCCTTTTGGTTATATTTTTTCAGTTAATTATAATTTATTACTATTAAGCGTAGCTTTATATTTATTTACATTATTTAAGTTCATTTACTGTAATTTATTTCTTATTTACATCTTTTTCGACGTTTTGGATTTTATGCAAGCGCTTATTCTTTTCTTCCTCTTTTTCCTCACGTATGGATTAGAATAAATAAAACGTGAATATGGATTATATAGGTGTAATATTGAATGAAGAAAATAAGATGTAAATTATAAAGATTGTAGTAAATAATGGAATTGGACTATAATATAAATGGATTTGGACTGAAATTATGCCTCATTATGATTAAAATAGGACTAATTAATTGGATTAGTTATAACGTAGAATTATAACTAAAAATGAAAGAAGCTTATTTTCACACTTAGACCTTGGGTTAAATATTAAGCATCATTATAACATTGGTTATAATAAGAAAAAGAGTAGAATGAGGTTATTTTAAGACTTGGGATAAATTAATAAGCGTAGAAAGTAAAGATGGTAATAAAGGCATAAGTAAATAATTTATCTAAGTTAATAAGCAAAGATGAAAGTAGAACATGTACCATATAACATTCCTTATTAGACAAAACGGTGTCTCACATTAGCCTAAAGAGAGATGAGGAACGCGTATGCTAAGAATGGTAGTAATTGGTCAAATAGAAGTCAAAATCATGGGGGATTTGGATAAGTGGCACAACTAGATATTGTTTGGATGACGGGCCAGTACCAACAGTATTTCCCCTATATATTCTATGGGCACACGGTGATTTCACGTTAGCCTAAAGTGGGATGAGGGGCACGCTTATGCAAGAGTTTGAGATAATAAGAAGACTCAATGGATGGAGAATAAGGTAGCATGAGCATGGTGGTAGTTACGCGTGCGACTTCCATTCTGGTGCTCAGTAGTCGCAATGAGTTCCAAGCGTTGAGTATGGGCGTCTTTCGTAGACACCATTGCCTTCTGTGTAGAGAGCTATACAAGTCATATGGATCCACAATGGGTGCTTTGTGTACCTTTCGTAGGTACCATTGTCTACTGTATAGGGAGTTATATAGCGTCTGGTCCGCAATAAGGTCTATGGAGTAGTAGGCCGATCAAAATGGGTAGAACTAGGATTACATCCTAATTACAGGGTTAAGAATTCAGCCTAATCAAAGCAAAAATCAAGGACAAGTGAAAAAAATAGAAATTAACCTATCCTATAGTTAATCGTATTTATTTCCAGTTTATTTTTTTCCTATTTCCTTTGTTTCCTCCTTATATAATAGAACTGTTATATAGTTTATTACTTTTACTTTGCTTAAAGACTCTAGTAATTACTATCATTCATCAGACTTTTTGTCGGACCCAGTCCTCTATTTTTACCCTTTTTCCCTCATTGGCAATCAAGGGAGAGGCCAGTAGATTGCAGTTGCTTGGCGATTTCTTGGAGGAGTTCTCTACTATGTATTTCTTTAATTTCAACTCTAGTTCTTTCTATATACTGGCTTATTATGAGGGATATTATGTACTCTGATTTTTGAGACTATGCGTTTTTGTTTCATGAGACTGTTGGGTTTTTAGACGTGTATGTGGTATTTGGTATTTGACTTATTTATGAAGCAATTATGAAGTTTTTTTTAATTAAGTTATAACTTTAAATTTCGTCGTTTTTGTCTATTTTTGTGTTGTGAATCTTAGTCTCTATTAGCTTTAGTTATACCTACAACGTACTGCACCTTTAATGTGTCCTTTTGGGTATATTAAGCTGTGTGGGGTGTTTCAGAATTTATAATTGATAGTTAAATTTTAAATTGAAATTGAATTGCTAGTTAAACATCTGATATTGATAACTAGTTAACTGTTGTGGTTTATTGGCTGATTTGGATGTTGATTGAGATTGAATGCTATTGGTTGATATATTGGATTATTGGATGTTTACTTATTATATATATATATATATATATATATATATATATGTCATGTTATCACATTGTATATTATTTGACAACATATAACTGTTATTTGAATTATATTTGAATAAATTAAGAATATGTTGAAACGATATATACCTGTAACACTTTGATTTGGATTGAAATGATATATATTCATCCCTGAAATTAAAATCGAAATAACTGATCACTTGGTCATAGGATAGAAAATTATATATGGGCACCGGATTGGTTAAATTAAATGGTTTTAAATTCTTAAATTTGAATTTAGTTAAATGATATTGTCTTAAAGAATTAAAAAATTAATTTATGAGAATCGAATTAATTTCGAATTTGAGTTTTGAAAGATTGAAATCAAAATTGGTTAAAAGAAATTGTTTTAAAGAATTAAATTTGAATTGTGAAGTTATAATCGACATATGACTTGAACTATGGAAATTGAATTGTTTTAAAGATTTGAACTTTTACTTGAATTTTGAATTTATCTAAGTAAATGTGATATAAATGGATATTTCAAATTTGAGCTCGAAATTGAATTATTTTGAAGATTTGAACCTTAAATTGAGCATTGAAGTTTAATTTGATTTAAGTGATTTAAATCAGTGAATTAAAATTGGACTTGAAATTTATATAAATTGAAATGGTTTAAAATACGAATCGAATTGAAATTCAAACCATTGAATCGAATTGTTATATTAAATTTGAAGTTACAACTAAAGTTTCAAAATTGAAGTTAATTAGAATTACAATCGAAATTGAGTTGATTTGAGTTTAAATCGAAATCGAGTCGATTTGAATTGATTTGAGATTTAAGATGATTTAAATTGGAAGATTTGAGATAGAATCAGTTTGATTGAAATTTGGACTTGAGTCTAGATTTATTTAAAATAGAAAGAAACAATTTTAAATTTGAAACTATTTTCACTATAAACTATTTTACTATAAATTGTTTTAAAATTTATCTTTCTAAATTTTCAAATCGTTTTAATATGTAACGCAATTTCAATACTCGAACTATTTTATATCAAACTGTTTTCAGTCTCTAAACTATTTAAACTATTTAATTTATTCGAACTATTTTCAAAAATTCAAACTGTTCATGTTGGGAACTGTTTATATTTAAATCGTTGATTTAAAGCGGATATGGTTAAAATGAAGTTATAACCTATGAGGAATTTTGAAATGATTTTCAAGTGAAAATGACATACAAAGTAGATATGATGATTTTGAAATGAGGATATTTTGAAGTGAATATGATATTTTGATGCCAAATATGAATCATTTTCGGAATGTAAAAGAACCAACCGGTGTGTAAAATGACGTTTGGTTATTAAAGAGACATGGGCTGATTATTAGCATACTCTCTGTCAATGTTGGAACCACTTTAACAACTGTGTATATGGAGGAGACTCTAGAATGAAGTGGTTAGGTTTGGTGTATGTTTTTGGATTTGAAGAAAGAGAATGATGATGGATAGCCCCAACACTTGTGTCAATTTGGAATGACTAAACCATGGCGGCTTGAAAGGGCCAATGAGTGTAGCTACCTCTAGTGGATATCTGTTCTTCGATTTTCTTTTTGGACTTGGTTCATTCTTTTACCTTTGATGTTGGTTTCGATTGGTGCACCTTGATTTCGGATGACCTCCCTTTGACTCGATATGTGATGGATGGACGCGGCAGGCGATAGTGGCTACGATGCATTACCACCAGCCCTATGACTCGAACTAGAAGTATCCTACCTAGGACATTGCCTTGCATGCATTTTCATACTTTTATCCTTATATGAGACCGTTACAAGTTTGGTTTAGTTGCCATATCACGGCGCATCCCTATCCCCCAACGTGCTGCTGGAGTGTTATGTGCAAACCATACGCCAATGCTTAAAAACACGTTAAGGGTGATTAATGTAAAGCCTTAACGCTAGGAAAAATATTTACCTTATTAATTAGACATTGCATATATAGCACATTCTACTATATATAGATATTTTGACGGATCCTTAAGATGGAAAACTCGCGTAACATCTCTTGAGTTGTTGCATGAACATTATCCACTGGATAGGAGATGTAAAACCCCATAAACATCTCTGACACTATTATACTCTTGTTATATGTGTGTTAGTTCGACTTACATGATGATATTTTAGTTCTGACTCGAGTGTATTGTTTTACTTTATGCTTGAGTCGGCCCTAAGTTTTCAGTGCATTGAAGATCATATTATTCTGAAGAACGAAGATGAAGACTTAGTGCATTATATTACTAGTATTATTCCCCTGCATCATGTTGTTCTGCTGCATTGTTTGTTTGTCTCTATTGTATTATTACTCTGATTGATGTTGTTGAAAGTATAATCAAAGTATAGTATAAACAACTTCATGAAATGTTTATCTGATTATTATATTTGGTTATTCCACTATGAGATTCTGTGTTTTTTCTCTTTCTCTTATTTTTCTTAACTAACCTCATTGGTTATCTATGTTTCAGACTGTTTCGAGTTGGACATATGGGGCTTATTGTCGACTTAAACCTCCCAAAATGTGGGTCGTCACAAGTATCATCAAGTTGCATAACTTTTCCATCATTCACTTTATTAGTATCATCAAGTTGCATAATTTTTCCATTGTTTACTTCATGACATATCATACATTTCTTCATCAGTTAATTCAATATCCTCATCACAATGTTTTTCCTTCCTTCTATCTGTTCCTTCATTCCTTTGTAAAATTTCGTTTTGCACATTCACACAACTTTATTTCTCTTTTCTATAATTTCCCCTTCCTCAGCGTATTCAAGAACATCAAATTTATTGCTCAAACTAATTTCATTTTCCACACAATCTTCCCCATTTATTTTCCCATTTGGAGTTGTTTCTATATTTTAAATCTCTCTTTCTTCAGTTTGACTGTTGCATGTCTCCTCAAACAATCACATCATTCATTTCTTCATTTGTCTTGTTTGTTTGCTTTTTCTTATTGTTGTCCACCTTAATCCATACCCCTTCTTTTGAAATCCCACATTTTGATGAAATTTTTGTTTATCCCCTTTAGTTTGTCCTTTGAATTTTCATTGTCATTTTCCTTCTTTCCATTTTTAGAATTTAGGTTTCGAATTTTCTCACTAGTCGTTGAACAGCTATCACTTGAATGACCAACAACTTTACAATGCACTCATATATTGGGATTTCATTAGTACTGAACATATACATTATTTGAGTTGTTCCATCGGTTAATTGGGCAGAAAAGGAATCTATCAAATTATGGTCAGGTGTTATCTCAATTAGACATTTCGCATAGTGAATTAACTTTTTTTTCAATAGACTCACATAAAAAAATCAATTTCCTAGGCAATTTGCAAGCCGGTTTACCAAGAGAAGACCAAGAAAATATAGGAATATTGTAAAATTTCACCCAAATTGGAACTACTCTAATCAAACCACACATTGCTAATTGCTAAAAAATTACTTATAATTTATAAATAAATATACGTAAGCATCATATACATATGTGTTTGCGCGTGCATGCGTAACATGATATTTCGAGCAAGGTATAACATGCCTGATAGATGTTGAGATTTATATCACAACGGATATGTTAGCTCATCTTATATGTACTGTATGTTGTTTAGATATTTGTATATATTTATACGTATTATATACAAAAAACCAAGTGTGAATATATGTATGTGTGTGTATCCAAAATATAAGTTGATTTTTTATTTTTCAAATATGTGTACATATATGTTATTTGTGTATATATGTATGTATTAAAGTAAAATAAGTTCATATATATAACAATATGTATATATAAACACAAATAAACATATAACGTAAATATGAGTTAGAATAGTTTATATGAATTACAAACTTAAAAATTGTATATTTTTCACATTCCAATCGAACACAAACAACTCTAAATTTAATTATAGTTTTATTATATTAATATATATACATATATTATGAATTAATTTGTAACGACCCAGAAATTTCAATCCCGAAAATTCCAGATAGTTAGGAAAAAAGAAGAAAGAGATAGAAGAAGAAGAAGAAGAAGAACAGAATCATCAACATCTCACATTCGCAGTGGATAAAATATAATAATAAATAATAACAGTTTACAGAAGAATACTATATCTGTCGATTACATTAAATACATCAGAGTTACACATATATTCAATACTGACATATACAAATCAATATGTCATAGATTTACAATATTATAATACAACGGAAATACTCTACTCGTTCCTGCCATCCAGCTCGACTCCTGAGCTCCAGAACATCTCCTTGAAAATCTGTAATACTTGGTCAGACCCGAGCATTACATCTAAGTAACACCCGGTCAGGCTGGAAACAGCGTTAGTAAACCCATCTAACATGGAATACAAAAGCATACAAATTATATAAACCTGGGGTAACTTATATCAATTTACTCTTCAAAAGATGTTATAGACATAACTTATTTCTCACATCAATTTCTAAGTGCCAGAACTTAGATTATATGGTCCAATTCACTTAAATCATTTCATTTCAGCCTATTGATTTCACACATCAAATTTTAAGGAATCGAAGTGGTTTCGGGCATTTACTAATACCCGACTCCGGTCTCTTCGCATCCAATGTCATCTAAACCCAAGTTATCCAATTAAATACAAGACAACTTTAATTGTCGGATAACACTTTTACACAGCAATTCATAATTGATTTAATAATCACATGATCATCATTCATCCAACATATCATATCACAAAGAAATTCATATCAGAGATATAAACCAATTCAAAGCATCCATCATAATTCAATCATTAATAAGCAAGATTGATCACTTCCATTAATTACATTAATTAAGGATCCTCTAACGACTTTCATTAGTTAATTATTCTTAAATTTCATATAATAATTAACCTTTAACTTAATTATATTCATTAATCAATCTTGATTAATCACAATCAGAAATTAACTTGCCTTAATTACTTCATCAATTAATCCAACTCTTTGATTAATTATATAAATTAATCCTTCAATTACACTGAGTAATCATTTCTTAATTTCTTCCATCAAGTAATTATCCTTTAATTACTACCCATCAAGTAATTTCCTTAAATTAATTACATCCGGTAATTATCCACTGATTACTTTACTAAGTAATTATACCTCATTAATTACCTTAAGTAATTATACTTAACTCAACATCAAATGGTTACCTTTATTTAATTAGACTTAATTAATTAACTAAATTAACCACATCAACTTAATTAATTACACAAAGTAATTAATTCCTTAATTAATTACCCTGATTAATTATTCTATAGTTATTAATTAATTACCCTTTCATTAATCACATTCATTAATTAACTCACTTTTTAATTAATGCCTAAATTAATAAATCCTTAAATTAATAAATCTTTAATTAATTATACTAAGTAATTAATCCCTAATAAATTTATCTTTTAATTACTTACACTAAGTAATTCTATTTAAGTAATTATTCTTCAATTACTTTCCTTAATAATCTTTAATCAACACTTAATTTATTATTAATTTCTAATTAATTAATCTCTAATTAATTAATGATATTAAGCAATTATCTTTAACTGAAGTAATTATCATTAATCAATCACATTAAGTGATTATTCCTTGATTATTCATCTTTTAATCAATAGCTTAATTAATCAATCGCATAAATAAATCAATCTTTTAGATTGATTTCACAAGTTAATTAATCTTTAATCAATTAATCAATTAACCATCCTAATATATTAAATAATTTGTATTTCTATTTAATTACATCTTTAGTTCACCTTAAAACATATATGGCTTAATCTGTTAATTAATTACTTAATACAACAAATTTGAAAACACTAAACTATGGAAATTTATTAAAAACTTGCAATATCTTGTTTAAAAATTTGGTTTACATTTATTTTGAAACTTACCCACTTAATATGCCTTTAAAAACATTATATCAGTTACAAAAATCCCGGGCTCCCCCACAATAATACCCGAGCTAATCCCGATCTTCTCATACCTCATCTTCGAGTCAAACTCAACATTCCCGAGAAAACCCTAAAACACTCGAGCTTTAAAACGTGCAGAAAACTCCATTATCTTCTTTCATTTTCCATGGGCCAACAATTTCCGGCCAACCAATCTTTCTCTTCCCTTCATTCCCATTTCCCCTTTCTTTTCTAACTTCCAGGCAAACGTACACCGCCGTGCACGTATATGTGCACACGCAACCGGAACCACAACCACCTTCGCATGCACCTCCTCCAAGTCGCCGACAACTACCACAACACGAGCAACCCACCAGAATTTCCAATTAATTCTTGGATCAAAATTCGAACACATGTTCTTCTTCCTGGAAACAACCCAGTCGCAAAAATCACCCTCACTCCAACGATTAGGATCGCCTGAACCTACGCTACTCCTCTCAAAGACGCGACACACATCAACGCTGCAAATCCCCTTGGACCGGTTCAACTCGATCCATCCACGACAGCATAATCTCCTCATAGAAACCCACGACTAATATCGGGTATAAACCCTAAAACTTCTTCGCACCGCCTTCACGATCATCAAAAAAAATTTCCACCATTTTTCCCACGATCGACCAACCTCCAACCAACTCTGGATCAAATTTCAATGAATACGGATTTGCCGATCAACGTCAATTGCCAAAAATATATTTTCCATTCAACTTCCAAATTCCCAAATGATACAAAATTAAAAGTTTCAATTCCTCTTGTAAAATTCATGAGTTAAGAAAATGATCGGGATCATGCAATCAAAATCCAATTTTATTTAACTAAAAATTTGAACAAAATAAGATTTTACTATTTTTATTAAAATTTTCCAATAACCTCATTTATTTTAAAACTTAAAAATAATTTAAAAATTTTAATCTTGCCACCTTGAACTTATTTCATTTAAACATCCATGCTAATAGATAAATCTGAGGATGAGATTTTGATTTTCGAACAGATTTGAACCCTGTATTATTTTAGAAACATAGATACAATGTGTCTGTTTCCCCAACATGTACAATGACACACACAAACACACACACACACACACACACACACACACACATATATATATATTCATATTTGTACATACAACACTAATCACTTAATGCAACCACGATTTCAAACAGCAAATAAAATCCTTATTTCTGAAAGATTTACTCACCTTAAATTCAGTTGAAGAGAGGAGTTTGGAAGTTTTTTGCTGTAATCTGGAAATTCGTTTTTGATGAACTGCATTTTGAATTTGATTTGTACTGCCCTGGGTTAGAACTGAAACTTCAATCTGATCTTGTTGAGATGAGCTTTACTTCAAGATTGAGTTGTTGGATTTGGCTTTTAATTAAAAAAATTTAAAGAATGAAAGAATATGAATATGCTTTTGATTGCATAAAACCTGATTGAATTTTTCTCATATCTAATTTCATCAAAATTAAAAAAACAAGAGTGCCACATGTATTTCTTTTAATAAATCAACTAACACTTGTAATTGTAAGATTTACACTTGTCATTGTTGTTTTATATATTGTTTACATTTGTAATTAAAATGTACTTAATATGTTTTATGTATTTATTAATTCCTTAAACCAATACAATACCTTTATACATGTATATTTAACCTTATATATTTATATTATAAATTTTCAATTTACTTTAATTAATGTCTTATGTGTTTATATTTAAATTTGTTTGAAAATAATAATTTAGCTTATTTTAAATAATGTATAAAAGAATTCATCACATTATTATTTGCTTTAAGATAAAGTTTACAAATTAAATATTATTGTCTTTTGAAAAGACAAATTTATCCAAATTAAGTATCTATAAAAGAAAAACATTAAACTAATATAGTCAAATTTAATAGTTATCAAGTGGTTATCAAAAACATATCTATCCAAATGTTTTAAAATTTAGTATTTATTATAGTTCAATCCATCTATATACAATTTCCAAACATAGAATTTCATTTGTTCAAACTACAAATGAGTATTTTAACAAATCTAATCCTGTTAATTTCAAATTAGCAGATGCCTAAAAATTTGGGTTATCACATAACTAGTTAGTTAAATAACAATAAATAAATCACGAAAAATATTAAAATAATAAATATTTTGAATTTTAAAATTTTAGAAAAGAAGGAATGACATTTTATAGCTTACAAAAAAAATTCAAATTTTTCTATGTCAAAATTTTATTTTTTATTAGTTATATACCTTCGGACGAATTTAAAAATGATTTTTTTAAAATATAAAATTTTATTAAAAAGATCTAACTTTTTGATAGAGAGCTTCTATGATGATATCATTTTAGAAAATTTTAAATTGAATTTGCAAAACATAATATATTTATATTAATTTATTAATTCATATAGCGATTAAACAATAATAGAAAAATATTAATTAATTATCAAAAAAAAATTTCAATCATTACAAATCATAATCAATGTAAATATACAATTGAAAAATATTACTTTAGTTATTTATGTGAAATAGTTATATAGTGTAAAATAAATCATGTAAACAATATAATTAACTTATTAGTATATGTATAAACTAACTCATAAAATATTAATTAATAAAACATGATGATTTAAGCTTTGCGTATCAGATCCGTAATGAATTTTCAATTTATTTTCTAAAGATATACACATACCAATCAATATTTGACAACATCAATATCCATAGGAATCTCACATAACAATACAATGATCACAATATGTATGTATGTATGTATGTATGAATGAACAACATACAGTTATACAAAGGTCATGTATCATATATATGTGTGTGCGCGTGTGTGCAACTGAACACTTACCTAAAACTAATTCTCTTAAGTCCACTTTGTAATGATGAGATCTCCTCTTTCAAAAACTTCTTGATTCTACATATTGCTAATCTTTAAATGCAGACTCTTTTCCTATCAAATAGCTATTAATTTGAACTGATTTGATTTGAGTCTTGTTGGAATTTCTGGAAGGTATAATTTGGCCGGGAAGAATGAGATAGTAGGCAGCTAAAAGCCCTTCTAAAGTTAAGGTTAGTGTTTCTTTTATAATGGTTGAATTAGAGGGAAAAGTAGATCACATCACATACGTTTCCTCACTAAATCTCCACCATCCATCACAAACCCTTTTACCCAATTTTGGCCACCCACTTTATCTAATGCTTGCTGCCGATCTAATTTCATGCGCTAATTTCCCATTTAAGCCTTAGTAAATATATTAAATTAAATCCAATTTAATTCCTTATCGATATATCATATCCATCGATATATTTTTAGCTATTATAAATATATATGCAACTATTTTTATTCCTCAAATCAAATTCAAATTTTATAATTAATATTTCATAAGTATTAATTAATTTATAACAATTATAAATTAATTAAATCATCTGGTCTAAAGAGAATTCATTATTTTGGCTATGTGACTCGCGGGGGTATATTCAGTCAGTGATTAACATTGAACTATTTGAATGTTAATGTTCACATGTCACTTAGTAAGCGGTGTGACATTTTGCTTAAATTTATTGATTACTTAGTTTCGACAAATCAAATTTCACTTTATTAAGCATTACCAATTGTGAGATTTATTTACACCAATTCTCTTCCTCAAAACTATATCACTTTGGGCTTATGAAATTTGGTAATGGCCAAAATTCCAACGTCTTACATATTCAACTGTATAGTCCAAAAACAAAGTTTTTGGTTCAATAATAACAATTATTATTGACTGAACTGCTATGGCTAGAGACTTTGATGTTGATTTGACTTGAGTTGACCGTGATAGTAAATACATATAACTAAGATGACAAATCCTCTCTTGAATAGTGCTTCACTTCCAATACTTCCACTTGACCCAACTATAGTCACTCGATGGACGTAATTCTATGATTTGACTATAATCAAAGCAGAGCTTTCATATTGAAGATCCACTGTAATGACCTAGAAATATATCACTTTGATAAAAAATATATATTCAAATATAAGCTTTTAAAAACATAGATCATGATGTTTTGAACAATAACAATTATGGTTATCTTATTTTGAATAAGTATTTACAAAAATATACGCTTTGGAAAAATATCGATAAAATGGTCGAAAATCATTTTATCAATAAACAGCTCTATAATTATCCGAAAACGCACATAGAGCTGGATAAATACACTTATTTATCCATTTAAACAAGAATATGAAATAAAATTATTTATTTTATTTTTGGGAAATAAAATGTGTTTATGACATCATCAATAATGGCGACATATTAATAATTGATTTATGAATTTAAATTGAGATTTGGTGATTTAATAATTATTATAATTATTTAAATATATTTTTTAAATGATAATAATTTTTTTTAATTATTTATGAAGTAATAATAAACCATTTACATTATTTTTGTAAAGATGTATACTTGATTTGAAAATAAAAGAAAATTCGTATCGCTTTTTCGATATAGCAGCACTTTTTATAAACAATTGTTTAATATTAATTTATAAGGTTTCATAAATAAAATGTGATCATTAAATTTGTTAAAAATGATAAGAAATTAGTTTTTAAATTTATATGTAATTTAATTAATAAGTGAAAATGTGATCGGGAATCGGTTTTCCCGATTTTCAACGGTTTAACGAACGGAAGTTGTTCAAAGTCATTGAAATGTTGTTTATTCTCATGTGTCTATACATATACATGTATATACATGTCATATGCACACCCGAACATATATATTCATACAAATATACATGTACACATATATGAACATATACAAAAGAAAATATCTAATACTTAAGCAGCCTTAAGCAACTCTTACACACCAAAGACACACATAAATGAGCTTGCACATGGAAGCACATGCGAGGGGGGTACTAACGTATATGATGATGGAGAAAAGGAGGTGAAATGATGACGTGAATTTTCATGAAAAATATCATGTTATTTTTTTACAACTTTTCCCCTATAAATACCACCCTCCACTCTCAATTTTCCACACTTCATTCCAACTCCTTCTTCCTTTTTCTTAAGCTCTAAGAGCTCGTCTTTAATGACTTCCAAGCCTTAAAAAATTAGCAAAGTTATGGAAAATAAATGTCAAAATTATATGTATAATGCAAACTATGTTGCTACCTCCTCAAAACAAGCTCAAATTCCATCCTACACCTTCTACAACCCACGACCATACCTTATGTCCATGTTTGGCCATGCATCACCTCATTCCAAGAGGAAGTCGAGATTACAAAGAGTCAAGGAGGAGATTCGGAGAACTCCAAAATGAAATTTGTGGAGAGAAATGCCACCGTAATGATTTTAGGAAGCCTCGAGGGGAAGTGGATAATATGGTGAGAACTTTATTCTAAGTTAATTATAATGGTTAACATGAGTATTGAAAGTGGTAATGATGATTTATTGGTTAATTAATGATGATTGATGGTTGCTTAAGAAGCAAAAATGAAATGTATAGTTAAACATGTCATAAAGGTGAGAAACTCTATATTTATATATACTATATATTGGATGATATAACACGGCTTAATATACTTGTGTAATATGGTTTTTATCACGTTTGGATGATGATGGCATGATTGTTTGATTGTATTAACAATTCACGTTTAATCCACGTCGAAAATCACAAAGGAAATCACTTTTATTTAATAAATGAAATGGTGTATATGAGATTGTTAATTCTCTTTAAAATAATTTATATATGTTTTATAAACACTAAAATCCAATAAGACGAAGTTATGAAAATTGAGTCAAAAATAGACGCGTCGCGTAACGACAATTTGCGGTCTCGTGCCGTAGAAAGTTAAATTCATTTATACGATGGATTCGGGGTCAAAATTCTTTGGAATACAAATTTTTCGAACTCTTATAATCATAGTTTTCAAACAAAATATTAAGATTAAGATTTCGTTTAGTAGATTTTGAAATATGGGCAAATTAAGTTTTCAAAATAGTCGTGCTTTGGCAGTTCGAAAACCAAAGTGATAAATTCTTTATAAATGATATTCTTAGTTCTTTAAAAATATAGAATAAATTCTATAAATCTTTCAAAATGTTAAGAGATTTGAGGATTTCAAGATAATTCAAAAAGTCATTTTAATCAAATAAGCGTTAAAACCACTATTCGCAACACCTTTTGCAACGTTTTTAACTAACTTTTGAAATATGACTTTAAACTTAAGTATTCTTTCTTAAATCTTTTATAAATGTTTTCAAATAAATAACTAAGTATTTTAAAGATAATCTAAAGGTTTTATAATTTATTTTAAAAGGTTTAAATAAATGAATTAAAGAAAAGTTGTTAAGGTCAAGTGATTTAAACTTGGCTCTACCAGCCGATGAGAAAATTGAAATTTTCTATTCATGAGATTCGGATGTGAGGTGCTTAAACTAAGGAGATGTTCAGAAGTAACTAGTGCCCTGACTCACTTGGCCTCTTTCGTGGGTTTGGAATAGATAAGGTCGAAATGTCGAAAATGAGACAAGTATTAAAGATTCATACAAGTTTAATTTCATACAACTTGGATCAAATAAAGATAATCTTCTTATACTTGGTATTAAATTCTGAGGAAAGAACCCATATTATCCGTGTGAATATAAAAGGTGATTTCATCGCTATCCGACGGATGGTAAAGATTGAATACAGGAATTGATGTTGAGTAGATATAATTTCTATCGACCTTTTTGACTTAAAAAGGTTTTGTAAAATGACTTATGAAAATGATTTGGTATTTCCAAAGTTAAAGAGAGATTTAATGATTCCGTATATACTGGAAAAGAATATGATTTAAAGATTTATATCTCTAAAAAGATATTTTAAAAGATATGAATGAAATGATAATCACTCTCAAATTTAACATATTTTTATCGATGATAGCTTCAAAGGAATCAGGGTTGGATTTGGGTAATCTCTACCTAAAAACCACTTCGAACCAATGTGCGTTCGAAAGTGAAGACATGGAATGATAATAAATGGAGTGAAGGGCTACTTGTCACTGACCCTCAGGGTAAATTTAACTCTCCCATACTTAACACCCTTCTCTAAGACGTATGAGCTCACAGATTGTACATTTTTGGAAATCAATGGTGTGTGATGGAATTGGCAATGTGGCATTCAAAGTGAATGTGCAACGAGAAAGGTAACCGTTACCTCGAGCATTATCACCCAGAAATGACAAAAATAGGGTAGAGGTGGCAGGGCTAAGTGGGTCATTTCTATTAGGATATGATCATCACCTTTCTAGACCATCCTCTATGTATCGGGTATGTTGTATATGCTAGAGAGCTCTCAGATAGGTCGAGAATGATCGGGGTGATGTCATATTCGGTACTATCTACGATAAAGGTAGGTCGGTTTTGTATTGGTAGAGGTTAGAGTCTTCGTTGCATCCTTCTACAAATGTACTGTCGGAAGGTATTCCCTTACCTTGTCCTTGTATGGAATCCATTCTCTTATATGAGCCTTCATGGTTTTTGTTGTAAACATATTATGCCGTCGAGTTACCAAATATAACAATTCCAGCCATAATTAACATGTTACTTGAAAAGTGTTTACAAAAGAATGTCACTAAAGATAATATTACCAAATTTTGCGTAATAAAGATTTTGGTTATCATAATGTAAAAGCCTGTTCCGTGTTTATGTGCGATGTGGCCTTATAAGATACCCTTTGTTTTTCAAATTCTCGTAATTTGAGTTTCTCACATCAGTCTCATAACTAATCCGGAGTTTATTTTCTTTTCCTTAAACTCTGGGTACCCTGTTTTTCTAGGCAGCCTAGTAGTTAGGTTTTGTTTAGTGCATTTTAGAAGAGCTCGGAGCATGGAGTTAGATTATTCTTTTGAAGATTGTTATCCATTTCCATCACACTCATGTACTACTATTTTCCGCGTTTGTAAGGACAGATATTTATAACTGTTCATGTTAATGTTAAGCTAAACTTTGATAAAAGAATTTAAAATTTCCGCTATCAATATATATATATATATATTAAAATAATATATGTTACTCTATTCGTGTAAGATTCTGTTTTGCCATTATTTCTTTCTTTCCCCTAAAGAGCCGCTTCTTCGACACTTGGATTTGCGGCATGTGAATACCGAGAATGTATTAGTATCGATTTCTGAGGGTCGAAGAAATGGGTCTTCACATCCACTGTATTCTCAAGTCGAGAAAAATGTGTAAATTAATCACTTCGATATTCTCTGTTTGACCTTAATCGTATTAACCAATAGAAAAACTATCGAGTGAATCATTCTATCTATATCCAATAATTATCAGTACGTAACCTCTTGGTGCCCCCTATCAGTTATGAATCATACACTGTCCAACATTTGAAGAGCGTTACGTACTCTAGTCTTGACGGATATATTGATATCCTGTGACGCCCCACCTCAATACCCACGCTAGCCAAGAACACTACGGTGTAGTGCTGTCAACTAGCGCGGAGAATAAGGCTGTTGAGGAGCGACCATCCATGTAATTTCTTATCACACGGTGGCTATAAAATAATCTTCGGAAACAAATATAGAAGTAAGCATAACATGCGAATCAATCACAGATATCCATATCACAAAGGCGGAAAGAGATATGAATATATATCACATAAAAGTGTACATCAGAGTAGTGGTCTAAAAAGATCCACGATAATGCAAAAGAATAGCAACGCGTGCTATACAAAAGAATACAACGATGAGTCTATATCTCAAGTGTAAACAACAAAAGCTGCTAATCTAAACAAGTAGCCAAAAGTTTGAGTAGTGAATCACTGGGGAAGGAGTCAAGCAGTAGCACCTGTAACATCTCGGTCTGACCCGAGTATTATTTATAAGAAAATAATAAACGGATCAGTCTAGCTATAAATATCAGATGACATGATATTAAATAAAAGATATGGCATAAACATAAAATATCCATACTGACATACTACTATAAGTATGCAAATAATGATCAACAGGAGATCAACCGATAAGAGATAAATCAATATCACAAGAATCTTCTCAAAGATCCAAAGAGGGCATCATACCCTAAACTTGTACTCATGACAAGTCAAAGAGATAAATTCCAGAAATCAACACAAGAAATCCAGAAATCATAAAAAGGGAAAGAGGCCTATCACATGACGGTCCGAAGACCATGGGGAGCTACCCCACATGTGTGAGTGGAATCACACAGATTGAGGTCAAGACTAACCAAAAAGCAGAAAGGTATGTGTGAATGGAATCACACAAGTGGTGTCTAGTCTAACCTTGCAATGAAAGAGACATCGCGCAATTGCTAGTATAATTCATAAAGCGATCATCAAGATCAACGAGAAGTGTCAATTACACTAAGCTAGTAAATATAGAAGTTTAGCTTCATGTCCCATAACCACTTGCTTAACTTAAATATTTACGAACAAACTGTAAATCTTCACTAATAAAATTGTCACAAGAGGTTCAATCGAACAAGTCCAAGAATTAACCGACGAAGTGAACGCAAGCGTTTCATACCACTTGTTTTACTAAGTCGTTTAATTAGATTTCTCATCCGAGTGAGGTAAAGGCTTGTATATACTAATAGATTGGAAAACGGTTTAAGAAAAGAGCTTTGTTATTAAAAATAGAGTTGAAATTGTTTGTTAAAAGAGTTTTGATATTTACTACTAGTATTGAAACCTTTATATTATAAAGTGACAAAACACAGAAGCAATTGTAGAAACAATCAGTCACAAAAATCGCATACGGAGATGTGAATAAAATCCAAGGAAATCAGCTCAATGTTTTTCAGATAAGATCCCCTACGGAGGGGGGGTCCAGGGGGGGTGGCAACCCCCCAAGGTGGGGGTGCGGGGGCAACGCCACCGCTTACGGGGTTCGACTTAGTGAAGACAAAATGAGGTCTAACGACCTAAGAGGGATAGGGTCGAGCGACCTAATGGTTGCGACCTAGGGGTCTAAGGGGCACGACCTAGTGGTCCAGCGACCTAAAGGGTATAGGTCATGCGACCTAAAATGGGTTCGCGACCTAACACTCAAACGACCTAAAGAAATTAAGGAGCCGAGCGACCTATAAGAAGCAGCGACCTAAGAAGAAACGAGGCCCAACGACCTAGGGGTTAGGTCATGCGAGTTAAGAAGGTCAGCGACCTAACAAAGACACGCGACCTAATAAAGAAACGCGACCTAAAGGCACGCGACCTAGCGACTTAAGAGGCGAGCGACCTAAGTGTTACGGCCTAAGAGTCGAACGACCTAGCGTGGAAGAGGCCTAAAAGCCAAACGACCTAACGACCTAAGGTCATACGACCTAGCGACCTAAAGCCATACGACCTAACGACCTAAGGTCATACGACCTAGTGCAACACGCGACCTAAAAGGTACACGACCTAATGCGGCCGAGTGGTTTAAGGTCGGAGACGACCTACGACTTATAAAGGTAGACGGTTGAGCGAGCTAATGAAGTCCAGAGTCGAGCGACCTAGCGACACGGTGTGTTGAGCGACCTAACGAGGTCAATGTTGAGCGACCTAACAAGGTCCAGAGAAGGGCGACTTAAAAGAGGCGCGACCTAAAAGAGGCGCGACCTAACTCAAACAAGCAGGGCGATTTAAAAGAGGCGCGACCTAAAAGAGCGCGACTTAATGGGTTATATGACCCAACGACCTAAGCCACTAACTCGCGAGCGACCTAAGTCCTAGGTCGTGAGCGACCTAACTGCGAGTGAGCAAAAATGGCCAGAGTCAAAGCAGAGCGACCTAACGGCCATACGACCTACGACCTAAGGTCCTGAGCGACCTAACTCCGAAAACACGAAAATGGCCAGAACGACCTAGGGGTTAACTCGTACGCGACCTACGACCTAAGGTCCACACGACCTAACTCCGAGCGAGCTAAAAACGGCCAGAACGACCTAAATGCAGAAATTTCTCCCAAACGCTAAAAATTGGAGTTTTTCGCCAATCCAATCCAAACCAAATGCAAATGTGCATGCAAAAGTGATAGGGAATCATTCCCAACAGTCCAATATAGTTATAGACTAGATTTGTGAGATAAAAATCTCACCTTTGCTCCAAAACCCAATGAAAATGAAGAACAAAGCTTGAAGGCAAATGGAGAAGCAACCACAAGCTTGAATCCTATGTCTTCTTCTTGAATTTGGAGTTGAATGTTGGAGTTGCAATAAAACAAAAACTTTGGAGTTTTAATTGCTCATTCCATTCACCATTTTTGTTGAAGCTTTAGTGTTAGGAAATGAAATGAAGCAATGAAGAAGAAGGGGGGGTGGAACTTGGGCCTAATGGGCTAAAAGTCCAAACCAAAGGCTTGAGTGAAAAAGTGGTGAAATTCCACTAACCCCAAACATATCAATGTTTATACTTAGAAGATTGCAAACGACGTTTCGAACTCAATGGAAGTGGTCTCGAGTCCTAATTTGACCGTTTGCAAAAAGTAGCTTCGGACCAAAATCCGATTAACGATAAAATATTTAAATATAAAAATCGATAAATATGCGGGTTGTTACATATCCAATCACGATGCATCTTGACTATGAACATTTAAAATGTTATATTTGTTTTCATTGAGATGAATTATTCATGGTTGCAACACTTTTTGTCTACCATCACAAAAATGTATCATTTATTGATTTTCTATTAAATACACCTTCAATTAAATTAATTAATTAATATAACATATTATAATAACTATAAAATAGAAAGAAAACGCCTTTTATTTTAAACAATATTGATTATCGAGTTAGATATATGTAATAAATGATATAATTGCACCTAAGGCATACTCCTAACTCCATCATTGAAATCATGAGAAATATATCACACTAAAACAACAAATTATTTTAGATATTCATAGTCAATATGTTTCGAGATGAGATATCAATAATTTGTCAAAACTAGAGTGCGTAAAACTCTCCAAATGTTGGACGGTGTATTAAACATAACTATTGGGGGAACCAAGGGGTTATGTAAATGATTGTTATTGGCACTACAGCAAAATACCTCTTTTACAGTGGGCAATGCCCATTATAATAGAGGTTTCGCAATGGGCCTAGCCCCGTTGTATTATGCGATGTTGTAATAGAGTAGATGAATTTTACAACAGTTCTTGCCCATTGCAATATAAGTCATTTGCCACGGTTTTTGCCCGTTGTAAAAGGGTCTTTTACAACTGCTTTTGTCCGTTGCAATTAATCCTTTTAGAACTGTTTTTGCCCTTTGCAAAATAGTCTTTTGCAACTGTATTTTCCCGTTGTTAAAAAAATTCAAATGAGAAAAAAACTACTACAATACATGTGTAAATTTTAAACTAATTTGAATTGAAACAAAATTATTATACTAATGATAACCATATTTATTTATATTTACTAAAAATAGCAAAAGAAATTCATATTTCAAAATAACAAAAAGATTGTCTATTCACGTCATTCATAAGGTTTTATATAGTTACGAAACATCGAATATAAAACTAAACTAACATAACTACTAACTACAGTCTTTATTGCTATAGGCAAAGCTATCGAAATCAATAACCATAATTGCACTTGATTTGTCCAGCCTCTTGAAACGAAGCATCTTTAAAAGACCTAGATGCCCTGTTGCATACAAGTGAAAATATTTTTTTTAGAGAGCATATGCAGGCATAAACCTTATGAACAGTTTATATAAGGATATTAAGGCAATAAAAAAGGTGCCAAATCACGGTTCGAACTTCTAGCAGAGAATGGTTAGGCATTCTCGTAGGTTTTGGCTTCTCAAATAATAAAAACTATTTATTATAATTAAATCTGGCAAACCAAGTAGTTTAACATCCCCAGCAACGAGAGCTAACAAAGTGGAAAACTGCTATTGCGGCCCATACAACAAAAACAAGAGTATGATAAACAAATGAGTAGATACTATAATATCCAGGAGAGAAGCCTCTCATTGTTTAGAGAGATTTATATCTTCATAATTTATAAAATGACTATTCTTAAAGTTTATTTTTAGGTTATTCAAAGAAAAATATCTCACCAGTGAGATTGTTGGGAAAAAAGAAGCTAAATTGCATTTTGAAAATGGTCATGAGTGAGCAAAAAGCTTGTTTGGATGTGTCACGGGATAGAACTAACCATTCCGGTCGCTTAAATTATTTGTTTGGTGGTTGAAACTCATCTCATATATAACCAGACCATGTCTTAATACATGTAACCGCAAACCGCACAATACCAAGACTCAAACTAAGATAAAAATCGATCACATGTAAGAACCACCGTAGAACCATGAAAACTTGTTCTACTAACCATGATTGTTTGATAATTCTAGAATATGGCATTGAATAAATTGAATTGAAATAAATTCTATACACCATTTGTTTTGTTTTCAATCCGAGTTGCATTTTTACATAAATTTTGCTTATCCTTACATTTTAGCATGTTAATTATAATTAGTAAGGTATAAACTAATTTCAAATTAAATATTTTTTTAATTTTTATCATTACTATGTGATTTTGCTATATAAATGGGATTTTGTTATATCAAATTAATAAGAACAGTGCCAGTTAAATTTGTTTTACAATACATTAGCAATGCTAACCAAATGGTTAAGTGTTAAACCATCATTATAACCAAAGTTTATCAATATCAATAAATGAATAACTTAATCCAGCTAATGACAGCTTATACTAAGAGCGAAGGGGAAAGGATGAAAAAAAATTCACCGATAAAAAAACTGCAAAACTGTTTATTAGTAGATTAAATAAAAGACACGGTCCTCATATCAAATGCAAATAGGATATCGCATATGGTACCTGTAATTTGGATTTGGAAATATTAATTTTCCAATCAAATATCCTTTTGGCATAGCTACCCTTCTTTGTTCTAAATAAGATTCCACAATCGTAACTTGTCTTCTAGTTCCCTCAACCTACAAAAAGAACTCATGCAAACCTGAGCTTGAATCTGCTGTTTGGAGAAGGTTAAACAGTATATCAAGATAGAAAATAATACTTTCAAACAAAGAAACTCAATGACAAAGGGTAAAAATCAAATCATTTAAAATTAACAATTTCATTATCCCTGATGCATTTATATTTTCATAATTGATATAGCATTACATGCCCAGTAATTCCTGCTTTAAGTCCACCACTCACCATAAGCCCTAACATGCTTAAATAGGCACTGAAGCGCAACTACTTAAATAAGTAATCAAATTGAATTCTTATTT
The DNA here is from genome assembly GCA_030765085.1 of Allium cepa. Classification (NCBI taxonomy): domain Eukaryota; kingdom Viridiplantae; phylum Streptophyta; class Magnoliopsida; order Asparagales; family Amaryllidaceae; genus Allium; species Allium cepa. Next base: position 1,027,765,605 of record CM060937.1, on the reverse strand, counting down.
CTTAAAAGACATATGCATAATCAAATTAAACTACTTAACTATATATTCATTAGTTATTTTACATTAATTACTTAAAATGACGATTGCCAAGATTAGGGGTTCGATATATTAGCTAAACAATTACATATTATTCAAGCATATAGTTAATATATAAGTATCTTCACTATGCTATCAATATTACGTAGTTTAGATTATCGAAACTGTGATACGTACTTTTATTTCATTTTTTTACTTGATCAAGTACCAACGTAAATAATATACACTCAACTATATTGGTCAACGCAAGCATATACTATGTATCAAATATCCTTACAATGATGATGATCAAAACTAAATAAAGATAAATTCAAGAGAAACCTACCGGTAGTAGTTAATCATAAACTAAAATAGAATTCAAGAGAAATGAATAAACTTGGATCCAAATTTAGAAACAAATTAAGCCAAACACCGAAAACAATAATTTGTAAGGAAAGCTGAATCAATATTTATACATTAAAACTGATATCTAAACCAAAATATACCTTCACGGATTCAACTGGAAGGTAGAAGAGCAAGCCTCAGATTTTTTTTTTCCTTTGTTCCTGAAGATAGAATAAACAAGATGAGAAATGAAGTGTAGGTTATGTTTGAGAAATAGAAATCTAATATAACAGCTTTACTCTTTTGAAATACACATATATCCTAATTATCAAGTTTTATAGTAGGTCAAATTGGTGCAAACAATTTTTTTTCTATTGGAAACAAAAGCAATTTAATTCATGAAGAGACTTATGGTTGAATTGACATAATTTTAGTTAGTATTGGTAGAGATAAGCAACAAAACTATGAAAATGTCATCATTTGTTCACTTGGCACATTTTGGTTACCTTTCTCTGTTCAAACTTTTCACTAATCCTACGCTACTTCTTTGTTAAATATTATGAAAGTGATATGAAGAGCAATGAGTTAAACCTAACATATTAATGGTTCTCCAGCATGGAACAAAAATAAAGAGCAATGAGGCTTCAATTAACATGCTACCGATAGTGCACTAAAGTTGAAAAATCTTGCTTCAGACAACAACGAAATAGCTCCTAATATTCATTTGGCGGTAGCTAGTAATAATTCAGCAGATGAATACAAGTTTATCGATTTTGCATTGCAAAACTGCAAATAGTTAACACGCAGATAATAAAATCAGTTTCAATCGGATTAAACATATCAGTATTATTACTAATTTCAGTAGTTCTATGATTTTATGGTTAATTGCAGTGTGACTGTTCATACTTTGTTAGTATTAGCGTGATACTCGGAATCGATTTGGCAATGCTGGATGCAAAATACATGGTATAGATATGCAAATACATAAAATCAATTTTTATTACTACTCAAAGACAAAGAAAACAGATACCTGGAATCGATCTGTATTGCTACTCGAAGATAAAATAGCAAATGCCTCGAATCAATCAATCGATAGTCGGTAGATACAGCATCAGAGTGGTTGATAATAGATGGATGTCAGTAATCGATAATCTGTAGATCGATTGTTTTTTTTTGTTTGGTGGATGCGAAATGGAAAACGACGGAAGGGTTTCTGGGTAAAAAAAAAGGCAGAGCTGGCGAAGGGCATGTGGATGTGAAATTTAGGAAAGGGGAAAGGGTATTATTGGTATTTCAAAAGGACATCAAGTAAACTAGTTCATGAATTTTTTTTATTAGTAGTAGAGATACGTGAAAATCAATTATTTAATCGTAATTAATAACTAGTAAAAATTAATTATTAAATGCTACCTCATATTTATTAATTATAACTGTTAATAATTCATGTGTATATATTATTAATTTAAAAAATTTAATACTATTTTTAATTACTTGATATTAATTACTAATAACTGGAAAGTAAAATTAAGCATGTTGGAATACTGATTATATATAATAATTAGTAATTATTATTTATTGATAATGATTAATTAGTATAAGTTATAAATAGTTAATATAATATTATTAAGTATTAATAATTAATATAATATTAATAATTATTAGTAATTATTAATATAATATTATAATTAGTAATTAGTAACATATGATTGATATAATATTATTAATGATTGATTATTAAATATTAATAACTAATAAATTTTAGTTTTAAGAAAGCATTATAATTATTAATTACTGATTATCAAAAATTGGCAATAGACATTTATTACAACGGGTATTTTATGATCGTTGTAAAATTGGCATCGATTACAACAGGTATTTTATAACTATTGTAAAATTGACACCTATTACAACAGGCATTTTCGACCGTCGTAAAATTGGCACCTATTACAACAGACGTTATGACCGTTGTAAATTTCACACCTCTTACAATGGGCATCCTGTGACTATTGTAAAAGTGGCATCTATTACAATGGGCATTTTGTGAACGTTGTAAAATTGACATCTATTACGACGGGACTGAAAGGTGGCCCGTTGTGAAAAGGGCGTTGTATAGGGCATCTATTACAACGAGTCTGAAATGACCATTGTAATAGCATTCTATTACAACGGGCAGTCAATGCCCATTGTAATATGGTATTTTTTGTAGTGTGGATAATTATGGAATGACTCTCGAGAGTTTTCTACTAGTTAATAAAATATAGGAAAAACAAAAAAGCTCAAAGTAACGATATAACATAGTTCCCTCGACTTGAAAATACTTTGAAACTTCAATGTTGACACTTCACTTTGATTGTCGTTAAATCGTGGAATGATGTCCACTGAACAACTATAGTTGGGTCTGAGTTGAAGTGTTGGAAGCGAAATAATGTTTAATGGAGAATTCATCTCCTTGGTATATGAGGTTAATATCATCGTCAACCGTAGCCAACTCAAAGCCAAATTCTCTAGCTAGAGCAATATAGTTATAATAATTGTTATTACTGAACCAAGGATTTTGTGTTATGGACTAATCAAGTTAAATAGGACATTGTTGGAATTTTTACCAAATGAAACTCCATAAGTCCTGATGTGATATAGGGTTGATAAAGAATTGATGTAAATGGTCATTACTACAAGGTACTGCTTATAATAGTAAATTTGGATTTTACCAAAAGATGCTTAAATGATGAATTCAACCAAAATTTCACACCAACACCTAAGGTGGCATGTAGATATTAATACTCGAATTGTCTAATATTAATCACCGACTGAATTTACATATATGAGTCGCATAAACATAGTGATGAATACTCCAAAAGTTGACACAATTAATTTAATTTATAATCTTTTTATTTTAATTTAATTAATTAATATTTATGTGCATATCGATATACGATATCAATAGAATGTTTAAATTGAATTTAAATAGATTAATTGCCATATGGTTTAGGGAATTTTTTGAGGACCATATGCGAATTTTATGGCCCACCATGCATAATGTGTGTGTGAGGGGGAGGTTTCAAATGCGATTTGAAAATCCAGATGAGCAATTAAAGGAAAGAAATAAACCTCCATCTTTTACTCTTCTTTATGACTTACTTAAATCTCATTTATGAAATGATTTTTCCCTTCTCTTTTTATTTCTATTTTTTCTATCGAAAATATAAAGAAAAAGGATAGAGGAATTGATGATATTTAATGAAGAATTAAATTGGAAAGGTTTTAAAGGAGGGAATTCAGAGGTTTCAACTTTAAAGCATATTTTCTTTAATTCGTTATAAAAATAAGTTAAATTTAATCTCAACACACACATATACACATTCATGCATGTGGAAACATATATGTATATAATTTTGAACCAAAACCTTGGACAATAAAGACATATGTAAAGTGGAAATGGGTCCATTGCGATATAAATTCTAATACCTACATACGGTCACATTAACTATGTACACTTCTTATCTATAGCATATGTACTTTACATAAACAAGTGTACTTGATACACTTACAAGCTAAAGCCTAATATAAAAAATTTAACATATTAAATAAAATAAATATTTTATTTAAAATATCTTAGACATGATCTAATTTCATTTGGACTTTATAGTCCCAATAATGATATAAAATGGAATTTATTTAAAATTGATCCATTTAGCCTACTTAAAACTGGCCCGGTTCCTTCAATTATAATAAAGGGTGTCATGGTGCCTAACTCATAGGTACCAACATCACATGACATCCATAGCAAACATAGCAACCACCAACCAAACATCATATCACTGACTTAGATGTTGTTGGATATATGATAACTCGTTTGACCATCACCAAGTCCGAGTCTACTCAATATTGCAGTTACGTCACTGCTTGAATCACTACCATCACTAAGGAATACAAGATTATCACCAAGGTACGTAGATTAGCGTCCTTACATATCCTTGCTTTACGAGCACACACCACATCTCTAAGTTATAATGATCCCTTTGGCATATGACTCGATAATAGAACTCATATGTTCTATTCCTTAAGTTAATACCACATAGACCGTGCATGCTTGATGATAATTAGATTCCATAGTCACTTCCCACTTGAAGTACTCGATCTACATTGCTCGAATCATTGAGTGATTGCAGTTTGGTCACTTCATTGATTTCTTTGGAAACTCCCGAAGTCATTCCTATCTCAACCTCAGAATAGCCCTCATGTTTACCTCGTGCAATTCCCCAAGTAATAATCAATCAGTATTGGCTCAACATCATGGAAACCATGCATCTTTTGATCAGGTGATCCATAACAACACCATTTCGAGGCTACCTTAGCATTTCTACATCATCAATTTGGATCGGTACCGATCCATTACGTATTGTAATTAGCTAATTTTTGCTAAGTACTTTACTTCCCCTAGGATGATTCATCGGGACCGAAGACATCCTGTGGTATTTGCCTCAAGCCCTAAAGTCATCATGCAAACTCCCCATGCTTTCAATTCTTCAATATTTTGCCACTTTTCCCATGACCATCGATTGGTATCACATACTTTTAGTTGGAAGTCTCGAAGCTCTTCTCTTATCATGCTCTAAAAGTTTCAAAGTCGCTTTCCTATATCCTTTTGCTCTTGCTTTGATCTAGTTTGGCCCAAACTTGGTTTGGTACCGATTCATATGGATTGGTACCGAGCCATCATATTTAGCTAAATTTGGATTAAGTAAAATTCAAGCAAAACCGCATCATCCAGCTTTGTTCCGTATCTTCGATCTACATGTAATCTAATTTGCATCAATCTACTCTAAGAAATTTAGAGCTAATCTATCGAAGTTGTTCTATTACTACTTATCTTCTATTCTTATGTGGTCAAATTGGAGAGTGCACCACCAAGCCCACTCCTTCCACACTAAGATCTTTTACATAGAATGATGAAATCCCCAAATTCACTTTGATAAGCATTTCATACCATTCAAACATGCAACCATACATACAAATAAGAAAAACAAGCATTATATCACATTATAATAATCAATTTAACATCCATTTTGTAGTTTAACATTCATATGATCAATCAAAGTAAGGATATGCACGTTAAAATCATTTAAAAACAATTTAAATTCGTTTGCAAATCATCTTCAAATCTAACACTGTCCAATTTTTTTTAAGTTCAAATTTGGATCAAAAACATGTTTTAAACATATAAACGTATATAAAGGTTGGGAGATGATAAATCACTCACCGATCGATGTAGAATCGATGCAAATCACCAAAATCAATGCAAACTCGAGATGAACATTAGTAGATCTGAAATCCAAGCTCCAAAATGGTAATTTTCTAATCACAAGTTAATCTCCCTGTTGATCTAACCTTGACTACTAGATTAGGCTATATTTAGTATGAAGAAACGATGGATTTGATAGAAGATATGTTTAACGGAGGATTAGATGTATTTTTAGGAAGAAGAAAAGTGATTTGTGGCTATCTCTAGTTTTGCAGTTAGCACAATTCCAGAAATAGGTTAGTGGATCTAGTTAGGAGCTTAGGATAATCATCGCTATTTATGCCTAAATATTGTCTAAATTAAAATAGTGATTTCTCCTAAATTACTTGGCAAAAGTCCATTATGACTACTCTACAAAAGAAGAAACCATCATACCTTTCACGTGGAAGTGGTTATAAGACCCAAGTTGATTTCTATCAAATGTTTTAGCCATTACAAGATATCACGATCAAAACTATCTACAATTAATTCTAAGAGTCAAAAATGTCAATACATGGTACTAACCAAAGTTTTAGGCCGATCTAAGGTAATTTGGTCATGAAAATAATATCTTTGCGATCTGCCGATATGTAAAAATATAGTTCATTATATTCTCTCTCCCTTAAGAATTTTGCCCTAAAATTTTTATATCAAACAAAGGCATAATAAAGCAAGCAATATCAAGCATGCATAACAATCAAGCAAACATATCATTCCAACAAGCATGGCAAACAAAAACTACCGGAATAACCTAGCATGCAAGATACTAAACTAAGCAACCTATGTGCCAAATGTGAAATTAAATGCAACGAATGGAAACCTTAACATGTAAGAAGCTTCGGATAAACGGTTATCATACTCTTCTTAGACTTCCAAGTGTTATCATCTTCGTTTTCACTCCATTAAACCTTTACAAGCTTTACTATTTTCCTCTCAAATGCTTTGTACTATGCTCGACTATATAAATCGGCCTACGAGGTCTTTATGCTTCTGGATCAACTTAAATATCATCTAGTTTGATCTAGTGCAATAATCATGCTTGGTTCATGCACAAACTTTTGAAAATGCAAAACATTGAATATGTCCTTCACACCTACCATCTTCTGAGGTAAATTAACTCTATGTGCAAGATTCCCAATCCTGTCAAGTATCAGAAAAGCTCCTACAAATCTCTGTACCAACTTCCCCTTATTACCGTATCAAAATGTATTCTTTAATAGAGAAATCTTGACAAACATAACGTCATCAACAGAGAATTCAAATCATATCTTTTCTTATCAACATTCCTATGCAACTTTAATTCACTGTCAAATGAACTTAATCTTCTTCGAAGTCTCCCTAATCATATCTAGCCTAATTATCAGTTTCTCATCTGCTTTCCACCAACATGAAGGAGTATTACATAATCGACAATGTAAAATTGTGAACGATGCCATACCAATGTTGGATTTGACAAATATTGTTGTATGTGAACTCAACTAAATTCAAATGATCATCCTACGAGCCTCCAAAGTCAAGCGCACAAGCTCAAGAAAGATCCACTACTATACAAGTCACTCTTTCGGTTCTGTTAGGAACTGGAGATAGTGGTTTTGATGACAACAACATTTTTAACTTATTTATTACAACTTATATACTAATACTATCGTCTAGATATATATGAATGTTATTATGTAAGATATACATAAGGCATGTACTGATTATTGAAGAATGTACATTATAAAGATCAAGAATGAAGAAATCAAGTTTGAAGACTCATGAGTATCAAGATCAATATTTCAAGATAAGTGTCTAGTTTTATTAAAACTTCATAATAGCATGGAATCTTCATTCCAAATTTCATTTGGGATGGAACCCATTTCTACCTTCATAGTGGCTTACAAACCCGCGACAAGTAGTTTACAAAACTACGACAAGTGGCTTATAAACCCACGAATATCTTAGTTTTGTACAAGTTCTCGAGTCCTGATGTGATGAAATATTCTGCAGGAAGAAGCTTGCAAAACTACTTCAAAATGGTTTTTCAAAATGATTTTCAAACCGCTTTTCAAAATGTTTCGCTTTAAAAATTATCTTTTCAAATGATTTTCAAAAAGATGTTTAGCCTTAAAATATTCTTTGTTTTTGTTTTAAATAAACTCTTGTTTTAAACTTTGTTTGTTTTTAAAACCATCTTCTGATTTTTAAATATTCTGTATAATATATATACTTGAGATTTAAAATCAAATTTATATATACATTCTAAAAATATATTTTCTACTCTTCTTTATTTTAAAACATAGGAAAATTAGTTTATTTTAAAGCATAGGAAAATTAGTTTATTTTACCCCAGAATCATTTCATCTTGTTCCTTTTAATACCATTTTCAAAACAAATTTTATATTGTTTTTAACTAAGGGATGTCGACATCATGGGAAACCCCATGTCGACATGGTGGCCGTTAAATTCGAAAGTTTCAATTTTCAAAAGATGTATCTATTCATTTAAATCTCTTCAAGAATGGTTATGACCGTTACTGGTCTATAAATAGACTTCATAAACGAATTTTTTAACTAACTATTTTCTTCACTCCTTCTCCAAAATCCATATTCTAAATTTTCATATTTTTAAGATCGTGTCGAAATTCTGCCGAATTCTCAAGTGAATCAAATTAGAATCTCATTTTTGTATGATTCTCTGCCCTCTCTCGAAGATCAAAGTGCTATACAGATTTATAGGATCAATTTGTAAACAAAATTTTATCGAGTCTCTCTATAAGGTGTGGTTGTGCCTGAAAATTAATTGGGTGATATTGTGTCCCATAAATCAAGAGAGTTTTCCCTAGACTCGAAGACAGGAGGGTACCTCAAGGCCTTTGGAAATTGATGATTGTAATCTCGACATTGGTATAATAAAATTCTGTACTAGGTGTTTGCCTTAGTAGAGGACTGGACGTAGGGTAACTTCGAACCAGTATAAAATCCGGTATGTTCTTTCCTTTTATTACTTTTTATTTACTTTCTGCGTCCGTGTTTGATTCTGTGATTGTTCTATGATTAAGTTCTGCATTTGTTTGTGTCATAATTTTAATTTAGTCTATATAAGTCTTAGAATCCATTATACACTATTCACCCCCTTCTTGTGTTAAATTAGCCTTAAGATCCTTAATTCGCACCCGCTTTCAATTGGTATAAGAGCATAGATTTTCATAGTTTTCATAATCTGAAACTTGAAAAGTTAAAAATGGCATTTTTAGCAAATTTTGTTAATACTAGTTTGAATTTATGCATTTCATTAAAAGTATCATAAGTCTGCATATATTTTTTATGAAAAATCAAGTTATCTATCAAATTAGTTTGTTATGCAGCAACAGATAGGTTCCATGGCTTTTGAAGAATCAACAACCAATGGACAAACTGTGCAAATTGAGAAAGATAAATGGATACTTAATAGTGGTTGTTCAAGGCATATGACTGGAAATCCCGAGATGCTCAATGACTTTATATATCAAGATGGTGGATTTGTCAATTTTGGAGATAACTCAAAAGGATATGTGATTGGCACCGACAATGTCGGTAATTCTAAAACTCCTCTTATTTATGATGTTTTGCTAGTTAGGAATTTAAAACATAATTTGCTTAGATAAGTCAACTATATGATAAAGGATTTAAAATTAAATTTAGAAAAGATAAGTGTCACATCAAAGATAATAAGTCAAATATTATCTTTGAAGGAATTAGGAAGAAAAACATTTACATTCTTAGTATGAAAGTTTCAAATGATAACTTATGTCTTTTGGCTAATACAAGTGACTCTTGGATTTGTCATAAAAGATTTGGTCATTTAAATTTCAAACTGTTATCTAGGTTATCAAGACTTTGAAAGTGCAGTGTGTATACTAGTATACACGGATCGTGTAATATGGATTACAATACAAATGCGGAAATAGATGATAATAGCATAGTAAATAAAAAATAGAAAAATCACACCAGAGATTTTTATACTGGTTCGGAGCACCGTCCTACGTCCAGTCCCAGACTTCTATCTGGATTTTCACTATTAACTTCCTCGCTTCACCCGGAGGAACAGGTTTACAACACCCGAACAACCGAACGGGATTTCACACCTCTAATACACTGAGGACTTCAACACTTGCCTCTTACAACACAGAGGACTTCAACAAAAGAACAAATACAATTGTTGTTGACAACTTGTGCTCTTGAAAACACGGATTTGTCACTAGCAGTACACCATTCCTATAATCTTATCCTCAAAGTATGCGAAATGTTGTTTTGAAAAGATTAAGGAAAGTATATTACTTATTGAATCAAAGGATATGAAATAGTTTCAATGATTCAATAAATAATTGAGAGTTTTTAGAATGCAGGAGTATGTATAAAGTAAGATCAGAGATTAGATTAAAAAGATTATGAAATCATGTTTTCATTATTTTTTAATCAATGATTTAGATGTGTATATATAGAGAAAAATAGTTGTAACTCTTTGTGAACAGTTGCCATTAAAAGTTATGATCATTGATTGAAAGGTAAGAGATGCAACCATTGAAGAAGGAAGTATCTTTTGGGAAAGGTTGCTCTCTGTTTAAAAACGGTCGACAGGTCAAAAAATGACCGGTAGACAGGAATTTGAATATATATACACGTTATGTTCACCTGTGCACATTATCTGTGCATTCTGGGCAAAAACGGTCGACCACCTGGTTTTTGACCGGTCGACCGGTTTTGTCCAGACTGCACAGTTAATGTGCACTCATATATATTTATATATATATTCGAAGATTAAAGGCATAAGATTATTTGAGGATAGATTTTAACATAAATAATCATTACTAACATACCAAATAATCAACCTCTAATCATATGGAGCTCTTTGTGTCTAAATAACTTCTTTTTGTCGATCACGGCTTATCCCTTTGTCAGAAATCAAAACTCTATAAAAATCATGACTCAACATTCTCCCCCTTTTTGATTGATGACAACATATATCTGAAGTTCTGAATCTCCCCCTGAAAATGTGATCTCCCCCTGAGATTTTGTTTGTATTCTTTATATATATATATATTCCTGCAAATAATTGTTAGCACTTTCTCCCCCTTTGTCATCGACAAAAAGGAATAATAGATAATGGAATAATATAGGAGTATGTAATATTTGTTAATAAGCTCTTGTCTCCCGTCATGTGCTTTGAGCAACCACTGTCCAAAATCCACTTTCCTCTTTTCTTAAGTGGGACCTGCAAAAAATAGAATTAAGTCCATGGTACACACTTTTTATAGGGTCCTAAGAGTTAGGTCTTAGGAGTCCAAACCCATATGGGTCCGGTATCCCCTTTATATATATAATTTTTATTAAAATGCACAGTATTCATGAATTGATGAATGTATTTGTTCCTGATTAAATTGTTATTTGTTTTAGGAACCCATATTTTGATAGTCTTGACATTTTTCTTTTGAAATTTCACAACTGGTTTTGGTTTGGAATATAATAAACTAAGATTTTTCTTAGCTTCAGTTTTTTGTATTTTCTTCTTCCTTTTATTTCCAAGATGTTTCTTGGTTTCTTGTTTGTTATATCCCAACCCTTGTTTGTCTGAAATAGATTGTGAACTTTCAATTATTTTTGTCAAATTTTCTCGACCTTTGTTAAAGTTAGAAATATTTTGAGTAATGTCATCAAACTTTGTTTGTAAGCTAGCTTTTTCTAGGTCTAGAATTTTGACTTTTGCTTTAAGCTTATGATTTTTAGTAGTGAGAGCATTATTTTTCTCTTTTTGAGCTTCTATTTCTTGACTCAAAAGAGATATTTGAGAGTCAACATTAGATGATGATTCTTGAATATTTTCAAGTTCCTCTTCTAATATTTTCTTCTCATCTTTTAACATATCTCGTTCAAACTCTGCTCTACTTAAATCTGCTTTGAATACTTTTAATTGACGTTTTATGTCTTTATATTTGACTATCAATTCAGCATTAATATCAAGTAATTCATCAAATGTAGGAATTTGTACCTCATCTTCTGTTGCCATAAAACAAACATTAGCTTGTTCATTCTCTGAATCACTTTCACTTTCTGATGAAGATGACTCTGAATCATCCCATGTTACTGAGAAGGCTCGTTTCTTAGATTTGTCCTTCTTATATTTGAATTTGTCATTTTCTGACTTCTTCTTTTGTTCTGGACAATCTTTCTGCATGTGTCCCTTTTTGTGGCAGTTGAAACATTCTATAGCAGATGAAGATGGTTTATTTGATCCAGGTTTCCTTTTATTGTAACGACTGGCTTTCGATATTTTAAGAATTTTTTGAATCCTTTCGCAATGAATGCCAAATCTTCGTCTTCAGAATCTGATTCATTTTCATCTTTCTCAACATGAAATGCTACATTTTTCTTTTCTTCTTTCTGTTCTTTTCTAGCCTGCAAATTTGCTTCATAGGACATTAAATTTCCTATCAATTCATCTGGCTTCATGACGGAAAGGTCATTAGCTTCTTCAATTGCTAATACTTTTCCTTCCCATTCACTAGTCAGAGAGTGTAGGACTGTTGAAACAACATCGAAATCAGAATACTTTTGTCCTAAGCCAATAAGTGCATGGTGAATAGTTTGAAACCGTGAATACATGTCATTGATTGTCTCATTTGGTTTCATTTTGAAATTTTGAAATTGACTTTTCAGCATGGCTATTTTGGCTTGTTTAACCTTGTTAGTACCTTCATGAGTGATTTTTAGTGTTTGCCAAATTTGATATGCAGTAGTGCAGATACTAACACGATTATATTCATTTTGGTCTAATGCACAGAACAACATATTTATTGCTCTTGCATTTACGGCTGCTGCTGTTTTCTCAGTTGCAGTCCATTCTGAATAATCAGTTGTTGGATTCACTATTTCTCTTTGAGTGGCATTCCAAGCATCATAGCTATTTGATTGCATAAAGAATGACATACGTGTTGCCCAATAACTATAGTTAAGACCATTGAAAAATGGAGGTCTCTGTGTTGATTGACCTTCCGTGTAAGTGGTGTTTTGAGTGCTAGTACTTACGTTATTTGCCATATTACTATAATATATCAAATAACTGTGTTACGGTTATATGATGACCGTGCTCTGATACCAAATGAAAGTGCGGTGTGTATACAATTATATGTGCTAATATAGTATACACGGATCGTGTAATATGGATTACAATACAAATGCGGAAATAGATGATAATAGCATAGTAAATAAAAAATAGAAAAATCACACCAGAGATTTTTATACTGGTTCGGAGCACCGTCCTACGTCCAGTCCCAGACTTCTATCTGGATTTTCACTATTAACTTCCTCGCTTCACCCGGAGGAACAGGTTTACAACACCCGAACAACCGAACGGGATTTCACGCCTCTAATACACTGAGGACTTCAACACTTGCCTCTTACAACACAGAGGACTTCAACAAAAGAACAAATACAATTGTTGTTGACAACTTGTGCTCTTGAAAACACGGATTTGTCACTAGATGTACACCCTTCCTATAATCTTATCCTCAAAGTATGCGAAATGTTGTTTTGAAAAGATTAAGGAAAGTATATTACTTATTGAATCAAAGGATATGAAATAGTTTCAATGATTCAATAAATAATTGAGAGTTTTTAGAATGCAGGAGTATGTATAAAGTAAGATCAGAGATTAGATTAAAAAGAATATGAAATCATGTTTTCATTATTTTTTAATCAATGATTTAGATGTGTATATATAGAGAAAAATAGTTGTAACTCTTTGTGAACAGTTGCCATTAAAAGTTATGATCATTGATTGAAAGGTAAGAGATGCAACCATTGAAGAAGGAAGTGTCTTTTGGGAAAGGTTGCTCTCTGTTTAAAAATGGTCGACAGGTCAAAAAATGACCGGTAGACAGGTATTTGAATATATATACACGTTATGTTCACCTGTGCACATTATCTATGCATTCTGGGCAAAAACGGTCGACCACCTGGTTTTTGACCGGTCGACCGGTTTTGTCCAGACTGCACAGTTAATGTGCACTCATATATATTTATATATATATTCGAAGATTAAAGGCATAAGATTATTTGAGGATAGATTTTAACATAAATAATCATTACTAACATACCAAATAATCAACCTCTAATCATATGGAGCTCTTTGTGTCTAAATAACTTCTTTTTGTCGATCACGGCTTATCCCTTTGTCAGAAATCAAAACTCTATAAAAATCATGACTCAACAGACTTGACATAGTTAGGGGTCTTCCCAAGTTAAACTTTAAAGTAGATAATATATGCGATGCTTGCCACTTAGGAAAGCTTAAGAAAAATTCATTTAAATTAAAAGATATGTTTTCTACTTCTAAACCTCTAGAATTACTTCATTTAGATTTATTTGGTCCATCTCAAGTTCAATCAATTAATCACAATAAATATGTTTTTGCAATTGTATATGATTATTCTAGACATACTTAGACAATTTTTCTTAAACTTAAAAGTGATGCTTTTGAATTATTTAAGAATTTTGCTAAAAGAATTCAAAATCAACTTTCTTTAAAAATAAAAACTCTTCGTAGTGATCACAGTGGAGAATTTGAAAATGAAACATTTAAGAATTTCTGTAATCAAAAAAGAATTACTAATGATTTCTCTTTTTTAAGAACTCCACAACAAAACGGAGTGGTAGAACGTAAGAATAAAATGATTCAAGAATGTGCTAGAACAATGCTATCTGATAGTAACTTACCTAAATTTTTTTAGCCTGAAGCAGTCGCTACAACTTTTTATATATTAAATAGGATTTTAGTTAGACCATTAACTAATGAAACAACATATGAATTACTTTACAATAAGAAATCCATAGTAGCTTATTTTAAAGTTTTTGGTAATAAGTGTTTTGTTCTTAATACAAAAGATAATTTAGATAAATTTGAACCTAATCCGAAAAAGGTATCTTTATCGGATATTCTAATAGAAGTAAAGCATTTAGAGTTTATAATTTAAGAACTAACACTATTGAAGAAATAATGCATGTATCTTTTGATGAATTTTTTTAAGATACTATACAAATAGAAGATGAAGAAGATTTTGTAACTTTAAATAATGAACCTAATGAAACTAATTGTGAAATCATTCAACCTACTAAAAGAATTAGGCTATTAAAAGATCATCCTGTAGAAAATATACTAAGAAATATTGAATCTATAGTTAAAACAATAAATCAACTAAATAGTGTAATGTAGCTTTTATATCAACCATTGAACCTAAAAATCCAAAGAAAGCATTATCTGATGATTCATGGATTCTTGCTATGCAAGAAGAATTGAATCAGTTCATCAGAAATGATGTTTAAAACTTGTTCCTGGATCTGAGGATAAAAGTATAATTAAAACAAAATGGGTTTATAGAAATAAAATTGGTAATGTCGTGAGAAATAAGCTTGTTTAGTCGCGCAAGGTCATTGTCAAGAAGAAGGAATTGATTATAACGGAACCCTTGCACCCATAGCAAGACTAGATTTGGTTATATATTTATATAGTTCGACTTTTTCTCCTTTTCTCTGTTCTATTCTCTATAATAAACTTTTAAAGCAATAAATTAATGGCTTCCTCTTCTAATAATGAACCTTCTTCACCTACTTCTCCTCATTGTGGTACTTTTCAACGTTCCACACACGTATGAGTCATCAAATTACAAGATAAGATGAAAGATTTGCTTCAAATGATGATGGAAATTCAAGCGAGTCAACCGCGAATTGCTAGAGAACAGGATAGGCAAGGCAGAATCCTTACGAATTTACAAAACTTCCTTATGGATAACCATGCCAATCCCATTGTCCTCGAAGAATCATCACAAGCCATGGATCCTGAAGAAGAAGAACCTCTGCATGTTCCACAAGATGATCAAGAAGAAGAACATCCTCTGTCGAATCTGGATGTTCATATGGACTAAGACGATGGTGTGATTTGCATTGGAGAGGTCCTTTTTGATGCTAATGGAAACTTGGTCGAACAACGTGGAAACTTTTGTCTCCACTATCCAAATTGTTCGATCCATAAATCACCAATAGTTAAGGGTCTTCGTTAAGCGTTTTTCGTTTTTCTCTTTCTTGATTGTATATTGGTTTGTTAATTTGTATATAAGTGTTATCTAAATTAATGTTCTTCCGTGAAAATATTTGGTGTATAAAAACTTGAATTCCATTTAATTTAGGATGTTATATTTCACTCAACACAGTTATTATTCTTATGTCATATGTTTGTTTATCTCATTTTCTATTAAGTTCAAGGTTTATAGGTTATTTTCTGTTGATGACAAAGGGGGAGAAGTTATATAAAATAGTAGGCTTGAAGTAAGGGGAAGTTGTTGGTGTAAGGAGGAGTTATGGTATGATCGAAGTAGTAAGTATATTTTATAAGCTTGTTATCATCAAAAACGGGGAGATTGTAAGGAACTGGAGATAATGGTTTTGATGACAACAACCTTTGTAACTTATTTTATTACAACTTATATACTAACACTATTGCCTAGATATACATAAACGTTATTATGCAGGATATATATAAGGCAGGTGCTGATTATTGAAGACTGTACAGTATAAAGATCAAGAATGAAGAATCAAGTTTGAAGACTCATGGGTATCAAGATTTCAAGATAAGTGTCTAGTTTTGTTAAAACTTCATAATAGCATGGAAATCTTCATTCCAAATTTCATTTGGATGGAACCCATCTCTACCATCTAAGTGGCTTACAAACCCACGACAAGTAGCTTACAAACCTACGACAAGTGGCTTACGAACCCACGAACATCCTGGTTTTGTACAAGTTCTCGAGTCCTGATGTGATGAAATATTCTGTAGGAAGAAGCTTGCAAAACTACTTCAAAATGATTTTTCAAAATGATTTTCAAAACTGCTTTTCAAAATGTTTTAGCTTTAAAAATTATCTTTTCAAATGATTTTCAAAAAAATGTTTTAGCCATAAAATATTCTTTGTTTTTGTTTTTAAATAAATCTTGTTTTAAACTTCATTTGTTTATAAAACTATCTTTTGATTTTTAAATATTCTTTATAATATATATACTTGAGATTTAAAATCAAATTTATATATACATTCTAAAAATATATATTTCTACTCTTTTTTATTTTAAAACATGGAAAAATTAGTTTACTTTACTCCAGAATCATTTCATCTTGTTTTCCTTTCAATACCATTTTCAAAACAAATTTTACTTTGTTTTAACTAAGGGATGTCGACATCATGGGATACCCCATGTCGACGTGGTGTCCGTTAAATTCAAAAGTTTCAAATTTTAAAAGAAGTGTCTATTTGTTTAAATCTCTTCACGAATGGTTATGACCATTACTGGTCTATAAATAGCCTTCACAAACGAATTTTTTAACTAACTATTTTCTTATTTTCTTCGCTCATTCTTCTCCACAAATCCATATTCTAAAATTTTCATATTTTTAGGATCGTGTCAAAATTCTGCCGAATTCTCAAGTGAATCAAATTAGAATCTCATTCTTGTTTGATTCTGCCCTCTCTCGAAGATCAAAGTGCTATATAGAGTTATAGGATCAATTTGTAATCAAAAGTTTATCGACTCTATATAAGGTGTGGTTGTGCTTGGAAATCAATTGAGTGATCTTGTGTCCCGTAAATCAAGAGAGTTTGCCCCGGACTCGAAGACAGGAGGGTGATTCAAGGCCTTCAGAAATTAAGGATTGTAATCTCGACATTGGCATAATAAAAATTTATACGAGATGTTTGCCTTGGTGCATGACTCGATGTAGGGTTACTCCGAACCAATATAAAATCCGACGTGTTCTTTCCTTTTACTGCTTTTTATTTACTTTCTGCATCTGTGTTTGATTCTATGATTAAGTTCTGCATTTTTTTGTGTCATAATTTTAATTTAGTCCATATAAGTTTTAGAATCCTTTATGTACTATTCGCCCCTCTCTAATGTTAAATTAGCCTTAAGATCTTTAATCCGTACTCCCTTTCAGGTCCGACCGTCAATATTTTGGTGATAAGTTGTACTTAAATGCAGCTCTATCCCCAAGGCCTCTTGCAAGGTCTTTTAAAATCCACTCATGAATAATGGGTCTCGATCGCTCATTGTGTTGCTTGGTATTTCATGGAATCTTACGATGCAATGCATATATAACTTAGCTACGTTTGATGCCATTCTATTGGATTTTAAAGGGATAAATTGGGCACACTTCATTAGTCGATCGATTATAACCCAAATGCCATCATACAATCCTTCAATCTTCGATAATCCATCGATGAATCCCGTTGATATCTAATCACACTTTCACCGAGGAACTTCAAGAGCTTGCAGCAAGCCACTT
The DNA here is from genome assembly GCA_030765085.1 of Allium cepa. Taxonomy (NCBI): domain Eukaryota; kingdom Viridiplantae; phylum Streptophyta; class Magnoliopsida; order Asparagales; family Amaryllidaceae; genus Allium; species Allium cepa. The sequence continues at coordinate 1,027,747,619 of CM060937.1, read as the reverse complement.
AGTTTCTTTTACTCGGCTTTAACTAGTTGACAATTCATAGACTTGAGATAAATGTTATGACATCCTTCGTTGTCCCCACCAAACAAAATGTTTTCTTCATATCTCTTTACATTTTATTGCCTCTGTGATGAATAGTCAACTTTGAGTGATGGCACTCTTATAGTACCTTACTCCATGTCCATCTACATTGGTTACATATAATCTCCCATCCTTATGGAGTCAACCATCTTGGTCAAATCTGTACTTCATATCCTTAGAATCTACTCCCATCTCAAGCCTAATGACAATCTCTGATAGGTAGCATCATGCCTCTGCCTATACCAATCCTCTCCATCAGAGTAGGTCTAATAGTTAATCTACTCAACATCTCTAGCTCTAACTCAGACTTTAGTTTTGAAATCATAACCATCTATATACTCTAACTACGTCCACTATATGAATATAGCTCCCAAGCTGACATGTCTCCTACTTAATGCATTTATGACTGCATTTCCCTTATAGAGCGTATAAGAATTGTCAAATTCATATAAGGTTAAGAACTCTAACAATCTCTGTTGTCATAGTTAAATGTCTTTCTATGGGAAAATGTTCTCAATGATTTATGATCAGTGAAAAACTCAAACCTTTTTCCTAATAAGTAATACCACCATGCCTTCAATATAAGTACAATTGTTGTTGTAATTCATGGGTTAGATATTTCGACCCATAGGTTTCAATTGTCGACTCGCATGAACAACCACATATCTTCTTTGGATAAATATCGCCCCAAGTCCAGTAACACATGCATTTGTGTATACTGTCGCCCCTCATTCCCATCTGGAATGATTAACATTGGTGCATTCATCAACCTCTTCTTTGGATATACGAACGTGTTCTTAGAGCTTATGTCCCAAGTAAAAGTTTGATTTTACCATCATAGAGAAGTCCTTTACGAATCAACCTAAGTAACCGCTAATATATGGAAACTTTTCTTATCCATAAAATTCTTAGGTCTTTTCGAAACCCAAACTGCAGGTACTCCTGCAAGATCAACAAGAATGCCCTGCTTCAAGATAACATGACCTAAGAACTTTACTTTTATCCTCCAAAAATGTCATTTCAAAGACTTAGCCATTAAATGATTTTTTTCAACATCTCAAGCACATTCTTAAGTGCATCTTATTTCTTCTTTTGTCTGTGAATAAATAAGGATATCATCGACGAATATAGGCACAAACTTATTCAGTTGATCTTTAAAAAACACTATACACACGATCAATAAAGTATATCAGTGCATTGGTTAACTTAAACAGCATACCAATCACTCATAAAATCCCAATAGTATATGAAATGTGGTAATCGACATAACATCCCTGCCATTCTTAGCCTGTGAAAACCTGCCCAAATCGAAGTGAGAAAACACCTTCGCACCGTGGATTTGATCAAATAACTCATCCATAAATAGAAGAGGATACTTGTTCTCTCTCATCACTATATTTAGCTCACAATAGTCAACAAAAGTCTCAAAGAGTCATTCTCTTTTATGGATAATGTCATATGAGCTCCCCATTTATAAATACTACGACGAATAAATTCATTCCTTAACAGAACATTCACTCGCACCTGCAGTTCTCACAGCTCTTTAGGTGCCATCCATCTCAAAGGCAATGCAATAGGTCTAACATCCTTCACCAAATCAATACAGAACTTGGTCTTCCTATGTGGTGGTAATCCTACAACCTTCTAAAATATACCAGGATACTCTCTAACAATAGTTATTAATGACAATTCATCATATTGTATCTCGAGCAAATACAAAAAGTTATTACATCCTTAAGCATGCCACTCAACTCTAACTTATGCTTACGTCTGTCATCTGTCCCTATCATCACCAATAATCTAACTCAATCGACCACCGCTACATGACTATGTATCCTGTTCATCCCCAAAGTAATAATGAAACTAAGTAGAAACAAATAACAAATAAACATAAATCTATGACTCGATATAATAACTATAACAAACCGCACCTCAATAGGCTCGATTGTATTGACTAAATCGAAATACCCAAGTCCATCAGGGTATGGATCGTTGGTGTTAGTATCCTATAATAAACATAAGTATATCATAAAGCCATCTCAAGACGGAATAGTAAAATATAATAAAACATATATACTGACTAAGGCTACTATCTTGGATATTTGTTCACCTTGTAAGTGCAGATCATGAATGAAAAATACCTGTCCACCTACTATTCCCGTCTTATACTAGAATCATGTCTCTCTAAACCTATCCTATAGGATATAATGAGGAGGGAGCCATAACAATATTTTAGTAATTGGTACATTACATACTTTACCTACAACATTAGTTTACGCCGATTGATTTCCATTTAGGTGCGATGTCATATATTCATGGATTAGCAATTTAATTTCATGCGCACATACAATATGCCCAACCCACTCTAAAGTATAAGTATCTATATGCATACCCTACTCCGATGGGGAAGGGGGTGTGTGTGTAGGTGCATCATTATGCTTTCCAAAAGAAAATCCTGACTACTTAATACTTCTTAAATAGGGAATAGGAAGATCCAATGACCATTTAATACTCAATCCTAATCGCCCCCTTCCCCTGTAATTATTGAGTATATTATGTTCAACAACCCATATCCCATTCAATCATATCCTAATGATGCGAAGGAAAGTACCTAAGTCACTTAAGATCTTTAAAATAGGAAATATGAAGACTTCGACCATTTAATATCTAGACCCTGGGAAGACCCTTGCTATTTTGTACCTAGAACCAAGGAAAACCATACCCTGCTACTTCCTAGCTGACATCATAAGAAATGTCATAAGGTCACTTAATAATTCTTAAGTAAGGAAGAGGCAAACCCTCCAATAGCCATATAATTACTCAACTTTGAAGCTGACCCCTTACAGATATTTCTATTACTGCACCTAAAGGACAATCCTGACCATTTAATACTTCTCAAATGAGAAAAAGGTAGACCCTACAACACCATTTAAACTTTATGTCTGAAGAAAGCCTTTCCTGGAATTACCCTAAACCCATACACGAATGTAAATCCCACCGGATCCTATAGTTGGAGATGTTCCACATCAGTATTACGTATACACAACTACCGGTAGCCCCTTGCGAATGGGCCGACTTCCATTGTGTAACTCTACCAACTTATTATCCCAACCCATACTAAATCAAATCATTTATAATTAACCTTAATATTTAGTTAGGCCCACTAATTCATACCCATCGCAAACATGTAATTGAGGGCTTATAATTTCAACTATAAAATTATACGCCTTTTAAGTTTATTATTTATTCATATTCATTTGTTTACTTGTTATGACTCCTTTTTATTTTATAAGTTTATTTCTTTTATTTCTTCTTTCCATTAATGTTGTTAATGACATTCATTTATCATGCCTATTCAATTTCCTTCACCGTTTCCATATCTGGTCTTTGTAATTGAATTCATTAAATGGTTTACAAACCATATTGACTTGATTATAGTAACTTTCCTTCCATAATTTATTATCTTAGTCGTATTTTGCATTTTATTTTTAATTAATATGGTAACGTACAATTAATTGCACGTTACCCTATGTATTTACATTGTAGTAGACGTTTATTTATTTATTTCTTAAACTTATACTTTATTTTATATATCTATACAATATTATTAATACTGAGTATGTAATAGTTAGCTCTAAAGCCTGGTGCCATTTCTTAGTCAAATAAAATATGGTTGTGCCACTTGTATTCTTACGTTGAATCATCACATATAACTGTTGGCTCGCATTTCTCTCTTTAAATAAAATTAGGCGCCCACATCCCTCCTGTAACGATCCGTAAATTTTAATGATTTTTAATAACGTAATTAGCTAAATTTTTCTTGAAATTAAACAATAAAATTTTTGTTTTGAAAATTTGATATTTGAAATATGTCTATTTAAACGTAGTAAGTGGTAGACTTTCATTGGTAAATATATAAGTTAGTTCTGCTGTGCAATTTCTAATTTTAATCTATAATCAGTTAATTTGATGAAAATAAAATATTTTTGAAACCTGAATATTCTTATCAAATAAAAATGTTTATCATTTTCCGAGTGAGATGTCATGTTTCGTTTCGTCAAATTTGGAATGCTATAGCCCTATTTATCTTATTTTTCGCGAATTAGCAGTAGTTTGGCAGCGAATACCGACTTTTGATAGCATGATCATGTCACTCATATCTGTGTACTATTTTGTTTGTCTCGTCGTGCTGATCTTCGCAGTATATTTATTTGTGCATTTCAAAGTTCGATATGCAGTGAAATATCCGAAACGGGTAGCCGTATCGGTAACATTTGAGTCCTTTTGGTTTGCTTGTGACCATTCATTATCCATCGTATTAAACTATATAGCCAAAACCATTTATATTCCTGAATTCAACAGGCATAACTTTGCTATTCCTATTGTGGCAATTTATGTTCTGGTTCTCAGATTTCATTTCCAGTTCATCCTTTAGCTTGCATCCTTCTCCTCTCTTCTTTGCTTTGTTCTGAGAAAAAAAAGTATAATAATATAGTAGTTTATAATTTAGTTTGCATTGGAGAAACTGTACGTGTCTTTCCATTTTTCCCCCTCCTTGCCTTGTGCAATACACCTCCATTCCCTTGCACGCAAGCTAATCTGCCCCTCACCCTTCATCGGCCACCGCCTACACCCACTACATGCTTTGCTCCTACTATCGAACTAGCGCCACCAGATCTGGCGCTGTCCTTCTCCTCACTAGCGAGCCTCAAGACCCGAGCATTCCACAATATTCGCCTCTACTTCCCTTAGCTTTCTAGACAAACAACCCTCTCGCTTTTCTTCTTCAATTTTATCGAGCACCACTCTGACCTCCACTCCATTATCCTACCTGACAACACATCTTCACGGTCGCCTTGCCAAACACCTAGAAAGCATTCATATATAGCTCGTCCCTTCTCTCCTCTGTTATTTTCTCCAACTTTCTCATGTCCATTATTTTTTCTCACCGCTGCTAGCTCCATTCCCCTCCGCTCCATCTCTTGTCTACAGCGCCGATCACCCTTTCCAAGCAAAGAAAGTTTTCTACTTCTCTATTTTATAAAAAATGTATATAATAAGTTTTCATATATATATATATATATATATATATATATATTTCATATAAAACACGTACTTGTTATATATTTCGTATATAACAAGTTTTTAGTTCGTCCCACCATCTACTTGCAGCGGCTCTCCACGTCATCCCCTTTAAGTTGCCCACTTCAGCCTTCCCTCTGTGCTCGGCCTCAACCCCAGCACCGCCTACACATCTGAGCACGTCAGCTAACGCCAACCGAGCTCCGAGCATAGCCTTCTCCACCCAAGTTCCATGCATCAACACCCTTCCGGCCATTTTCTTCCCATAGTCCATTGTCGCCTTCCCCTGTAGCTTTCTTCTATATATATATTGATTTTTTTATGTCTCGATTTTAAAGTAAAGTGTAATATATAGACATGTTATTTTAAATATGTGTTTAAATCTAAGTAATGATTTCGTAATATAATATATATGCATATCTGAGTTCATATATTAGCTTGCATTTTAAAAGGATAAAATTTTAAGTGTATATAATATGTTATGTTTGTTAAATGCTAATATTTTGAAAAGTGTGCATATATATAATATGGTTATTTATGTTAATGTTTAAAACTGTATTTAAAGAAATTTTGGAAGAAATGTATGGATTTTATAAATATTGATTTTTTTAATATAATATATAGAGATTTTATTTTAAATTGTAGTCTAAATTGAATATTGATTCTTAAAATATAATATAAAGTTTTTGTTTTTAAATATGCAGGTGAATTTTTTGATCTTTATATACATATATGTATATGTATGTATGTATCTTGTTTCATCGAATTCGAATTCAAGCTATCTAGTTGGTCGGTGTTCAGTTTATTGCTTTGTTCGTCGCTGTTTGGAAATCTCAGCCGCTTTTGATTTGCTTTGCTCATGTCCATATCTATGTGCATGTCCGTGTCACTCTCGTCGCCATCAAATTTCTCTAGCCATGAAAGGTGAGCAATCACTCATGATTAACATTCTTATATTTAGTAAATTTAATTCACATGAAATGACGGTTGAAATATGCTGTTAAATTTGAATTGTTAGTTATTTAATTGTTAAATAAGATATGTCATTATCTGCAATCATTTACCTATGACATATGACACCATAATTTGTTGTATATATTACATTTAAATTGTTAATGATGATATATGCCTGCTATGATATGTGTGTCATTTTATAATATTATTCTATTATTCTCACTATGCAAGTTCCCTGTTAGTTTAGAATTCTCTATGGGTTGAAACACATACCTGAACGATCTTATATATCAAAAGAATATCGTTATGGGTTGAAAAGATAACCCAAGTGATTTTCATTGATTTTGAAATTTTGGAATTTTGGGTTGAAATTGCTGATTGAAATGATAAATATCCGTATCATTTGGCCATAGGATAGAAACTATATATGAACACCATTGGTCTATTTTTGAAAAATGATTTTCAAAGTTTGAAAGGAAATAGATGGTTTTTAATAAATATTGATTTTTAAATATACTATAAAGATATTTATTTTTGTAAAATTTAGATTTTAAAATTATATGTTTAAGAAATTTTAATACTATAAGTTAAGTTTTAAATGTAAATTATAAAATTTTATTTATAACTTTATCATTTCTAAATTATAAATTTAAGATTTCAAATATATTTAATAATAAAAATTTAATATAATAAATTTAATAAAAATTTAATTTAAATAATATATATGTAATTTTTTTAAACTATTTTGAAATTATATTAATATTTTGAAAATGGATTTTTGTAATAAGTTTAATAAATTAAGGTTGGAAAGATAAATTGAAATTGATTTGAAATTAGTTTGTTTAAGAATCATATTTAAATAGGAATAGATTTGAACTTATAAATTTTGAGATTTTAAAAATATGATCTTATAACTTGATTTAATTAAGGATGATTAAATGGATATTTTCCAATTTAAATAACTTGAATATCTAATATTGATTTAAATTTGTAATTTGAGATTTTATTTAAATGTTATTAGAAAAATGATTAAGTGAATATTTTCAAATTTAAATAAAATTAATGTTGGATTTTGAAATATAAATGAAATTTATAAAATTGAGTTGTTGTAAATTGTTTGAATATTTAAACTTTGAAACCTTTTGAATTGGAAGTGGTTTAAATTTGTAGTTCAAACCTGGATTTGAAACCGATATAAATTAAAATGGTTTTAATGAGAATTTGAATTGAACCTTCAACCTTTTCAATTGAAATCGTTGAACTTAGATTGATTTAAATTGAATTTTAAAAGTACAATTGATTTGAATTGATTGTGAAATTGGAAGAAACAATTCTAATTTGAAAATTTATTTTAATATATAAACTATTTTCATATATAAACTATTTTAATATACAATCTATTTTAATCCATAACCTATTTTAAAATAAACTATCTCAATTTATAACTATTTCGATATATATAAACTATATTTCAATATTTTAAAACTATTTAGGTTGGAACTATTATGATTTAGATTTAATGGAATTAAATGCGAATATATTGATATGATGATTTCAGAAATGAATATGATTTAAAGTGATTTGATTTCGAAGTGAATATGATTTAAAGTGATTTGATTTTGAAATGAATACGATCTAAAGTGACATGGTTTCGAAGGTGGATATGATTTTGAAAGTGATATAATTTTGAAATGAATATGATATTTTGAAACGAAGTATGAACTGTTTAAAATGTTTATGAAAGTAATTTTATAAAATGACCACGGTGTGAATTGAGCGTTTGAGTGTTGAAGAGATTGAGATCGGATATTGACATACTCTCTGCCAATACCGAAAACCACTTTAACAACTGTGTGCGTGGTGGAGATTCTAGAAAGAAGTAGGATGGTTTGGCGATGATTCTGTATGAGGTATTAACGTGGCCCTGACTCCTGTGAATCAGCTTGATGTGGCTAAAACATGAGCTATATCGGGCCTAGTGAGGTCGCACCGCCGATCGGACACATTTCTTCGATACCATTCTATTACTTTATGATTTGATTAAGTGCACCTTTGATTTAGGAGTGTGTCTCGAGGTGGGCGATAGTAGCTGCTATGCGCTACCACCAGTCCGGGAGTGCAAAAGGTAGAATCATACCCTGACATTGCCTCGCATGCCTTATCACATTCCTTATCGCATCTTCAATGAGTTTGGTTTGTGTCGTACCTATGAAGTGCTCCCTGACAGCCACCGGTTTATTGGAGTTTATAGTACTGTATAGACTACGACATTGTATAAAATGTGTTAAGGGGGATATGAGTAATGCCTTAATGCTATTTTGATAGTTTACTATATTGTAGACATTATTTATGTAGCGTACTTTACTAGCATGTTGATAGTTTAACGGATCCTTAGTGGATGAGAATCCAAAACATCCTTTAAGTTATTTTGTATTTTAGTTGACATTTCACTTTAGCTGAATTAATCATGACTCGAGTGTTTTGTGTTTTGCTATATGCTCAGGTCAGACTGAGTGTCACATCATTTGAGATTCACCTTTGGAGTTTGGAGCTTTGCTTGCAGATCTGTCTTTATCTATTTAGCTTTCCAGTTGCTTCATTTTATTCCAGTTATTTTGTTCAGACTTGTCATTGGCATTTGTATTAGTAACTTCTTTGTATTCGAGATATCTGTTGTATTTTACTTTAAACTCTGATGTTTATATGGTAGCTTCATGAACTACTATTTATCTATTACGCTGCTTATTGTTATATTACTTTGTGTCTGTGATTTCGTGATTGATTTATTTACTGTATATGCTAAGTTTTGCCAAATATAAATTAACAGTCTGTTGTTTGAGCAATTCAAGTCTGACATGTGTTGATGATTGTCGATTTGAACGGTTCGAAATAACAGGTCATTACACCTTCATACTTTGAAATACAATTACATTTCTAGAACTAGTTACCTTGTTTAATGCTCTTTCATACAGGCAATTATGTGAAGTTAAATTGTAATATTAAAAATATGACATCTTTCAATAGATTTATCATATTTTAATTTCGTTTCCACCATTAAATCATAAATTTTATTATCTATCTATTAAGTTCTATATGTCATATGTTTTGACAATTTCTTTTTACAAGAGCAACTATTTGCTCGCCTGGGAGAATTCAGATTGCCTCCCGGTAAATATTTGTCTGAGGAAGTTCAGGCAAATATTTGTTTGACAAAAGTTTGAATATTTGCCGGGTACTGCAAATTCATTATTGTGCAGTCCACTTTTGCAGTCTGGCCTCGGCCAGATCTCTAGGTTTCAGGCGTCTTCAGCCACCACCTCGGTATTAGACATCAACCATGAAGTTTAGCTCTGCAATAGGCGATGCATCGACAACACAGACATAATTGGAAACAAATCACTTTAAGTACCAAGCAGTGCAAAAATCTTCTGCAATTGAATGAGCCATCAAAGCCATCAACTCTTAAACATACTGGCATAGGATCATCAACCACAGAAAGGCAACGGTATTGGCAAACATATGTCCAAGCATGCAAATCAAATCGTGTGGCAGTTTCCACTCATGTAAGCGAGGCAACGATCTTGGATGGTGGGCACGTGGTTCAATCTTGGTTCAATACAAATGTTGACAGGGAGTTTTAATTTCTAATTTCATTTATTAAATTTAGTAATTATATCTTGATATGCATAAAATCATCATATTTATTTAATTTATATTTATTTTTTTGATAAAAATGAGGAACGATTTGTATTTGGAGGCAGAAGTAAAAGACAATGCATATATATGTATTCCAGTATGATAATTAATTTTTCAACTAAGAATTCATGTACTCCTAAATGATTTTTGTTGTCTATACAAATCATGGAAAAAATTCATATATCCGTTGTGCGCATTATCCTAGTGATACATGAATCAACTTTCCAAAAATATGCTATATATCATTTTAGCAACGTATGATATTATTACGTTGACTAGTTGATACACCAGTTAAATTTTGGCATTGGGCGTGAAAAATTTATTTCACAATAGAAAAAAATATAGCTTCAATTAGTCAAATATTTCAGCTATTTGTTATCCGTATATTTAGTTATTTGCTTTTACCTTGGGATCAAGTACATACTGATTTACTTATGCATGAATTTTTTTTATAGAGGCAAATATTTACCCAAAGTATTTAGGTTGCCTCCCAAACAAATATTTGCCTGGGGAAGTTCAGACAAATATTTGCCTTCAGGTCAACGGACATGTTCAGGTAAATATTTGCTGGGGGGACAAATATTTTCTTCCGTAAATATTTAAAAAAAAATCGTCAAAACATATCATATGTAGAACTTAGTGAAAAGATAATAAATTTTGTGATTTAATGGTGAAAACGAAATTGAAATCTGATAAATTTGCAGAAAGATATCGCGATTTTAATATTGTAAATATTTATGTAACTATGATGTCCATTTATGAAGATTTAGCTGTGACTGGCTAATAATTTCAAAAATGTAATTCGTATTTCAAAATATGGAAAGACGTGGAACTAACAAGCAGTAACAAAAAAAGAAAAAGAAAAGCAAAGATATGTCGCTGGTTTCCACGTTTTTTTTCCTGGCCATCCCTGCTAACGGCCTAATTTCCACATTTTTCATTCCTTGTCCTCCTTGTTAACTACGTAACCCTAATTTTAATTTAAGGCAGTCGAATTCACTACGAAGAGGCGTTGTCCCAACCGTCCGTCTCGATTTGGGTTTTCCATTTGCCATCGTTCACTGCCACACTATCCCCACTGTACGTCGTTGTGGGCCCAGGGCTTTCTACAGTTTGTCCATCGTTTTTTCTTCGCCGAGCTAGATCTGCGAGGAAATCTGTGTTTTAGTTCGTCGACTCGACAAGGATCAGCCTTCATTCACCCAATCATCCATCATGTTCGACGGTAAAAAAGAAAAGAAAAAAGAGGCTAGGCTCTGTTGCTTTGTATGATTTGAAACGGGTTCATTCCCAAACACTACTTTATTTAGTTGGAATGTGCTATGTTTTAAGAAAGAACTCCTTTTATGCTTTCAAAATATAAGACTTATTTTAATGTGGTCAGTTTAAGATAATATGAAGTCATGAACATCCATTAGGCTTGAAATATCTTAACTTGAATGATATTTTGTTATGTTTTTTGCTTAGCCAGTGTTGACTATTGTATTAAATGATTGGTCCATTCTTTTACTGTATTCATATAAATGTCAAAATTTAACTTGCTGCTACATGCATTTACCAGATCAGCTTAAAGATTGTCACTTACATAATATTGGCCCATTCTTTACCTGTATTCGTGGCCTGTTTAGGTTGTAGCTCATCATCACTTTGAGGTGTCTGTATTAATATTTTATTTGTAATCTATGGGAATCGGTGTGGGTACTACTTTTGAATATATCAAAAGTGGGATTTTAGTTGGATATTTTTTTAATCCAGACATGAAAAATTACATATGAAGTTTTTTTTTTTTAACACCATCTGCTTCTACCCTATAAGATTTGGAACATAGAATGCAATAACTATATGCATTAATCTTTACTGAAACAATGGAAATGACAATATTTTTTTTTTAAAGATTATTTCTTAGGTTGTAAGTTTGTCTTTAGGATTGCTGAATTTGCAGTTTCCATCTTAGACATCCTGTTACTTTCTCGCATTTATCATATTATTCTGAACATAATTTTAGCCTCTTTAAAAATTAGTAAATTTATATTTGTATTTGATTTTGCATATGATTTTCAAGTTAATTTCTAAAAGTAGTTAAATTTATCTATAGGCATTTCAAGTATTAACTTACGAACGCATAATATGTTTTTGTATCGAGAATACACATTTTTGTCTCAGTGCTTTTTTGCTCATGGCATGTGTTGTTATTTCTTTAATATTCATGTATGTATGTATTTGTGATGGATTATCTTAATATATCATTAACAGGGCATTATATTGTCCACTAGAAGTGAAACTTAATTATCTGACCAATATATCGTAATCATGAAATTGTGATGATCATTTATCAGTTCTTGGTTGCACCTATATCATAACATTTCTTATGTTTATCTAACTTTCCTCTTTAGTTTCCTTCTTTGTAATCTAATTATTTTATCAGATAATCAACTATTACGCTAGTTGATTACTTCAGTTTTGATGTTAAAATTTCTTCTTTAATCGATTTTTATTTGTTTTAGGGTAAAAAATAATAATATAATTTTACAATATTACTGTTGATTAATAGCAATAAACATAAGTTTATAACTTAATCGGAAAACATATACATGTATATACACATATACATACATATATACGTACACACATATGTATACATATATACATATATGTCTAATGTCAAATGGAAGTATATGCAATTATGGTCTGTTCCTACATTATGCGTAATGTACAACAAAATTTAAGTGCTCTTTAAACTGCGGTTAGGTTTTTACATATAAGATACCAATAATTAGAAATTCTACGTGTTTGTGTTTAAAATTCAAACTAAAAGTTTAGCCTTTCTATGCTCTGCAGTTACACTGCTCTTCTAACTATTTCTGCTCTTTATTTAAACTCCCTCAATTTGTCATATCATGGAAAATTCGCTCACTTGGACATATGCATGGTCGCAACATATGGTTACACAAATTTCTATTATTTATGATATGACGGTTTTAAGCCAAAAAGCAATGTGATGGCTTTATGTTCAATTTTGGCTGATAATAGTCAGTATGGAACTTTACGTTTTTGGTTTTATAAAATTTTAAACAGAAGACTGCACAAGGAAGGTGTTAGCACCAGATCTTTGAAAATGGCGGCTTCCCACAAGCTACCAAAATTCCAAAAGCAAGAATTTACCAAATAGTTCTATATTGCAGGTTTTTCCCCTCTGTAGCTTAGTTATTTCCCTCTTCAATTTTATTATAGTTCTTATGCTCATAACATGTGCTATGTTAAATTTTTTTCTTGCTCATAGTCTTCGTTTTTTGTTTATAGCACTTTTAGCACTGCTCTATTGCATGATGTGAATTTACAAATGACAAGAATCGGGGGTTCTCATGGGTTATTACGTTCATTTATTCAAAGGTTGCATTCCACATGCTTTTGAATAAATAAGCACTTGAAATTAAATTCATGTTTCAATATAGATTTCATTTGTGCAACACAATTTTAGCTAACACATTCAGTTGCATGATGTATGAAAAAATAATGGTTGTAATTCATTTAACAACAACTAACAATAATGACTATCGAAATAACGACGATAAAGATAAATAACACAAAAAAAATGACCATGCCATGTATAATAGAATAACATACTTTTGGTATTAAAACAACTTAATGCGCACTCACTTAATTAGTTTCGAAGTAAGATATGTCCACCATTGAAACTGTCTGTATATATAATAAGATATTGTGCATAGGAAACCATTTAATTATACATTGGCATGAGATGTTACAAATTCAGTATCTATACTGAAATATGGCTCGACAGTTGACGCAATTCACGCAACCTGAAAATAGGTGGTAATAAAATATTATAGGCAGTGGTTCAGTGCAAAATTGGATGATGCAAAATAAGATTCTTTAGTTACTACTAAGATACAATCAACCAAAGATGAAGTTGTTTGGCGCTTTTCTCATGCCAATGCTCTGTTAAGTCTTTGAACTTTAAAGTATGAAGAGTTTAATCTTCCCTTAAGACAGCTAGATGTGGCTGTATAATATAATAGAATAGAGCACCCTTCTTCAATTTATGAGTTTTTTTTTGTATTAAAGTTCACAGCTGAATTTTTTGAGTCTTATTTGAACACATCTTTACTAAAATAACCTTATTTATTGTTTAACGTACTGACATTTAAAAATTAGCTGCTTGCTAAGAAGATGCATTTTTCTTGATGCTATCAGGATTGAACTAATCATGATCTATGAAGGTTTCATTTCTTTTCTTTTGCTTGAATATGAGGAAACAACTTAAGTGCAAACTTTGTACAATGGATCATAACTAACTGAAGTTAACAAGTAAAATATAGACATGGTCCTATCTGTTATAAACAGGACTAAAAAATGGCTCTTTTCTTTATGGACAATTTTCCAAATAAAGCCCGAACAAAAAGCATATTTCAATTTTAGACCTGAATCGAAACTTATTACAAAAATAGGCTTCATTTTGCGCAAATATGCATTGCGCAAGTGTATTTTTGCTCAAAAAAATTATACATGCGTAAATTTGGATTGCGCAAGTGTTATTTTTTAAAAACAAAAAATTTGTGTTTGAGCATTTATGGAATGTGCAAGTATAATTTTTGAATTTTTTTTTTACACTTGCGAATATTTGGATTGCGCAAGTATAAAACGCCGAAGAAAATAAAACGAGGCCTATTTTTGTAATAAACTTGAAATGAGGCCTAATGTTGAAATAAAGTTTTTTTGAGGCCTAACTTAAAATTATTTCCTTTCTTTATTTTCATTTTTAAAGCTACCGTTATTTAATTTCTTTTCAAATTATATTTACGTTTCCAAGTTCCTATTTGCTAGATCCACTTAGCGTGTCCACTTGAAGCATCAAAATCTGTCTTGCTGAGTGGTATTTATTTTTAGGTAGCTATATTTTTTAATTTTATTTTTTCATCACATGCATAATATTATAATCGAACATATATTATATCATGATATGAAGCATGATAAATTATTTGTCATAAAATTCCTCTTTTTCCCTGCTTGAACACTGCAATATCACTTTACTTTGTTCCATAAAGCAAGGAGGGAGCTTTTGGTGGTTTTAAGTTGGATTTCTCCACATTGGAGTATTAATGATATATTTCGTAGCATAAGGTAGTATCCTTCTCAATTTTAAGTAGGTAAACAAAATTTTTTCTCTGTAAGCATGGTCGTCTTGGTTTTGTAGTCATACTTGACTAATCTATCTAGCTCAACACAAAGTTATGAAATTCAAGCAACGAATTATAGGTACGTAATATGTTGAGAGATTCCGATTGTCTATACATATATTGCAATGGTTTGGATTCATTTTATGAATAGACGAAAATGGTTATGGTTCAATATAAAGGATATTTGGTTGACTTTAATAAATACAACTGTTATCTAGGAATTAAAAACAACCGAGAAAGGCTTAAAAATGGATCTTTATACTAAAATTAATGTTTGAAAGTTAAAAGTTGTATGGATAAATATATTTAGTTTCATGCTCACTATGTGTAGGTAATTTAAGAGATATAATGCATTTAACAACCGAAAGTCTTCAATTAGAGGAGGTACATGACAATGAACCGACATCATTTATACACAGTTATCAAGGTGTGCGCCTAAGCGCACTGCGTATGCTCAAAAAAGCCCAAAGCTCAAGGCTTGTGCCTTTTTACGGTTTAAGTGCGCCTTTGTGCAGTTTGTTGCGCTTTTTTGCAAAATACAAATTTTAGTTTACAAAATAATTAAATAAAAAATTTAAATTGTTAAATTAATTATAAAATATGGTTTAAATTTTAAATTTTAGTTAATAAAATGTTTAAATAGTTGAAAGAATTATAAAATATGGCTTAAAAGTAATTTGTAGTCATTAAAATAGTAAATCAAACTTGTATAAAAAGGCACGCAAAAAAGCAAAAGGCTAGCCCAAGGCTCAAGACTTGCGCCTTTTTACGCCTTAGCGCCTTAACTACTATGATTGTATATCAACTTTGTGTGTTACAGCTTAATTTATTATGTTTATTTTCCTTTAATAACACATGCCTGACAGACCTGTCTTAGATGCTCGCTTGACTTCCACATGGTATCTGTTATGCATGTCCTACTGTCATTTGTTAGGTAATCTTTTACTTCTACCAAAATTACTATTACATGAATTGACACACTTATCTTATTTATTGATTTATTTTCCACTATAACAATATTTATGCAATGGGATTTTTATTAAATTATGTATATTCAACTTTCGTGCGGGATTAGATATTGTTAATATTTGCAAATAAATACACACATTAGTGGACTTATCACAAGAAGTATTATGTTTTAGTTTTCTTATGTTTACACATCTGTTCTATTATCTAAAAAGTTAAATATGGGGCGTAAATTTGTCTATCACCTCATTGATCTTCAATTCAAATACTATTTTTTTAGAATTCTTCACCGAATCATTTACTTTAGCTCTCCCACATGTGTTAAGTAAAATTTCTTACGTTTCCTTGCGCGTGAAGCTCAATCGTTCAACTGCCTTCTTGAAACCCCCCGTTCTCCATGCCTACTAAATTGAATCCAACCCTATTCATGGGCAAACCCAGTTTCCCTTTTCCATATCTTCAATGGGGTTCAATAACAGCTCCAGGTAGGGTATTTTCTCTCTTCACTTTAATTCAGAAACTTCGAGCTATCAGTACTTCACTAATCATGGTCGCTGCAGTTTCAACTCTTTGATACCTACTATAAGTCACTGTTTGATTCTAGAATTTGATTATGCTCATCTACAGTATAATAATTACCAGTCGATGTGTTTAATTAACTTAGAATGTTTTGAATTATGATTATATATGTGCCGAATTTGTATTTTTTACCTTTTGATTTATTTTATTCTTTTTGGACAATTTTCGGTTGAAATTATTGTAACCCATCTATCTTCCATTTTAGTATAAGTAAATCGAAGTACAAATTTAGCTATAGTATTCAACTATCCATAAAGAGAATTAGGCTTTAATATTTGTTGTCCTATTTTTATTTTTGAATAAATTTATTTAGATGTAGAATTCAACTATTTAGAATGAGAACGAGTTTTAACATAGATAATGTTAAACTTTAAAGTATTCCCCTAAATGCTTTCATTTAGATTTTATGGAGATGCCTATGCATTTGTCATCAAAGTTTGCTATTATTACTTTCGATGTCTATGGTGAATAGGTTTGCTAACAGTAATTATTGTTTTGATATTTATGATGAATTGTTTGTGATTCTTTTGATTCACTGGAATAGTCATTAAAAAGTTTTGCTGGTGGTGATTGACCATAAATATACAGGTTCCCCTCAATCCATGTGTTTTTTTACATACCATCTACGTTTAGTGAACAAAACCTGGTTTGCTTTTTTATTTGAATTCAAAGTATTTGACTAGTTCATGATTTTGCTTTTATATTTTCGTAACTTATTTTTCCTTCATGTGGTGTTATTAGTATAACAACATGCAACTCATGTTCATTTCTTTCAGTGTGTGAATTTGGATTATCTGTATGTACTGTTTTCATTTTGACTAGTGTGTAACCCGTGCGTTGCACACGGCAATGTTTTAAATAATTTTTAAATTTTAATTATTGTTAAAAATTGAATATTTTTAAGCAGTATATGATAAATTTATTGAAATAAAGAAATTTATAATTTAAAATGACATGCAACACTAATATGTAAGATAGAGGGTCGCCAACTACATATTCTTGTTGGAACTATTGTCCTAACTCGGTAATAGCAATATGTGCGAGCAATATGTGCGCGCGCGCATGCACCTATGTTTCTATTATAATATATGTAAATATGTGATGCTATGTGATACATGTATTTTTTATATAAATGGATGAAAAAATTGAATTTACCGTGTCTATTAATATGTATATTGTATATATATATTTTGAGGATTTATAATGAAATAACGAATATTACGTAATTGAATGTATTTAAATATTTTAAATTAGTGATCAACTTAACTAATAAAATATATGTAGCCGAATTTTAGAAAATAGAGTAAAAACTGAGAAGAGCTTTGTATGTAGTTGTTGTTGAGAAAAACTTTTTACGATGAACTTATCTGCGCATGAACTTTTATTCATTATTTGAGATTTCAATTAGTAAACCTTTTTTAACTTAGCAGTTAATCATAAATTTCACGTTGTTGTATGAGTGTCATGTTTACAACTTCAATATTTGGCCAAAAAAAAAACTTTAACGTTAATTTGAGTTATGAGTTGGGTAAGTTTTAATATCACGTTGAAAATGAGAATGTCTACATAACTTAATTTGTATTATAGAAACGCATGCTTTCACATCTCAATGTTGTAAAATATAAATTTATCCTTTAAAAGTTGCAATAATGTCATGTTGAAAATGAAAATGTCTACATAACTTAATTTGTATTAGAGTAATTTGTTTTTCACATCCAATGTTGTAAAATATAAATTTATCCTTTAAAAGTTGTAAAAAATAAAATTTTGTACTACAATGTATGATTTTTTTAAGATAAATGAATTATGAATTAAAAATATATTATTGTTTATGTTTACTTTTTATATTATGCGATTCATATATCTTTATATATGAATAAAAATAATAATTTTATCATCTTCGCTTATATATATGAGTGTTGTATACATAAATCGGTATATTTTAAGATTTATTAGATGAATTAATAAATATTAGTTAATTGAATTTATTTGAATGATTTAAAATAAAGTTTACATAATTGGTTAATACATTGATATGAGTAAAAAATATTAGGAGAGAATTGAGAAGGGTTTGTAAGTAACTATAGAAATTTAAAATATAGGTGTTTAAAGCTAAAAATATAGTTTTTTAGTGCAATGCATGATAACTTCGTTGAGATAAACGAATTAGGAAATAAATTTGTTACTATTTTTGATGTATATAATTTGTGCTATGTGATTTATATATCTTTGTATGCAAATGAAAATTTTGTTTTACCAGTTTGTTGATGCTACTTTGATATTTTAGGATTTATACGATGTATCTAATATTAGTTAACTGAATTTATCAAATGATTTTAAATTTTGAATTACGTAGTTAATTTAAATGCGTAGACTTAAATGTAAAATATTAGAAGAGAACTAAGAAGACATTTGATTATAAATTGGCATTAGAAGTTTAGTAGAATAACAATAAATTAATAAATTATAAAAATTCAAAACTAAAATATTTAGAGAGAGAATTAAGGAGAGTAGAGAAAGCTCCAACAATTAATAAGAGAGCTTGAATTTTTTCTGCTTCACTATTATTTAATAGATAAGTTAGCTATGTATTTACTGCTAATTTCTGTTTAATCTGACCTATAAAATTCCACCTTTGACGGTAGAAAAAATGTTGCTTTCAAAAGCACTATGATTTTAGAGTTTTCTTCCCCTCAAATCTTCCTCTCTAATTGCAAGTTATTTTGATGTAAAAAAATAATTTTTTTTGAAGAATTCAGAATTTTATATATGAGTTATTAACAAATTAACTTATCTAAACTATAATTTTTTTGGCTTTTTACAAATTCAAAAGATTTATAAATTAAACATTCAAATTTCTAGACAACTTAAATTTGAGCTGTTTAAAGCTAAGATTAAGAAATTTTTTTATGTTGGATTCTAACATTTGAAATGTTTAAAAAAATGGAAACCTTTGCATGTTGCCATATTATATCTTTATTGAATTATATATTTAAGAAATGCAAGTTTGTTTGCCATATTTTCACTACCTAACTTGGGCTAATTTTATTTAAACACGTGATGTTGCTTAGTAGGCCTCTCCCCTCCTAAATTTTTAAAAAACTCCATGACAAAATTGCTCTTTTGTCATTCATAGATCTGTTTAACTTGCATCATATTTTCCTTCTTTTATTCCTCTTAACAAATAAAGCTTAAAAATCAAAAGTTAGGTAAATTTTCAAATCTTTTGTTTGCATTGATGGATGATGGTGGTGATGATGATACAGACCTAATAGAATCAAAAGATGTAAAACTTGAATTTTAGGTTTGATTTTTTTTTAAAAATATGTAAATGCATAGCTCGCAGAAGAGATGCAACTTGAATTTTTTTGTTGTTGCATGATTTTGTTGGAGTGGTTTTTTTATGGTGAAATTCTTTGCTTATAGTGATTTTTTATATGGTGAATTTTTTTGTGGGCTGGTTTTCCCTAGAGAAGGGTATAAAGGGAAATGTTTAACGATAAGATGGATATACTCAGCAAAAACATGGGTATATTGGGTTTTTCATTTTTGTGGAGGCTACTCAGCAACTTTGAGGTTCAAATAGAATTAGCTCCTAGCTTATGCAAATGACCAAAAAAATTTCCCTCTATTTTTAAATCATATTTAGCATCTAATTTTTTGAATGTTGGGTTTTTCATTGTTGTGGAGGGCTACTCAGCAACTTTTGAGGTTCAAATAGAATTAGCTCCTAGCTTATGCAAATGACCAGAAAAATATCCCTCTATTTTTAGATCATATTTAGCATGTAATTTTTTGAATGTTTTTTTTTTCCTTCAAAGCTTCCTTTGTAAAATACAGCCTTTTCTGCATTAAAAAAAAAGGGAAAACCCTTTGTTCAGTTTGAGTTTTTTAAAGTTTAGGTTCTAAAAGATGATCCTCTTGTTTTTGAACATTTTCATTTTCACTTTTGACTGGATTCTACCATTTGAATCGTTTAAAAGACTATCGATATTTTGTGTGTAGGCTTTGCTGAATCTATATTTGAACTTTATTGAATCAATTTTTACTAAATCTACAGTAATTTTTATTGAACAAATTATTACGTCTATTGTCGATATTTCAGTTTCTGCATCCTGTGAAGTCATTATGAAATCGAGTGCTCTTCCATTGAAATCTTCCTTTTCTAGATGCATGTTATCTTGGTGTTAAAACTGGAAGAAATTAATCGTTTATTCAGTAATTTAAGTTACCCAAAATACGGATTTAGGAAAATGATCCCTTTATTAACTTTGAATATTTTAATTTTCAATTTCTTTTTTGATTATAACATTTGAATTATTTAAGAAAGTTATCAATTTTGTGTGCGGACTTCATTGAATCTTTACCAAATTTAAATTTATCAGAACCCTGTATATTACTAACATTGAGAACATGTAGTACATATTTAGCTTTCATTCTAACAAGTTTATTTCAAATTCTTCACATTCATCCTATAATCAAGTCATACTCTTTCAGAAGGTTCCCCCTTATAGGTTGCATGAAAATGGAATGTTCAGTTCACAAAAGATTGAAGGACATGTATAATAATGTAGTTAATAATATGTGAGCTTCCAGTTCATGTAAATTTTTAGTGCATGTCAATATTAAATTTATTAACTTTGGATTACATTGTTGCAAACAGACATGGATGACAGCTGCAGCCCATATTCTATTGTGATAAACATGCATGACGAGGCACTGTTTTAATTTGAGGCTGCCTACTACTGATGTGGCTGCCATCAAGGTATTTTAACGATTCATATTTATTGCCAAATAAAATTATTAACTCAGCTTGGGTTCAATTAGTTCGTATGAAATTTGTTTCTCTTTGTGCCCATGCGAATCATAACTATTGTATTTTGAGTAAACAAAATAACCAGTAGGAAACAAAACAAAATTGTATGGTTGAGATTTTTTGAGATGGTGAGGACTTCTTGATTTTGAGACGAAGGATCTGATTTGGCATCTACTCATTGTATTTGTTGCGCTTTTTTGCCACTCTGCAATGGAGAAAATAAACCTAGCAGAGGAATTTGTAGATCCCTTTGCACAGACAAAATATAAGGCAAAGGGTTAAAATGGCTCAATAACACACTTGGGCTCCCATGCTAAAGGAACCTAACGAGGACTCGGATTGTGTAACATGTAAACATGTAATTACTGAATGTTATTGTTGCAAATGTAGTATTATTCGTCTATTTTTTACAAGTAGTTTTACTATTTTTTAAGGCAGTGCATCATCAGTGTAATCCCAATGTATTTTAGATAACAACAACGTTACAAGGCAATAACTGCAACGCATACATAATCATAGATGTCTGTTTACATTGTTCATAACCCCTTTTAAGATATATAGGTGTTCAAAAGGTGATAAGTAACCGATAAAATTTGCATCGTGGGAAAAATAAATAATCCAAGTTGCTGGGTTCTTTATAGTATTTTATATTGTGCTGATAAGTGCACGGCCATTTTTTCTTTTTAATACCATGGAAGTTGCAATAAGAATGATTTGCTTACAGGTTTCATATTTTATATTATTTCACTTGGTTTAAATTGGTATTCAAAAATTATGTTACGGTGATTTATGATTGTAGATTTCCCTCCTAGGCCATAAACAACCATGGACGTTTGACGTGGTTGCCCTTGCAAGCATTAAGAAGTAGATCATTAAATTTGATGGTATTACTTAATATTGGACTTTTGTTACACATCCTTTATAAGTATTAACACGGCGATCACTTTTTGAAAACAAGTTTCAAAATAATATCAAAATCCATCCTCTTTGAGCCTTTGAACCATGTTATTCTTAGTACAAGTTATAAATTCTACATTTGCAACGCTATCGTCATACCGAACTATGCACATATTTAAATTTATATGTTAAAAATGGTAAATCCTTTGAACTTCCACTTTTATTCGAAACTTAATTAACAAGCTTAATACTATAATGGTTACCAAGTTAGGAATATTGGTAATTTATGTTAGCATCGTTATTACTGAAACAGATTTATCAATAAACGTTTGTTAGTTACATTCAAGTAAAAGACTAATCTAAAAAAGTTATAATTCATAAACAAATGTTTTTTTATTCATTTAAATAAAAAATATATAAATGCATTGTAAATAAATCAAGTTGTACACTCCGTGTGCTTAGCACAGGTTCGCGCTAGTGTATATTTAATTAGTAAATGGGATTATTCATAATTTTAGTTTCTGTATTTAAGGATTTCTGAAAATATACTTATGGGTAAATTTTCTAGAAATATTTATATTGATATTTTAACGCATCGAAATCGTACCTTTTCTAAGAAGGCAATGTTACCGTTGCATAAGCCATCAAAGAAGGATAGTGTTGCGTTTGCAATTATAAGGGATTATCTCCTTTTGTTTTTATCAAAATAGACAGCGCAAAATGTGAAAATACATTCCGACTTTGCACATTTTTTTTGGATATTAACATTCCTTATTCATTCAAACAATGCATTTTTCATATATAGCCGTAAAGCTGGATAGTTTATGGAAATTCATATGGCAATCAATACAACTAGATTGTACGTTCTACCACTCTAATGAATTAAAATATAAAAGTTAAATCCCAAATCAAATTAAAACATCTTCAATTGATGATTCTTGGATTTAACAATTTATACCCCAAATAACAAAAATAGGGAATTACCCACCTAATTTTATCAATGTTATGTTTCATTATTTTTCACGGATTATTTTTCCCAAATTCCAAATCTATGGTTTATATACCATTTTATCAAAGTTACTTAACTTATTGAATACACAGACAACGATTTCAAATTAGACTTGTTCATTTAGACCTACAATTCAAAGGCTTTCACATACGCATAATAATGAAATAGAATTTCAATGATAGAAATGTAATATTACGTAAATTATATAATTTTCAACTCACCTTTTGGCTTTCGAATCTTCAGATTCAAATCATTCTTCTTACTTGACCCCTTTTTTTCAACAAAAAATATTATATACACCTTACAGATTTGATAGGAGATTTGAGTTAGGTGGAATATAAATTTATAATTTCTAAACATACCTATTTCACAGAATTGATTCACTCTTCTCTTCTTCTCTTTTATTTTATGTCCTTCTCCAGTATATATGTATGAAATATTTTTATAATTTCTGGGAATACTATGGAGGGAGAAATGGCAGCTCTCCGTTGCTCCAGTCAGAAAATATGAGAAGAAAAGTGTAGGGCTAGACTTGTATTTATAGGTGCTCGAATCAATTCTTTCCCTTAGATTAAAAGATATTGAATTCGAGTCGTTAGGCTGAGGTTCAGTCTGCATCGGACCTAACTAATCAGTCGACAGGCTATACTAAGCGATCGACAGGTTGGGTTGATGATTTGTTTCCTTGGCGTTACTGTTGCCTTGTTGATTACCATATTTTATATTAGCCTTAATCATTAAGTTATTTAATATTTATTGCATTATTTCACTTTGAATTATTTTCGATTCGAAATCTTCAACGTCGATAACTTCTTCATCTGAACTCCGATTATGAAGCTTTATACATGAAAGTTGTTTAGAAAATCGCCATAAAAACAATAGTGCAAGCTTCGTAGCCAAGTTCCGACGTTTTCTCAAGTTCTACATTTGAGCTTTCATAATTATTTATTAATTCATTTTAATTAATTATCGTTTATATTATGGTGTGTTATAATAACGTCTTGATAAAGCATACACAAATTAGCCGAACCTCGCATATGCTTCGACCTTATCAAAGTACAGTTTAATAGGTCAGGTCTCAATCCTAGTCTAGCTACATGGTTAATAGAGATAGATGAATCTGATGCCCTAGTATCAAACAAAACATGAATAATTATTTCGTAAATAAAAAGCATACATTGAATCGTGATGCCATTTCTTTTCTCCTTCGCTGACGGGGCACTCAACGACATAGGAACAATATTCAGAGCATAGGCCTTCATTACCTACTTATCCTTCAACGACCCAGGAGAGTCTTTCTTTATGCGTCGAGCTTGTCACATTTGAAGCATCTTCTCCCTCCACCCTCCTAGTTCTTGTAATTTATGCTGGGATGGCCTATTTCATTACAGTTCCCACTTGCCTTTCTTCTAACCATCCTTTCCTTAGAACTGCTTCTTGCTCTTTTTTATTCCATTTTCTCTTGCCACCTCTGCTTACCTGCAGTTTAGCTTCCTTTTTCTGAACAATAGCTGCTTTTGGCTTTGGGTAAAACCTCTCGTGCCTCAAAGCCTTCTCTACAACTTCTTGTAGCTCTCACCGATGTCGCCCACCAACCTCTTACTAAGATAATCATTCAAGATGATGATGAACTTATCATTCTTTTTCAATGAGGCGTCGATTAACGACATCCCATATTTTGATAGCATGTCAAACTCAATATATTCTATAAAAGACACATCTCCTTGTTTTAAATCAACGAAGTTCCAAAATAGAATTAACTTCTGAGTAGCTATGATAAATTTCTCTTCAAAACGAGCTTTAAACTTTTCCCAAATAAACTGGTTCTCAAAGTAGCTACTTTGATGGCATTCCATCACCCCATAGCTCTTTCTTGAAGTTGCTTTGAAGCCAGATTCCCATTAAGTGCATCTACCAACTCAATCATCAAAGATGCATTCACAAGTATTAATCTAGTTTTGTACTTACATAGCGGACTCCGTTCCCATACACGACTTTCCTCCTGGCAAGAAAAATCTTTATTAAGCTTACCAATGTCATTTCATTGTGCTTGCACTGGAGCACCATCACCGATTGAACCAGGAGCCCTTTCTTAGGCGTTTTGCATCATGTTCATAATCATAGTAGCTAACATAGTCTGCATGTCAAGGTTGGCTTCTTCCCACTACGCCCACTCCTTCCTCGACTCCAGAAATAGAGTTCCTAGTGGTGTTCCTTACACATCCGCTCATCCTTATTAGTTGTAATAGAAATGGTCAATCTTTCATGAAGGAAAATTGTATCAGTGGTACTTGTGTGTAATGCGACTTATTATACAAATACTACATAGTTTCAAAAACCAAAATATATAACAAGTACGCTCTCTTTTATATCATTCAATCCACTCTATGGTGACAACTCCTACCTTATCTCTAATTAGTATCAACTAAGATGAATCACTCAGTCTAAGCTATGATATCAAGTGTGATGACCTCTCTCCACTCGTGATACCCAAATAACCAAATATCTGATACCATAAACATACTGCATCGGTACCCGATCAATGGAGAGAAGTATTCAAGGGTAAAGTACAATAACCAATGAGGAATCTGTAGAACATCTACAATGCATAGGCAAGACATATAACAACACAGATGCAAAACAAGTGAGACTGTAACATAAATTAAATGAATTAGAGTAGAACATCATATCAGAGTGCAATAGGTTCATCAAATTATACAAAAAATAGAAATAGAGTTTATACATCCGAAACAAACAAACTCCAAGATAATTATCTCCAGTATAATAAGAAGTGCTAACATAGCTCCATAGCACTACACAATCCAAGTCACACTTCATCAACTAACCCTACTCAACTTGAAAGCTCATGCATCGAGTTTGAATGTTAACTCTTAGTTGCTTCACCTCAGCTTTGAAACAAAGGTTACCCATTCAAGGTTTATCTTTACCGAAGAATTTACCTTTTATGAAAGTTGTCAAATTTATCCCATCTACCAAGTGACTAGTAGTAGATGGATATGCCACTCAAGTATCGAAAATAATATATATGAGTACCCTAAAAATAGATCTTACCTCACTACATAACCTCTTTCCATTTCTCCTAAGCCATAGGCTTGCCAGGACTCGGTAATGCCTATAAGGCATAAGTCATCATCAATTACTCACCCTTCGAAAATGCAGGATGGTCCTTCATCAAGTGATCAAGCCAATTGCAATTGAAGACTTACGCTTAGCTTTAGCTGGATGGCATCTCCTAGCGAAACTCCCCTACCTGCCATAGGAGTGAAATACTAGGCCAGCTTTCTTCTTTGCATGAGCTCGATCTTCCTTGTATCCTGGCCTTTGCGCTTATGTTGTAACTTCGGTTTTCTTTTCACTTTTTCTACCTCTAACGGTATCTCGTAGGTGTTCTCACGGAGGAGAACCATCCTAACGAGACTTTCTAAAGTGATCCCTAACAAGGATAAGAATAAGCAATGAATCCCTAACTGATGCTTTAAGACCTCAGGCAAACCCCCTTTGCCCACATCAATGGAGTATCGACTATTTCACTCACTAAAAACAAAATATTGAATTGGTCAACGCACTCCTTGATGGACAAGCCGCCCTACTCACGGTGGATGGAATGCTCAAGCTATACACCCCTCTTGATCTTAGAAATAAATCGAGAACAAAGTGATGCCTGAATTCATTCCAAGTCATGTGCCTGTTTATTAGCCACACAAACACTAAGTCCTACCCAACCAAACTCCCTCTTTTCCAAATGCCAAGAAGCTATCTTCCCCGTGAGAACATTCTCTAGACTCATATCGATGGAAGCCCTCTCATGCACATGTCTAAGGCCATGTCTCAGCAAGAGTATCAGGACTCAGATATAGCTTCCCACCAAGGCTAAGGAAATTTTGGCACGGCTTCAAAGAGTCTAAAGCTGATGGAGCTTGAAATACAGGTGCCTTAAGGGCGACACCACCTTTAACGCCTACCGCAATAGCTAGAAATGTTCATAGGTTGTGAAATATCCAATGCGGTGGTCGAGTAGTCCCCGAACCAAATTGGACATCTCAAACTGCTCAATCGTAGTCGCACTTGCATTCTCTATCTGCTCATACAAATAGCCTGGCGAAGATACCTTAGCGACCATCGATAGAAATAAATCAACTCCAAAGGACAAGTGGTGTATACAGTATCATATACTGGAAAAAACATAAGCATGCTCCCTTAATATATCTCCCTTTACGAGTTTGATTAACCCAAATCGGTATATATGGCCCTAAGTGTTGAACCTACGCTCTGATACTAGGTTTAACAACTAGCCCTTCGTAATATCCTAAAATCAAGATCGAATGAAAATGTCTAACTTTCAAATACCACAAAAGATATATTGTCGAGAAAGAAAATTAAAAAAAACATTATATTAAAGCATATCGATAGAATCTTACAATAGAATAATAACATATAATATATTGAATATGCATGAATAGAACAAGATTACAATATATGTACGTACGTACGTACGTATGTATGTATAAGAGACTGCACCACCAAAAATAAATGATAAATAAATCAATATTGAAAGTTAGAATACATCGAATACCATAGAGATGGAGTTTTAAATATAATATCTAATACACCAAGTCTCACATCAATACGTATCTGTTACGTACTATTACAAAAATCAAGTTTATATACGAAGTATCGACGTCGCCTCTATAGAATGCTACTGCTGTCCTGAAAGCGTATCCCCAAAAGCACTAGACTCCCAAACTACTCAATAGAGTACCCGAGAGTTATCATGACATGAACAGACAAAGACAAATTAAGGTCAAACATAAAGCCTGGTGCGAGGGGAACTATCTTAAAATACTGTATTTTTACACATATATACAAATAAATAGGAACTACTAAGGCACAACCTGTCCTCTCCACAATCGTGGCTCATGGGTAATCTGGACTGTCCATAAACAGGTAAAGCGAACTTATCCAAAAGATAGGAAATCATACCATAACTTGCTCTTCTCTTATAATCAACGAGTCAACACCACTATAATATGGCTAAAATGTAACAATTGTACCATGGTAAAGGTAACCCAACATCCAAAAGTAGGGTGATCATAATGTAAGTCTATCACAAAGTACATAATGATAGTAAATGCAGCAACAACAACATCCAACTAATAACATATACAACATAATAATGAAAGAAAACTAAGAAGTATAAATTAATGCCTGTCATTACTGATGCTAGAACCAACTACGAAAATCTATTGCGATCATATGATTCCCTTCGGGAGTTCAAGATAAATAAAGTCAGTACCTAATCGTCTCATAGACCCTGAGCCACCTCTTGAAAGATGGGTCTCGTGTAGATCTCACCATACCCTTATAATGAGCGTAAGCGATATATGATCCATTTTATATGCTTAACACCTAGCCCCATTAGTAAATATATCGTCATACCCTTATAATGAGCATAAATGTTATTTATTCAATTCTAAATACATAGGACTTTTGTGGAACGCACTACACCCCCATATGAGAATAAGTGTTCTACAGTCCCGTAGTAGATGGTTGTCATCATCCCCCTCTAGGACATCAAGAATTTCTAGAAAAACTTATGTATGAATCTTACCAAAAAATGAACGATGGTTGTATCTCGTGTAATCCGTTATCAGAACTATAAAGGAATACCATTGACGTATAGATATATGTACACATCAAATATAACATCGCGTATGGTCGCCATTAAAGGATTCAAGACATGAATGACCATTAATAAGGTCAATGCGATGTATGATCGCTAATATGAGATCAATACTATGTACAGTCATTAATATAAGACTGATATGATTCATCCACTATACGTACCTCAAGGTCAACCCTCAAAGGTATGGATTCACTCCATTTGATCATATATGCTCGATGGACGAGATTGTTTGACCGATCCCCGTACAGATCCCGTGCTCGATCATTTTTGATCCTATAGGAATCACTTAACATCCACTTCCAAATCTCGAGCTTCGCTTTGAATTTTGCCTCCTCGAGTAGCCCACATTCTTCCCTAGAGTTGCGCTAAAAGCTTCACACAAACCTGCACCAAAAACCGAGGAAAATTCCTCATAAATCCACACTCTGCATGGGATTTACTGTAACATCCCATATTCTTTAGTAACATTAGTTAGGATATTTAATTAGCTAAATAAAATAAAATAACATAAGGCGATAAATAGATTGATATTTGTGATTAATAGGGGTCATCATGCCATGTTAATGAGTATCAAAATGAGATAACATGAAATAAAATATATAAAGGGTCAGGAAGTAGGTAGGGGCAAAATGGGAATAAGGAAAATTCTTATACCGAAAACCTGAAAACCCTTAGCAGTTTATTCTCCTATTCATTCTCATTTGCAAATTAAAAACATAGAGGCCGACCACCATTTTAGAGAACTAGAGGAAGAAAAAGCCGAGGAAGAAGGTTAATCAAATCAAAAGCTATTCAAATCTCAAATCCTTAATCCGAAGCTAAGGTGAATAAGGACTACATCTCATTCCCTTAAATGTTTTTGGTTTTAAGTTAAATTCATAGTGTTTTGCAAGTTTATGCCATGTTTTTGAATGATTAAATATGTATATATGCTTGTTGATGATTTATGCTTGTTCATATTAGATTTTATGATATGTTTTGATAAAAAACCCTATTAAATGACATCCAAATTCCTTGCGATTTTACATTTAGATCAAAAATGGTATTTTAGAGATGTAACATCCCAAATTTTATCAATTTAAATTGGTAATTTATTTGATTTTTGGGGATTTAATTTGATATGAATTTGAAAAGTTTCAAAACAAATAAAATAAGTGTTAATTTATATGAATAAGATTTCAATTTCTTTTAAGTTTAAATTTTGAAATAATAAATGTTTTTAAAATCATTTGGATTTAAATTTTATTTATATATGTGTGTGTGTATATATATTTGCGTATATATTTGAATATATTTTAATTTGACTTCGAATTTGAATTTGAATTTTAAACAAAAGCCTTAGTAAAATAATTTGGATTTTAAAATAATATATATAGGAAATTTATTTAATGTATAATTGATTTAAAATATTTTCTTTTAAATTATATATTTTTAAATAAAAGAGAAATGCGTTTATAAATTAAGAAAAATAATTTATATATATATATATATATACATATCATTTTTCTCATGCAAAGGACACATGGAGGGTTAGTAACATATGAATTAACAAGTGTTTAAATTTTAATAAATGAATTAACAAGTGTAATTCATAGAGGAAGAATATTTACAAGTGTCATCATATTGTTTTCATTTTTAAGGAAATTTATAAAAAGAAAAATAAAAACTATATAACATCTCAAACCTCCTCCCTCTCATTTCTTTTGATATTTGCAAATTTACAAAGGAAACAAAAGCCCGTACAAGTTCCCAAACTAGAAAAAAAAAATTTAAAAGCAAAACTTTCACAAAAATAATTTCTTCAAACTACAAATCTAAATTCCTTTTCAAACCTGAATTAAAGGAAAGAAACATGCAGCTCAACATCAAAGCAAATTCAAGCATCTCATTTTTTTTCAAAAATCAAGTCTTTAAAATCAGGATCAACTCAAGATTGCAAATTCCAGTTTTAAGTTGCAGACCAGAATTCCTTCTTCTCTGTTTTCATAAAAAAATCAAAGACTGTAAGTAAATCTTTTCAAGAAATTGAATTAGAATTTGTTGTTGAGAAATTAAGCAAGTAAATCCATCAGAAAACTAAGAAAGTTTATATATATTAGCTGCAGATAAAAAAAAGGTTCAAGATCAAATTTAAAAACAGCTTCCAGACTTTCAACTTTTAAAACCCAGACATAGAGCTCCCTGTTCAAACTTCACAGGTGAGTAAACTTTTGAATTTAGACTTCTGGCTTGTTGTTTGAAAAATTATGTTGAAGTATGATTGAAATTTTTTGTGTGCATGTATATTTATACATGAAGACAGATATGTCCATGCATGTTAATCAGGACATAAGCCCTGTTCCAGGTTCGAGAATTCAAAATCCTGTACAAAATCCAATTTCTCTTTCTCTGATCATTGTTAGATCTTAGGATTCAAACAAAAGCTGTCTGTTTAAACATGATTCAAATTTTAAAAATAAATTTAAGTAAAACAAATCAAAGTATTTATAGAAAAATTGAAAAATACAGATAAAGACATTATCTGTTGAAAATTAGATTGTCATGGTTCCTAATTTAAATTTTATCATCGTGATCGTCTTTGAAAATAATGAACTTTAAAAGCAAAATCATATTTTTTAATTGTGTATTCACTGATAAATTTAGGGATGATCAAAATTGGGGTTTTTGTCGAATTCTGGTCATCGACGTGATGGGGATGGTCGAGGTTGTGACTGGAGATGGCTGAAGTGATATGGGTTCGGGGAAAAATGCTCGAAGAATTTTAATTTCATCAGGGATGGAAAACGATATCAAATTAGGGTTCAAGTTTGTTTTTCTGTCGAACTGGTTCCCAGGGGAAATGCATTGTCATCTGGGCGATTTAAGTGATCGGTCTGGGGGGAAAGAGTTCGTGGGTTGTCGTAGTAGCTTTGGCCCAAACTACGTGGTCTATGATGGCCTGAGGGGGCAAGGCGATGGTGTTTTAGTTGATCGAGTTTTACTGGCAGTCTGGGTCGTATAGCTCGTTCATCGATGTTTGGGATATCTGAGTGTTCGTGGGGCTCGTGGGGCCATTGTCGAGGTGTGGACGATCATACAGTGTTGCCGTTCCGTTTGTGCATGTGCACATGCCCGGGGAATATATCAGTAGCCTGGAATGGAAGGGGAGGTGTTCGACTCGAAGACATCATCGGGGTGTTGGTGTACTGGCTCGAGTTTGAGTCCAGGCAATTTCTAGTGTGTATCGGGTCACTTTTAAAACTTAAATAAAATTTTAAAAATTGAAGCTATCGGGTTGATTTTGGGAAAACTCGAAGCAAGTATGAAAGATTCTCGAGTATCACTCGAAGTAGCTCTAGGGTGATAGCATTTACAGTTTAAACTTTAAAAATCTAAGTCAAAATGATTTCTAAATTTATTCTTTTCAAATGAATGATTGTTGTTAAGTTGGAATTTGTAATTGAAGGTTTTAAAATAAAATATTTTAAATTATTTAAGTTAAGAGTATTTTAAACTTATATTTTCAAAATTTATTTTTAAATAAAACTTAACAAAATAATTAAAAAGTCGGTCAAATGTTTAAATTCTTAATTTAAAGTTAATTAATTTATATTGTTAATGACGATTAAATAATTTATGATTTATAATTACTTAATAATTAAAGAATAGTTAAATCAAGGGTAATTAATTATTAATTAAAGTTAATTAATTTATAATTAAAGATAAATTAATTAAGGTAATTAATTAAGAAATAATTAATTAATGAAAGCAATTAAGATTTAATTAATTAACAACTAAGATTTTATTAATTAATAATTAAGATTTAATTAATTAATAATTAAGGATTTAATTAACTAATAATTAATATTTAATTAATTAATAATTAAGGATTAATTAATTAGTAATTACGGATAATTAATCATTGATTAAAGATAATTAATGGAAAATAATTATGTGATTAATTGATTATGATCACACTGTTAATTTATCTCATTGTTAGATGATTGATTTTTATTGAAATACCATGAACTGATTGATGCCCCTATTTGTGATTGTGATACTTTGTGACGTGAATTGCTTTGTGCTGAACTGTGATATTTGTGATTTATTTCTGTGTGAATGTGAAAACCCATTGACCCGTCAAACGGCGATTGAATTTCGATGCGACAGGGAGTCGGATTCCAGTTGGTTATCCGAAACCCACATTGAACCTGTGAATCTTTATGAACGACATATCCACATGTTTTTAAATTGAGCGCTCAGTATTCAGTTTAGCCAGGAGAGGATCTTTGTGTCATATAACCCATTTCGAATAGTGATACGACGAAATGAATAACATTTGAAGATGGTGGTGAAGACCGAGTGTCTTCGAGAACAATAAGATAACCTGTCGAATGACTCTACACTGAGTTGCTCCAGTATGGAAATCTCCATATGTGATGAGGAGTCTGATCGGGATTGTGGATGCTCGGATTTGCAAGGGCTTCTTCAGAAGTGCCCTCGGTTCTGTTTGAACCCGGACCATACTTGTATGGTTGTATGTTTGACATTACACTTTGAGATATAAAGCATATTTTTTTCAAATACATTTCTGTTGGTGGCGGAGAATTTATTCTCTTAACTTAACACCCTTCTATGAGACGTACGAGCTTTAAGGTTATGTAGTTGAAGGTTATCAATGATATACTCCCAACTTGATAGTGTGGCATGCTAAGTGCTGCTGATCATTTGTTGATGGAAGCATGGATTTCGTGAAAAGCGTAGCTTTGTGGACAAGACTTCGTCGAACCTCACAACCCGGTAATGGTCGAAACAGGAAAGATGCGGCAAGGTTATTGGGAGTAGCGCCCCTTAGGGTATGTGCATTTCCTTCTGGATAGAAGTGGTATCATGGTATGGAGCCCAAATACTTAACTTATGTCGATATTGCAAATATGTTGCTTTGTGGTTGTTGTTGGGGACCTAGATAAAGGTTGGTTACAACCGGGGGATGACATACTCGTGTCAGTAGTTACCTAGTTACAGAGGTAACCCAGCCTTGTGTTGGCAGAGAGCTGGTTAAGTTCTCGGGGCGTCCCTCTAGAGGCGTACCCATGTAGCCCAGGAAGTTCTTTAGCTTGACCATTGTTGGAAATCCAATTACCAATACGCGTCCAGTACTGTTTTAGTTGTAGAACATGCCATCTAATATGGTAGCTATAGTAGGCATACTATAATGGTATGTATGCTGGCTAAGATTAACATTATACTTTCGAAAAGGTTTTCTACACTATGAACTAATAATAATATTAAAGAGTTTTCTCGTATAAAGCATATTTGACTATCATAAGGAGAAATATCCCCCAAGTGTGCGATTGCATTCGGTATGTGCCGGGAGGCCTTATGGTAGTTTCATTTTTCAAAAGCATACCGATTTTTCTTTTATAAATTGTTTTTGTACAAACAACTGTTTTTGTTTACTCATACAATCTCATGATTGACCTAGAGTTTATTGTTCCCTTCCTAAACTCTTGGTGCCCATAATTTCTACATGGGCAGCCTAGAAGCAGGTTTTCAGTATTTTGGTCCTAGCTTGGAATCTTTTGAAGTCTTTTGGTTTGGAAGCTATCAGATTTTTGGAAGCTTTTGTCTTGGAGATCTTTTGGAAGCTTTTTGGATCTCAAGGTGCTTAGTTTGGAAGCTCGCTATCGCTCTCTTTCCTTTGAAGACTTTCTTAAAGTTGTGATAGTCTTGTTGTTTTGCTGTGATGTTTCTATTTTGAAGTTGTGTTATATGTATAAAATGCTTTGATGTTGGTGGTAATGTTGTAATAGATATTGTGATGATGTTGTATCCGGATGATGATCAATGATAGTTCATTTTGTTTCCGCTATTTATATTCATCTAATGTTGTTATAAGCTCCATCCGAACTGGAGTTTGATGTTTGGATCTTCGGCAGTCGAATACAAGTGAGGTATTTGATGTCGATTTTCGAGCGTTGGATTTCGGATCGTGACAGATGTCTTTCATTTTTCATAATTTTCTGAATTATTGTGGATTTTATATAAATTTTCTAATGTAGAAAATAATATTTGAGTCATAAATTATTTACAACTAAAAAATTATTTATCTGGGTCTGAAATTTATATATGTTAGAAACATATTGAAATTGATTTTCTAGAATTTTTGTAGAATTTTCCTAAGTATTTTAATGAATATATAAAATTATTTGAGGTATGGGACTTAAATATTTTATGTATTTTTAAAAGGAGAATGAGCATTTTATAAAACAAAATTATTATTTACTTTTGAAATCTTGGCAGCACTTTTGGAAACAAAGAAATTTAGTAATCAATGAAAATTTGGCAAACATAGCAGGTTAGTCAAAAAGTATTTTTCTTTAAGTTAAAGAGAAAATTTACTTGTTTTTAGGCTGCTTCACCACTTTCGGCATCAGGGGTTCCGATCTAGACATCTCGCCATCATTGCTTTCAAAACCAATGCGCATGGTATCAATATACTTGGTACATAGCGAATTGGATGAAGGCGGAAGGAATAGGGTCGAAACGCATGGTTCCGATTGGGTTGAAGCATGCGATTATTTTAAAATGAAATTGCGCCTACTTTGCTTTCGACTTGGTTAGCTTTTGACCATGTCAAATTGTTTTAAAGAAATGGTTTCAAATGGGTTGCACTCTTTTGTTTAAGTAATGATTTCGAAGGGGTTAAACCCCTAGCTGCCACTTTTCTTACCTTTCGAAGTCAATGATTTTGGAAGGTATATTTTTTTTTAAAACTTGGCCACTTCTCCAATGCTTTCAAAAGGTTTATTTCGACACCATCACTTCTTTACTTAGAAATAGCTTTCGAAAGGAATGTTTTTGACTTTAATGGGTTTCAGATCCTTTTACTCTACTTAAAGGCATAATCCAAATGGTTTCGATTGAAACGGTTTTCAAAGGTTTCGATGGGATAAATTTTAAATGGTTTCGAAAAGTTTCCACATGTTTTAACTGAACCCAAAGGCTTTCGAAAGGTTTAATGTTTTATTGCTTTCGAAAGGGTTTTAAATGAAGGTTTCGAAGGGGTGGTTCTCCAATGATTTCGAAAGTCTTTAAAGGAAGATTCTCCAATGGTTTCGAAAGGTCTAAGAGGAAAGGTTTTTCCAACGTTTTCGAAATGCAGTTTTAAAGTGTTTTGAAAGAAAGATGTCTAAGGTTTTAAAGCTTTCGAAAGGAAGGTTTTTCAATGAATTCGAAAGGTTTCTATAAATGGTTTCGTAAGGAAGGTTTTGGCTTAGATTGAATAAAGGGTTTTACTTGGTTTCTAAAGGGGTACGTTCAGTAGATTCAAAAGAGGGTACGTTCAATGGTTTATATATTTTCATCAACTAAGATTTGGGTAACGTATATATATAACATGGCATGGTGTTTTGAGATTATAACGACCCAGAATTTTATTTAATTAAAATTTGGATATTTAATTAATTTTAAATATTAAGAAGTGAATTTATAAGTCGAATAAATTTTATTTTGAATTATTGGATTTAATCAATATTTAATTAATTTTAAATATTAAGAAGTGAATTTATAAGTCGAATAAATTTTATTTTGAATTATTGGATTTAATTGGATGATTAAATCGATAATTTAATATGTTAAATTATGGAAATAATTGAAAATTGAGTTAAATATGATTGTAAATGATTTGTAAAATTTTATTTTATCATGTTGGAGTTAGAACGATATTTTAGAACTTTTAAAATTGAATTAAAAGTTAATTTGTGAAAATTGAATATTTTAATATTAAAATCGACTAGTGAAAATAGTCAATTTTTGAACAGTCTCAGAATTGAACGAAACCAGTTCCATTGGATCCGTAATAGTTAGTTATTATCGGATTTCAAATTTCGTGTCAATCGGAGCTATCGTTTGATCGTGGCAGCTCGAAACGCATCGAATTGTTTTTAATATTAATTTGGCGAGTTAAAATAGCCATTTTTCAAAAAGTTTCGGATTTCAACGAAACCAGTTTCATCGGATCCATAATGTGATATTATTGTAAGATTTCAAATTTCGTGTCAATTGGATTTACCGTTTGTCCGGTACAAATTAAAACGCCTAGAAAATCGTTTAAATCAGTTTAATTTAAATTGAACGTTTGTTGTCATAACTCGCACAGATGTCCGAATTAGCTTCCGAAACCTGTTCCATTGTGTCCGGAATGCGGGGTAAACCCTAAAAACGTTGGTTACGGCGCGTGAATCGGAGTTCGGAATTCCCGGATGAATAGTGTTCGAAAATTCTCTATAAATAGCCAACCTCTCACAAAAAAATAAAGTAAAAATATCAAAACCCTAATCTATATGCACAACCGCCACTTTCTTAACCGAAGGCCAGAAACTCACGATCTTTCCTCCTCAATTACTTCCAATCCGTCGATAATTAGCCAAAGTGTTCAACACGGAAGTCGAAGAGCGCGAAGAGAGCTTTCAATCTATACGGTGATGATGGGGTATGGCGTGACGTGGAGGGAGCTAGGGGCGTGCATGCGTGGCCGTTCATCTTCGTGCGCGCGCGTGTAGGGGTGGCCGAGCTCGCTATGGTGGTGGGCGAAGGTAGAGGGGGTTTGGAGCTTCGTG
This sequence comes from Allium cepa, assembly GCA_030765085.1. Classification (NCBI taxonomy): domain Eukaryota; kingdom Viridiplantae; phylum Streptophyta; class Magnoliopsida; order Asparagales; family Amaryllidaceae; genus Allium; species Allium cepa. The sequence goes on along the minus strand of CM060937.1, from coordinate 1,027,710,043 downwards.
TTGCAAGTTGCTGATCAAATTTTCATCGAGTATTGGTGAAGCAAAATCAAAACCTAGTTCTATGCTATGGGTTCTAGGTTGCGTGCATCAACCTGTAGAAGAAAACGAAGAAGAAAGGGGTAGGGGTGTGCGGCCCTGATGCAAGCAAATGAAATCTAACGGCCAATATTAATTTAGGTTAAGAAAATTGAATTTATGTTGAAATTATTATATTAAAATCGTGTAAACTTATAAAATGCATAACTTTTTCATACGAGGTCGAAAACGCGCGAAACCAGTTGCGTTGGAATCGTATGGACGAGCACTACGCGATGGAGTTGGGATTGGAGTCGTTTGGAGTTAGTGAGAATTTTGGGTAAAATTAAACGTCCGTTTAATTTTATTCGAAATAAATCGCTAAAACGAAATTGAAATCAATGTGAGAACTTCTCACTCAATCGAATCAGTTTCGATTTTATTTTAAATAGTTAGATTTAAAATATTTGAATGCATGTTTGAATGATGATTGATATCTATTTATTGTTAAAATAGACATTATGCGCCGTTAGTAAGCGGATGTTATTTATTAAAAACATATACCGCGAATATTTCATAAACAGTGAAATTGGTATTATATATAATAGCAATATATATATATATATATTGGCATATGTATATATTGGAGTTATTGATTTCCCGCATTTGTATAGCGGATGAGACCCTATTGCGCCGTTATTAAGCGGATAATATTTTAAATCCCATATACCGCGATAATTTCGTACTGGAGCGAAATTGGTATTGTGCTAATGTTTGTGGATGCATGAAAACAGGTTGGAGGGATCCAACTGGATTCCTCAACAGTATTTATTTGATTTCAGATATTTTGGTATTTGATGGATTATCATATCGATATATGATATCGTTGTTGTCGTGATTGACTATTTGGTATGTAGCATCATTGGACCAAATTTGGAACTTTAAAATGATTTTTAAAGTGATTTTTGAAAATATAAAATATTTTTGGTATTGATCCATTTTAAATAAATAAACGTATAATTTTAATGTTATAAAAATTATGATTTTTGAGAAATATAGTTAAAAACTGATTTTTGAGAATATGATGCTAATGATTTTATAAAATAGTTAAATCGGAATTTTTGAATTTATTGTGAAAAGTTTAAATATAGGATTTATAAAATTTGATTATTTTATAAATCAAAATGGTGAAATTATAAAGGAGATTAAAGTTGTTTTAAAATAATAGTATAAATTGATTTTATAAAGGATTTATAAATTGATATTTATAAATGAAAATATTTGAATTATAAAACGAGTTTTTATAAGGGTTAGAATGAATTATGAATGAATTTCATAAATGAATGAAATTTATAGAATTTTAAAAGGTGAAGTTATAAATGAAATTTTATAAACAGTAGGTTTATAAAATTTGTAAGGACATTAAAAGAATAAATTTGGGTGAATAATTGAATCTTATAAGTAATAAGATTTATAATTATGAAGTTCAAAGGAACGATTTTGTAAAATAATCGTTTTATAAACATTTATAAAAGGAGATGTTATAAAATAATTGGTTTATAATTGAGTTATAAAGTGAATAGATTAATAAAGGAATTTATAAAAGGAGATGTTATAAAATAAATAGAAATGGAATTTATAAACGTTGTTTTATAAATCCGCAAACGACTTATTTTAATAAGTAAATTGTGAATAATCCTTTGAAATGAAACCTATTAATGGAGTTATATTCACATTTTTGACTGTGAATAATCCTTTGAAATGAAATGAATAGAAGTGATGAAAGTTGTTAACATAGTATATTCACGTTTTTTGAATAGTGAATAATATGTTAAAGAAAATGTTTAGAATGTGACGTTTTAAATAGAATTAAAACGATCTAACGATATTTTAAAATGTGTTGAGATTCGAAACCATAGATTTCAACATTTATTGTTGAAATAGACGTTTTCGAGAAATAGAAGGAAATGGTGGACTATAACACTGTTGTTATAGTAAATGATTTCCGAAAGGAAATGTTTTGTATAGTATTGGGATTTATATATCTATTTTAACTTCGAATCCCTATACTAGTGATTTTGGGTTGTCGTAACGATGTTTTACGCAACATCCGTTTTGGCCCAAATAAATATGTTTAAGAGAATGATTTCCTTAAAGAATGAAATATATACTTAATCTCGATTTAAGTATATTGAATATTTTCCAAGTGTTGAAAATAGATGGATTGAGAATTACTTAATAAATAAGTATGGAAATGTTTTTTCCAATATAAAGTGAATATTTTGAGAATTTATCCTTTTGAAGATAAATTGAAATGAATAATTGAAATCGTATATTCATAGATATTTTGAAATATAAATTCACTATGGAATTTATAAAAGAAAGGGGAACTTGTTTAAAAATAAATATTGATTTATTTTTGAAGTATTGAAAATAATATATCTTGTAAAGATATTTTGGAAAATAAATAATTTGAAAAATTATTTGGAAACTGGTGATGTTGTGCATATCCATTGATAGTTCAATAACTGACTATCAATATTTACCTTTGAATGGGTAATTGATGTGATTTGTTTGAATTCGAATGCCACACTTATTTTTGAATAAGCGCTCACTATTCGGGTTAACCGGGAAAGGACCATGGGGTCGTATAACCCATTCCGAATATGTGATACGTCGTTATGAATTGCATTTGAAGACCGGTATTGAAGACCGGATCTTTTTGAAAGCGAAAGGACAACTCGTCGATTGTCTTTGCACCGAGTAGCTACGGTATACTCCCTATGTGATGGGAAGTCCGGACGTGATTAGAGATTATCCGGATTGCAAGGACTTCTTTGTAAGTGCCTTCGGTTCTGTTCGAGCCCGGAACAGACTTGTATGGATTGTATGTCTGACATTACAAGTTGAGATATAAAGCCGATTTCTTTCAAATATATTTCTGTTGGTGGCGGAGAATTTATTCTTTTAGCTTAACACCCTTCTCTGAGACGTACGAGCTCAGAGGTTATGTAGTTGAAGGTTATCAGCGATATATTCCCAATTTGGTAATGTGACATGCTGAGTGTTGCTGTGAAATGATCATTGTGTTGATTATTTGTGATAGGATCATTTGTTTGATCGTCTATCTTGGTGATCATTTCTATGATCATTTGTTGACCCAAAGCATGGCTTTTGTATATAGTATGTTTTTGTGGACGAGACTTCGTCGAGCCTCACAAACCGGTAATGGTCGAAACAGGAATTGTGCGGCAAGGTTTTCAGGGATCGCTTCCCTAGGGTATGACAATTCCTTCTGGAAAAGGGTAGTATCATGGTATGGAGCCCAGATACTTACTCATGTTGAAACACTTATTATTATGGTGTGATGTTGGTTAGAGAGCTCTCGTTTAAAGGTTCCAAAGGACCGGGGGGTGGCATATCTGAGGGTTTGTAATATCCCTTGGGAAAAGGGATTCCCGTCTTTGTTTAGCGGAGAACAGTTTGGTTCTCGGGGCGTCCTTCCAGAGGCGTTTCCATGTGGCAATGGGAAGTTCCTTGGCCTGACCATTTGTTGGAAAATCCATTCTTCAAAATACGAGCCTTGTACGGTATTAGTTGTATTACCTGCCATCTACTTATGGTGGCGCCCCACTGTTTGGATGGTAGCTATAGTAGGCATAGTTCGAAATGTCTATGTCGGCTAAGATTTATATCTTTATTTTCGAAATGAATTTTCTCTACACTATGCACTAGTAATAATATCAAATGTTCTTTTTAATGCGTATCAAGCATCTTTGACTATCATAAGGAGAAATCTCCTCCGATTCTGCATTTGCATTGTGTGTGTGTGCGGGAGGCCTTATGGTAGTCTCATTCTTAAAAGCATTGCGAATTGATTTTAAAAATATTCCTCTATTTTGATTTTTAAAGATAAATAAACTGTTTTGAGTTCTCACACCAGTCACATGACTGACTCGGAGTTTATTGTTTTCCTTCCTAAACTCTGGGTTCCCACCAATTTCCACACGGGCAGTGAAGAGTTAGGTTTATCAGGATATTCTGGAGTTGCTGGAGGCAAGCTGGATGGCATGGCGTATTACTAGTATATAATATTTCTTTTTCCGTTGCACTGTTAGTTGTTGTTTGTTGTAGTACACTCTGATGATATGATGTAATGAAATGTAATGTATGAAATGTAATAACTGTTATAGTTCTTTGTTTAAAGATTATTCATTTATTATTATATGTTGTTCCGCTGCGAATTGTGAGATTCTGATATTGTTGTGTTGTGTTCTGTTCCGTTCTATTTTCTTTCCTCTCTATCTTCTATCTTTTTCCCTCCTCTTTTCTTCTTTTCTTCTTTCTTAAAACCCTAACGGTTCGTATTTCCGTTCATCTTGAGTTAATCTATGGAGATTAGTGTCACTTCAAGGGGTACGGAAAAGCGGTTCATTACATTTGGTATCAGAGCATATGGTTAAGCGACAACCATTGTTTCTGTTGGGTATTACTCATTAGAGATAGGGTCAGTAGTACTCTAGAATGAGTTTGAGTGTAATAATAGCTATGAGAGCGTATTTGTTAGTGAATATAAAATTGTTTTATATTGTGATGATTGGTTTATTGAGTGGCATATGAACTTTCGTCAGCGTGGTCCGCAAGACTATGCCGATGGGGTTTCTAAACACTTGAATAGAACAATTCGGCACAATATTGATTTTAAATTGGGTAAATAAAATAATTTTTGCCTTGATTATATTTTATATATAAATTTTTTTTCCAGAATTATTAAAGTGTATATAAGTTGATTGTTTAGATGTTTGAATAATCTAAATAATAGAATAATTGTATAAGCAAATGAATTATAAGAATTGAATTATAATTAAAAGTGATTTACAATTGTAAAACAAACTTATATATATGAGAAGTGAAACTAATGAATATATTTATGAATATGAGTTGTAAATAAAGATGAATTTAAAGTTAAATGGAAATTTACTTTAGAATTTGGAATCTGAATTGATTTATAAGTTGGAACTTAAGTTATGTAAAAAAAAACCAAGTGACGTTTATAAAATGAGATATAACTTAAAAGATGTTGAATGAAGTTGATTTGGGTATCGAAGTAAATTAATAAGGTAAGTGATAAATATAAACTTGAGTTATGTAATGAAATTCAACTTTAGTAATTGAATTGAATTAATAGATTGAATGTTAAATCAATTGAATGTGAATTAAATTGATATGAAATAATGGATATAAGTGTAATTCATTAAAATCTAATGTTATTGAAAGTTGAATAATTGAATGAAAATCAATCAATTAAACCAATTGAAAGCAAAGGAATTTGGTTGTAATTGATATACATTGGTTGTTATATGATTGTTAGTTGATTATATATAATTCATTAAGTGTTAATGAAATTGAGTTAATTAAATTGGAAGCTAAAGTAATTGAAATTCAATTGAAAGTTAAGTGAATCTTAAATAGAATTGAATTTGATTTGGAAGTGAACCAACTTGAATATGAATTAGTGAATATAAACTAATTGAAAATGAATGTTAGTAAAAACATCCACTGTTAATGAATCAAATATGATTAAATTGAAAACCTATTTCATTGAATATTATTGAGAATATGAATGAATATTTATTGGTTATGGATGTTAGTTGGATGATAGTTGGTTGATGTTTGCATTTGTTGCCTTTACTACATTTGCTATGTTAACATACATAGTTATTATGTTGCTATATGTTGTATATCGATACTATTGTCTATATACATGATTCTCATGTTGTTTGTTGAGTGATTAGTAGGTGCGGATCGCGTTTGCTTCGCATTTGGAGCTCGCTTTCGCGCTATATTAGCCGTATATGCTCGCTAATAAAATATAAGGTACATATCTCGGATTAAATATCGTACTTTTACACTTTTTCCCTGCGGGATGCCTCATTACTTGATGAGATGTATATTTGTGATATATATACTGTCATTTTTTTTTCGGATCGAGCCGCGCAAAGGAGACTATGGCGAATTTTTCCGGAAATTTAAGGCGTTAGAAAAATTTGAGAAAATTGGAAAATTTTGAAAACTTTAACTTTGATTTGGAATTGAAAGTTAAACAATAGTAATTGTTTTTTAAAAGATAACTAAGTATGATTTGAAAACTTAGTAAAGTTATTATAAGAAGTTTAACTATGGATTTATGGAAAGTTAATAAATTCTGTAACTTTTCTTACTTGTTAATTTCGAGGACGAAATTCTTTTAAGGGGGGAAGATTGTAACGACCCAGAATTTTATTTAATTAAAATTTGGATATTTAATTAATTTTAAATATTAAGAAGTGAATTTATAAGTCGAATAAATTTTATTTTGAATTATTGGATTTAATTGGATGATTAAATCGATAATTTAATATGTTAAATTATGGAAATAATTGAAAATCGAGTTAAATATGATTGTAAATGATTTGTAAAATTTTATTTTATCATGTTGGAGTTAGAACGATATCTTAGAACTTTTAAAATTGAATTAAAAGTTAATTTGTGAAAATTGAATATTTTAATATTAAAATCGACTAGTGAAAATAGTCAATTTTTGAACAGTTTCAGAATTGAACGAAACCAATTCCATTGGATCCGTAATAGTTAGTTATTACCGGATTTCAAATTTCGTGTCAATCGGAGCTATCGTTTGATCGTGGCAGCTCGAAACACATCGAATTGTTTTTAATATTAATTTGGCGAGTTAAAATAGCCATTTTTCAAAAAGTCTCGGATTTCGACGAAACCAGTTTCATCGGATCCGTAATGTGATATTATTGTAAGTTTTCAAATTTCGTGTCAATTGGATTTACCGTTTGTCCGATACAAATTAAAACGCCTAGAAAATCGTTTAAATCAGTTTAATTTAAATTGAACGTTTGTTGTCATAACTCACACAGATGTCCGAATTAGCTTTCGAAACCTGTTCCATTGTGTCCGGAATGCGGGGTAAACCCTAGAAACGTTGGTTACGGCGTGTGAATCGGAGTTCGGAATTCCCGGATGAATAGTGTTCGAAAATTCTCTATAAATAGCCAACCTCTCACAAAAAAATAAAATAAAAATATCAAAACCCAAATCTATATGCACAGCCGCCACTTTCTAAATCGAAGGCCAGAAACTCACGATCTTTCCTCCTCAATTACTTCCAATCCGTCGATAATTAGCCAAAGTGTTCAACACGGAAGTCGAAGAGCGCGAAGAGAGCTTTCAATCTATACGGTGATGATGGGGTATGGCGTGACGTGGAGGGAGCTAGGGGCGTGCGTGCGTGGCCGTTCATCTTCGTGCGCGCGCGTGTAGGGGTGGCCGAGCTCGCTATGGTGGTGGGCGAAGGTAGAGGGGGTTTGGAGCTTCGTGTTGCAAGTTGCTGATCAAATTTTCATCGAGTATTGGTGGAGCAAAATCAAAACCTAGTTCTATGCTATGGGTTCTAGGTTGCGTGCATCAACCTGTAGAAGAGAACGAAGAAGAAAGGGGTAGGGGAGTGCGGCCCTTATGCAAGCAAATGAAATCTAACGGCCAATATTAATTTAGGTTAAGAAAATTGAATTTATGTTGAAATTATTATATTAAAATCGTGTAAACTTATAAAATGCATAACTTTTTCATACGAGGTCGAAAACGCGCGAAACCAGTTGCGTTGGAATCGTATGGACGAGCACTACGCGATGGAGTTGGGATTGGAGTCGTTTGGAGTTAGTGAGAATTTTGGGTAAAATTAAACGTCCGTTTAATTTTATTCGAAATAAATCGCTAAAACGAAATTGAAATCAATGTGAGAACTTCTCACTCAATCGAATCGGTTTCGATTTTATTTTAAATAGTTAGATTTAAAATATTTGAATGCATGTTTGAATGATGATTGATATCTATTTATTGTTAAAATAGACATTATGCGCCGTAAGTAAGCGGATGCTATTTATTAAAAACATATACCGCGAATATTTCATAAACAGTGAAATTGGTATTATATATAATAGCAATATATATATATTTGCATATGTATATATTGGAGTTATTGATTTCCCGCATTTGTATAGCGGATGAGACCCTATTGCGCTGTTATTAAGCGGATAATATTTTAAATCCCATATACCACGATAATTTCGTACTGGAGCGAAATTGGTATTGTGTTGATGTTTGTGGATGCAGGAAAACAGGTTGGAGGGATCCAACTGGATTCCTCAACAGTATTTATTTGATTTCAGATATTTTGATATTTGATGGATTATCATATCGATATATGATATCGTTGTTGTCGTGATTGACTATTTGGTATGTAGCATCATTGGACCAAATTTGGAACTTTAAAATGATTTTTAAAGTGATTTTTGAAAATATAAAATATTTTTGGAATTGATCCATTTTAAAAAAATGAACGTATAATTTTAATGTTATAAAAATTATGATTTTTGAGAAATATAGTTAAAAACTGATTTTTGAGAATATGATGCTAATGATTTTATAAAATAGTTAAATCGGAATTTTTGAATTTATTGTGAAAAGTTTAAATATAGGATTTATAAAATTTGATTATTTTATAAATCAAAATGGTGAAATTATAAAGGAGATTAAAGATGTTTTAAAATAATAGTATAAATTGATTTTATAAAGGATTTATAAATTGATATTTATAAATGAAAATATTTGAATTATAAAATGAGTTTTTATAAGGGTTAGAATGAATTATGAATGAATTTCATAAATGAATGAAATTTATAGAATTTTAAATGGTGAAGTTATAAATGGAATTTTATAAACAGTAGGTTTATAAAATTTGTAAGGATATTAAAAGAATAGATTTGGGTGAATAATTGAATCTTATAAGTAATAAGATTTATAATTATGAAGTTCAAAGGAACGATTTTGTAAAATAATCGTTTTATAAGCATTTATAAAAGGAGATGTTATAAAATAATTGGGTTATAATTGAGTTATAAAGTGAATAGGTTAATAAAGGAATTTATAAAAGGAGATGTTATAAAATAAATAGAAATGGAATTTATAAACGTTGTTTTATAAATCCGCAAACGACTTATTTTGATAAGTAAATTGTGAATAATCCTTTGAAATGAAACCTATTAATGGAGTTATATTCACATTTTTGACTGTGAATAATCCTTTGAAATGAAATGAATAGAAGTGATGAAAGTTGTTAACATAGTATATTCACGTTTTTTGAATAGTGAATAATATGTTAAAGAAAATGTTTAGAATGTGACGTTTTAAATAGAATTAAAACGATCTAACGATATTTTAAAATGTGTTGAGATTCGAAACCATAGATTTCAACATTTATTGTTGAAATAGACGTTTTCGAGAAATAGAAGGAAATGGTGGACTATAACACTGTTGTTATAGTAAATGATTTCCGAAAGGAAATGTTTTGTATAGTATTGGGATTTATATATCTATTTTAACTTCGAATCCCTATACTAGTGATTTTGGGTTGTCGTAACGATGTTTTACGCAACATCCGTTTTGGCCCAAATAAATATGTTTAAGAGAATGATTTCCTTAAAGAATGAAATATATACTTAATCTCGATTTAAGTATATTGAATATTTTCCAAGTGTTGAAAATAGATGGATTGAGAATTACTTAATAAATAAGTATGGAAATGTTTTTTCCAATATAAAGTGAATATTTTGAGAATTTATCCTTTTGAAGATAAATTGAAATGAATAATTGAAATCGTATATTCATAGATATTTTGAAATATAAATTCACTATGGAATTTATAAAAGAAAGGGGAACTTGTTTAAAAATAAATATTGATTTATTTTTGAAGTATTGAAAATAATATATCTTGTAAAGATATTTTGGAAAATAAATAATTTAAAAAATTATTTGGAAACTGGTGATGTTGTGCATATCCATTGATAGTTCAATAACCGACTATCAATATTTACCTTTGAATGGGTAATTGATGTGATTTGTTTGAATTCGAATGCCACACTTATTTTTGAATAAGCGCTCACTATTCGGGTTAACCGGGAAAGGACCATGGGGTCGTATAACCCATTCCGAATATGTGATTCGTCGTTATGAATTGCATTTGAAGACCGGTGTTGAAGACCGGATCTTTTTGAAAGCGAAAGGACAACTCGTCGATTGTCTTTGCACCGAGTAGCTACGGTATAGAGACTCCCTATGTGATGGGAAGTCCGGACGTGATTAGAGATTATCCGGATTGCAAGGACTTCTTTGTAAGTGCCTTCAGTTCTGTTCGAGCCCAGAACAGACTTGTATGGATTGTATGTCTGACATTACAAGTTGAGATATAAAGCCGATTTCTTTCAAATATATTTCTGTTGGTAGCGGAGAATTTATTCTTTTAGCTTAACACCCTTCTCTGAGACGTACGAGCTCAGAGGTTATGTAGTTGAAGGTTATCAACGATATATTCCCAATTTGGTAATGTGACATGCTGAGTGTTGCTGTGAAATGATCATTGTGTTGATTATTTGTGATAGGATCATTTGTTTGATCGTCTATCTTGGTGATCATTTCTATGATCATTTGTTGACCCAAAGCATGGCTTTTGTATAAAGTATGTTTTTGTGGACGAGACTTCGTCGAGCCTCACAAACCGGTAATGGTCGAAACAGGAATTGTGCGGCAAGGTTTTCAGGGATCGCTTCCCTAGGGTATGACCATTCCTTCTGGAAAAGGGTAGTATCATGGTATGGAGCCCAGATACTTACTCATGTTGAAACACTTATTATTATGGTGTGATGTTGGTTAGAGAGCTCTCGTTTAAAGGTTCCAAAGGACCGGGGGGTGGCATATCTGAGGGTTTGTAATATCCCTTGGGAAAAGGGATTCCCGGCTTTGTTTAGCGGAGAACAGTTTGGTTCTCGGGGCGTCCTTCCAGAGGCGTTTCCATGTGGCAATGGGAAGTTCCTTGGCTTGACCATTTGTTGGAAAATCCATTCTTCAAAATACGAGCCTTGTACGGTATTAGTTGTATTACCTGCCATCTACTTATGGTGGCGCCCCACTGTTTGGATGGTAGCTATAGTAGGCATAGTTCGGAATGTCTATGTCGGCTAAGATTTATATCTTTATTTTCAAAATGAATTTTCTCTACACTATGCACTAGTAATAATATCAAATGTTCTTTTTAATGCGTATCAAGCATCTTTGACTATCATAAGGAGAAATCTCCTCCGATTCTGCGTTTGCATTGTGTGTGTGTGTGCGGGAGGCCTTATGGTAGTCTCATTCTTAAAAGCATCGCGAATTGATTTTAAAAATATTCCTCTATTTTGATTTTTAAAGATAAATAAACTGTTTTGAGTTCTCACACCAGTCACATGACTGACTCGGAGTTTATTGTTTTCCTTCCTAAACTCTGGGTGCCCACCAATTTCCACACGGGCAGTGAAGAGTTAGGTTTATCAGGATATTCTGGAGTTGCTGGAGGCAAGCTGGATGGCATGGCGTATTACTAGTATATAATGTTTCTTTTTCCGCTGCACTGTTAGTTGTTGTTTGTTGTAGTACACTCTGATGATATGATGTAATGAAATGTAATGTATGAAATGTAATAACTGTTATAGTTCTTTGTTTAAAGATTATTCATTTATTATTATATGTTGTTCCGCTGCGAATTGTGAGATTCTGATATTGTTGTGTTGTGTTCTGTTCCGTTCTATTTTCTTTCCTCTCTATCTTCTATCTTTTTCCCTCCTCTTTTCTTCTTTTCTTCTTTCTTAAAACCCTAACGGTTCGTATTTCCGTTCATCTTGAGTTAATCTATGGAGATTAGTGTCACTTCAAGGGGTACGGAAAAGCGGTTCATTACAGAGTAAAGCATAAAGTGTAAGTATTTTTTCTTCTATGGGTTAGATCTAAAGATTTTAAATCAGTTTGAAAAAGTCTTTAGAATTTTTTTGGGAAGGTTTCCCTAAGTAAAATGACTCAGATATTAGAATACCAGATGGGACTGGTATAGGGTCGCGCCCTATACATTAGTTGTTAGCCTTAGTTAATTAAGTCCAAAATTGCAATGCGTAGGGCTTTGTCACAGGTAAGACTAAAATTATGGTTACACACGGAAGGGAATATATGTTTGTATACAGATAGGTTATTGGTGAGCCCACAAAACCATTAGGATTTGGTGACCTTGGGAGATGTTAAGTTAGGGATAAACCGTCTAGAAGAGAAGCATTTAACAAATAGTCAAGGACAGACCGTCCAGAAGAGGTGTGTCCAACAGATATTCGATTATTTTGTTATATTGTCTAGTAGGGCCAATTCAGCCAAAGGTTAGTAGTTAGCGAAACAAAACTATAGTGTTCGTACAGATAGTCCATTTGTTATCTGATATGTAAGTTTACATAAAATGCTTTACAGTTTTAACCAATTTTGGTTGTAGGATTATGATCGTAAAAATTATGTTTTAAAATGATACAGGAGAGGGGAAACCCGTTCCGCTAAGCGGCGTGGTCTCACTTAATATCGTATATCCGAGATGTATAATATTATTCACACCAGCCTTTATGTATGACTCGAAGTTTATGTTTTCGCCTTAGACTTTCGGGTGCTCAAAATTGATTTGAGTAGGCCGAGGGTTGAGGTTTTACAGGTTTTAGTAGGTTGACGAATAATGCTTCCGGAGATGAGCAGGTGGACGATGGATAGCTATTTAGGAGTTGCTGTATTGTTTTATTTATTTCCGTTATGTTGTATTTAAGACAGTTATGTCTATATAGTACTCTGGTCAACCAAGGGGGCATCGTCGTATGTCGCTCTTGGCATATTTATGTAATAATTATATTTTATCTGAACTTGGGAAATGGTTATGGAATTATGTAATTTGAACGAGGAACATGTATTTTGGAAATGTAATGTGAAAAGATGTTTTTGAAATCTGCTATTTTGTTTCATATTCAAATGCTTCTGATATTATGGATACCATTAACATAGCCATATTTAGTCGTCAGAAATTAATACTAAGGATGACTGTAGCATACGTAACGCTTAGTTTTGGGCCTATAGATAAGGGATGCTACAACTTGGTATCAGAGCATAGGTTTACTTCAACAAAAAATGATTTTTTAAAACATAATCCCTATTAATTAGAGTATGGTTGGGATATGAGATAACGCAATAGTAACTTGGTATTTTCATGACGCTTGAATACCGATATGGGAGCTAGAAGAGGCAGAGTTAACTTAGGAGAGGACAACACCACCATCAGTAGAAACGCCCGACCCAATACAAGGAGGACTCAAGGTTAGACTCAAACTGAGAATATTGGTGCTGGAGTCCTACAAGTGGATACGGGAGCTATGTATCAGTTTTTCATAAACATGATGCAAGCTAGAATTTTTGCTGGAGTGGTTGGAGGAAATGCTACGGGAGGAGTTCAGGAAGCTCTTGTTGTCAGCCATTATGCTAGCTTGAGTAGAGACAATGCTAGGCTTGGAGGGAAGCCATTTATCGGAATTAAAGATGCTATGGAACTGGAGAATTGGTTGCTGCACTGTGAAAAGATATTTTCTAACTTAGGGCTCAATGATGAGCATAAGAGGAGGCTTGCTTCGAGACAACTTCAAGGATTAGCTTTATTTTGGTGGAATGGTGTGACGGCTGAGTAAATGAAGAGGAGATGACATGGGCAAAGTTTAGGAGAAGGTTCCAGTTGAGGTTCATGTCGGTGATGTGTAGTCTGTTTTGATCAGAAAGTTTGCTGAGTTATAACAAGGAGAGATGTCTATTTTGGAGTATGCTAGTAGGTTTGAAGAGTTGGCTAGATATGGTTATGCCACAGTTGATACAGTGATGAAGAGCAATGAAAAGTTCATAAGGAGATTGAAGCCTGAGTTGGCTGGGGCTACCTTACCGCATATCGGAGATCCCTGTGACGTGGTAGTGAGATGGCGTTAAGACATGAAGAGATGCTAGCTTGTTTGGAGAAGATGAAGGAGAAGGAGGTCCAGGTTGGGCATGGTTAGAAGAGGAAGTCCTTTCACAAGAAGGGTGCTTAGAAAGGTGGAGCAGCGAAGAAAGGGAAGTCTGAAGTGGTTTGATTTAAGTGCAACAAGAAGGGGCATTTTGCTCATGAGTGTTGTACAGGAAAGGCTAAGGAAGTGATCAGGAAGAAGAATATCAGTTGCTTCAATTGCGATCAGATTGGCCACTATAAGAATCAATGCAAAGAGCTAAGGATGGGAAGGGCAAGGTGTATGCATTAGAGCCTGCTACTTCGAAGCCAATGGCATAGGAGAAAGGAAAGACAATTTTGGAAGGTATGCTTTAGATCCATGATATGTCTGTTAGCGTTTTGTTTGATAGTGGTGCATTGCATTATTTTATATCTCAATGTTTAGTAGTTAAGCTTAACCCAGAACTCACATATTTAGTTACTTCCTTAAGAGTTGCAAATCTGATAGGAGGGTATGCGACACTTGGGATGAAGTGTGACCACTTAGAATTTGACTTGCTAGGTTACACATTTATTTGCAGTTTGCATATATTTGACTTTTTAGGGTTCGGAATTATATTGGGTATGGACTGGTTAAGTGAGTATGATGCTAGGATATTTTTCCAGGATAGAAAAATATCATTTAGACACCCTGATTGTAGTGATCGAATTGTATATACCGTAGAAAACCCTAGCTTCGAGGTGAATGCTTTGCTGGGTGCTGTGGAGTTGGAAAATAAGTAGAATATGTTTTCGTGGTTAGAGAATTCATGGATGTGTTAGAGCCAATAGTAAGATTGCCACTAAAATGAGCCATTGAGTTTCAGATAGATTTGGTGCTTGGAGCAGAACTGGTGAGTAGACCACTAAGCAGGATGACGTCGACATAAATGAGGGAGTTGAAGGCTATGTTAGTGGATTTGGAAGGGAAGAGTTTTATCAGACTGAGTAGTTCACCTTGGGGAGCATCCACAGTACTTGCTAAGAAGCCGGACGGATCGTTAAGCCTATGTTTCGATTATCGTAAGTTGAATGAGAGAACGATAAAAAATCGATATCCGTTGCCGAGGATTGAAAATTTGTTCGATCAGTTAAGTGGAACCAAGGTATTTTCTCAGTTAGACTTAGCAACAGGTTCCATCAGCTTAGAGTAACAGAAGATAGTATATCTTTGATGGCGTTTAGAGCAAGGTATGGGTCATACGAATGGTTAGTTTTGCCGCTCAGACTCACTAATGTGCCCGCATTCTTTATGGATTTGATGAATCAGATTTTCCAAGAGCACTTGGATAGGTTCATGTTGGTTTTCATGGATGATATTCTGATATACTCTAAGGATGAGAAGGAGAATGAAGTTCCTCTTAGAGTTGTGCTTGATTCACCGAGGAAGCATCAACTAAAGGCAAAGTTTTGAAGTGCCATTTTTGGAAGAAGAAAGTGAAATTTCTAGGTCATATAGTCTCAGAGAAAGGGTTGTCTACAGATCCGAATAAGATTGAAGTGGTGAATAATAGAAAGTGACCCAAGATAGTAACCGAAATAAAAAGTTTTCTCGGATTGGTTGGAAATTACAAGAGATTTATTAAGGATTTCTCGAGGATAGCAGCACCGATGACCAAAATAACGTTAAAGGATGTGAAGTTTGTGTGGACCGATAAGTGTGAGAAAGCATTCCAGAGCTTGAAACACTTATTGATCCATGCACCTATATTGGTTGTTCCGAAAGGGAATTAAGATTTGGTAGTTTATACAGATGTGCGTGGAACTTGATTAAAAGCAGTGTTAATGCGGATAGGCAAAGTGATTGCATGTGCTTTTGGACAGCTTAGACCGCATGAGGTTAGATACCCAACGCATGAATTAGAGTTAGCTACAATGATATTTGCGTTGAAGGTGTGGAGGCTTTACCTTTTCGAAGAGAGGTTCGAGCTTTATACGGATCACAAGTCGTTGAAGTACTTTTTCTCTCAAAAGGAGCAGAACATGCGATATTAGAAGTAATTAGAGTTTATTGGTGCTTATGATTTTGAGATTGAGTATATCCCAGGGAAAGGAAACAAGGTTGTAGATGCGTTTAGTAGGGAACATTAGAATGCAGTGTTGCTATGATAGCGGAATGGAAATACTTGGAAGCGTTGTCGACATGCAGAGTGAAGTGGAGATCCGAGACTAGGTCTAGTGGATAATCTGCTATGTTGTCTTGTTTAGAAGTCCGACTGGTATGATTGCTTCTAAACAGGAAGAGGATCCAGTGTTAGCTGAAAGGATCAGGAAGTTAAGGGATGGAATGTAGGACGATGACTGGAAGGATTTCAGTCTTGACCAAAGTGGGCGGTTGAGAAAGAAGGTTAGATTAAGTGTTCCGGATGTGGGAAATAAAAGGAAGTTTTGGAGGAATGCCATCGTTCAAAGTTCACTATTCATCTAGGAGGAACGAAGATATATCAAGATATGAAGAGAAGTTTCTTCTCGGAAGGAATGAAGAGGGATGTTGGCTTATGGGTGAAACAGTGTTTGAACTATCAGCAAGTGAAAGTCGATCATCAGAAGCCGAGTGGGTTGCTTCTTCCATTGGATATTCTGGTATGGAAGTGAGATTCTATAACAACCCAAAATTTAAGCAATAATAATCAAGTAATGAATTAATTAAATAATAAAATAAGTTTTTGAAATTGTCAGAATCGAGCCACGGGAGTTTCCCGTGGTTATTTTCTAGTCAATTTTCATAAACAGTTAGTCAAAATTCAAGTTAATATGAAGAAGATACGAAATAAACAAGAATTGAATTAAATATATATATATATATATATATGCATATATATATATATATATATATATATATATATATAGAGGTCAGGTAGAGCTTAGGGTCGACCCGTAATGTGCATAGGTTGACCTTCCACATGTATTGGTCGACACTCAGGTCGATCCTCCCATGAATTTTGACGATGTTTCATCCAGTTTCAATCGATGACGTGTTTTTCAAATTTCTTCCGATCCCGTGCGTTCGTGCTTCCATCCAACAGTTCCTAACGAGCATATGACGTGATTGCACTAGATTTAATCTTCAAATCCAAGCGTCTAAGATCCCCAAACTACACTATAAATAAGACCCTAGGCCTACCTATTTTGCTCATTCAGATTTTCTCCTATTTGAGTTTATTTCCAAAGGCTGGACCCTAAATAGAAATTTTTTTATTAGGAGGAAATCTTTTTGATAAAAATATTCTATGCTCTAGAAGTGGATCAAGAAAGACCAAGGACCATAGGTGAGTGTTTTGTAATTATTTTAGATTTTTAAGTAATTTAAAATAATAGGGTTCTCAATAGTTGTAGTTTTTCTGCAATTTTGAGACAATTTCTATATAAGTTATTTACAGCTAGTTTTTAAAGTTCTTTTCTATTTATTCTATTCAGTTATTTTTATTTAGCTATTTTGTTCAGTTATTTATAGTTATTTACTGTTTTTTGCATTTGTTTACATCTGTTTTACGTTAGAATTTAGCCTGTAAATTTTAGTTTTTTAATTCCTTTTTGCGCGAATAAAATATAAGAATATTAAATTTTTTTTCGCAAATATGGATAAAAATAGAAAACATTAAATTTATATAAATTAGATGTAAAATAAGACAAATTGTAATAAAAAGAAGATAGACTGAAATAGGCAAATTTGAGACATTTGCAAGCAAGTTTATACCTAGTGGTCATAACTAAAAAGATAAAATAGAAGAGTAACAATTATAATGTAGGTTATAATTAAGCAAAAAGAATAGGAAGGCTGATTTTAAGACTTATAATTAAGTTAATGAGCAAATATAGCAGAGATAACAGAAGAGGTTTGTTTTTAGAACTTACACTAAGTTAATAAGCAAGAACAGAAATAAGGCTCGTACCACAACATTCCCTTTTAGACTAGGACTGATGGTCTCACAACTGATTGGGGGAGGCTGGGCAGAACTCTTTTAGACTAAGACTGGTGCTCCCACAGTAGTTAGATGAGGCTGGGACTGAGGGTAAATAAGTGGCCAATAGATAGAGGCTCAAATTTGGGGATTTGGGCAAGGGACGCAACTAGATTTTGTTTGATAGGACCCGCACCAACATCATTCCGTTTCTGACTAGGACTGATGGTCTCATAAAACACTTAGTGAGGCTGGGCAGACCCTTTCAGACTAGGACTGATGGTCTGACAATAGATCAGGTGAGGCTAGGCACGCTTATGCCGATTGGGATATATAAGAGTTCATAAGAGGGAGCGACAGTTAGTGTGTACCGACGATGACCGAGCGTGCGACATCAATAAGTCGCTATTGCGTTCCAAGCATAAACATGTGTCTTTTTCTGTGGGACCAATAGGATTGGACTAGCACACAGTGCCACAACATAGATAGAAGGCCGATCAATGGGTAAAATTTGGATTTCTGCCTAATTAAAATAGAATTAGGATTTCAGCCTAATCACAACAATCTATGATAAGTGCAAACAATCCAAACAGTCAAGCAATCAAAGCAAACAGTCTAACAAAATCAGAAATAGTATTTTCTTCCAGCTTTATCTTTTCCTTTATTTCCTTTATACTAGAACCGTTGTTAAGTCTATTATCTTTATCTTGCTTAGAAATGCTAGTAATTACTTTCACTCACCAGACTTATAGTCCGACCCATGCCTATATTTCCCTTTTTCTCCCCATAGGACAGCAGAGGAAAGGACAGTAGTTTCAGATTTCTTAGAGATTCATTTGTGGATTTTTTCTTCATGTATTCTTCTTCTTTCAGTTTTCTTCCATTTGGCTTTCGATGTATTGGTACTTATGAGAGGAATGATTATTTTTATTATACTCTGATTTTATGAGACTGCGATCTATTTTCCATAAGACATGTGTATTTGGTACTTGAGACATATGATGTTTTTCAGACTTATTTATGAAGTAATGATAATTATTTTAAATGTTTCCGCTGTTATTATTTATTTGTCTTGTGAATCTTAGTCTCTGTGATGCTTTAGCTATACCTATAACGCACTATATCCTTTAGTGTTTCCTTTTTGGGTATACTATAGGGTGTGGGGTGTTTCAGATTCTATTTCTATGATTTCATAGACGGGTTGCCGAGATCTAATAGAGGAAATGAAAGTATATGAGTCACAGTGGATGGATTGCCTAAGAGTTCCCATTTCATTCCCGTTAAGTCAAATATGATAGCTATAGGATCGATTTCACCCTAGGGAGGAGGGGGTTGAATAGGGTGATACTAATAATTATAAAAATTTAATGCAGAAGTATATAAAATAATCGCAGCGCTGATCACAGCATAATAATAGCAGCACAGATAATAGCAGAACAAAAAAACAAAAAATAGAACACACAGATTTACCCAGCTTCGGCAAAACCCTACCTACGTGCTGCCTCAAAGGTTCTACTAGAAATTAAGTAGTCAGACGCTTACCCACGTAAACTCGCAAAACCCGCTATCGACTAACCTAACTCTACGCTCAAAACCCTACCTCAACTCAGCCTCTGAGTTACGAATTCTCAAACTACACCACCGTACTTCGTCCCCTAGTCACACGACTAGAAAATTACAAACGTTTAGATAAAATACAAATTAAAAAACAACTAAAACACACAAAACCCTAATTAAAAAATATAAAGCCCAAATTGGAATTTATAGAAGCAGGCATAATTAAAAGGAGAAATTATAATTCTTCGGTCTTCCCTTTCTTTATTTCTTCGGCCAGTTTTACTCCGTGAAAAATAATGTCTTCTTCTTTCTTTGCTCATTCGTTCCTCTGTGTAAAAACTAGGGCTTTGTGAAACTTGAAGCCGCCGACTGATTGTTGGTCGATTACAATGGCTATTGCTCTGCTTTGCTTCGACAATCGATCGTTTCTTCGATTCTCACACGGCAGCTTCGATTTGATTGAATTCGACTAAAATGGTATGTGATTTATTCTTTTTGCTTTACTGGTTAGCTTGCTTGAACTCGATGATTTAGGCCGATGATGTTAATCGTTTATATATGATTCGAATTCCTATTTCTTGGTTCGTATACATCTGGTTTGAATTCGTTAATTTTATATGCTTGGCCGTTCGATTTAACTTGAATGTTTGAGATTTCTATGAATTTTTCATTTTGTATATTTTTGTTAGCTTGATTAACATGACTTTGAATTGCTTGTGATGTTTCTTGGTCATCATGGCTTCGAATTTGCTGGTCTGTTACAATCACTTGTACATTATGACACTGTTACCATTTTTGTGTTGACTTCTTCGGCTTCATCAATTCCTATTATCACTTTGGCTTTGAATCTTTTTTGGTTTTTGTAAAACCTACTGCTAACTTCGGTGATGATCTAGACTTTGTTCGATTTACTGTATATGCCTCTTTTTGGAATCGTTTGACTCTCATCTTTAAGAAAAACGGTTGACAATTTGTTATTTGAAATGCCATCTTGGTTTATCTCATATTGTTATTCAAGTGTGTCTTCCAGGAATTACTCTTTGTACATGTTGAAGTCTGGTCCGCACTTCAATAAAGTGCTTCTGGTCATTGGTGGTTATTTATGTATATACATGGTGCAGTGCACTATTGAAACTACACTTGTATCCTACCTGGCTTGGTTAGATGCATATATATATATATATATATATATATATATATATATATATTTCATTTTGGTTTTGTTGCATTCTTTCTTTACTGTCATGTGTGGTATACAAGTCTTGTTTTGGATGATCTGATTCACCTTGAATGCTTTGATAAGTTTATACTTGTGTTATCATCATATATGTACATGTTCTGAATTCTTAAGTTCGGTCTGGTGGAAGCTTTGCATTCATGTTATGTTGACTGGTTTAAATTTTTGGCCTTCATTATTGAGGCTTCACCATTGACCATTGAGGATTCACCATTGACTATGGTCTGTTGGCTATGCTCACTGGTCCTGGTTTGTGATTCACTTTGTGTTGAGTTGCCTCATTACCTTTTGTGCTAGTTCATTATTGATTTAGGACTGGTCGATTTTGAGGCCTTCACTTGTATTCAGTTGCACTTCTTGTATTTTGATATGGCATTTCTTTGAACTTTGCACTGCCTTGGTTTAAGTCCCTTGTATCAGTCCATTGCTGTATTGCTTTGAGCTAGTTTGCATTTTGATAATGAGGTGTTTATGAGCCAAATAATGTGTTCTTGTTGTCTGGATTAGTGCAGTTTCATTGTGGCTTCACTTTGAACTTCATATGTACATTTGGATTGCACCTGTGTTGAGTCCAGCTTATAGTTCGGGTTTGACTTTATGCTAATGTAGTGACTTTATTTGTATCGCACTTGAGTTGAACCCGGCTTTTGATTGGGCTTGACCTTGTACTCACTTGTCCCTGTAATTTTATCAAATTTATATCGATGTGCACGGCCTTGTGGCATGTATAGTGATACACTGTGCATGTCACAAGCTGTTCGGGTATGATGAATTTAGAATTAAATGATGACGAACAAGCCAAATAACCGAGGCAAATAATATTTTCAAAATACATTTTATTTTACACTACAAAAATATTTTCTTTTCAATTTTACCGCGTTAGTGTTTATTTTGTCGATTACTCAGATGCTAGATTCAATTTGAAATAGAGTTGAAGAATAACACGAATAAATGAGTGAAATGTAATGAGGTGCAACTGTAAATGGAAAATTGTGATGTAACCAAAATTGTATTGTAATTGAAATTGTATATATATAGTGAGAGCTCGAATTTGTACTATTCAAAATTATAATAAAATATCTGTTTGAATAAAATATTTGTTTGAATTTAAATTCCGTGTTATTTATTTTATTCAGCAAATATTTATTTAAGTATATGAAAAATATAATAGTACATTAACAAACACATTTAAATGAGTATGTATATGTTTATTATCATCAAACAAAAATCATATACTCGCATATTCAATAGTTTCCCCCTTTTGATGATTATAAACATATATGTAAGATTTTGAATTTATTAAATGTATTTGATCATTCAATTTGCTCCCTTTATTTGAATGCTCCCTCTCTACAACAAAGCCCCCCCTTCATATACGCATAAAAATATTCAAGATGCAAATAGAAAATACAAAATAAAATATTTGACCTTTGTTTGTCAAAATCTTAAATTTTCTCTTCCCTTTTTGTTATCATCAAAAGGGTAACAGTGTTAGAAAAATAGAGATAAAGTGATAGACATTAATACAACATTCATACTCAACTGGGTATAAATATTAAATTTCAATAAAAAAATCAAACAAAAATCATAAATATTCTATTAGACACATATTCCACTTTAGAATGATAGGGATGATGCAAAACCATATAGTTGTGTCTATTTGTGGTATATTTATATCAGGAATTTGAATATCTACTAACCATGCATAACCGTTAGGACTTTTAAATGAGATTAGTAGTATTCCAAAAAATTTAAAAGAAAAAATAAATAAATTCAAGTATCTTCTAACCAAGCATAACCGTGAGGGTTTTTAAAAGGGATTATAATCAACTGGTCTATTTAATCAATCAATTTTGATATGTTTTCCATACATGCATAACCGTGAGGACTTTTAAATAAGCATGGAAGCACATAATCAAAAATTACAAGTAATTTATTCATGCATAACCATGAGGACTTTTAAATGAGAGTGAATAGTTTGGATGCAATTATTGCTAAAAATATATCAAAATGATTTCATATGTAAAATACTACATATTGACATACTATAATGGATTTTGATGAGTGCGTCGACAGAAATATGATAGAAATAGAAATGGTCATGGAATTTTTACCAACAAAAAGTTTTTATAACTCTTGTTTAAATTTCTAAAGAAATTTACTAAGTATACTGTCTCAAGTTATAATATATGATCAATATCAACACTCATCGCTTTTTCAATCACTATTTATCTTTTCGATAATCAGTAGGGAGTCAGATTAAAATCCAAAAAACAATTATCAGATTTTCTAAAATGACTAATCTGAAACAAGGTCAACAAAAATGATTTTTTAGAAGGGGTTTTATAAGAAAAATTCCTGCTATTTGAAAATTATTTGAAATGAAAAATATGTGATATTTTCTTTGAAAAACGGTGCAGCTACTGAATGTCTCAACATAAATCACGTTCCACTAGTAATTTTTCTATCAACTAGATTACTAGTGTAATCTGCATCTGAATTTCTCTTAAATTGAAGATTATCATTAGTTGAATGTTATAGACCAGACCATGAAGTTGCAACGAACTTAAAATCATTTTGACAGCTTTTAAATGAAATTATATTGAAGTCATGCAAATGAAAAAACATTGACCATAGTGTCAGATCTAGAAACAAATATATCCACGTGTATTATGAGTAATCATCAACCAATAAAACAACATCATTAGTTCAAAAAAATCTATATGAACTAGTCCAAAGACTCTAGATGAACTTATATTGTTCTCGGCATAAAAATGTAATTGGAAAACATATTTGAAAAAACGCAGAATCAAAATAAACATTCATTATTTTATCACATAACTGGCTGATATAATTCAGATTATGGTGCAGATTATCACATATATCGTTCAAGGCACCTTTACCTATTTTACCTTGCCGATAATTTTTCGTTGTTCCCATTATGATTATGCCACCTTTATACTATGCTAAGGAACTTTGATTTGTCGCTCGTTGTGTATCTGGAACATCCAGAATCCTTATAACACTGTTGATGTTCCTTAGCCTGCCGCCACACCTACATGATAAAAGATTTTTGTGATATATTTGTTTTTATAGGTCCACGGTTGTTAGTGGAAAGAGATTTTGAAAAATATGTTTGTGGTGATCCAAAACTATTTATATATGTTCCGTTCGGCACCTAGATTTGTTTGACTTTGAGAAATTTTGTATTTGTGCCTTTCGGAACACAAATTGGAATTGTTTTCACATGTTTGGGCCTGCACCAACAATTATTTTGATTGTGTCCTATTTTTCTACAAATTGTGCACTCGAATTTGACTTGATTAATTTTGCTTTTAACACGTTCAGATTGATTATATCAAGTCCTTCTCTAACAGGTTTAATAGTTTGTTTTCCTAATAGCATATTTAACGATCTTCCACTTTTGGAAAATATTCCTAAAGTTGTAGACAATTGTTGGATTTGTGTTTGAGAGATTCATTTTCATTCAATAATCGAGTGCACTTTTTAATAGAATTTTCTCTCCTAGTATTTTCACTTTCTTTCAAAATCAAAATTTCATTTTCCAGTGATTTAATTCTAATTTATGATTTTTTAATTTCTTCTTCAAATGTTGGACACTTGTCACACTTAGGGCTTTTGGTTTGATAGTTTTTGACCAATTGATCTAGCTGTTTATTTAAATATATCAAAGTATCTCTTTGTGATTCAAGTTTAGCGTATTTCACCTTAAGTCTTTCGAAACAGCCATTCACTTCATGGAAATATATAAGTAATTCTGAGTGAGTGAGTTTTGATACCTCGCTAGGCTCATCATCATCATCATCGCTATCAGTTATATCACCTCGAAGGCACATATATGCTTTTTCACTCTCACTGCTATTGCTTTTTAATCATCATCACTTTTATTTCATGTGGCTGCAAAAATTCTCCTTTTTGATTTCTTTTATTGGCCATGGCGATTCTGAGGACAATTGGACTTGATGTGGCTAGGTTTATTGCACTTGTGACTGATGATTTCCTGTTCTTCCGAGTTGTCTAGTGCTTGGGCTATTATGCTCTTCAATTTTTGATTTAGAGCCGGATTTCCGTATTTACGGTTCCACTTTTTGAATCCTTTTATTAGTAGTGCCAGATCAGCTGCTCCATCATCATCATCATCACTACTTCCCCTTGTTCCTTTAACAGCTATTGATTACTTTTGGGTATCACCTCCTTCTCGTTCTTCCTTGAATTTCATTTCTAGCTCATAAGTGGTGAGATTTCCGATGAGTTCTTCAACTTTGATCTGCTTCAAATCTTTTGATTCTTGAATGGCTATAACTTTCGCTTCAAATCTTAGTGGAAGGACTCTGAGGATTTTTTTAGACTATTTCCAACTCTGTGTATGATTTTCCGAGAGCTTTTGATTTGTATATAATATTGGAAAGTCGTCCGTACATCTCTTTGACATTTTCTTCCTTGGCCACTGTGAAATTTTCGTATTCGCTACTTAGCATGACAAGGCCAAATTCCTTGACTTGAGATGTTCCTTCTTGAGTCACTTCTAGTGTGTTCCAGATTTACTGTGCAGTTAAATAATGTGAGACATGATTAAATTCGATTTGATCCAATGAACAAATAATCGAATTCATAGCTTTAGCATTAGCATTCTATAGTCTATTTTCAAGATCTGTCCATTGATCCATCGGTTTATCTATTTGCTAATTATTTACAACTATAGTTTGTGCTCTATAACCTGTCTCGACTATATTCCAAGCATTAATGATTTTCAGAAAAATTTTCGTTCTATTTTTCCAGTAAGCATGTTCACCATCGAACATTAGTGGTCTAACTATGGACCGACCATCAGCAAAAGCATTATTAAAAGAAGCCATTTTAAAAATTCTATTTTACAAAAAATTGGTTTTTAAAAAATCAAAATTTTTAAAACAAAAATGGTTTTTTTCCTAGCTCTGATACTACTTGTAGGATCGATTTCACCCTAAAGTGGGGTGAATAGGGTGATATTAATAATTATAAAAATTTAATGCGGAAGTATATAAAATAATCGCAGCACTGATCACAACAGAATAATAACAGCACAGATAATAACAGAATAAAAAAACAAAAAAAGAACATACATATTTACCCATCTTCGGAAAAGCCCTGCCAACGTGATGCCCCCAAGGTTTCTACTAGAAATCAATTAGTTATACGCTTACACACGTAAACTCATGACACCCGCTATCGACTAACCTAACTCTACGCTCAAAACCCCGCCACAACTCAGCCACTGAGTTGCGAATTCTCGTTACACCACCGTAGTTCGTTCCCTAGTCACACGACTAGAAAATTACAGATGTTTAGATAAAATACAAAGTAAAAAACAACTAAAACACACAAAACCCTAAGTAAGAAATATAAAGCCTAAATTAAAATTTATAGAAGCCGACCTAATCAAAAGGAGAAATTATAATTCTTCGGTCTTCCCTTTCTTTATTTCTTCGGTCCGTTTTGCTCCATGAAAAATAATGTCTTCTTCTTCCTTTGGTTTTTTGTTCCTCTGTGCGAAAACTAGGGCTTTGTGAAACTTGAAGTCGTCGACTGTTTGTTGGTCAATTACTACGGCTATTGCTCTTCTTTGCTTCGGTAATCGACCGTTTCTTCGATTCTCACACGGCTGCTTCAATTTGATCGAGTTTGACTAAACGGTATGTGATTTATTCTTTTTGCTTTGCTGGTTAGCTTGCTTGAACTCGATGATTTAGGCCAATGATGTTAATCGTTTATATAGTATTCGAATTCCAATTTCTTGCTTCGTATACATCTGGTTTGAATTCGTCAATTTGTATGCTTGGCCTTTCGATTTAACTTGAATGTTTGATATTTCTCTGAATTTTTTACTTTATATATTTTTGTTAGCTTGATTAACACGGTTTTGAATTGCTTGTGATGTTTCTTGGTCATCACTGCTTTGAATTTGCTGATCTGTTACAATCATTTGTACATTATGACACTGTTACCATTTTTTCGTTGACTTCTTCGACTTGATCAATTCCTATTATTACTTTGGCTTTGAATCTTTTCTGATGCTTGTAAAACCTGCTGTTGACTTCGGTGATGATCTGGACTTTGTTCGATTTACTGTATATGCCTCCTTTTGAAATTGTTTGGCTCTCGGCTTTATGAAAAACTGTTGATAATTTGTTATTTGAACTGCTATCTTGGTTTATCTCATATTGTTATTCAAGTATGTCTTCCTGGCATTACTCTTTGTACATGTGGAAGTCTGGTCTGCACTTCAGTAGAATGCTCTAATCATTGGTGGTTATTTATGTAGACTACACTTGTATCCTACCTGGTTTGGTTAGATGCACATGTATATTTTGTTCATTTTGGTTTTGCTGCATTCTTTCTTTACTGTCATGTGTGGTGTACAATTCTGGTTTTGGATGATCTGATTCACCTTGAATGCTCTGATAAGTTTATACTTGTGTTATCACCATATATGTATATGTTCTGAATTCTTTAGTCTGGTCTGGTGGAAGCTTTGCATTCATGTTATGTTGACTGGTTTAAATTTTTGGCCTTCATTGTTGAGGCTTCACCATTGACAGCTGAGGCTTCACTATTGACTATGGTCTGTTGGCACTACTCATTGGTCCTGGTTTGTGATTCACTTTGTGTTGAGTTTCCTCATTACCTTTTATGCTGGTTCATTATTGATTTGGGACTGGTCGAGTTGTTCGTTATTTGATGTTGAGGCCTTCACTTTTATTCAGTTGCACTTCATGTATTTTGATATTGCATTTCTTTGAACTTTGCACTTCCCTGGTCTGAATCCCTTGTATAAGTCCATTGTCCTGTTGCTTTAAGCTAGTTTGCATTTTGATGATGAGTTGCTTATGCGCCAAATCATGTTGTTCTTGTTCTCTAGATTAGTGCAATTTCATTGTGGCTTCACTTTGAACTTCATGTGTACATTTGGTTACACCTACGTTGAATCCAGCTTATAGCTGGGGTTTGACCTTGTGCTCATGTTGTGACTTTATTTGTATTGCACTTGAGTTGAACCCTACTTTTGATTGGGTTTGACCTTGTGCTCACATGTCCCTGTAATTTTATCAAATATATATTGGTGTGCACGGCCTTGTGGCGTGTACAGTGATACACCATGCATGTCACAAGCTATTCATGTATGATGAATTCAAAATTAAATGATGATGAACAACCTAAATAACCGAGGAAAATAATATTTTCGAAATACATTTTATTTTACACTGCAAAAATTTTTCTTTTAAGTTTTACTGTTTTAGTATTTATTTTACAGATTGCTCAGATGCTGGGTTCAATTTGGAATAGAGTTGAAGAATAGCACGAGTGAATGAGTGAAATGTAGTGAGGTGCAAATGTAAATGGAAAATTGTGATGTAATCAAAATTGTATTGTAATTGAAATTGTGTGTGTGTGTATATATATAGTGAGAGCTCAAATTTATACTATTCAAAATTTTAATAAAATATTTGTTTGAATAAAATATTTGTTTGAATTTAAATTCCATGTTATTTATTTTATTCGGCAAATATTTATTTAATTATGTGAAAAATAAAATAGTACATTAACAAATACATTTGAATGAATATATATATATGTTTATTATCATCAAAAAAAATCATATACTCCCATATTCAACAACAGCATCTGTATTGGCTTGTTATTTATGAAGAATGTAGTTAGACTTCACGAAATTCCTAGTAGTATTGTTAGTGATTGAAATTCTTTATTCACTAGCAAATTCTAGAAGAGCCTGAAAGAAAATTTAGGAACCAAGCGCAAGATGAGTACCGCTTACCATCTATAGACAGATGGGAAAAGGGAAAAAGTTAACAAGATCTTGGAAGACTTGTTAAGAGCTTGTGTATTAGACTTCGAAGGATCATGGGAAGACGATCGACATCTTGTTGAGTTTTCGTATAACAATAGTTACCAGACTAGTATAGGGATGGCACCGTTTGAAGCTTTGAATGGAAGACTATGCAAATCCCTGCATATTGGTTAGAGACAGGAACTAGATGGGTCCTTAGTCTCGAATTGGTAAGAGAAGCAGCAGGGAAGGTTGAGCTGATAAGGGAGAGAATGAAGGAAGCTCAATCTAGAAAGAAGAGCTATGTAGATAAAGGATATAAAGATTAGAGTTTTCTATTGGAGATCTTGTTTTCATTAAAGTATCGCCGATGAAAGGTGTTATCAGGTTGGAGAAGAGAGGGAAGTTAGCACCGAGATTTGTAGGATTGTTTCCTATTTTTGATGGTATGTTTTACCTTTGATTGTTTTGTTGTGTACCTTATCGTAATTTCGAGGACGAAATTATTTAAGGTGGGGAGATTCGAACACCCCATATTTTTAGTAACATTATTAAGGATATTTGAAATCCTATAGTAATACACTATTAAGGATCCAGTGGAATTGGTTTCGCCGAATTCCAAGACTATGCTCCGGAAGGCTATTTTTAAATATCAATTTAAACAATATATTTTTAAAACTGAACAAATCACTTCCAATTTCAATTTTAAAACTTTTATTACCTTCAGTGTTATCAATATAATTTAATAAGTCTTTGAAATATTTTTAACCAACTTGAAGCTCCAGATTCAATATTTTACCCAGTTCCCAACTGTTAAATTCAATAATTTAATTATCAAATAAATAGTTATATTTGAAATTCAATTTAAAACTAACTTTCAAATATTTAAAATCAATTAAATATTCTAATTTCAAATATCCAAAAATTCTGGGTCGTTGCATTCCTCCCCCATTATTAGAATTTCGTTTCCGAAATTTCTAGTTAAGAAGAATGGTCCACAACCCGTTAACTATTTCCCAAAGCCAAACAATTTTTAACAACTCCCCAAAACAATCTTATTTTAAAGACACACTCGCTCTTACTAACTTCCCAACTCACCCATAGGTTCCAAATAATATTATTCCCTCAATAATTCAAAATAATAGTTTAAAACGAATTTTAAACTATCACAATTTTCATCAAAATTTTTTCTAACTATATAAATTTTCGAAAAATTTCGCCAGCATCTACTTTGCGCAGCTAGCTCGGAACATCTACAAAATGCCTCTACGGGACCAAAATTTCAAAAGAAAACAAAAGCCAAGTGGCTAGATCAGAAAATCATCAAATTTCATATTGTAATTTAAACACATACCTTTTGTCGGGCAATTCAAATTTATCTTCTGAAATCAAAAACACCAATTTTTTCTTTTGCTTTTAGCTACTTGCACCCTACTTAGCAATAATATCCAATCACAGAATTCAAAATTATTTTATTTATCTCTTTTCAAAATTTACAAAATTTATTACATTTATGCCCGTACGATGTACATATATCATCCGTACGCAATATCCAATCCGATTACTCACTCGATCACACAATTTCACTTCTGAACTAGTATC
Organism: Allium cepa; assembly: GCA_030765085.1. Taxonomy (NCBI): domain Eukaryota; kingdom Viridiplantae; phylum Streptophyta; class Magnoliopsida; order Asparagales; family Amaryllidaceae; genus Allium; species Allium cepa. Next base: position 1,027,679,921 of record CM060937.1, on the reverse strand, counting down.
GTTCACCCGAGTCCTTAGTGTGCACTCAGATCTGGTTCCTTAATTAGAAACCGTCATTCTCCTTGCATAGCCATAAACAATGATAGTGAATTTCAGGATCAACCAAAAATCCATATCCAGGATTCGCCGTCGAAAATCAAGTGAAAATTCCCAACTCGAATCGATATAACTATCTTCAAATTCTATGCTCGAATCTGGATCAAATCGTTATATGAATAAAATAATATACGTACCTCCTATGTATTAATCTCCAATCGATCATTTCTTTCTATTCACATTTTATTTCAGTTTCGATTCAATTATTCACACTTACCCTTTTTCACAACTTTTATTAAATCTTCATTCAATTTCTTACTCAATATATTCTTCCAACACCAATTTCACTTAAGAATTTCACCGTTAACTTTCTTAAGTCTATTATAAATATTTCATATAACTTCTTATATTTATTTCACTTCACCCCTTAAGCTTTTATATTCATTCAAGTTGACTTTCAAATCCCATTTGAATTCAATTTACCTTCCCTTCGCTAATTTATTTCCAATCAAATTCAATATTGAATTTTTATATTTGATTCACTAATTTATATCATTTCTCAATCAAATCTTATTCCCAACTTTTGGTATTACTTAGCCCATTTGAATTAATTTTCCGATTTCACCTTACTGACACAATTTAAATTAAATATCATTCCAATATTCAATTTCAATTCATTTTCTTACACATTTAAATAAATTAGTTTACTTAATAATTTTGTTTTCAATCCTTTGTTTTGTCTAGTCCAACTTGGGCTAAATTTTCAGAAACCTCTTAGTTCAAGTTAATTCGCTTTCCAATTAAATTTTCAAATTTTATAATTTCAAACTTACCAATATTCTGTTCACCCATTCCTTCCCATTTTATTTCACATAATGGGTTTATTTATTCATTTATTTTAACATATTTCAAATATAAACATTATTCAAATGTCCAGCTCCAATTTCCATTTAGTTATGCTAAATAAATTTGTTCATTCATAAATTATTTCCAACTTGATAAATTTTTATTCAATAATTATTTCCAGTTGGCCTACTTTGGCTTAATCTCTCAAATTCACTTTAATTAACTCAATTCAAGTTGTTTTTCACTTTAATTCAAATCTTGTAAGTCTTCAAACTTACTGATGTTCTATAAACATTTTTAAACCAACTGCAGAGTCCTTAAACAATCACTCAAGTATTTCAAAATCATTTTCGAAATCAATTGTATCCAAAATCCTTTGGTATACCCAATTATTCCTTTGTATTTCGAAATTAAAACAGTTTTACCAAACCAAAACTTCAACATTCACAACATTCAGATAGAAATCCCTCCTCTGGAAACTCAAAAATGAACATCGATGATGTTGCACTCATCACCGAAATTATTTTCCAGCAACCGAAGTGAGTTCAGTGCTTTAATTCTTTTCAAAATCATTTCAATTTTTTTTTCAAATCTCACCATATTTCATATCCAATGCAAAAATATTTCCCAAATAATATCACTATTATTCCTCCAAAGCCTTTGAAAATAATTTTCAAACTCAAAGGGAATGAAATTTCCCAAATTTTCGGATTCCAGATCCTTTCAATCCATATTGGAAATTTTCTCTGGAATTTTATCTAATTTCAATTATAAATCACATTTATAATTCACATCTGCAATTTCCATTCTGTTATATGAAATGATTTCTTAATTTTTGGTTATAGTTTCAATTCCTTATTCAATTTCCACAACAACAATGATAATAATTTAATATTATCACTTCCTAACAGCCAAGCAACCATATATACTTATAATAATTTACAAAAAATTATTTCTTTCATATAAAAATAATTTGGGTAAAATTATTTCATTTACCCTATTTAAACAACACCACGTCGAATTGTTCTGTACAAGTGTTTAGAGATCCCTATCAATAATGTTAATTATCATATAGACTAGAATTCATAAACCACTCAACAAACCAACCAACACAATATAAAACAGTTTTATACTCACTAACAAATACGCTTTCATATTTATTAATACGCTCAAACTCATTCGAGGGTGCTACTGACCCTATCTCTAATGAGTAATCCCCACCAGAGCCAAGTTCTAGCTTTAGCTTCAGCTTTGATACCACAATGTCATGACCCAGTTTTTCGATGCTCGAAAATCGACACCAATACGTCCACTATATTACATGCCGAACAATTGAATGCTGGAATACCAGACCGTAAGGGAAAGAAGAAAGAGGTTGAAGAAGAAAATAGAAATAACAACACATGATCTCATAATCATAGTGGAACAATATATAATGGATAACAACTTATCTTTATACAAAAAGAGCTATTACTGTTTTATACATTACATCTCAGAGTATAACACCAAACAATAACACAATACTGGACAGTTATAATAACTTGTCCTCCCAAGGCTAAATATACAACATACCATACACAGTGTATATAAGTCAGATACGTGATATACGTCTCCGTCATCCAGCTCGTCTTCTAAGCTCCATAGCATCCTATCCTGTATCTGTAATACTCGGTCTGACCCGAGCTTTATAATAAAATAACACCCGAGTCAGTCTGGAAAATTTGCGTGAGAAAATACACTCAATTGAATTATTAAAGTTTTCAAAATTCTTTGAAATCAAAGGTATCTCGTAAGACCACGTCATAAATAAATGCCGGGATTTTACCTTACGATAACCAAAATATTTTTATCAAATCTGTCTGATCTTATAATAATGTCTATAGAAAGTAAAATAGAATATAGCTGAAATGCTTACATCTCACGTTCCAGCATAGTTGGGCACAATCAAAACCGTATGGGCGCTTATTGGAAAGTGGATTCCGTACAATGGCAGGGTTACTGGGGTACCACCCGTCACAGTACCTGGCATAAAACAGCGTATCGAGGACCACTCCCGATCCCCTACAACACAAGACCGACCTACCCCTAACCTGGATAGACCGAATAAGATCACTCCGCCGTTGGGATCAGCAACCGCCATACAGCCAAGATCAAGGGACTCTAGACAGAGATGACCTTACCCTAATAGGGTGCTACCCACTTAGCCTTGCTGCACTTCCCCTGTTTTAGCCATTCCCGATTGATGAGGCTTGAGGCTAAGCGTTACCTTTTAAGACCGAATTTCACTTCGAATGCTCATCGTCCTCCAATAATGATGTTCTGATAGCATTCGTCCATACAAGTTGCCCTGGGTCTGCACAAACCAAATCACCGTCTTCATCATCTTCACGGTATTCATTTGCTACGTTCAAACTGGATTGAAGCTGTTTTCGGATAATTATATCTGATCCCGGTCTCTTCAAAACGATCAACGCATTGGCCAATATTGATAGTCGGTTATTTAACTATCAAATAAACAATCAATCAACTAGATATTTTATTTCCACTAGAAAATACCCATTCTTATTAATTTAAACTTTAAATAAATTAAATCACTTTATCCAAAGATATATACTTAAAATATTTAAAATAAAACTACTTAAATCAATTTATTCAAAATACTAGTTATGAAATTCTACAATAATTTCCCAAGTAAAACTTTATCCGAAAACTGCTTTAAAATAAAACTGTTATATAAGGCATAAGTATTTGATAGTTATCCTTTGAATCAAAATACTAATTTAATCTTTAAAAATAATTAACTACTAAAATTTACTTAATTACTGTTTACTTTAACACTTTTAAAACAATTAAATAATAAATTTCCTAAAACATTCTTTTAAAAACACCTTTAAAACTTCTAATTTATACTTAAAAATATTTCTTTGAAAATATACTTAGCTTTTCAAGAAAATAAACTTTTCACTCTAATATAGCCCTTCTAACCTTTATAAATCCTTCTTGATTTATCTCCAGCTTAATTTACATCCCAATCCCGTAAATTTCCTTCCTCGCATTTTAAAAACAAAATCATTATTTATTTTTAAAACAAATTACCATCTCCTTATAAATTCCCATCGTGAATTTATAATTTCAAATTATCCACTGATAAATATTCTACTTTATTTATAAACCCAGTTTGTGAATCCCACAGTCCCATTCTTCTTTTAATCACAGTTTTAAAACACTTAATCAATTTTCAAATCAATTTCCTGAACTAAATTCCCTTTAAAATTCATTTCTCGATTTATCCAAATTAATTCCAAAACTCCCTAATCTCGGATTCACTTTCCTTTTCTAATATAAAATCTTATTCAAATCTAAAACATCAAATTCATACTTTATTTCAATTTCTCCTTTTATTTTTCCCAACTCATTTAAATCTTACATTTAAAAATACATTCCTTCGTACTTACAAACAATATTGCTTAAGTTCTTATTTTTAAAATCCTTTTATTCACATTTATTCAAAAATCCCTATTTTTCCCATATTCCAAAATTGATTAAATAGGATTTAAAAATTAAACTATTTATTTTCCCAATTCTTTCTTTTTAATTGATCCAACTTACTATAAATACTTTACTTAAACATTTCCTTTTTATTTTCTTTCAAAAATCTAGTATTTATGTTTTTTTTGATATTTTAAAGTACCAAAATATTCAGCAAAACCATAGCATTCAATAACTTCAATTTCAATATAATCTATCACAGATTATCAAATAAATAATATCACATAATATGAAATAAATTTCAATATTTTTGAGAAAATCTAGTTGGATCCCTCCAACTTATTTCCCTGCATCCACAGATGTTAGCGCAATATAGAAAATACCAATCCCACTTCGAGGGGGATATCGTGGTATGTAGAGTCATCCGCTATTATGGGTGACGCATAGGGTCTCATCCGCTATATAATGCGGGAATATCAATCACTCCAATATATATGCTATTATGTATAATATCACATCTAGACTGAAAATAAATTATCAATTTAAGCAATCAACCAATAATTTAAATTTTAACTATTTAAATTCACCAGTAATCCAATTTACTGAGATTGACTCACCTTCGCTATTGTTGCATCGATTCCAGCAACAAACCAACCCGGTTGGTTTCATTTGATTCTGAACCTCGTACAAATGAAATTTTCGAATTTATTAGCATTTTCCATGATTTTAAATAACCATTAATATTCTCATTTTTAATTTAAATCTATTGGCTTAACAAACTTTGAAATTACTTTACTGTTAAATTCTTTTTTTTTCTTATTGCAAATGAAATAATAGATCAACAATTAAATTACAAGTTTTAAACTTAGTAATACTAAATTAAAATGTTTAAAAATCAAGCTACCTTAATACGAACCAGGAAATCAAAATCAACGAGCCCCTGCTCCAAAGCCCTGTATGAGACTACCCTCGTTGAGCTCATTCCACTGCGTTACGACCTCCATCACCGAGCCCTACTCCTCGACTACGCCTGACCTCATTGCCATCACCATCAAGACCGTGCTCACCAGAAATCATGACTAACCCTAGCTCCCTCGACGACCCTCCATATCGCGGACCCTAGCACGAGATCGCCACTGACAGCCCACTTTGCTCATTCGTGCATGCAATTGAAAATTGTGCAATCCAGCTTTGACTACCCCTCGCACTCCATGCCAACGACCAATGTTGCCCCAATCATCCTGAACAATTGCTCCTCTGTCTCAATGAGTTGCGACCTACTCTAGTTCATGACCTACGCGCGTACGAACGTACATCCTCCTCTAACTCGAGCACACAACAAAATCCTAGGCGAAAACTCCCTTCGCCTCGTCGAGCCGAGCCCTTGTCGCCCTATGCCTCAGTTCCTAGTCCATCGCGACACATTAACCTCGCCGCGAGCTACATCTTCAGATTTCGATCTTGCTTCGAAATTATTTTTCCCCCTCTCATTTTTTTCTTTGAAGAATTGGCCATGCTTTATTTTTCAACTGGGAAGAGAGAGGAAAATGGTCGATGAAAATCTGTGCAGGCATATGCTATATATATATCAAATTTTTTTACCTCTTTGTTTTTATAGTTATCTGTTGGCGTGCTTTATGAAAAAAATTAGGAAATAGGGAACAAGATGGGACGCTAATGTGCCAAAATCAACAAGCTACAGTGATGGTCTACAGTGATTTTGAATAGAAAGGGAAAAGTTCTGATGTGCTATTATTGGTCAAATCAATTTTTATAATCATTATTTAAATTTTAACCGTCTCGAATTTGCAACTCAAAATCTCGACCTCCTGTCGAGGCGTGTCGCTAGGCGTTTATATTGTTATACCCCTATTTCGAATGCACTGGAAAATGTTTTGAGTCCTAATTCGATCGTATGGAGAAGATAGCCTTTTGGACCCGATTATTATATTGAATTTCGATATAAATTTCAGGGCGTTTACCTACCATACGAACAAATGATAACCCCAAACGCTACGAAATTTGAAATCCGATAATAATACACTATTACGGATCCAATGGAACTAGTTTCGTCAAATTCCGAGGCTGTGCCCCGTAAGGCTATTTTTAAATATCAATTTAAACGATATATTTTTAAAACTGAACAAATCACTTCCAATTTCAATTTTAAAACTTTTATTACCTTCGGTGTTATCAATATAAATTTTATAAGTCTTTAAAATATTTTTAACCAACTTGAAGCTCCAGATTCCACATTTTACCCAATTCCCAATTGTTAAATTCAATAATTTAATTATCAAATAAATAGTTATATTTAAAATTCAAGTTAAAACTAACTTTAAAATATTTAAAATCAATTAAATATTCCAATTTCAAATATACAAAAATTTTATGTCGTTATAAAATCCTTTTGATATCATAATAGTGTCTATAGAAAGTAAATAGAATATAGCTGAAATGCTTGCATCTCACATTCCGGCATAGTTGGGCACAATCAAAACCGTACTGTGCTTATTGGAGAATGGATGCCATGTAATGACAGGTCTACTAGGGTACCGTCCGTCACTATACATGGTCTAGATCAGCATACCGAGGACCACTCTCGATCCCCTGCAACACAAGACCGAAACTATTCCTTACCGGATAGCCCGAATAAGATCACCACGTGGCTGGAATCAGCAACCACCCACACAACCGAAATAAAAGGACTCTAGAAAGAGATAACCATACCCTGCTTGGGTGCTACCCAGTTAGCTTTGCTGCACCTCATCTGTTTTAGCCATTCCCGATTGATGAGGCTTGAGGCTACGATTACCTTTTTAGAACACGTTCACTTAGAATGCTCATCGTCCTCCAATGATGATGGCCAGATAGCATCTGTCCATACAAGTCCGTTCCTGGTCCGAACGGAACCAAAGGCACTACTCCTACTACATCCATTTTGGAATCACCCTCAGGATTAGTAGCGATTAGTCCTTGCACTTCACTACTCCATCTTTGACTCCAAAGTCTTGTCTTCATTTCGAAAACGTACGCGTTGGAACGAAGTGGTTTTCGGATAATTTATCCGATCCTGGTCTCTTTGAAACAACATTCGAAAATTGGCCAATATTGATATTCGGTTATTTAACTATCAAATTAAACGTCCATAAGCAATCATCTGGCCTTAATATAGTTTTTCTCACAAATATTTATTTTTAAAATACCTTTAAGGACACATCAATCTCTTTCAACATTTGAAATCAATTTTTCAAATACTCAAATCTGTAACAGAATACTTCCAACATCTAAATACTTAGAAATATTTTTAAATTTCTATCTTCTATACTTAGGAAAATACTACCAGTCCTATTTTCCAAAATAACTCAATATTTACTTCCTAGGAGATTATCCCGTAACTTGACACAAAATTCTCGAAAATCACAATTAATTTCCTCTCCTCAAAATCATATTCTTTTATAAGCCCTTTTCGAATCTCGAGAGAATTCATAAAATAATTTTTCTTTCGATTACTTTAAAACTCTCTATATATATAATAAGTATTTAAAAGATTAATAATTCATTTTTAGAAAATATGTTCAAGTAATTGTTGAAAATATTGAAAACACTTTTACAACCATAATAATCATTTTTAGTTAAATAAATAATTTCCAAAGCTGATTGTTAAAGTTAGGATTTTCTAAAATAAGTACTCATATTTAAAAATATACTTACAAAGTATTTCAATCTTAACTATTTAAAATTTCATAGTTTTGAAATAATGAAATTCCTTTTTAAAAACAAACTCACTTCTAGAAAATTAAAAATATATTTTTAAAATCTCAAGAAACCAATTTAATTCATAACTTCCTCTCGATTTCACCACACGTTGATTTATTGTCGATTTCCTAACCATTCTCTTTCCAAAAATAGAATTTTCCATTTTTCTCAACCTTGTTTCCATATTTTAATGTAAATTCACCCTATGAATCGATATTCTCACTTATCACCTGATATCGTGTTTCTTCACTATAAACATCTTTTATTAATTTTAAAACCCCCATTTTCTTTTCCTGTTTATAAAAAAAATCTATTTATAAAAATCCATTAAATAAATTTATTCTTATAAACTCCATTAATACTTCAAATCTCCTTTCAATATTGATTTTAACTCCTTTTTATATATTCCCAGAATATCATTTTTAAGCTCTCTAATATAATTCGTTTTAAAAATCTCCATTTATATCCGAAATAGTCAAGTATAGCCAAATCAATTATATTCTTTCTAATTCATTTTCCTTAAAATAACTCCAATTCAAATATATTTTTTATTATCAAATTCTCTTCAATTCCATAAATTTATAATTATAGTTTTAAAATTTATCGAAATTCAGGCCAGTGCTACAATAGCATTCAATAATTCCAATCACTACAATAACCCACAATAGATTATTCTACACAAATCATATTTCAATATATATGAAGAATAAATAATATATTTGGGGAATCCAGTTGGATCCCTCTAACCTCTTTTCCTACATCCACCGATGTTAATACACATAAAATAAATACCAATCCCACTTCGAGGGGAATATCGCGGTATATGGGGTCATCCGCTATTATACGGGGCATATAGGGTCTCATCCGCTATATAATGCGGGAATATCAATCGTTCCAACATATATATACTATTATATATAACATCACACCACTATTAATAATTTATCCATTTTAACAATCAATCAACAATAAATTTTGACCATTTAAAATTTATTACGGCAATCCAAATGTGAGTGAAATTAACTCACCTTTTTTTTCGAATTTGCTAATCGATCCAACTTGAATCTATTGCACGCAAATAACTCGGTTTTAACCTTGTATAAAAAAAATTTAAAATGTATAAATTTTTGATTTCAACTTAATTATAAAAGTACTTCAATATACATACACACACACACACACATATATATACATACACACACACACACACACACAGATATATATATATATATATTCTTTTTCAAAACTAAAATTAGATTTAAGTAAAAATAATTTAGGTTAAATAAATGATCAGTAACAAAATATGTACATATATATATGTATTTCTTTCTTTCTAATATATGTGTATATATATATATATTAAATTAAAGTAAATTAAAAACAAGCGGATATACCTCACTGCCTAGAAAACATCTCCTTCCCCAAATGCTCTAGTTACAGGAAATGCACGCGATCCCCCCTCCCAAGTCACGAGCGAGATGAACGCGAACGTTACCAAACCTACACCCTTGACCTTTTCCTCTTCCACTCCCTTCAGGCGACCATAACTCTCATCACCTCCACGCCGTCGCCCTCCACAGCACTTCATTCACTTGAGCAGCTCGAACCCCCATTAACAACGATGCCGCCTGCTTCACGTGTGCCTCCTTGGCATGCCAACATCTCGATCAAGTCTGATTGCCTGTAGATGCCAGGCGCTCACACCATTATTTTTTTTGTTTTTCTTTCTAGCTCGTTCGATTTTTGCGAGATTCGAATTTGATTTTTTTTACTAAGGGAAGTGATAAGATTCCCATTCGATTTAAAAAAAAATAAAGGCGGCTTTTTTTTGAAACTAGAATTGTGGCCTTGGATTTTATGCCAACTAGGATGAAAAGGAAAATGAAGAAGTGCCGATGATTTCGTTGCAGGCATATATATTATATATATCAAAATTGGTTTATTTCATCCTTTTTTGAATTGATTTGCACCGTTTGCATGTGGATATAAAAGAAGAGGGAGACAAGATCGGTTGCGTGTGGAGCGAAGACTACAGTGTTCTTGAGATGAAAGGGGGGAAGGCACTAATGTGATTAAAGTCAATCAATATATTTATATATTTATTTATTTAAATTAAAATCATCTCGATACGCAGCTTAAAATTTCGACCTCCTATCGAGGCATGCCGCTAGGCGTTTATAATGTTATACCCATATTCCGAACGAAATAGAAAAGGTTTCGACTCCTAATTCGATCGTATGAAGAAGATAGCTTTTTGGACCCAATTATTATATTGAATTCTCGATATAAATTTCTGTGTGTTTATGTATCGTATGCTCACACGATAACTCCAAATGCTACGAAAATTCAAACCACATAATAATACACTATTACGGATCCAATGGAACTTGTTTCGTCGAATTCCGAGACTGTACCTTGGAAGGCTATTTTTAAATGTCGATTTAAACGATATATTTTTAAAACTGAACAAAACACTTCCAAAATTCAATTTTAAATTTTTTATTATCTTCAGTATTATCAAAATAAATTTTATAAGCCTTCAATTTTTTTTTAATGAGCTTAAAATTCAAGATTCAACATTTTACCGAATTTCCAATTATTTAATTCAATACTTAAACTGCCCAAAAAATAGTTATATTTGAAATTCAACATCAAATTCAACATTCAAGTATTTAAAATCAATTAAATATTCCAATTTCAAATATCCAAAATTCCGGGTCGTTACATTCCTCCCTTCCTAAAAGAATTTCGTCCTCGAAATTGCTAAGACAGAAAAATGCTCCAAACCCATTAACTTACTAAACCTCACTTAGTGAAAACTCGCTATTCACTTTTCTAATCTTTTGTTTCTCCCAAACAATTAATTTTAATTCCAGAATCCATTATTTCAACTCCAATTTGAAATCAATTCGTTGTTAACAAAATATTTTCCAAAAGTCTTCAAAAAATTTCCGACTCCCAAAATTTCCGAAGTTTTTTTTGTAGAGTCTCCTTTATTTGGAGGAGCTTTTGCAATTTGACAAGAGAGATAAATATATATACATCGACCCACACGGTCGAAAATAATAATAATAATATTTCATATTTTTATTCCTTTTATTGCGTAAGCGTACCTTTATTTAGCGTTTTTAAGCAAGCGACATATTTATTTAGCAATTAGCACGACCAAAATCCAGCCAAACGGCTTCCAGGTACCAGTAATTACTCAATTTAAACCCGTAAGTACCAAATATTTGAAATTAAATAAAATCTACTTATTTAAAATAGCTAAACACATGGATTTCACAAGCAATGTATCCTAAACAATTGTTCATAAGCAATTACAATATCCCAAAACTTGTCCAATTGCTTTTTCTCGATTTTCATACCATTCCATTCAATTCAAGTGATTTACAACTCACTTTACATGCATTTAATTAATTTTTTTCAAACGAAGCAAACTAACATCCATTTATTTGCATTTTATTTCATACTTGCATTCGTTTCATTCAAAACCATTTTATTAAGCTCGAAACATTCCATGCTTTTTATTTAATAGACTTTTCACAACTTACTCGAAGCCAAGATTCTATAAATTTTCAACTTAAGTTAATTTACTTCAAATTATTCCAAATTCATAACTTATGTTCCATTTGCAAACCAATTCCCTTTTTATTTTAATTTGATTTCTATCCAATCAAATCCCATTTCAACCTACCAATTTATTTTATTAGTTTACTCGCTTCATCCACTTTAACTCTTATTCTCATATTCGAGTTCATTTGCGGATTCATTTAAGTGATGTCAAGGCCATATTTAATTTATTTATGCCCTGATTGGATTTATTTGCAACTCAAACTATTTCCATTATAATCCAATTCCATTTCATTCGACACTATTCAAATTATATTTAATTTTCTTACAATTTAGGTCGAATTTTATTTATAAACTCGAGTTTCATTTTCAAATCCCATTTTTAACTAACAATCAAATTTTATTAATCAAGTTAGTTTCCATTACCATATTCCATTAACTAATTAATTATCTAATTAGTTCACTTCTAATTTTAATTCAATGTGTCATTTTTATCCAAAAATCGCTTCAACTAATTTGCTTGAGTTCAAATTTTATTTATAATTCGAGTCTGGATTTTTATTTCCTTCAACAAAATATCAAAAAAAAAAATTGGGTTTTTTGTTTCAATTTTTTTCCTTTTATAAGCCACACAACTTATTTTTCACTTTTCCATCAATTCTTTACTCGAATATACTGACATATTATTTTTATTCCTAACCTGAAATTGTACGCTTATTAATAGCCCAAGCATAGTTTATTCAATTCATTTCAACTTTTATGAGCTATTTCAATTTATTTATTCCAATTCAATTTTTGACTTACATTTATTTAAATTAAACTCAATTCAATTTTATTTCTCAATTAAATTTATTCATATCCTAATTTAATCCATTTAACTAGTCTACTTCATTAAAAAAAAATCATTCAAATCACCATGAATTAAATTTCAACAATTTAATCTAAGTTAAATTTCATTTTAACTTTTCCACGTTTTATTTTAATTCCAAAATAGGCTCCCCATATTTTCCTTCAAAATCATTCACTATTTACAAATTTGTAACTTATCTCCTGATGATTTCTGAATTATTCAAATAAGGATTGCAGAATTTTTAAACACCCGGTATTTGTTTTAAATCATTTTGAAATCTAAATATTCCAAATCACACTCTTCTAAATTTTTAAACCCACCCTGGATTTTATCCAAAACAAACTCCCTTCGGGATTTTCAAAACGAACTTGTTTTTCCCCAAAACAATCCAAAACAACATCCACCGCAACAATCCATCACTTAGAAACTCGAAAATGAACATCGATGATGTCGCGATCATCATCAGAATTATTTTTCAGTGACCAAAGCGATTTCAGCGCTATAAAACTCACAAAATCCATTTAAACCAAATTTTCTATTCGAAATCTTTCCAAAAATAATACTCCTATTATTTATCTCATACACTTTGGAAAATTTTACCAAAAATATTCGGGATTTCATATTTTCAAATTCTAATTTTATTCAAATTTTAGTATTTAATTCAATTGTATAATCCATACTTATACAATCTCCATTCGGTTATAAATATAACCATTTCAAATTTTATTATCCTATTTTTGATTATAATATGATCATCCAAATGCTCCAACACGCTATAATAATTTCTAGAAAATTATTTCTTTTACTTAAAATTAATTTGGGTAAAATTATTTCATTTACCTGCTTCAAAGCAATATTGTGTCAGTGTACCTGGTTCTAGTGTTTAGAAACTCCTATCGAATTAGCAGAGTCCCACCATTCAATTGGAATTTATATTCCATTCAACCAATAAATCAACACAATATAAAACAATTTATATTCACTAACAAATATGTGCTCATATCTATTAATACGCTCAAACACATTCTAAAGTACTACAGACTCTATTTCTAATGAGTAATCCCCAACAGAGCCAAGGTTCTCGCTTAACCTTCAGCTCCAATACCAAAATGTCACGACCTGGTTTTCGATGTCCGAAAATCGAAATCAATACATCCACTGTATTATATGCCGACACTTGAATGCTGGAAATATCATATCGTTAGGGAAAGAGGCAGAAGAAGAATATATGAAACAACATCAGAATCTCACAATCGCAGCGGAACAATATATAATAGATAACAACATATCTTTATTCAAAAGCAACTGTAACTTTTTTTATACATTACATCATCAGAGTACAACACAATCGATAATACAATATTGGACAGTTATAATAACTTGTCCTCACAAAAGCTGACTATATAGCTCACAATGCACAGTGGAAAATACACCAAGTACGTGTGATACATCTCGACATCCAGCTCGTCTCCTGAGCTCCATAGCATCCTATCTTGAATCTATAATACTTGGTCTGACCCGAGCATTATAATAAAATAGCACCCGAGTCAGTCTAGAAAATCAGTGTGAGAAAACACATTCAATTTGAATTATTGTTATATTTTCAAAAATCCTTTGAAAACAAAGGTATCTCGTAAGTCCATGCCACAAATAAACATGCCAGGTTCTTACTTTACGATAAACAAAACATTTTTATCAAATCTGTGTGATGTTGTAATAGTGTCTATAGAAAGTAAATAGAATATAGCTGAAATGCTTGCATCTCACGTTCCAGCATAGTTGGGCGCAATTAAAACTGTACGACGCTTATTGGAGAATGGATTTCATACAATGACGGAGGTACTGAGGTACCTCCCGTCACAGTACATGGTCTAGATCAACGTACCGAGGACCACTCCTGATCCCTTGCAACACAAGACTGGAACTATCACTTACTAGATAGCCCGAATAAGATCACTTCACGGTTGGGATCAACAACCGCCCACACAGCCGAAATAAAGGGACTCTAGACAGGGATGACCTTACCCAACTTGGGTGCTACCTACTTAGCCTTGCTGCACCATCCCTGTTTTAGCCATTCCCGGTTGATGAGGCTTGAGGCTATGATTATCTTTGTAGAACACATTCACTTAGAATGCTCATCGTCCTCCAATGACGATGGCCTGATTGCATTCGTCCATATAAGTCTGTTACTTGTCCAAACGGAACCGAAGGCACTACTCCTACCATGTCCATTTTGGAATCACCCTCACGATTATTAGCAATTAGCCTTTGCACTTCACTGCTCCATCTTTGACCTTGTCTTCATTTCGAAAATGAACTCTTTGGATTGAAGTGGTTTTTGGATAATTTATCCGATCCCGGTCTTTTCGAAACAACATTCAAAAATTGGCCAATATTGATAGTCGGTTATTTAGCTATCAAATTAAAAATCCATAAGCAATCATTTGGCCTTAATATAGTCTTTCTCAAAAATATTTATTTTCAAAATATCTTGAAGGACATATCAATCTCTTTCAATATTTGAAATCAATTTTTCAAATACTCAAATCCGTAAAAGAATACTTCCAACATATAAATACATAGAAATAGTTTGAAATTTCTATCTTCTTCAATAGGAAAATATTTCCAGTCCTATTTTCCAAAGTATCTCAATATTTACTTTCCAGGAGATTATCTCGTAGCTTAATACAGAATTCTCGAAAATCATAATTAATTTCTTCTCCTCAAAATCATATCCATTTATAAGCCCTTTTCGAATCTCAAGAGAATTAATAAAATAATTTTTCTTTCAATTACTTTAAAACTCTCTCTCTATATATAATTAGTATTTAAAAGATTAATAATTTATTTTTAGAACCTATCGAAAACACTTTTATAACCTTACTACTCATTTTTAGTTAAATAATTAATTTTGAAAGCTGAATTTTAAAGTTAGGATTTTCTAAAATAAGTACTTCATATTTTAATATCTACTTACCAAGTATTTCAATCTAAACTAGTTTAAAATTTCATAGTTTTAAAATAATAAAATTTCCTTTTTAACACTTCTAAAAAATTAAAAATATATTTTTAAATTCTCAGAAATATCAATTTAGTTTATAGCTTCCTCTCGACTTCACCACACATCGGTTTATTATCAATTTCCTAACCATTCTTTCCAAAAATAGAATTTTCCATTTTTCTCAACCTTTTTTCCATATTCTGATATAAATTCACTCGATGAATCTATATTCTCAATTATCACCTGATATCGTGTTTCTTCACTATAAACATCTTTTATTAATTTTATGACCCCCTTTTCTTTTCCTTTTTTATAAAAAAAATCTATTTACAAAAATCCATTATATAAATTTATTTCTTATAAACTCCATTAATACTTCCAATCTATTTTCAATATTGATTTCGACTCCTTTTTTTATATTCCTAGAATATCATTTTTAAACTCTCTAATATAATTCATTTTAAAAATCTCCATTTAGTTATCCGAAATAGTCAAGTTTAGCCAAATCAATTATATTCATTCTAATTCATTTTCCTTAAAATAACTCCAATTCCAATATAAATTTTATTATCAAATTCTCTTCAATTCCATAAATTTTAAAATACATTTATAGTTTTAAAATTTATCAAAATTCAAGCCAATTCTACAATAGCAATCAATAATTCCAATCACTATAGTAACTCGCAATAGATTATTCTACATAAATCATATGTCAATAAATATGAAGAATAAATTATATATTTGAGGATCCAGTTGGATCCCTCTAACATGTTTCCCTGCATCCACTAATGTCAATACACATAAAATAAATACCAATCTCACTTTGAGGGAGATATCGTGGTATATAGGGTCATTCGCTATTGTGCAGGGCACATAAGGTCACATCCGCTATATAATGCGGGAATGTCAATCACTCCAATATATATACCACTATATATAACATCACACCACTGATAATAATTTATCAATTTTACCAATCAATCAACAATAAATTTTGACTATTTTAAATTTATTATGGCAATCCAAATGTGAGTGAGATTAATTCACCTTTATTTTTTCGAATTTGCTAATAGATCCAAGTTGACTCTATTGCACACAAATATCTCGGTATTAACCTTGTATAAGAAAATTTTGAAACGTAAAAATTTTCAATTTCAACTAAACTATAAAATTACTTTAATATATATATATATATATATTTGTTTCTTATTCTTTTTCAAACTAAAATTGGATTTAAGTAAAAATAATTTAATTAAAATAAATGATCAGTGAGCTAAATATGTGTGTGTGTATATATATTTCTTTCTTCCTTTCTAATATATATATATATATATATACTGAATTAAATTAAATTAAAACGAAGCTGATATATCTCACTGCCCAGAAAACATCTCCTTCCACAAAAGCTTCAGCTACAGGAAACACACGCGGACCCCCTGCCCAAATCACGAGTGAGATGAACGCGAACGTTACCAAACCTACACCCTTGACCTGCTCCTGTTCCACTCCCTTTAGGCGACCGCAACCCTCATCACCTCGACGCCGCCGCCCTCCACAGCACTTCGTTCACCTGAGCAGCTCGAACACCATTAACAACGATGTCGCTTGCTTCGCATGCACGTCCATGGCATGCCGTCATCTCGATCGTGTCTGACTGCCTGTAGATGCCAAGCGCTCGTGCCATCAGTTTTTTTTTTCGAGTTCATTCGATTTTTGCGAGATTCGAATTCGATTTTTTTGAATGAGGGAAGTGATGAGATTCGAATTCGATTTTAAAAAAATTGAGGCGACTTCTTTTTTTGAAATTGGAATCACGGCTATGGATTTTATCCCAACCAGGAAGGAAAGGAAAATGAAGAAGTGCCGATAATTTCGTTGCAAGCATATATATTATACATATTTCCAAATTGCTTTACTTCCTCTTTTTATGAATCGATTTTTTGGGTTGCGTGTGGATATAAAAGAAGAGGGAGACAAGATCTGTTGTGTGAGGAGTGAAGGCTACAGTGTTCTTGAGAAGAAAGGGGGAAAAAGCACTGATGTGATTAAAGTCGATCAATATAAATATATATTTATTTAAATTAAAATCATCTCGATCCGCAGCCTAAAATTTCTACTTCCTATCGAGGCATGCTGCTAGGCATTTGTAATGTTATACCCCTATTCCGAACGCAAAAGAAAAGGTTTCGACTCCTAATTCGATCGTATGGAGAAGATAGCTTTTTGGACCCAATTATTATATTGAATTCTCGACATAAATTTCAGCGTGTTTATATATCGTATGCTCACACGATAACTCCAAATGGTACAAAAATTGAAATTCGAAAATAATACACTATTACGGATCAAATGGAACTGGTTTCATCGAATTCCTAGACTATGCCTTGAAATGCTATTTTTAAATGTTGATTTAAACGATATATTTTTAAAACTGAACAAAACACTTCCAAATTCAATTTTAAAACTTTTATTATCTTCAATATTATCAATATAAATTGTATAAGCCTTCAAGTTATTTTTAATCAACTTAAAACTCAAGATTCAACATTTTATCCAATTTTCAATTATTTAATTCAAAAATTAAACTGTCCAAAAATTAGTTATATTTGAAATTCAACATCAAATTTAACATTCAAATATTTAAAATAAATTAAATAATTCTCACTATTGTGGATTATACAAGTGAAATACGGGTTTATGGAAGCAATAGCTACTTCTTTTGGTTTCATAAATAAAGTTGTTTTCCCAACAAATAGGCACGTTTTCAGATTACAGTTTTATAGCGATATTTTATTGTTTTTCCCATGGTTTTGGATATTTTATTTTTGAAATATGATACATATACATTGATATTATTGATATTATTATTTTTCCGGACCTAACTGCGTAAAGGAGATTATGCCAAAATTTTTCATGAATTTAAGATTTAGAATTTTTTCATGAAAGTGAATATATTTTTCAAACTTTTATTAAACTTGGATATGAAAGATTAGATTATTTATACATTGATATATTTGTTTAAATTACTTAGTTATGTAAGTTTAAAGTGTTTATAAATTGATTAATTTGAATTAATTTTTTATCAAGTTCTTAATTCCTCTTTTTTTCTTTTTGAGCATGAAAAGTTTTGAGTGGGGGAGAGTGTAATGACCCGTATTTTACAATGATTAAAATATTAAACTAAAAAAGATCTTGGAATTTAATATTGGAAGAAATTAAAATTCGTGATTTATTAATGAGAAAATAACTAGAATGTAATTTAATAATGTCGACTTAATTTAATTGATAATTATTTTAATGTAATTTTAATCAATTGAAATATTGTAAAGTCATATTGGTTATAAATTGTAAATAAGGAAATAAATTAAATGTTGTATTATTGATGAATTGTATGTAATTAATTGAAATTGGTTAATATATAATATGAAATCAGTAACGTGGTAAGTAGTTATATTCATGGTTGTAAACAATAAATTTATGAATGCGATTGGATTACTTAAAAGTAACAATGGTTTATTGGTTATATCATTATTTAATATGTTGAAAAAATTTGAAAATTATAAAATTAAATATAATTAAATATTGCATTAATATGAGTTAAGATGATAACTGTACAATATGAAGTAATAAAATGTGAATTAATTTTAATTATATTCATAAGTTAATAATTGATTTAAATAATAAGAGTGAAATCAAAATAAATGAATTTATTGGAATTTTAAATTATAATTTACGAATTTATTGCTGTTGAAATTTAATGCTGGAATTTGTGCAGTATGTAAATATCGAAATTAACATGAATTTTTTTATTTTGAAGATTATTAATTTGTATGTAATTAAGAATGATGAAAATGGTTAACTTTTGAATTTAAATTTAAAATGCGATTTAATCAGTTTAATAATAGTTTATTTAATTTAACGTGAAAATTTGCCATTTTGGCCATTATCTCGGATTTCGACGAAACTAGTTTCATCGAATCTGTAACAGTGAATTATTGTTGGATTTCAAGAATCGTGGCGATTGAACTTGTCATTTGGCCATGCGAGGTTAAAATACATAGAAATCAATTTAATGAATTCAATTAAAATTAGCTGGTTTTAAAGATAACTTTTATATACAATGGAATTAGGGTTTGAGACTAGTTCCACTGATTTGAAAAATATCTAAAACATCTATTTTGATATATAATATGAACTGATTTCGTTTTGAAAATGAAACGGGCTTTTTGGGTTATCGTTATCATTTCGAACCAATTCGATATGTCCATGCTTTATTATCTTCCATTGCCTCTATATAGGCTGTTATAAACCGTAACCATTTCTCATTTCTGATTTCTGTACGTACATCAACTTCTTATCTGTTCCTCCTTCTCAATGGCAGAAACCTAATTCAAAGTCCAAACTCTCTAAACTATGGAATAATATATATCATTGGAAAGCCCTTGATGAACACAATCTTCTGTAGCAATTCATTTTTCGATTTGGATCATGGCTTGGCCAGAAAGTGGCGATCTTTCTCAATCGTCCATTTCTACGATTTGTTTTTCGATCTGGGTTGCTATATGGCCAGAACTAGGCAATTTAATCTCTGTCATTCATTACATTCCGATCAACGTCCATTGATCGCCAAATCAATGGCACATTTGTGTGGAGATCAGCGAGTGGAACCCATCGGAGTTGTTTGTTTGGCCGATCATCGTTCGGATCGCCGTGATAATTCGATTAGGGATGAAATCCTTGACCGCGACGACCTTGATTGTGGCGATCAGAGCACGTGGCAAGGGAGGCGCGAGGTCGATTGGAGGTCAGAGGTGTGGTGGTGCCCTCAGATCGGGTCGACGTTGATTGTAGGCGGCACAGTAATGGACGAAGTAGCGACAGCTAGGGTACTGTCGCAAACGATGTTTCAGCGATTAGGATTCTGTCCGGTGTTGACGTGGCCGTGAGTGGTTGGGCCTTTCTTTTTTATTTTTATTTTATTTTATTGAATTTCTATGTCAACGTTCTAACGCTCATATCTTTTGCATACGGACTCGGATTTGGATGCATTTTTTTGCCAGGATCGTATCGAAATTTCGGACATTTTAACGCTGGGCGAATTCTGAGATTGTTTTAATTTTAGGCCTTAAATTGGATTTTAATTCGATTTAAAATCGATGGTGAGAATTTTGACACACTCACAGCTTCTAAAATTTCTTATGTTAGTTAAATTAAATGTATAATGTGATGGGAATTTATTTATGGCTGTCTGGTGTATTTAAATTTTCTATTTTTGTTAATTTGAATTTATTTTGAAAAAAATTATCATTTAATTTACTATCGAGTTAAATTGCCAGTTAATTTCCTATATATAATAATCTGTTAATAGTTGATATGTAGTGGTTGAATTGGATGATGATTGTAATGGATGTTTGAATTTATTATTGGATGATGTGATGCTATATTTGATTTATGAAATGTTATCACTTTGTTAGTTCCCTTAGCCATTGTTAAGGAAAATCGCTATAGGTTGAAATGATATATACCCAAACGATCTGTTGATTAGAAAAAATTGTTATGGGTTGAAATGATGGACTTAAGCGATTTTATGGATTTTTATATTAATTCGAGATTCCATTAATGATATATAACTGTAAAATATTAAATTGCGGATTGAAATGATAATTATCCGTATTACATGACCCTAGGGTAGAGAATTATATACGAACACCGGATTGGTTAAATCAAATGATTTTTAGATCCTTAAAATTTGAAATTTAGTTAAATAAAATTTTGAAATAAAATTTGATTTATATAAATTAAATTATCATTGAATCCAGTTTTATGTAAAAATTGGAACTGGTTTAAAGAAAATTAAATCGAAGTTTTAAAGTTTATTTTGATGTTGAAATTTATCGGAATTGAGTTACTAAAAATCATTTGAAATATAACTTTGAAGAATATTGAAATTGGAGTAGCTTAAATTGATATTTCAAACATGGATTGAAATTGATATAGGATTTAATAGTTTATTGAGAATTCGAGTTCAAAGGATTTGGAAATTGGGGTTTGTTTACTTGGAAATTGAAATGGTCCAATGATTAAAATGAAGTGAATAGTTTAAATTGATATAAATTTCAAATTCATATTTTATTAGAAATTGTTGTAAAAATATGTCTAAAATTTCTATTTATTAAGATTTTCAAATTATTAAACTATTTTAATCTATATTAACTATATTAAATGTCTTAACCTATTTTTTTAAACCAATTTAATTCATTTAAACTAATTAAACTATTTTAACTTATTTTAAATCTAATTAATCTATTTCCAAGTTATTTAATCTATTTTAAACCTATATAACTATCTTAAATCAATTTAACCGTGTCTTTAACTAAACTATTTAGAGTATTTTAACTATTTACCACTGTTTAAAACTATTTATAACTATCTAAACCATCTTTCCAAAGTTTAACTAAATAGTAGATGTGTTTATCTTTTAAATCCTCGATTTTAAAGTGAACATGGTTAAATGATAATATAAACTAATTTGGGATTTAAATTACATATTTGATTTGAATATAAAGTTTTGAAATGATGGTTTTAAATTATTTTGAAAATATGATTTTGAAAGGAAATATGATTTCGAGAAATGATACGATTTCGAAAGTGAATATAATTTTGAAAGTGATATGGTTGAATTGAATATGATGTTTTGATATTAATTATGAAATGGTTTTGGAAATTTAAAAGAACCATCCGGTGTGTAATAAGCGATTGGTTGTTAAAGAGACCGGAATCAGATATTGACATACTCTCTGCCAATACCAAAAACCACTTTAACAACTGTGTACATGGTGGAGATTCCAGAAATGAAGTAGGATGGTTTAGCGATTGATTTCTGTGTCACGCCTTGAAATTCAGCATTCAAAAATCGATATCAAATACCTCACTTGTATTCGACTGCCAAAGATTCGAACATCGGACTCCAGTTCGGAAGGAGCTTATAACAACATTAGATGAATATAAACAGTGGAAACAAAATGAACTGCTATACATCAACATCACAGATGCAACATCATCATAATATCCATTACAACATCAGCACCAATGTTAGAGCATTTTTATACATATAACACAACTTCAAAATAGAAAGCATCACAGTGGAACAATAAGTGATCACACTTCAAGAAAGGCTTCAAAGAGAAGAGAGCGATAGTGAGATTCCAAACTAAGCACCTTGAGATCCAAAAAGATTCCAAAATATCTCCAAGACAAAAGCTTCAAAATCCGATAGATTTCAAACCAAAAGACTTCAAAAGATTCCAAGACAGCACCAAAACACGGAAAAACCCGCTTCTAGGCTGCTCGTGTGAAAATTATAGGCACAAAGAGTTTAGGAAGAAAACAATAAACTCCGATTCAGTCATGACTGGTATAAGTAAACAAAAAATAGTTGTTTGGATTTTAAAAGAAAACCGTCCATGCTTTTGGAAAACGAAACTACCATAAGGCCTCCCGGCACACACACAATGCAGTCGCACACTTGGGGGATATTTTTCCTTGTGATAGTCAAATATGCTTAATACGAGAAAACTCTTTTGATATTATTATTATAAGTGCATAGTGTAGAAAACATTTTCGAAAGTATAATATTAATCTTAGCCAGCATACGTACCATTATAGTATGCCTACTATAACTACCATGTTAAATGGCAGCTTCTACAACTAAAACCGTATTGGACGCGTATTGGTGATTGGATTTCCAACAATGATCAGGCTAAGGAACTTCCTGGGCCACATGGGTACGCCTCTGGAGGGATTCCCCAAGAACCTAACCGGATCTTTGCCAACACAAGGTCAGGTTACCTCTGTAACTAGGTAACTGCTACATGAGTATGCCATCCCCTGGTCGTAATCGACCTTTGTCCGAGGCCACAACAACAACAATCACAAAGCCACATAATTGCGATATCAACATAAATTAAGTATCTGGGCTCCATACCATGACACCACTTCTATCCAGAAAGAAATGCACATACCCTAAGGGGTGCTACCCCCAATAACCTTGCTACATCCTTACTGTTTCGACCATTACCGAGTTGCGAGGTTCGATGAAGTCTCATCCACAAAGCTACGCTTTTCACTAAAGCCATGCTTTGATCAACAAATGTTCAGCAGCACTCAGCATGCCACATTACCAAGTTGAGAGTATATCATTGATAACCTTCAACTACTAACCTCTAAGCTTGTACGTCTCAGAGAAGGGTGTTAAGCTAATATAATAAATTCTCCATCACCAACAGAAATGTATTTGAAAGAAATCGGCTTTATATCTCAAAATGTAATGTCAGACATACAACTATACAAGTCTGTTTCGGTTCGAACAGAACCGAAGGAACTTCCGAAGAAGTCCTTGCAATCCAGGCATCCACAATCCCGATCGGACTCCCCATCACATACAGAGATATCTATACCGAAGCAACTCAGTGTAGAGTCATTCGATAGGTTATCCTATCGTTCTCGAAGACACCCGGTCTTCACCACCATCTTTAAATGCTATCCATTTCGTCATATCACTATTCGAAATGGGTTATATGACACCAAGGTCCTCTCTTGGCTAAACCGAATAGTGAGCGTTAATTTTAAAAACACGTGGATATGCTATTCACAAAATTCACATGTTCGATATGGGTTTCGGATAACCAACTAGAATCCGACTCCCTGTCGCATCGAAATTCAAAAGCCATTTTACGGGCCAAAGGGTTTTCATATTCATATAGAAATATATCATAGAAACAGATATCACAGCTCAGCACAAAGAAATTTATATCACAAAGCATCATATCGCATAACATGGTATCAATCAGCTCAAGACATTCAATAATAACCAATCATCTACGATTATTAAAGTGAATTAATCATGTGATTATAATTAGTTAATCACATAATTACTTTTATTAATCATTCTTAATTAGTTTGATTAATTATCTTAATTACAAATTAATTAATCCTTAATTATTAATTAATTAATCCATAATTATTAATTAATTAAATCTTAATTACTTTCATTAATTAATTATTCCTTCATTAATTAATTCTTAGTTACAAATTAATTAGCCTTAATTATTATTTTGATTAACTCTTAATGTTAAGTAATTAAGTAATTATATTAACAAATGATAAATTACTTAATTAACAAAAAGATAAATCATTCTAACTTTACAAATTACTTTAATTATCATTTAAACCTTGTTTAATATGCCATCATTATCACATTAGATAATTTAAGATCTGAAAGTTGGATTAATGTTTAGAAAATACCTCATTTTTTTATAATTGTTTACTTAATTTTAATTATAAGTTTATTTAAATAAATATTTAAAATTAAGGTTGTATATGTATTAAACACTTTAGCTTAATTAAATTACAAAAACCTTCAATAATTTTATCTTTACCAAAACCTTAATTGTTTTAACAGAAATAATTTAAGAAAATCATTTAAATTTAAATCTTGATTAGGTTTTAAAAATTAAAACTAGGCCTTTCACAAAATCCATATACCCGAGCCTCACCCGAGACATACCCGAGAAAACGTGTTAATTACTTCGAGTTTTTTTTCCAAACCAACCCGAGCCACCTTTTAATTTTAAAATTTGTTTAAGTTTTAGAAAAAGACCTGGTGCAACACAGAAACACTTCGAGTTAAAGCTCGAGCCTGCGACCCACTTCCCCAAAGACAACTTCGAGTTAAAAACCCTTCGTTGCCAAACATGTTTACTGATACACCCTTGTAGCCTGTGCACCTGCACCATCAATCGCCGGAGCTTCGGCCTCCAAAACCACTGCCGACCAGTCCACTTCGATCACCCCAAGCCATCTAACCACCTAGAAACTTGAATTAAATTCGAAAACAAGATCGAGTCATCTCGACCAAACAAGCCCAACAATACATCATCAGAGAATTGCCTGGCTCAATCACCTCAGGCCACCGGAGATCACGTGGATGTACTCGAAGCTTCCACGATGTCCGACGCCTCATTTCCCCCCAGTCCGGTGAATTTCGATGCATCGACGAGGCAACAATGATGAGATTTTCGACCTTGAAACATTGGGCTTAAACCCTAATTCAACTCCGATCACCCACTACGGTGACCTGAAAATTCATTGAGTATTTTTCCTAGACTCTACGACCTCCCGACTAGCTACAGCTCCGATCACGAGACGAACAATGTCCCTAACCACCGTAATTTGCCCAAAAACTCAAATCTGTTCATCTCGCGATTTCACCTTAAATACATAACTAAAAACCTTGATTTAAGTTTTAAAAATCAACATTTTGATAATGATTTTGATTATAATATTGAAACAAGATGATATGATATTTGAATTTTTATTTAGTTCAGGGCTTTACCGTGTTTGCTTGATTTCCAACAACCTCTTGATAATTTATTTATTTTTTTAATTTTTTTAAAACCTAGATACTAATCATACAAATAAAATTTACTTAGACATTGAAGCCTATCAAAGATTGTAGGATGAGAATTTCATTTTCTAATAGGTTTTTGAAACCTGTTATACTTTAGAACAGAGACATGTGTCTATTCTCAAACATGCACATCACATTCGTATACATATACCCAAACTTGTACACATGCAGATTGATTCAAATTCACTTCTGGCTTGGTTTACAAACAACAGGAAACAAAGTCCAGATTACTAAAAAGTTTACTCACCTATGTAGTTGAACAGAGAGCTTTCTGGTTTTAAAAGTAGAAAGTCTGGAACCGTTTTAAAATTTTGATCTTGAACTTTTTTATCTACAACTAATTTATATAACCTTGCTTAGTTTTCTGATGGTATGATTTTCTTAATTCCTTAACACAAACTCAATTTTAAATTCTTTTAAAAGGATTTTACTTACAGTTTTTTTAATAAAAATAGAGAAGAAGATGGATCTCTGGTCTGCACCTTTAAAGCTGGAGTTTGCAAATCTTTGAGTTGATCTTGATTCTTGTTTAATTATTGAAGTTTATTCCTGCTTGATTTTGAATTATTTGTTGAGGACTTGAAGTTGTTTTTGAAATTCCCTTTCTGGCTTGAGATTATGAAAAGAATGGTTACAGATTGTTTTTATTGGAATTTTGGTCTTGATTTTAAAATGTTGAGGAGGTTGTTGCTTTGATTTTTTTTCTTCTTTTTGTTTTTAAAGTTTTGCACTGGCTTGGTGATGAATAAAAGAGGCAAGAGGGAGGAGATAAAATGGCTTATATAACTATATTTCCGTTTTTATGTATTTCTAAAAAAAATGAAAATGATGTAATGACACTTGTTTAATTCTTTCTACATGTTAAACACTTGTCTCTATATTCATTACTTGCTTACCGTTTGTATTTTTTTATTAGAAATATTCTTTTACATTATTTCAATTGTTTCTAAATTTACAATTTTCCATTTCCTAAAGGCATTTGCTTATTATTAATAAATACTATTTTAAAGAGAATTTTGAAATTAAATATACATTAAATAAATTACATAGATATATATTTATAAATCCAAATTATTTTACAAAAGCATTTATTTAAAATTTAAATTCAAATTCAAAGTCAAATTCTACTTATATACACACACACACACACATACATATACATATATATATAATTTGAATTCAAATGATTTTAAAAACGATTATTATTTCAAATTTTAAACTCAAAATAAATTGGAATTTTATTCATATATTTTATCACTTGTTTTATTTGTTTTGAAACTTTTCAAATTATTTTCAAATTAAATTCCAAAAGTTCAAATAAATTACCAAATTTAAATTGATAAATTTTGGGATGTTATAGATTTTCCCTCCTTAAGAAAATTTCATCCTCAAAATTTGAAAGAGAGAGAAAAGCAAACAAAGGATATAAGGATATAGAAAAAGATAGAGGATGGCTTACCAGTTTAAGCCGGAATATCCACTCTGCAATTGGGATATGATTTCTGCATGCTATCTTCAGTTTCCCAAGTGCAGTCCTTTGGATCGCCACTCCACTGTACTTTAACCAGTTTCAAAATTTTGTTCCTTAATTGCTTTTCATCACGATCCATAATCTTTATTGGTTCTTTTTAACTGTTAGATTTGGTGTGATCTCGAGATCCTGCTGAGTTGCCTCTTCGATAATACTGTTTGGATCGTGCACGTATCTCCACATATGTGAAACGTGAAACACAACGTGTACACCAGATAACCAGCTACGTAGTTGCACTCGATATGCCAGAGGACCGATCCTTTCCAGTATATGAAAATGACCAATGTATCGTGGTGCCAGCTCACCAGTCTTCTCGAATCTTAACACACCACGTATTGGAGACACTTTCAAGAAAATGGAATCTCCAATTTGAAATTCTAAAGCTCTTCTCCTGCGATCATGGCGACTTTGAGCAGTTATTAACTTCTTTCGAATAAAATCAACTTTTTCAATGGCTTCTTTAATCATATCTAGTCCAAGAACGAGTCTATCACCAGACTTAATCCAGCATGCCGTGATCGACACAGACGACCATATAAAGCTTCGAAAGGAGCCATTTCGATACTGGCTTGACAACAATTATTATATGAGAACTCAACCAGATGTAAATAGTCTTCCCATGAACCACCAAAGTCGAGAATACAAGCTCGCAAAAGGTCCTCTAATATTCGATTTATCCGTTCAGTCTGCCCATCAGACTGTGGGTGATAAGCAATGCTGAAGTTCAGTTTTGTTCCAAATGCGGATTGGAATGCCTCCCAAAATCTGCCAGTGAAGATCGGGTCACGATCACTCACTATACTGCTCGGTATACCGTGGAGAGGGATGATTTCTTTGACATATAGCTCTGCCAAACTTGCCGCTGTGCGGGTGGATTTCACTGGAATGAAATGGGCTGTTTTAGTCAAACGGTCCACAATAACCCAAATTGCTTCATTCCCCTTCCAAGTGCGGGGCAACCCGTCGATGAATCCATTGATATTTGATCCTATTTCCACTTGGGTACCTCCAAAGGCTAGAGTAAACCCGTCATTTTCTTTTGATCGCTTTTAATCTGTTGACAAGTAGCACAGCGACTCACATATATAGATATATCCCTTTTCATTGTCTTCCACCAGAAAGTTCTTTTGATATCTCTATGCATCTTATTAACTCCTGGATGGATATTGAGCTTAGACTTGTGACATTCATCTAAAATTTCACGTTTTAGATTAGGGATGTCTGGGACACACATCCTACCTTTTAATCTTATAATCCCATCATTATCGATTCTAAAGCTGGAATCCTCACCTCGATGAATCCGCCCATATATTTCATGAAGAAAGTTGTCTTCATTTTTCTTGTTGGTGATTTTCTCGAGAAGAGTAGGAGTGACAACAAGATAAGCAAGAATAGCATGCTTCCTGCTTAAAGCATTAGCAACTACACTGGCTTTTCCAGGCGTATACAGAATATCTAGTTCATATGACGCTAGAAATTCTAACCATCTTTGTTGCCTCATATTTAAATATTTCTGGGTGAAGAGTATTTCAAAGATCTGTGGTCGGTGAATGATTCAAAATTTTCACCTAAAACAACGAGAGTTCATTAAGTATATTTATTAAATTAAGTTAAATTTCTTAAATCGTTAAGAAAGCAGAAAAAGGTTCTTACTCAGAAGATAGCGTTGCCAGATTTTCAAAGCGAAAATAATAGCTAGAATTTCCAAATCGTGTGTTAGGTAGTTTCTCTCAT
The DNA here is from genome assembly GCA_030765085.1 of Allium cepa. Lineage (NCBI taxonomy): Eukaryota > Viridiplantae > Streptophyta > Magnoliopsida > Asparagales > Amaryllidaceae > Allium > Allium cepa. The sequence goes on along the minus strand of CM060937.1, from coordinate 1,027,650,631 downwards.
GTGGACGTAACTGTCTACTCACGTAGGCAATTACTTTCCCGTTGTGCATTAGTGCCGCACCCAAACCATCACTACAAGCATCAGTACAGATAGATAAACCATGGTTCTCGTTAATGATAGCGAGAACATGAGCGGTAGCTAATCTCCTTTTCAACTCCTGGAAAGCTTCATCACATTTTGGAGTCCAATCGAATTTAGCATTCTTCATTGTTAGCTTAGTCAATGGACTGGCCAACTTGGAAAAATCTTGGACAAACTTTCAATAATATCCCGCTAAACCCAGAAAACTTCGAACTTCTTTAGGATAGTGGGTTTCCTCCAGTCCAGAATAGCAGAAATCTTGCTTGGATCAACAGAAATCCCCTCTTCATTAACAATATGGCCGAGAAATTTGACTTCTTTGACCCAAAAGTGACATTTAGAAAATTTTGCAAACAGAATGTTCTTCCTTAACATCTCCAAAACAATTATAAGATGCTCAGCATGCTCCTCTTCGGTTTTGGAGTAGATTATGATATCATCAAAAATAACAAGTACAAATTTATTCAGCACTTCTCGGAATACACTGGTTATTAGGTCTACGAAGTATGCTAGAGCATTGGTTAGTCCGAAAGGCATGACTAGAAAATGTATGGAACCCTGAAAGCGGTCATGTAAACACAGTCTTCGGCTATTCGTATCTGATGGAATCCCTAAGCTAGATCCATCTTAGAAAAGAATCGGGCGCCGTGTAGTTGATCAAAAAAGTCGTCGATTTTAGGTAAAGGGAATTTGTTCTTGAGAGTTTGTTTATTGAGATCGCGGTAGTCTATACATAATCTCAAAGATCCGTCTGATTTTGCCACAAACACGACAACTGAACCCCATTCGGAAACACTAGGGTGAACCAATCCTTTTCTGAGCAAATCTCGAGTTTGATTGACTAATTCAATTCTTTCCTAAGGTGCCATCCTGCGGCTTGCATGAACGAAAGGACGAGCATTGGGTACTAAATCAATTCTGAATTCTATTTCTCTATGTGGAGGTAAGGATTTTACTTCTTCGAACACGTCTGGAAATTCCCGAACAACAGGTATGGTCTCTAGACTAGGTTCAGAATATCCCAAAGTATACATTAGTTTATCTCTCTTAGGACTCAGATCCTCATAAGAGATTTCAAAAAAATTCCCAAGGTTTGTTTTGATCGAGATCGTTTGATTGTTACAATCTAATTTGGCTTCGTATTTTGTTAGCCAACCCATTCCAAATAAGATTTTGAATTCATTAAAATCAAGGACAAAGAGACTGATATGGAATTGGTAACAAGAATACGAGATAGGAATGTCTCTACATCGTAGACAAAGGTTTGCAGGACCACCAACTGGGTTTTTAACACAAATGGGCTCGTTGACAAAATTAGGTTTAAGTTTTAATTCATTTACGGCTTATTGTGAGATAAAGCTATGTGTAATTCCCGTGTCAAACAAAACTCTAACAACTTTATCATAAATAGTAAGGTTACCTTCTAGAACACCTTTTCCTTTATCTGCCCTCGAAGTTTAAGGGCATTCCTTTATCGCATAGACTTTGCTACTTGTGCTTGCTTCATCGTCGGGTAATTCTTATCTACGTGTCCGGTTTTGTGCAATAATAACATTCTCTAACTCCCTGACTAGTCTTCACAGGTTGTTCTTTCTTAACTTGTTTCTTCGGATTCTTGCAGCTGTTTGAATAATGACCCTTTTCTTAACAATTATAACAAGTTATATCTCTAGTCGGGTTTCCTTGATTGTTCTTCCTGTCCTTGCCTTGATGTGGTTTCTATCCCCCAAATTTTCTTTTTTTCCAACTTTGATTGCTCGTATTTCCTCCTTCCCTCGGGACTTCCTGCATATCCAGGGTAGCATACCTATACCCTGTATCGATATGATTAGAAAAAGATTCTTTGACGTGTGATGTCATCCTTTCATGGAATTTCTTATTCATCCCATGAATGAACCTTTCATTTTTCTTTAAAGGCATGTTCACCAATTCTGGACCGAAACGGGAGAGTTCACTGAATTTGTTTAAATGCTCCTTAAATGACAAACTCCCTTGCTTTAAGTCCATAAATTCCTGGTACATTCGGGAAATTCCTGCCGATGACATATAGAGCTTCTCAAACACCTCCTTAAATTGACTCCAAGTAAACTCTTCTTCTGGTTCATCTACAGTTACTGTTTCCCACCAGGCTAAGGCTTCTTCTTGGAGTTGCCAAGAAGCTATTAGTCGCATTTGATCGTCTTCTAACTTTAGCCCTTTAAAAATTCTTTCACTCGATCTAACCCAGGCTTGGGCCTCAACAGTAGATTCCTTGCCAATGAATGACTTACCACCAAGTCTCGAGAAGCTTTTATATAGATCAGCCAGATTCGGCTGATGTTGAGTAGGTATTGTTGCTTTTGCTGTTGGGGGAACTTGACCAGCTGTTGTGGAATTTCCTTGACTCCTAGCTCTTCCTCTTCGTCCGCTCATTCTTACTATCTGGAATTAGTAAGAAAACTAATTTAGATATAAATACGAGATATCTTAAGGAATATCAGCAGTTAAAAGAAATAGACGAAGAAAATTTAGGGTTTTTGTCTCGGGCTATACTCATTCTAGGGTATAATTCACCGTACCTCTAATGAGCCACCTAATGTGTTATACTCCGTAGCTAAAGTTCTTACACAACCTTTAGCTCTGATACTAATTGTCACGCCCCAAAATTCAGCGTTCAAAAATCAACATCAAATACCTTACTTGTATTCGACTTCTGGAGATTCGAACGTCAAACTCTAGTTCGGATGGAGCTTGTAACAACATTAGATGAATATAAACCGCGGAAACAAAATGAACTGCCATAGATCAACATCACCGATACAACATCATCACAATATCCATTACAACATCATCACCAATATCAGTGCATTTTTATACATATAACACAACTTCAAAATAGAAAGCATCACGACGGAACAACAAGTGATCACACTTCAAGAAAGGCTTCAAAGAGAAGAGAGCGATAGCGAGCTACCAAACTAAGCACCTTGAGATCCAAAAAGTTTTCAAAGCATCTCCAAGAAAAAAGCTTCAAAATCAGATAGCTTCCAAACCAAAAGATTCTAAGACAGCACTGAAACACGGAAAAACCTGCTTCTAGGCTGCCCGTGTGGAAGTTATGGGCATCCAGAGTTTTGGAAGAAAACAATAAACTCTGGGTCAGTCATGGAATGGGTATAAGTAAATAAAAACAATTGTTTGGATAAAACAAATTTTTAAAAGAAAACCATTCATGCTTTTGGAAAATGAAACTATCATAATGCCTCCCAGCACACACACAATGCAATCGCACACTTGAGGGAGATTTCTCCTTATGACAGTCAAATATGCTTAGTACGAGAAAACTCTTTCGATATTATTATTATTAGTGCATAGTGTAGAAAACATTTTCGAAAGTATAATATTAATCTTAGCCAACATACGTATCATTATAGTATGCGTACTATAACTACCATGTTAAATGGCAGGTTCTACAACTAAAACCGTACTGGGCGCGTATTAGTGATTGGATTTCCAACAATGGTCAGGCTAAGGAACTTCCTGGGCCATATGGGTACGCCTCTGGAGGGACGTCCCAAGAACCTACCTGGATCTCTGCCAACACAAGGCCGAGTTACCTCTGTAACTAGGTAACTACTACACGAGTATGTCGTCCCCCGGTCATAATTGACCTTTATCCGGGGCCCCAACAACAACAATCACAAAGCAACATAATTGCGATATCAACATAAGTTAAGTATCTGGGCTCCATACCATGATATCACTTCTATGCAGAAGGAAATGCACACACCATCAGGGACGCTACCTCCAATAACCTTGCTACATCCTTCCTGTTTCGACCATTACCGGGTTGTGAGGTTCGACGAAATCTCGTCCACAAAGACACGCTTTTCAAAAAGGCCATGCTTTGTCAACAAATGATCAGCAACACTCAGCATGCTACATTACCAAGTTGGGAGCATATCACTGATAACCTTCAACTACATAAAATCTAAGCTCATACGTCTCAAAGAAGGGTGTTAATCTAAGAGAATAAATTCTCCCCCACCAACAGAAATGTATTTGAAAGAAATCGGCTTTATATCTCAAAATGTAATGTCAAACATACAACTATACAAGTCTGTTCCGGGTTCGAACAGAACCGAAGGCACTTCCGAAGTGGTCCTTGCAATCCGAGCATCCACAATCCCGATCGGACTCCCCATCACATATGGAGATCTCTATACCAGAGCAACTCAGTGCAGAGTCATTCGACAGGTTATCCTATCGTTCTCGAAGACACCCGGTCTTCACCATCGTCTTCAAATGCTATCCATTTCGTCGTATCACTATTCGAAATGGGTTGTATGACACAAAGGTCCTCTACCGGCTAAACCGAATAGTGAGCGTCAATTTTAAAAACACGTGGATATGTCACTCACAAAAATTCACAGGTTCGATGTGAGTTTCGAATAACCAACTGGAATCCGACTCCCTGTCGCATCGAAATTCAAAAGCCGTTTTATGGGCCAAAGGATTTTTATATTCACATATAAATTTATCATAGAAACAGATATCACAGCTCAGCACAAAGAATTTATATCACAAAGCATCATATCGCATAACAGGGTATCAGTCAGCTCAAGACATTCAATAATAACCAATCATCTACGATTAAGATGAATTAATCATGTGATTATAATTAGTTAATCACATAATTACTTTTATTAATCATTCTTAATTAGCGATAAATTATCCTTAATTATTGATTAATTATTCTTAATTACAAATCAATTAATCTTTAATTATTAATTAATTAGTCCATAATTATTAACTAATTAAATCTTAATTACTTTCATTAATTAATTATTCCTTCATTAATTAATTCTCAATCACAAATTAATTAGCCTTAACTATTAATTTGATAACTCTTAATGTTAATTAATTAAGTAATTATTCTTTAAGTAATTATATTAACAAACGATAAATTACTTAATTAACAAAAAGATAAATCATTTTATCTTTACTAATTACTTTAATTATCATTTAAACCTTGTTTAATAAGCCATCATTATCACATTAGATAATTTAAGATTTTAAAGTTGGATTAATGTTTAGAAAAATACCTCTTTTTTTTCATAATTGTTCACTTAATTTTAATAATTAGTTTATTTAAATAAATATTTAAAATTAAGGTTATATATGTATTAAACACTTTAGCTTAATTAAATTATAAAAACCTTCAATAATTCTATCTTTACCAAAACCTTAATTATTTTAACAGACATAAATTAAGAAAATCATTTGAATTTAAAACTTGATTAGTTTTTAAAAATTTAAAACTAGGCCTTTCACAAAATCTATATACCTAAGCCTCACCCGAGACATACCCAAGAAAACGTGTTAATTACTTCGAGTTTTTTTCCAAACCAACCCGAGCCACCTTTTAATTTTAAAATTTGTTTAAGTTTTAGAAAAAAACCTGGTGCAACACAAAAACACTTCGAGTTAAAGCTTGAGCCTGCGACCCACTTCCCCAAAGACAACTTCAAGTTAAAATCCTTCGTTCCCAAATATGTTTACTGATACACCCCTGTAGCCTGTGCACTTGCACTATCCATCGCTAAAGCTCCGGTCTCCAAAACCACTACTGACCAGTCCCCTTCGATCACCCCAAGCCATCTAACCACCCAGAAACTTGAATCAAATTCAAAAATGAGATAGAGTCGTCTCGACCAAACAAGCCTATCAAAACATCATCATAGAATTGCCTGGCTCAATCACCTCAGGTCATCGGAGGTCACGTGAATGCACTCGAAGCATGTCCGACGCCTCATTTCCCCCCGGTCCAGTGAATTCCGATGCATTGACGAGGCAACAATGAAGAGATTTCTTACCTTGTCGCAACATTGGGCTTAAACCCTAATTCGATTTCGATCACCTACTACAGTGATTTGAAAATTCATTGAGTATTTTTCCCAGACTCTACGACCTCCCGACTAGCTACAGCTTCGATCACGAGACGAACAATGTTGCCGACCACCGTAATTTGCCCAAAAACTCAAATCTGTTCATCTCGTGATTTCTCCATAAATATATAACTAAAAATCTTGATTTAAGTTTTAAAAATCAACATTTTTGATAACGATTTTGATGATATTATTGAAACAAGATGATATGATATTGGAATTTTTACTTAGTTCAGAGTTTTACTGTGTTTGCTTAATTTCCAGCAACCTCTTGATAATTTAATTTTTTTTAAATTTATTTCAAAACCTAGATACTGATCATACAAACAAAATTTACTTAGACATTGAAGCCTATAAAAGATTGTAGGATGAGAATTTCATTTTCTAACAGGTTTTTGAAACCTGTTATACTTTAAAATAGAGACATATGTCTGTTCTCAGACATGCACATTACATTCGTATACATATACCAAAACTTGTACACATGCAGATAGATTCAACTTCACTTCAGGCTTGATTTACAAACAACAAGCAACAAAGCCCAGATTACTAAAAAGTTTACTCACCTGTGTAGTTGAACAGAGAGCTTTCTGGTTTTAAACGTTGAAAGTCTGGAACTGTTTTAGAAATTTGATCTTGAACCTTTTTATTTGCAACTAATTTATATAAGCTTGCTTAGTTTTCTGATGGAATGATTTGCTTAATTCCTTAATACAAACTCAATTTTAAATTCTTTAAATTTTACTTACAGTTTTTTTATAAAAACAGAGAAGAAGAAGGATCTCTGGACTTCAATTAAAACTGGAGTTTGCAAATCTTCGAGTTGATCCTGATTCTTGTTTAATTGTTGAAATTGACTCCTGCTTGATTTTGAATTATTTGTTGAAGACTTGAAGTTGTTTTTCAAATTCCCTTTTTGGCTTGAGATTTTGAAAAGAATGGTTACAGATTTTGTTACTGGAATTTTGGTCTTGACTTTAAAATGTTGAGGAGGTTGTTGCTTTGATTTTCTTCTTCTTTTTGTTTTTAAAGTTTCGCACAGGCTTGGAGATGAATAAAAGAGGTAAGAGGGAGGAGATAAAATGGCTTATATACCTATATTTCCTTTTTTTGAATTTCTAAAAAAAATGAAAATGATGTAATGACACTTGTTTAATTCTTTCTACATGTTAAACACTTGTCTCTATATTCATTACTTGCTTAACATTTGTAATTTTTTTATTAGAAAAATATTTTTACATTTAAATTGTTTTTAAATTTACATTTTTCCATTTCCCAAAGGCATTTGCTTACTATTAATAAATACTATTTAAAAGAGAATTTTGAAATTAAATATATATTAAATAAATCACATAGATATGTATTTATAAATCCAAATTGTTTCATAAAGCATTTATTTAAAATTTAAATTCAAATTCAAAGTCAAAGTCAAATTCAAATATACTCATAAATACACACAAATATATATACATATACATATATATATATAGAATTTAAATTCAAATGATTTTAAAAACATTTATTATTTCAAATTTTAAACTCAAAAGAAATTGGAATTTTATTCATATAAATTATCACTTATTTTATTTGTTTTGAAACTTTTCAAATTCTTTTCAAATTAAATTCCAAAAGTTCAAATAAATTAGCAAATTTAAATTGATAAATTTTAGGATGTTATGTTCTGTATAAAATACAACGTGACGTTGATTCCCGTGAGTCAGCATAGATGTGACTAAAACAGGAGCCATGCCGGATCAAGTGAGGTCGCACCTCCGATCGGACACATTTCCTCAATTCCTTTCTATTACTTTGTGATTGATTTGGTGGCCACCCTTGATTTTGATTCGGGAGTGTGTCTAAAGTGGGCGGTAGTAGTTGCTATGTGTTACCACCAGTCTGGATCTGCAATTGGTATATCTACCCTGGCATTGCCTCAAGTGCCGTGTTCACATGCCCTAGAGCGTCTTCTACGAGTTTGTTTTATACCATACCCATGGAGTGCCCTCTGATAGCCATCCAATTTACGAAGGAATTATGGTACTGTATAGACTATGGGAATATATAAAAATGTGTTAAGGGGGATATGGGTAACGCCTTAATGCTATTTTAGTATTTTACTTTACCATAGACACTATTATAATAGCGCATTGTACAACATAGTAGATAGTTTAATGGATCCTTAGGAGATGGGAATCCCGAACATCTCTTAGGTAACTGCACCCACATTAGGTAGTAGATAGGAGATGTCAAACCCTATAAACATCTCTGTCGCCGTCACACACATATTTACTATTGGTTTAACTTAATTAAGATCTTTTAGTTCTAACTCGAATGTTTTGAATTTTCAATTTGCTCAGGTCAGTCTGAGCATTTCAGGGTTGAAGACCTTATTTCTAGAGGATGAAGATGAGGATTTGTACCAGTATTATTTATTATATTCCGCTGCATCATGTTGTTCCGCTGCATTTATTTATTTTATATTCTGGTCGTTTGTAACACTGATTCTGTATTGTATTAGTAATCAAATTTATTTGTAAACTGCTCCTCGAACTGTTATTTGATTATTATATCTTGTCATTCCGCGGCGAGATGCATCATTTGTTTTATTTCTTTCTCTTTTTCTTATATGCCCCATAACTATCTGCATTTCTGAATGGTTTGAGTCTGATGTGTGTGTCTGCTTAAAATGTCCAAAAAGGGAGGTCGTTACAGTTGGTATCAGAACTTTGGTCTAGCGATAACCTTAACTTTATAGGGTCTGAGTCATATTAAATAGAATAGTAATACCCTAGAGTGGGTCGCTGAGTGTATATTTATGAGAGAGCGTATTTGTTAGTGTTATAAAAGTTTTCGTATTGTATTAATTTGTTCCGTTTTGTATTTATAAATTCTGGTTGGTGCATAGGACGCTATGACATCGATAGGGATTTCTAAACACTTAATGGGACTGACCGACACAATATTTGTTTTGAAATATAGGTAAATGAAATAATTTTTCCTATTATATATTTTTGTATATAAAATAACAAATCTTATAAATGATATAAAGTGGGAAGACGGTGTAGTAACTTTGCTGCATAACTGTTTTGATAATTTAATCTTGATTTTTAACTCCAAATATGATTTGAGATATATAAAGGATATTATTTTATATATTATTTTAAGCAATTGAAATGAAACCTGGTTGTTTAGTTCTTAAGTTTCTATAAATTAGAAATTGAAAGTATTATGATGAATGAAATCCTGACTATATTAGTAATTGAAACTTCTAAAATGAAAAAAAAATTGATATTAAAGGGATTGATGAAATAGATAAGAAACTAAAATTTTGAAAAAAAGAAAATAAGAACTAGTAATTTTTAAACATTTCTGTTAGCTAAATAAATAAGAGAAAACTTGTTTAACCTTTTATTTCATTCTAAAAGACATATATATAACTTACCAAAATATTAAAAGTTGCAATATTGAATAGGATATGTAATAGGATATTGTACAAGTAAACTTAAGTAATTCAAATGTTTAATGGAATTACTTTTATAAAAAAGAACTTTGATATTATAGTTTTTATGAACTTAAGTCATAATTTGAATGCTACTAATTAAATGTAATTGAAAAGTGAGTATTGCAAATAATGATTATAAACTTAAATAAATGTTTGAAGTTAATTAAAATTTAAATAAGTGGAAATGACGAATACCGTAAGTAGATGATTACAAACTCAAGTTAATGATGGAAACCATTCATAGTAAAATTAGTACAATATTGAATTAAATGAATATAACTTTAGAAATTGTCGAAAGGATTTAGAAAATAGATTGAATATTCTATGACACGATATAAGGAAACGAATGTAAATAAAAAGGTAAGAAACTTAAGTATGAATCCATGCACTTAATAATATTATTATCTAAGGGTAATCAAGTATATAAATTAATTAATGTGAACTAAACGGCAATAAAAAGTATGTAATACCTAAATAATAATTTCATTAATTATCTCAAATAATTGAATGGGAAGAACATATGTAAGCAACTGAATCTGGATTAATGAAAATTGGTAATGTATGAATAAATGAAAAAAAAATGAAAATGAATTTTGTAAGTAATAAGTGAAATAAAATGGAAATAAGTACCGAATGAATGAATATTACAAGGAAACCTAAATAGTACTTTAAGAATTGATTTACATATGTTTAGAATTTGTGTGTAGATAACATATGTAAGAAAATGTAAATAACATATGTAAGAAAAAGTAAATGACATATGTAAATAAATGGAATTAAGTACTTGATGAATGAATGGACGTTGATTTTGAAAGAAATAAATGTAAATTTAAGAAATGATCATTGTATGAATGAAAAAAATTAAATAATAAATGTTGCGAAAGGTAATTAATAAGAGTAAACTTAAAATAATGTTTGGAATTTGTTGTTTGTTTCGGCTTGTGGGCTGTTTGAGAAAGGATACTTCTAATTGTTCAGGATGTATGACTAATTTATTGAGTTTTATCTAAGACTGTTGAGTGTATGGTATACTTAGTAGTTTATTTGTCATTCTGCGCAATTTAAAGTGTCTAAACCTGAACAAAACTTTTTTTGGCTGAAATGGATGGATGATTGTTTTCTTTGTTGAAATGATGTTGTGCTTGTTGTTGCAAGTAATTGTTGTTATGTTGCATTGATTTATTTTGTTATTAGTTAAAACAACTAAAGTATTTCTCATTTATATAATTATTATCATCTTTGGATCATATAAGTGAAAAATAGGTATGGAAGCAATAACTACTGCTTTTGATTTCATAAAATAAGCGTTAATTGCCGGAGAAACAGGTACGTTCTTGGATTACGGTTTTCTAGCGATATTATATTGTCCTTCCTGCTGTTGGGATATATTATTTTGAAAATTATGATATATATTGTTTTTATTTGATATTATTATTTCTTCCAGACCTCTCTGCACAAAGAAGACCCTACCGAAATTTTTCGTAAATTTTGGATTTAGAAAATTTTGTAAATGTTTTCCAAACTTTTATTAACTTAAGTATAAAAAGGATTTAATAGTCATAATTTGATTTATTTTATTTAATTATGTAAATTGATTGTTTAGAAATTAAGTATTTTGAATAAGAAATATTGACTACTTAATTCCTTCTTTTTCCTTCTTTTTCCTTTTCGGGGATGAAAAGTTTTGAGTGGGGGAGAGTGTAACGACCCGTAATTTTCGACAATTAATTTTTTTTATTTTAAGAAGAGTTTAGTGATTTAATATTAGGCGAAATAAAATTTGTGATATTAATGAGATAATAAATAGAATGAAATGTAACAAGGTTAATTTAAGTTAATTATTAACAAGTTAATGGATTTCCAATTTGCTGAAGTGATTGAAAGATTATACTTGGTCATAAATTGAATATAAGAAGACGAATGTAAACATTGAATTAATTAATGAAATAGTATATAATAAATAGTAATTGAATAGAATCAGTATTATATAAGTAATTATAACATTTAGTTGTATATAATAAACTTATTAATGTGAAAAAAAGTAAATGGTGACAAACTATTTTACGTTACCTATTTATTTAGTCCGTTGAATTAAATTGAAATTCAGTTACAAATAAATGTAAATAAATGTCACATTAATGCGAGTGAAGATAACAACTGTAAATTGTGAGTGTGATAAAATGAATAGAAATGCTAAATTATATTCAGAAGGTGATGATTGATTTAATAAAATAGTGAAACCAAGATAAATGAATTACTTGGAGATTTTAAATTATAATTAATGTGTAAAATTGAAAAAAATTCAATGTAATTGAAATATAGTAGTTAATACAAATAAAAGACGGAAATTTGAGAATATCAATGTAATGAACGATAAACAAATACTGATTATGTCTATAAAATAATAATTGATTGAGTATAAAGATTGAAATCAAATAAAACCATCTTATTGGAATTTATTATAAATAATTAGAGTTAATTACAATTAAAATAAAATATTGTAATTGGTAAAATGATTAACTTTGAGTTGATATCTAAATTTGTTTTAAATTATGGTAAATGCCTAAGTAATATATAATAAGAGAAATTATAAATTATTAAATTTGAATTGAAAGGTGGTTTAATTAATTTAATATTAATTTATTTAATTAACGTGAAAATAGCTATTTTGGCCACTGACTAGGATTTCAATGAAACTAGTTTCATCAAATTCGTAAAGGTGAATTATTATAGGATTTAAAGTTTCATAGCGATCAGACTTATCGTTTGATCATACGGGCTCGAAACGCCTATAAATCAATTTATTAAAATCAATTGAAATCAATTTGAAATAAGCTAATTTTAACATAACTTCTTCATACGATAGAATTAGGACTTTAAACCTATTCCATTGAATTTCAAATTATCGAAAATGTCTATTTTGATATATGGGATGACCCATTTTCGTTCCGGAGACAGAACGGGCTTTTTGGATCGTTTATCGTTCAACTTCCAAATCAAATCCGATCCATTCATTTCCATTTCTGATTTGCCTACAAATTGTCCATTAAATACCCTAGCTACTTCTTATTTTCATTTGTCTGTACGTAAATTTCCTTCTCAACTCCTCATTCCAGTGGTAAACAAACCAAAAACCAAATTCCCAATTAAACTTCAAATCAAAAATTAAAACTCCTCAAACCATATCGAATTTTATATCGATTTGAAGCTCTTAATGAGTGCGAGTCAAATTTGTAGTTTTCTTTTAGATCTGGGTTTCTATGTGGCCGAAACTGGGCAATTTAATCTCGTCTATTCATTACATTTCGATCAACGTCCATTGATCGCCAAATCAATGGTACAGTTGCGTGGAGATCAGCGAGTGGAACCCATTGGAGTTGTTCGTTTGGCTGATCATCAGTCGGATCGCCGTTGATAATTCGATTTGGGATGAAACCCTTTGGTGGCGACAACCTCGATTGTGGCGATCGAAGCACGTGGCAAGGGAGGAGAGGGGTCGATTGGACGCTAGGGGTGCGATGGTGCCCTCAGATCGGGTCGACTCAACTATTGGCAGCGCAATAATGGATAAAGTAGCGGCAGCTAGGGTACTATTGCGAATGATGTTTCGGCAATTAGGGTTCTCTCAGTTGTTGAGGTGGCCGTGAGTGGTTCTTTCTTTCTTTTTTTTCTTTTTTTATTTTATTGAATTTCGATTGTCCATGTTCTAATCCTCATATCTTTTGCATACGGACTCAGATTTGGACGCAGTTTGTTTTTTCGGGATCGTATCGAAATTTCGGACATTTTGATGTTGGCTTGGTCGAATTCTGAGACTATTTGAAGTTTAGGCCCTAAATTGGATTTTAATTTGATTTAAAATCGAATGTGAGTGTTTTTACCCGCTCACAACTTCTAAAATTTCTTATGTTAGTTCAACTAAATGTATAATGTGATTGGGAATTTATTTATGGCTATTAGGTATATTCAAATTTTCTATTTCTGTTAATTCAAATTTATTTTGAATCGAATTGTCATTAATTTATTATTGAGTTAATTGCCAGTTAATTTCATGTATATAATAATTTGCTAATTGTTGATATGTACTGGTTGAATTGGATGATGATTGTGATAGATATTTGAATTTATTAGTGGATGATTGGATGCTATATTTGATTTATGAAATGCTATCGCTCTGCAAGTTCCCTTAGCTCTTGTTTAGAAAAATCACTATTGGTTGAAATGATATATACCCAAACGATCTCTAGATTAGGAAAAATCATTACGGTTGAAATGGTAGACTTGAGCGATTTTATGGATTTGTATATTAATTCGGGATTTCGATTTTAAATGATATATAACAGTAAAATTTTAAATTATGGATTAAAATGATAAATATCCGTATCACTTGACCCTAGGGTAGAGAATTATATACGGACACCGGATTGGTTAAATCAAATGATTTTTAAATCCTTAAATTTCAAATTTTTAGTTAAATGATATTTTGAAATAAAATTTGATTTATATAAAATGAATTATCATCGAAATTCAAGTTTTATGTAAAATTTGGAATTGGTTTAAAGAAAATTAAATCGAAGTTTTAAAGTTTATTTTGAAGAATAATTGAAATTTATTGGAATTGAGTTATTTAAAATCATTTGAAATATAACTTTGAAAAATGTTGAAATTGGAGTAGCTTAAATTGATATTTCAAACATGGATTGAAATTGATACAAGATTTAATAGTTTATTGAGAATTTGAGTTCAAAGGATTTTGAAATTGGGGTTTGTTTACTTGGAAATTGAAATAGTCCAATGGTTGAAACGAAGTGAATAGTCTAAATTGATATAAATTTCAAATTCATATTTTATTAGAAACCGTTTTAAGAATATATCATTTTAAAATTTCTAATTATTAAGATTTTCAAATTATTAAACTATTTTAACCTATATTAACTATATTAAATCTCTTAAGCTATTTTTTTAAACCAATTTAATTCATTTAAACTAATTAAACTATTTTAACTTATTTTAAATCCAATTAATCTATTTTAAAGCTATTTAATCTATTTTAATTATATTTAATTTATTTTAAAACCATATAACTATCTTAAATCAATTTAACAATATCTTTAATCTTAATTAAACTAATTAGTGTATTTTAACTATTTACCACTATTAAAAGCTATTTATAACTATCTAAACCATCTTTCTAAAGTTTAAACTAAATATAGTAGATGTGTTTATCTTTTAAATCCTCGATTTTAAAGTGAGTATGGTCAAATGATATTATAAACTAAGTTAGGATTTAAATTACATATTTTATTTGACTATGAAGTTTTGAAATGAGGGTTTTAAATTATTTTGAAAATATGATTTTGAAAGGAAATATGATTTCGAGAAATGATACGATTTCGAAAGTGAATATAGTTTTGAAAGTGATATGGTTTGAATTGAATATGATATTTCGATATCTATTATGAAATGGTTTTGGAAATTTAAAAGAACCATCTGGTGTGTAATAGGCGATTGGTTGTTAAGAGACTGAGATCTGATATTGTCATACTCTTTGCTAATACTGAAAACCATTTTATCAACTGTGTACGTGGTGGTGATTCCAGAAATAAAGTAGGATGGTTTGGCGAACGATTTCGATATAAGGTATGATGTGACCCTGACCCTCGTGAGTCAGCATAGATGTGATTAAAATAGAAGCCATGCTAGGCCAAGTGAGATCGCACCTCCGATCATGCACATTTCTTAGATACCATTCTATTACTTTGTGATTGATTTGGTGGCCACCCTTGATTTTATTTGGGAGTGTGTCCGAGTTGGGCAGTAGTAGCTGCTATGCATTACCACTAGTCTAAATACGCAATTGGTATATCTACCCTGGCATTGCCTCGAGTTTCGTGTTCACATGCCCTGGAGCGCCTTCTATGAGTTTATTTTGTATCATGCCTATGGAGTGCCCTCTGATAGCCCTCCAGTTTACGGAGGAATTACGGTACTGTATAGACTATGCGAATATATAACAAGGTGTTAAGGGGGATATAGGTAATGCCTTAATGCTATTTTAATATTTTATTTTACCGTAGATACTATTATAACAGCGTATTGTAGTACATAGTAGATAGTTTAACATATCACTATGAGACGGGAATCCTGAGCATCTCTTAAGTTACTGCACCCACGTTAGACACTGGACAGGAGTTGTCAAACCCCATAAACATTTCTGACGCCGTCACACGCATATTTACTATTGATTTAACTTACGTAAGTTCTTTTAATTCTGACTCAAATATTTTGTCTTTTCAATTCACTCGGGTCAGCCTGAGCATTTTAGGGTCGAAGATCTTATTTCTAGAGGACGAAGACGAAGATTTGTAGTAGTACTATTTATTATATTCTGATGCATCATGTTGTTCCACTGCATATATTTATTTATTTATTCTTATTGTCCGTAACTCTGATTCTGTATTGTATTAGCCATCAAATTTATTTGTAAACAGCTTCATGAACTATTATTTGATTATTATATTTTGTCATTCCGCTATGAGATCCTGCATTTATTTTATTTCTTTCTGTTTTTCTTATTTACCCCATAACTATCTGCCCTTTTGAATGGTTTGAGTCCGACGTGTGTATCTGCTTAAAACGTCCAAAAAGGCAGGTCGTTACAGTGGTTTTGCTTGAGGCAGCTGAGATAACTCGATATAGGACGGCGGTTGAGGTCGAGGCTGGTACGAGGGTTTAGGGACAGGGTTACGTTCGCGTTCTTGGTCAAGGTAAGTGACGCATTGACTTTTAATTTAATTTAAATTTTAAATTTCAATCGTTCTAACCATCATAACTTTCTCATACGAGCTCAAATTAACGCGCGGTTTTCTCCATTGCGATTGTATAAAAATTTCGAATGACATGGAACTGGTTTGGTTGGATTCTGACACTGTTCAATTTTGGGCCAAAATTGGATTTTAAATCGATGTTAAACCATAGGTAAGTATTTTGACCCACTCACAAACACTAAACTATCTTATGTTGGTTAAATTAAATTTACGATGTGATTAGAAATTGATCGATGGCTGTTTGGTACATTTAAATTTTCATTCCAGTTAAATTTGAATTTATATTAAATTTAATTGCTATTTTGAATTTAATTACAAGTTAAATACCTAATAATTATAACTAGTTTATTTGTTGTGATCTATTGGTTGATTTGAATGATGATTGTGACAGATGTTTAATTGTTGATATTTGGATGAGTGGATGTTATATTTATTTTATATATTGTTATCACACTGCAACTTCCCTTAGTTATTGTTAGGAAAATCACTATGGGTTGAAATGATACAAACCGAACCATTTCATAGATTAGGGGAAAATCATTATGGGTTGAAATGATAAACCCGAGCGATTTTATGGATTTGGAGAATTGTGATTCGTGATTGCAGGTTGAAATGATATGTACCCGTAAATTTAAGTTATTGCGGATTGAAATGACATATATCCATATCACTTGACCATAAGGTAGAAATTATATACGGACATCAGATTGGTTAAATTAAATGATTTCGGATCCTTAATTTTTGAATCCAGTTAAATGATATTATGAAATAAAATTTTATTTATATGAACTGAATTATTTTCAAAATCCAAGATTTTAAAATGTTGGAAATTGAAATGGGTTTAAATGAATTGTTTAAAGAATTGAAATTTAAATTATAAAGCTGAATTTTGAAATATAGATGAAATTTTCCAAAATTGAGTTATTGTAAACGTTTGAATATTTAAACTTTGAAATCTATTAAATTTGAAGTGGTTTAAATTTGTAGTTCAAACACTGATTTGAAATCGATATAAATTGAAATGGTTTTGATGAGAATTTGAATTGAAAGATTAGTATATAGTTTTGTTGATATGAAATATAGATATAGTTCGGATTTGTTGAAATGGAAGAAACAGTTTGATTTGATATTATTTTCAAATTAATTATTTTAATATAAATTGTTTAAAAATCTATTATTTGAAAAATTCAGATTATTTAAATTTTCAAACTATTTCCTATATAAACCATTTCCAACAAACAAACCATTTTATTTTAGACTACGTTAACTGTTTTAAAATCCTTAAATTATTAAAACTATTTTATACTATTATAAACTATTCCTAATATATAAACTATTTTAATCTATAACCTGTATTAATATATAAACTATTCCCAATATATAAACTATTTTAATCTATAACTTATTTTTAAAATATAAACTATTTTTAATGCATAACTATTCCAATATATAAACTTACCCAAACTATTTGAAGTTGGAACCACTATGATCTAGATTCATTTGATTTAAATGCGAATATTTATATAAGATGGTTTAACCTATTCTTATGATAATGATTTCGGAAGTGAATATTATTCTAAAGTAAATAATGATTTCAAAGGTAATATGATTTGAATATGATATTTGATCTCAATTATGAATCGGTTTTGGAAATGAAAAAGAACGAACTGGTATGAAATAAGCGTTTGGTTTTTAAAGAGACCGAGGTCAGATATTATCATACTCTCTATCAATATCGAAAACCATTTTAACAACTGTGCATGTGGTGGAGAATCCAGAATGAAGTCGGATGGTTTGGCGAATGCTACTGGAATGAAGTAAAAGAATGATGATGGATAGCCTTGACCTTCGGGTCATAATTAAAATGACTAAAGAAGGAGCCATGCCGGGACAAGTGTGGTCGCTCCCGCTATCAGACACATTTCTTCGATACCATATTTATTACTTTGTGATAGGTTTGGTGGCCACCCTCGATTTGATTATGGGACTATGTTCCAAGGTGGGTGGTGGTAGTTGCTATGCGTTACCACTAGTCCAGATCCGTAAAATGGTAGTATCCTACCTTGGGTATTGCCTCGCGTGCCTTGTCATATTTATCCTGATCGTGCCCACTATGTAACGACCCATAAATTATAGTGGTTTTAATAATTTAAATAATTGAATTTTGTGATATTTTAAATAATAAAATGTAACGACCCAATATTTTCAACCATTCGCATCCATTATAAGTGTATAGGTAGACACTCATGCCGGAATTGAATTGCTCAAAATACCGCGTTGTAAATAAAAATTTGGCAAATCTCAGAATACACAGTAAATAATAATCACAGATCACAGACACAGAGTAATAATAATGCAGCGGAAGTAAAAGAGATAGTAGTTCATGAAGCTACTATATAAATATATCAGAGTTACATAAGATACAACAGAAGAAATAAAGTACAACAGAAGTTTCAATATGATAACCAAGTACAAGATGAATAGAACAACCGAACTGAAATAGATAAGACTACATAAGCAGATAATCTCCAGCGATTCAAATCTCCAGAAGTGGAATCCAAATCTGTGAATAACTCAGGCTGACCCGAGCGTAAATAAAAATACAAACACTCGAGTCAGGACATACATACTTATACAATGTAAACCAACTCAAGTGAACTGTAGTAAAAGTACAGGTAACTTAGAAGATGCTTGGGACCGCCCATCCTCTAAGGATCCGTTAAACTATTTACTATGTAGTATATTGCGTTATATACAGTAGTGTCTAATCAGTAAAGTATAATCATATAGAAAATAGCGTTAAGGGGTTGGTGAACCTTAACGCGGTCGGATCTTTAAAACCAAAATCGTAGTGGGCTCAATATAAGGAGATGACACGGCACGCGAGGCAATACCAGGGTGGATACACCGTTTGCACTCCCGGACCGGTGGTGACGGCAAGCCAGCAGCTTCCGCCCACCTCGAAAAATACCCCCGAATCAAAGAGGCGCCACGTATCGAATCACAAAGCTAATAGAATGGTTTCCGATGGAGCATGCTCGATGAAAGGGTGCGACTCTTTGTGTAGCCCGGTATAGCTCCTGTTTTAGTCATTTATGCCAACTCACGTGAGTTGGGTCCACGTAATATACCCCGAGAACGTCGCCACCATCCTACTTCATTCTGGAATCTCCACCCCGTACACAGTTGTTAAAGTGGTTTTCGGTATTGGCCGGCTATAAGACAATATCCGATCCCGGTCTCTTTAAAAACCAATCGTTATTATAACCCGTAGTTATAACTTTAAAACAATATTTTATACTTCAAAATAAAGTATCATTTCAACCCAAATCTTTATCAAAATAAAGATTAGATCATTTCCAAACCATTTCAATATATCATCATACCATATATTTCAATTCAAATATTTATCAAAATAAATGTCAAGTCATTTCTAACCATTTCAATATATTAAATTATCATATCCTT
Source organism: Allium cepa (assembly GCA_030765085.1). Lineage (NCBI taxonomy): Eukaryota > Viridiplantae > Streptophyta > Magnoliopsida > Asparagales > Amaryllidaceae > Allium > Allium cepa. Next base: position 1,027,630,826 of record CM060937.1, on the reverse strand, counting down.
TCAAAACTTCCTTTCAAATCATTTTAATATATCAAAATATCATAACCTTTCAAAGCTTCATTTTTAAAATATCATATCTTTCAGAACTTCTTTTCAAATCATTTTAATATCAAAATATCATATCTTTCAAAACTCCATTTTTCAAATCATTTAATATCAAAATATTATATCTTTCAAAACTCCATTTTTCAAATCATTTAATATCAAAATATCATATCTTTCAAAACTTCGTTTCAAATCATTTAATATCAAAATATCATATCTTTCAAAACTTTGTTTCAAATCATTTTAATACATCAATTCGTATCTTTTCGAAACCACATTTCAATCATTTTAATATATCGAATAGTTACATTTCAAAACAAATTACTTCATTTTAAATCATAAAAATGAAGTTATTACATTTAATAATTAAATTATTAAATTCCAAAAATTTAAACTTTTCAACGTTTATTTATGCACTTAAATTTATTAAAACAATGAAAATTCAAGTGTCGCAGCATTTGGAAAATGCTACAGAAAGTTACATTCAAAACAATTCAATTTAATAAAAGACAGCATTTAAAAATGCTGTTAATTAACTTCAAATATTCAATAGAATTTCACAAACACTTTTTTTTTATTTAAATCATTTTTAACTTATAAAATCATCCATTTTCACATTCATAAGCATCATTTAATTTTTCTTAAATTCATGATTTTATAAAGTTAAGTTTGCTTTCAAAAATCAACATTTATTAGTAATTTACTTACTAAATTTCAACATTCAAATTTAAATTCATTACATTAAATTTTAACTTAACACTTAAGTTCAAATTCTCAAATATAACATAGTTTTATTTTTATTTATTTAACTAAAAATTCACTTTTAAGTCAATTTCATAAATTTCCAATTTTAGTTATATTTCAAAATTTCAACTTAAATATTCATTCAATTCACATTTCAACTTTATTAAAAATCATTAATATGATATAAAATCACTTTAAATTCATTTAAATTCAAATTATCATAAATTTATCATAATTTCATATTCAATTTAATTTCCAATTATAATTAAATCAAATTTTCCAAAATAACTTAACATTCAAAATTTACTAACTTTTTCATTAATTCATTTCACTTACAATTATTCAAAAAATCAATAATATTTTACAAAAATCCTTTTTAATTTGATTTAAATCAAAATATTTTTATATTTACATTTCTAAAATAATTTTAAATTTTTTAGAAAACATATATTAACTACGGGTCTGTATATAATTTTCTACGCTAGGTAAAGTGATACGGGTAATATATTATTTCAACCCGTAATTTACAAAAAAAAATCCGGTTTTATCATTGCAAACCCACAGTCCCAAGTAAATGAAATAAATTTAAAATCATTCAGGCCTATCATTTCAGCCCATAACAATTTTACCTTATTCTAAAGTCCGTTCAGGTATGTATCATTTCAACCCATAGTGATTTCTAATTTACAGGGAACTTGCAGTGTGATAAACTGATAAAATATACAGAATAGCATGAAATAACAGTAACATATGATATAACAGGTGTAATAACAGGTGTGAACATCATATGATAATAATATAAGCAGTTATAACATGTTAATACAGTTCTACATATTCGTAGGGTGTCAATTTACTACTTATATAAGTACATAATGTCTGGTGAGAAATACTCACATGTCACAAGCTGGAGAATGACACCAAAGCACACGATACAGACACAACGAAGGCACGACAACACTACCATGATTTGAGAGTGGAGAGACAAATATAATTGCCTTGTATACATATAAACAAAACAATTCAAAATACATAAGTTTTTCAAAGCCAAATTACACTAAATGACACTAGGAATCAAAGCCCAAAACAAAGACAAATGCTTTGCACTTGTTCTCAACTTCACATACTTCGGTTATGAACTGAAATAGCACAGCCAAGGCATGTATAAAGGTTTGGTTTGGGTCCATAGTGGTCAGCCTATCATGGTTTAAAAGTGGGGAGATTTATAGGTGCAACAAGTCAACACTACAAGGCAATTTCAAGGCAAATTCAATAATTCTATGCTACAATTTGGTTCGGCCATAAGCTCTAGGGTCATGGTCAGAGACTCATGTGGTGATGGCTGATGTGCCAGGGGGTGGTGATCAGGTCAGAGCTGCTGGTGGTGGTGGAAGTGGCGGAAAAAGGTGGATGAAGGTGATGGTACCAAAACTAGGTCAGCTTGAGTGCATAGGTGATGGATTTGTGGATTTTGATGGTGGTGCTTGCCTTGGGGTTGCTTGGCCTGCCATGGTGGTGATCTAGGGTGGATGATGATCAAGGAATAAAGTGGTGGAGGTTGGCCTAGATCTGGTTGAGGAGGAGTGGAGCCATGAAGTTGAGAATAAGTTGCAAAATCACATAGAAAAACTAGAAAACAAGAGAAGAGAAGAAGATTTTACCACATTTTTGCAAGATGGAGGCCATGATCTTTTTTTTTAGAGTTGAGAAACTTTGAAAATACATGAAAAAGATGAGAGAATGCAGCTGAAAAGAATAGAGAAAGGTACGGCCAAAATAAATGGTGTATTGATTGAAAAAGAAACGGTAAAAGAAACGGTGAAACGACTCTACGTTTCTTAGCTTTTAAAACCTTCAATGCTTCCTTTTCTTTTAAATCAAGTAAACAAAATAAACTTCAGCAAGTACATGTAAAACCGAAACAAAGTGAAAACAAATAAAAATATATAATTAAATTTAAAGAAAATATAAAAAGAATTAAGGAAATTGCTTAAAAATTGAAAACAGGGTTCAAAAATTACAATTAAAACATCAATGGCTTTGGAAAAATATCTACTTCATTTTAAAATTATTCTGAAGCAAAATTTTGAAATAAAATAATTTATTTATCATTTATAAAATAAAATAAATAATTAAATTGGAGAAAAATAGAAAAGAACTAAAGAAAATGTTTAAAAATTGAAAACAGGGCATGGAAATTACAAGAAAAATACAACTAGCTCTAGAAAAATTCCTACCTCACTTCAAAAATATTAAAATACAAAAGCATACATAAAATAACATATCAATACATATTACAATAAAATATGACAAACAAAAATAAAATTTATGCTATTTAAAATAATAAAATTGCAGAATAAACAAATTGCACTCAATATTAAAATATACATAACTTTCACAATTTAAATCCGTTTCCAACGAAAAAAAAGCAGTGTTCTTAAAATTTTATGTACTTTCATAATAAAAGATAAAATTTAAATTTTCAAACTCTAAAAAATTTAAATTAAAAGTCAAAGTTTGACTATTTTGACCAAAAATTCACTTTTTGGAAAATATTCTTTTTAGTCATGCTTTGGAATGATAATTCATATCAAAACTAAAGTTTATCATTCAAAATAAATAAAATAAGTTTTTAGATCAAAAATTAAATTAAAATAATTAAAATATACAAAAAAAATTAAATCACAAAATACAGGGTTGTTACACTCTCCCCCACTCAAAACTTTTCGTCCCCGAAAAGGAATGAGGTACAGGAAAGCACAGAAAAAGTTAGAGTGAAACAAGATTAGGACAAGATGACAAGGAGATTTAAATTATACCTAATAACTGTTGTTATAGGTAAGTTTCGCAAGGTGGAGATGATCTTTCGAAGATTCTCCAAAATTAAGAACACAAGCACGAAAAAGGTGGATCCAAAATGATTACCAAAGATTATCAAGGATTATAGAAAGATTTCTAAACGGAAACAATATAGAAAGATGTCTATACCAGTCAGTAGGAAGATAAGGATAATAAGGGCAACAAAAAGATAGTTTGAAAAACAAAATAGTGAAATAAATTTGAAAGCATGGAAATTTCATCTTACATAGAGAATAAATCTTTACACAAGTTAAATAAATCTTAACTATCCCAAATTTCATTATCTTATTATCCAATCATCTTAAATTAACAATTTTTAAAACCATGGGTTTGAAAAAAATAATCATTTATTACACTCACAATGTACTTAATAAATCTTATTCTTCTTTATTCCTAATTAAAATTAAATTTATTCCTCTCAATATATTTATCACTTATGTTAACTATGCTTACACTTATTATAACTGCTTTCTTTTGTTCTTAGTTCTTTTAACATATTTTTTTTATTGTAAGTTATTCAATTACCCTTTATTATATTTACCTCTGTTAATCGTTTTAAAATTTAAGTGTATAACATTTATTATAACCACTAAAATTTTATTTATTAAATCTTTTTATATTGTATATTATCCAATTACATTGTTAACTTCTAAAATTAAGGTAAGTTATATTTGAATGCAATTGTATTATACAAATAAACTTTCCAATTAAATCATTTCATGCTTGATATTCATCTAAAATTTTGATTGATTTTTTTTTATAATTGAAATTATTCTTTAAAATAAAATTTAAGAACTAAATTTTCGATTACATTCAAACCATTTAGAGATAAGTAATAATATATACATAATATGTCAAATCAAATTTCAATCATATATCTATATATATTAAAATCAAGTCATATTTTAGAAATTCAAATCAATTAAATTTCCCAAAACAAAGCTGTAGCAAGACTACAGGGCGGTCTCTTCACTTGAAACTCGAAAATGAACGTCGATGATGTCGCGATCATCACCGAAGTTATTTTCCAGCGATAAAGAGAAGAGCACTTTAAAATTCTTTGGAAACAAAAATTCTACTTGAAAATACTTTACGTAGTATATCCCTTTTTTTTAAACTTTAAACCAAAGTTCGAAATAATCGGAATTTAAATTCTCAAATTCTTGTTTTAAATTCATTTCAGTTCCCAAATAAATTTATAAACAACTATTTATAGATTCATTTATAGAACAATAAATGATAAATCAAGTATTATCACTTCAAATAATCAATTTAAATCAGTTTATTAAGTTTCATAAATTTACTTATATATCAAAATTTTATTTCATTAACCAAATTTTAAATAATATTGTGTCAGTTTGTTCTGTCAAAGTGTTTTGGAAATCTTATCGATAGCGGTGATCAGACGAATCGATCAGAAACCCAACTCAACATCAACAACTCAAACAACACAATATATAAACAAAACATAGATTTACAAGTACAATTCAAAATGTTTGGAAGAATAGATTGGAAACAAAAGACAAGATGATTAAATAACAAAACAATGAGGTGGATAAGCTTAAATAAATCATGGGCAACATTTACCGGGTCAACCGTAGCTTAAAGAATAAGATCAATGTGGATTTTTCTAGGGTAAATCTACATTCAATCTCAATAGATAAAGTTTGGAATAACAAAAGATATTAGCATCTAAACCAAGGATAGATATAAATCTCTGGTGAATCGATGCTAATTGTAAAGGCGTTTCACCCCTTTACAATTCAATTTTAGAGATTGGCGGGACCGCCAACTCATTATAAAGATCATTTTGAAGTGGAGTTATGGGATACTCCAGAATCAAAATAAGATGAATAGTGAAGGACACGAATGGATTTTAGAACCGCAGGGAACGTTCCAAAATTCAAAGGGATCGAGTCAAAAAGGAAGAGATTCAAACTCGAATGAAAGTGATTCTGTAAATACATTCACTCCATATGCTGAGTTTGCCTAGAGCTACCAAAGCTCTGATACCAACTGTAACGACCCGATATTTTCAACCATTCGCATCCATTATAAGTGTATAGGTAGACACTCATGCCAGAATTGAATTGCTCAAAATACCGCGTTGTAAATAAAAATTTCGCAAATCTCAGAATGTACAGTAAATAATAATCACAGATCACAGATACAGAGTAATAATAATGCAGCGGAAGTAAAAGAGATAGTAGTTCATGAAGTTACTATATAAATATATCAGAGTTACATAAGATACAACAGAAGAAATAAAGTACAACCGAAGTTTCAATATGATAACCAAGTACAAGATGAATAGAACAACCGAACTGAAATAGATAAGACTACATAAGCAGATAATCTCCAGCGATTCAAATCTCCAGAAGTGGAATCCAAATCTGTGAATAACTCAGGCTGACCCGAGCGTAAATAAAAATACAAACACTCGAGTCAGGACATACATACTCATACAATGTAAACCAACTCAAGTGAACTGTAGTAAAAGTATAGGTAACTTAGAAGATGCTTGGGACCGCCCATCCTCTAAGGATCCGTTAAACTATTTACTATGTAGTATATTGCGCTATATACAGTAGTGTCTAATCAGTAAAGTATAATCATATAGAAAATAGCGTTAAGCGGATGGTGAACCTTAACGCGGTCGGATCTTTAAAACCAAAATCGTAGTGGGCTCGATATAAGGAGATGACACGGCACGCGAGGCAATGCCAGGGTGGATACACCGTTTGCACTCCCGAACTGGTGGTGACGGCAAGCCAGCAGCTTCCGCCCACCTCGAACAATACCCCCGAATCAAAGTGGCGCCACGTATCGAATCACAAAATTAATAGAATGGTTTCCGATGGAGCATGCTCGATGAAAGGGTGCGACCCTTTGTGTAGCCCGGTATAGCTCCTGTTTTAGTCATTTATGCCAACTCACGGGAGTTGGGTCCACGTAATATACCCCGAGAACGTCGCCACCATCCTACTTCATTCTGGAATCTCCACCACGTACACAGTTGTTAAAGTGGTTTTCAATATTGGCCGGCTATAAGACAATATCCGATCCCGGTCTCTTTGAAAACCAATCGTTATTATAACCCGTAGCTATAACTTTAAAACAATATTTTATACTTCAAAATAAAGTATCATTTCAACCCAAATCTTTATCAAAATAAAGATTAGATCATTTCCAAACCATTTCAATATATCATCATACCATATATTTCAATTCAAATATTTATCAAAATAAATATCAAGTCATTTCTAACCATTTCAATATATTAAATTATCATATCCTTTCAAAACTTCCTTTCAAATCATTTTAATATATCAAAATATCATAACCTTTCAAAGCTTCATTTCCAAAATATCATATCTTTCAGAACTTCTTTTCAAATCATTTTAATATCAAAATATCATATCTTTCAAAACTCTATTTTTCAAATCATTTAATATCAAAATATCATATCTTTCAAAACTCCATTTTTCAAATCATTTAATATCAAAACATCATATCTTTCAAAACTTCGTTTCAAATCATTTAATATCAAAATATCATATCTTTCAAAACTTCGTTTCAAATCATTTTAATACATCAAAATATCGTATCTTTTCGAAACCACATTTCAATCATTTTTATATATCAAATAGTTGTATTTCAAAACAAATTACTTCATTTTAAATCATAAAAATGAAGTTATTACATTTAATAATTAAATTATTAAATTCCAAAAATTTAAACTTTTCAATGTTCATTTATGCACTTAAATTTATAAAAACAATGAAAATTCAAGTTTCGCAGCATTTGGAAAATGCTACAGAAAGTTCCATTCAAAACAATTCAATTTAATAAAAGACAGCATTTAAAAATGCTGTTAATTAACTTCAAATATTCAATAGAATTTCACAAACACTTTTTTCTATTTAAATCATTTTTAACTTATAAAATCATAATTTTCACATTCATAAGCACTTAATTTTTCTTAAATTCATGACTTTATAAAGTTAAGTTTCCTTTCAAAAATCAATATTTATTAGTAATTTACTTATTAAATTTCAACATTCAAATTTAAATTAATTACATTAAATTTTAACTTAACACTTAAGTTCAAATTCTCAAATATAACATAGTTTTATTTTTATTTACTTAACTAAAAATTCACTTTTAAGTCAATTTCATAAATTTCCAATTTTAGTTATATTTCAAAATTTCAACTTAAATATTCATTCATTTCACATTTCAACTTTATTAAAAATCATTAATATGATATAAAATCACTTTAAATTCATTTAAATTCAAATTATCATAATTTTATCATAATTTCATATTCAATTTAATTTCCAATTATAATTAAATCAAATTTTCCAAAATAACTTACATTCAAAATTTACTAACTTTTTCATTAATTCATTTCACTTACAATTATTCAAAAAATCAATAATATTTTACAAAAATCCTTTTTAATTAGATTTAAATCAAAATATTTTAAGATTTACATTTCTAAAATAATTTTAAAATTTTTAGAAAACATATATTAACTACGGGTCTGTATATAATTTTCTACGCTAGGTAAAGTGATACGGGTAATATATCATTTCAACCCGTAATTTACAAAGAAAATCAGGGTTTTATCATTTCAACCCCACAGTCCCAAGTAAATTAAATTAATTGAAAATCATTCAGGCCTATCATTTCAGCCCATAACAATTTTCCCTTATTCTAAAGTCCGTTCGGGTATGTATCATTTCAACCCATAGTGATTTCTAATTTACAAGGAACTTGGAGTGTGATAAACTGATAAAATATACAGAATAGCATGAAATAACAGTAACATATGATATAACATGTGTAATAACAGGTGTGAACATCATATGATAATAATATAAGCAGTTATAACATGTTAATATAGTTCTACAGATTCGTAGGGTGTCAATTTACTACTTATATAAGTACATAATGTCTGGTGAGAAATACTCACATGTCACAAGCTGGAGAACGACACCAAAGCACGCGATACAGACACAACAAAGGCACGACAACACTACCATGATTTGAGAGTGGAGAGACAAATATAATTGCCTTGTATACATATAAACAAAACAATTCAAAATACATAAGTTTTTCAAAGCCAAATTACACTAAATGACACTAGGAATCAAAGCCCAAAACAAAGACAAATGCTTTGCACTTGTTCTCAACTTCACATACTTCGGTTATGAACTGAAATAGCATAGCCAAGGCATGTATAAAGGTCTAGTTTGGGTCCATAGTGGTCAGCCTATCATGGTTTAAAAGTGTGGAGATTTATAGGTGCAACAAGTCAACACTACAAGGCAATTTCAAGGCAAATTCAACAACTCTATGCTACAATTTGGTTCGGCCATAGGCTCTAGGGTCATGGTCAGAGACTTAGGTGGTGATGGCTGATGTGCCAGGGGGTGGTGATCAGGTCAGAGCTAGTGATGGAAGTGACGGAAAAAGGTGGATGAAGGTGATGGTACCATAACTAGGTCAGCTTGAGTGCATAGGTGATGGATTTGTGGATTTTGGTGGTGGTGCTTGCCTTGGGGTTGCTTGGCCTGCCATGGTGGTGATCTAGGGTGGATGATGATCAGGGAATAAAGTGGTGGAGGTTGGCCTAGATCTGGTTGAGGAGGAGTTGAGCCATGAAGTTGAGAACAAGTTGCAAAATCACATAGAAAAACTAGAAAACAAGAGAAGAGAAGAAGATTTTACCAAATATTTGCAAGATGGAGGCCATGATTTTTTTTTTAGGGTTGAGAAGCTTTGAAAATATGTTAAAAATATGAGAGAATGCAGCTGAAAAGAAAAGAGAAAGATACGGCCAAAATAAATGGTGTATTGATTGAAAAAGAAACGGTAAAAGAAACGGTGAAACGACTTTACGTTTCTTAGCTTTTAAAACCTTCCATACTTCCTTTTCTTTTAAATCAAGTAAAACAAAATAAAATTCAGCAAGTACATCTAAAACCGAAACAAAGTGAAAAATAATAATAATATATAATTAAATTTAAAGATAATATAAAAAGAATTAAGGAAGTTGCTTAAAAATTGAAAACAGGGTTCAAAAATTACAATTAAAACATCAATGGCTTTGGAAAAATATCTACTTCATTTTAAAATTATTTTGAAGCAAAATTTTGAAATAAAATAATTTATTTATCATTTCTAAAATAAAATAAATAATTAAATTGGAGAAAAATAGAAAAGAACTAAAGAAAATGTTTAAAAATTGAAAACAGGGCATGGAAATTACAAGAAAAATACAACTAGCTCTAGAAAAATTCCTACCTCACTTCAAAAATATTAAAAGACAAAAACATAAATAAAATAAAATATCAATACATATTACAATAAAATATGAAAAATAAAAATAAAATTTATACTATTTAAAATAATAAAATTGCAGAATAAACAAATTGCACTCAATATTGAAATATACATAACTTTCACAATTTAAATCCGTTTCCAACGAAACAAAAAGCAGTGTTCTTAAAATTTTATGTACTTTCATAATAAAAGATAAAATTTAAATTTTCAAACTTTTAAAAATTTAAATTAAAAGTCAAAGTTTGACTATTTTGACCAAAAATTCACTTTTTGGAAAATATTCTTTTTAGCATGACACCGGAATATTGGACTCGATTAGCTAGGGGCTAATAGCTAATTTATAGGGTGCGACCCTTTCCCTGTCCCATCTGGTATTCTAATATCTGAGTTATTTTACTTAGGGTCATATACCCTGAAAATTTTCCTTGGAAAACTTTTCTTTCATATTGATTTAAACCTTTTAATCATACTTAAAGGAAAATATTCTCTATGCTTTACTCAAATAACCTGCCATGTTATATACACTTTACACAAAAACCATTGAAAGTGCCCCTTTTGAAACCATTGAAAGTACTCCTTTTGATACAAGTAAATCCTTAGGTCGAGAGGCCAAAACATACCTTTTGAAAACATTCTTAATAAACCTTTTGAAAACATTGAGAAACCTTTCTTTCAAAAGCTTTAAAACCTTAGACACCCTCTTATCAAAACACTATAAACATTGCAACCATCCATTTAAAACATTTCGAAACCATTGGGGAACCATCCTTTCGAAACCATTATCTTATACTTTTTGAAAGCAATAAATCCTTTTTATAAAATCAAACCACTCGAAAGCATTTGGGTTCAAACCAAACACGTGGACTAACTTTTTGATACCATTTAAAACTATTCCTTCGAAACCATTGGGTTTAACTTTCAATAGAACAGAGGGTCTTAAAACAACTAAGTCGAAAGCACTCTTCCAAAAGCTATTTCCTAAGAAAGAATTGATGGTGTCGAAACCAGTCCTTCGAAAGCATTGGAGAAGTGGCTAAGTTTTATAAACAAAGTAACCCTTTCAAAACAATTTTCTTCAAAAGGTGGAAGCAACAGCAAGGGGTTTCAGCCCCTTCGAAAGCATTTACTTAAAACAAAAGGTCTAACCTCTTTCAAAACCATTCCTTAAAACCTTTTAAGCAAGTTGAAGTCTATCTAAATCAAAAGCATCCTTTTCGAAAGCAAAGCAAGCACATTTTCTTTTAAACACAAAGTAAGGCTTCGACCCCTTCGGAACCCATTGTTTCGACTACATACCTTTCGCCTTAGTCCAATTCGCTGCATACCAAGTCTTTGATACCATGCGCATTGGTTCCGATGGTGATGGAGGCAGAAGTAAGGCGTCGAAGGCTAGGTGCCGAAAACATATAAAAAGCATGTAAAATCTTATTTTTAACATTATAAAGTAATTCTTTCGAACTAACCTACCTTATTTGTCAAATATGATTGGTTGCTTCTTTCTTTTCTAAAAGTGCTGTCAAAATTTCAGAAATAAAAAAAATTAAATTATTTACAAAATGCCCCTTCTCCCTTTATAAATATATAAAACATTTAAGTCCCATACCATAAATAATTTTATATACTTATTAAAACACTTAGAAAAATTGTACAAAATTTTTCATAAATCATTTTTAATATGTTTTCTAACATATACTATTGTTGACCCAAAACATACATATATTAGCCGTAATTATTTTTAAACCCAAATATACATTTTCTTCACTAGAAAATTAATATTAAATCCACATTAATTCAAGAAATTATGAAAATTGAAACACATCTCTAAAATATTATTTCTGATCATATACTAAAATCGCAAGGAATTTTGATGTCATTTAATAGAGTTTTCGCTTTAAGACATATCACAGAATCTGTATAAATTAGCATAAATCATCAACAAGCATATATATCCAATTTAACAATCAAAAATATGGAAAAACCTTACAAAATGATCGGATTTAATATAAAATCTAAATCAATTAAAAACATGAGATGTAGTTATTATTCACCTTAGCTTTGTGATTATGTTGTTGAGGTTTGATCTCAGATTAAGTTGATTAAGCTTCCTCTTGATTCTTGCTTTATCTTCTACTTGATTTTCCTTAATGGTGGTTGGCCTCTCTTATATTTATTTTTTGTTTTGAACATATAAAACGAATGTGGTTTAGGGTTTAGGGTGTAAGAATATACTTTATTCCTATATTACCCTTGTCTACTACCCTAACTTAATTCATTTTAATTTTCTTAGTTCATTATCTCAAATAGGCATGGCTACCCTTCTATTAATCATAAATCTCAATCCCCTAATCATTACATTATTTTATTTAATTTAACTAATTAAATATCCTAAAAATGTTACTCAAAATTAGGGTCGTTATGGACTGCTCTCCTTAAGGAATTTCGTCCTCGAAATTAAGATAAAGTACACATACAAATCAATCACAAAGGTAAAATATGCCATCAAACAAATCAGGATAAGCATCACTAATCCTGCTCTTGGTCTCCCAAGTACAGTCTCTCTTATCGTTGCTCCATTGGACTTTAACTAATCTGACTTTCTTTTTCCTTAGCGTTTTCTCATCTCTCGCGACTATGCAAACTGGCTTTCCAACTATAGTCAAATTTGGCAACTAAGTCCTCTAATGCAGTCGGTGATTTAGTAGTTTCTAGGTCTCCACTCTTTCTCAGATGAGAAATATGACAAACATCGTGGACTCCTGCCAAACTGTTCGGTAACTATACTCTATATGCGAGTTTCCCGATTCTCTCTACAATTGAAAATGGTCCTACAACTCTCGGAGCCAATTTTCCTGATTTCCCGAATCGATTACACCGTTAATCGATGATACCTTAATAAAAACATGATCTCCAAAAGAGAACTCTAAGTCTTTCCATCTTCTATTAGCATAACCCTTCTTCCTAGACCGAGCTTCCTTTAACCTTGCCCTAATCAACTCAATTTTCTCTGCATATTGGAGATTTGCATGGCCTTCCATACAAAGCTTCAAACGGTGTCATCCCTATACTAACCTGATAACTGTTGTTATATAAGAACTCGACTAAGTTTAGATGGTCTTCCTATGATCCTCCAAAATTTAATACACAAGCTCGTAACAAATCTTCCAAGACTTGTTAACTCCTTCTATTTTCCATCAGTCTGCGGATGGTAAGTGGTGATCATCTTGAGCTTAGTACCTAAATCTCCAATAGATTTTTTCAAAACTCGCTAGTGAATAATGAATCTCTATCACTTACTATACTACTAGGAATTCCATGAAGTCTAACTATATTATTCATGAATAACTTAGCTAAAAGACGTGCCATCCTAGTTGACTTGACTAGAATGAAATAGGTACTTTTGGTTAACCTATCCGCCATGACCCATATACTTTCATTTCCTCTGTTAGATCTTGGCAGCCCGTCTATTAAATCCATAGAAATAGACCATAATGGGATATCTAATGGCTGAAATAACCCATTTGGTTTATGATGTTCGACTTTTACCTATTGACAGTTCAGACACTACTTCACCATAAGTCTACATCCCTCTTCATACCATCCCAGAAGAAACTCCTCTTCATGTCCTGATACATATTTGTTCCTCCCGAATGAATAATGAACTTTAAATGATGGCATTCCTCAAAAACTTCCTTTCTAATGCTTTCTACATTCGGAACACATAATCTTCCTTTCTTTCTCAACGACCCCTTCTGGTCTATACTGAAGTCCTTTAAGTCATCACTCTCTATTCCATCCCTTAACCTTCTAATCCACTTAGCTAATACTGGATCCTTTGCTTGCTTTGAAGTAGTCCTTTCGAACATAACTGGTTGGACTTCTAAGCATGCCAACATAGCAGTCTCCTTACTAGATCTAGCTTCTGATCCCCACTGCACTCTATATGTCATTAACGCTTCCAAATTTTTCACTCAACTACATTGCTAATACTGCATTCTGATGTTTTCTGCTAAGTGCATCTGCAACCTTGTTTCCTTTTCTCGATGTGTACTCAATTCCAAAGTCATAAGCAACTATAAATTCTAAACATTTTTGATGTCTCATATTCATGTAACACCCTTAATTTTTGTTTAGCATTATTAAAGATATTTAATTAGATAAATAAAATAGAATAGTGTGGTCGATTGAGGAGTTTAGATTTAATTGTCAATTAGATTGGCCACGGCTAAACTAATGAATGTATAAGTATGGTATATAATATATAAGTTAAGAAAATAAGAGGAAGGCAACATGGGAATGCCACACCCATATACCTTCAAACCCTCCCTTATTCTTACCTACCATTTCATAAATCAAAATACACATAAAAAAGGAGTTATAGCCAGCCATTAAGACACCTTAGAAGATTAAAAAAACTTGGAAGATCTAAGAGATAAAGCTAGAAGATTCAAGCTAGGGAAAATTTCAAACTCCGGCAACTAAATCAACATGAATAATAGTGTAAATCATCTCATTTTTCCTTGTTTTGGTTCAGTTATGGATAGTAACTGAATGTATTTTGATATGTTGATCATGTTTGGATCTAATAATCAATGTTTGGATAGAATAATGATTGATGGTGATTTATTGGAATTTTTATGGAATTAAAATGATGGGTTTTAAAGTAAAAACCTTACTAAATGACCGCCAAACGACTTGATTTTTGGATATGTTATGTAAAACATAATTTTGGAGATGGTTTCTTAATTTCATAATTTTCAAAGTTAATAGGAATATTTTATGAATTTCCTAATGTGAAAAAGGCATTTATTTAGGGGTTTAATTATTAAAAATAATATTATAATGAATATTGCTTCGAAATTTTTATGTGTTGTAGGAAATATTAGTTTAGATTTTTGATGAATTTTTGGCATTTTTCTCAAGTGATTTTGATTCATTAAGAATTTTCTAACCTAAAATAGCTTAATAATTATATTAAAATATTAATATAATTAATTGTTTTGAAAATAATTTTGGAAATAATAAAATCTAATCTATAGCAGTTTTCTATAAAGAAAGTGTTAAAATATGTCATTAACCAATAAAAATTTAACAAAGAATAGAAGTTGGTGAAAAGAATATACTTTAATTAGAAAAATAACAGTTTTAAAGTTATTTACGACTCTGCCATTCGACTTTGTCGAAAGCACCTTTTGACTGCATCATTTTGCAGCAGTACAGGACCCTTCAGTAGCATTTTCGGAAGCACCTTTGGACCTGGTCGAAAGCATCTTTTGACTGCATCATTCTACAGCAGTTTTGGACCATTATATAGTATTTTCAGAAGCACCTTTCGACTGCGTCATTCTGCAGTAGTTCTGGACCCTTCTAAATCAATTTTGGAAGCACCTTTCGACAGCGCACTTTCGCAGCATTTTTGGACTTTTCTGTTGCATTTCGAAAGCAACTTTCGGCTCGACCGAATGCACCTTTCGACTCGGTCGAAAGCTCTTCTTTGATAGTAGTTGTAAAATATAGTGGAAGCTCTTTAGTAGTAGTTTTCACCAGCTTTGTTTGCGAATTTCAAATAGGCATAACGTTCTAAAGCCCATTTTTCAATTGTAACCACTCTACGGAAAGGAAAACCATCATTTGAGCACAATGGAATATGTTAGATACTTTAATTATACACCTATAAAATGTTATAGATAAAACAATTTTTTAAATTTTCGAAGGACTAGATTTCTTTGCTTTCGAATATGTTTGCTTTGTTTTCTTTGCCTTCAAAGGGGATACTTTCAAAGGGGTTGTAAAATTGTTCTCTTCGAACCAAATTTTCCACTTTCGAAGGGGACACTTTCAACTGGTTTCGAAGCTAAGCTTCTAAATTTAAATGTTAATACTCTAATATATTCGAAAGGTTTTGAAAGTTATAATTTAGAGTATTAAAAGGCAGGAGCCTAATTTTTTTAAGAGCTTTCGAAGGAGGTTATCCTATGAAGTCGAAAGCTAGGTTTCGAATGTATTAAAAGGTTTTATGACCCTAACTCTATTTTTAAAGGAAAAACCCATGGCTATGTTAAAGGAGTTTTTACAATGGTTTAAGAAGAATCTATCTTTGATAAATAAAACCCATAGGAGTGGTATTGCTATGTTGTTATATTGCTTCTCCTAATATGAATATATTCACTTTATAATAGACCCGTAACTGCATTTTGGGGGGAAATGGTAGGAGAACCAACTAGGTTAACCCGGTAGTGATTATAAATTGAATAAACTCCTGAATGAGTAGAATTGAAACCAGGAGGTCAGGAAGAAAACAATATAGGATGCTTAAATGTAAAGGAAAGATATTGGCAGGGGATAATAGGCTTACAGTAATCCTATGAAAAATGTATGATATTGGCAGAGGCCAATAGGTTCATAGTTATCCCATGAAAACTATGTATAAAAGAGGATGTCAGACAGACAGGTTCATAGTTAGCCCATGAAAGCTATGTATAAAAGAGGATGTCAGACAGACAGGTTCATAGTTAGCCCATGAAAGCTATGTGTGAATGAAGATGTCAGATAGTCAGGTTCATAGTTAGCCTATGAAAACTATGTGTAAATGAAGATGTCAAATAGACAGGTTCATAGTAAGCTCATGAAAACTATGTAATTGAACATGGAGTCCATAAATATTTAATCGGTTATTAGTCAGCCCATGAAAACTAATTAGTAGTAATCCTAGAAACTATAATTGAGACAAATAGTCAGAATGAATAGGGATGGGTAATCTAGATTTGATTTTCTTGTTTTTCATATCATCATAATGTTTTGAAATACTATGTTTTTAAGCATTGTGGATGCAGGTGCATAATGTATAGTTTTATAAATGTTTTAGGATGCTAGTGAGGGAAAAATTCATTCCGCTAAGCTGTGTGGTATCAGTAGATTTCCAAATGATTTGATATGATAGACTATTATTCAGACTATACTTTATGTCTTACTCGAAGATTTTGTTTTCCCCTTAAACTCTCGAGTATTCAATTGATTTTAAGTAGTTTGAAATTTAGGGTTTTCAGGTTCTCTTCTTAGACGAATAAAGCTTCTGGAGGCATGTAGGAGGCATACAGTTATTTAGAGATACTTTTTCCAATATGTGTTTTTATTTGTAAAGGCATATTTATTGGCCTTATTATATACTCTGATCTACTAATGGTGCATCTTCATATGTCTCTCTTGGTGTATGTGTAATAATTATATTTTGCTGAACGTGATTAACGTTTTTGGGATTATGTAATGAACATCAAATGTTTTGAATGGAACGTGGAAAAGTGTTTTTGAATTGTTATTTTTTTCATATTTCTATGATCTATGTATCAGTGAATCTAGCACCACCGTATTTGGTCACCAAAGATTAATAACTATGGATGAAAGCAGCATCTGTACCCGTTAGTTTTAGGCCTCCATGTAGGAGGATGTTACAAGTTGGTAACAAAGCATAGGCTTATGAAACTTAAAAAGAAAAGTAAAACCTAAAAGATTTTTGAAACATAATCCAAAAAATGTGAAAATATGATTGGGGTTTGGTTTAACATTATAGTAACATATTTTTGTATTTGCTATATATATATATATATATATATATATATATAAGTATGTATTCCCCTCTCTCTTAGACCATTCTTCTGTATCGTACTTAGGCTCGTATGTAGACTTATGAGAAAGAGGATATGGAAGCTGGAAACGAAAGAGGAAATCTAGGTAGAGGAAGCACTATAACCAACGGAAATGCTCGACCTAATACCAGGAGGAATCAAGGTCGATAGGCCAATGTTAATCCAATCGCTAAAGCCAATATAGGTGTTGGAAATCCACCAATAGATGCGAGGATGTATATCAGTTGTTGGCTAATCTTTTGCAAGCTGGAGCTGCTAGTAATATTGGTGGAGTTAATCATGTAGTTCCAGTTAGTTATAATTATGCTAGATTGAGCAGAGACTACACTAGTCTAGGTGGAAAGCCTTTTCTTGGAATAGAGGATGCTGTTGAAGTTGAGAACTGGCTTTTGAATTGTGAAAGGATCTTTACAGATTTAGGCTTGGATGTTGGAGAGAAGAGAAGGTTAGCCTCTAGACAGTTGCAAAGGTTAGTGCTTCACTGGTGGAACAGTGTGACTGTCGAAGTTTCGAAAGAAGAGCTGACATGGGATGATTTTAGAAGGAGGTTTGAGCATAGGTTTTTATCTAAAGTTGCCAAGTTGGCACTGGTAAGGAAGTTCACGGATCTTACTCAAGGAGATATGTCAGCGATCGAGTACGTTGCCATGTTTGATGAGCTGTCTTGATATGGTTAGGCTTTGGTATGCACTGATATCAGGACGAATGAGAAATTTATTTATGGACTAAGGCCAGAGCTAGGTAGAATGACTATGACTCATATTAGAGAGCCTTGTCATGTAGTGGTGGATGCTTGCTGTGTCTATTAGCGAGAAACCCGTTGAGTCCTAGGACCCTGGGGGAAAGAAAAGGAAATTATTCAAGAAGAAAGGAGACAGGAAAGGTGTGCTGCTAAGAAGGCAAAGGCTGATTTAGTGTGTTATAAGTGTGACAAGAAGGGCTATTATACCCGCGAGTGTAGAATTGGTAAAGGAAAGAAGTTTGTAGAGAAGAAGAATGTGAAATGCTTCAACTATGACCAAGTTGAGCATTATATGAGCCAGTGTCCAGAGCTAGTCGGACAGAGGGAACGTGTTTGCTATTAGACCACCGTCTTCTTCTAGACCTACTGCCACAGAGAAAGGGAAAACTGTGATGGAAGGTACACTTTTGGTTCAGGGTATACTTGTTAGAATACTTTTTGATATGGGTGCATCACACTTATTTATATTACAGTATTTGGTTGATATGTTATGTATAGAACCCACATACCTTGTTATCTCCTTAAAGGTTGCAAATCCAATAGAATGGAATGCAACTCTTGGGATGAGATGTGACCAACTAGAACTTGATTTGTTAGGTCATAAGTTTGCATGAAGTTTGTATGTCTTTGATATCGTAGATTTCAGGATCATTTTGGATATGGATTGGTTGGTTAAGTATGGGGCTAGGATATTTTGCCAAGATCGAGAATTATCATTGAGGCACCCAGATAGTCATAACCGAATCATTATCTCTGTGGAGAATTCTAGTAACAGTATTATGCTTTGTTAAGTGCCATGGAGGTATGAGATAAGCTTAGTCAGGTTTGTGTAGCAAGAGAATTTGCATATGTATTTGATCCGGTCATTGGATTACAAAAGAAATGAGCTGTAGAGTTTCGGATAGACCTTGTACCGGGAGCTGAACCTGTCAGTAGACCACCTAGTAGAATGACAGCGACAGAGATGAAGGTGCAGCTAGTGGATCTTGGGGGAAGAAATTTTATTATACCAAGCAGTTCGTCTTGTGTATCGGCCACGGTGTTCGTAAAGAAACCCGATGGGTCATTAAGGATGTGCATCAACTATCGTAAGTTAAATGAAAGGACGATCAACAATAGGCCTCTATCGAGGATAGATGATCTATGTGATCAGTTAAGTGAAGCCAGAGTGTTTTCCTAATTGGATTTGGCAACGGGGTTCCATCTGTAGCGAGTGGCGGAGGATAACATTCCTTTGATGGCATTTCAGACTAGATATGGTTCATATGAGTAGTTGTGATGCTATTTGGATTGACAAATGCACCTGCTTTATTCGTTGATTTGATGAACAGGGTTTTTCGAAAGCACTTGGATAGGTTCGTGTTGGTATTCATAGATGACATTTTAGTATACTAAAAAGATTAAAGAGAGCATGAGATTCATCTTAGAGTGGTGATGGAGACGCTGAGGCAGAATCAGTTGAAGGCTACATTTTCCAAGTGTCATTTTTGGAAGATAGAGATAAATTTCTTGGTCATGTGGTTTTAGAGGAAGGATTGTCAGTTTATTCAGTTAAGATCAAGGCAGTTAACAATTGGAAGAGACCGGGGACGGTGACCAAGATCTGGAGTTTTCTTGAAATTGTTGGCTATTATCGAAGATTCGTTAAGGATTTCTCGCGGATAGCAGCACCTTTGACTAAGTTGATCAGGAAGGATGTGAAGTTTGTTTGGTCCAACAAATGTGAGGAAGGGTTTTTTAAGTTAAAACATTTGTTAACCAATGCGCTAGTGTTAGTAGCTCCAGATGGTAACTAAGGGTTGGTATTATACACTGATGCATGTGGGATTGGATTGGGACTCTGTATTGATGCAAAGGGGCAAGGTTATTGCTTATGCATCAAGGCAGCTTAGATCGCACAAAGTTAGATATCCTACTCATGACTTAGAGTTAGTTGCGGTGATATTTTCCTTGATGATTTGGAATCATTATCTCTTAGGGGAGAGATTTGAGTTATATAATGATCATAAGTCATTAAAGTATTTATTCTCTCAGAAGGAGTTAAATATGAGACAGCAAAGATGGCTGGAGTTTTTGGTTGCTTATAATTTCGGTATAAAGTATACTCTTGGGAAAGGATATAGGGTAGCAGATGCTCTTAGTAGAAAGCATCAGAATATGGTGTAACGATGTTGGCAAAATGGAACGATCTAGAAGATTTAGCCAGTTATGGTGTAAAATTGAGTTCTACTACTAGTTCTAATCAAGGTACTGCCATGTTTAGACAGACCAGCTTATAGCATTTCAAGCTTCGATCGTATGGAGTCTAATCTTCTCCTTCACGAGGCTTACAAAGCTCGCCTTCTAAAGAAGCTGAGATCTATGGTTTGCTTTGTTTCCCTATTGCGCTAATGCAGACGACCCACGCCTATTAGGAAATTCGACCAGTGTTGATCGAGAGAATTGCTTCTAAACAAAGGGAAGACCCAGTTTTAGCCGAGAGGATTACAAGACTTGAGAAAGGATCCGAGGTTGATGACCTAAAAGATTTTAGTCTTGACGAAAGAGGATGGTTGAGAAAGAAGGGATGATTATGCTTTCCGAATATAGAGAACTTAAGGAGGGATGTTCTAGAGGAAGGCCATCGATCGAAGTTTACGATTCATATTGGAGGAACTAAAATGTATCAAGATATGAAGAGGACCTTCTATTGGGAAGGCATGAAGAGAGATGTTGGCTTGTGGGTTAGGCAGTGTGTAAACTTATCAACAAGTAAAGGCCAAACATTAGAAGCCAAGTGGGTTGCTTCAACCTTTAGAGATTCCAGTATGGAAACGGGACTCGATATCCATGGATTTTATAGATGGGTTGCCAAGGTCAAGGAGAGGAAATGAGATTATATGGGTTACAGTGGACATGATAACCAAGAGTTCCCATTTTATTCCAATAAAGTTGACCGGGATGACACCTGTTTTAGCAAAGTTGTTCATGAAGAACATAGTTCGACTTCGTGGGATTCCTAGTAGCATAGTCAGTGACATGGATGCATTATTCACTTACGAATTTCGGAGGAGTCTACAAGAGGTATTAGGTACAAAGCTAAAGATGAGTATAACTTATCACATGGGAAGATAGAGAGAGTCAACAAGGTACATGAGGACTTGTTAAGAGCTTCTATATCGGACTTTGGTGGATCTTGGGAGGACCACCTACATTCGATTGATTTTTCCTATAATAATAGTTATCGGACTAGTATAGGCTGGTGCCTTTTGAACTTTGTATGGAATACCATGCAAATCACCAGCATGTTGGTTAGAGACTGGAGAAAGATTGGTCTTAGGTCCGGATTTAGTTAGAGAGTCATCAGAAAAGATTGAGTTAATCTGAAGACGGATGAAGGAAGCTCAATCCAAGCAGAAGAGTTACGTAGATAAGAGGCGTAAAGACCTAGAGTTTCCAGTGGGAGATAAGGTTTTCATTAAATTATCACCAAGGTAGGGTGTGGTATGGTTTGGAAAGCTGGAAAAGTTGGCCCCGAGATATATAGAACCATTCCATATTTTAGAAAGGATTCAAAAGCTCGCTTGCAGAGTAGAGTTGCCGAGCAATATGTCAGGTGTCCACAATGTATTCCATGTGTCTCATCTTCGCAAGTATGTGCATGATGTGAAGGCTACCATTCCATAAACAGAGTTGGATGACTTAGTAGTAGAGCCTAATTTGACTTTTGTTAGACAATCAGTTTGGGTTGTAGTGAGAAATGAAAAAGATTGAGGACCAAGACAGTCAAGTCGGTGAAAGTTCAGTGGAGCGATAACGTAAAGGACTGTACTTGGAAAACAGAAGACATGACTAGTGATACTTATCATTGGCTGTTATGAGGGTATGTTCTATATTAGTTTTATATAGACTTATTGGCTGGTAGGACATAATAGCTTTTGTTTGCATAGTTGTTATGATTGTTTGTAGTCCTTAATGAATTTCGAGGATGAATTTTTTTAAGAGGGGAGCCTGTAACACCGCTAATTGTTTTTTAATATTATCTTGAACATTTAGTTGGACATATTAAATATAATAACATGGTTTATTAAGGAGTTGAGATTTAATTGTTAATTAAATTAGTCACGGCTAAACTAATGAATGCATAAGTATGATTTATAATTTATAAGTTTGGAAAATAAGAGGATGACAATATGGGAATATCCACACCCACATACCCTAAAACCCTCCCTTATTCTCACATACCATTTCATAAATCAAAATACACATAAAAGAGAAGTTATAGTCAACCATTAAAACACCTTAGGAGATCAGCAAACTTGGAAGATCCAAGAGATAAAGCAAGAAGATTAAAGCTAGGGCAAATCTCAAACTCCAACAACTTAATCAAGGTGAATAATAGTGTAAATCATCTCATTTTTTCTTGTTTTGATTCGATTATAGATAGTAACCGAATGTATTTTGTGGTGTTGGTCATGTTTGGATCTAATAATCATTGTTTGGATAGAATAATGATTTATGGTGATTTATTGGAAATTTTATGGAATTAAAATGATGGGTTTTAAAGTAAAAAACCATAGCAAACGACTTCCAAACAACTTCCAAACGACTTGATTTTTGGATATGTTGTTTAAAACATAATTTTGGATATAGGTTTCTAATATCATAATTTTTAGAGTTAATAGGAATATTTTATGAATTTTCTAAGGTGAAAATGCATTTATTTTGGGTTTTAATTATGAAAAATAATAAAATAATGAATCTTGCCTTGAAATTTTTATATGATGTAGGAAATTTTATTTCAGATTTTTGGTGAATTTTTTGGAATTTTCCCAGGTAATTTCGATTTATTATTAATTTTTCTAAGCTAAAAAGCCTTAATAATTATATTAAAATATTAATATAATTAATTATTTTGAAAATAATTTTGGAAATAATAAAATCTAATCTGGAGCAGCTTTTCTACAAAGAAATGTTAAAGTTTATCATTAACCAATAGAAATTTGACAAAGAATAGGAATTGGTGAAAATAATATACTTTAATTAGCAAAATAATAGTTTTCAAGCTATTTACGACGCTGCATTCGACCTTGCTGAAAGCACCTTTCGACTGCATCACTATGCAGTAGTTATGGATCCATTTGTAGCATTTTCAATAGCATATTTTGACCTAGTCGAAAGCACCTTTCGACTGCATCATTCTGCAGCAGTTCTATACCCGTATATAGCATTTTCGAAAGCACCTTTTGATCTTGTCGAAAGCACCTTTCGGCTGCATCATTTTGCAGCAGTTCTTGACCCTTCTGTAGCATTTCCGAAAGCACCTTTCGACTCGGTCGAAAGTATTTTTCGACTCAGTCGAAAGCTCCCATTCGACAGCACTTATAAATATAGCGGAAGCCCTTTTGTAGCAGTTTTTACCAGCTTTGTTTGCAAACTTCAAATAGGCATAACTTTCTAATCGTAAACCTTTTCTTTATAGTGACCACTTTACAAAAAAGGAAACCATCATTTGAATATAATGAAATTAGATACCTTAATTCTTTGCTTTTGAATATGTTTGCTTTGTTTTCTTTGCCACCGAAGGGGATACTTTTGAAGGGGTTGTAAAACTGTTTTCTTTTAGCCAAGTTTTATACTTTCGAAAGGGGTACTTTTAATTGGTTTTGAAGCTAAGCTTCCAAAGTTAAATGCTAATATTTTTATATATCCAAAAGGTTTTGATAGGTAGAATTTAAAGTATTATAAGGCAGGAGCCTAATGTTTTTAAGAGCTTTCAAAGGAGGTTATCCTATGAATTCGAAAGCTCAGGTTCGAAGGTATCGAAAGGTTTTACGACCTAAACTCTATTTTTTAAAGAAAAAACCCATGGCTATATTAAAGGAGTTTTTATAATGATTTAGGAAGAAACTATCTTTCATAAACTAAACCAACATGAGTGGTATTGCTATGTTGTTATATTGCTTCTAATAATATGAATATATCCACTTCATAATGGATCCATAATAGCATTTTAGGGAAAAATGGTAAGTGAACCAGTTAGGTCAACCCAGTAGTGAATATAAATTGAATAAAATCCTGAATGAGTAGAATTACATCCAGAAGGTCACAAAGGCAAGAATATAGGATGCAAATATAAAGGAAAGATATTGGCAGGGGCCAATAGTTTGCAGTACACCCATGAAACTGTATGATATTGGCAGGGGGTAATTGGTTCATAGGTAGCCCAGGATAACTATGTATAAAATAGGATGTCAGATGGACAGGTTCATATTTAGCCTATGAAAACTATGTGTAAATAAAGATTTCAGATAGACAGGTTCATTGTTAGCCCATGAAAACTATGTGAAAATGAAGATGTCAGATAGGTAGGTTCATAGTAAGCCCATGAAAACTATGTAATTGGACAGGGAGTCCATGAATGTTTAACTAGTTATTAGACCGTTCATGAAAACCAATAGGTTAATAGTAATCTTAGAAACTATAATTGAGACAGATTGTCAGAATAAATGGGGATGAGTGATCCAGATTTGATTTGCTTGTTTTGCATATCATCATAATGTTTTGAAATGCTATGTTTTTAACCATTGTGGATGTAGAAGCATAGTATATGGTTTTATAAATGTTTAGGATTCTAATGAGGGGAAAGCGCATTCCGTTAAGTGTAGTGGTCTTTATAGATATCCAAATGATTTGAGATGATAGACTATTATTCAGACCAGGCTTTATGTCTGACTCGAAGTTTTTGTTTTCCCCTTAAAATCTCGGGTACTCTATTGATGTTGAGTAGTTTGAGGTTTAGGGTTTTCAAGTTCTCTTCATTGATCAATAAAGCTTTCGAAGGCATGCATGAGGCAAATAGTTATATACAGATATCATTTTCCGCTGTGTGTTTTGTTTGTAAAGGCAGATTTATTAGCCATATTATATACTCTGGTCTACCAAGGGGCACCTTCATATGTCGCTCTTGGCATATGTGTAATTATTATATTTTACTGAACATGGCTAATGTTTTTGGGATTTTGTAATGAACATAAAATGTTTTGAATGGAATGTTGAAAAATGTTTTTTAATTGTTAATTTTTTTCCATATTTCTGTGATTTGTGTATCAATGAATCCAGCACCGCTGTATTTGGTTGCCAATGATTAATAAGTATGGATGACTGCAACATCCGTAGGCGTTAGTTTTGGGCCTCCAACTATGGGGATGTTACAATTCAGCTCCTTTTGAGAGAAAAAAAATACTTGAACGACCTATGATCCATATATAACTCAAATCTTTCTCCTAAAGGTAATGTCTCTACACCTTTAATACAAAAATCACCATAGATAATTCAAAATCATGTGTCAGGTATCTCACCTCGTGCGGTCTAAGCTGTCAAGATGCATATGCAATCACTTTACCTCTCTACATTAATACAGCTCCTAACCCTGTTCTACATGCATCTATATATACACTACTAAGTCCTGCTACCCTTTCAGAATGACTAACACAGGTGTATTAGTCAATAAGTGTTTTAAGTTCTAGAATGGTTTCTCACGCTTACCGGTCCAAACAAACTTCACATCTTTTCGCATTAACTTAGTCATCGGTGTTGCTATCCGCGAGAAATACTTAATGAATCTTTGATAATATCCAGCTAATCCAAGAAAACTATTTATCTCGATCACTACCTTGGGTCTCTTCCAATTATTCACTGCTTCAAACTCAGTCGGATCTACTGACAACCTTTCTCTGAAACTACATGATCAAGAAACTTCATTTCCTTCTATCAGAAATGACACTTGGAAAACTTCGCCTTCATCTGATGCTGCCTCAGCATCTCAAGCACCATTCTAGGATGAACTTCATGCTGTCTTTAAACCTTAGATTACATTAAAATATCATTTATGAAAACTAATATGAACCTATCCAAGTGCTTAGGAAATCTCAGTTCATCAAATCTACAAAGAATGCTGGCACATTAGTTAATCCTAATGTCATCATTAACCATTCATACGATCCATATCTAGTTCTAAACGCCGTCAAAGGAATACTATCCTCTGCTACTCTAAGCTGATGGAACCCTGTTGCTAAATCCAACTGAGAAAATTCCTTGGCTCCACTCAATTGATCGAAAAAATCGTCAATTTTGGACAATGGGTATCGATTCTTTATCGCTTCTCATTTAACTTATGATAATCGTTACACAGCCTTAACGATCCTCGGACTTCTTGGCAAACACTACGGCTGCTCCCCAAGGTGAACTGCTTGGCCTAATAAAATTATTGCCTTCCAAATCCACCACTTTCATCTTCAACTCCCTCTTCTCGGTAGGCGTCATCCTGCTTGGTGGTCTACTCACTGGTTCTGCTCCCGGCACCTAATCTATCCGAAACTCGATGGCTCATTGCGGTGACAATCCTACTACAGATTCAAAGACATCTACGAATTCTCTTACAATGAAAACTCGACTCAAATCGTCTTCTGCCTTCGAACGCCCAATAAAGCATTCACCTTATAGTTGGGTTTTCTACGGTATATACAATCTGATCACTACGATTAGGGTGTCTAAGCGATAATTTCCTATCATGGCAAAATATCCTAGCATCGTACTTACTTAACTAATCCATACAAAAAATAATTCCAAATCCTACGAAGTTAAACACATGCAAACTGCAAACAAAGGTATGACCTAACAAATCAAACACAAGGTGGTTACACTTCATCCCAAGTGTCGCACACCCTCCTATCGGATTTGCAACCCTTAAGGAAGTAACTAAATATGAGGGTTCTTGGTTAAGATAATCTTCCAAACAATGAGATACAAAAGAATGTGATGCACCAGTATCAAAAAGAATGCTAACTGACTTACCATGAATCTGAAGCATACCTCCCAACACAGTTTTTCTTTTTTCTCTGCTGCTGGCCTCGAGGTAGCTGGCTCCAATGCAGATAGTTTGCCCTTCCCTTCCTTAGTAAGCTCCTTGCATTGATTTTTGTAATGTCCAATTTGATCGTAGTTGAATCATCTAATATTCTTCTTCCTAATCACTTTCTTTCCATCTCCTGAGCGACATTCATTAGCAAAATGCCCTTTCTTCTAACATTTAGGCAGAAAACCTTCGACATTCCCTTTTTTGCAGGTCCACCCTTCTAAGCTCCTTTCTTATGGTAAAACTTTCTTTCTGACTCTGCCCCACCTGGACTTCCTGTAATGATCCAGAATTTAAGTCATTTGGAATTCATTTATTTTATTAATTTTAAACATTGGAAAATAAATTTTATTAGCTGAACAGATTTTATTTGAAATATAGTGATTTAATTGGATAATTAAATTGTTGATTTAATAATTGAAATTATAGAAATAATTGAAAAATGGATTTAATGTGAATAAAAATGATTTATAAATTTGAATTAAATTATAATTAAACTAGAATGATGTTATAGAACTTTTAAAAAAGAATTAAAGTTAATTTCTAGAAATTCAATATTTTGATATTTAAATTAACGTGTAGGAATAGTCATTTTTCACACAATCTCGGATTTCAACGAAACCGATTCCATTGGATCCATAATGTTATATTATTGTAGGATTTCAAATTTCATGTCAAATATATTTATGGTTTGGTCATGGCAAGCTAAAAGGCATAGAAATCTGTTTAAGTGAATTTTAAATTTAAATAATTCGATTCGAAAACCTATCTTCCAAATACGATCGAATTGGATCCCGATATATATTTCATTATGTTTGGAATAGGGGTAAAACATTCTAAACGCCAGGCGGCACGCTTCGTTTGGAGTTTGAAAATTTTTCGGATGAATGATGTTGTGAAATTTTCTATAAATGGACTTAATTTTTCTAATTTTCACAAACCCAAAATCTTCTAGGGAAGGCCGCCGGCTTTGATTCAATGGCCGAAAAGCTCCTACCTTCTTCCCTCAGTCTCTTCTAATCCATTCACTTTCATTAAAAATGATCAACTACAATGTTCTAGAGCTTCATGAGCTCGACGTAACCAACGGTTGTGAACAACTGAAACGTAGCCGATCGTCGGTAATTTGTTCATAAAGGTCACGCGTTCACACGATTTTCGAGGCAAATGGCAGCCATTTTCAATGTCATCGCGGCTGTAGGTGAAGGCAAGGACGAGCTCTCGTGTAGCGCTGCTCGATCGAGTCCCGATCAACTGTGGGTGGCGCGGCAAATCGATTTGATGGCGTGATTTTGGGTTGTTTCAAGCATGATAACCTGGGGGGAGAAGAAAGAAATAGCAGCCAAGATTGAAGCAAGGAAATATATAGCTAGGATTTAAAAAAAAGGTTTTAAAATAAATAAACAAAAATGCGTGTAAATATATATATATATATATATATATATAAATTGTATAAACTTCAAAAAAACATAACTTCTTCATACAAGGTCCGTTTTTGACGGAACAAGTTGCGTTGGGTCCGTATTGACGAGCACTACATTTTAGAGCTGGTTTGGAGTTGATTGAGCTAGCAAAAATTTTGGGTGAAATTAAACGGCTGTTTAATTTTGTTCGGAATAAAACACTGCAACTGCTATTGGAACCAAAGCGAGTACAACTCACTCTTTCTGACTCACTGATACTTTTATATATTTAAGACTAAATATTATTTATGCTGATTGATGATTGTTTGGATGATATATGATGTATTATCTATATATTGATTAGTATTGGGATATATTCCTTCCTATTAGATCAGATGAGAACCTATACGTTCCCGTGTATGAGCGGATGACCCTTTGTACGCGCGTCTGTCTCGAAGCGAACACTGTACATATATTCTAATATGTATATTTGTTGTAGGTGACAGGTTAGAGGGATACAACTGGATTCCTCAATAGTATTGATTTTATTTACAGATATTGTGATATATGTTGTTATCATGTGATATATAATATTTTGGATGCCGTGACTGATGTATTTAGTGCTGTTGCAGCACTGGGCCTATTTTTGGAATTTAAAAATATTAAAGTGTTGATTTAAATTTAACCAGGAATTTCAAGTGATTTTGAAAATAGATGTTTTATTTATTTTGAATTGTTAAGGAAATGAATTTATTTTAAATAGATAAAGGTTATAATTTTTATGTCATAAAAATTATGATTTTTGTGAAATATGACTGAAATGTGATTTTTGAAATATGGAATTAACTATTTTGTAAATAATTTGAATTGAGATTTTTTTGATTTATTATAAATATATATAAGAATTATAAAATTGATATTTTATAAATCAAAATGACGGAATTATAAAGGAGCTTCATAAATGTTAAAATGAAGTTAAAGATGAATTTTATAAGTAAATAAGATTTATAGATTTATGAAGTGATGAAGTTATAAAAAGAATGAGTTTTGGAAATAAGAGAATCATAAGTGAATTAACTTATAACTTGGATTTTGGCATATAAACGAGATATAAATAAGATTGGTTAATAAAGGAATTTTGTGTATGGAAGTTTTTATTAAAATATAATTGTGATTTATAAACATTGTTTTACAAATGTGAAATCAACTGAATTTGATAAGTTAAATATAGAAGTTTATTAAAGGTATTTTGTCCATGATTTTGGACAGTGGATAATCCTTTAATAAATATGTAGAAGTGATGAATTTGGCAATGGAGATATATTCACGATTTTGGACAGTGAATTATCCGTTAATTAAATGTGCAATAGTAATGAACTTGGTTAGAGAATTATGTTCACGATTTTGGAAAGTAATGAACTTGGATACTTTTGGAAAGTGATATTTTAAGTGGAATAAAATGGTTTGAGGATGTTTTAAATGTGTTAAGTATCGAATACATAGATTCAACATTCATTGTTGAAATAGACGTTTTCGAGAAATAAGGAAATGGTGGACTATAACATTATTGTTATAATAAATGATTTTCGAAAGGAGATTGTTGAATATGCAAGTATATGTTTTTTCTGATGATAATAAACATATATATATATATATATATATATATATATTCATTTAAACGTATTTGTTAATGTACTATTTTATTTTTCACATAATTAAATAAATATTTGCTGAATGAAATAAATAACACGGAATTTAAATTCAAACAGATATTTTATTCAAATAAATATTTATTACAATTTTGGATAGTACAAATTTAAGCTCCCACTGTATATATATATATATATATATATATATATATAGACACACACACACACACAAAAAATTCAATTACATTACAATTTCAATCACATCATAATTTTTCATGTAGAAATGCACCTCACTACTTATAACTCATTCACTCGTAATTATCTTCAACTCTATTCCAGATTGAATCCAGCATCTGAGCAATCTGCAAAAATATACACTGACGCAGTAAAATTGAAAATAAAATATTTTTGCAGTGTAAAATAAAATGTAGCTTTGAAAATATCATTTGCCTCGGTTATTTAGGTTGTTCGTAATCATTTAAATTTAAATTCATCAAACACGAATAGCTTGTGACATGCACAATGTATCACTGTACATGCCATAAGGCCGTGCATACCAATATACACTTGATAAAATTACACGGATAGGTAAGCACAAGGTCAAACCCAAATTAAAAGCCAGGTTCAACTCAAGTGAAATACAAATAAAATCATGATTTTAGTACAAGTTCAAACCCGAGCTATAAGCTGGATTCAACATAGGTGCAAATAGAAATGTACAACATGAAATGATCAAATCAATATCAAAGCAGACCCAAATAAATACATGCATTCACACATACATATGTATGTATGTGCATATATGAAATCACACATGTGCAGCTCAAAGACAGGTTCAAAAAGAACCAACAACAAATGCAATGCACCACTGAGACACAATTACATGTCCAATAACGCAACTATATGCAAACTGCCTTGAAGCAAGTAGCATGATCAAAAGTACGCAAATTCATACTGCATAAGAATCAATATACAATGACAATATGGTGCAGTGAAGACCAACATCGAGTGTCGACCAGACAACAACAGAGTGAAATCCAACAGACTCACGTAGACCAGGAACAAAGAATAAATTCAAACCCAGTGCAACTTCAACCTGAACTAGAGCACGCACAAGCTCATACGCAACATCAAAATACATGAAGTGTAATTGCAAATACCAAAGTGAAGCAAGAAGACTTCAGTATGTAGAGAGTCAAGGCTGGACTAACAAAGACAGTTTTTTTGACATCACTAAACATAAATGCCGAACTCAATTTTGGAGTAACAAGTAACTCGACTGCAATACTAATGTAGAAAAAGGATAAAACATGAACCAACTGAGTACACATGACAATATCATCATTGAGACAAAGTCAAATGTAGCAGTTCAAGGTTTCAGCTGCAACACAACACAAATGAAACAGTGACACGGTGAAACAATATGTACATGAATATGTACACAATGGCAATCTGGGCAGTATTCTACACAATTTCAAGTGCAGTCATCAACATTCAGTCAACATCAACACGGCAGTGGACAGAGCACGACATGAATATATACATGGGTGAACATATACATACAAAACAACCAAAGACGAGCCACTGATCAAAGTAGCAGTAGTTTCAAATCATAGTAGCAAGTTCATTTCAAACCAAGTCATTG
Source organism: Allium cepa (assembly GCA_030765085.1). NCBI lineage: Eukaryota > Viridiplantae > Streptophyta > Magnoliopsida > Asparagales > Amaryllidaceae > Allium > Allium cepa. The sequence goes on along the minus strand of CM060937.1, from coordinate 1,027,598,855 downwards.
CCGAAGTGAATATTATCACAATATCAACTAGCCGAAGTCTAAAATGAACCAGAAAAATAATGCCGTGATGACCAAGGTAGTTGGACAGGTAAGAAAACAAGCCATGAAAATCAAGCAAACAAAATATACGAATTAGAACAAGTCAGTAATCATCTCAAGCATCCAAATGAAGATCAATGGCCAGAAAAAAATTGTTGACAAATTCAAATGAATTTATACGAATGAAAATAAAGGAAATCGAATCCTATAAAATCCGAATCAGCATTGACCTAAGAAACTATTCGAGTTCAAGCAATATCATAGTGCATAGAATCAATTAGGAACTCGAGTCAAAGCCAAGTATAATATAAATCAAAAAAGGAACACACATACCAATTAAAGCATCAATCAAACTCAACTTAATTGAAGCAACTATGTGCAAAGCGAAGAGACCACCGATCAAGAAAGTACGGACACTGAACCATCATTCGATCGAGCAATCAAAGTCGACAGCCTCAATTTATCAGAAGCCCTAGTTTTTGTAAAGAGGAACGAATGCTAAAGAAAGCAGCCATTTTTCAAAGAATGAAGCAAAGTAGTTCGGCGGATAGTAAAAGAATATAGAAAGGGGAATTCACTCTTATTTTATTTTGGGCGGGCACTTTTCTTTGGGCATTTAATTTTTAAAATTAGGGTTTATTTGTTTTATTGTTTTAAAGTGTTTTTTAATTTTAAACCCTTGTAAATTGTGTGACTAGGGGACGAACTACGGTGGTATAGTTCGGAAATTTGCAACTCAGTGGCTGAGTTGTGGCAGGGTTTTGAGAATAGAGTTAGGTTAGTCCATAGCGGGTGTCATGAGTTTACGTGTGTAAGCGTATGACTACTTAATTTCTAGTATAAACCTTGAGGGCAGCACGTAGGTAGGGTTTTGCCGAATCTGGGTAAACCTGTGTGTTCTATTTCTGCATTTTTATATTCTGCTATTATCTGTGCTGTTATTATTCAACTGATATCTATGCTGAAATTATTTTATATACTTCCACAATAATTTTTTATAATTATTAGTATCACCATATTCACCCACCTCTAGGGTGAGATCGATCCTATAAGTGCTATCAAAGCCAGGTACCAAAGCCATTTTTGTTTTAAAAATTTGATTTTTCAACCACCAATTTTTGCTTTACGAATTTGAATATTTAAAATGGCTACTTTTAATAACACTTTTGCTGAGGGCCAGTCCAATAATATTCCTCCTGTTTTTAATGGAACAGATTTTTGAATTGGGAATTAAAAATGGAATTTTATTTAAAATCTGTTAATATTAAACGTTGGAATATTATTGAAAATGGGTGTGATGTAATAGATGAGAAAATTACTTCGATTAATGCACTTGCTATGCATATAATATATTCTCATATTAATCAAGATAATTTTAACTTTATCTCTTATTGTGAAAGTGCACAGGAAATCTGGAATACTTTTGATGCAATATATAGTGAAAAAGTCAACAACCTGAGAGATCCCTCATAGTCAAATTAGATATTAAAGAAACATGCTTAGCAGGATTGTTAAAAGGAAGTAGTGATGATAATGATGATGGAGCAGCTGAACTGGCATTACTAATGAAGAGATTCAAAAAGTGGACTGCAAATATAGAAATCCAGCTCTAAATCAAAAACTGAAAAGAAGAATAGTCAAAGCACTAGACAACCCAGAAGAATAAGAGTTCATCTGTCACAATTGTAACAAACTCGGTCACATCAAGCCAAATTGTCCTCGAATTCAACTCGACCAAGAAAATAATTAAAAAAAGGAGAAGTTTTGCAGCCACATGGAATAAAAGCGATGATGATTATAAAAGCACTAGCAATGATAGCGAGAAAGTAGATCTGTGCCTTCGAGGTGATATAACTAATAGCGATGATGACGAGCCAAGCAAGATATCAAAACTCACTCACTTAGAATTACTTATATATTTCCACCAAATAAATGGCTGTTTTGAACGACTTAGGGAGAAGTACGCTAAACTTGAATCACAAAAAGATACTTTAATAGATTTAAATGAACAATTTGATCAATTAGTTAAAAACTATAAAAGTAAGATCCCAAAGTGTGATAAGCGTCCATCACTCGAAGAAGGGATTAAAAAATTAGATTAAAATTAAATCGCTTGAAAATAAAATTCTGATTTTGAAAGTGACAATACCAGGAGAGAAAATTCTATTAAAAAGTGCACACAATTATTGAATGAAAATGAATCACTTAAAACACAATTCCAAAAATGTCAACAACTTTAGGAAATTTTTTTAAAGGAGAGAAATCACTAAATATGATAATAGGAAAACAAACACTCAACATTGGTAGACAAGGACTTGGTATACTCATTTTGAACGTATTGAAGGTGAAATTAAACAAGTCAATTCCATGTGCACAGTTTGTAGAAAATTTGTACACAATCAAAACATTTGCTGGTATAGACCCAAAAATTTGAAAACCTTTCCAATTTGGGTTCCAAAAGTCACGAATATAAAATTCCTCAAAAGTTAAACAAATCTGGGTGCCGAAAGGAACATATAAAATAGTTTTGGGTCTCCACAAAATTATTTTTCGAAATCTGTTGCCACTAACAATCGTGGACCTGTAAAAACAATTTGGTCACAAAAATCTTTCATCATGTAGGTAATGTGGTCCATTCCAATTTGGGTTCCAAAAGTCACGAATATAAAACTTCTCAAAGTTAAACAAATCTGGGTGCCGAAAGGAACATATAAAAATAGTTTTGGGTCTCCACAAAATTATTTTTCAAAATTTGTTGCCACTAACAATCATGGACCTATAGAAACAAATAGGTCACAAAAATCTTTCATTGTGTAGGTAATGTGGTCGGCTAAGGAACAACAACAAGAGTGATACCTGATTTTTGGCTGTTCCAGGCACACGATGGGCTAAAATCTAAGTTCCTTAGCCTAGTACAAAGGTAGCAGAATCACAATGGGCAACAATGAAAAGTTATTGTAAAGGTAAGAGAGATAATGGTATATTCATCTTGAACGATATATTACATGTGATCATCTGCACCATAATTTAATTTTGAATCAGCCAATTATGTGATAAAAAAATAAATGATGATTTTGATTCTAACTATTTGACTTGTTCTTAATTTTGTTTCTGATTTGAGATAAAAAGTTGACCAATCACTTTTCATCTTTGAACTAATAAATTTGTTTGTCTTATTCAAATTCAAGAATAATTCATTTAAAAATTGTTAAAAATGATTTTAAGATATTTTGATGCACACTTCACGGTCTGGTCTATCAAAGCAAACTAATGATAATTTCGAGTGAAAGGAAAATTCAGATGCAGATTACACCGGTAATCTAGGTGATAGAAAAATTACTGGTGGAACAAGATTTATGTAGAAACATTCATTAGCTGCATCATATTTCAATGAAAATATTTGCATATTTTTCATTTCAAATATTTTCAAATAGCAGAAATTTTCTTATAAAGCCCCTTATAGAAAATCATTTTTGACCTTGTTTTAGATTAGTCATTTTTAGAATATTTGATAATTATTTTTGAATTTGAGATTAAATGATTATATTAACTAATCTGACTCCCTACTGATTATCGAAAAGATAAACAGTGATTGAAAAAATGATGAGTGTTGATATTGATCATATATTATAACTTGAGACAGTATAATTAGTAAATTTCTTTAGAAATTTAAACAAGAGTTATAAAAACCTTTTGTTGGTAAAAATTCCATGTCCATCTCTAATTCTATCATATTTCTATCGTCCATCACTCATCAAAATCCAATATAGTATGTCAACAAGTGGTGTTTCAAACAGGAATCATTTGTTTTTCATTTGATTATATTTTTAGAAAAATAAAAATATCCAAAGTATTCACTCTCATTTAAAAGTCCTCACGTTTATGCATGGGTGAATTACTTGGAATTTTTGATTATGTGCTTCCATGGTCATTTAAAAGTCCTCACGGTTATGCATGTATGAAACGCATATCAAAATTGATAAATTAAATAGACAAGTTGATTCTAATCCCATTTAAAAGTCCTCATAGTTATGCGTGGTTAGAAGATACTTGAATTCATTTTTTTTTAAAAAAAAAATTGGAGTACTACTAATCTCATTTAAAAGTCCTAATGGTTATGCATGGTTAGTAGATATTTAAATTCCTGATATAAATATACCATAATAGACATAACTATATGGTTTTGTTTGATGACATTATCCATATCATGCTAAAGTGGAATATGCGTAAAACAGAGTATTTATTATTTTTGTTTGACTTTTTATTGAAATTTAATATTTATACTCTATTGGGTATTAATATTGTATTAATGTCTATCACTTTATCTCTATTTTTTTAACACTATTACTCTTTTGCTGATAACAAAAGGGGGAGAGATATGTTAAGATTTTGGCAAGTAAAGGTCAAACATTTTCTATTTGCATCTAGGCTCATTTGCATATTTTTATTTACATGCATATCTTAAGGGGGAGATTGGTGTAGAGAGGGAGCATTCAAACAGGGGGAGCAAATAGAATCTATCAATAATCAAATAAATTTAATAAATTTAAAATCTTAAATATATGTTTGTTATCATCAAAGGGGAGAGATTGTTGAATATGCAAGTATATGATTTTTGTTTGATGATAATAAACATATATATATATATATATATATATTCATTTAAATGTATTTGTTAATGTACTATTTTATTTTTCACATAATTAAATAAATATTTGCTGAATAAAATAAATAACATAGAATTTAAATACAAATAGATATTTTATTCAAACAAATATTTATTACAATTTTGGATAGTACAAATTTGAGCTCCCACTATATATATATATATATATATATATATATATATATATACACACACAAATTTCAATTACATTACAATTTCGATCACATCACAATTTTTCATGTACAAATGCACCTCACTACATATCACTCATTCACTCGTAATTATCTTCAACTCTACTCCAGATTGAATCCAGCATCTGAGTAATCTGCAAAAATATACACTGACGTAGTAAAATTGAAAATAAATATTTTTGCAGTGTAAAATAAAGTGTAATTTTGAAAATATTATTTGCCTCAGTTATTTGGGTTGTTCGTCATCATTTAAATTTGAATTCATCAAACACGAACAGCTTGTGACATGCACAGTGTATCACTGTACATGCCACTAGGTCGTGCACACCAATATACACTTAATAAAATTACACGGACAGGTGAGCACAATGTGAAACCCAAATTAAAAGCTGAGTTCAACTCAAGTGAAATACAAATAGAATCACAATATATGCACAAGGTCAAATCCGGGCTATAAGATAGATTCAACTCAGGTGCAAATAGATATGTACAACATGACTTGATCAAATTCAATATCAAAGCAGACCCAAATCAGTACATGCAATCAAACTTACATATGTGTGTATGTACATATATGAAAACACATATGTGCATCTCAAAGATAGGTTTAAAAGGACAATAAATGCAATGCATTATTGAGACACAATTACATGACCAATAATGCAACTGTATACAAACTGCCTCGAAGAAAGTAGCATGATCTGAAGTACACAAATGCAGAGTGCATAAGAATCAATATAAAGTGACAATATGTTGCAGTGAAGACTTCAGCGAATGTCGACCAAAGAATAACAGAGTGAAATCCAACAGACTCACATAGACCAAAAACCAATACCAAATTCAAACCTAGTGCAACTTCAACCTGAACCAGAGCATGCACAAGCTCATATGCAATATCAAAATACATGAAGTGTAACTGCAAATACCAAAGTGAAGCAAGAAGACTTCAATATGCAGAGAGTCAAGGCAGGTCTAACAAAGACAGTATTTTTTGGCATCACCAAACATAAATGCGAAACTCAATTTTGGAGTAACAAGTAACTCGACTGCAATACCAATGTAAAAAAAATGGATACAACATAAACTAACTGAGTACACATGACAATATCATCGTCGAGAAAAAGTCAAATGTAGGAGTTCAAGGTTTCAGCTGCAACACAACACAAATGAAACAGTGACACCAGTGAAACAATATATACATGAACATGTATACAATGGTAATCAGGACAATAGATCTACACAACTTCAAGTGCATCCATCAACATTCAATCAACATCAACACGACAGTGGACAGAGCACAACATGAATGTATACATGGGTGAACATATACATACATCACAACCAAAGGACGAGCCACTGATCAAAGTAGCAGCAGTTTCAAATCACAGTAGCAAGTTCATTTCAAACCAAGTCAGTGCCGAAGTGAATATTATCACTGTATCAACTGGCCAAATCAAAGAGGAACCAGAAAAACAATGCCGTGATGACCAAGGAAGTCGAACAGGTAAGAAATCAAGCCGTGAAAATCAAGCAAACAAAATATAAAAATTGGAACAAGTCATTAATCATCTCAAGCATCCAAACGAAGATCGGTGTCTAGAACAAAATAATTGACAAATTCAAACGAATTTGTACGAACGAAAATATAGGAATTCGATTCCTATAAAATCCAAATCATCATCGGCCTAAGAAACTGTTCGAGTTCAAGAAATATCACAGTGCATAGAATCAATTAGGAACTCGATTCAAAGTCAAGTATAATATAAATCGTAAAATGAACACACATACCAATTCAGGCATCATTCAAACTCGACTTAATTGAAGCAGCCCTGTGCAAAGCGAAGAGACCACCGATCGACAAAGCAGGGACGTTGAATCATCATTCGATCGAACAATTTGAAGTCGGCAGCCTCAATTTATCAGAATCCCTAGTTTTATAAAGGGGAACGAATGCTAAAGGAAGCAGCCGTTTTTCAAAGAACAAAGTAAAGGAGTTCGGCCGATAGTGAAAGAATATAGAAAGGGGAATTCACTCTTATTTTATTTTGGGCCGGCATTTTTCTTTGGGCATTTAATTTTTTAAATTAGGGTTTATTTGTTTTATTATTTTAAAGTGTTTTTTAATTTTAAACTCTTGTAATTTCTAGTCGTGTGACTAGGTGACGAACTACAGTGGTGTAGTTCGAGAATTTGCAACTCAGTGGCTGAGTTGTGGCAGGATTTTGAGCGTAGTTTTAGGTTAGTCGATAGTGGGTGTCATGAATTTACGTATGTAAGCGTCTGACTACTTAATTTCTTGTAGAAACCTTAGGGGCAATACGTAGGCAGAGTTTTACCGAAGTTGGGTAAATCTGCGTGTTCTATTTCTGCATTTTTATATTCTGCTACTATCTGTGCTATTATTATTCAACTGATATCTATGCTGAGATTATTTTATATAATTTCACAATAATTTTTTATAATTATTAGTATCACCCTATTCACCACCCCTTTAAGGTGAAATCGATCCTACACAGATATTTTTGTATAGGATATGGGATTCACATATCTATCTAATTTTCGAATCCTTATACTAGTGATTTTGGGTTGTCGTAATGTTGTTTTATGCAACATTAGTTTTGAACCAAAATAAGGATGCTAAAGAGAGTGTTCTCCTTAAAGAATGAAGTGTAAACTTAATGTTGTTTAAGTATATGTAATATTTTCTAAGTGTTGAAAATAAAGAGATTTATGAATCCCTTTTTATTAAATAAGTATGTGGAAATGTTTTCCAATGTTTAAATGGTTTGGAAATACATCTTTTTAAATATAATTTGAATCGAATATTTGGCAAGTGATTTAATTAATTAAAGATTTATTTAAAGGGCCTAGTGATTGTATATGGTGCTAGATATTTGTTTGTTTGTTTTGATAGTTAAATAACCGACTATCAAATTTGACCTTTTTTAGTTCCTCGACTTGATGTGGGAACTATTTAGTCATACACTTAGTACATAGCTTTCTGTGTAGGCTTGATTATCATTTGTGTAAAGGATGTTGATTCGTGTAGTGCGGAGTATTACTCCAATCTATTGAGCTTCCTTCTTGGCCCGAAGGATGGCAAATTGAAAGTTGGAGACGTGATAAGTCTATGAGACTTAGTTTCTATGTGAGGTTGAGAAACACTTTTGCATTGTTGCTACGAAGAGAACGGGACCGGTTTATCAGAAAACCAATTCGGACCAACGTATATGCATTCGATTTGTGCAGATTATGATGATATTGATATTCAGGATTTTCATAGTGGAAGACTGCTTGTTGATCGTTTGGGGTTGAAATCCCAATATACATATAGTAGTAGTGGTCTCTTCATTATGAAATATCCAATGCGAGGACTATTCACTACTAATCCTAGGGATTTACTGACAGGATGTGGTAGGAAAGTACCTTCGGTTTGTCCTTTTCCTGGACAACTTGTATGGATGTTTGTCTGACGTTGCATTTCTACAGATTACATACATTGGTTTTTAAACATCAGTGGTCGCGGAGAAGGTAACTTCTCTTAGCCAAACACTCTCCTTAAGACGTATGAGCTTAAGGGTTGTATTTTTATGGAAGACAATTTGTGGTCAATGGAAATGGCCATGTGGCATTAAAAGTGATGTGATTGTGATATAGGCCTCTTCAATCGAAAATGACCAAAATAGGGTTAGACGCAGCAGGGCTAAGTGGGTCACTCCCAAGTAGGGTATGATCATCCTCTTCTAGATATATCTTTACATGCTATGACGTCGTGTATTTGATTATTGTGGTTTGTATGCTAGAGGCCCCTCGTTAATGGTCGGTAACGACCGGAGGATGACATATTTGGTACCATCTAGTTATAGAGGTGGGTCGGTCTTGTGTTAGTAGAGGGCAGATGTTCTGTACCTCGGGATGTCCGTTTGGAGGTGTACCCATCAAAAGGTTGTCCCTTCGCCTGGTCATTTGTATGGAAATCCAAACTCCACTATGTACCTACCATTTTATTTCTAGAGCCTAGTATGCTGGAATTAAATAATGGTAACAATTTCGGCTATTTTGAATATTATTTGTGCAATAGACACTATTATAATATAAGATGAATTTGCTATGAAATGATTTAGTTATCGTAAGGTAAAAAAATGTCTGTGTTTATATGTGGGCATGTCTTACGAGATACTTTTGTTTTGATAAAGGAAAAGTTTGGTAATTTAATAAATTCAGTTGAGTGTGTTTCTCATGCTGGTTTACCAGACTAATCCTGGCGTTCTTCCCTTTCAATGCTCAGGTCAGACCGAGTATATTTACAGGTTCGAATTTGGTACTTTTAAAGCTTCAGCAGGAGAGCTGGAGATCTTCATTTAATATACACGTATCGGTTTTGATTATCCACTGCTTAGTTGTTGTATATTATCGGTAATTGTAAGGATGGGTTATTATAACTGTTCAGGCTGATAACTAGTGATCGATTGTTGAACTCTGATTGATGTATGTATATACAATTTCTGTTTTGTATAGATCATTTATATGATATTATATGTTTTCCGCTGCGACGTGAGATTCTGAATTGTTCAGTTTGGTTCTCTCTTCTCTCTTTCTTCTCTTCTCTTCTTCTCTCTTCTTTTCTTTCTCCTAGCTTTCCATCAGTCTATAATTTTTGGGTCGGACAGGTGTTGTTTATTATCGATTCAAAGGTTATGGATTTGTAGGTCGTCACACTTCCTTAGCCTTATTTATCTCTAGAAAAACAAGCACCTCTTCATTCCTCAATGCCATCTCTATTGCAACATCACAAGGATCCCTGATATGTGGTAACATTGCCCTAGCAAGCTCATGCTTCAACCCCCCGATGAACTTCTCTTCCTCTTAATAACAGTATCCACCATACTCCAATACAGTCATGTCTCTTCTCTCCAATTTAGCAAACTTTCTACGATGAGCATACTTCGCAATCTCAAAGATAAACCTCTCTCCGAACCTCCTCTTAAACTTATCCCATGACATTGTCTCCTCATTAACTCCAACTGTAACGCTATTCCACTAGTACAGCACTGCTCCCTGAAGCTTTCTAGAAGCAAGCCTTCTCTTCCACTAATCATTGAGCCCTAAATCAACGAAAATCCTCTAGCAATGAAGTAACTAATTCTCTACTTCAATGGCATCTTCAGTTCCGACGAATGGCTTTCCTCCCAACTGAGCGTAATTCCCACTCAAAACAGCATGTTTATTCATCATCGGAGCTTCTTGATTTCCTCCTCCAACTACCCCATACTCGCTTGCATCATGTTGACAAAGAACTGGTACATTATTCCCAAGTGAACTTACAGGATTCCAGCACCCACATCTCTAGCTTGTGCCTGACCTGGATTCCTTCTCGTATTTCGTCTACTATTTCCATTTGTAGTGGTGATTCCCCCTCAAAGGTTAACTTTTTCACCTCTAGCATCCATATCTGTATTCAAGCACCATATGATACAGAAGAATATCCAAAGAGAGAAGGAGAATAGAAAATAGCGTATACTTATTATTTTCTCCAAAAATGGTCACAAACCCCAAGTATCGTCAAAGCACCAGTGTATGAATACAGATCAGCAATATTCAAACACAAATCTCAGATCTGATTAAACAACAAACAGCTATCTAGAAATAACAAACAGAAACATGATATTTATAGTGGTTTGGCTATCTCGGCCGACGTCCACTTCAAAGTTTTATCCTTTATCGATTATCCTTGCTGGTTAGAGATGATTACAGCGATTACAATGAAGTAATTTGAGTACAACAGTGATGGTAAGGTGTAGAATTGAATTCGGCAGAGTCTGGACGTTCAATAGCCAAAAGATCCTTTTTCTATAGGCTTCAAGGGGCTATTTATAGGTGTAGGAGGCTGATATCGCACTCAAACTTCGAAAGACTCCTTCTGGCACGTGAATGGGCCCACGTGACCGACCCCACCATGTTTCAACTTGATCTGTGATCGACACGAATCAATTTCGTATCGATCAAAAAATGATCCAATCGATCTGAAACTTGGCAAGAACATTCTTCAGCTTGTACGTAAGCTCTTATGAAAATTTCATGGTATTTGGATCTATGGTTTAGGAGATATGATCGTTATGAGTTGTGATTTTTTGGCAGGCCGTGTGGTTCGAATCAATTGATTCGCATCGATACCTTCGAATCGATCAGGGCACGTGAGCATGCGGTGACGTGTGGCGATGTTCCTGGATCGATCCACCTTGTGTGCCGAGTTGACCGAGTTACCTGTATTCAATTCCTGAGTTTTATTCGCATCAATTACTGGTTTGCATCCATTCATTCCAGTCCTTCTTCGAATCGACTATCGATCCGTCATAGCCCTCGTTCGTATAGATGAATATTTCTGTCTTTCGCGTCGATTGCCGCAGATACCATCGATACAAAACGAACTCGCCTCAGCAAGATGGATACGAACAAGGACTTGTACGTTATCGATTTGAACAACTACAATGTGGATGGACACGAACCAATCGATGTGAATCGGTCCAGTCCCTAATCAATATGAAGTAATTCAACCATGATCGATACGAACTGAATTAATATGACGCTGTGGCTTTCAAATCGATGCAAAGAACCTAACCCTATATGGAGTCGAACACCATCGATTCGATTGAGCTGTATGATGGATTTGAACTACATTTCCCCTAACTTGTATCAATCATATCTTAATCATATGAACTCCAATTGACCAGAAATTTGAAACATAGCCTCCCATAGTCTTGATCATCATTTCTAATCGATTCCATCTTAATCGGACCTCGGCCAAATTTTAATGACATCGATTGCTACCCTGTTTCCAATTGGTCTCTAATTCTGATATCCGTTCTTCCTTGCCAATTTGTTGATATTCCAACCTTGACCAAAAGGTGGGATAACATTTTCCCCCCCAAAACATGCCTTGTGATAAGAAGGCGTGTTTTGAATGGTTCCGAATGTGATATCCGAAGTCCATAGCCATATCAGAGTATATCATTCCCGACTGCTTCGAGTCGATGTCGGATCCCCAAATCCAGTAACCAAAACCTCTAGTCAATTCTATATCCACTTGAACTCGACAATCGAGTCCTAATCCATTCTTACCCAATAGCCAATAACCGAATCTATTACCTCGCCGGGTCAATATCCAAATCCGTAACCTCTCCGGGTTCTTGCCAAGCGCAATCCACACCTGACGATCGTGGTCCAGTGTCCCTGGACATTGAGCTAACCACTCCGGGTTCTTGCTAAGCGCGATCCACACTTGACGATCGTGGTCCAGTGCCCCTGGATGTTGTGCAATACCATGGTTTAAGTCCTAAGCCGAATCCTAGTCTCTTCGGACCCTTGCCGAGTATAGTCCATACTCAGCGACCTAAACAATAATCAATAATATGGGGCCTAAGTCCTAGGCTGAATCCTGGTCACTCCGGACCTTTATTGAGCATAGTCCATACTCAACGACCTGAATAAGCCAATTCGCCACATGCGTACGAAGAGACTTACCCCTTGCCAGATATAATCCATACCTGACGACCATTTACCAAAAACCAGATAAAATCCGATCAAAATCCAATTCGAAATCCAAATCAACTCAGAAAATCAGAAATCCGAACCAACAACCAAAACAGAAAACAATCATCCAAACGAGAATCAAAGCCAGAAAGCAAACAAAACCAGGAGTTCAAACCAAACTCCATAACCAAACTAGAAAAATAAATGTCCAATCCGAAAGCAAAAGATAGATTTCAAAAATCATGGCATCGTGGTCTATCATCATTCAGAGCATGCCTAGGGGCTATCTCCATCCCCGTACATGTGTAAATGACTTTGCCGTTTGCCAGTAGCTTGCTACTTATTTCATATTATCCCGGTCAATTGATAACCAATCGACCATCATTCCTGGGCCTCATACCATCGTTGCTCGAGGTAGGTGGTGGTTGTTCCTACTCCACCGCTGCATTTCGAGTTATGACATATTGTTGCAACTATCCATTCCTTACATGCTCCTCAATTATATCCTTCAAGTGCCTGCAGCTGTTGGTATCGTGCCCGTCCAAATCATGGAAGAGACAGTGCCTTCCCGAGGCCCTTTCATGTTTAGATGGTTCTCTCCTAGCTGGCCTTCGGTAAGGAAGGCGATCCCGGGTTTCCATGTATATCCGCTCCAGCATCTTGTTTAATCCTGTGTATGTGGAAAACTTTGGATCCTTCCATCGCTTCCTAGCTTTTCCAGAATCATCATCCAACTTCCTTTTTCCTTTATCTTTATCCGAACCTCTGTTGGATGGTCCTCCACTCTCAGTCGCATTCACTTCCTTTAACTTTAAGTCCATACTTGCGTCATCTTGCTGAAGGAACCTTTCAGCTTCGTGAAAGAATTCCCCGAGATCCAGTGGGTAGGTCTCGTATTAAAGATACCTTGAAATCTGAATCCTCTCGGACTCCCGATACTGCCGCCATCAAAACCATCGATGATCCGGCGATCCACCGAAGCAAACGCCGCATTGAACCGAGTTAGAAAAGCTCTAAGTGATTCATCCGTCCTTTGCTTTACCGACGCTAGCGTCATCACGTTCTTAGGCCTATTGATATGAACCCGAAATTTCCTAAGAAACATATCCACTAATTCCATCCATGTTCTGATAAATCCTTCCTCCAGTTGCCTAAACCACATAGCGGCTTATCCGTCAAGTACAGAGGGAAACATCGGGCAATAACTTCCTCTGATGCCCCTAGCACTTCCATGTGTCTAGTGTATCTCATCAGATGATCTGTTGGATCAGTCTTGCCATTGTATACTTCCACACTAGGTAGCTTGAAGTCAGGCGGATTTCGAGCTATCCTGATTTCCCGTGCGAACGGACTCTTGTTCACCCCTTCCAAATCTCTATTGGTCAGACCTCCACGCATAGTTCTCCTAATAATCTTAGCTAATCCAGCATTGTCTGTCAAAGGCTGCCCCCATGCCCTCGAGTGAATTCTGGTATATATTCCTCATGCGGTTCACTAATGTTAGCGCTCACTTTAGCCAGTTGAGCTCCATCCAAGGGCCTCCCAGTGTCAGATCCTACGGGCCTACCCCCAAGCCTTTGTTGATTGCCCTCTAGTTCTGTATTCTCTCCTCCATTGGGTTCCACGACCCTAGTTCCTGGTTCCACGTTCGCAGTTACTATAGTCGATCTAAGGTTTTGTGTTCCTGCAGCTCTCATTTGTTCAAAGAAAGTCTGCATCATGTTCTGTTGACTCTTCAACAATCTCTCTTGCAATGAATTGGCCGTAGCTTCCATTTCATTCCTGGTGATGTAGATCGAAGCTTGTCCTTCCTTAGCTCCAGAGGATGCTTCTTGATTTCCTTCATGTTGGCTTCTCTCAGCCCTTTGTCTTCTGCTCGTCTGTCGAGTCATTGTCTTTCAAATCTGAACTCTTCATGCTTTTCAAATCTGAACTTCAATCCAATGTAGCAGGTGCTAGTCCTTCTCAGTGGAAGCACCAAAGTGTTTGCTCCAAAAATGGTCACAAACCCCAAGTATCGTGAAAGTGCCAGTGTATGAATACAGATCAGCAATATTCAAACACAAACCTCAGATCTAAGCAAACAACAAACAGCTATCCAGAAATAACAAACAAAAATACGAGATTTATAGTGGTTCGGCTATCTCCGGCCTACGTCCACTTCAAAGTTTTATCTTTTATTGATTATCCTTGCTGGTTACAGATGATTACATCGATTACAATAAAGTAATTTGAGTACAACAGCGATGGTAAGGTGTAGAATTGAATCCGGCAGAGTCTGGTCGTTCAATAGCCAAAAGATCCTTTTTCTGTAGGCTTCATGGGGCTATTTATAGGTGTAGGAGGCTGATATCGCGCTCAAACTTCAGGAGACTCCTTCTGGCACGTGAGTAGGCCCACACGACCGACCCCACTAAGTTTCGACTCGATCTATGATCGATACGAATCAATTTCGTATCGATCAAAAAATGATCCAATCAATCTGAAACTTGGCAGGAACATTCTTCAGCTTGTACGTAAGCACGTACGAAAATTTCATGGTATTTAGATCTATGGTTTAGGAGATATGATCGATACAAGTTGTGATTTTTTGGCAGGCCATGTGGTTCGAATCGATTGATTCACATCGATACCTTCGAATCGATCAGGGCACATGAGCATGCGGTGACGTGTTGCGATGTTCCTGGATCGATCCACCTTGTACGCCGAGTTGACCGAGTTACCTGTATTCAATTCCGAGATTTACTCGCATCAATTACTGTTTCGAAACCATTCATTCCAGTCCTTCTTCGAATCGACAATCGATCTGTCATAGCCCTTGTTCGTATCAATGAATATTGGTGTATTTCGCGTCGATTGCCGCAGATACCATCGATATGAAACGAACTTGCCTAAGCAAGATGGATACGAACAAGGACTTGTACGTTATCGATTCGAACGACTACGATGTGGATGAACACGAACCAAACTCACATGTGATCGATGCGAATCGGTCCAGTCCCTGATCGATACGAAGTAATTCAACCATGATGTATACGAACTGAATTAATATGACGCTGTGGCTTTCGGATCGATGCGAAGAACCTAACCCCATATGGAGTCGAACATCATCGATACGATTGAGCTGTATGATGGATTCGAACTACATTTCCCCTAACTTGTATCGATCATATCTTAATCATATGAACTCCAATTGACCTGAAATTTGAAACATAGCCTCCCCTAGTCCTGATCATCATTCCAATCAATTCCATCCTGATCGGACCCCGGCCAAATTTTAACGACATCGATTGCTACCCTGTTTCCAATCGATCTCCAATCCTGATATCTATTCTTCCTTGTCAATTTGTTGATATTCCAGCCTTGACCAAAAGGTGGGATAACACTTATATATATAGCAAATACAAGTATGTTACTATAGAGTTATCCCATATGCTGATCTTATCTTTAATTCCTTAGGATTATGTTTTCAAAAATCATTTTATTTTTAATTTTTTTCATAAACTTATGTTCTGATACCAAGTTACGGTAATGATAATGGTATCCATAATACCAAAAGCACTTAAATATGAAATAAAATCATTACAGATTAAAACACTTTTCTGATTACATTCCAAAACAACATTTCATAGCCAAGTTACATAATCCCAAACATTTCCCAGGTTTAGATCAAATATAATTATTACAAAATAAGCCAAGAGTGACATAAGAAGATTCCCCGACCAGAGTACTAAATAGTCATAACGGACTTAATACAACACAACCAAAATAAAATAAAACAACTCCTAAATTTAGGTAGCAGCAGTCTCTTGCTCGTCTCTGGAAGCTTTGTTCATCCACATACTAAAACCAAAAAATCCTCAACCCTCAGCCTACTCAAATCAATTTTGAGCACCCGAGAGTTTAAGGGGAAAAACATAAACTTCGAGTTATACATAAAGACTGGTGTGAATAATACTATACATCTCGGTTAATTGATATTAAGTGAGACCACGCCACTTAACGGAATAAGTTTCCCCTCGCTAATATCCTTTAAAAACGTATCTTTTGCAAATCTTAATCCTGCAACCAAAACTAGTTAAAACAATAAAGCAATAGCATGTAAGCACATAAATCATGTACCAAATGGACTATCTATCTAAACAATATAGTTTTGTTTGGCTAACTACTAACCTTTGGCTAACTCGGGTCTACCTGACATAATAAACAAATAATCTAACTTCTGTTAGGTACTCCTCTTCTGGACAATCTATCCCTAACTTAGTTCCCCTAGGATAAACCGATCCTAATGGTTTTGTGGGCTCACCAATAATCTATCCTCTCTCTGTATATTCCTTTTTATGTGTAACATCATTTTAGTCTTACCTATGATAAAGCCCTACATGCTGGAATTTTAGACTAAATTAGCTAGGGACTAATAGCTAATGTATAGGGCACAACCCTATACTAGCCTCATATGGTATTCCACTATCTTAGTCATTTTACTTAGGGTCATCTACCCTTAAAATTTTCCTTGGAAACATTTTCTTTCAAATTGATCTAAACCTTTAAATGGTACTTTAAATAAGGAAAATATTCTCTTTGCTTAACTCAAATCATCTTGCTATGTTATATACAATTTACATAAAACTTTGTTAATGAAAATTTTTAAACCTATGAAAGTACACCTTTTAAAACCATTAAAAGTACCCCTTTCGATACAAGTAAAACGTTAGGCCGAAAGGCCAAAACATACCTTTCGAAACCATTCTTGATAAACCTTTGAAAATGTGACGACCCAGAATTTTTAAGCATTTAAAATTGGAATATTTAAATTAATTTTAAACATTTAAAGGTTGATTTTAACTTGAATTTAAATATCACAATTTATTTGATGATTAAATTATTTAATTAAATAATTTGAAGTTGGGTAAAATGTTAAATCTGGGGATCTAAGCCTGTTAAAAATAATTCGAAGATTTATAAAATTTATATTGATAATACTGAGGATAATAGAAGTTGTAAAATTGAATTTAACACTGATTTGTTCGGTTTTGAAATTTTATTGTTTTAAATTGAATTTAAAAATAGCCTTCCGAGGCACAGTCTCGGAATTCGACGAAACCAGTTCTATCGGATCCATAATATTGTACTATTATCAGATTTCAAATTTAGTAGCAATCGGAGTTGTTGTGTGAGCATACGATAAGTAAACGTGTTGAAATTTATATCGAAAATTCAATATATAAAAAATAAATAATAATAAATAAATAAAAATCAAATCAAAAATCACATCTGCAACCCTAACTTAAAACTAGGCCAAACTTTTATCTTAGATAAGCCACCCTATACTTTGAAAAACATCGCGTCTTGTCTCCTCTTGTCTTCCCTCAATTTCGTTTAATATCTCACGCAATCCTCTCCTCTTCATTTCACCTTAAATCAAATTGAAATCATCCAGAAAGAAATATAAATCATGGCCGCCTCCTATCTCGTTTTAAATCAATTCGAACCAGTGCTAATCGCGGTCAATTCCTAATCGAATCAAGGGTCACGACAACTCCTGAAGCGTAGGCATGTTCGCGCACGCGTAAGAGAGGCTCGACGACGAAGTGGGGATCAAGGCGCGAGTGGTTTCGAGGGTCGCGGAGGGCAACCGCGAGGCCAGGAAGGGAGGCGGCGAGCTAGAGCGTGCGACTCGATTTCGGCGACGCAGTGAATTTGGGGTTCACGATGCTTGGTGGACTGAGTCGCGAGCTCGTGTGGTGGCAATGTTCTCGAACGAAGCAATGGCTTCGCGATGGCTTCGTGACAGCAGAAGGTATTAGCTTCGGGTTTATATATATTATTGAATTTAATATCTACGTATGTATACAAATAGTAGATTGTTATTGCTTACAAAAGCTTTATATTTAAGTAAAGTATAAAATAAACCTGTTTTTAATTTAGTATGTATATGGATACATACGTATTTGATTTAAAACAGTAAATACTTATATACAGGACTTTGAAATTGTATAGAAATCTTAAAGGGGAAATTAATGTAACTATAGATTCTTTGAAAACTATTATTTATAAGTAGTTCCAAGAGGAAAATTTCTAGTTTAAAATTAAATCATTAATTTAGTTAATAAATGGAAATTTACTGTTTGCTTGTTTCAAATATTAATAAATTAATGTTTATTCAAGGTCAAATCGTAGAAATAAGCTGGATGGGAAGTGAGTTGCAACATAAAAGCAAAGGTGAGTTGATCTCACTCGGTTAAATTTAAATTTAAATAATTAAATTTAAATAATTGTTTGAATGGTTGAATTGATTGATGTGCTATAGTATGGTATATTTTGGAATTGGCATTTTATATTGTGCTAACATCTGTGGATGCAGGGAACAGGTTGGAGGGATCCAACTAGATCCCTCAACATTTATTTAAATTATTTAATACCCTCTGTTGTGATTATTTAATATTCTATGATGAACTTTATTGGAATATTGAATGCTATGGTTCGACTGGATATGATTGGGTATAATGAATTACCAAAAATATATAAATTGGATTTTGGAAAGAAAATAAAAGAAGTGAAATTGTAAGTAAAATAATTATAGAATAAATCTAAAAAGAAATAAAGTGACGTTAAAATTCTGATAAATAAATCTTGAGTATAGAAAGGAAATTTGAATAAACAGAAAGTTAATGAATTTTAAATCTTCAGTGATATTAATTAAAACAACAAAACATTTATTTAAAATTTTAGATTTAAATTATTGAAAAGAATAAAGAAGAAATTGGGAAAAGGTGAAATTCGTATGTTTCAGTTAAAAAGGTTTAAAATCAAACGGAAAAAAAATAAAAATAAAGTCCATAATTAATGAATTTTGAAATGAACTGAGTAAGTAAAGAAATTTATTTCAAATGGAATAAATTGGAAATCAGTTTAGGAAATTGATTTAAGTGATTGAGATTGGAAATTCTCCCTGAATAACCAAGTACAATTTCAAAGTTAATTTTTAAATATAAGTTAAAAGTTTTTTTAAAAAGCAAGTTTTGGAAAATTTATTATTTCTAATATTTAAATTCTGAAGTAAGTATTTTCTCAAATCTATTATAGTAGTAATTACTTAAGAAAGTGACTTAGTATTTTGTTTTTAAAAGTGAAAATCTAGTTTTATATTTTATTAAGTAACCTTACTTTCAAATATTCATATAGTATATATATTTTTAATAAATTATTGAAGTAGTTTTTAAAATAAATGTTTTAAAGTATATTTCAAAGTAAAGTGTTTTAAATTATTTCAAAAATCTAGTTTTGTGCTTGGTGATTTCAGTGGAGATAGAAAATATTTGGGAAAGTTTATTCTGAAAAGAAAGATGGTTTGAAACTATTATCAAAGGGTTGAAAATAGAAATATATCTTGTGAAGATATTTTTTAGGCTAATAAATAATTTGGGAAATTATTTATTGTTTGATGGTTGTTTCTGAATATTAATTGATAGTTAAATAACCGACTATCAATATTGGCCAAGTACGTTGATCGTTTCGAAGAGACCAGGATCGAGATTTATTTCTCGAAAACCACTTCGATCCGGGGGATTCGAAGATGGAGCAACGAAGTGCAAGGGTTAGTATTTCCAAAATGGATGTAGTAGGAATAGTGCATTCGGTTCCGTTCGAACCCGGGATGGACTTGTATGGATGAATGCTTTCGAAACATCGTCAGGTGGATGATGGGCATTCTAAGGGATATGTTCTAAAAGGTAACGCTTAGCCTCAAGCCTTATCAAATAGGAAAGACTGAAAATCAGGGGTTATGCAGCAAGGCTAGGTGGGTAGCACCCAAGCATAGTGAGGTCATCCCTGCCTAGATGTCCCTTTTATTTCGGCTTAGTGGGCGGTTGTTGATCCCAACCGCAGGGTGATCTCACTTGGGATTATCCAGTAAGTGGTAGTCCCGGCCTTGTGTTACAGGGGAGCAGGCGTACTCCTCAGTACTGTGATCTAGGCCACGTACTGTGACTGGTGGTACCCCAGTGCCTAGTCATTAGTTGGAAATCCATTCTCCCTACGAGCCTTGTACGAGTTTTGTTTGTATTACCCACTCTGTGTCTAGTAGCTGGAATTTAATGAATGTAACAATTTCGAGTATTTTATAAGTATTTGTATATAGACCCTATTATAATATCAGAGGATTTCTATAAAAATTGTTTTAGCTGTCGTAAGGTAAAAACCTGACATGTTTATTTGTGGCGTGGTTACGAGATGCTTTTATTTTCAAAGGATTTTTGAAACTTTAATAATCAATTGAGTGTGATTTTATCACGCTGGTATTTCAGACTGACTCGGGTGTTATTTAACTATAATGCTCGGGTCATATCGTGTATTATAGGATACAAGACATGATGCTGTGGAGCTCAGGAGACGAGCTGGATGACGATACATACTACAGTACTTGTTTATATATATTCCGCTGTGTTGAGTTGCTATGTATCCATTTGTATGTTGTTGTTACTGAATTGTGATTAATGTACTCTGATGATGTAATATATAAACAGAGATATTTGATTTTTGAGTAAAGATTATTTATTATCTATTATATTTTATTCCGCTGCGATGGTTAGATTCTGATGTTGTTTTCTATTTTCTTCTTCTACCTCTCTTCTTTAACCCAAATGGTTCGTATTTCTGTACAACTTGAGTTGATTTTTATAGAATAGTGTTGACTCAAGGGGTATAGATTTGCAGGTCGTTACAGTTGGTATCAGAACTTAGGTTGGTGATAACCTTGGCTCTAGTGGGAATTACTCATTTAAATTAGAGTCCGCGGTACTCTAGAATGAGTTTGAGCGGATAAATAGATATGAGCGCGTATTTGTTAGTGAATATAAATTGTTTTAATATTGTGTTGATTGGTTTATTGAGTGGTATATGAACCTACGTCGGCATAGTCTGAACAACTGTATCGAAGGGGTTTCTATACACTTGAATAGAACAATTGACACGGTATTGTTTTAAATGCGGGTGAATGCAATAATTTTACCCAAAAATATATTTTAATATAAAGAAAGGTTTTTGTAAACTATTTTTGCTAATATATGCTTGCTTGGATGTTAGAAGTGATAATATTAAATTATTATCATCGTTGTGTAAATATTTAACTAGAAATTGAAAATATAACCAAAGTTTATGGGAATAAATTCATTATAAAATGAAATTTATAAATATGAATTATAAATGAGATTTATAAAGTGAAATATAATTAAATGAGAATTTATATAAGCATAAACTATACAAATGTATTATAGTTAAAATTTGAATTGAAATAGAATTTGAAACTTTAAAACCCTGGACATTTGGAATTATTTTAAAGACAGATAATAGCATTATTGTTTTAAAAAGTATTTCTAAAAGGAAATTGTTTCACATAAATTTTGGGAAAGGATATAGCATTAAATTCGCTTCAGTCGCTGGAAAATAACTTCGGTGATGACTGCAGCATCATCGATGTTCATTTTCGAGTTTCTAAGTGACGGATTGCTGCCAAAAAAAAATTATTTGTTCAGAAAAGCTAATTGTTTTGAAAATCTCAAAGGAAATTTGTTGGGAATAAAGACCAGGATTGGATTAAATCTTTGAGAAATGTGAGTTGAGATGTTGGAGATTTCTAAATGATTTGAAATCAAAGCCGGGTGTTTAAAAATCCTGATGAGATAGGTTATAAGCTTATAAATTGAGATGATTTTTAAAGCAGGAAGAAATATAAGCTTGAGAGTTGGAAATTTAAATTTAACTGGATTGAAATTAATTGAATAGGCTGAAAATTATATCCAGTTGTATTCGAATTAAGTTGAAATCGAATTGAGTTAAATAAATCTGAGTTAAAATAAAATTGAAATGGAATTAGATTCTTGCCTGAATAATTGGAAAATAAGTTGAATAAGGATTGGATTGAAATGAATAAATCAGAATAACTTATAAAAGAATTAAAAACCCATGGTAATAAAAATATGCTTGGGTTATAAATAAGCATAAGGCTTGAGTTAAAAATAAAAGAAGAATGTATTCAAGCTTATAATAATTGGAAATGTGTAAAAATAATAAGTTGTGACTTATAAAATTTAAAAGTGGGATAGAGAAACCCAAAATAAATATATTTTTGGATGAATTGAAAAATAAAATAAAAATCCGAACTTGAATTATAAAATAAATTAAACTTGAGAAAATTAAATGAAGTGATATTTGGGATTAAAAATCAAGTATTGAATGATAAATAGGGGGAGAATTAATTTGGAATAAAATTAGTTAATTG
This sequence comes from Allium cepa, assembly GCA_030765085.1. Classification (NCBI taxonomy): domain Eukaryota; kingdom Viridiplantae; phylum Streptophyta; class Magnoliopsida; order Asparagales; family Amaryllidaceae; genus Allium; species Allium cepa. The sequence continues at coordinate 1,027,576,147 of CM060937.1, read as the reverse complement.
AATTTGTTAATGGAATTTAGATTGGATAAGTAGAAATTGAATTATGAGTTAATAATGAAGTTTGAAAATAAAACTCAAGATATAAATTAAATTCGACTTGAACTGTTAGTGAAGTAAATGAGATTGAATTGTGAGTTCATAAAAGTGAATGGTTAATTGAAAATGGATAGTGGATTCAGAACTTGAGTTATAAATTAAAATTTAACTTGAAGTGTTAACAAATTAAATATAATTGGAAATGGCCTTGTAATCGATTGAATGAGTTGAGTCTGAAAAGTTAAATTTTATAATAACTAATCAAATGAAATTGTAGATTTAAAACGAGATTGGATTGAAATGGAATTAAGTTGAAAAAAGAGAATTTACTTGTAAAATGAAAATGACCTTAAGTAAAAATGTGATGACCCGCAAATCCGTACTCCTTGAATATACACTAATCTCCATAGATTAACTCAAGATGAACAGAAATACGAATTATCAATGTTTAAGAAAAAGAAAAAGGGAGAAGGAGAGAGTAGAAGATAGAAAATAGGGAGAAGAAAATAGAAAATAGAACGGAACAGAAAAACAACAGAACAACATCAGAATCTCACAATTCGCAGCGGAACAACATATAATAATAAATGAATAATCTTTAAACAAAGAGCTATATCAGTTATTACATTACATTACATCATATCATCAGAGTGTACAACATCATACAACAACAAACAGCGGAAAAGAAATACTATATACTAATAATACGCCATGCCCTCCAGCTTGCCTCCAGCAACTCCAGAATATCCAGAATATCCTGATAGACCTAACTCTTAACTGCCCGTGTGGAAATTGGTGGGCACCCAGAGTTTAGAAAGGAAAACAATAAACTCCGAGTCAGTCATGTGACTGGTGTGGGAACTCAAAACAGTTTATTTATCTTTAAAAATCAAAAATAGAGGAATATTTTTAAAGTCAATTCGCTATGCTTTTAAAAATGAGACTACCATAAGACCTCCCGCCACACACACAATGCAAACGCAGACTTGGAGGAGATTTCTCCTTATGATAGTCAAAGATGCTTGATACGCATTTAAAAAGAACATTTGATATTATTACTAGTGCATAGTGTAGGAGATATTTCGAAAGTAGAATATAAATCTTAGCCAGCATAGGTACCATTATAGTATGCTTACTATAGCTACCATATTAGATGGCAGGTTCTACAACTAAAACCGTACAAGTCTCGTATTGTTTCTTTGGATTTCCAACGAATGATCAGGCCAAGGAACTTCCCATTGCCACATGAGAATGCCTTTGGATGGACATCCCCGAGAACCAAACCGGATCTCTACCAACTGTAACGACCCAGAATTTTTGATAATTAAAATATGAATATTTAATTTATTTTAAATATTAATAAGTGAATTTATAAGTCGAATAAATTTTATTTTGAATTTTTGGATTTAATTGGATAATTAAATCGATAATTTAATACGTTAAATTATGGAAATAATTGAAAATGGAGTTAAATATGATTGAAAATGATTTGTAAAATTTTATTTGATCATATAGAAGTTAGAACAATATTTTAGAACTTTTAAAATCGAATTAAAAGTTAATTTGTGAAAATTGAATATTTTAATATTAAAATCGACTAGTGAAAATAGTCAATTTTTGAACAGTCTCAGAATTGAACGAAACCAGTTTCATTGGATCCGTAGTAGTTAGTTATTACCGTATTGCAAATTTCGTGTCAATCGGAGTTATCGTTTGAGCGTGGCAGCTCGAAACGCTTCGATTTATTTTTAATTTAAATTTGACGAGTGAAAATAGCCATTTCTCAAAAAGTCTCGGATTTCGACGACACTAGTTTCATCGGGTCCGTAATGTGATATTATTGTAAGGTTTCAAATTTCAAGTCAATTGGATTTACCGTTTGTCTGGTACAAATTAAAACGCCTAGAAATCGACTTAAATCGGTTTAATTCAAATTGAGCGTTTATAGCCATAACTCGCACATACTTCCGAATTATCTTCCGAAACCTGTTCCATTGTGTCCGGAACGCGGGGTAAACCCTAGAAACGCTGGTTACGGCGCGTAAATCGGAGTTCGGAATTTCCGGATGAATAGTGTTCGATTTTTCTTTATAAATAGCACCCACCTCTTCATAATTTAGAAAAAAAATAAAAACCCTAATATTAAACTCTAGCCGCCACCCTTGCAATGTATGGCCAGAAATGTCCCAACTTCCACCTCGATTATCTCCTCATCCGTCGACAATTAGCCTTAGGTTTCAACTAGAAGATTGAAGAGCATGCCAAGATCCATCTATCCAACGGTCATGATCGTGTTTGGAGCTTCGGATTGGCGGCAAATTGGGCACAAACGTGCCACGTTCACTTGCGTGCGCGAGTAGCAGGGGATGGCCGAGTTCTATGGCCTTGAGGCCGTGCATAGGTGGTGGAGAGAGCTTCGAGATGGCGGTGGTTTGATGTGATTTCGTCGAGTGTAGGAGGAGTAAAGTTAAAACCTAATTTGGAGCTCTATGGGTTGGTGTGCGTGATTTTTACCTGTAGCCGTGCGTGGCTTTGGGAAGAAGAAGACGTGCGGTGACGATGGGGTGGAAGCTAGATCTAACGGTGATGATTAGTTTAGGTTTAATATTATAAAGGTTTTGTTGTAATTAAGTTATAAAATCGTGTACAATCTTTAAAAATTCATAACTTTTTCATACGAGGTCGAAAAAATGCAAACTCAGTTGCGTTGGAATCGTATGGACGAGCACTACGCGATGGAGTTGGTTTGGAGTCGTTTGGAGTTAGTGAGAATTTCGGGTAAAATTAAACGCACGTTTAATTTTATTCGAAATAAATCGCTAAAACGGAAATAAAATCAAGGTGAGAACTTCTCACTCAATCGAATCGGTTTCGATTTTATTTTAAATAGTTAGATTTAAAATATTTGAATGCATGTTTGAATGATGATTGTATCTATTGATTGTTAAAATAGACATTATACGCCGTTATTAAGCGGATGTTATTTATTAAAAACATATACCGCGAATATTTCATAAACGGTGAAATTGGTATTATATATAATAGCAATATATATATATTGGCATATGTATATATTGGAGTTATTGATTTCCCGCATTTTTTATTTAGCGGATGAGACCCTATTGCGCCGTTATTAAGCGGATAATATTTAATAAGAACATATACCGCGATAATTTCGTACTGGAGCGAAATTGGTATTGTGCTAATGTTTGTGGATGCAGGAAAACAGGTTGGAGGGATCCAACTGGATTCCTCAACAGTTTTTATTTGATTTCAGATATTTTGATATTTGATGGATTTTCATATTGATATATGATATCGTTGTTGTCGTGATTGACTATTTGGTGTGTAGCATCATTGGACCCAGATTTTGGGATTTTAAAATGATTATAAAGTGATTTTTGAGAATATACTATATTTTGGAATTGATCCATTATAAATAAATAAACGTTATAATTTTTAAAGTTATAAAAATTATGATTTTTAAGAAATATAGTTGAAAGCTGATTTTTTGAAAATAAGGAATTAGTGACTTTATAAAATAGTTAAATTGGGATTTCTGAAATAATTGTGAAAAGTTGAAATATAGGATTTATAAAATGTAATTATTTTATGAATCAAAAGGATGAAGTTTTTAAAGGAATTTGAAGACGTTTTAAAAGAATAATATAAATTGAATTATATTAAGAGATTTATAAATGGATATTTATAAATTGAAATATGGACATTATAAAACGAGTTTTTATAAGTGTTTGAATGAAGTGAAAATGAATTTCATAATTGAATGGAATTTATAGAATTTTAAGCAGTGAAGTTATAAATGAAATTTTATAAACAGTAGGTTTATAAAATTTATAAAGTTATTAAAAGAATGGTTTTGGTTAAATAATTGAATCTTATAAGTTATAAGATTTATAATTATGGAGTTCAAAGGAACGATTTTTGTGAACGAATAAATTATAAGTATTTAACTTATAATATGAACCTTTGTTTTATAATTGAATTATAAATCGAATAGGTTAATAAAGGAATTTATAAAAGGAAGTTGTTATAAAATAAATAGAAATGGAGTTTATAAACGTTGTTTTATAAATTTGCAAATGACTTATTTTAAGAAGTAAATTGTTGAAACCTATTAATGGAGTTATATTCACGTTTTTGAATAGTGAATAATCCTTTGAATTAAAATGTATAAAAGGATGAAATGTGTTAACGTAGTATATTCACGTTTTTGAATAGTGAATAAGATGTTAAAGAAATTGTTTTGAATGTGATATTTGAAATAGAATTAAAACGATCTAACGAAGTTTTAATTGTGTTGAGATTCGAAACCATAGATTTCAACATTTATTGTTGAAATAGACGTTTTCGAGAAATAAAAGGAGATGATGGACTATAACACTGTTGTTATAGTAAATGATTTCCGAAAGGAAATGTTTTGCATAGTATTGGGATTTATATATCTATTTTAATTTCGAATCCCTATACTAGTGATTTTGGGTTGTTGTAACGATGTTTTACGCAACATTCGTTTTGGCCCAAATAAATATGTTAAGAGAATGATTTCCTTAATAGAATGAAATATATACTTAATCTCGATTTAAGTATATTGAATATTTTCTAAGTTTTGGAAAATAAATAAAATTTGTGAATTACTTATTAAATAAGTATGGAATTGTTTTCCAATATGAAGTGATATTTAGAATTTATCTTTTTGAAGATAAATTGAAAATGGATAATTGAAAACGTATATCAATAGATATTGTGAAATGTAAATTCACTAAGGAATTTATAAAAGAAAGTGAAATTGGTTTAAAAATAAATATTGATTTATTTTTGAAGTGTGAATCTATATATCTTGTAAAGATATTTTAGAAAATAAATAATTTGGAAAATTATTTGGAAACTGGTGATGTGTGCATATCCAGTGATAGTTCAATAACCGACTATCAATATTTCCCTTTGAATGGGTAATTGATGTGATTTGTTTGAATATGAATGTCACACTTATTTTTGAATAAGCGCTCACTATTCGGGTTAACCGGGAAAGGACCATGGGGTCGTATAACCCATTCCGAATATGTGATACGTCGTTGTGAATTGCATTGAAGATCGGTGTTGAGGACCCGGTATTTGCGAGAGCGATAGGATGACCTGTCGATTTACTCTGCACCGAGTTGCTCCGGTATAGAGTTCTCCATATGTGATGGGAAATCCGATCAGGATTGTGAATATCCGGATTGCAAGGACTTCTTTGTAAGTGCCTTCGGTTTTGTTCGAGCCCGGAACAGACTTGTATGGATAGTATGTCTGACATTACAAGTTGAGATATAAAGCCGATTTCTTTCAAATATATTTCTGTTGGTGGCGGAGAATTTATTCTTTTAGCTTAACACCCTTCTCTGAGACGTACGAGCTCAGAGGTTATATAGTTGAAGTTATCAGCGATATATTCCCAATTTGGTAATGTGATATGCTGAGTGATGCTGTAAATGATCATTGTGTTGATTATTGTGATAGGATCATTTACTTGATCGTCTATCCTTGTGATCATTGTGTTGATCATTTGTTGACCCAAAGCATGGCTTTTGTATAAAGTATGTTTTTGTGGACGTGACTTCGTCGAGCCTCACACCCCGGAAATGGTCAAAACAGGAAAGATGCAGCAAGGTTATGAGGGGTAGCACCCTTTAGGGTATGTACATTTCCTTCTGGATAGAGGTGGTATCATGGTATGGAGCCCAGATATTTAACCTATGTGGTTACTACGAATTTATTACTTTGTGGTTGTTGGTTTTCGGGATCCCGTGAGAAAGGTCGTTTACGATCGGGGAATGGCGTGCTCGTGTCAGTAGTTACCCAGTTAGGGGTAACCCGGCCTTGTGTTGGCAGAGTTCCGGTTTGGTTCTCGGGGATGTCTTTCCAGAGGCATTCTCATGTGGCAATGGGAAGTTCCTTGGCCTGACCATTTGTTGGAAATCTAATTCCCAATACGAAACTTGTACGGTATTAGTTGTAGAACCTGCCATTCACTTATGGTGGTCACCACTGTTTGGATGGTAGCTATAGTAGGCATACGATAATGGTCGTATGTTGGCTAAGATTTATATTCTACTTCCGAAATGAATTTTCCACTACACTATGCACTAGTAATAATATCAAATGTTATTTTAAATGCGTATCAAGCATCTTTGACTATCATAAGGAGAAATCTCCTCCGATTCTGCGTTTGCATGTGTGTGTGTGCGGGAGGCCTTATGGTAGTCTCATTTTTAAAAGCATTGCGAATTGAATTTAAAAATATCTCTCTATTTTGATTTTAAAGTTAAATAAACTGTTTTGAGTTCTCACACCAGTCACATGACTGACTTGGAGTTTATTGTTTTCCTTCCTAAACTCTGGGTGCCCACAAATTTCCACACGGGCAGTCAAGAGTTAAGGTTTATCAGGATATTCTGGATATTCAGGAGTTGCTGGAGGCAAGCTGGATGGCATGGCGTATTACTTATATAGTATTTCTTTTTCCGCTGTTTGTTTGATGTTGTACACTCTGATGATATGATGATATGATGTAATGTGATGTAATGTAATAACTGATATAGTTCTTTGTTTAAAGATTATTCATTTATTATTATATGTTGTTCCGCTGCGAATTGTGAGATTCTGATGTTTGTTCTTGTTTTCCGTTCTGTTTTTTTTCTATCTCTTCTCTATTTTCTCTTTTCTATTCTATTTTCTAATTTTCTATTTCCTCTTCCCTCTATCTTCTCTCTTCTTCTTTCTTACTTTTTCTTTTCTTAAAATCTTTTTAAAACCCCTAAGGGTTCGTATTTTCGTTCATCTTGAATTAAAAAAAGGAGATTAGTGTCTATTCAAGGAGTACGGACTTATGGGTCTTTACAGTTGGTATCAAAGCATATGGTTAAGCGACAACCATGGTTCTGTTGGGTATTATTCATTAGAGATAGAGTCAGTAGTACTCTAGAATGAATTTGAGTGTAATAATAGCTATGAGAGCGTATTTGTTAGTGAATATAAAAATTGTTTTATATTGTGATGATTGGTTTGTTGAGTGGCATATGAACCTTCGTCGGCGCAGCTTCGAAACTGAATCGAAGGGGTTTCTAAACACTTGAATAGAACAATTCGGCACAATATTGATTTTAATTTGGGTAAATGAAATAATTTTGCCTTGATTATATTTTATATATAAAGAAATAATTTTTCAAAATTATTAAAGTATATAAGTTGATTGTTTGGTTATTGAATAAGTTGTTTGAATAATCTAAATAAAAGAATAATTGTATAAGAAAAAGAATTATAAGAATCGAATTATAATTAAAGTGATTTACAATTGTGAAATAAACTTATATATATAAGAAGTGAAACTATATGAATATGAGTTGTGAATAAAAGTGAATTTAAAAGTTAAATGGAAATTTACTTTAGAATTGAAATCTGAATTTATTTATAAGTTGGAATTTAAGTTAAGTAAAAACAAGTGATGTTTGTAAATGAAGTATAACTTAAGAGATCAAAGTAAAATTAATAAAGTTAAGTGATGAATATAAACTTGAGTTATATAAATGAATTGGATTAATGGATTGAATATTAATCAATTGAATGTGAATTAAGTTGATATGAAATAATGAATATAAGTGTTAATTCATTAAAATCTAATGTTATTGGAAGTTGAAAGATTGAATGAAAATCAATTTAATTAAACCAATTGAAAGTGATGGTGTTAAATCAAATTGAATGAATATAAGCAAAGGAATTTGGTTGCAATTAATAAACATTGGTTGATATTTAATATGATTGTTAGATGATTGTATATAATTCATTAAGTATTAATGAAAGTGAATTAGTGAAATTTAAAGCTATGTAATTGAATTCAAATTAGAAGTAAATAAATTTGAATAGAATTGAATTTGATTTGGAAGTGAACCAACTTGAATATGAATTCGTGAATGTAAACTAAGTGAAAAAGAATGTTAGTAAAAACGTCCACTATCAATAAATCGAATGTGATTAAATTGAAAACCTAATTCATTGAATATTAACGAGAATATAAATGAATATTGATTTGGTTATGGATGATAGTTGGTTGAGGTTTTCTTTTACTTCATTTGATATGTTGACATGTATAGTTAGTATGTTGCTATATGTTGTATATCGATACTATTGTCTATATGCATGATTCTCATGTTGTTTGTTGAGTGATTAGTAGGTGCGGATCGCGTTTGCTTCGCATTTGGAGCTCGCTTTCGCGCTATATTAGCCGTATATGCTTGCTAATAAAATATAAGGTACATATCTCGGATTACATACCGTACTTTTACACTTTTTTCCCTTCGGGATGCCTCATTACTTGATGAGATGTATATTTGTGATATATATACTGTCATTTTTTTTTCGGATCGAGCCGCGCAAAGGAGACTATGGCGAATTTTTCCGAAAATTTAAGGCGTTAGAAAATTTTTGAGAAAAATTGGAAAATTTTTGAAAACTTAAACTTTGATTTGGGAGCTGAAAGTTAAACAATAGTAGTTGTTTTTGAAAAGATAACTAAGTATGATTTGAAAAATTAGTAAGTTATTGTAAGAAGTTTAACTATGAATTATGGAAAGTTAATAGATTCTGTAATTTTTCTTACTTGTAATTTCGAGGACGAAATTCTTTTAAGTGGGGAAGATTGTAACGACCCAGAATTTTTGATAATTAAAATATGAATATTTAATTTATTTTAAATATTAATAAGTGAATTTATAAGTCGAATAAATTTTATTTTGAATTTTTGGATTTAATTGGATAATTAAATCGATAATTTAATACGTTAAATTATGGAAATAATTGAAAATGGAGTTAAATATGATTGAAAATGATTTGTAAAATTTTATTTGATCATATAGAAGTCAGAACAATATTTTAGAACTTTTAAAATCGAATTAAAAGTTAATTTGTGAAAATTGAATATTTTAATATTAAAATCGACTAGTGAAAATAGTCAATTTTTGAACAGTCTCAGAATTGAACGAAACCAGTTTCATTGGATCCGTAATAGTTAGTTATTATCGGATTTCAAATTTCGTGTCAATCGGAGTTATCGTTTGAGCGTGGCAGCTCGAAACGCATCGATTTATTTTTAATTTAAATTTGACGAGTGAAAATAGCCATTTTTCAAAAAGTCTCGGATTTCGACGAAACTAGTTTCATCGGGTCCGTAATGTGATATTACTGTAAGGTTTCAAATTTCAAGTCAATTGGATTTACCGTTTGTCCGGTACAAATTAAAACGCCTAGAAATCGACTTAAATCGGTTTAATTCAAATTGAGCGTTTATAGCCATAACTCGCACATACTTCCGAATTAGCTTCCGAAACTTGTTCCATTGTGTCCAGAACGCGGGGTAAACGCTAGAAACGCTGGTTACGGCGCGTAAATCGGAGTTCGGAATTTCCGGATGAATAGTGTTCGATTTTTCTTTATAAATAGCACCCACCTCTTCATAGTTTAGAAAAAAAAATAAAAACCCTAATATTAAACCCTAGCCGCCACCCTTGCAATGTATGGCCAGAAATGTCCCAACTTCCACCTCGATTATCTCCTCATCCGTCGACAATTAGCCTTAGGTTTCAACTAGAAGATTGAAGAGCATGCCAAGATCCATCTATCCAACGGTCATGATCGTGTTTGGAGCTTCGGATTGGCGGCAAATTGGGCACAAACGTGCCACGTTCACTTGCGTGTGCGAGTAGCAGGGGATGGCCGAGTTCTATGGCCTTGAGGCCGTGCATAGGTGGTGGAGAGAGCTTCGAGATGGCGGTGGTTTGATGTGATTTCGTCGAGTGTAGGAGGAGTAAAGTTAAAACCTAATTTGGAGCTCTATGGGTTGGTGTACGTGATTTTTACCTGTAGCTGTGCGTGGGTTTGGGAAGAAGAAGACGTGCGGTGACGATGGGGTGGAAGCTAGATCTAACGGTGATGATTAGTTTAGGTTTAATATTATAAAGGTTTTGTTGTAATTAAGTTATAAAATCGTGTACAATCTTTAAAAATTCATAACTTTTTCATACGAGGTCGAAAAAATGCAAACTCAGTTGCGTTGGAATCGTATGGACGAGCACTACGCGATGGAATTGGTTTGGAGTCGTTTGGAGTTAGTGAGAATTTCGGGTAAAATTAAACGCACGTTTAATTTTATTCGAAATAAATCGCTAAAACGGAAATAAAATCAAGGTGAGAACTTCTCACTCAATCGAATCGGTTTCGATTTTATTTTAAATAGTTAGATTTAAAATATTTGAATGCATGTTTGAATGATGATTGTATCTATTGATTGTTAAAATAGACATTATACGCCGTTATTAAGCGGATGTTATTTATTAAAAACATATACCGCGAATATTTCATAAACAGTGAAATTGGTATTATATATAATAGCAATATATATATATTGGCATACGTATATATTGGAGTTATTGATTTTCCGCATTTTTTGTTTAGCGGATGAGACCCTATTGCGCCGTTATTATGCGAATAATATTTAATAAGAACATAAACCGCGATAATTTCGTACTAGAGCGAAATTGGTATTGTGCTAATGTTTGTGGATGCAGGAAAACAGGTTGGAGGGATCTAACTGGATTCCTCAACAATTTTTATTTGATTTCAGATATTTTGATATTTGATGGATTTTCGTATTGATATATGATATCGTTGTTGTCGTGATTGACTATTTGGTGTGTAGCATCATTGGACCCAGATTTTGGGATTTTAAAATGATTATAAAGTGATTTTTGAGAATATACTATATTTTGGAATTGATCCATTATAAATAAATAAACGTTATAATTTTTAAAGTTATAAAAATTATGATTTTTAAGAAATATAGTTGAAAGCTGATTTTTTGAAAATAAGGAATTAGTGACTTTATAAAATAGTTAAATTGGGATTTCTGAAATAATTGTGAAAAGTTGAAATATAGGATTTATAAAATTTAATTATTTTATGAATCAAAAGGATGAAGTTTTTAAAGGAATTTGAAGACGTTTTAAAAGAATAATATAAATTGAATTATATTAAGAGATTTATAAATGGATATTTATAAATTGAAATATGGACATTATAAAACGAGTTTTTATAAGTGTTTGAATGAAGTGAAAATGAATTTCATAATTGAATGGAATTTATAGAATTTTAAACAGTGAAGTTATAAATGAAATTTTATAAACAGTAGGTTTATAAAATTTATAAAGTTATTAAAAGAATGGTTTTGGATAAATAATTGAATCTTATAAGTTATAAGATTTATAATTATGGAGTTCAAAGGAACGATTTTTGTGAACGAATAAATTATAAGTATTTAACTTATAATATGAACCTTTGTTTTATAATTGAATTATAAATCGAATAGGTTAATAAAGGAATTTATAAAAGGAAGTTGTTATAAAATAAATAGAAATGGAGTTTATAAACGTTGTTTTATAAATTTGCAAATGACTTATTTTAAGAAGTAAATTGTTGAAACCTATTAATGGAGTTATATTCACGTTTTTGAATAGTGAATAATCCTTTGAATTAAAATGTATAAAAGGATGAAATGTGTTAACGTAGTATATTCACGTTTTTGAATAGTGAATAAGATGTTAAAGAAATTGTTTTGAATGTGATATTTGAAATAGAATTAAAACGATCTAACGAAGTTTTAATTGTGTTGAGATTCGAAACCATAGATTTCAACATTTATTGTTGAAATAGACGTTTTCGAGAAATAAAAGGAGATGATGGACTATAACACTGTTGTTATAGTAAATGATTTCCGAAAGGAAATGTTTTGCATAGTATTGGGATTTATATATCTATTTTAATTTCGAATCCCTATACTAGTGATTTTGGGTTGTTGTAACGATGTTTTACGCAACATTCGTTTTGGCCCAAATAAATATGTTAAGAGAATGATTTCCTTAATAGAATGAAATATATACTTAATCTCGATTTAAGTATATTGAATATTTTCTAAGTTTTGGAAAATAAATAAAATTTGTGAATTACTTATTAAATAAGTATGGAATTGTTTTCCAATATGAAGTGATATTTAGAATTTATCTTTTTGAAGATAAATTGAAAATGGATAATTGAAAACGTATATCAATAGATATTGTGAAATGTAAATTCACTAAGGAATTTATAAAAGAAAGTGAAATTGGTTTAAAAATAAATATTGATTTATTTTTGAAGTGTGAATCTATATATCTTGTAAAGATATTTTAGAAAATAAATAATTTGGAAAATTATTTGGAAACTGGTGATGTGTGCATATCCAGTGATAGTTCAATAACCGACTATCAATATTTCCCTTTGAATGGGTAATTGATGTGATTTGTTTGAATGTGAATGTCACACTTATTTTTGAATAAGCGCTCACTATTCGGGTTAACCGGGAAAGGACCATGGGGTCGTATAACCCATTCCGAATATGTGATACGTCGTTGTGAATTGCATTGAAGATCGGTGTTGAAGACCCGGTATTTGCGAGAGCGATAGGATGACCTGTCGATTTACTCTGCACCGAGTTGCTCCGGTATAGAGTTCTCCATATGTGATGGGAAATCCGATCAGGATTGTGAATATCCGGATTGCAAGGACTTCTTTGTAAGTGCCTTCGGTTTTGTTCGAGCCCGGAACAGACTTGTATGGATAGTATGTCTGACATTACAAGTTGAGATATAAAGCCGATTTCTTTCAAATATATTTCTGTTGGTGGCGGAGAATTTATTCTTTTAGCTTAACACCCTTCTCTGAGACGTACGAGCTCAGAGGTTATATAGTTGAAGTTATCAGCGATATATTCCCAATTTGGTAATGTGATATGCTGAGTGATGCTGTAAATGATCATTGTGTTGATTATTGTGATAGGATCATTTACTTGATCGTCTATCCTTGTGATCATTGTGTTGATCATTTGTTGACCCAAAGCATGGCTTTTGTATAAAGTATGTTTTTGTGGACGTGACTTCGTCGAGCCTCACACCCCGGAAATGGTCAAAACAGGAAAGATGCAGCAAGGTTATGAGGGGTAGCACCCTTTAGGGTATGTACATTTACTTCTGGATAGAGGTGGTATCATGGTATGGAGCCCAGATATTTAACCTATGTGGTTACTACGAATTTATTACTTTGTGGTTGTTGGTTTTCGGGATCCCGTGAGAAAGGTCGTTTACGATCGGGGAATGGCGTGCTCGTGTCAGTAGTTACCCAGTTAGGGGTAACCCTGCCTTGTGTTGGCAGAGTTCCGGTTTGGTTCTCGGGGATGTCTTTCCAGAGGCATTCTCATGTGGCAATGGGAAGTTCCTTGGCCTGACCATTTGTTGGAAATCCAATTCCCAATACGAAACTTGTACGGTATTAGTTGTAGAACCTGTCATTCACTTATGGCGGTCACCACTGTTTGGATGGTAGCTATAGTAGGCATACGATAATGGTCGTATGTTGGCTAAGATTTATATTCTACTTCCGAAATGAATTTTCCACTACACTATGCACTAGTAATAATATCAAATGTTATTTTAAATGCGTATCAAGCATCTTTGACTATCATAAGGAGAAATCTCCTCCGATTCTGCGTTTGCATGTGTGTGTGTGCGGGAGGCCTTATGGTAGTCTCATTTTTAAAAGCATTGCGAATTGAATTTAAAAATATCTCTCTATTTTGATTTTAAAGTTAAATAAACTGTTTTGAGTTCTCACACCAGTCACATGACTGACTTGGAGTTTATTGTTTTCCTTCCTAAACTCTGGGTGCCCACAAATTTCCACACGGACAGTCAAGAGTTAAGGTTTATCAGGATATTCTGGATATTCAGGAGTTGCTGGAGGCAAGCTGGATGGCACGGCGTATTACTTATATAGTATTTCTTTTTCCGCTGTTTGTTTGATGTTGTACACTCTGATGATATGATGATATGATGTAATGTGATGTAATGTAATAACTGATATAGTTCTTTGTTTAAAGATTATTCATTTATTATTATATGTTGTTCCGCTGCGAATTGTGAGATTCTGATGTTTGTTCTTGTTTTCCGTTCTGTTTTTTTCTATCTCTTCTCTATTTTCTCTTTTCTATTCTATTTTCTAATTTTCTATTTCCTCTTCCCTCTATCTTCTCTCTTCTTCTTTCTTACTTTTTCTTTTCTTAAAATCTTTTTAAAACCCCTAAGGGTTCGTATTTTCGTTCATCTTGAATTAAACAAAGGAGATTAGTGTCTATTCAAGGAGTACGGACTTACGGGTCTTTACACCAACACAAGGCCGGGTTACCCCTAACTGAGTAACAACTGACCGAATATGCCATCCCCCGGTCCTTTGGGACCTTTCGCCGAGCGCTCGTAATCAATTCACACAATCATAAAGTGTTTTCAACATGAGTAAGTATCTGGGCTCCATACCATGATACCACCCTTTTCAAGAAGGAAATGCACATATCCTAAAGGGCGCTACCCCTCATAACCTTGCTGCATCTTTCCTGTTTTGACCATTCCGGGGTGTGAGGCTCGACGAAGTCACGTCCACAAAAACATACTTTATACAAAAGCCATGCTTTGGGTCAACAAATGATCATAGAAATGATCACCAAGATAGACGATCAAACAAATGATCCTATCACAAATAATCAACACAATGATCATTTCACAGCAACACTCAGCATGTCACATTACTAAATTGGGAATATATCGCTGATAACATTCAACTACATAACCTCTGAGCTCGTACGTCTCAGAGAAGGGTGTTAAGCTAAAAGAATAAATTCTCCGCCACCAACAGAAATATATTTGAAAGAAATCTGCTTTATATCTCAATTTGTAATGTCAGACATACAATCCATACAAGTCTGTTCCGGGCTCGAACAAAACCGAAGGCACTAACAAAGAAGTCCTTGCAATCCGGATAATCTCTAATCACGTCCGGACTTTCCATCACATAGGGAGTCTCTATACCGTAGCTACTCGGTGCAAAGACAATCGACGAGTTGTCCTTTCGCTTTCAAAAAGATCCGGTCTTCAACACCGGTCTTCAAATGCAATTCATAACGACATATCACATATTCGAAATGGGTTATACGACCTTATGGTCCTTTCCCGGTTAACCCGAATAGTGAGCGCTTATTCAAAAATAAGTGTGGCATTCAAATTCAAACAAATCACATCAATTACCCATTCAAAGGGAAATATTGATAGTCGGTTATTGTACTATCAATGGATATGCACACATCACCAGTTTCCAAATAATTTTCCAAATTATTTACTTCCCAAAAATATCTTTACAAGATATATAATTTTCACACTTCAAAAATAAATCAATATTTATTTTTAAACAAATTCCACTCTCTTTTATAAATTCTATAGTGAATTTATATTTCACAATATCTACGAATATACGACTTCAATTATTCATTTCAATTTATCTTCAAAAAGATAAATTCTCATAATATTCAATGAAATATTGGAAGACATTTCCATACCTACTTATTCATAAGTAATTCACAAATTTTATTTATTTTCAACACTTAGAAAATATTCAATATACTTAAATCGAAATTAAGTATATATTTCATTCTTTAAGGAAATCATTCTCTTAAACATATTTATTTGGGCCAAAACGAATGTTACGTAAAACATCGTTACGACAACCCAAAATCACTAGTATAGGGATTCGAAATTAAAATAGATATATAAATCCCAATACTATACAAAACATTTCCTTTCGGAAATCATTTACTATAACAATAGTGCTATAGTCCACCATTTCCTTTTATTTCTCGAAAACGTTTATTTCAACAATGAATGTTGAAATCTATGGTTTCGAATCTCAACACATTTAAAACATCGTTAACTTGATTTAATTCTATTTAAAACATCACATTCAAAACAATTTCTTTAACATACTATTCACTATTCAAAAACGTGAATATACTACGTTAACAACTTTCATCACTTCTATTCATTTTATTTCAAAGGATTATTCACAGTCAAAAATGTGAATATAACCCCATTAATAGGTTTCAACAATTTACTTATCAAAATAAGTCGTTTGCGAATTTATAAAACAACGTTTATAAATTCTATTTCTATTTGTTTTATAACAACTTCCTTTTATAAATTCCTTTATTAACCTATTCAATTTATAACTCAGTTATAAAACAAAGGTTCATATTATAAGTTAAATGCTTATAAAACGATTATTTTACAAAATCGTTCTTTTAAACTTCATAATTATAAATCTTATATCTTATAAGATTCAATTATTTATCCAAATATATTCTTTAATAACTTCACAAAATTTATAAATCTTACTATTTATAAATTTCACTTATAACTTCACCATTTATAATTTTATAAATTCCATTCACTTATGCAATCCATCTTCACTTCATTCAAACACTTATAAAACTCGTTTTATAATTCAAATATTTTCATTTATAAATTATCAATTTATAAATCTTTTTATATAAATCAATTTATATTATTCTTTTAAACATCTTTAATCTCCTTTATAATTTCATCATTTTGATTTATAAAATAATTAATTTTCATAAATCCTATATTTAAACTTTTCACAATAATTTTAAAAATCCCAATTTAACTATCTTATATAAACATTAACCCATATTTCTCAAAAATCAATCTTTAACCGTATTTCTCAAAAATCATAATTTTATATAACTTTTAAAAGTATAACGTTTATTTATTTATAATGGATCAATTCCAAAAATATTTTATAACTTATACTTTCAAAAATCTCTTTAAAAACATTTTAAAATTCCAAAATTTGGTCCAATGATGCTACATACCAAATAGCCAATCACGACAACAACGATATCATATATCGATATGATAATCCATCAAATATCAAAATATCTGAATTCAAATAAATACTGTTGAGGAATCCAGTTGGATCCCTCCAACCTGTTTTCCTGCATCCACAAACATTAGCACAATACCAATTCCGCTCCAGTACGGAATTATCGCGGTATATGGGATTTAAAATATTATCCTCTTAATAGGCGGCGCAATAGGGTCTCATCCGCTATACAAATGCGGGAAATCAATAACTCCAATATATACATATGCCAATATATATATATTGCTATTATATATAATACCAATTTCACTGTTTATGAAATATTCGCGGTATATGTTTTTAATAAATAACATCCGCTTACTAACGGCGCATAATGTCTATTTTAACAATCAATAGATATCAATCAACATTCAAACATGCATTCAAGTATTTTAAATCTAACTATTTAAAATAAAATCGAAACTGATTCGATTGAGTGATAAGTTCTCACCTTGATTTCAATTTCGTTTTAGCGATTTATTTCGAATAAAATTAAACGGACGTTTAATTTTACACAAAATTCTCACTAACTCCAAACGACTCCAATCCATTTCCATCACGTAGTGCTCGTCCATATGATTCCAACGCAACTAGTTTCGCGCGTTTTCGACCTCGTATGAAAAAGTTATGGATTTTTGAAGATTACACGATTTTATATACATAAATTTACAACCTTTTATTTTAATTTATAAACCTTAGTTTAATCACAACCTTTGATTTCAATCCCCTGCAATCTAAGCCGTGCGCACCTTCTCCCTTACTCATGCGTTTCACGTTTCCAGGTTGCCGAACTAAACCCAACATCACGAACTAGGGTTTCAATTTTCGACCACCTCGACGCACATGAACACGATCAAACACCTCCAGGTTGTAGCCCATAGCCGACTCCATACTCGGCTCGAATAACAAGGAGCTCGGCCCCCCCTACATGCGCGCGAACCGAGAACACACGGCCACGAACGCGACCATCTACCTCCCTCCACGTTGCTTCGATGATTATCATCGCCGTATGGATCTGAAGCTCTCGGGATGCTCTTCATCTTTCATGTTGGAAGTTTCTCGAATCGTTGCACGGATTTGAAGAGATTGAGGAGAGAAAATGGAACAATTTCGGCCTTCGAATATTAGGGTGGCGGCTGCGTTTAGATTAGGGTTTTCTTTTTTTATTTTTTTTATTTTTGTGATAGTGGGCTATTTATAGGAAAATCGATCGACACTATTCATTCCGGAAATTCCGAACTCCGATTTACGCGCCGTAACCAGCGTTTCTAGGGTTTACCCCGCGTTCCGGACATAATGGAACAGGTTTCGAAAGCTAATTCGGACATCTGTGCGAGTTATGGCTATAAACGTTCAATTTAAATTAAACCGATTTAAACGATTTTCTAGGCGTTTTAATTTGTACCGGACAAACGGTAAATCCAATTGACACGAAATTTGAAACCTTACAATAATATCACATTACAGATCCGATGAAACTGGTTTCCTCGAAATCCGAGACTTTTTGAAAAATGGCTATTTTAACTCGCCAAATTAATATTAAAAACAATTCAATGCGTTTCGAGCTGCCACGATCAAACGATAACTCCGATTTCAACGAAAATTGAAATCCGGTGATAACTAACTATTACGGATCCAATGAAACTAGTTTCGTCCAATTCTGAGACTGTTCAAAAATTGATTATTTTCACTAGTCGATTTTAATATTAAAATATTCAATTTTCACAAATTAACTTTTAATTCGATTTTAAAAGTTCTAAAATATCTTTCTAACTCCAATATGATAAAATAAAATTTTACAAATCATTTTCAATCATATTTAACTCGATTTTCAATTATTTCCATAATTTAACATATTAAATTATCGATTTAATTATCCAATTAAATCCAATTATTCGAAATAAAATTTATTCGACTAATAAATTCACTTATTAATATTTAAAATTAATTAAATATTCAAATTTTAATTAAATAAAATTCTGGGTCGTTACAATAAAAATAAATTTTAATTGAAATAAAATTCAGTGAGTTATTGATAATATTTAATGAATGATATTCTTAAATAAATAATTGTAAACCATTTAAATTGTTAAGGAATTGAAATAACTTGGAGACAATAAGAAAAATAGTTCGGAATAAACAATTTTGGAATGAATTGTAAATGAATGGATCATGAATAAAATTGGAAAGTGATAAATTTTAATAGAATGTGTCGAGCTAGATCAAGTGGTTTTGAATGGAACTTGTTTGAATAATGAAACTAGTTGGTCAATAAAATTAAATGCAAGTGAATGGATTCAAATTTAAAATGCAATGGAAATGAGAATATATGGATTGTGAATAAATTTAAAAAATGGAATAGAATTGAATATAAATTGAGTTGAAAACAATTTAAATTGGTTATAAAACGTAAGTACTTATTTATTCACATAGATCTCGTCAAATTGCATAGAATAAATTTTCATTTGATGTAAATGGAAGTAATTAAAATTCTATGGATTGTTGGGAGTAAAATAAATTGATTTTGAGAGCAATTGAATTAAATATGAGTTTAGTTTGCTTAAAAAAAATTAAATGTAAGCTTGTTAGTTGTTAACCATTCGGATTAAGTGAAACGATATGTGATTGGTTGTAAGCAATTAAAATTAATGTTGGAATATTTAAATTGCTTATAAAAAGTGTTTAATGTGCATTTCATTTAGAATTCATATGTTTTAACTATTGCAAGTAAGTGAACTGTTGTTAAACTTCATATATTTGGCACTTACATGTTTAAATTGAGTAAGTACAGGTACCTAGAAGCCATGTGGCTGGATTTGATTGTGCTAACTGCTAAATAAATAAGCTGCTTGCTTAAAAATGCTAAATATGGTACGCCTACGCAATAAAAATAGGAAATATGAACTGTTTTTGGTTTTTCCGACCGTGTGGTCGATGTATACATATTTATATCTTTTGTCAAATTGCAAAAGCTCCTCTGTACAAATGGGACTCTGCCAAAAAATTTCAAAAATTTTGGGAGCTAGAAAAAATTTTGGAAATTTTTTGTTAACGACAAAACGGTTTCAAATTGGAAATTGAAATAAATTAGTGAATGAAACTACTTTAAAATAATAACATGAATTAGTTATAAATGAAAAATAAAATTCAAATATGCAGAGTTAAAGATAAATTGAATTCATATGGAAATGAAAGAATCAATTTGAATAGAAATAGATATAAACTAAAGTAGTAAGGTGAAAATAAATAAAGAAGCATATAATGCTTATACTAACTTAAGTAAACAATGATAAATTCTTGATTGGAAATTGAATGTTAAAAAATATTCTAAGTTGATGTTTGAATGAATAAATGTTTACACTTTGTAAGGAAGTCGATAAAATAATTTTTGGAATGCTGTGATTGGGTATTAGTGCTAAACATGATATGCAGGTATTATAAAGGGAAAGGAGAATTGGTTTTGATTTCAAAAGATAAATTTGAATTTCTCGACAAAAAGTTATGTATTTAAATTTCGGTATGAAATTTGATTGGGTTTTCGATCGAGCCACTTGGCCTTTTGTTTTCTTTTTGGATTTGGGAGGCCGTAGAGCCATTTTGTAGTTGTACCGAGCTAGTCGCGCAAAGGAGACGCTGGCAAAAAATTTAGGAAATTTAGAGAGTTAGAATTTTTTTGAGAAATTGTGAAAATTTTAAACTTGGTTTTGAATTATAATTTGAATAGTTGAATAGGTAAAGTTGTTTGGGAACTAAGGAAAAGTTTGGGAAGATAGTAAGAAGATAATGGGTCTTTTATGAAAGGATAGTTAGTTTGATGTTGAATTGTTTGGTTTTGGAAATAAGTAAATGGGGATTGGACCATTCTTTCTAATTAGTAATTTCAGGGACAAAATTCTTTTAAGGGGAGAGGAATGTGAAGACCCGGAATTTTTAAGCATGTAAAATTGGAATATTTAAATTAATTTTAAACATTTAAAGGTTAATTTCAACTTGAATTCAAATATCACAATTTATTTGATGATTAAATTATTAAATTAAATAATTTGAAGTTGGGTAAAATGCTAAATCTGGGGTTCTAAGCCTATCAAAAATAATTTGGAGATTTATAAAATTTATATTGATAATACTGGGGATAATAGAAGTTGTAAAATTGGATTTAACACTGATTTGTTCGGTTTTGAAATTTTATTGTTTTAAATTGAATTTAAAAATAGCCTTCCGAGGCACAGTCTCGAAATTCGACGAAACCACTTCCATTGGATTCGTAAAATTGTACTATTATCGGATGTCAAATTTCGTAGCAATAGGAGTTGTTGTGTGAGCATACGATAAGTAAACGTGTTGAAATTTATATCGAAAATTAAATATATAAAAAAATAAATAATAATAAATAAATAAAATTCAAATCAAAAATCACATCTGCAACCCTAGCTTAAAACTAGGCCGAACTATTATCTGAGATAAGCCAACCTATACTCTGAAAAACATCGCGTCTTATCTCCTCTTGTCTTCCCTCAATTTCGTTTAATATCTCATGCAATCCTCTCCTCTTCATTTCACCTTAAATCAAATTGAAATCGTCCAAAAAGAAATATAAATCATGGCTGCCTCCTATCTCGTTTTAAATCAATTCAAACCAGTGCTAATTGCGGTCAATTCCTAATCGAATCAAGGGTCACGGCAACTCCTGAAGCGCAGGCATGTTCGCGCACGCGTAAGGGAGGCTCGACAACGAAGTGAGGATCGAGGCGCGAGTGGTTTTGAGGGTCACGAAGGGCAACCGCGAGGCCAGGAAGGGAGGCGGCGAGCTAGAGCGTGCGACTCGACTTCGGCTACGCGGTGAATTTGGGGTTCGCAATGCTTGGTGGACTGAGTCGCAAGCTCGCTTGGTGGCAACGGTCTCGAACGAAGCGATGGTTTCGCAATGGTTTCGTGACAGCAGAAGGTAATTAGCTTTTTGGTTTATATATATTATTGAATTTAATATCTACGTATGTATACAAATAGTATATTGTTGTTGTTTACAGAAGCTTTATATTTTAGTAAAGTATAAAATAAACCTGTTTTTAATTTAGTGTATATATATATGGATACATACGTATTTGATTTAAAATAGTGAATACATATAGACAGAACTTTGAAAAAAATTATATAGAAATCTTAAAGGTGAAATTAATGTAAAGATAGATTCTTTGAAAACTATTATTTATAAGTAGTTCCATGAAGAAAATTTCTAGTTTAAAATCAAACCATTAATTTAGTTAACAAATGGAAATTTACTGTTTGCTTGTTTCAAATATTAATAAATTAATGTTTATTCAAGGTCAAGTCGTAGAAATAAGCCGGATGGTAAGTGAGTTGCAACATAAAAGCAAAGGTGAGTTAATCTCACTCAGTTAAATTTAAATTTAAATAATTAAATTTAATAATTGTTTGAATGGTTGAATTGATTGATGTGCTATAGTATGGTATATTTTGGAATTGGCATTTTATAATGTGCTAAAGTCTGTGGATGCAGGGAACAGGTTGGAGGGATCTAACTGGATCCTTCAACATTTACTTAAATTTTTCAGTACCCTCTGTTGTGATTATTTAATATTCTATGATGAACTTTATTGGAATATTGAATGCTATGGTTCGATTGAATATGATTGTGTATAATGAATTACCAAAAAAAAAATAAACTGGATTTTGGAACGAAAATAAAAGAAGTGAAATTGTAAGTAAAATAATTATAGAATAAATCTAAAAAGAAATAAATTGACGTTAAATTGTAATAAATAAATCTTGAGTATAGAAAGGAAATTTGAATAAACAGAAAGTTAATGAATTTTAAATCTTCAGTGATATTAGTTAAAAGAACAAAACATTTATTGAAAATTTAAGATTTAAATTATTGAAAAGAAAAAAGAAGAAATTGGGAAAAGCTGAAATTCGTACGTTTCAGTTAAAAAGGTTTAAAATCAAACGAAAAATAATAATAATAAAAATAAAGTCCATAATTAATGAATTTTGAAATGAACTGAGTAAGTAAAGAAATTTATTTCAAATGGAATAAATTGGAAATCAATTTAGAAAATTGATTTAAGTGATTGAGATTGGAAATTCTCCCTGAATAACCAAGTACAATTTCAAAGTTAATTTTTAAATATAAGTTAAAAGTTTTAAAGTTGTTTTAAAAAGCAAGTTTTGGAAAATTTATTATTTCTAATATTTAAATTCTGAAGTAAGTATTTTCCCAAATCTATTATAGTAGTAATTACTTAAGAAAGTGACTTAGTATTTTGTTTTTAAAAGTGAAAATCTAGTTTTATATTTTATTAAGTAACCTTACTTTCAAATATTCATATAGTATATATATTTTTAATAAATTATTGAAGTAGTTTTTAAAATAAATGTTTTAAAGTATATTTCAACGTAAAGTGTTTTAAATTATTTTAAAAATCTAGTTTCGTGCTTGGTGATTTCAGTGGAGATAGAAAATATTTGGGAAAGTTTACTCTGAAAAGAAAGATGGTTTGAAACTATTTTCAAAGGGTTGAAAATAGAATATATCTTGTAAAGATATTTTTGAGGCTAATAAATAATTTGGGAAATTATTTATTGTTTGATGGTTGTTTCTGAATATTAATTGATAGTTAAATAACCGACTATCAATATTGGCCAAGTACGTTGATCGTTTCGAAGAGACCGGGATCGAGATTTATTTCTCGAAAACCACTTCGATCTGGTTTGTACGTTTCGTGGAAACGAGTTTGGATTCGAAGATGCAGCAGTGAAGTGCAAGGGCTAGTCGCTACTAATCCTGAGGATATTTCCAAAATGGATGTAGTAGGAATAGTGCCTTCGGTTCTGTTCGAACCCGGGACGGACTTGTATGGATGAATGCTTTCGAAACATCGTCAGGTGGACGATGGGAATTCTAAGGGATATATTCTAAAATGGTAACGCTTAGCCTTAAGCCTCATCAAATGGGAATGACTGAAAATCAGGGGTTATGCAGTAAGGCTAGGTGGGTAGCACCCAAGCAGGGTGAGGTCATCCCTGCCTAGATGTCCCTTTTATTTCGGCTTAGTGGGCGGTTGCTGATCCCAACAGCGGGGTGATCTCACTCGGGATTATCCAGTAAGTGGTAGTCCTGGTCTTGTGTTGTATGGAAGCGGGCGTACTCCTCGGTACTGTGATCTAGGCCACATACTGTGACAGGTGGTACCCCAGTGCCTAGTCATTAGTTGGAAATCCATTCTCCCTATGACCCTCGTACGAGTTTTGTTTGTATTACCCACTTTGTGGCTAGTAGCTGGAATTTAATGAATGTAACGATTTTGGCTATTTTATAAGTATTTGTATATAGACCCTATTATAATATTAGAGGATTTCTACATAAATTGTTTTAGCTATCGTAAGGTAAAAACCCGACATGTTTATTTGTGGCGTGGTCTTACGAGATGCTTTTGTTTTCAAAGGATTTTTGAAACTTTAATAATCAATTGAGTGTGATTTTCTCAGCTGGTATTCCAGACTTACTCGGGTGTTATTTAACTATAATGCTCGGGTCAGACCGAGTATTATAGGATACAGGACATGATGCTGTGGAGCTCAAGATACGAGCTGAATGACGATACGTACTACCGTACTTGTTTATATATATTCCGCTGTGTTGAGTTGCTGTGTATCCATTTGTATGTTGTTGTTATTGAACTGTGATTGATGTACTCTGATGATGTAATATATAAATAGAGATATTTGACTTTTGAGTAAAGATTATTTATTATCTATTATATTTTATTCCGCTGCGATGGTTAGATTCTGATGTTGTTTTCTATTTTCTTCTTCTACCTCTTCTTCTTTAACCCAAATGGTTCATATTTCTGTACAACTTGAGTTGATTTTTATAGAATAGTGTTGACTCAAGGGGTATGGATTTGCGAGTCGTTACAGAAAACATTGAAAAACTTTCATCCGAAAGCTCTAAAACTTTAGACATCCACTTGTCAAAACACTGTAAACATTGTTTTTCAAAAACATTGGAACCTTCTATTTCAAGCCCTTCAAACCACCCCTCCGAAAACTTTATCTTAAACTTTTCGAAAGCACTAAATTCTTTTCATAAAATCAAACATTTCGAAAGCATTTGGATTCAAATAAAACATGTGGAATAACCTTTCGATACCATTTAAAACTATTCCTTTCGAAACAATCGGGTTTAACTTTCAATAGAACAAAGGGTCTTAAAACAACTAAGTCAAAAGCTCTTTTCCGAAAGCTATTTCCCAAGTAAAGAATTGATGGTATTGAAGCAAGCCCTTCGAAAGCATTGGAGAGGTGGCTGAGTTTTAAAAAAATAAGAAACAATTTCGGAACCATTTGCTTTGGAAGGTGGAAAGCGGCGGCAAGGGGTTTCGACCCCTTCAAAAGCATTTACTTAAAACAAAAGGCGAACCTCTTTTGGAACCATTCCTTAAAATCATTTAACCAAGTCGAATGCTATCTAAGTTGAAAGCATCCTTTTCGAAAGCAAAGCGGGCGCATTTTCTTTTAAACACAAAGTAAGGCTTTGACCCCTTCGAAACCCATTATTTTGACTACATACCTTTCGCCTTGGTTCAATTAGCTGCGTACCAAGTCTTTGATACCATGCGCATTGATTTCATTGGTGATGGAGGCGGAAGTAAGGTGTTGAAGGCTACGCATTGAAAGTGGCGAAACATATAAAAAGCATGTAAAATCTAGTTTTTAACCTTTTAAAGTATTTCTTTTCAACTAACCTGCCTTACTTGTAAAAATATAATTGATTTCTGATTTCTTTTCTAAAACTACTGTCGAATTTTTAGAAATAAACAAATTAAATTATTTACAAAATGCCCCTTCTCCTCTTATAAATATATAAAACATAAAGTCCGTTACCTTAAATAATTTTGTATACTTATTAAAACACTTAGGAAAATTTTATAAAATTTCCACGAATCATTGCTAATATGTTTTCTAACATATATTAATTTCTGACCCAAAACATACATATATTAGCCGTAATCAATTTTAAACTCAAATAATCATTTTCTTTACTAGAAAATTAATATTAAATCCACATTAATTCGGAAAATTATGAAAATTGATAGCTTTTCCTAAAATATCATTTCTGATCATATACTAAAATCGCAAGGCATTTGGATACCATTTAATAGGTTTTTCACATTAAAACATATCATAAAACCTATATGAATAAGCATAAATCATCAACAAGCATATATATATATATATATATATATATATATCTGATTTAACAATAAAAAACATGGCAAAACCTTGCAGAATAGATCATATTTAATCTAAAACCAAAATCAATTAAAAACATGAGATGTAGTTATTATTCACCTTAGCTTTGTGATTAAGGAGCTGAGATTTATCTTGGATTAATTTGATTAAACTTCCTCTTGATTCTTGCTTTATCTTCTACTTTATTTTCTTTAATGATGGACGCCCTCTCTTCTATTTAGTTTTTGTTTTGAACATGTAAAGTGAATATGGTTTAGGGGTTTAGGGTGTAAGAATATACTTTATTCCTATATTACCCTTGTCTACTACCATAACTTAATTCATTTTAATTTTCTTAGTTCATTAGTTCAAACAGGCACAACTACCCTTCTATTAATCACAAATCTCAATCCCCTAATCATTACATTATTTTATTTAATTTAACTAATTAAATATCATAAATAACGCTACTCAAAATTAGGGTCGTTACATATTACGATTTGTATCCGCCGACTGTTTGCATAGTTTTTCCCATCCCACGGCTTGCTGCAAGCACTTTGGATCACTTAAAGGTGGGGTATAATTGAGTCTTTGCGGCCTAGATAAAGATCACGGTCAAATTTAACCTCTCTTAGAAACCACTCGGCAAGCGCTTCTTCAAACCTAGGAGGACCAGATGGAAGAACATAGGCCGATCTTCAATGAAGGCATAAAGAACCAGGGGCAAGCGCCACATGGGACGATGGAACTTGAGTAGAAGATGGAACTTAGGAAGAAGATGGAATATGAATAGAAAAGGAAGGAACATGAGTAGAAGAAACTGTAACTTCAAGGCCAACTAAAGCTGGGGCCGACGCGAAGGCCTATTGCTATAAAGAATGGGAACCGTGATCGACCTTTGACCTTTTGGATGCTCATCTTGTTCATCAAAAGTCTTTCTTTTTCTCATAACCGCCTTTTTAAATTCGACTCCGTTCCCACTCTTCTCGGCAATGAGCTTCAGCCTCCGAATCCTTCGGTTCTCTCCATTCCTCTTCCATTTCACGAGGTCGATGATAGCTGGAGGATCGTTTTGACCAGCATTGCGAATCGATGAACTCCTCAAGATCATTGTAGAGACCATATCCTATCATGGTACCTGAAATAAAGAATAGACAAAGAGCTTTAGTGATGGAGAATATGCTTTAATAATATGTGTATACGTGAGTGTGACCCTAGTGAAAAGTGTAATGCGTATGGGGGAGGGTGATCTCACCAACCAGATTGAGCAACCATTATGAAGAAATTGGATTGACTTCAAGCGCAGCATGGCCCAAGCGAGGAGACATCTCTTCAAATTGGAAATCTTCCCTCATAAGTGCATTAAAATCAACATAGACGTTGCTCAGATCACTAAAGTCTATGTCAGCATCTTTAATCAGGGAATCCCGACGTCACTTAACTTCTAGAGCATTGTCTTTATTGCTAATCTTTAGGGGGGGTGAGTTTGGGGCAACGGGACTCATCCCTAGAGTCTCGGACCACGATTCGAAGTCTCCATCATTGGACTCTGTATTGAAATCATCATCATCACCAGAGGAGGACTCAACACTGCTTCTCTCAAGTTCACCCTCTGCCTTTTTTGTCGCTATCATAGCCTTTCATTCTCTCTGTTTAAACTCTTCTTCGTCTTCCTCTAGAATCGGAGGTATTCTAGCCAAGCATCTGGGTTCGGTCGCTGCATCTTTTCCCTCATGAGTTTCTTTAGCCAACTCGCCGAACAAACCTTCCCTTTCCTGAAAAGCACCCTCTTTGGAATCGTGAGACGAAGAAGTAGAGTGCATTCGTATTTTGGAACGAGAAGGGGATGAGACTTCAGCTGGGACTGCAGATCTCCTTGGATGCAACAGTCCATCCCGAAGCAAGTTTTCATCTGTTAGCAAGAATTTAACTAACCTTTCCACGGCATCAACCGCCTTCAGGTTATGAAAATTCTGTTGAAGAGATAGGTCTTTATTTGGCCTCAGAATAACTATAGGAAGTATTTGACTTATTAGAAATTCCATAGCGATGTATCAGATAAGTAAGGAAGAGAACTTATGCCCTTTTGTCCAAAGACGGTTAAACCCTTTAGGGTGTTTAACAAAGAAGTATTGAGTCTTGAATTGAGATAAATTACTCTACAGTTGCAACATGATCTTGCGATTTCTCTAAGCCTCAATTACGAGTTGAGATGGGGACTCGTCTCTCCTTTTAAACGAGAGAAAATATCTCATCTCGTCAAAACTCAAAACACGGTTGAATGTCCACATAAACTTAACGTGCAAGCAGTTAAGATAGCATATTTGTTTGGGTGAATCTAGAGCAGAGCAATTCTCAAGTTCGAAAGGGTTTTTCTTAGAAAGTCGTTGAATGGGGGCACTGCTCTATTCATGCACATATATTGATGAAAAGCAGTAATCCCGTAGGCGACATATGAGATAATTCATCCTTCTTCGGGAAGCGCACATTTCACGAAGGATGCTTTATCTAGTGGATTAAGAAGAATTTTGAAGTTCAATAGAGTTCCGTCCATGACTGGACAAACTGGTACTAGCTGACCATATTCAGGCCGCGAAGCGAAGAAGAAAGGGCGATAGACAATGACTCAGCTTCTGAAAGTGCTGAGCTTCCCCCACTAGACTTATGGTGAGAAGATGGATACTTCATTCTAAACAACAAGACTTTCATCCAAAGTGGCTAGTGAATTCTATCTTTAATTAAAAATCTCTCTTGTAACACTTGAATTTCGAAAGGATATCGACTCACGTCGACATGCCAGATTTCAAGTATATACCGGGGTAAGTGCAGTGGGTTATCTATGGAGGGTGAGCTTGGTGTTGTGAACATTACAAACGCTCTATATTGTGTAGATATCTCGCTCGCAGTGGAAAGGGAAAAGGACTTTTCGTATCGTTTTTTTGGATTTACTTCTACACTTATCCATTATCGATCAATGATCGATAACAGTTCCGTTGTCTGAAGTGATGTAGAAAGTTCTTCCCAGTATAGGTACAACGAGCATGCAAAAAGAAAAACCAATCAGAATCTTCTGGAAGGGTGAAACCGGTTCACGATATGTCATGCGGTGTCGGCAATAAAAATTAGTACAAGTCAATTCCGGTTCAATGGACGAAGACAACAAAACATGTCATGCATACGGGGTAAGGCTCTAATGTCGTTCCATGAAGAACTCAAGACTCTATTTACTATCTTACTCCATTAAATCACAATCCAGTTGGAATCTTTATATAATCTTCACCAATACACTATGTTATTGAATCGATAAATGAACGTTAAAGTCAACATAAACCACATTGGATTAATAATCAAAAGGAAAAAATTGTTGGAGTTTTCACTTTAGCAATCCAAACATGGTTGATCGACGATGATCCAAGGAAGCAAACAAAGGAGCTAGAGTTTGGTCAATGGTGATCCAAAAGAAGTGTGGGAGAAATCAAGGCGGCGGCGAGGTTCTGGAGTCAACGGTGTAGAGAATGATCGGTGGTGTTGATGGATCGAATGGAATTTGGTCTTAATCGAAGTTGGGTCGAATCTCTGGAGATAACCCAAATCGTAAGGAGAAGGTCAGATACCAAGCAGAAAATTGGACCGGAGTTAGATCGGGTCGAAGCAGTTAAATAAAAGAATTTCACAAAGGTAAAAAAATGCTAAGTAAATGGACTGCCAGCGATCCATTGGCTATGAATCGCTAGGGATCCATTTAATTGCTTGCGATCGATCTCAAGTTTTTCTAGCGAGATCCACATGTTACTTTAAGGCATTCTAGAAAGCCATAGAGTAAAACTGGTCCGTTACGGCAAGCAATGGCAGTTCACAAACCAAAAAAAAATTATTTTTAAAGCACACATTGTTTTCAATGAAGACATGTTCTGAGGGGCAAATGTTATCCAGGATTCTTACCCTGCAAAATTCAAAGGAAGCAAGGGAAACTTGATCGAGTCAGAATAGCTCAAGAGCAAACCAAAAGGACCAGAACAGCAAGGCAAGAGAATTCAGAGGAGAAAGAAAGAAAAAACACTAAGGACGTGGATAGCGGTCCACGACATATGGATCGCTAGCAATCCATGGTATTTGCTCGTTGGTTCATCGATCTTCTTGCATCATGATTCAACCTGAATTCCAAGAACAATGGCTAAGTTTGACGAGATTCCGAGCTATTAAATCCAGAGACAAGCGTTTGCCTTGTTAAATCAGCAACCTAATGCAACCAGTAAGCAAACTATCATTGAAACAAGGCAACATGCAATGGGACTACATGGACAACATCAACACGAGACAAAAATGCTATCCAGAAGATAAAGCCCAAATTGGCTAAGCGTATGGATCGCAAGCGATCCATATATTTTCATCACTTCGATGCGATTTTTATGGAATGAACTAAGGGAAGTATACTAAGCATTGGATTGCATTCGAGCCTATTGTACGGATCATTAGTGATCCATAGCCTACTGATCGCTAGTGATCCATCATTTTAGATTGGATCGCGACTCGGTTTTTAATGTGTCTTCTCGTAATCGTTTGCAAGCATCTGGAAAATAGACATGGCCAAAAAACTCTCCAACTCTATAAATACTCACTAATCTACAACATAAAGATGACCCTCCGGGCCGACCGCAGAAACTTTGAAAAACTATTCTTTACTCTTCTCCTCCCTTAAAACGATTATCCATGGAGTTTACTGTGATTCTCTATTGAACACCAACTTCGGAGACATAGTCTAATTAAGTATATTTAACAACTTTGCAATCTAACTCATCTTGTAACAGCAATCGGTCAATAATAAAAGCTATAAAGTGGACATAGGCTTCATTAACAGCCATAATCAGAGACTATCGTAGATTGGGGTAACAATATGGTAAATTGGTGACTAGGAAGACTATCGTTATTGTTCTGTAGTCATCAAATCAGTTCATTTGGTATAAAGTTCAAAACCATGGTAGTGAAATCCTAATCAAGAATCATAAAAATAATTTACATAAATAATCTTACTATGAAATTATTTGCAACTAGATTGGTTGCAAACGCCCAAGAATAGTTTTTATAGAGAATTGAATAAAGAAAAGAAAAATTAAACTGAGTAGGTGAATTAATAAGCAACAGAGAATAAGCTACAATAAGAGATACTGAAATTTATAGTGGTTCGGCTTTGTCGGCCTGCGTCAACTTTGAAGATTATCCTTTACTAATAACTTATATATCTGATTACAGTAGTAAAAAGTAGAAAGTGCTTGATTACAATGGAGTCTAGGGTAACAAGCAACATAAAGACCCGGAAAATGAACCGAAAGACCTGTATTTATAGGGATAGATGATGAGATATTTCACTAGGATTTTGGTAGAAGGCTCTCTAGATCCGTAGGTGTAACGACCCATAATTTTCCGATAATTAAATTTATTGATTTAATAAGATTTTGTAATTTAATGTTGAAAGAATTTTTTTTAAGATTTAATATTAAGAAATAAGTAGAATAAAATGTAATAGTATTCATTTAAGGTAACTGCTAACTATTTTAATGTAACTCCAATTAATTGAAATGATTAGAAAGTCATAATTGGTTTTAAACTGTCAATTTTTGTAATAAGGTGTGTATTAATTGATAATTGAATCAAAAGAATAATTGATAATTTAAATGTCGTATTAATTATTGAAATAATATGTAAGAAATTGTAATTGGATGAAATTAGTGTTATGTAAGTAGTTATGGCATTTGTGTGTAGATAACAAACTTACAAATTTTATTAAATGTAGAAAATGTGACAATTGTTAGTTGTTACTAATTTATTTAATCTAATACAAATAAATGTAATTAAATGTTACGTTAAGGTGGGTTAAGAAGATAACTGTAAAAGGTGAATGCAATAAAATGTACAGAGATGTCAATTTTAGTTATAAGACAATAATTTATTTAATAAAAAGATTGAAACCAAGATAATTTAATTTATTAGGATTTAAAATTTTATTTAATGTGAAAATCGACAAAATTTTTATATAATTGAAATATTGCGACTAATATGATAAAAGATGATAAAAGGAGAATATTAATGTAATAAAATATAAACCTATGTTAACTATGTTTACATAGTAATGATTTGTAACAACCCGCCTTCCATACCACAGAAAGACGCATCATTAAGAAGAAAGAAAGGGATAGAAAAGAAAGAACCAAACAACATAAGAATCTCACAGCGGAACGAATAAATTATATTAATCAAATAAAATATTACATAATATCACATACATTACAGTTATACAGCTCAAACTACACAAACTAGACAGTTATAACACCTGTCTAGATATTACAACACAAGTACATCATAGATAACAGAAACAACTCAAACACAGTGGAAAACTCTATATATATCTACACGCTGAAGCCACCTGCTCCATATCTCCTCCAGAACTCGACAAAGCAAACCTGAATCACTAGACTACTCATACATAATATGAGTACCCAAGAGTTTAATAAAACAGAAAATAAACACTCGGGTCAGACAGGGGTCTGGTGTGAGTAAACGGTTAAAAGTTGCTTCACTTTGAAAATCCTTTGAAAACAAAGGTATCACGTAAGACTTCCCACAAATAAACATGGGTAAGTTTTTACCTTACGCTAACTAAAACATTTGATAGGAAATCCAGTGATATTATAATAGGGTCTAGGGTTTTCAAAATAAAATAAAGAAATAGCTGGAATGCTTACATCTCACGTTCCAACATAGTTGGGCACAATCAAAACCGTACAGGCACTTATTGGATTTTGGATTCCATACAACGGTAGGGCTACTGGGGTACCACTCGTCACAGTACGTGGCCTAGATCACTGTACCGAGGAGTAAGCCCGCTCCCTTGCAACACAAAGCCGGAACCATCCCTTACTAGACATCCCCGAACAAGACCACCCCGGCAGTTGTCATGATCAACCGCCCCACAAAGCCGAAATAAAAGGGACCTCTAGACAGGGGTAAATCTCGTCCTATTTGGGCATGAACCACTTAGCCTTGCTGCACCTCCCCTGTTTTAGCCATTCCCGGTTGATGAGGCTTGAGGCTGCGATTACCTTTATAGAACACATCTATCTTAGAATTCTCATCGTCCACCTGATGTTGTTCTAAAAGCATTCAATCCATATAAGTTTGTTCCGGGATCGAACGAAACCGAATGCACTATCTCATTACACTCATTTTTGAATCACCCTCAGAGTTAACGACCATACCCCTTGCACTCTGAATCAACATCTCGAACCTGCAAGTACTATTTCCATCAAACTCATCTCGGAATCACCCCAGAGTTATACTGACGAATAGTTCTTACACCTCGAGTCTTCACTTGCAATTCCCTTGGATTCACGACCTAACGTTTAACTTGGATCGATGTGGTTTTCGGAATTCCAAATTTGGAAACCCGATCCCAATCTCATCGAATCCAAACGCCATCTTAACGTCCAAGTGATTTAAGTTTATCAAATTAATTCAATTTAAACATTGAACTCACACAGCATCACTTATAGATAAATGTCACACATTTATCATTGATATATCAAATATCATACCACAGAATATCACAACATACCATCCAAAGATATCAACCAATTCAGATATTCCACAACAATCATACACAAACAGGCATCATAAATTTCTTTATAATTAATTTAATCATCTTAAATTAAATTAATTACTTGAGAATTAAATAACTAATCCTGCTTAAACAATCATTAATTAATTATAATTAATTAATTAATCATTCTTTAATCGTCTTCATAATCCAATTAATTCATCTTCAATTACAGATTAACTATCCTTTAATCATATTCTTAATTAATCACCTAGATTAATTATTCTTTAATTACACTAGGTAATTAGCCTTTAAATTGCACAGATTAATATATCTTTAATCATTAATTAATTTCTAATCAATTAATTAACAATAATTAATTACAAAAATCCTTAATTATTACATAAATTAATTATTACTTCTTTCTCACTTCATTGATTAATTATCTTATAATTAATCACATTTATTAATTAATTAATCAACTAATTATCCATTAATTACATTAATTAATGACCCTTTAATTAATTTATTAATCAATCTTTTTCATAATTACATTTAATAATTAATTATAAACTTAATTACAATTATTAATCAAACTTGATTAATCAAAATCACTTATTAACTTCCTTAATTACTTTACTAATTAAACCAACACCTTGATTAATTACATTAATCAATTCTTTAATTACACTGAGTAATTATCACCTAATTACTTCCCTTAAGTAATTATACCTCTTTAATTACTATCCATCAAGTAATTTCCTTAATTAATTACATTCAGTAATTATTCATAAATTACTTCATTAAGTAATTACACATCTTTAATTACATTAAGTAATTATACTTAATCCCAACATTAATTAATTCTTTTTAATTAATTAAACCTAATTAATTAACTAAAAATTAACCATAATAATTTAATTAATTACCTTGAGTAATTAATTACTTTAATTACTTAATTAGGTAATTATGTTTAAATAATTCCTCAAAATGATTAAGTAATTAACTTCTTAATTACTTATTAAATAATTATTTCTTAATTAATTAAACTTGATTAATATTTTTTTAATTAAGTAATTAATTACACTTAATTAATTACTCAACTAATTTACCTTAATTTAATTACTTACATTAACCATTTAAGTAAATTAAGTAATTTACTTTAACTACCCTTATAAATAAAACTTAATTAAAGTAAACCAAACATTTTATTAACTTAAATCAATTTTAAATTCGAAAACTTATATTTGACCAAACATTTTATTAACTTAAATCAATTTTAAATTCGAAAACTTATATTTGGTTAATACAAAAACATTATCTTTTAATTTATCATTATTAAATTCCTTTCCTTAATCACATTCAAATTACTTCAAATACAATTTATTATCACATCATTATCAAAATAAATTTGGAAACAAACTATTTTAAAAACAAAAGTTTAAATTTAAAAATCCAAACTTTAAACTAAAATTCTTTTAAGTTCAAAACATTCATTCTTATACAACAAATTTTAAAACACTTTGTTTAACATCAATTTGTTTCCAACTTTGAAACTTCAATTTTACAAAGTATAAAAATTCGGTTAATACAAGCTAAAAAAACAACAAACTGTTTTAAAACAAATTTAACTTTACTCATTAAAACACGAAGCTTTAAATTTAAAACATTTCAACATTTTTAAGCTATTTAAAACTTCATTTATAAACTTTGGTTGCTTTAACTACAGCAATTTCAATTTGCAGTTGAAAATTTAACAGGATATAAATCCTGAAACCCAAATCTTAAAACCGAACTCGCGCGACTCTCTCCTACACAACTTCGAGTTGCGCTCGATCGTACACGAGACCAAGCTCAAGCAAAACAACGAAACCCCTGGGCTAATCTTCTTCCCAAATCAAATTCCCAGATGCACGTTTCCGGCCTCGTGCACGTGCACGCCGGCCATGTTCGGCGGCGATCAACATCGCAGCCCTTCCCAAGTCGCGTCTGACCACTTCAATCATCTCGTCCCTCGAAATCGAAGGAAGCGCCATCAAATCGAAAAAAGGCTACAGCGTCCACACCTGGAAGAACACTCGAACCCAAACACCATCGCCAACGGTGAACCCCAACGCCGGAGGTCCTGCAAACTCAACCACGCACGCGCCTCGATCCATGCAACCCTTTCCCCCACCAGCAATTCGCTCAAAATCAAAGAAGAT
The DNA here is from genome assembly GCA_030765085.1 of Allium cepa. Lineage (NCBI taxonomy): Eukaryota > Viridiplantae > Streptophyta > Magnoliopsida > Asparagales > Amaryllidaceae > Allium > Allium cepa. The sequence goes on along the minus strand of CM060937.1, from coordinate 1,027,540,162 downwards.
GACGAAAAGCTATCGAACCCGATCCAGACAAAAACCCAAACCTAAACCCTACTACGCCACTTCCTGATCACCACGACCACCATAAAAATCCTTCATTATTTTTCCTAAATCACCCATCACCGTACCCACCTCCATGCCGAAGCTCACCATCCAACTCAACTTCTATCAACCAGAATTGACCAAAATCCCAAATACCTAAAACCCCCAATTTCCCACTAAATACTAAATTAAAAATTGCAATCTTTATCTTAAAATTCATGAATCTGGACGACACTTCAGATCATAAAATCAAAAGTTTAAATTATTAAATTTGTTTTCTACCAAATTTTGTCATTCCACTGTAAATTATCATTTACAGTATTTTTTTGTTCAATATAAATTTTTATATCTATTTTAAACAACAAGATTTCCTTTTTTAAATAAATTATCTTCAATGATTAATGTAGATTAGTGATCATCTTAGAAGATAAAAATTTTCTTTAAACAGAACATGAAGAACAGAAATTTAAAACTTCATAGCCACAGGTTTTCAAACAGCCAATTTAACATGCATTCAATCATTAAATTCAACATGCAAGCATAGAATACAATTTTAAACATTTCACAGATCAACAAATAAAAGATTCAAAACTGTTTTTTTAAAAAGAAATTTACTCACCTAGCTTACGAACAGAGAACACTGCATTTTCTTTTCTGGAATTTGAATTACTGCATTTTAATTTCTGTTGAAACACTGAATTTTCTTGTTGAATAAGCTTTTGCCTGTTCTTAGATTGCTGTAGATTTCCAATTGAGTTTGTAATTTGGATCTGGATTTGAAAAGCTTCGATTCAACTTTGATTACAGGTTTGTAATTGTTTTCAGGTTCCATCTTAGAATCTTCTTGCATTTGAATTCATTTCTTATTTTTATTTTAGTTGAAGAGAGAATTAAAGAATGTTTGAAGAAAAGAAACAAACTGATCTTTTTCTTCCTAAACTTTATTTAAAACAAAACTTTTCTACAAATAAGTTTAAAAGAAGAAATATTCATTTAAATTTTATTTTAAAGTTTAAACTAAAGTTATTATAGCTATATCGATACTATATTTAAAAATCTAAATTTGTTTTCAAAAAAAAAAATCAATTTAAAGAAAACATTTAAACTTTTATAACAATGCACTATTTTTGCAAGCTATTATTCTTTTAAATAAAAATAAATTTTCCTTTAAGTGTTTTATAAATAAACATAAATTTTAAATAGCTTTTGAAAAGCATTTTATTAAATCAAATCAAAAACTTTCCAATTTACTATAAAAACTTATGTATATTAAAATTTGAAAACTCATTTTCTATTTAAGTTTAATTCATATATTTCTATTTACAATAAATATCCAAATATAAATATTCATTTTAATAGAACGTCTTAAATATTAGCTTCAGAAATTATTTGAATTTTAAAACAAAACATCAAATCACAATATATAAACATATATATATATTATAATTTGAAAATATTTTTATTAAATTTAAATTGAACCAATTTCCTTATTACAATGTATACATATATATAATACAAATAGAATATATTTTTGTTAACTTAAAAGGATCAATTATTATTAATTACACATATATATTATGATTATTATTTGAAAAGAATAAACATTCAAATTAAATTATCATTATTATTGAGTTTTTGAAAAGATAATCATTTGTTAAATTAGATTAATTATTAGTTTTGAACATATAATATTTGGTTAAATTAGATTTTAAATCAATATAACATATTTTAAAATAAATTATAAATGGAAATTATTAAATAAGTATTGCCAAAATTCCCGGGATATCACATTCCTCCCCCCTTAAAAGAATTTCGTCCCCGAAATTAAAAGCAAAGATAATTTAATAATTCCATACAGATTTTAATTTTAAAACAGCAACAAATGCTATCAACCATACTAGAAACCATAATATCCAATTCAAACAATCAATTCTAACTATCCAGACAAAATTCTGGATAGAATTTCCTTGAGTTTCCCAGGTACAAACACCGGGTTACTCGTCCTACAGTATCTAAACTAGCTGCTCTACTCAGAATCGAGAACTCCTATAAATCTAGATCTACAATCTAAACAGGATACCGGATTACAGACAATCCGATCAACTTCCAAATCTCCATGATCTGCTGGTTCTAAACCAATGATAGATCAAACACTTATCTTTAAGAGAATACAAAAAGACTTCAATACACTCTTGAGCTAGCTTACCAACTTATCCAATCTCATCACTCTTATGATCGGAGAAAACTTATCCAAAATTAAATCTCCGACTTTGTGCCCTGAATTTCTTCATCTCTTGTCCACAACCTCTGCTGATCCTGGACTGCCCTCAACCTTTCTGATCAACCAAACTTCTTAGATGCTTCTCAAAACAAAGCTGGATCAAGAATGAGATGACCTCCTGATTCTACTCAGCAAGATAGTTCTCCCAAAAGTCCATCTAAATCCAAAACACCAATCTACCATACAAGCATCATGAACTTCAAACTAGCTTCCCCTATCCGGAAAAACAAAACAGATGCTCCTGACATCCAAGCCTTCATATCCAGAAAGAACTTCCTGAAGTAAACCCTAAATCTAAGAAAACACAAATCTTCTGATGAATCCGAGTTGCTTCTATTCTGGGATAGCTGCCTCCATGCTTCCACTGCACAACTCTGATCCGAAGAAAATGAGAAAGCTTCCGATGAACACAAGCACTAACTTGATCGACTTATCCAGAAACATTGTCCATCAAATTCCATAAAAGCTAAATGACCTATCCGATTTGGTCACAAATACTACAACAGAAATCCATTTAGTAAACTAGATCCAATCAATCCTGATCGCTTACAAAATACTCTCTCTTGGAATCTTCTCTCTACTAGGCCAAATCACCAGGAAATCCAAGAACCATATCGAAATAGAACTCCATCTCCCGATGCGGACAAACTTCTTTGACTTCCTCAAAAATATCCAGAAATCTCAAACCACTTCGATAGCTCCAACATCTTTAGAGATGTCTCAAACTAAAGCAAAGATTACTAAAAGAACTTCCAAACCATCGCAATCACTTTTGCGATACTACCTAGTTCGGATTCCAAAGAAACTATTCTCTCTTACAAAACAGAACAGCTTAAGCCCTTCAAAAGAAAAAACTAATGGTCCACCTCAACCACAAACACCTTACCCAGCTGAGATTCCGAAAGAAAAAGACAAGCTTTCACCATTTGCCCGATTTACTGACAGAAGAATCTCAAAAGACTTCTGAACCATCGAAGAAACGGACCACACAACTGCTTTCGAACTCCACCTCTAGGATACTACCGAGCCAAAAGATCTTCCTGATAGCACATTCAACACCTCTAAATTCCAAAAGATCCTTGAATCCAAAACTATATCAACCAACTCCATAAAAAGAGTCTTCAAGATGAGAAGAAATCTCTCAAGAAACTCGGGATTCAAACCAAGCACAAACACATAGCTGAACTGAGTCCCCCACTTCAATACAGATAAGACTCCTTCCTATGGTTGCCAAAATACCATTCTTGCTTCAGCCCTCCCAACTGATTCAAACTCTAGAGAATCCGCTCGCACTAGTGCAATCCAATCTTATACTCCAAAGATAAACTCCGAGCCTTTTAAAGATTTCCTTCAGAGATCGATGAAATCCATACACCAAGCTGCCAAACTTACTCAAGATGCTCAAAACTGTCCTGGCAGATACTCTCCCAACCTCAAGTACTCGGACTTTTTCCATTGATAGTTGTGCTATACACACCACTATCTCTCCTACTTTTAAAACTTATGTTGGCAAACCCGAACAGGTAACCCAACAAAATAGGTAGGAATAAATAAATATACATATATATGTAGTCAAAATTACAAATATGCTCTCTCAAAGAAGACACCACTCCAGAGCCTAGGTATTCGCTCAACCTAGCGCTCTGATACCACAATGTAACGACCCACCTTCCATACCACAGAAAGACGCATCATTAAGAAGAAAGAAAGGGATAGAAAAGAGAAAAGATAGAAAATAAAGAACCAAACAACATCAGAATCTCACAACGGAACGAATAAATTATTTAATCAAATAAAATATTACATAGTATCACATACATTAGAGTTATACAGCTCAAACTACACAAACTAGATAGTTATAACACCTGTCTAGATATTACAACACAAGTACATCACAGATAACAGAAACAAATCAAACACAGCGGAAAACTCTATATATATCTACACGCTGAAGCCACCTGCTCCATATCTCCTCCAGAACTCGAAAAAGCAAACCTGAATCACTTGACTACTCATACGTAATATGAGTACCCAAGAGTCTAATAAAACAGAAAATAAACACTCGGGTCAGACAGAGGTCTGGTGTGAGTAAACGGTTAAAAGTTGCTTAACTTTGAAAATCCTTTGAAAACAAAGGTATCACGTAAGACTTCCCACAAATAAACATGGGTAAGTTTTTACTTTACGCTAACCAAAACGTTTGATAGGAAATCCAGTGATATTATAATAGGGTCTATGGTTTTCAAAATAAAATACAGAAATAGCTGGAATGCTTACTTCTTACGTTCCAACATAGTTGGGCACAATCAAAACCGTACAGGCAATTATTGGATTTTGGATTCCATATAATGGCAGGGTTACTGGGGTACCGCCCGTCACAATACGTGGCCTAGATCACTATAGTTTGGAGTACGCCCGCTCCCTTGCAACACAAAGCCGAAACCATCCCTTACTGGACAGTCCCGAACAAGACCACCCCGGCAGTTGTCATGATCAACCGCCCCACACAGCCGAAATAAAAAGGGACCTCTAGGCAGGGGTAAATCTCGTCCTACTTGGGCATGACCCACTTAGCCTTGCTGCACCTCCCCTGGTTTAGCCATTCCCGGTTGATGAGGCTTGAGGCTGCGATTACCTTTATAGAACACATCTATCTTAGAATGCTCATCGTCCACCTAGCGATGTTCTGAAAGCATTCAATCTATACAAGTTCATATCGGGTTCGAACGAAACCGAAGGCACTATCTCGTTACACTCATTTTGGAATCACTCTCAGAGTTAACGACCATAGCCTTTGCACTCTGAATCACCATCTCGAACCTGCAAGTAATATTTCCGTCAAACTCATCTCGGAATCACCCCCAGAGTTATATTGACGAATAGTTCTTATACCTCGAGTCTTCACTTTCACTTCCCTTGGATTCACGAACTAACGTTTAACTTGGATCGATGTGGTTTTCGGAATTCCAAATTTGGAAACCTGATCCCGGTCTCATCAAATCCAAACGCCATCTTAATATCCAAGTGATTTAAGTTTATCAAATTAATTCAATTTAAACATTGAACTCACACAGCATCACTTATAGATAAATATCACACATTTATCATTGATATATCAAATATCATACCACGGAATATCACAACATACCATCCAAAGATATCAACCACTTCAGATATTCCACAACAATCATACACAAACCGGCATCATAAATTTCTTTATAATTAATTTAATCATCTTAAATTAAATTAATTACTTGAGAATTAAATAACTAATCCTGCTTAAACAATCATTAATTAATTATAATTAATTAATTAATCATTCTTTAATCGTCTTCATAATCCAATTAATTCATCTTCAATTACAGATTAACTATCCTTTAATCATATTCTTAATTAATCACCTAGATTAATTATTCTTTAGTTACACTAGGTAATTAGCCTTTAAATTGCATAGATCAATATATCTTTAATCGTTAATTAATCTTAATTAATTTCTAATCAATTAATTAACAATAATTAATTACAAAAATCCTTAATTAATTACATAAATTAATTATTACTTCTTTCTCACTTAATTGATTAATTATCTTATAATTAATCACATTTATTAATTAATTAATCAATTAATTATCCATTAATTACATTAATTAATGAACCTTTAATTAATTTATTAATCAATCTTTTTCATAATTACATTTAACAATTAATTATAAACTTCATTACAATTATTAATCAAACTTGATTAATCAAAATCACTGATTAACTTCCTTAATTACTTTACTAATTAAACCAACACCTTGATTAATTACATTAATCAATTCTTTAATTACACTGAGTAATTATCACCTAATTACTTCCCTTAAGTAATTATACCTCTTTAATTACTATCCATCAAGTAATTTCCTTAATTAATTACATTCAGTAATTATTCATAAATAACTTAATTAAGTAATTACACATCTTTAATTACATTAAGTAATTATACTTAATCCCAACATTAATTAATTCTTTTTAATTAATTAAACCTAATTAATTAACTAAAAATTAACCATTATAATTTAATTAATTACCTTGAGTAATTAATTACTTTAATTACTTCATTAAGTAATTATGTTTAAATAATTCCTCAAAATGATTAAGTAATTAACTTCTTAATTACTTATTAAATAATTATTTCTTAATTAATTAAACTTGATTAATATTTTTTTAATTAAGTATTTAGTTACACTTAATTAATTACTCAACTAATTTACCTTAATTTAATTACTTACATTAACCATTTAAGTAAATTAAGTAATTTACTTTAACTACCCTTATAAATAAAACTTAATTAAAGTAAACCAAACATTTTATTAACTTAAATCAATTTTAAATTCGAAAACTTATATTTGGTTTACACAAAAACATTATCTTTTAATTTATCATTATTAAATTCCTTTCCTTAATCACATTCAAATTACTTCAAATACAATTTATTATCACATCATTATCAAAACAAATTTGGAAACAAACTATTTTAAAAACAAAAGTTTAAATTTAAAAATCCAAACTTTAAACTAAAATTCTTTTAAGTTCAAAACATTCATTCTTACAACAAATTTTAAAACACTTTGTTTAACATCAATTTGTTTCCAACTTTGAAACTTCAATTTTACAAAGTATAAAAATTTGGTTAATACAAGCTTAAAAAAAACAACAAACTGTTTTAAAACAAATTCAACTTTACTCATTAAAACACGAAGTTTTAAATTTAAAACATTTCAACATTTTTAAACCATTTAAAACTTCATTTATAAACTTAGGTTGCTTTAACTACAGCAATTTCAATTTGCAGTTGAAAATTTAACAGGATATAAATCCTGAAACCCAAATCTTAAAACTGAACTCGCGCGAATATCTCCTACACAACTTCGAGTTGCGCCCGATCGTACACGAGACCAAGCTCGAGCAAAACAACGAAACCCCTGGGCTAATTTTCTTCCCAAATCAAATTCCCAGATGCACGTTTCTGACCTCGTGCACGTGCACGCCAGCCATGGTCGACGGCAATCAACATCGCAGCAATTCCCAAGTCACGTCTGACCACGTCAATCATCTTGTCCCTCGAAATCGAAGGAAACACCATCAAATCGAAAAAAGGCTACAGCGTCCACAGCTGGAAGAACACTCGAACCCAAACATCATCGCCAATGGTGAACCCCAACGCTGGAGGTCCTGCAAAATCAACCACGCACGCGCCTCGATCCGTGCAACGCTTTCCCCCACCAGCGATTCGCTCAAAATCAAAGAAGATGACGAAAAGCTATCGAACCCGATCCTGATAAAAACACAAACCTAAACCCTGCTACGCCGCTTCCTGATTACCACGACCACCATAAAAATCCTCCATTATTTTTCCCAAATCACCCATCACCGTACCCACCTCCATGCCGAAGCTCACCATCCAACTCAACTTCTATCAACCGGAATCGACCAAAATCCCAAATACCTAAAACCCCCTATTTCCCAGTAAATACTAAATTAAAAATTGCAATCTTTATCTTAAAATTCATGAATTTAGACAACACTTCAGATCATAAAATCAAAAGTTTAAATTATTAAATTTGTTTTCTACCAAATTTTGTCATTCCACTGTAAATTATCATTTACAGTATTTTTTGTTCAATATAAATTTTTATATTTATTTTAAACAACAAGATTTCCTTGTTATAACTAAATTATCTTCAATGATTAATGTAGATTAGTGATCATCTTAGAAGATAAATTTTTTCTTTAAACAGAACATGAAGAAATTTGGGACCCATTTGGCTGGGAAGGCTTTCTGTGGGCTGGGAAGGCCTTCTCGAGAGAGTCTTGAGTCAGAATTCGAGGAGCTTAAATGATAGATTCTTGGCTCACTCAATGCTTGGATGGATGGATGAACAAGCAAAGGAAAAGGAGGCATGCCATTCTTGCCCTGAGCGAACCTACTGCTAGGTAAGGTGCGTGAGCCTAAGCTATTGTTCTAAGAGGACCCCGAACGCGATTTGGGTCCGGTTTAAGCCGCAATCAAGAAAGCGGTTCGCCAGTCGATTGCGGATAACCAAATATATCTGATTCAGAAGGGAAGAACTTGCATCAGTATCTTAGTTTCAATTCAAACATGGGTTTGATTAACACTCCATGTTCTGAGAAATAGGGGTGTAGAACTAAATATAAAAAAGGGATGAAAATACAACCACGAGTTTCTTTATTTCTAGACAAATACTATTTCTTCTTTTTCCTCATTCTTTGCATTGAAATAAAAAATGCAAATAAAAATGATTGTTGTAGACTTAAGAGAAGAGAAAGTAGGCGTCAGACAAAATTTTAGAAATGATACCTTTATTCCCATGTCTTCTCTTGTCGTGGAAGGACTTCCGCCTGTGGTGTGGTCCACACAGGACTACCCCTCTTCCCGAAAGCTTCGCGGGGACGACTTTACTCTTTACTACTTTACGACGACGGAGGACCGCCCGTAGGGGGTTTACTGCACAAGGCCCCTGCACTAACTTTGACTTGAAAGTGTTAAGCATAAGCTCGCTTACACTAAGTATACCATCAGTGGGAACTTTGCTTTCTGGTTGGGAAGTGTCTCTGTCCTTTTCACTTCTTATTACTCTTTTCGTTTACTCAAATTCTTGTACATTAAAAAAAAATCGATTCGGTGAAAGATGGGATCAGTAAATGGAAAATAAACCACTGATATGTCATCTTTTTTTGTGAGATCGTCAATTTTGTACCAAAGGTGTATTTCGAGTATACCGAATCAGTATAGCTATCCTTCCGCTGGCGCAGCAACGCAGTCTCGATCAATATGGAAATGAAATACTACTTAATTCCATTCTGGGCTTAATTGGGGCCTGCTTTTATATAGTTAGATACGAAATTCTCAATCTTTGGAACAGGGATGAAAGTGGCTTTTAGCTCCGTATCGCCGTGGAGGAAAAATTGGACTCTTTGGGGGAGTGGGTAAAACAGTACAACTCATGGAGCTCGCGTGCGAGTTCTATCGGGTAAAGCAAATGATTAGAGGCATCAGGGGCGTAACACCCTTGACCTATTCTCAAACTGGTAGGACGGTGCGACTGCTTGGGTGAGCCGTGCCACGGAATCGAGAGCTCTAAGTGGGCCATTTTTGGTAAGCAGAACTGGCGATGCGGGATGAACTGGAAGCCGGGACTTTTGGGCATGCTTCGTTTGTTTTTCTTTTCTTTTTTGGACATATTTGGCATGGCGCTCGAATAGCTTAGGATTCGTATAGGTGATACGGAGCATCAATTTTCTTTTTCCATTCAAGGAAATAAAATTTTATCTCCGAATCCCCGCTGCCTCCTTGAAAGAGAGATGTCCTGAACCGCTAGACGATGGGGAAAAAATCTTTATTTGATGGAGCTTCTTCCTATACCTATGAATTCCATTGGACCCAGAAATGAGACATTGGAAGAATCTTTTTGGTCTTCCAATATCAATAGATTGATTGTTTCACTCCTGTATCTTCCAAAAGAGTCGTTATTCATCTCTTGCTAGGAGACTTTGCACCGATGGAATAATACGCACCTTCTCCCGGAGCTACGCTTCCTCCAACTACTTGAATGTGAAAATCATATCCTCAAGATCAAATTCTTTGCTGTTTTCCAGGATTTTAGGCATGAGCCGCCTTATTCATGGGAGAAGCAGAGCTACCTTTTGGGTCTCCCCGAAAACGACCTTCTTTCTTTGAACCCATTTTAAAAGAACTCGAAAAAAAAGCCAAAAAGACGGGAAAGTAGACAACTTTTCGTTGCGCCTTTTGAACACTATTGTTTTTCCAGTACGCGAACAAGAACGAGCTACTCCGATCGGCATTTCGTTAGGTGAGTCCGGTTGGTATGTTATTTAAGGTAACTTAGCGCCCTTGGGGCTACCTTAGGCGATCAGATTCCTCACTTCTTTCTCTCATTCAAAACCGTGCATGAGACTGGTCGGAGGGGAAATTACCAAACGTCTAGCATTCCCCCATGCTTGGCGCCAATGAGTTTTTATTAAAAAAAAAAGAAGAAGACCTTCGCCATATGGAATTGAGATCTCATTCAAAGAGAAAGATAGAAAATCTCTGCATTCTATCTCATCGTATCACATTCTGTTTTACGATATTTGAGAATCAAGGACACACTTTGCTTGGCTTGCGTCCAAGGTAACAAATAAAGTAATCCTCAGCTTCACGCCGATTGGGTAATAATATTGGCAGGTTGCTGTGCCCTTTGTCCTTGTATGTTCCCAGATTGACATAATAAATAGACAGACTAATTGATACCAAAAATGGATTTTTTTCAAGAATGAAATCTTATTGGAACTGTCCATATCTGATTCATCCTTCGAAACCATATCACATCCCGGATCTGATGAGACTCCCTCCCGTTGGTTCATACTGGACCTCTGATCCTCAAAGAAAGTCCTTCACGTAAATTGCTTTGAATGGGTAGATCAATCATTTGTCCTTGGGGATCCGACATTAATCCTCTCATACCTACTACTTGATGTACCTGAGATGCATTTCCTCGAGCTCCCGAAAAGGACATTAGATGGGCTGGATTAGATGGATCAGTCATCCGAAAATTAGGATTCATTTCTTATAAGTCCGACGACTCAGCAGCAGTGCGGAATTGATTTTTTCGTCCGGTGGATCTGATCTATAGTTAGGGGGCAATACATACCAAAAGGCCAGATCGATCTTAACCTGATTTATTGATGATTATGAATAATTTACATTCAATATCAAACCACGAAAAAATAGAATTATGGAGGGAATCATATATTTAGGTGAAATCCCCAATAGTTTCATTTTCGACCGCTACAAGATCAACAACCTCTTGAGACCGTAGGGAGATCAATGGCAATTATGAGGCATGACCTCTGGGGCAAACCCTGAAACCTATTCTCAAGCCAGACCAAAAAGAGCTTTTCGAATTCAAAAAACGGTAGAGGTCGCGGAAGGTTTTGATCCTTTTGTTCCCGGCGGAATCGCCTCTCATCATATTGCAGCAGGTACACTGGGCATATTGGCACCGTGGCCGCTAAACCATGGGAGTAATTCTATTTCTATATTCTTTTTTCTAGATCTAAGGACTGCATTTTTACTTTACAAAAAAATGGGAATAGATCCATAGGTTCGATACCTTGTTATAGAACTCATACCCCTCTCCCTTGTTCGATCTTACTCATCAAATGGCACTCTGTTCATATCTGTCTCATGCACGGTTTTGAATGAGAGAAAGAAGTGAGGAATCCTCTTTTTGAAAGAAAAATTATTTAATTTAGGAAATACCCATCTGAAATTTTTTTTGTGCCTTACGCCTTGGTATTCAGGGCTCGGGGATTTGATTGAATACCTAAGAGATTGATCTATCTCAGGTGCGCAGCAGAGATTTCTTCTTTTGTTAATTTTCAGCATCACTTGACTACACGATAGGAAACAACCGAGGTCGATTCTTACCTTATAAAGACATAACCATATCATACACCCTAAATGTGTTAGAGAAACAGGTGTTGTTAAGAAACAATGGTCGACATAGCAACAATCAATAGGATTTCCCTAATCCTCCCTTCCCGAAAGGAAGAACGTGAAATTCTTTTTCCTTTCCGCAGGGACAACTTCGTAAGCAAAGACCTTCGTAAACGATGTCGGCTGACCCACAGAAATGTTCTACACCTCTCCTTATGATTCGTTCCTCTCCTTCGAAGTCATGCCCTGGGCGACACACGTGCTACAATGGGCGGGACAAAGGGTCGCGATCCCGCTGTTCACGTAACTCCACTCTTTCTTTTTTCTAGTATATTTAAACAAAAGATCCTTTCTCTTTTTCTAAATTTTGTATTCTACTTACAAATTCGAAAGGTAACGGAGGCGTGCAAAGGTTTCCTCGGGCCGGATGGAGATTGGCCCTCGAGTGCAAAGGCATAAGGGAGCTTGGCTGCAAGACCCACCCGTCGAGCAGGGACGAAAGTCGGCCTTAGTGATCCGACGGTGCCGACTACTGCACTTATGAGATTAGTATTAGCCGCCTATCCCGGACCGAAAACCCTTGAATTGATCCAATAATTCCTTTACTTCATAATTATATAGAGAGGTGTCAGTTGGAGAATCTTCTCCTTCCACACTCATTGAAGAGTACACTTCTTTCCCGAAGACGCGGATGCAGCAGAACCAAGCTCCTAGGATTGAAAACCTTCTAGGAAATAAAATAGGAGGGACCTCTTGAATAAGTCAACATTGCATAACCTATCTGGCCCAAGAACACGCTCATTCTTCAACCGTAGAGAGACTTGCTTTGAAATCTGTACTTCAATTCGAGCCTTTTTTTCATGCTTTTACCGGAGGTCTGGAGAAAGCAGCAATCAATAGGATTTCCCTAATCCTCCCTTCCCGAAAGGGAGGACCGAAGGAAGGCCCGGTTCACCAGGGGCGACCATAGGCGCAATTAATATACTGGGCCCAATCATAGTCCTCAGAGCCACTATTGGAGATCCCACTATATGAGCAGAAAGAAAAGCCGTGAGAAATAGGTTACCGCGAGGTATCTTCTTTTGGTTGTTTCTATCAAGGGAGACCCCGGCATCTGTAATGGACACTGGGCAGTCTGATTCTACGGCAATTGCTCTTAAGACAACTCGCCTCTTCTAGTTTTTTTTTCAAGTAATACTCCCTCCCTACAACTCATGAATTAAGAATTCTTACAACAACAAGGTCTACTCGATATAGATTAGGCGTGAATGAAGACTTTGACAAAAATCTTTCAAAAAATATTCAACTAATATTATCAATGAATTAAGTTTCTTATTAGACCATGCATTTGATTCACCAAAGACATCATTATTGTATACTCTTTGATATATATGGCACAACCCAATTTTTGTTTTTCAAGTTTCTAATTGAATTTGGTTCCATTTTGAATCACAAAAAAATAATACGTCAATCAACAAGACAAGCCCGGACTGAAAGAGAGAGAAGGCCAACTTCCAACCGCCTTCAATTAGCGAGCACCCCACGTCCCGGGCCGTCGCAAGGAAAACTATAACCGAAATCCTTTTTATCTGGCATTAATTTAGAACCACGTGCATCTAAAGCACCTTTTACTAAAATCAAGTTTCGTTGCAAAGCTAGTGTAGTCGACAACTGCGCTACCAGACCTGCTACCTTCTCCCGGTTGTCTAAGTATTCGATACGATCAGTCTAAGTCCTTCACACTACTTAACTTAGGCGGCCTTATTGTTCAGTTTCACCAGAATAACACAAAAACTTTGGTAAAAATTACCCTTTTCCTTATCGGTATCGGGGCTAACAAGAATGGTTGGGACAACAAACATCCATCTCGTTCGTACTTTGGATACTTGTATAACCATCAAAGATTGTTGAAGTGACTAATTCTGGGTTCAAGTTTCGATCGATATTTGCGGAGTTGATCATCCCTCTCAAAAACGAAGATTTGAAGTTGTCCATAATTTACTGAGTACTCAATTAACCAATTTCTCGATGCTGGAGTTGATCCTAAAGAGATCCCACTTCCTCATGAATTTATCTTGAATCGGGATCTTTTGTCTCAACTTTTTCCCAGTTGTGCGCAGCGAGATGAGATCGTACGTGAGTTCAGTCCAGGAGCAGCAGTAGTCACCCCAAAGTCTGTGATAAATGTAGTTGCTAGCCTAGACTCTTCTTTTTTCGGGACTCAAATCAATCTATTATCTCGAGACGTTTGCTCCTGTGGCCAAACTAAACGAGTCATTCTGTCAGTTGCAGCTAACAGATCTTGGTCACTGCATCAGCTCGATGTCAAAAAGACCTTTCTTCATGGAGACCTCCACGAATAGGTTTCTATGAGTCCTCCACCAGGTTTTCGAGCTCAGGGGGAAAGTTTCAGCGTTTGCTTCTTTCTTGGCTGATGGGGAGGGTTAGAGATTGACTTGACTTCGAAGTTAGGGAGTTGACTCCGCATATGGGCCAGGTCTTTCATTTGAGAAGCGGAGATCAAATATCTTTTTGGTTGTTTTCTAACCTTGGATTGTCAAGTTCTTTTCCTCTGGTTACTAAGATGTTTTAGTTCTCCGGGTTCGCTTCTAAGTGATCAAAGAACATCTAGATATTATCACAACCTATTTCTTTGCTCAGATCTTCGCCCGAATCTTTTTACCCAGGGCTTCAACCTGGGTAAATCTATGGGAAATTATTTCCAATCAAATCCCCGAGGAAATGGTATAGGACCGCCATACATAGCTCAAGAAAGAGATTTGACCCTCCCATTCTAGTTTTCGTCACCGCTATTATTATTCCATGCTGCAGGCTGGTCTTGACGCAACAAAATATTTTCTTTGTGCGTCGGTAAAAAAAGCTAGCTGCCTATCTAATTTATTGTAGAAATTCCGGGATCAATGATAATACTAATATGTATAGTAATATTTCAATATATATTTAGATTGAAATATTGACGATCCATTAGTCAACGTGAAGAAAATCAACTCGTATTAATCAATCAAGTTTGTTGAAAATATAGGCCTGCCTGCCATCCATCTTTTCAAACAGCCAATTTAACATGCATTCAATCATTAAATTCAACATGCAAGCATAGAATTCAATTTTAGACATTTCACAGATCAGCAAATAAAAGATTCAAAACTTTTTTTTTAAAAGAAATTCACTCACCTAGCTTACAAACAGAGAACGCTGCATTTTCTTTTCTGGAATTTGAATTACTGCATTTTAATTTCTATTGAAACACTGAATTTTCCTGTTGAATTAGCTTTTGCCTGTTCTTCAGATTGCTGTAGATTTCCAGTTGAGTTTGTAATTTGGATCTGGATTTTAAATGCTTCAGGTCTACTTTGATTACAGGTTTGTATTTGTTTTCAGGTTCCAGCTTAGAATCTTCTTGCATTTGAATTCATTTCTTATTTTTATTTTTGTTGAAGAGAGAATTAAAGAATGTTTGAAGAAAAGAAACAAACAGATCTTTTTCTTCCTAAACTTTAATTAAAACAAAACTTTTCTACAAATAAGTTTAAAAGAAGAAACATTCATTTAAATTTTATTTTAAAGTTTAAACTAAAGTTATTATAGCTATATTGATATTATATTTAAAAATCTAAATTTGTTTTAAAAAAAAATCAATTTAAAGAAAACAATTTAAACTTTTATAACAATGTACTATTTTTGCAAGCTATTATTCTTTTAAATAAAAATAAATTTTCCTTTAAGTGTTTTGTAATAAACATAAATTTTAAATAGCTTTTGAAAAGCATTTTATTAAATCAAATCAACAGCCTTCCAAATTACTATAAAAACTTATGTATATTAAAATTTGAAAACACATTTTCTATTTAAGTTTAATTAATATATTTCTATTTACAATAAATATCCAAATATAAATATTCATTTTAATAGAACATCTTAAATATTAGCTTCAAAAATTATTTGAATTTTAAAACAAAACATCAAATCACAATATATAAACATATATATATATATATATATATATTATAATTTGAAAATATTTTTATTAGATTTAAATTGAACCAATTTCCTTATTACAATGTATACCTATATATATTACAAATAGAATATTTTTTTATTAACTTAAAAAGATCAATTATTATTAATTACATATATATATTATTATTATTATTTGAAAAGAATAAACATTCAAATTAATTATCATTATTATTGAGTTTTTGAAAAGATAACCATTTGTTAAATTAGATTAATTATTAGTTTTGAACATATAATATTTGGTTAAATTAGATTTTAAATCAATATAACATATTTTAAAATAAATTATAAATGGAAATTATTAAATAAGTATTGCCAAAATTCCTGGGATATCACATGATTCATTGAAAAAAAATTAAAATCAAATTAAATCAATTTATTGGAATTAAATTATAATTAATTGGATTTAATTACAGTTGAAATTGAACACTGTAATTATTGTAATATTTAACACTGAAATTATATGCAAACTTGTTTTAAATTATTTTAAATCTCCAAGTAATCAAAATTGATGAAAATTGTTGGTTATTAAATTTGAAATTAAAAGTGATTTAATCAATTTAATAATAATTTATTTAATCAACGTGAAAATTGCCATTTTGGCCACTATCTCAGATTTCGACGAAACTAGTTTCATCAGATCCGTAATGATGAATTACTGTAAGAATTCAAGTTTCGTAGCCATCGGACTTGCCGTTTGATTGTACGGGCTTGAAACGCGCAGAAATTAACTTAATTGAAATAAATTTGAAATAAGTTGATTTTAAAGCTAACTTCTTCATATAATGGAATTAGGATTTGAAATCTTTTCCATTGAGTTTAAAAATATCAAAAAACATCTATTTTGATATATGGGATGATCCACTTTTGTTTTGGAGGCAAAACGGGCTTTTTGGGTCGCTATTCGTCGCTCGTACAAATTCAATATGTGTTTATTTTCTTATCAGGCTTTGTTAATATAAATAGTTTTGTTCTAACCTAGCAGCCTTTTATTCCTTACTATTGTATATACAATTCTTTTTGGCTTCTCCTTCTCAATGGCAGCAAACAGTTAAATTTCAAACCCTACAATTGGACCTCCAAACCAATTTCAAAATCAAACTCCTCCAAACCATATTAGGTTATATACTGACTTGAACTCTCGACGAGCGTAACCCAATCTGAAATTCGTTTTTCAATCGGGTTCATCGTTTGGCCAGAAATTGGGGATGAACCTCAGTCGTCCATTGTAGGGTTCGGTGTTTTAATGGTGGATCTGCGTCCTGGCGACGATCGAAGGACATGGGGTGGTAGAGCTCGTCGAGTAGGTCAGGGATCAGATGTTCGCTCATGTTGGACATTTCTCAACTTGGCCTGGAAATTCGATAGAAGGTGGATGCGGCGGCCACCACCAAGCGACACTAGATGGTCGCGCTCGGCCAAGGGAGGGGCGGCTCAACACGTTGGAAACGATGGCAGGCTCTGATAAACCTAAAGATGGCTGGAGTTGGCAGCGTTGGTCGTTTTATAAGGCGGCTATAAGATTTCATGATCGAGCACGAGGCGGGTAGGGTTTGCATAGTGAAAACGCATTATCTCGTCGTGACATGTCATCGTGTGAGTGGTTTATTTCATTTTTATTTTATTTTCAATCATTCTACTTCAAAACTTAATATCTTTTGCATACAAACTCGGATTTGGACGCAGTTTGTTTCATTGGGATCATATCAAAATTTTGGATACTTTAAAACTAGTTTTGACGAATTCTGAGACTATTTAATTTTGGGAATTATTTTGGATTTCAAATCGATTTGAAAACAAAGGTGAGTGTTTTCACCCACTCACAACTGCTAAATTATCTTATATTAGTTAAATTGAATTTATGACTTGATTAGAAACTGATTGGTTGATGTTTGATATATTTAAATTGTCATCCTCTTTAAATACGACTTTTATTGAATTTAATCGCTATTTAACTTAATATTGAATTTCAATTTTCAATCAAATACTTATTATTGATAATTAGTTAATTGTTGTTATTTATTGGTTGATTTGGATGATGATTATGATGGATGTTTGATTGCTGATATTGGATGACTGGATGTTATGTTTTTATATTGTTGTAACAGCGCAAGTTCCCTATGGGTTGAAATGATACATACCCAAATGATCTGATAGATTAGGGAGAAATCGTTATGGGTTGAAATGATAGCCTCGAGCGGTTTCATGTATTTGAAATTAAATTTTTGGATTGCAGGTGAAAATGATATATACCCGTAAAATTTTAAATTGTGGATTGAAATGATAAATATCCATATCACTTGACCATAAGGTAGAAAATTATATGCGGATGCCGGATTGGTTAAATTAAATGATTTTTAATCCTTTAAAATTTGAATTCAATTAACTGGTATTTTGAAATAGAAATTGATTTATATAAACTGAATTATTTTCGAAAATCTAAGTGTAATTATTGAATTGGAATTGATTTAATGAATTGTTCAAAATATTTAAATTGGAATTTCATAATTGAATTGTCAAATATAAATGAATTTTATCGAAATTGGGTTATTGAAAATGTTTGAATATAACTTCGAAATCCGTTTTAAACTAATTTAAACTAGTTTAACTATTTAATCTATTTTAATCTATTTAATCCAATTTAATCAATTTTACCTATTTTAAACTAACTAAATTTATTTAACCTATTTTAAATTTATTTAATCTATTTTAAATCTATTTAATCTATTTTAAATGTATTTAATGTAATTTAAATCTAATTAGTTAACTTTAAATCTATTTAAATCATTTTTAAATCCAATTTAATCTAATTTAAATCTATTTAAACTATTTTAATCTATTTTAAATTATTTTAAAACATTTAAACTACTTTAGAGTATTTTAACTATTTTAAACTATTTTTAAAACTATTAAAACAATTTATGACTATCAAAACTATTTTCTAAAATTTTAGACTATGTAAAGTTGAAGTATTTATCTTTAAATTTTTGATGATGATACACCCTAAGTTGGGATTTGAAATTGATATCCTTTTTGTGAAATGACATATTCTATTAAATATGATGATTTAGGAATGAGGTTTAATTAACCTATCTTATCGATAATTTTGAAAGTGAATGTGGTTTTGAAAGTGAATATGATTTCGAAAGTAATATGGTTTGAAATTGAATATGATATTTTTGTATTAATTATGAATTGACTTTTGGAATGTAAAGGAACCATCCGGGGTGAAATATGCGTTTGGTTGTTATAGAGACCGGGATCGGATATTGTCATACTCTCTGCCAATACCGAAAACTACTTTAACAACTGTGTACGTGCTGTAGATTCCAACAGTGAAGTAGGACGGTTTGACGAACGATTCTGTTTAAGGTATCTATGTGACCTTGACTCCCATGATTCAGCTTAGATGTGACTAAAACAGAAGCCACGTCGGGACAAGTGAGGTTATTCCCCCTATCGAACATGCTTCCTCGATACCATATTATGACTTTGTGATGGTTTGGTGGCTCTCTCTTGATTTTGATTATGGAAGTGTGTTTCGAGGTGGGCGGTAGTAGCTGTGATGCGTTACGCCAAGTCTGGATCCGTAATTGTTAGAAACCTACCCTAGCATTGCCTCGAGTGTTGTGTTCACATGCCCTATCACTCCTTCTACGAGTTTATTTTATGTTGAACCTTTGGAGTGCTCTTTGATAGCCCACCGGCGGGTGGAGTTTACAGTATCTGTATAAACTACGGCGTTATATAAAATGTGTTACGGGGGATATTGATAACGTCTTAATGCTATTTTAATACTTTACTATAGACACTGTTATAGTAGCATAGTATACTATATATGTAGATAGTTTACCGGATATTTAGGAGATGGGAATCCCAAACATCTCTTAAGTTATTGCACTCACGTTAGACACTAGATAGGAGATGTGAAATCACGTAAACATCTCCGACGTCGCTACTGTAACGTCCCGCCTTTTTGTACGTTTTTAAATCTATGATAAACCACACACGTCAGACTCAAACCATACATAAGGGCGGATTTTTATTGGAAAAATAAGAAAAATAGAGAAAGAAAGAAAATAAAACAGAATCTCACAGCGGAATGACAAAATATAATAATCAAATAACAGTTCGTGAAGCTGTTTTACAAAACATTTAATTATACTTATACAACACATATCAGAGTTACACATACCAGAGAATAATAAATAACGATGCAGCGAAACAGTGTGAATGTAGTGGAATAATATAATATATAATAGTAATAAAATCTTCGTCTTCATCCTCTAGGAATAAAGTCTTCAAATCCTGAAATGCTCAACCTGACCCGAGCGAATTGAAAAGACAAAACACTCAAGTCAGAACTAAAAGATCTTATGTAAGTTAAATCAAAAGTAAATAAAATGAGTGGAATGGCATCAGAGATGTTTAGGGATTTGACATCTCCTATCCAGTGTCTAACGTGAGCGTAGTAACTTAAGAGATGCTCGGAATTCACATCTCCTAAGGATCCGTTAAACTATTTGCTATGTAGTAACATTTCTCTATTATAATATGTCTATTGTAAAATAAACTTACTTTTAAATAGCCTTAAGGCTTTACATTTTCCAACTTAACACGTAATAGTCCCAGTAACCCATCCGGTATCATGGTCCTCTTAATCAGGAAGCCACCAGAGGATACCACATGGGCTATGGGAGAAAACCAAACCCGTACAAGGCGCGATAGGGTAGGTGACACTGCACACAATGCAATGCCAGGGTAGATATACCAATTACGCATCCGGGCTGGTGGTAACGCGCAGCAGCTACTACCGCCTACCTCGAGCCACACGCCAAAAATCAAAAATCAAAAGTAGCCACCAAAACAATCCAAAGTCAGAATATAATATCGAAGAAGTGTGTCCGATAAGAGGGGCTACCTCCTGGGCCCGAGAATCGCTCCTGTTTTAGCCACCTTATGCCAACTCACGGGAGTCAGGTCCACGTGTATACCTCAATAGAATGTCGCCACCATCCTAGTTCATTCTGGAATCTCCACCGTGTACACAGTTGTTAAAGTGGTTTTCGCAATTGGCAAAGAGTATGACAACTTCTGATCCCGGTCTCGTAAACAACCAAACGATATTGTAACACCGTGATCATTTCAAAATAATTTATACTTCAAAGCCAAAATGTACTATACATTTCAAAAGCCAAATCAATATAATATCATTTTTATTTCAATTATATCCATTTCCAAAAATCATAGCATTTTCAAAGTTATACACTCCGAAACCAAACACTTGAAATTATACACTTTCAAATCATAATACTTTGAAACTCGCAATTTTGAAACATAACTTCCATCACTTAAATGGTTTAAATATTAAATACTTTATATAATAAAATAGCTTCTTCAATTTCAAAAATCAATTCCAAAACAACTCGAATTCTTAAATTTTATATTTAACCAAATCCCAAATCATAATTTCAATTCAATTCAGTTTCCAAATAAACTATTCCAAATTTATCGATTTCAAAGCAGATTTGATCCACAGAATAACCCATTTCAAATTCAATATATTTTAAACTCTCGGTATTCTACAATTTCAATACTAAGTTTGATAATTTCATATATATATATATATATATATATATATATATATCAAATTCAATTTTCTATTATTTAGTTCCGAAATATTTACGTAATAAATCCGTTATCTTTCAAATAAAACCCATATTTCAAATAACTAAATGTTTCCTTCAATTTATTTATACTTGAAATATTTATTTAACTCACCTTAAACAAGATCAAGTTATAAATCATATCCATTACAGATCTCAAATTCCATAAGTTCCAAATCGGTTTCATTTAATTAATTTCTATATTTAATACAATTTCAAATCTACCTTCTCAGCCTTAATTTTATTAAAATCCTTATAAACTATATATAAAATATAATTTATATAAATACTTAACCATATTACATTTTTAAATAAATCAATCTTTATTTTTAAACTTGTTTTATACCGAACAAATTTATACATAGCTAAAAATCAAGAATTTAACTACATATATAAAGTAACATTTATGCAATACGTGAAATCAATATTTCTATAAAACCATATTTTTCTTTACAAAACTATAGAAATCATTTCAAAATATTTTTATATAAAGACCACGGTGTCTGTATATAATTTTCTATCCTATGGTCAAGTGATATGGATATTTATCATTTCAATCCGTAAATTAAAATATAAATACTGTTATATATCGTTTCAAACCGTAATCCCGAATGGAATAAAAATCCATAACAAATTGCAGTTTATAACAATATAAATAGAACATCCATTCATCCAATATCAATCATCAAACATTTATCACAATCATCATCCAATTCAATCAATAACATTAATATAGAACAGATAATGAATAACAGGTATTTACTGACAGCATATATTCAATAATAAATTAAATAATGATTTAATTTAAATATGAATGCAATTTACTAAGATGATGACTAAAAATATACAACAATCATAAATAAATTCCTAATCACATCATGAATTAATTTAACAAACATAAGAAATTTTAGAAGTTGTGAGTGGGTTAAAACACTCGCCTTTTGAATTTAAATTGAATTTAAATATAATTTAAACCCAAAATTCAAATAGTCTTCAAAACCATCCAAACCAGCTCCTAAATGTTTGAAATTCCGATACGATCTGAAAAAAGAAACCGCGTGTAAATCGGGCATCACATGAGAAAGTTATGCGCGTTGGAACGATTGAAATCAAAATTAAAATAAATAATAAAAAACAAACGAACCAGCAGAAGCTTGCCACATTGCAGAATAGACGCCTGCACATGAGAACCCAGCCATTAACCTTAGATCGGCCACCGCCACTCCATCGATTTTCGTTGTCGCCTCAATGTACTGGCCAGCGATGAGAGACCACCGGTGCCGTCGCCTCTTCGAGCCACCCATCCCACTGCCACGGTTCCGCCCCCGGATGCCGAAGTGACCCAACGCCGCCGCCACTTAAAGCGCCAAATCGAGTCGATTTTCGGTCACCTGAAGACGAATGAATGGTGCCGATGTGACCTGCTCTACGCCCTCTACACATCCATGCCCCCCGATCGACCAAAGGATGTAAATCCACTGTTGAATCACCCCGACCACAATAAACGATCGAAAAAAATCCATGGATTCCCGGACAAACAATGACTCCAATCAAAAATCGGATCACATATCTAAGATGCGCTCGTTGAGAGCTTCAGATCGATATAAAATTTGATATCATTTGAGGAGTTTGAATTTTTGTATTTGGATTTTGAATTGGAATTGAACTGGACAATTTACGGTTTACAGCCATTGAGGAAGAGGAGCAATAGAGGTTTTTGTACATACAGAAATGAGGAATAAAAATGCTGGTAGAGTTTATAACGACATATATATAGGCAAAGATGAAATTAGGATGGACTGGATTGATTGGATTGAAAGTTGAACGACAAATAGCCCGAAAAGTCCGCCCTGACTCCGGAATGAAAATGAGTCAACCCATATATCAAAATAGATGTTTTCGAATATTATAAAATCAATGGAACATGTTTCAAGTCCAAATTCCATCGTATGAAGACGTTATGCTAAAATCAAATTATTTCAAATTGATTCCATTGATTTCAATTAAATTGATTTCTAGGTGTTCCGAGTCCGTACGATCATACGACAGGTCTGATTGTTACGAAACTTGAAATCCTATAAAAATTCACCGTTACGGACTAGATGAAACTATTTTCATCGAAATCCAAGTCGGTGGCGAAAATGGCTATTTTTACATTAATTAAATAAATTAATAATTAATTAATTAATTAAATCAAAATTTCAATTTCAATTCTATTATTGACAATTTTTATCATTTTTAAATTTCTTAATCATTTACACTAATTTAAACAAATTTAGATGTTAATTTAGAGTTGATTAATTTATCAAATTTCAGTGTTAACCTCAATTTCATTAAATTTCAGAAATTATAAATTTAGTTTTCAATAATTCTATTTAATTTACATTTCATTCTATTATTCAATTCATTGTTGTCAAATGGATGAAATAAATATTGGATTCATGATCTATTACATTAATATTCTCAAATTCCATCTTAATTTCAATTAACGTAATATTTAGATATTCAATTTCATCTAATTGCAATTAATCCAATTACTACAATTAAAATCCAAATAAATTAATAAATCTTGAATTCAACAAATTTTCCTACTATGACTACCATTAACATTACTTCCAAATATTACTATTTACAATCAATTATAACCCAACAATTGTTTCAATTAAATGGGATTGCACTGAATTAGTTATTTATTAGCTTACATCAACATTCTTACATTTCATTCCCATTATAAACTCATTAACAAATTATAAATTTTTATTTATTCTAGATTTAATTACCAAAATCTTATTAAATTCACAAATTTTAAACATCGAAAATTGTGGGTCGTTACACTCTCTCCCACTCAAAACTTTTCGTCCCCGAAAAGGAAAATGGGAGGGGGGGAAGAAGGAATTAAGAAAAAAATACGTCTTATTCGAAATATTAACTTTATAAACAAATAAATTTACAAAATTAATTAATTTAAATAAAATATACCAATTTATAACCATTAAATCTTTTTATACTCAAATTAATAAAGTTGTAAAACAATTTTTCAAAATTCTCTAAGTCCAAAATTTAAGGAAAATTTCGACAGAGTCTCCTTTATACGGAGAGGCTCGGGAGAAAATATAACATCAAATATATCAATATATAACACAATATCTCAAAATAATATGTCCTAACAACGGAAAAAACAATATAATAACGCTATAAAACCGTAATCCATAACATGTATTTCACTTATATAATCCAAAAAGAGTTAATAGTCATATAAAATGAAATATTTAAGTTTTTTAATCACTAACAAACAAATTAATATAAACAATAGTCATTCACTACTAACAGCATACACATCATATACAAATCAACCATTCAAGCAAAACAAAACAAATAGTTGTTCGGGTTTAAAAACTTTAAATTGCATAGAATGAAACCCAAACAATTTTAAAGTATCCTTGCCCAAACAACCATAAACCAAAGAACCAACAATTTCAAACAACAGATCAAGTTCATTCTTATTAATTTCATTTCATACATTTGTTGTTTTATTTCCTTTTCATTCATATAATGATTTATCTTTTAATTTACATTTATGTCTTGCAAATTTTCATATCTCCATTCATTCATTTATTACTTAATTTCATTTATAGTATTCATGTTTAATTAAACTATTTAGCATATCAATTTATTAACTTCAGTTTATCATCATTTATTTATAATACTTCCCTTTCTATTATACTTAATTAGTAGCATTTCATCTACACATCAAATTTTGATTCATTACTTCAAATTTTACTTGTATAATATCCATTACATTTTCTTATTAACATTTTAACTTTTTACATCTTTTGGTAAGTTATATATATGTTAAAGAATGCAAATTGAAAATTACACAAGTTTAACTTATTACATTTAGAGGTTCCAATTATTAATTAAATTGCATTTCACTACACTAATTGAAACTATTAATTAACAGAAACTTAAGAACTAAATACCGGGTTAAATTTCAAATCATTTTAAAATAATAGAGAGATGTACACGCTTACAATTTATATATCCAATTATATATAAAACAATTTGAAATTTATATTTGTTTATCAAATAAATCTACAGTAAAACTACTACAGTGGCCTTCCCACTTAGAAACTCGAAAATGAATGTCGATGATGCGTGCACTCATCATCGAAATTATTTTCCAACGACAAAGAGGGGAGTACATATGTAATTTCTTTCCAAAGTTTCTTTAAAATGATTCTTTTAAATTATATTGAAATATTTATATCAGAAAATACTTATAAACAATACTATTATATTCCAAAATCCTTTGAAAGCAATTTTCAAAAATCTCGGAACTTAAGTTCTAAATTTCCAATTTTCATTTATTTTACTTTGGATCTCATTTCCAACCAATATTTTTAAATTTCACTACCTAACAACCAATATATTATAACGAAATATAGCCTTTATAATTTTATATATATATAGAAAATATAATAGTCAAAATTATTTCATTCACCTATATTCAGAACAAACGTTATGTCAGTCTGTCCTATTAAGTGTTTAGAAATCCCTATTGATTTTGCGTCCTATGCACCAACCAGAATCTATAAATGCAAAACGGAACAAAGTAACACAGTATTAAAACCTTTCTATAACACTAAAAAATACGCTCTCTCATATATATACACTCAACGACTCATCACAGGGTATTACTACCCTATTAATAAAGAGTCAGACCCCACAAAGCTAAGGTTTATCACTAAACCAAAGCTCTGATGGCAGATGTAACGTCCTACCTTTTTGTACGTTTTTAAATCGATGATAAACCACATACGTCAAACTCAAACCATACGTAAGGGCGGATTGTTATTGGGGCAAATAAGAAAAACAGAGAAAGAAAGAAAATAAAATAGAATCTCGCAGCGGAATGACAAAATATAATAATCAAATAACAGTTCGTGAAGCTGTTTTACAAAACATTTGATTATACTTATACAACACATATCAGAGTTACACATACCAGAGAATAATAAATAACCATGCAGCGGAACAGCACGAATGTAGTGGAATAATATAATAGATAATAGTAATAAAATCTTCGTCTTCGTCCTCCATGAATAAAGTCTTCAAATCCTGAAATGCTCAAGCTGACCCAAGCGAATTGAAAAGACAAAACACTCGAGTCAGAACTAAAATATCTTGTGTAAGTTAAATCAACAGTAAATAAAATGAGTGGAACAGCGTCTGAAATGTTTACTGGATTTGACATCTCCTACCCAGTGTCTAACGTGAGCGCAATAACTTAAGAGATGCTCGGGATTCACATCTCCAAAGGATCTATTAAACTATTTAAAATGTAGTAATATTTTGCTATTATAATAATGTCTATAGTAAAATAAACATACTTTTAAATAGCCTTAAGGCTTTACATTTTCCACCTTAACACGTAATAGTCCCAGTAGTCCATCCAGTATCATTGTCCCTCCTGATCGGGAAGCCAACAGAGGATACCACACGGGCTACGGGAGAAAACCAAACTCGTATAAGGCGCGATAGGGTAGGTGACACAGCATACAAGGCAATGCCAGGGTAGATATACCAATTACGCATCCGGGTTGGTGGTAACGCGTAGCAGCTACTACTTCCGATCCCGGTCTCTTTAACAACCAAACGTTATTATAGCACCGCGGTCATTTCAAAATAATTCATACTTCAAAACCAAAATATACTATCCATTTCAAAAACCAAATCAATATAATATCATTTTTATTTCAATTATACCCTTTTTCAAAAATAATAGCACTTTCAAAGTTATGCACTTCTAAACCAAACACTTGAAATTATACACTTTCAAACCATAATACTTTGAAACTCGCAATTTTGAAACATAACTTCCATCACCTAAATGGTTTAAATATTGAATACTTTATATAATAAAATAGCTTCTTCAATTTCACAAATCAATTCCAAAACAACTCGAATTTCTAAATTTTATATTTAACCAAATCCCAAATCATAATTTCAGTTCAATTCAGTTTTCAAATAAACTATTCCAAATTTATCGATTTCAAAGCAGATTAGATCCACAGAATAACCCATTTCAAATTCAATATATTTCAAACTTTAGGTATTCAACAATATTAAAACTAAGTTTGGTAATTTCATATATATATATATATATATATATATCAAATTCAATTTTCTATTATTTAGTTTCGAAATATTTACTTAACAAATACGTTATCTTTCAAATAAAACCTAGATTTCAAATAACTAAATGTTTCCTTCAATTTATTTATATTTGAAATATTTATTTAATTCACCTTAAACAAGATTAAGTTAGAAATCATATCCGTTACAGATCTCAAATTCCATAAGTTCCAAATCGGTTTCATTTAATAAATTTCTACATTTAATACAATTTCACATCAATGTCAAATCTACCTTCTCAGCCTTAATTTTATTAAAATCATTATAAACTCTATATAATATATAATTTATATAAATACTTAACCATATTACATTTTTGAATAAACCAATCTTTATTTTTAAACTTGTTTTGTACCAAACAAATTTATACATAGCTAAAAATCAAGAATTTAACTATATATATAAAGTAACATTTATGTGATACCTGAAATCAATATTTCTATAAAACCATATTTTTCTTTACAAAACCATAGAAATTATTTCAAAATATGTTTATATAAAGACCACAGTGTCTGTATATAATTTTCTATCCTATGGTTAAGTGATACGGATATTTATCATTTCAATCCGTAAATTAAAATATAAATACGGTTATATATCAATTCAAACTGCAATCTCAAATGAAATAAAAATCCATACTTAATTGTAGTTTATAACAATATAAATACAACATCCATTCATCCAATATCAATTATCAAACATTTATTTACAATCATCATCCAATTCAATCAATTACATAAATATAGAACCGATAATAAATAACAGGTATTTACTGGCAGTTTATATTCAATAATAAATTAAATAAACATTTAATTTAAATATGAATGCAATTTACTGAGATGGTGATTAAAAATATACAACAATCATAAATAAATTCCTAATCATATCAAGAATTAATTTAACAAACATAAGAAATTTTAGAAGTTGTGAGTGGGTTAAAACACTCACCATTTGAATTTAAATTGAATTTAAATACAATTTAAACCCAAAATTCAAACAGTTTCCAAAACCATCCAAACTAGCGCCAAAATGTTTGAAATTTCGATACGATCTTAACAAAAGAAACCGCGCATAAATCAAGCATCATATGAGAAAGTTATGCGCATTGGAATGATTGAAATCAAAATTAAAGTAAGTAATAAAAAAACAAACCAGTAGAAGCTTGCCACGTCACTGAACAGATGCACGCGCACGAGAACCCAACCATGAACCCTAGATCGACTGCTGCCACTCCATCGATTTTCACTGCTGCCTCGATGTACTGGCCAGCGATCAGAGACCACCAGTGTCGTCGCCTCTTCGAGCCGCCCATCCCACTGCCACGGTTTCGCCTCCGGTCGCCGAAGTGACCCAACGCCGCTGCCGCTTAAAGCGCCAAATCGAGGAGATTTCCGGTGACCTGAAGATGAAATAATGGTGCCGATGCGACCTGGTCTAAGCCCTCTATACATCCATGCCTCCCGATCGACTTAAGGACGTAGATCCACCGTTGAATCACCCCGACCACAATGAATGGCCGAAACAAATCCATGGATTCCCAGTCAAACAATGACTCTAATCGAAAAATGGATCACATATTTAAGATGCGCTCGTTGAGACTTCAGATCGATATAAAATTTGATATTATTTGAGGAGTTTGAATTTTTGTTGCTGGATTTTGAATTGGAATTGAACTGGACAATTTAGGGTTTACAGCCATTGAGGAAGAGGCGTAACAGAGGTTTCTGTACATATAGAAATGAGAAATAAAAAGGCTGGTAGGGTTTATAACGACATATATATAGGCAAAGCAGAAATTAGAATGGACCGGATTGGTTGGATTGAAAGTTGAACGACAAATGGCCCAGAAAGACCATTTGACTCCGGAACGAAAATGAGTCAACCCATATACCAAAATAGATGTTTTTAATATTTTAAAATCAATGGAACAGGTTTGAAGTCCAAATTCCATCGTATGAAGAGTTATGCTAAAATCAAATTATTTAAAATTGATTCCAATTGATTTAATTAAATTGATTTCTAGGCATTTCGAGTCGGTACGATCAAACAATAAGTCTGATTGTTACGAAACTTGAAATCTTACAAAAATTCACTGTTACAGATCCGATGAAACTGGTTTTATTGAAATCCAAGTCGATGGCCAAAATGGCTATTTTTACATTAATTAAATAAATTAATAATTAATTAATTAAATCAAATTTTCAATTTCAATTCTATAATTGACAATTTTTATCATTTTTAAATTTCTTAATCATTTACACTAATTTAAACAAATCTAGATGTCAATTTAGAGTTGATTAATTTATCAAATTTCAGTGTTAACCTCAATTTCATTAAATTCAAAAATTATAAATTTAATTTCCAATAATTCTATTTAATTTACTTTTCATTCTATTATTCATTTCATTGTTGTCAAATGGATGAAATAAATATTGGATTCATGATCTATTACATTAATATTCTCAAATTCCATCTTAATTTCTATTAACATAATATTTAGATATTTAATTTCATTTAATTGCAACTAATCCAATTACTATAAATAAAATTAAAATAAATTAATAAATCTTGAATTCAACAAATTGTCCTATTATGAATACCATTAACATTGCTTCCAAATATTACTATTTACAATCAATTATAACCCTACAATTGTTTCAATTAATTGGGATTGCACTGAATTAGTTATTTATTAGCTTACATCAACATTCTTACATTTCATTCCCTGTATAAATTCATTAACGAATTACAAATTTTTATTTATTCTCTATTTAGTTACCAAAATCTTATTAAATTCAAAAAATTTAAACATCGAAAATTACAGGTCGTTACAGTTACACTCATATTTATTTATTGTTGATTTAACTCATATAAGAACTTTTAGTTCTAACTCAAGTGTTTTGTCTTTTTAATTTGCTCGGGTCAGTCTGAGCTTTTAAGTGTATCAATGACTGCTTACTGGAGTACGAAGACGAAGATTTAGTATTATTGCTTTTTATTATATTCATACCACTGCATCATATTGTTCTGCTACATTATTTAATTATTACTGCCGTATTCACTCTAATTCTGTATTTTAAAAGTATAATCAAATGTTATTTGTAAATTAGCTCCATGAACTGTTTATTTGATTATTATTTGTCATTCCGTTTTGAGATTATGTGTTTATTTTCTTTCTTTCTCTGCTTTTTCTAATCTACCCCATAGCAATCTTCCCTTTTGAATGGTTTGAGTCTGACATATGTGATTTATTGTCCATTTAAACCAAAAGGTGGGTTGTTACATATGGTATCAGTGCTTTGGTTTAGCGATAACCTTAGCTTTGTGGGGTCTGACTCATATAGAACAGGGTAGTAATACCCTAGAATGAGTCGCCGAGTGTATATATGAGAGAGCGTATTTGTTAGTGTTATAAAGATATTATATTGTGTTAATTTGTTCTGTTTAGCATTTATAAATTCTGGGCGGTACATATGATGCTATGGCATCAATAGGTATTTCTAAACACTTAAAAGGACAAAACGACACAATATTGTTTTGTAATATAGGTAAATGAAATATTTTGCCTGTTATATATTTTATGTATAGAATAATAAATTTTATAAATGATATAGTTGAATGTAATATGTAGTTTGTTAGGTAGAGAAATTTTATAAATATTGATTGAAAAATAGGATTTACAAATAAAGTAAATATAAATTGGAAGTTTAGAACTGATGTTCTGGGATTTTTGAAAATTTCTTTTGAAAGATTTTGGAATATAATATTAGTATTATTTAGAATCATTTTCTGATATAAATGTTTCAATATGATTTGAAAGAAATGTTTTAGAAGAATTTTTTTTAAAGGAAATAAGTTCTGTACTCCCCTCTCTATCATTGAAAAATAATTTCGATGATGAGTGCACGCGCCATTGACGTTCATTTTCGAGTGTCGAAGTGGGATGACTATTGTAGTAGTTTTACTGCACATTTGTTTTGATAAATAAATCTTGATTTTGAATCCCTAAATATGATTTGATCTATAATTATAGAATATAAATATTTGTGTGTGTGTGTATTATTTTCTAAATGACTGAAATGAATCCACAGTTTAGTTCTTTAAACTTTTTGATAATCAATAGCTTTCAGTTACTACAATGAATGAAATCTTGACTATATTAATAATTAGAAACTGCTGAAATGAGGAAAATAAGAAATGGGAAGCTATATATTTAGTGAAATGTATATGAGATGGGAAATTGTGGGGAATCAAAGGACAGGGAAATTAAGAAATGTAACTCTTGAACATTTTGTTAGCTTAAATAAATAAGAGAAACTTGTGTAACATCCAATTACATTCTAAAAGACATAATGTATAACTTACCAAATATTAAAAGTTGAAATGTTAATAAGAATATGTAATAGAATATTATACAAGTAAACTTAATTAATCGAAGTGTTCTGATGGAATTATCTCTATAAAAGTAATTGAAATGTATAAGAATGTTATAAAATTAAGTTAATAATTGGTGATATGATTAAAAACTTAAGTTAATTATTGAAGTCACTTATAAAGTAAAAGTGGAATAGTAAAAGTGAATAAAAGAAGAAGAAAAATCTAAGTATAAATGCTTCATAAATGAATATTGATGTTAAAAGTAAATAATAAATGTGAGGTAAACTGAAATAAAATGTATGCAATACTTAAATGATGAATTCATTGATTATTTTAAAGAATTGAATGGAAAAAGTGATAATGTAAGTAAATGGATGTAAAGAAATGAAAAACATCGTATGTATAAATGAGAAATGAAATTTTGCAATAATGAATGTAAATTTATGAAAATAAGCATTGAATGAATGAATGAGACTGATGAACAGTAAATAATATGAACGGAGATAAATAATAATAAAGTTGCATGACAATTGAAATATATTACTTGTTTGGCTTATGTGATGATTGGGAAGTGATAATTTAAACTGTTTAAGATGTATAAATAATCTATTGAGTTTATCAAAGTTAGTTGAGTGTATGATATACTTAATATTTATTTATCATTTTATACGACTAAAAGTTACTAACCGAATAAACCATTTGTTGGTTGCTATTGTTGAATAATTGATTTTTGTGACTGCATGTGATGAATGTATGATTTGTTTGTAAGTAATTGTTGTTATATTGTGGTGATTTGGTGTTATTGATTGAAATAACGTAAATATTTCTCTTTGCATAATTTTAACCTTTTGGATTTTATAAGCGAAGTACAGGTTTATGGAAGCAATAACTACTGTTTTTGATTTCATAAAGTAAGCGTTATTTGCCCGAAAAATAAGTACGTTCTTGGATTACGGTTTTATAACTATATTATATTGTGTTTTCCCGTGATATGGGATATTTTATTTTTAAATATGATATATATATATATATATATTGTAATTATTGATATTATTATTTCTCCCAGACCTATTTGTACAATGGAGGCTCTCCCAAAATTTTCTGTGAATTTTGGACCTAGAAAATTTTGTGCAATGTTTTTCAAATTTTATTAAACTTGAATATGAAAGGATTTATTTGTTTATAAAATTGCTATATTTTATTCAAATGATTTTATTTTGAAACAATAGTTTATAAATTTAATAATTTTAAATAAGATATATTAATTTCTTAATTCCTTCTTTCCATTTTCGAGGACGAAAAGTTTTGAGTGGAGAGAATGTAACGATCTGTAATTTTTCAATAATTAAATTTATCGATTTAATAAGATTTAATGTTGAAAGAAAATAAAAATTTAAGATTTAATAATAAGAAATAACTATAATAAAATGTAAAAGTATTCATTGAAGGTAATTGCTAACTATTTTAATGTAACTCCAATTAATTGAAATGATTAAAAATTTATAATTGGTTATAGATTGTAAATTTTTGTAATAAGGTGTGCATTATTTGATAATTGGATCAAAAGAATAATTGATAATTTAAATATGGTATTAATTAATGAAATAATATGTAATAAATTGTAATTGGATTAAAATAGTATTATGTAAGTAGTTATGACATTTGTGTGTAGATAACAAACTTACAAACGCTATTACATGTAGAAAAGGTGATAATTGTTAGATGTTACGAATTTATTCAATCAATTACAAATAAATGTAATTAAATGTTACGTTAATGTGAGTTAAGACGATAAATATAAAAGGTGAATGCAATAAAATATATACAGAAATTTCAATTTTAATCATTAGGCAATAATTGATTTAATAAAAAGATTGAAACCAAGATAGTTAATTTATTGGGATTTAAAATTTTATATAATGTGAAAATTGACAAAAATTCAATATAATTGAAATATTGCAACTGATATGGTAAAAGATGATAAAAGGAGAATACTAATGCTATAAATTATAAACCAATGTTAACTATGTCTATAGAGTAATGATTGATTGAATAAAAAGATTGAAATCAAATTAAATCAATTTATTGGATTTAATTACAGCTGAAATTGAACACTGTGATTATTGTAATACTTAACATTGAAATTATACGCAAACTTGTTTTAAATTATTGTTAATGTCCAAGTAATCAAAATTGATGAAAATAGTTGGTTATTAAATTTGAAATTAAAAAGCGATTTAATCAATTTAATAATAATTTACTTAATCAACGTAAAAATAGCCATTTTGGCCACTTTTTCAGATTTCGACAAAACTAGATTCATCGAATATGTAATGGTGAGTTATTGTAAGATTTCAAGTTTCGTAGCGATTAGACTTATCATTTGATCGTAGGGCTTGAAACGCGTAGAAATCAATTTAATTGAAATCAATTTGAAATAAGATGATTTTAAAGCTAACTTCTTCATACGGTGGAATTATGACTTGAAACCTATTCCATTGAGCTTAAAAACACCAATTTTGATATATGGGATGACCTGCTTTCATTTTGGGGCAGAACGAGCTTTTTGGTTCGCTATTCGTCGTTCGTACAAATTCGATATGTGTTTATTTTATTATCGGGCTTTGTTAATATAAATAGTTCTGCTTTAACCCTAGCAGCCTTTTATTCCTCACTACTATGCCTACAATTCTTTTTGGCTTCTCTTTCACAATAGCAGCAAATAGTCAAACTACAAACCCTACAATTCAACCTCCAAACCAATTTCAAAATCAAACTCCTACAAACCATATCATATTATACCAATTCGAAGTTCTCAACGAGCATAACCCAAATCTGCCATTAATTTTTCAATTGGGTTCATCATTTTCCTAGAAATAAAGGATGAACCTCAACCGTCCACTATAGGGTTCGAGGCATTAACGGTGGACCTACATCCTGGTGACGATCGGAGGATATATAGTGCTAGAGCTCGTCGAGCAGGTCTGGGATCTGATGTTCGCTCATGTCGGAGGTTCTCGACTTAGCATGGAAATTCGATAGAAGGTGGCGGCGGCGGCCACCACCAGGCAACACCAGATGGTCGCGCTCGGCCAAGGGAGGGGTGGCTCAACACACTGGAGACGATGGCAGGCTTTGATCAACCTAAAGATGGCTGGAGTTGGTGGCGTTAGTCGTTTTGTGGGGACTGTAGGGTTTCACGATCGAGCATGAGGCGGGTAGGGTTTTGCATGGTGAAGACGTGTTGTCTCATGGTGAAGTGTCATCGTGTTAGTGGGTTATTTCATTTTTATTTTGTTTTATTTTATTTTCAATTGTTTAACTTCAAAACTTAATATCTTTTGCATACGGACTCGGATTTTGGCACGGTTTATGTAACGACCCCGTAATTTTTCGAACCCGAAAATTCCAGATAGTTATGAAAAAGAAGAAAAAGATAGAACAAGAAGAACAGAAATAATCAACAACTCACATTCGCAGCGGACAATATAATAATAAATAATAGTTTACAGAAGAATACTATATCTGTTGATTACATTAATATACATAAGAGTTTCACATATATACAGTCACTGAATAAATACAATTATCATGTCTCAGATTTTGAATAATATAAATACAGCGGAAATACTCTATACGCAATTACCATCCAGCTTGCCTCCTGATCTCCAGAACGTACCTACTTGAAAATCTGTAATACTCGGTCTGACGCGAGCATTACACCAAAGTAACACCCGGGTCAGGCTGGAAACCAGCGTGAGTAAACCCATCTAACGAAAAAAAATACTAGTACAAAAAGTTTACTTAAAACCCGGGATAACTCATCTCAATTTTCAAATTCTAAATTTTCTATAGACAATGCTTATTTTACACGTCAATTTCTAAGTACCAAAACTTAGATTAAATGGTTCACTTCACTTAATCCATTCTATTGATTTCACATATCAGTCTGTAAAGAATCGAAGTGGTTTCGGGTAATATCTAATACCCGACTCCGGTCTCTTCAAATTCAGTGTCATCTAAACCCAAATTATTCAAGTGTAATACCATTCAAATTTAAAAACAGGATGTGATTTTTACATAACAATTCATCAATGATAGTTAACCACATTATCTTTTCCACCCAAACATATCATATCATAAGACATTTCAAATCAGAGATATTAACCAATTCAAGGCATCCAATACCATACAATCATACATAAACAAGGTTAATTAGTCACTCCATCTCCAACTAATTTAAAATAAAATAAATTAATTATTTTAAATCCTGCTTACTTTAACCATTAACTAATTACAAGCCAATTAATCGATTATCCTCTAACTATCCATCTAAATTAATCACCCTTGATTAATTATTCTCTAATTACATTAAGTAATTAGCCTTTAATTAATTGCACAAATTAATTATTCTTAACCATTTACAGTAATTAACTTTTAATTACTTTCATTAACTTATTAAATAACATTAATTACATTAATGCTCAATTAATTACATTGCTCAATTACTAACTTTAATTAATTATTCTATAATCACTTATTATTGAATAATTATTCTCCAATTAATTACATAAATTAAACCTTAATTACTATCATTAATTACATTAATTAATGATTCTCTAATTACTTCTTTAATTTATTACCTCTTTATTAATTACATTCAGTAATTATTCATTAATCACTAATTACATCAAGTAATAATTTCATCATGTAATTACCTTAATTAATTAATCTAATTAATTGTTTTAACCAATTACATTAATCAATAATCTTTAATTATTTAGTAATTATACCTTAATTACTTTTACTAATAAGATTTAAATTCTATTAAGACAAACCATTTATCTTAACTAAATTCTTAACATTTATTTTCTTAAGTGCGTGCTTGGGAAAATTAATTACTCTTTCTTTTTCCACAATTTAATTCAATTCCCAAAATTGTATCATAATCATTTAACCTTTCATTTAAAACTTGAAACTTGTTTAAACAATTACTTTGCTTTAAAAAAAATCAGGTACATGCCTTTATAAAAATTTCAATCAAAATAATCCATCTTAAAATTTCACAAAAAATCTTGAATCCTGAATATGTTAGACAATTGTTTCTACCCTTGTTTTGAAAACAAGCAACCTCATGCATTACTGAATACAGATAACATACATAACTCAAGATAGTCTCGGAGCAACTTCTTCACTCCATCCTTAATTCTTCATCTCTTTGAACCAGTTGAAACCGATACAACAGATTATCGTGTGTTCGTGCACATGTCCCCTCCATCGCTGGACCACCAAACAACGATGCTCACAAGTCCGCCTTAATCCCGTTACCCTTCTGCAACACCCCAATCTCAAGCACACGCTCACAAACGAAAACAAGCCATTCAACAGGAATAGAAACCAAAAACATCACCAGAAAATGACTCGAATCCCTCGTCTCCGATCACTGGACGTTGCGCCACGACGACCCTAGCCTTGTCAGGCAACCACGCCGCCATTCCCATAGTCTCGGACCACTCGATGCACCCTAAATAACGCCGTCCCCTAAATTCTGGCCACAACCCAATTTAGGGTTTTAAACTAAATCGAGCAATCCCAATTGCCACGGTGGATTAACCACCCTCCAGCCATTTTTGCCGATCACTTCACACCCCCAACCTTCTCCAGTAATGGCCTCGACCACCAGAAATACTCATGCTACTAGAAAATCGCAAATTTCCATATTCTAGTTATACCAGAATATCACATTCAACCCAAAACTAAAATGTATGAATTTACTCTTAAAATTCATGATTTAAGTCAAAGGTTCATATTCTAAAAGAAAACAAAAGATTACAGAGTTTGAATTTTTGACATGAATCAAAATTCTTGCTATTTTTTTTCCAGGTGATATTAAACCTACCTTGCTAAATTTTATTTTCAAAGTTTAGATTAAGTTTAAACAAACAATTCTTGTTTGATTCCCAATACCTAACAGAAGGCAGATGAAAAGATTTGAATTTTGATAAAATTTTAACTCTGAACTTATAAACAAAGCAATACTCAAGTAAATCAAACATGCACACTTAAATCAGATATATACAGATGCTTATATATATGTGCAACATTCTTTATCACAGAAACTCATATGCAACATTCTTTATCACAGAGACTCATATGCAACAAACATTTGTCTTCTTAACTTTTTAAATAAATGTTTACTCACCTTCCAAAATGTTAGACAGAGAAGTTTGAAACTGAAGTTTGAATTGAGTTGCTTCCAGGGTTTGAAAAATAGAGGACAACACTCTATCAAATCTGAAACTTGCTTGAATTTAAGTTAATTTACTGTTCCACTTTGAACAGAAATATACTTCCATATCCAGTTATGTATATGATTATTATCACACATATATATACCTATAATCATTTTTAAGCAACATGCACAGCATAGATCACATCATATTTTAAAGACCATCACATGCAATTTCAAGATGTACCAGAAGTTTCGGAGTTACTCACCAATTCTGAAACCAGAGAAGCCTGGGAAATGTTTCCCCTTTGAATCTGAAAAATCTGGAGTTCTCTACTTGCTTGATTCAGAGTTGAACTTTGGAAACTTGTAAGTTTGTCTTGAATTTTGTCTTCCCCTGGTTTGTTCTGCTGATTAGTATTTTGTTCTGTTGTTGTTTGAATTAATTTGAGTTTGCTTCTTTTCTTTTTTTCCTTTTTTTTCTTTATCTTTTTCTTAGGAGTTACTGAACGAACTAAAAAGGCTTAGATGTATATTTATAAGTACTATGGGAAGATAGTATCTAGTCAAGCTTTCTTCTTTTTGTTATGATGATCAGATTTTTATTTCTGGGATGTAAAGATTTGTACATATCTTGAAGTGACAAAATTTAGGCTGAGATGATGGCATTTAATGCCTTGTTTCCAAATGTGTTTACATATTATAATTATGTGTTTTTGCTGTGCATTTAGATATTTTGTATAAAAATATATTCTTTGCAGGTATACACTTAGCTTTGATATGAAGATATTTTTGTTTGAAAACATTTGTTTTTGTTGACTTCTAGCTTGAACTTCATGTATTGTTTTGTCAGGTTTATTTCATACTTTGTTTAATTTCATTTTCTACTTTGTTCTTACAAATTTTAAACTTATGTTGTATGCATCTCTTAACTACTTAATCCTTGTTTTATATTTTACATTTTTATTTTTATTTTCTATTTTATATATTAACTATCAATGTTTAAATTACATTCATATGGTTTACTTATATTTTTTATACTTAAATTTTATATTGATAGAATTTGATTTTATTTCAAACATTATCATCCATATGTTTATATTTATCAAATTTTAATAGCATAAGGCATTTTAATTCAATTAGATAAGAGAGATTTTATTTTAAATGTTCAAAATCCAATTTCCTTTTCAAAAATACAAATCTATACAAACAAATGGAAAATATCCAAAAAGACTTATTTATTTTAAAAGATAAGTTTACTTTTTCTTTAAATTGGATTAAATATTTAATAAAATATTATTGCCAAATTCCGGGTCATCACATTCCTCCACCCTTAAAAGAATTTCGTCCCCGAAATTACTAGTTAGGAAGAATGGTCCAATACCCGTTTACCTTTTCCCAAAACTCACAATGCAACTCCCTACCAACTATCCTTTATTAAAGATCCACTATCACCTTAACCTACTTCCCAAAATCTTTTATAGTTTCAAACAATACCCTTTTTGCTCAATCATTTCATTCGACAACACTTCCCTTATTCTAATTTACTTGCAAATTTCATTAAATATTATTCATATCTCACCTTGAATTTTATTTGTAATTCAAACCATCACTATTTTGATCCAACTCTATTTTATTTTTATTTTACAACATCTCCTCTTATTTAATTCATTTATTTACCAAAGTTAAATTTTATTAACATACTCAATCAAACAATTATTTAACCAATTAGCTTACTTTCCACTTCTAAATCAATATTCGATTTTAATTATAAATTCACTTCATTAAAATTACAGTTTGGATTTTCTTGATTTCCCCAAAATTCTAACATCTTTATTTACAAAAAATTTAGAAATGCTTTTAAATTCACATCATACTTAATAAAATATCTCTTTACAAAAAAACTTTTTATAACTCGATGTCTCAACCAGTCCATCCTCGTTCTCACAGAAATTTAGTCATACGTTGATCAGGCGTAGGACTGAAAATCTATAAGTACTTGGTAAACCTGTTTTCAACACCTAGTGAAAATACTTGCAAAAGTAATTTTATTGAAAATATTGAAAGCATTTTGAAATAGAGGAAATATCTTTGGTGAGAATGCTCTGGAAATCATCACCCCCATCCATGGTCACAGTTACATCTCAGGGTTACGTTGTCGTCGCAGCAAAAGTCCATGCAACTGCAGGCTCTCCGCGGCCACTCAATTACACCATGGATCCCACACAACAGATCACAGTTACATCCAGGGTTACGTTGCCATCACAGCAAAAGTCCATGTAACTGCAGGCTCTCAGCGGCCTCTGATTACGCTGTCAAAATGAAACCTCTCCACTCCTACATAGATCGCAGTTTGCCCATATAAAATCAAACGCAGACTGTTGGCTCTCAGCGGCACACATGACTTTCGCTATGTTATACCACAGGTCGTAGTCTACCGATATAAAATCAAACGCAGACTGTTGGCTCTCAGCGACACACACGACTTTCGCTATGGTATACTCTACTCATAATCCCCAGGAACTAGTTTTGTCCGGACTCCTCACAGGATCAACTTTAGAACCCCCCCTTGGGGCTCAAGGCAGTACCACCCGGTGGCACTCCTGAGAAGTTCATTTCAAGGAAGCGCCTTTTTCCCCAGA
The DNA here is from genome assembly GCA_030765085.1 of Allium cepa. Taxonomy (NCBI): domain Eukaryota; kingdom Viridiplantae; phylum Streptophyta; class Magnoliopsida; order Asparagales; family Amaryllidaceae; genus Allium; species Allium cepa. Next base: position 1,027,499,196 of record CM060937.1, on the reverse strand, counting down.
GCCATCATCAAAACATTTTATACTATGCACATATAGTATCTTCAAATCATACACCTAGTATGATATTATACAAAGCTCCTTTACACAAAATCGATTATTCCAAAATCGATAATTCTCAAATTAGGCTTTCCAAATTCCAATTTTGATTTTACCCAAAATCATAGGTCTTTCCAAATCCAAAGGTTCTCAAAACCTTTTCTAAAATCTTCATAAGATCCTTTATATATATATTCAAAAATATATATAATTTTTAAAGCTTTGGATCATTTCAAACTTGTATAAAATCCTTTTTTATACTTCAAACACCTTCAAAAATCCTTTCCTTCCGGCAATAGATTTAACAAGGAAAGATTTATCTTATATAACAAAGATATATAACTTTGTTTATTCAAAATCAAATATTTAAATTTGATTACTCTTTCCAATATCAATTCCATTCAAATCCGTACGATGTACACATAACATCCGTACGCTATACTAATCTGATCGCTCACTCGATCACACAATTTCACTTCCGAACTATTATTATCCACCCGACTTCCTAGCGCGGACTCAGATCTGGTTTCTTGATCAGAAACCGTCATTTTCCTTGCATAGCCATAACTATGATAAAGAATATCCAGAACCAATCAACAATCCATATCCAGGTCCGCCGTCGAAAATCGAGTGAAAAATCTCAACTTGGATTGATTAAACTATCTCGAAATTCTGTGCTCGAATCTGGATCAAATTACTATACGAATAGAGTAATATACGTACATCCTACGTATTTATTTTCATTGATTATTACCAAAACTCAATTTTCATTCTATTCACATTTCCATTAATTCCCTTTCACTTATTTACAATTGCCTTAATTCTCGTTGAATTATCACTTCAATTCTTATCTCAGTTGGGTATTTAAATCAATAACAGTTTGAACTCCGTCCAGTTTATATTTAGAAAATAGCTTGAAAATTCTAAAAACAGATAAGTAGTTGAAAAATAATTAATAGTTTACAAAATAGCTTTAAAATAGTTAACTAATTGTAAAATAGTTGAAAAATGATTAAATAGCTCCAAAATAATTGTAAACCATGTATAAAATGGTGTGGCTTTAAGAAAGAAAAGTTGTATATATTAAATAGCCTAGAAAATAAGTTTACATCAAAACAATTTATATTGAAAATAGTCCAGAGTCAAAACCGTTCATTTTCCCAACAATTCAATTTAAAATTCCACTCCCATTTAAATTGACTCAATTCTAATTTTAAATAACTCCAATTTCCATTGGACTTGATTTATTCCCAATTCAAGCCAAATTAATTCTCAATTTCTTTCCAACTCAAATTAAATTCCACTTGATTTTAAACATATTCAACTTTAATTACAATCCCAATTTATTTCAATCAATTTGGACTAATATCCATTCAATTGAACTCATTTCAATTTCAATCATTTTAATTTAATCCAAATTTTCCATTTGAATTTTTTTTTAAACTTATACACCTTCAATCTCAAGTCCAATTAATTCAAATCAGATTCGATTTGAACTAATTCAATTTCAATCTAAATTTTAAACCATCTCGAATTTATATAAATTCGAGTTAAATTCTCAAGGGTTGGTTAACGTTAAACCAAATTAACTTTAAAGTTTTTAAATAGCTTAATTTCCGAGTCCAATTCTCCAAATTCCATTGTAAATTATCTTTACTTATGTATTTCAAGCTTCGAATAAGAATTCAATACATTTTATATTAAAATTTTAAATTATTACTCAATTTTATCTTCCAGTTTGAAACCAGTTCTTAAACAAGTTTATTTTACAATTCAATTATTCAAATTTATTTTATTTATACAATACCATTCTCAATTTTAAAGATTTTCATTAACAACAAGGTGCTATCATCCAATTTATTTTAAAACGTCCATCCATTTTCAATTTTTAAATCTCCAACCCGTTTAGGGATCACAAAAATTCCCAATTCAAATCAACTATTTAACTTTTCAAGTAAAATTCCCATTTACTTAATCCAATCAACCTTACTCAAGTTGAATTCCCGCTTCAAACTTCAAAACTCTTTCCCTCTTATAAGTTCAAAACTTATATCACTTTGGGTTTTTACATCACACTTCAGGGAAAAAAATCAAAACTCAACCTCTTAGAGTTTATTTCAAATTATCTTTGATAACATGTATATACATACAAATATACATATTTATTTCCTGGCCCTTCCAGCCACGCTTTAAAATTTTAAACCACCCTTGGTTTTAAATCCAAATAAAATTTCAAACAACCCATTTTTTTTGCAACAAGTCTCTTTTATTCAAATATTACTTATTTATTCCTTTAGCACTTTGAAACAAAATTTTCAAATTCTAGGACCAGATTTAGAATTTCATTTTTAAGTAATTTAAATTTTAATTTGGTTGTATTTTTGTTTTTACTTAATTTAATTCCAATTCAAGACTTCAATTTGGTTGTATTATATTACTTCTTAACTTTAATTTCAATAATTTAACAACCAATCACCTTAATATTTATTAGAAATGCCTTATATATCAAAATATATATTTTATATAAAATCATTTAAAACCTTTATATAAGAAAATAACAAGTACGCTCTCTCATATATATATATATATATATATATATATATATATATATTCTCAACTCATTCTAGAGTACTACAGACTCTATTAAATGAGTGATCCACACCAGAGCCAAGGTTCTCGCTTAACCTTTCAGCTCTGATACCAACTGTAACGACCCCGTAATTTTCGAACCCGAAAATTTCAGATAGTTATGAAAAAGAAGAAAAAGATAGAAGAAGAAGAACAGAAATAATCAACAACTCACATTCGCAGCGGACAAAATATAATAATAGTTTACAGAAGAATACTATATCCGTTGAATACATTAATATACATAAGAGCTTCACATATATACAGTCACTGAATAAGTACAATTATCATGTCTCAGATTTTCAATAATATAAATACAGCGGAAATACTCTATACGCTATTGCCATCCAGCTCGCCTCCTGAGCTCCAGAACGTATCTACCTGAAAATCTGTAATACTCGGTCTGACCCGAGCATTACACCAAAGTAACACCCGGGTCAGGCTGGAAACCAGCGTGAGTAAACCCATCTAACGGAAAAAAATACTAGTACAAAAAGTTTACTTAAAACCCAGGGTAACTCATCTCAATTTTCAAATTCTAAATTTTCTATAGACAATGCTTATTTACACATCAATTTCTAAGTACCAAAACTTAGATTAAATGGTTCACTTCACTTAATCCATTCTATTGATTTCACATATCGGTCTGTAAAGAATCGAAGTGGTTTCGGGTAATATCTAATACCCGACTCCGGTCTCTTCGAATTCAATGTCATCTAAACCCAAATTATTCAAGTGTAATACCGTTTAAATTTAAAAACAGGATGTCACTTTTACATAACAATTCATCATTGATAGTTAACCACATTATCTTTTCCAACCAAACATATCATATCATAAGACATTTCAAATCAGAGATATTAACCAATTCAAGGCATCCAATAACATACAATCATACATAAACAAGGTTAATTAATCACTCCATCTCTAACTAATTTAAAATACATTAAATTAATTATTTTAAATCCTGCTTACATTAACCATTAACTAATTACAAGCCAATTAATCGATTATCCTCTAATTATCCATCTAAATTAATCACCCTTGATTAATTATTCTCTAATTACATTAAGTAATTAGCCTTTAATTAATTGCACAAATTAATTATTCTTAACCATTTACAGTAATTAACTTTTTAATTACTTTCATTAACTTATTAACTAACATTAATTACATTAATGCTCAATTAATTACATTGCTCAATTAATTACATTGCTCAATTAATTACTTTAATTAATTATTCTATAATCACTTATTATTGAATAATTATTCTCCAATTAATTACATAAATTAAACCTTAATTACTATCATTAATTACATTAATTAATGATTCTCTAATTACTTCTTTCATTTATTACCTCTTTATTAATTACATTCAGTAATTATTCATTAATCACTAACTACATCAAGTAATAATTTCATCATGTAATTACCTTAATTAATTAATCTAATTAATTGTTTTAACCAATTACATTAATCAATAATCTTTAATTATTTAGTAATTATACCTTAATTACTTTTACTAATAAGATTTAAATTCTATTAAGATAAACCATTTATCTTAATTAAATTCTTAACATTTATTTTCTTAAGTGGGTGCTTGGGAAAATTAATTACTCTTTCTTTTTCCACAATTTAATTCAATTCCCAAAATTGTATCATAATCATTTAACCTTTCATTTAAAACTTGAAACTTGTTTAAACAATTACTTTGCTTTAAAAAAATCAGGTACATGCCTTTATAAAAATTTCAATCAAAATAATCCATCTTAAAATTTCACTCAAAATCATGAATCCTGAATACGTTAGACAATTGTTTCTACCCTTGTTTTGAAAACAAGCAACCTCATGCATTACTGAATACAGATAACATACAGAACTCAAGATAGCCTCGAAGCAACTTCTTCACTCCATCCTTAATTCTTCTTCTCTTTGAACCAATTGAAACCGATACAACAGATTATCGTGTGTTCGTGCACACGTCCCCTCCATCGCTGGACCACCAACCAACGATGCTCACAAGTCCGCCTTAATCCCGTTACCCTTCTGCAACACTCCAATCTCAAGCACACGCTCACAAACAAAAACAAGCCATTCAACAGGAATAGAAACCAAAAACATCACCAGAAAACGACTCGAATCCCTCGTCTCCGATCACTGGACGTTGCGCCACGACGACCCTAGCCTTGTCAGGCAACCACGCCGCCATTCCCATAGTCTCGGACCACTCGATGCACCCTAGATAACGCCGTCCCCTAAATTCTGGCCACAACCCAATTTAGGGTTTTAAACTAAATCGAGCAATCCCAATTGCCACGGTGGATTAACCACCCTCCAGCCATTTTTGCCGATCACTTCACACCTCCAACCTTCTCCAGTAATGGCCTCGACCACCAGAAATACTCATGCTACTAGAAAATCGCAAAATTCCATATTCTGGTTATACCAGAATATCACATTCAACCCAAAACTAAAATGTATGAATTTACTCTTAAAATTCATGATTTAAGTCAAAGATTCATATTCTAAAAGAAAACAAAAGATTACAGAGTTTGAATTTTTGACATGAATCAAAATTCTTGCTATTTTTTTTTCCAGGTGATATTAAACCTACCTTGCTAAATTTTATTTTCAAAGTTTAGATTAAGTTTAAACAAACAATTCTTGTTTGATTCCCAATACCTAACAGAAGGCAGATGAAAAGATTTGAATTTTGATAAAAATTTAACTCTGAACTTATAAACAAAGCAATACTCAAGTAAATCAAATATGCACACTTAAATCAGATATATACAGATGCTTATATATATGTGCAACATTCTTTATCACAGAAACTCATATGCAACAAACATTTGTCTTCTTAACTTTTTAAATAAATGTTTACTCACCTTCCAAAATGTTAGACAGAGAAGTTTGAAACTGAAGTTTGAATTGAGTTGCTTCCAGGGTTTGAAAAATAGAGGGCAACACTCTATCAAATCTGAAACTTGCTTGAATTTATGTCAATTTACTGTTCCACTTTGAACAGAAATATACTTCCATATCCAGTTATGTATATGATTATTATCACACATATATATACCTATAATCATTTTTAAGCAACATGCACAACATAGATCACATCATATTTTAAAGACCATCACATGCAATTTCAAGATGTACCAGAAGTTTCGGAGTTACTCACCAATTCTGAAACCAGAGAAGCCTGGGAAATGTTTCCCCTTTGAATCTGAAAAATCTGGAGTTCTCTACTTGCTTGATTCAGAGTTGAACTTTGGAAACTTGTAAGTTTGTCTTGAATTTTGTCTTCCCCTGGTTTGTTTTGCTGATTAGTATTTGAGTTTTGTTCTGTTCTTGTTTGAATTAATTTGAGTTTGCTTCTTTTCTTTTTTTCCTTTTTTTTCTTTATCTTTTTCTTAGGAGTTACTGAACGAAC